>JAWWNH010000058.1:14464484-15826468 GCA_034641385.1 Darevskia mixta
AAAAGGGCATGATAAAGGTAGTTCCAGGAACTTCCTATTTGCAATTCTATATAAAAAGGTGACACAACCCTTCTTTTCCAAATATGATTGGCTACTTGCTGTTGCCAGGGGATGAGAAATGGCTCAAGTGACAAGGCTTTTTTCCTCCAATAAAGACATAATTAAAGGATGACACTTTGTATGCATTCCTCCTTTGAAGAAACTAAGAATCAATAATAACCCAGGTCTATTGTTTTAATTCCCCAGCAGTAGCCATTTCTGGGAAATTCACTGGTTGTTTTTAATAAGTGTATATATTTATATTAATTTTATTAACGTTTTTATAAAGTGGCTTTGCATTCATAAAGACCCCATAGGGATCTGTAAAAAGAAAGAAGAAGAAAACAATAAAAATGAAGGACAACACAATTTAAAAGACAAATATATTTGTTCACTGTCTTAATAACTTAATAACTTAGGTAGCCAGCAGAAAGCCCCCAAATGGGGTGTTTGAGGCTGTGGTACCAGAAAATTTGGACGTGCTGGATCCAAAGACTTGTGGGGTGCTCTGCTGGAGATAGTGTAAACAGCTTCACAGTAGAACAGTATCATGGACTGTCCTAAAAATGGAAGCCAGAGAAAGATGCATTAAATAGGGGGGAACAACCATGAGTCAAACAGGCAGAACATTCAGGGTTGAAAGTGTTGGGATACAACTCAGCTTGTACTAAAGGCTGGTAGGTTTGCACATAATAGTGTGGTTATGATTTGATAGATAGAAGAGAGGGTGCAGCAGAAGGAGAGAAACAACAAATCCTTTACACCACCTACAAGGAATAGGGAACTTCTCTGAATTAACCTGCCTTAGGATCCAAATCAATATTTAAAGCCCTAAACAGCCTCGGTCCTGTATACCTGAAGGAGCGTCTCCACCCCCATCGTTCAGCCCGGACACTGAGATCCAGCGCCGGGGGCCTTCTGGCGGTTCCCTCATTGCGAGAAGTGAGGTTACAGGGAACCAGACAGAGGGCCTTCTCGGTAGTGGCGCCCTCCCTGTGGAACGCCCTTCCAGCGGATGTCAAGGAAATAAGCAGCTATCCTATTTTTAAAAGACATCTGAAGGCAGCCCTGTTTAGGGAAGTTTTTAATATTTAATGCTGTATTGTTTTAATATTTGACTGGAAGCCGCCCAGAGTGGCGGGGGAAACTCGGCCAGATGGGCGGGGTAAAAATAATAAAATTATTAATTATTAATATAGGCATCAAAGCTCCTCTCATTTCTTGGCGAAAAAAGGGGTGGGATCTGTCCTCACCCTCTTCCCTGGCTGGTGTGAACCAACAGGGCTTTTGATGTAGCTGTGAAACCACTGTTCTGTGCCTTCTCACCCCCTCATTAGAGTAGCTCTGCCTGGATGCAGTGCACTACTTAGGAGTAAGGCCTACCAGACATGGTGGGCGGAATTCAATGTCATGCTATGACAAACATTCCATCAATGCAAATATTCCAGCTTGCCGGATGGAGTGGTCCCCCTCTCCCCCCTCCCATCCTGGCGTTTTTTGACCCTCAAATTCTGCTGCAGTGTAACTTGCTAATTTTGCGGAGTTGTGTAAATCTATTGAAAAGGGTGGTAGTAAGTGGCACCTGTGAGGATTGCATCTGGAGCGGGAAGTGAGATGGTTTGGGACATGGGGGGAAAGAGCATGGATTGTATCCAATGAAGTCATCCCCCCCACACTAGGACTTCCACTTGTGCAACTGAACTTCCTCTCCCTCTCCTCTCTCTGTGCACCCCATGATCCCTCCCCCCAAAAAAATCTGCTCTGTCGGGTTTGGGAAAACCCCAGAACAGATTTAGGGGATAGATTAAAATGTTTATGTGTAAACATGAATTAAAAGGGTGAACAGAGTTAGTAGCTGGGATGCACGGCACTGCAATACTTTTGCACTCATGTGGTATGGAACATGGCAGTAAAGTCAGCGTATTTTAGGTACTACAGACTTTAGCACTAAAAACTAGACAAGAAAGCACTTACTTGGACATGACATGAAATATGGTAGGAATTGTCCAAGCCTTCCCTGAGTGCCCCACTGTATGGTATATTACCCAAAGACCAGCTTGTAAAAAGCACGCCCTATGTTAACTGAACTATATTTATAGTGCAGCTTTCATTCCAGGGCAAGACAACTTGTTCTGTCAGTGTGCATATCCTTCCACTGTCATGCTAGGAGGCTATAGGGCTTTGTCATATAGAGCCCTCATCTTCCCAGACATTGCCTCAAGTATTTATATTTGAAAAGACATTGTAGTATTACTGATGATATAAATATAATATGTATGTCTGTATTATAATATTTAAAGAGCACTTTATTTTCGTTACCTTCAAATACCCTGAAGTTGAAAAGTCTCTACTGCATATGTATGTCTTCACCCAAATCCCACATACCTTCTTGTAATACAATCTGTCTTGTGATCCTCATGAATGACAGTGGCCCTAAGCATTGCACAATTTTTCCAGTGCATGTTTGATTTTTAAGCACAAGATGTAAGAGTAATGTAACTGATGGAATCAAAGAGACAGGTGGTACCTGCTCACACATCATTCCCAGAGGTAAGAGACCTTCTAACATAACAAAGGCCATCTTCTGCAATGTTTTGCACACTTGCCATATGGAATCAGCCTATCTGGCTGCATCTGTCTCCTTACAAAACTTCTCATTTTTTAATGGATTACATGCAAGCAGGAATGACAACTGAGTAAATTACTGGTTGATGTCTTTTTAGGGCTGAAATTAAGCAACGGTGGCAAGAAAAGAGAAGAGTTAAGGGTTTCAAATAAGTAGACCAGGCATCCCCAAACTGTGGCCCTCCAGATGTTTTGGCCTACAACTCCCATGATCCCTAGCTAACAGGACCAGTGGTCAGGGATTATGGGAATTGTAGTCCAAAACATCTGGAGGGCCAAAGTTTGGGGATGCCTGAAGTAGACCAATGAACCACATTCTTTCATTTTTTATAAACAGTGATCTAGTTTAGGGAAATCTGATCTTGCTGATTTGATTTCTTGCATTGCCTGTTTTCATCTACCATGCCATCAGCTGGGTTACACATGCAAGCTTTGGTGAAGATCTGAACCACAAGATGCTTGCAGACTTAGATCTAAAGCCCCACATCCTTGATCTCTTTTGCTCTCATACGCCATCCTTGTTTCATGCAAACCCAGGATTGTGAGGTGACAATATAAATCCCCAATCAGAACTGTGTGATGACAGCCTTACATTTTTACGTACATAAGAAGATCTGAAGCTGCCTTTGAGCTTGTAAAAGGTAATAATCTAGTACAGAACTGTGCCCTCCAAATAAAAGGTATTTCCTAGCCCTGCTCCTTTGAACTAGATGATGATGATGATGATGATGACATTTATACCTCACCCATCTGGCTGGGCTTCCCTAGCCACCTTGGGTAGCTTCCAACACATATAAAAATGTAATAAAATGTCAAAAAAACAACAACCCGCTGTTCAACTGGACATTAAACCTAGAATCATTATCTACAAACACAGAGATGTATGCCACTCGCTACCAACAATGGAAACTGGCCTGGATCCAGCCTCAATTAGTTCCACTTAGTTGCCACTGAAACCAACGGGACCTAAGTGCAACTAAGTACAGTGGTGTTCATTTGCCAACAGAATGGACTTCCTTTCATGTAAAAGACTTCCTCTTTGTCTCCTCCCCTACTGCAACCTGCTGTGTGCCCCAAATCTTGCTCTGCAGTATTGGGGTGCACTTCTCAGGAGATCTGGAGGTGCTGGAAAGCTGCAAGGAGGAGGAACCCTGCTACTTAAGCACCAAATACTGGGTGTCACTCTTTGTTTGGATCCAGCCCATGAAACTTGGGAAGTTGTATGAATTGTCATTGTCATCTTGGTTAATGTATTGTCACTTTGTAACTATAAAAAAAATGTATTTGTCAGGGACTGGCCCGAGCCAGGAGGGGTGGCGGAGGGGCCAGCGGGACCGAGGGGTCACCCATGCACGCCGGAGGAGGTATTACGGGCATGGGAAGAGGAAGAGAAAGCGCCGAGGTTGTCACCAGAAACAGGGAAGGAGGTATGGAGAAGTGGCAGTGAAGGGGGGTCGCCGCCTGTGCTGACGGTGGAAAAGCAGGTGGTGAGGGAACCAATAGGAGGGGAGGAGAGGATGGAGACAGAGGTAGAACAAGGGGTTGAGGATCTAGCGAGAGCCTCGACAGCAACTTCTAGGGAAGATGAAAGTGAAAGGGAATGGGCCAGCGCTGGGACCAGTAGGGTCAAGAAGCGGAAAAGGAGGAGTGAGAGGAGGCGCTGGAATTTCGCTAAGCTTTTATGCTGGGGGGAAAAACGGAAGCCCTTACTCAGAGGATCTGATTCATCGGAGGAGGAGGAGGAACTAATGCTTGTCAGTAAAATAAACTCTTAGATTAGTTCAACGGACTGTTGAGTGGTTTACTCTTGAAGAGGACCCATATCCCCCTCACAGTATTAAAGACATCTGAATGAGGCTGAACGGCAGAAGCCTGATAAACTAGCAGAGGCACAGCGTACTGACAATACAAATCACACAATTATTAATTTTAGTACAAAAATGTTTTTTTTTAAGAAATAAAAAGGGGAAAAAGGCTGCTGAGCCCTTCCCATTATTGCACAGTGCAAAGGATAATATATTCCAAGCACAAATGAATACAAGTATTAACAGAGTAAAATGCAAAGATAGTTCATATTTTGTGTAATAAAAAAAATATAAACCAAATGTTTCATGGGCCTTCAGTTTGGCAAGCTTCCCAGGCAGAAATTGTTCATTCTGTCTTCAGACTAATTTCACATTCACTCCATTACCTCCCTCCACTACGGCACTTTGATAAAGAACACAGCGTGTTTCAAAAGAAGTTACACAGCACCTACACAACAATTAGTGAAATGTTTGTGCATTTCACACCTAAATCACCATGCTCCGTGAGCAATATTCTAATCCCAGTGAATATGAAATTTAATGGGTAATTTTATTTGGCCGAATTACTGAGAACTTTACCTTTACAAATATAGGAGTGGAAGTGCTGATTCACTAAAAGTGAGCAGATTTAATATTCACATTCCTTGGCCAAATTAAACAGCCGGAGTTTGCATACAGAAGAGAAATTACTTATGCTATTCTGATGATTGACTTACATTTTAATGTACACCATTCACTGTGCAAAGTCATTAGCAGGGCTAAAAGGCAGCTTTTAGGGGACTATTTTGAGCAGAAAGGTGGTTTAACAGGTAAATGTTAGAAAGCCTCTTTGCTCTGTGTTTAATTTCTGTTTTGAACTGCAACATCAGCAGCTGCACTCTGAAGCACACTCCTCCTCCCAAAGGACAAGAGAATCACACAGATGCTTGGATCCACTTGTATGCCTCCGACAGAAAGTTCTTTGGTCTAGCAGAGCTTTCCATGAAACAATATATGGGGGCAAGGAGTGATTTTTGTAAATTTCCCTGAAGTCCTATTGTGCCACGTGTGATAGTGTCCCAAGGGGGTCCATCTGTATGCTTAAGCAGTTGAAGAAAGGGCTGCAGAGGGAAGCCTTTCTCCTTTCCAATAATGGAAGCCTCCACAGGATCAAATATATTTCCACCAGCATGTTCCTATTTACTAGCGGCAACCCACAGTTTTCTTGCACCAATCTCTGACAAATCACTGCCCTTGTTTTTTATTTTATTTTTTGCCTTTTGAGAATGTTTTGTTTAAAAGTTGTTAGTTAGAGTAGTTAATACTTCCAGCATCAGTAGCACTCTCCCCTGCATCTCTAGAAATTAAGATATATCTGCTTCCCACCAACAGACATCTCTAGTGCACATTAATATATATGTATCGTCATAAAAGCACTATACTGTGCAAAGATGCCATTATGCCCATTGCAACAGCTACAAAACTTCATAGTGATGCCAGTTGTGATGCAGTTAAGTACTTGTTACTGTTAAGCTAAAAGACGGTTGTGTTTGACTTTAATATCAGTCCAGGACAGGTTACAGCACCAATGTGCGCAGACCCACCCACACCTTGGTGAATAAATCTTTAAATGTGTATATCAAATAAGGTACTATTCTATTAAATAAGAGGGAGGGATATAGACTGGGGTTAGGGAAGCATCAATTCCTTTTCTGCCCCATATTGATCCCATGCAGCTGCTTCCATTCTGCTGCACCTCACTGTCCAACAAATTTGGCAAAATTTTACTTAGTGAATTACCTATTTAACAGCATAGCCATTATCATGAATTCATTATCGTGAGTTAGCTTATTTCTTAAATAATAGCATGGTCAACACTTGGGAGTTCCTTTCATGCCCCCAAACCACCCCACCCCATTTGCCTAAATAATACGCAGCCTGATGAAGAATCATATTAAGCTTGTTAACAAATATCTCTTTTTTATATTAAAAAAACCCCAAAAGCTGATGACAGTCCTACTGCATCCACAGCAGTTGTGTTGTGTTATGATGGGTTTCATTTTCAAATGGTGGTGGCCATTTACAGTGGTACCTCGGTTTAAGAACAGCCCTGTTTACGAACTATTTGGTTTACGAACTCCGCAAAACCAGAAGTAGTGTCCCAGTTTGCGAACTTTACCTCAGTCTAAGAACGGAAGCCAAACGGTGGAAGCGCACCGACGGCAGGATGCCTCATTAGGGAAAGCGTGCCTCCGTTTAAGAATGGCTTCGGTTTAAGAATGGACTTCTGGAATGTATTAAGTTCGTAAATCGAGGTACCACTGTATAGTAAAATAAAATGGGGTCATATAACTTGGACACCAGGATATTATTTTATGAGTGAGCACCAAAAAAACAAACACAAAGCAAAACATTGTGAGATTTCTCATTGGATCCAGGAAACCAAAGAATAGTAAGGAGCATCATACCCTGGAGGTGGCTAGAGACAAACCATGTGGAATGATTATGTTAATGCAACAAGGATTACACTGAAGAATGAAAGGAAACACTAATGTGCATCAGAGTATAGCACAACAATTTTGTGATCGTTAAAATCTGTCAGTCTAACCGAACAGAAAAGATGCATAAATATTAAACGGATGAAGGATTCACTTGGTTTCAGAGCTTGTAACTGCTGAAATTATTGAATATGAAAATGGGCATGAAATCTCACTGGACGTCACATTTTTTGTTGCTGCTGTCCTTGGCAATGTTTACAGAAATTAGCCCAAATTCAGTAACTGGGGCACGGGGAATGCTTCCCTGGCACAAGGCCCAAGTGGAAAGAAGTCCCGGGACCCCAGAAGGAAGCTAGCGGAGAAATGTAAGCTCCTTAGGATAATTCCTGGTCATTCAAGCTGCAATTCTAAGTCTCACCAAATTTGCCTGGCCAACTCAAAGACAACAAAAAGGATAACTAATTGCCTGTAAGAGCCGACCTTCTTCAGAATCCCCTTTCCCCACTATTATTAACTTGCCTCCAAAGGAGGGACAGGAATTGTCTGGCTTCTCGTGGTTGCCTGGTCAGCGACTGGTGTTACTGCTTTCCCTTAACTTACTTCAACACAGCTGGGAAACTTGATCATGCTCAGAATGAGGGAAACTTAATCCCTTTGGCCCTTGAATTCTGCAGAAGCACTTGTCTATTTCAGCATGCGGTAGTTTCTGATGCCCCCAAGTGTCCCCCCCCCCCGTTGTTGCCAGTACAACAGTTCTCTCTGTCGGCTAAATATCCTGAAACAATCTCAGTGGTTTTGGGTATACCATCCTTCAACAGAGGCAAGTAGATACTTTAAGCTTCCAAGGTGTCACCAGTGAATTTCTCCGAAAAATGTCGAAGGGAGGACAGTCCAAAATTATATTGTATCTTGTATCTGGTGTGTTCATACCACAACAGCAAATATTTAGCAGAGATATTTAGCTGATATTTTTAAAGTCAATTTTAAAACTACTTATTTTGCTTAATGGTGGCTACTGAGTCTTTTATACATTTTATGTGTTTAATATGTATTGATTTCCAATGTTTTATGGATGGTCCCCCCCTCTCTTTTATGATTTTATTATCTAAATTATGCCATTAAAGGCTGAATGAATGAATGAGTTCTCTCTGTCTAGATGTGTATGTGTGCACATGTGTACACACATTCTCCAGTAAATTGTTTTTGTGTGTAGATGTGTGAGAGAGGAGTCACTTGGGTGAAAAAGCTGCCTGCTTCTTCCTTGGGGTTGAGACAACACAGTGTCCTGCTCAGTCACTACATCCACTGAATGTTTTGTGTTCCCTCTAGTGCTGTCTGCTAGGAGATAGGTATTAGTTAAACTTTTGCTCCTTGGGTTGTGGAGGACCTCCAGCAACTATACAGCTATGTCACACAAATTAGCCCATGGCAGGATGTTCACAGAGGAAAATGTTCATCATCCTCTATAGTTCAGAAAGTCAGCTCAAATTCTACTTGCAGCTTACAGTGGAAGAGCAATGACTGGTTAGCATATTTAGCCTTCTGTCTGGAAACATGGTATCTTTCAGAATTCAGGAAAAAAATGACTTATTTGAAAGCTGTGTCATATTTTTTTAAAAAAGCTCCCTAACCTGTATGCTAGGCTAGATTCATGAGCAAGCTTCAAGTGTAGGTCAGCATTCAAATATGCAATCTCTCAGCTGTATTCTGAAATAAGCCATGCCAGGAAGATGGTACTGCTTGCATTTTCCTGAACTTTTGAATCAACTCTAAAAAGGATCAGTAAAGATACTACATCCTTGATCTTTTATAACTGGCAGGATTCCAAGACTCCACATGTTCTGCCACATAGACACTACTACCCCCCACAAAAGGGGATGGCAGCTGAGTTTGGGAAATTTTCCAGAGCAGCACTTGATGCAACAAGAAGAGCAGCAGCTGTTTGCAAGATGAAGCCCTTTCTGCATGTATTGTCTGGGCTCCCACCTGTGACTCAGAGCTTGAACTCTTGACTTGGGTGTTGTGATTAAAAGCTTTGTTCCAAAATTCAGTACAGTGCCCCACTATAGGTCAGATTACAGGATACAGGTTCATAAGGCAATGCAGGTGTAAGTCATTGTAAGACACTGTCCCACTTTTGAAGATTGCAGTGGGTACAGTAATTTGTACAATTTTTTTTTTTCAACTCTCACAACTGGACAAGCAATCGGGCACTTCTAAGGTTGGTCACAATGTGCAGGGGCTGCTCACACTGCATCTGCAGAGCAGGAGGTGGAAGAGGCGACGAGGCCACCTTGCTGTTAGATCTATCTTTAGGTGCCTCCTTTGAAAAGGATGGTTCCATGCTACTGAGGAGAGGAACTAAGACCTCCTCTGATGGCAGTGACATTTTGCCTTGGGTATCCAATGATACAGAGGCAGGCTGTATATGACTACCCACTCAGCCCTTTCCCCAGATCCATGTCCCCACCACCCATGCTGCTAGGGCCAGACACCTCCTGGGATTCCTGATCACCACACCCCAACCCACTAGGACCTTTCCCAGATCAAGCTCCTCTAATTCCCTGATCTCCTACTCTATAACTGACCACCCCTACATAACATCTCCAATGGACTCATGATAATGTACACATGATTCTCTGAATCACAGGATTTATTTATTTTTCTAATTAACACCTGTTGATATACTGAGAATGTAAGACAAACTAAAAATAGAAGAATACACTGTTAGAAATACTCAGTCACCCCTAACCAAAGACAGCACTATTTTTGTTTCCAGCACATTGCTTTCAGGAGTGGGGTGTAATTTACTTTAATTAATGTTTTCATACTGTGAAGGCAGTTATCTACTAATATGGGTGAACTACAGCAACATTCCTTGAAATAAAAGTGATCATATAGCTTGAGAACTGAAATTACAGAAATCAGGAAAATACAAGTTTTCAGGTGTGTTTTTAAGAAACCTTTGCACCCAGCGTGAACATTATCAATTAAGAAATGGCCCTGTTCTGTGATTTCAATGTAATTAGCATCAAAATACAAAATATATGCTTTATTGGAAATCGCAAAAATCAGAAGAGAGGTGTTAATTTAAATATTCTTTATCTGTCAAAAGGGTGGAAAGCATAGCACAGAAGGCAACAATGTGAAGAATGTATCACTTGGCTTTTCCAGATCCCTAAAAGCCAAAAACACATTGTGATTATGCAGGAGTTTTCACTTATGCAAAGATTACCCCCAGGGCGGAACTAGCATTAAGAGAAAACACATAATTTCCATTTTCTTCATATTCTAGCTGGGTTATGTGCAAATAAGAGAGAAGACAAATGCTAATGCTTCATGCTTTATCTGTCCACTGATTCTGCAAATAATTCTTTACTCCAGTGATACTCTTGCAACAGTCTTCAGCTCATGACAAATCAGCCCTCAATAAAAAACCTAAGTCCATTTTAAAATAAACCCGTTTTAAATTAGCATCAGAAGATGGCCAGTGATGGTGCAAATCAAATCTCAAGAGGGAGGGAGTTCTACAGCCAGGGCAACACCAAGAACAAAAAGCCCTTAAACCCAGTTCCCACCAATCAACACCCCTTCTGTTTCTTTCTCCTTGTCCTGTGTCCACGCTCAACCCCAACAAGCCTAGAAACTATCAGCCTGACATAAGCATGCATGTTAAAAAGGGTAGTGGCGCTGTTGCTCGGGGCAGTGTTGGTTACTGATTACTGTATTATTATTGTTAAATCACAATCTGTGACTTCCTTTTTGTAACTTGGCAAACTTCAAAATCTCGTTGACCTTTTCTGACTGCAGCTCATACAGCTAAAGCATTTAAACCATCTCTCTCAGTTGCTTAGGGACAAATCCAATCTGAGCAATCTCAGTAGCAGACAGCCTTTTGGATAATCAGAGAAAATGACTTTGAGGGGGGGGGAATACTTTACTAAAAATAAAAAATAAATTCCTCTGGGATAGGCACAATTACTAGACGAATTCTAGTTCTGATTTCATCAAGACTTGAGGGTAAAGCAGCACATTCGACACACATGTAAAACAACTCTTGATAACAAAAACAGTAAGCAGCAACAGAGCCAGCCCTACCATTGGGCAGCAAAAGGCAGCCACCACAAACTAACCTGTTGCCTTCAGGTGCTGTGGAAAGCACTGTTCCCTTGGTAGTACTGAAGTAAGATTCCATTGTCATTCCAGCCGGCTTCTATAGTGGAGGGAGGCTAACTTTGTTGCCTCAGGCAGCAAAAAGACCTGAGCCAGCTCCGAGTTTAAGATAGAGCAAAATAATGCCTTCTGGATAAGGGTGACACCACGTTCTACTATGCCATGTAAGGCTCTCTCAATGAATAAAAACTTAAATTGAAACATTCCGTACCTGTCCTTTCCCTTCTAGGAGGTGCACTAAACAACATTTTACAGGAGGATGTAAATACTCTCTTGGGTTGGATTCTATGGCAGCTATAGTCCGAGAAACCCAGAGAGCACAGGTTGGAGACGGCTGATTTACCTACTTACTGCTGCAAAATACCACCAAGATAACTCTGGCTACCATGCTTGTAGCAGTTCTAACATCAATGACTCCAAAACTAGCCTGCCCCATTAAATGTTTTTAAAGGTTTTCCTCTTGACATTTTTCAGTACATTTAGGATACTGTTGTTTTTATAAATAATTTAGTCCAAAAGAGGAATTGATGGTTAAGGGTACAGGTAAAATTTGCATCTCTGTTATATGTACAAAAAGCCTATTGTCCTTCTCATTTTGCCAGTAAAGGAGCCATACAAATGGCCAGATAGGCAGAAAGGCAAGTCAAGGAGGCAAAGCAACATCTGGTGGAGGGAAGAGTAAAGTATCAATTTGACCATTAGATAGGTGAGTTTTCTTTCTTGGGTTGACAGGTACAAATTCTGTATCAAAAATGTGCTTCTGAAGTGTTTCAGCTGACACATCATTTGTCTCTATTGGTGGGCGGGAACTTTGGAAGCATGTTTTTTGATGTAGAAGAATTTCCAATTGTTGTCCCTGGCAGAGACAGTCATCAAAATGCTGCGGGCAATTAATTCACATCAGCAATCTGCTCTTGACACCAAACTGAAGTTCACATTCTTTCTCTGCTTTTATTCCAGATAAAAAGAAAATTGTCAAGCAAGCAGAATTTTATTGGTTCAAATATCCTAGAGCCCTATCAATTAAAATGCTCACTGATTGGCTTTGTGACAATTCTGACATCACTGAATAGAATAGAATAGAATATATTTTATTGTCATTGTCCCCTTTGGGGACAACGAAATTACTTGGCTGCTCCATCCACCCAGATAGGGCACTCCACGCAAAAACAAAACAACTACAAAAACACTGATTAAAACCATACAGTATGATAAAACATAACAGGTAAGATTAGATGACTTCAAAGTCCAGGCTTCCCATTCAAGGCCAAGATCGCTCTGGAGAAGAAGCTGTTCCTAAGACGGCTTGTTCTTGTCGTCATCGTCCTGTATCTCCGTCCCGATGGCAAGAGCTCAAAGAGACGGTGACCAGGATGCGATGGATCTTTCACTATGTCCAGTGCCTTTCTGTGGCACCTCATGGCATAAATCTGCTCTAAGGTGGAGAGCGAGCAGCCAACAATGCTCTCTGCTGCCTTAACAACTCTGCACAACCCCATCCTGTCCTTGATAGTACAGCTTTCGTACCACACACATAAGCCATAAGTGAGCATGCTCTCAATGGCACAGTGATAGAAGGCAAGCAGCAGCTTTTGTGGAAGGTGGTTTTTCCTTAGAATTCTCAGGAAGTACAGTCTCTGCACTGAAAACTTACATGACAATTAGAAGTGCACAATCAAAATGGCAATGATGCTTTAATCAGAATAACTTTTCAAGACTGCAGTTTATCAGGGTTTTCTGCAACATTCTTGCAGAAGCTTAAAATTCACGTTTCCTAACCATGTATTTCTCTCTTACTGCCAAAAAGTAAATGGGGGGTGAGGCAGAGAGAAGTAGATCAATGTTTGTAATAGACCTTGAAATGAACTTGGCATTTTAGTTTACTACTACTTATGTTAGCAGCAGCAAGGAAGCAAAGCAGCAACTCCCAGGAACAGAACCTTAGCTGAGGAGGAGCCAACAG
Source organism: Darevskia mixta (assembly GCA_034641385.1). Taxonomy (NCBI): domain Eukaryota; kingdom Metazoa; phylum Chordata; class Lepidosauria; order Squamata; family Lacertidae; genus Darevskia; species Darevskia mixta. Next base: position 14,477,567 of record JAWWNH010000058.1, read on the forward strand.
AGTATGTGGCAAACAATATTTTTGTATTTGTAGTCCATGCTACAAAACGGGTGCCAATTTTTCTCACCCAATCAAAAGAGGAAAGTGAACCACATCCAGACCCTTACATTGTCCTTAACTCCATGCTGCCAGTGCTACGATGCTTGTAGGATCAGATATTGAAACACTGAAGAAAAACTTAAATTAATTCAACTTCCTTGATACCTTTGAGGGATATAGCGATGGTATCTGATGCCATAACAAAAGCATGAAGGGGGGAATTTATCATCTGAGCCAGTAACGTTTGCTAAGAATCCTTCCTCCCCACAAAGTTCATTTCTGCGGAAGGGACAGTGCCGAACAGGAAGCAATATTCCTGGAATTAGTACTGTGCACTCTCAATAGATAGACAGATAGAGATATGGATATAAATATACACAGATGCACACACCATAATTATGTAAGGCTGAACACCATATTTAAAAGATTTCAATCTATGTTGAAAAATACAAATTGGAATTATTTGCATCTTAGCAGGTTATACAAATTGAGAGTATCATTTAATGCATTTGCAACATGGCAGAAAATTTTGGTGGTGGTGGTGGTAGATATCAGTACACAAAAGCTGGACTTTTACTGTCAAAGAGCCATGTTTTAACTCACAGGCAATTATTACTTCCGACACATGCTCGGCAGGCGAGTTCTTCTGCAGCGAATCCCCAAATTGCCTGAAGGCAAAACAACAAAAGTAGCTGGCAGAATACTGCTGCAGACCAACTGATTAGGCGTAAGACTCAGTTCTGCAGCTGAGTGGGTCAGCATTCAGATGGTCATCATAGGAAGGGTCTGCCAACTGACCCAGGCATCTTGTGACAGGCAGAGGATCTGGGCTACAAATGAGATCAAAAGTGTTTGGCAGCTGTGTTCTGCTGTATCACTTTGCAAGTTACAAAGCTTCAAGGGGGGAATCAATAGCAACAGCAATTTATTAGACAAAGCAATACAGTCACCTGGATTAGCATATGAAGAAGGTGGGGGGGGAGAGAAAAGAAGATCCTTGTAAGTTAAATGTTAATGTAACTGGTATGCAAGATGTGGTTTGTTTATCGATTCCTAGGTCTCCTTTCCTATTCCTGACATTCCTTAGTTTGAAAGTGAACAAACAGCAAGTTACCTTGAATTCATGCTCATTTGAGGGAGCTCTTCACATCGCACACAAGTCTGTATTGCAAGGGTGGAGCAGAATCTCTACAATCACTCAGCATAAAGACTGCCTTGTCAAGCCTACACAATTTAAACTGTATGCATCTAATTGCTGCATAATGTAAAAAGAAAGAATTTGATTAAGTGAAATTGCTGCCTTCATTGTTCCAGAAGAAAACACTGGTTCTAGGTAAATGTTTTACTTATCCACATTGTAAAGTACAAAGGCACGAAACAGTGGCATGTAGATATTTGGTTTACTACTAATATTTACAAGGCTCAATCTGAGCCAGGATTCATTGGGGTTGGTGCTGAATCATACCTTGCCTTAATGTTTAAACCATGGGTGGGCAAACTAAGGACTGGGGGCCAGATCTGGCCCAATCGCCTTCTCAATCTGGCCTGTGGAAGGTCCGGGAATCAGCCTGTTTTTACATGAGCAGAATGTGTGTTTTTATTTAAAATGCATCTCTGGGTTATTTGTGGGGCATAGGAATTTGTTCATTTTTTTTTCCTTTTCAAAATATAGTCCGGCTCCCCCACAAGGTCTGAGGAACAGTGGACCAGCCCCCTGCTGAAAATGTTTGCTGACCCCTGGGTTTAAACACTCTCCGCTGAAAGGGATAATCCATTGTTCAGAGAACCATGCACACTCCAGTAGTGTTTAAGATCTCTTGGAATCAATAACATAAGTTGGGCCCCATTAATTTAATAACCATTGATTAGAAGATGGTATAGGTAAAGAACTGTAGCCAGTGTGTTTGAGACGCTGAAAACTGATATGAAAGCCCTGCCTTTGTGTGTGTGTTTGTGTGTGTGTGTGTGTGTGTGTGTGTGTGTGTGTTTTGGGGGGGGGGGTTCTCTCTCACACAGCCGTCACTTGATGTTGCAGCAACTGAACACTGAACATGCATGGCAGAACGGAACTTTCACCTTGGGACCTGCTTAAATTTGAAAGCTAGCAGCCATCCTTATGCGGAGACAACAGAGTGTGTATAATCTGTTCTCTTCACAACCAGCCCTAACACTTACAGAAACAGGAAGAAAGCTATCAATACTGTAATGCACATCTCCCTACCATGCCTTTCTTTTTTCTTGGCAAAAATAAAAAGAGTAATTTCCTGGCAGGCTTGAACAGAGGATGAGACTCATCCTGCTGCTTTCTAAGGAGCTGCCCAGATTGGTTCCCCACCCCCAAAACATGAACACAGCTCTTTCTTTTTTAAAAAAGAAAAACCCCTGCAATAAATAATACATAAATTATCATGTTAATGAAAACAGCACACATTTATCGCCTATGTTTGACTACTCTCAGAATAGTGTATTTTGGGAACATGTAGTAAACATCAGCACGCTTACTATGTGCTTATAAAAAATGTCTGCATTAGGAAAAAGAGTTGGAGAGAAGAAGCACTCTTTATTTAGACAGTTGACTCAGATTGCCTCCTTTTATTTCTACGTGGCTGAGAAACATTTTAGTCCGCCCTTGAATCTCTCTGCTATGAATGAAAGTACTGCCAAAACAAATGCCAGTGCACCTCAAATACTTAGATATTTGCTTAATGAATTTGTAAACCACTTTTCAAAGGAAAAGGGAATCTCCCCAGACATACAATAAAATACAATTCAAGACCACACCACAAAAATCTCAAAACAATATTTCATCTATAATAGCCAAGAGGACCAACCCCCCAAACAGCACAATATAAAAGGATCAAAACCAGAAAAGAAAAGTTAAACCTTGTGTTGCTGGTACAAAAGAGAGAGTAGCAGAAGGGGGAGGAAAGGTATCTTCTACTCAAGCTTCGTATGGCCTCAATAAATTCTGCCTGGTATATTTATTTATTGAGGTTAAAAAAAAAAAAACCCTCATCCTCACTCCTCTTTAGAAGGAGGCAGGAAAAGTGAACTAGCAACTACAAATAATAAGCTACCCAGCTACATAGCTGTCAACCTTTCCCTTTTCATGCGAGGAATCCTATTCGGCATAAGGGAATTTCCCTTAAAAAATGGGAAAAGTTGACAGCTATGCCCAGCTATCTGTGGACAGTTGTGATGGGGGCTTTCATTTATTTCAACAATTTATATACTGCTTAACACAGCAGTTTCAAAGCAGTGTTCAATTATTATTTTTTTAAAAAAATCCATATAAAATGAAGCTATACTGGGAGGAATTCCAACATCACACTAAAATTATCATCCCATAAGGGCAAGTATTTTGGCATAGCTGACAGAACAGCCCCACCCCACCCCGCTCCCCATATGCACAGTTCCAGAGTTTCTCTCAACCAATTCTCTCAGCTAATTTCTGGGGATCTTTGGAGCCCAGGGGGTTGTGGGGCAGAGTGAAGAAAGACGTGTTGCACTGGCAGAAGTTGTTGTGCAGGACTTTAACTGATGAGACTCATTAGCTGAATCCCTCCCACTGTGCTAAATTGTCAGATGTGTGTGGGGGGCATTATCCATAAAAACATAAGAAGAGCCAGCTGTACCAGGCTAAAGTCCTGCGAAGGCCAGCATCCTGTTTTCACAGCAGCCAACCATATGCCTATGGAAAGCCTCAAAGCACAGCACTGCCCCATGTGGGATTCCCATCAACTGGCATTCAGAGGCTTACTCTGGTCTGCCCCTGCCTCTTAATGGATCCAAATGGTTTCCTGTATACCTGAAGGAGCGTCTCCACCCCCACCGTTCAGCCCGGACACTGAGATCCAGCGCCGAGGGCCTTCTGGCGGTTCCCTCACTGCGAGGAGCAAAGCTACAGGGAACCAGGCAGAGGGCCTTCTTGGTAGTGGCGCCCGCCCTGTGGAACGCCCTCCCATCAGAGGTCAAAGCGATAAACAACTACCTGACATTTAGAAAATACCTGAAGGCAGCCCTGTTTAGGGAAGTTTTTAATCTGTGATATTTTAATGTATTTTGATATTTGTTGGAAGCCGCCCAGAGTGGCTGGGGAGACCTGGCCAGATGGGCGGGGTACAAATAAATTGTTGTTGTTGTTGTTGTTGTTGTTGTTGTTGTTGTTGTTGCCTTCAAAAGTGGATATAGATTATGGTGGGGTGCAACCAAAACTGGCTAGCTTCTATGAACCACAATGCCTTCATTTCCTTTCCGTAATACCTTTCCATAATGAATTATGTCAACGCAGGTTCCCTGTAAACAGATATTATTGCTTCATTCCCTGCCAGCAGGGTGGCAGTGCTCTCTAGGAGCATATAGCTCCAACGATGGGATCTCTATTCAAAAACCCAGTTAGAGCATGTCATACAAATTGGTACTCCAGGTCTAATACCATTCAAGATTAAGCATTTCTTACTATTGTCAAGTCACAATCTTTTCAGGTTACCATGGTTATCTAGGTGTCAAAGAAAAGCATAAATGGAAGAAAATGTTTAAAGGACATTTTAGAAATAAAGTGTTCATGTTCAAACAGCTAAGCTATTGTTAAATAATACATTTATTGCATTGTTTAGAAATACACACAACGTATTTCAAGATTTATTTATTTTTTAATTGTAAAGGAAAAAGAGGATTGAAGCACTCAGCCAATATTCTCTCAGACTCCCTCCACATTGGGTAGGGGAATGCGCGAACCAACGCTACGAAACAGTTTTCTCAATATTAAACCAGGAAAAGAAGCTAACAATTCAAAGCATAGCAGGATCACATTAAGTAATAGGCAGATCCTTTTAGAATTAAAACTATATAAAGAGAGTCAATGCATTTATCAGTAAATCTGCATTTGACAAATGTATGTGGTAATGAGAGAGCTATGAACTAAAAAACCAGGCTCCAGAACCTCAAGTTGTATATACCATTAAAAATTGGCTCAGGTTTTCCATAGCTCAGCAAATTACAAGGCAATTTCTTCGCTTTGTGGTCAAAGAAATACAATATGTAAAACCAATTGATTTCCATTTATTTTCATCTATTAATCTTCTCTCGTCGTCAGGCAAATTTGAGCAATCTATATCCACATCCAATTTCCTTCACATCACACACACACACACACACACACACACCACTGCAAACGCCACTTGTAGCTCTCTGGTAAACAAATAAGCTCTAGAAGGCAGAACTCATTTGAAAGCAAGCTGATGACTAATTTCACAGCTATCTGGAAACATCTATAGCTGTCTATAGAAGGGAAGGGTAATCGTTGCTGTGTTGCAGTTCTCTCTCATGTTTGTTTGTTTGTTTATTCATTTAAATTTATACACTGCTTGATTGTTAAAAACAAACAAACCTCAAAGTGGTTTACAAAAGATGAAACAGTAAATGGACAGAGCATGGTATAACATCTGCTAGAGTTTGAAAAGGTGCAGCTGTCCATCCACTGAGAATGGATGCAGTCTCCAGGAAAAAGCAGAGGTAACAATGACTGAGAATGCAATCCCATTGGGTTTCAAAGGTACTTGTGATATGACATAGGAGTCTGATGTATAAAGGAATTCCTACAGAGCAATTCCAAACTCTTTGGATCCTAGTCATAACCTCTGACACTCTGGTGACAGTGCCAAATGGGATCTTTGGTTGCAACACTCCAGACAGATTTTTGTCAACAGAATGCTACAGGCTGTCAAATTTAGGGACAGCAGAACGTGTGGCATCTCCACCAGAGCATTACAGTGGTACCTCGGGTTACAAACACTGCTAACCCGTAAGTAGGACCTCGGGTTAAGAACTTTACCTCAGGATGAGAACAGAAATTGCGTGGCGGCAGCGGGAGACCCCATTAGCTAAAGTGGTACCTCAGGTTAAGAACAGTTTCAGGTTAAGAACGGACTTCCGGAACGAATTAAGTTCGCAACCAGAGGTACTACTGTACTTCATTGGAAGACCCAGCTATAAGCTGGGGTATAATCCAAGCTTAATACGGCCAAACTGGGCTAGGTTCAGGATATAAGGAGAAGGAGAAGTAGCAGGGAAATGGGAAGTTGCAGGAGGAACAACCAAATAAACCTAGATTAAGACCACAGAGGAAGCTGGCTGTTTTCTAAGGAATGTATTGGGCCTGAGCTGGAAGCATATGCATTATAGTCAGGAGGAATAGATGGACTGCTTAGAGAGGGGGGAGCCATGCTGGGACTTGGGACCTTTCCTCCTTCACAACCTGGATATATTCACCATAAGGAGCATCAGCCGTCAAACCAGGAAATATCCCATTTCAAGTCTGGCAGATTCAGAATCATTTGTATGAAATGTGAAAACACCTCCTGATAAATGATTTTCAGAGAGAAGACCCTTGCCTCTAGGAAAATGTGACCTTTGCTTAATGTGAAAATCAGCTTTACATCACCATCCATGCCTGACTTATAGTTCTCTGACTAATACATAGTAACAGACTTCATGGAAATTGAACAGTCAGGAAATTATACCCATCATAGACAGATAGGGGAGTATAAATTATTTTACAGGAGGATGAAGAGTGACAAAATGGCATCTCCTTTTGCAGGCTTCCTCGCTGAGTCATTATGTCACATATCCCCAGAACCAAATTCTGCAGAAGGAAGGTCATCCTTTCTGCTTGAGACCCACCCAACCCTGCTGTTTTATGATAGATGTCACATAATGTAGGATTATGTTTAAATTCCTACATTAAAATAAAATGCAAAGTGTGTAGAAAGGGCAAACCTGTCACCTATGATATTCTGAGCTGAACAGGTCCCCTTTCTTCTGCAGGTATGTGATGGTCAGGTCACTTCAGGAAAAGACAAGAAACTGGGATGCAAGAATGTGCAAGGAGCCTTCTGTCCATCCTCCAGAGCTTTTTTATGTCTTTCTTCCTGTTGCAGCACCCAAGGGAAAACAATGGCATCAAGCATGTGCTTTAGACTTCTGTTCAAGAAGGATACTGACAAGCTGGAACGTGTCCAGAGGATGGCAATCAAAATGGTCAAAGGCTTGGAAACGATGCCTTATGAGGAACGGCTTAGGGAGCTGGGTATGTTTAGCCTGGAGAAGAGAAGGTTAAGGGGTGATATGATAGCAATGTTCAAATATATAAAAGGATGTCATATAGAGCAGTATTCCCCAACCTTGGGCCTCCAGCTGTTTTCAGACTACAATTCCCATCATCCCTGACCACTGGTCTTGCTAGCGAGGGATGATGGGAGTTGTAGTCCCAAAACATCTGGAGGCCCAAGGTTGGGAAACACTGATATAGAGGAGGGAGAAAGGTTGTTTTCTGCTGCTCCAGAGAAGCGGACACGGAGCAATGGATTCAAACTATAAGAAAGAAGATTCCACCTAAACATTAGGAAGAACTTCCTGACAGTAAGAGCTGTTTGACAGTGGAATTTGCTGCCACGGAATGTGGTGGAGTCTCCTTCTTTGGAGGTCTGTAAGCAGAGGCTTGACAGCCATCTGTCAAGAATGCTTTGATGGTGTTCCTGCTTGGCAGGGGGTTGGACTGGATGGCCCTTGTGGTCTCTTCCAGCTCTATGATTCTATGATTCTAGACATGTGTATTAGCCACTCCAGATCCCAACCATAATCATACCATATTATGATTGACCGAGATTTCACCATGTTGCAACTACACGACATTACTCAAAGAATCCAAAGAGCAGACCTAAAACAACCATTAATGAGCAGTGGCCTGAATGTGTCTTCATGGCACCCGGAGGGGGCACACACAGGCGCACTGGGGGCGTGGGGAGGAGGATGCAGCAGCACAGGCAAGGGCCCTTCCAATCAGTTCGATCAGATTGCTTTGAAGGGTGCATGCCTTCCTCACGCTGCCCTGCCAGAGCAGGCTGGAAGGGGGAGGTAAGGAAGACCCAACAGGGCAGGCAAGTGCCCGTCCAATCAGTCTTGAGTGCCTTTATGATCTGTATCTGTGCTTTTAGTCCTTATAGAGATTATGTTCTGCCTCCACTTTCAGAGACAGTATGCTTCCAGTTGCTGGAAACCACCGGAGCGAAGACTGCTTTTGTGCTTGGATTTTACTTGCAGGATTCCCACTGGCATCTGCTTGGCCACTGTGAGAGCAGGATGTTGGATTAGCAAATAATACAGCAAGGACTCACATTGGATTGCAGTAAAAAGAATGGGAGCTGAAAAGTGATCATAGCACATGACATGACACTTATTGGAGGTCAAAATCTGAGAGGTAAATAAAAACACAGTAGTGAGCATAAAACTCAACCCCTAAAGTGTGCAACAATACGTGACAAAGAAATAGAATTGTTTTTCTGGGAGGAAAAATCCCATTAGTGTGTTTTTATCCCCAAGTCTGAAAGCAATATTACATTCCAAAGTTTCTGGAAGTTTATAGATTAATTTAAAAATCAATTAAGAATATGGAAAGCACATTAATAATGTTTAGAATAATGGTCTTATTCTCAATTGTAAGGTTTACTTTATTTGTGTGTAGTCTGCAGTTCAGTATTCATAAATATTTACATGTGCGGAAATCATAATCCCTATTATACTGCAAATTAGATCAATTGGGTTTTATAAAGTCACTTTAATTGATAGTATTTTTAAGATGTGCCTGTCTTCTAGCATTGGGGTTTTTTATTATAGGAATTATCATAATATGCTTACCCAAGAGTAAAAAAAATGCTTACACTTAGCACTTTATAATTATAATTATTAAATTACAAATGTGAAATAGTTTTATAATAAGCATCAGCATGTTTGTCTGGAATTACTTTTAAATATAATGCTCCATAATACTTATTAATACACCATTCAACTCACAGAACAATTACAAAGGGGGAAAGTAAGGACAAAAGAAATGAAACATGCATTTTCCAGTGCATTTATGCCTTCATGTAAATTGCTTAAGCAGCAGAGATGAATGTCTTACTGTCTAAACAGAAGCTACGAGGTACAATATATTAAATTTTAGTGGGGATAAGGTGTATGGAGATCCAGAAATTGTGTGAGGTCAAGGAAACAAAGCCTTCTATTCACTTTTCCCCTTCACGCTAAATAAAATTATTTCGGTAGCAGGAACCTACTAATCCCAACCCAGTCTAGCTAATACAGGGGTCACAATGTGATGCCCATGGGTGCTTGGTGCCCTTGAAGTCTTCCTTTGGCACCCACAAATACCTCTGAGTCCCCCCACCCCACTGTCTCCTAGGGGCAGATACTTTTCATTTCTTGAAAAGTATATAGAGCTGAAGGAGGGAGTTGTGAGAATGACACCCTTTCCCACTTCTTTTTGCTGCAAGTGCTTTTCAAGGATCAGCTCAATTCCACTGGATCCAACTTCTACACATGCACACACTCTCTGTATCTCAGGTGGGTGGGTGGGAATCTCGAAAGACGAAACCAGAGGGGTGACATCCATGTTGCTCACTCAAAAATCTAGATGTGCATATGGGTCTAAAATGGTTAGACCGCCCCCTAAGTTGCCCATAAGCATAATATATCAGAACTGATGGGGAAGACAATATTACTCTCTTCCAAACATTTGGAGGCGGTTTCTACATTCCATGATTTTGCATTCAATGGTGATTATTGAGGCAGGTTCCACACTCAACCTGTGCAAGTTCTGCCTGCTTGCATTGTTATTCCTGCTTATATCCACATCCTCATCTCTTGTTTACTGTGATCAAACAGCTGTGAAATAAAACATGCAGGAAGTAAACAACAGCCAATGTCCTTTTTTTCCTGGACACCTATTTCCCTGCTTATTGTTCCTGTTCTCCACAAAGTTTATGTCCTACAAAATCAGCCCCAAATAACATGGCCAGAAAGGGAAGGCATGAAACTGTCTTAGGGACAACAGTGCTGGCAAACAAAGTGGATTTTAAAGCTATAAAATGGGAATGAGGAGCAGAGCATCTTCTATTAATGAGCACAAGGGAAAATTATAGATGGAGCTGGATTATGCATTGCATGTGGAAATACACTGCCTAAATGCTGCTGCTGCTATTATTATTATTATTATTATTATTATTATTATTATTATTATTATTATTATTGGATGAAAGAGAAATTTGTCTGCACTTTAAAGTGAACCAACCTATTTTGCCACATCTGGACTGATATGCAGCTCAGGATGCAGCTATTAAGAGGGGTATGCACTTCTCTGAATTTTGCAATGTCAGTGCTCTACAAAAAAAAAAAAAACCCACACACATTCGTGTACTTTTACAGCTGCATGTGCATACAAAAATGTGCATTCTAGGTAGAAATGCATTAAAAATGCTTATTTCAGGGAAAGACTGCATACAAATGTGTAGAATTTAAATGCACGGTTTTTATCCAGTTTTTTTATTTAAAAAATCCACAAAAAAGGATGGAATGGAGCAAGCATTAACCTTGCTTGGTGTCATATGTGACATTAGGTACAATCCACATGTGTGTAGCCTGGGGGAAATGGCCTTTTGGGGCCAAATTAGGATCCCTGCTGGGCCTCGGGTCAGAGAGATATTTATTTGCTTTGGCCACCTTCAGTTGTAATCTGTGTACATATTAAAAGCACAACTGAGCAGATAAAACTGACAAACAAGAGTTAAAATTATGCAGTTTAAAACTCAAGACAAAGCAAATAAAATTGCAAGGGTCTAATGATGTTTGTGGGTCAGAGGTTCCCCATCGCTGCAGTAAGAACATGCTTAGAGAGTGTAGATTCTCAGCTTTTAATTGTGGCATATATTTGACTTGTTAAAGAGGAGGCACAATAACATTCTTGAATATTTGCAATCCTCCTCAGTTATACCTGAGCGTGTGCTTTTGGCATTAGTGAGTTTTACACACACTGTTATGAACAGCACTTCAATTATTTTGCAATGCTCATAAAGATAATTGTCAGCTTCGTGCAGTTCCTTGTGAATTCTGGAGAAATTCACATCTCCAACAGTGATTTTAAAAAAGCATTTTTATTAATGCATTTTTGTTTGCAATCCAGCATTTGGGGAAAAATATATATATATACATGCTTGTTGGCAGATTATGCTCCCCACACAACTTTCTGATGCCACAGATTCTGGGAAATTCTACACATAGGCTCATTAAGTATCATGAATCACCTTCAAAGTCTCCCCATGCATAATTTGTCCTCCGCCAAAAAACAGCTACAAGGTTTCAACACTGACTTCACTCCTTACAGGATTACTCATCGTAAATAACGTATATTGGATTAAATTGATGGATTCTAGTTTGATATTAAATTGCTTTCTTTGTTTGTGCGTGATAGTCTTCAGACTTGTGCCAAGCTGCTTCTGAATGGTTTGACATACCGCTGTTCTAAACGGTTTCTAAAGAAAACAAGAACTTTAACATAGCCAAAATCAGAACAAAGTCTATTTTCTGCCTTGTAGGGCACCCGCAACCCATTTCTGCCCAAATGTTGTCTCCCTTGATTGCTGCCTTATGCCACTGCAATTTCTTAATAGATACACTTCAGTTTTATTCTGTGGACACAACCATAAATGGCAACGGAGCCAAAATGGAATTGGTGCAACATCAGTGGGATACTCATCAAGATTTATTCTGTGGCCCAGTCATTCCAGACATCTGTTTCAGGAGGGAAAAAGCAGGGGAAAGCTTTTCTTTTTCTTTCTTTCTTTTTTTTTGGGGGGGGGGGGGAATTGGCAAGTCCATAAGTTCACATGAAGGAAGGTTTACGAGATCAAGAGAATACACATGCCAACCAGGTTTTGTTGCTGAAAATAATTGGCTGCTTTCCACACACAACAGATTTATTTAATTCTATAAAAATGTATAATAACCTACTCTTCAGAGGGGCACAGAAATAATATTCTAAGAAAAAATGTTGCTTAAAAAGGCAATCCCACTGCCCTTTTCCTAGTTAGCCCCCCAACACCCCAAAATTCCTAGAATTTCTCCTATCCCTGAGAAAATCAGCAAAATCCCATTTTCTTTTGCAGTCCGAGAGTGGGGCGACATAACTTTTCATTTCTCTCAGGTGCTCCGGCGTTAAATTTTATTTATTAAATTTATATATATCTACCCTGCCTTCTCAAAGGACCCCATGCTTTCCTCAGTAGTGAACGAAGTAGTGGTGATGGTACTGTAATGTTTTTCCAATGATACTGAGGTAACGTAAGACGAACCCATTCTTTTGGGGTCTCACTTTGAACAACCATACTTCTTTAATTAGTTCTTTAATATATATAGATATGGGAAAGACTGCTCTTAAAATTGCAATGTGAAAAGTGATCCCACAGGCATAGTGTGGCAGAACAAATTCGTAGTAGTACCAAGAATCACCTCACAGAAGGCAGAAAAACATCACAATGCGTACCGGTAGTAGAAGCCAAAGGAAGGATTTTTACTTTTTGAGTTATGAATTATACAGAAAACCTAGATCAACTTCTGATTACAGGCAAACTTCAGAGCAAAAGGAAACACTATGCATTTTTAATATCTCTAGTAAGAGCAGTTGATGCATCCAAAGTCAGGAAACTTGAATTGATGGTGTATATGGCTACAAAATCCCTGACAAATGTACTGGCCTTAGACAAGATCATCCAATATGTTTCTGCCCCTTGAGATAGTGTAACAAGAAATAGAAAGCACAGATGGATTATCTTCCAGAAAATAGCTTTTTTAAGATTGGTAGGTTGTGCTCCAGGACCACCTTCAATATCTGAATGCTGAGTAATATGGAAATTCCCATGTTTAGAGTCTATAGATCAATTTAGCTGTTTCATAACATTACATTATAACGTAAAAGCAAGTGAATGTGATTCACAGGGTTTTGCCAAAACTGAAAGGATAAGTCAGACTCCTGCACAGGAATCTTGAATATAATTCGAATAAATCAAATTTTGAAACTCAATAACACAGGCTACACAATAAAATAAAACAGCATTTAAAAAAAACACCCGGTAGTTGTGGTGGTGGTTGTGTCAGTGTTTGAAAAAGAAAAGGTTCTGACCTCCTTTGACTCCTTCGCCTGGTCTTCAGACCCTAGTTGGCACAAAAGAGTCCTTGAGAAGGAGTATCTTTGCAGAGTATTGCTGCTTTTATTCTTAAAAGGCCTTCTTATCTAACCAAAACCGACAGCTTTTACACACACCAAACTCAGCCAACTACCAACCAACCAACCAACCCACACCACACACAATGACCACTCTATGTATACAGGCATATGTAGCTCAAAGGTTGCATGAGTCATGCAGGCTTTGCCGATTCATTGTAGGCCGCTGACTCATGCTAACTCAGTTCCTTTTGTATTAAAGAAACAGCGACTAATTTTTAAGCCAGGTTGTTGTTGTGTAATGGGGCAATGGGTCATTAACACACCGAAGGATCAAAGGAAAAAAGGGCTTCTCCCTGTGTTATAAAAGCCAGGAGTTTAGAACAGTAATGTTGGGGTCAGATGCTGAATGAGTCGAGGTTATGTGACAAGCAGAGTGCAGAAGGCAGAGAAAAATGACTAGCGGCTGTTTGAATCAAATCCTGTGCTTATGGAGAAGGCAAGACCTTCTTGAAATTTAACACTAAAGACCCCTCCCCCCTAGGCTATGGTTGTATATATGTGTAAATAAACCATATATCATAAAGACACCACTGTCTCTGCTGTGCCTCATTTCCAAAAGGAAATGCAGATCCTAGGTAAGTTTCTGTAACTCCCACACTGCTGTGGGGATTGAGTGTGGAGTGCAACACTATTTTTTACTGTATAGCAATTATAAATTGCTGAAAGCTGTCCTGAGTGATGCACATATATCAGGTAGACTCGCACAGTTGAAGTGGCCTGGCCAAAAAGTTAATTTCAGCACCCCTGTCCCCTGTCTAACTTCAAAGAGTGGGCTGTCTTGAAAAGGTCTCTAGTGATGGGGCACATAAACAGAGCACATGCACAGACCCAGAATTCCTTGCCTCCTAAAAGATTCTAGACCATTTCTGGACATGTATGTTCAAATGAGATCTACATCCCTGCCTTCCTACTCCTTTGGGTGATATCCGTTCATGTATATCTTTTATATCATATATACCTTTTGTCAATGGATAATTTATACATTTAATAGAATCAGGTGGTAAAGGTGTTCCTAGATCGAACCTCTTAACCTTGCAAGTGGTTGGTTTTGTATTTTTTAATGTCCCTGCACACAGAAAAGGCTATTTTTTGTCACACTAATTGTCAATGTGAAGGATCCTATTCCCCACACTGCTCCATGGGGGAGAAACTTCACTTTTGTTGTACGTATATTTCTCTCTGCAAGGGTGGTGGTGGTGGGGAGGGAAGGTAAATACATTTGTGTGCTGTATTTAAAGGAGCTTGAGGGTGTCTGACATAAATTTCTTAGCCAAATGCTCACTGAACAGCGTCAGTCACTGCTGTCTTATGAGAATATCAGCTTTAAAACAGCTTTTCCAAAATGTCTTTCGAAGAAAAAGAAACATAACCAGAGACTTTACAGTCCGGACGCCAGATAAAGTAAGCGTCTAAGATTCCAATTTAAATGTAAATCATCAGATGGTTTTAACCCTAATCCTCCCTTAGGTGTTGATGAGAGGTGAACAAGGCTTCCACCGTCCGCCAGTGTTTTTCACAGCTTTCTTAATTTCCTTCTTTGGAAACTCAGGAGAATCACTCATACATTTATTTCTCATTAGTTGTCATAATACGTATATCCACCTCAGATTGCCTGCATGTTTCTGGGTCGATGTCTGCTTTTCTTGAAAATTTAGGCTCTTTTCTACCTGAAGTATGTTGGATTTGTATGTCCTTCGGAGATTTCAAACCACATACCAAAGTGGAACCAGCTCTTACCAGGTTTTTTTGTTAAGTTGTTTTTCTGTGGTAAGGCTAGCCCTTCAATTTCTACATGTGGTTGGGATATTACACATTTGTCATTAAAATGCAACTTGCAACCTTTATCGCCCAAAGCTGAACATACAATTGGGCAAAGTGCTAGACTAACAAAGTCTAAATCCTTAGACTATTTGTTTCAGAGATACAGGGGTGGATAACTAGCTACTAGTGATGATTTTGCTGCTTAATTGCCACCTGCCAATTGTTACTGTGCTGTTTTTGCAAGCTTATTCTGAATTAATAGAAGGGATAGCTAAACAGAGCATGAAAAAATAGGAAATATAAATAAATGTACATCTCTATCTAATAACATTTTGCAAAGCAGCATTAATATGTGCATACAAGGAAAGCACTATGTTCTTTTAAAAGTTCCAAAATGCAAGTTGCTTATTGTTAAGTGCTCGCATCTAAAATCTTGAAAAAACTATTAGTAGCAGAAAACAATTTGAGTTATGGAACCAATTCAACCTTTTCAGTATTTGTCAGCCTTTATTGGCAGTCCCAGTGACATTTATATGGTTAAATGAAAGCATAAATGTCTGAAGCTGCCAATGGAATGTTTAAGAGGACCACATATGATCAGAGGCATCTATAAATATTATTTGGATGCATTTGAGTTACAGACACCTACGATTCCTTATCAAATCACCAACCCTATTCTATGGGAGGGGGAAGTAAGTTTTCCCTGTGAAGAACAGTGCTTTTGTGGGAATGAGCTATTACATAAATGAGTAGTCTTTAAAGCACATCCTCTCCCACAATGCCTTAAAAAGAAACAGTGGCCTGGCAGATTATTGCAATACCCACCCAAATTATTTCTGTAGCTAGCAAGTTATTGTTGGGGCTTTCTTGTTGCTAATTGGACATTAATTCACAAGAAATATTTCAGTAGGGAACAACCTAAGCCAGGGATTGAGAACCTGTGTCCCTCTACAACAGTGATGGCTAACCTTGACACCCCAGATGTTTTGGAACTACAACTCCCATCATCCCTAGCTAACAGGATCAGTGGTCAGGGATAATGGAAGTTGTAGTCCCAAAACATCTGGAGTGTCAAGGTTAGCCATCACTGCTCTACAAGCTGATAGATAGTCCCCTCGTCCACTGGCTGGGACTGATGGATGTTGGAGTCAATGATATCTTAAAGGCCACAGATTCCTCACTCCTGATCTGTTTGGGGCTTTGATATGTTAGGATCTATGCATGTGAAAACCAAGGCCTAGCACTGATAGGAAAGCACCCCATCCACTTATGCAGTACCATTTTCTATCTCTGAACTTTGAAAGAACAGAACATATTGTGCAATCCAGTGCACATTTATTCAGAAGTAAGTCTACTGTTTTTAATGGGAGCTCCTAGTGCGCTTAGGACTGAGTAGATCGGCTGCATGTTGTGTGGTGTGTTCTATCTAGGGCAGGGGTCAGCAAACGTTTTCAGCAGGGGGCCGGTCCACTGTCCCTCAGACCTTGTGGGGGGCCGGACTATATTTTGAAGGGGGGGAAATGAACAAATTCCTATGCCCCATAAATAACCCAGAGATGCATTTTAAATAAAAGGACACATTCTACTCATGTAAAAACACACTGATTTCCGGACCGTCCGTGGGCCGGATTTAGAAGGTGATTGGGCCGGATCCGGCCCCCGGGCCTTAGTTTGCCTACCCATGATCTAGGGTCACACTTCTTCTGAAAGAATGGGTTCATATTTGGGAGTTCTGCTGGATCCACTGCTGTCACCTGAGGCACAGGGAACATGAGTGCCACAGAGTGCCTTCCAACAAGTTTGGGCTTGTAACTCAACTACAATCCCATCTGGATAGGGATAATTTAGCTACAGTAATCTACACGCTGGTAACCTCAAGCTTTGACAATTATATAAACTTTTTAAAATGTAGCTTTTGATAGGCATGCCAAAAGGAAGGTGAAAGTACTGAGGAATATCACCATACTTGTTTATGCCACCTTGCACAGTCATGACTCTGCAAACAAAGGTAGTAAGATATGAGTAGAAATAAATACAAAGATGCTCTTCAGCAACACTCCTGCGTGAGTCTTAGATGACCCTTGCCAAAGTGCCAGGCATGCACTGCTCAAGAAGAGGAGTTTGGATTTGATATCCCGCTTTATCACTACCCGAAGGAGTTTCAAAGTGGCTAACATTCTCCTTTCCCTTCCTCCCCCACAACAAACACTCTGTGAGGTGAGTGGGGCTGAGAGACTTCAAAGAAGTGTGACTAGCCCAAGGTCACCCAGCAGCTCCATGTGGAGGAGCGGAGACGCGAACCCGGTTCACCAGATTACGAGTCTACCGCTCTTAACCACTACACCACACTGGCTCTCAAATGAAATGCCAGAAAGACTTGCCATACAAATGGAGAAAGGGAACCTTTCTACCGAAAGAGTACATGTGCTCAAGAAGCATTGCAGCAGGAAGCAGCTGACATCTCTTCAAGGTGGAAATCCATCTTCCAAAGCACAGCAAACGTCTTTACGGCTCAGGTAACCTGCTGCAACTGTGGGGGATCCTATCACTACTTGAGAGTCTGCAGGTCATTACCTTTACAAATGGGTTTACTCAGTGTGCTCCACACAAGCCAGTCCATCTGCCTGACCAGTGGCGGAGCTTCATACTCCGTCACCGGGGGTGTAGAGCAGGCAGGGGTGTGGCTGGCATGCGTCCTGGGGGCGTGGCACATGCGTGGCGCCCAGTGCAGGGGGGCAGCCCTGATGACACCCCACCGGGATCGTGGTGCTGGGGACAGTGCACCCCTTCTGCTCCCTCTTCCTCCGCCAGTGTGCCTGATTTCATCAAGAAACATCAGATTCAAATTCTGCACATGAAGATAACAGATAATGATCATAGATGTGTGTTACTTTAAATCATCACTGTGTTCTCATGCTGGGATGCCAAGCAAGTATTACTTACACACATACACACACACACACACGATGTACATGCGATCCTCACACTTTACAAGCTACATGGAAATTTACACATTTCCTCTCCCTTCTCCCCGCCTCCATGACAATACTTTCTGGGCAGGGAACTGAGAGTGTTTGAAGCAGCCACGATCATGCAAAAAGCTTAACACAAAAATTAACCACCCAGTTCAGCACTTTTTTATTCTGTTTTGCTTTGCTTCTCCCAGCTCAATTATGTGTTGTTCAGAAATACTTTTTAACACCCACATACTATTTGCCCTGCTGATTAAATAATATCCTGTGATTAACAAATTGTTCAGACTTCTAGATAAATCAGAAAGAAACAACAGGGAAGGGTGTTTATGCTTACTCTCTCTGCAGGGATCACAAACAAAGGCACCTGCAATAACAACAGATTTTGTTATTGCCAGCCTGGGTCAATAAAGTACCATGTCAGTTCTATTAGACACCTATTTTCTCTTTATTTGTTATGCTGTTATTATTTATCATAAAAATGAGTGGAAAATAACTGCTGGTCTAGCCTGCAATTGCCCAGTGTTATTTTGCAATGCTTGCTCACAAGCCATAGCTAAATAGCCAAGATCCATCCACCTAGTGGATCAACTGCTTGCAGAGGGTTTATTACTTTCAGTGGGGGCCCTGTGCACAAATCAAATACTGTCCCAGTGTAATCCTCCTGAACTTAAAGCTGAGCCTTGATGTGGCATGGTGGGGCTGAGTTACTTGGGAAGTCCTCAACACATGGAAAACCCTTTGGATCTAGCAAGTATTTGCTTGATAGCTATGCCCAGTGGGGTTTCAGAAGTAAATGGAGCTCTGCTTCCATAGCCTTTAAAAAAACAAACAAACAAAAACAAAAAAAACGGTTCCTGACAAAGCAAGATTTCTCCTTGATGGCTCTATGGAAAACACAAAAAGTTAGTCTTCATGAAGACTGCTAAATTAAGTCTCTCCTTGACCTTAAACATATTATGTGTTTCTCTTTACTTCTATCTTATCTCAAAGTTACAGAGTTTGGATATAATAATAGCTACAGAAAATCATATTCACTATACCAGGACTTCTGAAGTGGAATGGATTCTTTTTTGGGGGGAAAGCATAGCTTGAAAATAATCTGGTAAGTCAACAAAGATTAAGTGATTTTTGTGTGTGTGACAATGTGGAGTACCATCCCCCCCCCACTGCCCACGACAGTTTTTATATATTGCATTCAAGACACTTTTATCAAAATATGAATACTAGGACCTCATTTTCTTTCTTAAATCAAAAAAGGACTATGTGCAATTTAAAAAAGCAACAACCTGTTAACATGTTGAGTTAAGGGCTTCCTATTTTCATTCAAGCTCCGAAATGCTTGAAAACTATAGCTATGGGGGACCCAGGTGGCGCTAAACCACAGAGCCTAGGACTTGCTGATCAGAAGGTCGGCGGTTCGAATCCCTGTGACGGGGTGAGCTCCCGTTGCTTGGTCCCAGCTCCTGCCCACCTAGCAGTTCGAAAGCACATCAAAGTGCAAGTAGATAAATAGGAACCGCTCTGGCAGGAAGGTAAATGGCGTTTCCGTGCGCTGCTCTGGTTCGCCAGAAGCGGCTTTGTCATGCTGGCCACATGACCTAGAAGCTGTACGCCAGCTCTCAGCCAATAAAGCGAGATGAGCGCCGCAACCCCAGAGTCAGACATGACTGGACTTAATGGTCAGGGGTCCCTTTACTATAGCTATTAAAGGCCACACTGTCAACAGAAATCTTATTTAGGCAATATTGATATGGTACGGTATCCTATCACGTGTTTAATTTAATTTGATTACTTTTGAGTATGCTATGGCTACAACTTCCTTATCCAACAAACCTGAAATTGAAAAGGAAAATTTAAATGGGAAAATTAAAGGAAGAAATATCCTCTTTATTATGAGATCACACTCTATTTAAAAAGGCAATAATTCACAAGTAACTTACCTTATGCACATTGAGTGGGTGGTTTATTAAGTGAAATAAGGTTAGAAATCATAACTGCGCACTCCCCCCCCCCCCCGAACAAGGCTCTTGTTAAATGCGGTCACAAACTTTTACTGCTGTGTCCTCTTATAATCCTGGTTCATTTATTAAATTTCTAAACATTCATCTGAGGATCACAGGGCAGTTTACAATATAAAAACACACACACAAAAATACATAACAAAAAACCCATTACCCTTCCCCACACAAATGCAGTTTAAAAGACCATAGATTATTTAATGAGCCAAAGATCTAGGAGAAGAGGAATGTTTCTGCCTAGCGCCTAAATATATTTAAAGAAGGTGCCAGGTGAGCCTTAGCAAGGTATCATATTGATTCACATGCTGTACAATTACCCCAGCTGATTTCTACCATTTGTATGGCTGTTAAAATTGCAGAAGCAGGGCTGGCTGGGAATTCGCAGTTGAGTTTGACAATCCTAGCCCTTAAAGGTTGCAGTGAGAAAAAAGAAAAACCAGTAGATAAAGTACACACAGTCGCACAAAGAATCTTCTCTCTTTCTGGAGACTGCTGTGGCTCTTGTGTTTTTAATGAGGTTGTCAACATTTAGTGACTGTGACTCCTTCTCTACCTGTAACAAACAGTTCATTTTTTTAAATGACAATGGTTATTTCCTAACCAGGATCCTGTATCTGTAACAGTTTCCAACTTTTACCAAGTACTGTTATTTATTTGCCTGAAACACCGGATTCATTGGTTGACATTAGTACGGGATCGTGTTGCTGGCCTTTAAAGGTTGCAATGGAAAAGAGGAAATTCAGCAGATAAACACACAGCTTCCCTCTAAATATTTCTGCCCTTTACCACCATATTTTCATAGTACTTGCTTTGCACAACTCGTGGTACGAATGGGGGGGGGCATGATGCTATGAGTTTCCCTGCTGATGGTGATCATGGGAAACTCAGGAAGTGACCTCTATGACTTGCAAAGTGCTTAACAGTTTGAGTGTGAACCTGGCCACGGGGCTATCTGCATCCATTATGAGTATATTGCCATCTCCATGGTATTGACCAACCCTCTGTTAAGACCAGTGTTGAGTTCTGACAGCTGCTTTCAATGGAACATATGAAGAATAGATTAGCATCCCCCTGAGCAGATTCCAAGTCTCCTCGTTTCTAATTACATTTCTCATTCCCATATTGTAAAATGACATTTCTAGGCAGACTTTACTCCCAACATCTCTTTTCTAGAAGTGTTACCGAGCCAAATTATGTAAACTAAGTAGGAGAGGTCAAGTGCGTGCCCACAAACCTGAAAATTCAATAACCCAGAACACAAGCAGCACATTAGTTAACTCTAATTGTCAGGAAGCAAAACAATGTTTGCCATCCATCTCGCTGAGCAGACATTTGTGGCTAGACTCTAACCACATTCAGGTTAGATTTAGGATCTGGGGCAGTACCAGTACTACACTAAGCAAATCATTAGCTTTCTAATAATGTTGATATATATTAGACAAACCAATCAGATCTGTATTTTCCGAGGCTGACTTGCAGCTCTACTTTAATTTATATTTTCCTCTCCGTGCTGAAACACTATGAAAACACGAGATAAATCCCCAAAGATTAGGTTCTCAAATGGGGGGAGGGGGTGGTTGTTCTACAAAAGTAATGCTTATGTTTGTTTATTGCCCCAGCAGAATGCTCCTCTCAGTACACATTTTTTAAAGTATTGTTTCATCACTCAACAAGGAACTCCAAAAAGAACTTAAATTATTTTCTGCATTTCCACATTGATTTGTTGCCAAAGTTGTACTGTTTACAGGGAAATAAATGCTCATCGCTGGAGCTAAAATAAATGTTCAGTCTTAATGCTAACAAGAGAGAGTAATTGAAGAGGAGAAAAAAATGAAAAAATTGCATTGATCTTCTCCTGATGCTCCAACTATACAAATTACTTTTTTGATTAACAGCTAGAATTACCAGGGCCATGTCTTCTACATCAATAAGTCAATCTGGAAATCATGCAACTTTGCCAAAATAGGTGTGCTACTTCAAATGTGTTGACTTTTCAATCTAAGCAGCTTAAGCACTGAACACAATTTTAGCAAATCTTAACAAATCATGTAGCTTACAAAAGAACTTTACATTTGACACAGTGAGACTGTTATAATTTTATATCCATTGGATAAGCCAATCAGAAAAGTCAGCCAACAAATCATTTTTAAAGACAATTGTAATACACCTTCCAAAGCAGAGCTGGCAAACCTTTTTTGGCCTGAGGGCTGTACTCTCCATGGGCTGCAGTGTGCATGGCCCAACCCTACAGTTGGTCATGCCCCGTCACATGCAAAAGTTCCCAGGTCCTGACTCCATTGCAACAACTGCTTATGGCTCATCACTGGTGTAGAACAGGGCTGAGCAAGGTTTATCTTGCCTGGGCCGGATCCGTCCCGCGGAGATCCCTCCGTGGGCCGGATCGTGTGAGAGAGAGAAAGCGCCCACGATTTTTGGCATCTGTGTCTGCGCAGACGTGATTTTCGTTGCCGCAGAAGTGAGTCCCCGCGTCGCGCTGGTTTAGCACAACGAGCGAGCGGACGGCTTGTGGGCTGGTCAAACGACCTCCACAGGCCGCTTCTGGCCCATGGGCCTTAGGTTGCTGACCCCTGGTGTAGAATTTTGCAGGTCTTACAACAGGAAGAAATCAGATTGCTAAGAGGAATGCATGAGCATCCAACCGCTCCCCACGATAATGACTGTTTCAGTGGCGTGCAGTGAAATTTTCTGTAGGGGAACAGTTAGGGCCAGAGGTGCCAGCATGTGAGGGCAGTGGAGTAGGCAATGCTGCCCATGGGACATCACGTCCCCTTCCCTAAGCCAGGCAGAGGCTTCCCGGGCCTTGGGAAGGAGGCACGAGGCCTGTGACAGGATGCTGGATCCCTCCTGCCTCCTCCCCAAAGCCAGGTGGAGTTTGAGAAGGTGGCAGGCAGCTTCCTGGATCCGTCAGAGCATCGTGCCTCCCTCCCTAAGCCGGGCAGAAGCTTCATGGGCTTTGGGAAGGAGGTGACAGGGGAACATTTAGGGGACTAGCCTAGTCCCCCTAGTCCAGGGGTCAGCAAAGTTTTTCAGCAGGGGGCCAGTTCACTGTCCCTCAGACCTTGTGGGGGGCTGGACTATATTTTGAAAAAATAATAATGAATGAATTCCTATGCCCCACAAATAACCGAGCGATGCATTTCAAATTAAAGCATACATTCTACTCATGTAAAAACACGCTGATTCCTGGACCATTTGCGGGCCGTATCGAGAAGGCGATTGGACCGGTTCCGGCCCCCGGGCCTTAGTTTGCCTACCCATGCGCCAAGTCCAATGACTGCACACCATGGGACTGTTTGATACTAGGTGTATGCATTATTCCAAAACGGAAGCTTTCATTCACTGCACTTCCAGATCAAAGCTTCCTCAAGTATACAGGATTCCTAAACAGAAATAAATAGCTAAATAGGCATAAAGAGGTAATGAACCAAAGAGACTAGGTGTGGAATTAGAGTAGCAGAAAGCCTGAAAAAGAGACTTACGTTGGAAGATTTCAAAGAAATAAAAAAAACCCAAAACCCTCTATAATCTGCCATATATCTTGAAAGTGAAAGTGAAGTAGCTATGAAAATGAGCAGTCTCACAAGTTTCTGTAATGCTGTTTGTGTATGACAAGCTATCAGTAGAAGGCTTTTCAAAATCACATCTTTACGAATTACAGTTCTGACGTTTAAATAAAAGGATCCATCAGGGCTGTTGGTACGATTAAGGAAAGCCACCACTTCTTCTGCACTAGTGAACTCCTATTGACCTCAAAATCATTTCTTCTGACACAAAAGACACAAACCAGAATATCAAATATACTGTATTTCCACAAGAGAAGAACGTGTAGAATTTTTGCTGGTAAAAGTCTGGCCTGCTAATACAGGAACTAACCAAACTTTGGAGGAAATACAATGGCACATAAACAAAACTAAAAGTGAGAAATTTAGGGAAAAATGAGCGCATACAAAAGCTATAAATGCCACCCGTTTAGAACAGAACAGAACAAAGAGAAATCCTATACATGCCACAGATGGCCTACCATGGGGGATGCTCAGATTTCTTTCAAGGATGAAGTCAGTTAACACATGCAAGTTGGCAGTTAGGTGATAGGCAGTAAGTTTCCTTAGGTTTTTGTTTTCTTATGTTGCCTTAATCTGCTTACTAAAATTAGATTGCTTCCATTCAAGAACTTTGCCCAATATTCAATATTTTGTTTGCAATTCAAAATAGTAATGAGAGCTGTAACAATTGTGAATACCGTACAGTTACAGGTGGGTAGCCATGTTGGTCTGCCATAGTCAAAACAAAATAAAAAAATTCCTTCCAGAACTAAGTTTGTTCTTGGTATGAGCTTTCATGTGCATCTGAAGAAGTGTGCATGCACACGAAAGCTCATACCAAGAACAAACTTAGTTGGTCTCTAAGGTGCTACTGGAAGGAATTTTTTAAATTGTGAATACAATCCTCCTTTCCACTTCTCTGAAATTTGTGATGCAGCTCCCCAGCAAAATAATCTGTAAAGAAGTGCACATGTCCTGGCTCCCACCTGATGAAGAACTTGAACTCAGGTTGCTGCTTCTACCAAAATCTTTAATGCTCAGATCAGTGCAATACACAGGCAGTGTGCACTTCAAAAGCACAGCAGGTACTACACATGGCTTCACAATCAAATACACTGATCCAACGATGTGATGTCAACCTGCTATAAGGAATAGGGGAGGGCAAAAGTTGGCGCGACAAACGGTTTCTGTTCCTTAGACTGGGCAAGCAAAACAGCACTTCGCTAAGAAGGCTGAAGCAGTCCCCTCTGTTCAGGTGCGGCCATCACCTGTCTCTCCATGCTTAAGGGTAATCCGTTAAAGGAATCCGGGGGTGTGGATCTCGTCCGAAGCCCGGGGAGGGGCTAGGGCCATGCCACGACCCCATCGGGAACCTAAGGGGTGCTAGAATCGATCCGCATCAGCGGGGCTCCCTCTACTGGAGGTTAACCCTTACCAGTCTTCCTGCAAGGCGGGCTGGAGTCAGATATAGTCTGTTCATGCCAATGCCTAAGCCAATACCGCTCACATTCTGCAACCAATAAAGTTGTGGCCTAAATTTTTCCCATTAACATTTAACCCAAATTTCTGTGTCCTTGTGTCTTTATTCTCCTCGGGGTGGCTTGGGGGCCTTGACACGCAACACAGCACTTCGCTGAGAAGGCTGAAGCAGTCCCCTTTGTTCAATGTCTGCAAGGCCAAGGCGATGCAGGAGGTGTTTCTGCCTCCTCAGAAGCAGATGGGACAGACCGGGCAGCACTGGGAGTGGACATGGCTTCTGACAACTCCAGAGGCAGAGCTGGACTGCAATAGACAAGGTGTATGAGCTAGAAACAGCCTCTGACAGCTAGAGAGACAAGAGGTTGAGGCTGTAACTCGTGTGGTGAGAAATGCTGAGGAGATGGGGTGAGGCAAGGGAAATCCTTGGACTCTCCTGACCCAGGTGAGGCAAAGCCTACTAGTGTTTCCCCTGCTGTGTGGCTTAAGTGTACACAGTATCTTTTTAAAAGAGGAGGATGGAGAGAACACTAGTACACATTGGCCCTGCCTCCATTGGCTGCTCAACAAGGTCTGGCAGCTACTAGCTGCCGCTGAATGGGTCTTACTTCCAAATAAACAAAATACTAGAGAGGAGTAAGGCTCAGCCATGTCCAGTGATGGCGGAACCCTCTCCGGCACCTGGGGTGGGAAACCGAGGGGTGGGGTGAACCACCCGGCGGCGCATGCACGACATCCAAACAGACTGCATACGAGCGACAGCCTGTACGGTCACTATGCGAGCAGCAGCCCGTACAGACGCCCATACTGACTGCGTGTGCGCCCTCGGCCACTCAGCTGGGGGGAGGCAGCGGGCCATCTTGTCACCTCCCCCCAGAGTGGTACCCGGGGCAGACGCCCCCTCCGTCCCCCTTCATACGCCCCTGGCCATGTCAGGCTGTCTCTGGATCATGCTCACTACTTCTGTATCTCCATGGACACATATAAAAACCCACCCCATTAAATAATGTAGAGAATGTCAAAACCACTCTACAGCTCTAACTTTTGATTATGAACAGGATTATTTATTTATTATTATTATTATTATTATTATTATTATTACAGTGGTACCTCTGGTTAAGTACTTAATTCGTTCCGGAGGTCCGTTCTTAACCTGAAACTGTTCTTAACCTGAAGCACCACTTTAGCTAATGGGACCTCCTGCTGCCGCTGCGCAGCCAGAGCAAAATTTCTGTTCTTATCCTGAAGCAAAGTTCTTAACCTGAAGCAATATTTCTGGGTTAGCGGAGTTCTTGACCTGAAGCGTATGTAACCTGAAGCGTATGTAACCTGAAGTGTATGTAACCTGAGGTACCACTGTATTATTATTATTTAACCTCAACTTACAAAATGAACAGTGAAATAAACAAACCTGGGCTCCAATCCAGCACAGGCATACTTAGCAGCCCATTGATTTCAACAGGTTTTAGTCCTTAGATAGGTAATAAGCCCTAATTAGTTTTCTACATCCCAAATCAGAACATAATATTAGAGTGGAACAAAACTGTCACAATATGTAACTTTTACATTGTTTCTTTTCTAGTTGGAAAAACACGTAAAACAAAGCTACTGCTGGTTTAAGTATATGTACTGAAAATAGTTTTTTTTTAAAAGGAGTTTTCTATATATATTAATGTTTTGGATCCAATATGGAGAAAGACAAATTATTTTAATATACAGTTATAATGGCTGGTAAGAGAACAACCCAATACTCCTAATTATATAATTTGTCAGGCTTTTCCTTCCAGTTTTATTGTGTACATGGGTATTTTGTTCTTCCCCCTGAACAATTAAGACAATAAAAGCAAATCAGCTGTATGCTGCAAGAACACTATTTGTCCACAGAGTATGTTATTATGCATGTATAAAAGCATAACATGGGAATGTCTAGCTTAAATAAATCTAATACAACCAAAAATACACAAATATTTTGAGAACGTGAACCATCCAGCAATGTTCAGGGACTTATTATGCATCAAGAAAGCATATGTGATTAAATAATGTGTGCCTGTTGCTGCCATAATATGATCCTTATGGTGGAAATTTTGATGTTTACCATTATCAGTTGTTATTGGAGATGGTTTTGGGGTGATTTGTGCAGACTATCTAGATTCTTTCACAGGTTTAGTTAATTGCACTTATTTCTACTTGAAGCACACCCATTGACATCAATGTACCAAAGCTGCTCTGAGTACAACGAACATTGGCTATAACTGAGCATCATAAAAATCTGATTGGCTCAGCCAGTGGTCTAAATTCTAATGGGCCAATGGGTACCTGACAGAGGAAGGTCCTCAAGTATCAAAATTCTCTGTGTGTTTTTAAATGATCTGGTGAGTTTGCCAACTCTTTCCCCCTCACAATCCTGCACGAGTGTTATTCACTGATGCCTCTTTGTGAAGTCCATAGAGTCAGCATCAAATTTGAACCCAACAGGGAATATTTTCTGGACATTGTGATAAAGAAGTACAAGAATAATTAAGTTTTTCAAAAGCAACAATAGCAACAAGTCCAAAAATGATATTTCATGGAAATGTTGCCAGCTTCTCATCTCTTCTCAGTACAATTATATTGCTAGATCCTAAGTAGTGATGGGTGACCCACACAGATCCATTTTAGAAATAATCTGGAGCGTTATCCCAGACTCCAGATTTATCCAAACTCAACATCGGGTCCAGGGTAGATTAGGTTCCTATGTCTTGCCAAACAGTGACATCTGCAGAGTTTATGTGAATCTCCACGTGCACTCCAAGTTACTGAGGTGGCAAATTGCTGGTGGGGAGGATACCAGTTAATTTAATCAATTGTGGATTCCTTTTGGGTTGGAACAAGTTCCAGAGGGTTCCATATCTGATCCCAATTTTTTTTTTTTGGGGGGGGGGAGGTTAGACCCCTAAAATCCAGTGTCCAGAACTCTCTTAACTCATCATTAATTATAAGTGTTTTTCTTTGACTCTATGAAGTCCTCTCTTGTTTATCTAAAGCTAAGGTAATTCCAGGATTTCTAATGAAGAACTAATACAATAAAATATTAAAAGACAATAAACCCCTTACAACATCACATCACAGAATTGAAGTTTAAATAAGGGATGAACCAAATATTCAATTTGGGGTGGAGGCATGATTTATCATACGGCCTCAAAATGGCTGAAAAATCTGAAACAAAAAAGGAATGAAACACATTGCAACGTTTGGTGTCAACTTCTTAAAAGCCCCAAAAATAAAATGGGAAGAGCAGTTTCACTACAGCTTTCATATAGCTATTGAAGTTGGCAGTGTAATGCAGTAGTGCAGATGTGTTATTAGCTTTCCAACTGATATACAATTCAGAGAATCCTTTTAGGCAGACACACACACTGGGATTGCTCCATTTCCCCAATACAGCTCCTTGCTATGCATCACAAATTGCTTTTGAAACTCCCCTGAGTTTCAAAAATAGTTTTCAAACAGTGCAATACTGCCATGAAATACGTAGAAGCCTCGCTGTGTGCGCAGAAATCATTCCAAGGCTCTCTGGACTGTGGCCAGCAGTGTTAGGAGGAAATCACATCAACATTTACAGTGCACAAAGATGATCAAGGAATAAATTATTACTGTTGTTAATTAAATGCCTTCCCTTCTGTGGGTCTGTGTTTTGAAATGTGTTCCAAAGCTGTGGTAGCAAGCACCAGAAGTACATTTTGAATGAAGCTTCAGCCATAAGCTAAAGTCTGCAGGTCATGATACCTGGAGAACAAAGGTCTCCTTATGGCGACATCATTGTATGGGGTATTGTGGATGAAGGCCTATGTCTAACCATAAAATAGCTGAAGTACATTTCCTGTTTTCTGAGGTTTATACACACAGTGCAACACTCACAGCTATGTGGAGTACACAAGATTGCCAACAGACTGCCATCAACAGGTTCATCAGAGCTCAACACTGAAATAAAAATAATGGCCCATTTTTATGTTGAAGAAACACAGGCATCTCAGTATAATTTGGTATTCTTGTCCAACATAAGATCATTAATTCCAGTGGTGTTTCACCGGAGCTAAATGTAGGCTGAACTAATCTAATTGTGGAAAGTTTGCAAACCAAAATTAGGTAATGAATTGGGCTCGGAGACATCTGAATGCTAATTTGGATTCCTTCTGAACATTTGACAGAAAGTAGCAGCAGGAAGGCTCTATTCATTAGTGGAATATGTCACACATACATGCACACATGCACACACACGAGGGAGAGGGGCAGAGAGACTCTGACATTGTATGTCAGTAGCCGCTGCAATTTCTAAAATTCCCTTGACACAGGAATCAGGAAGCCAAGAGTTCTGTCTATTTAAAATATAGTAATCAATGTGCAAAATAGCCAAATTTGGCTGATCATATCACAGATCCTATTCTACGGTTTGATTTTTAATGTATTTGAGCAGTCTGGCGGTTGTTAGTACTTACATATATGAATTCAAAGACAGACTCATGCATCATGCAGTTATTTCTCAGTGAGGCACAACCAACAACAAGCATATTTAAGGATTAGAGGGGTAGAAACCAATATAAATCTCCATTCTATTTCTTTAAAATCTACTTGCCTAGTATATAAGAAAGAGGATACTAGAGTGCTGCTAGAGTGTTTGATCTGGCAAAAACAAGCATTTTGGCATTCCAACAATTTGTTTTCAGTGGACAAGTCCTCTCTTTAATGTGTTAACTACCTTCAATGTGTTAAGCTACCTTTCCCTTTCTAAACAAATTATTGGTTGTTGTCGTCTTTTGTTGTCAATTAGACTTTTGTTCTAATCCTGGTTAATTATAAAGCAGAGGTTTAATCTCCTAATTAAAAGACATTCCATTTTCAGAAAGTAGCAGCATGCAGATTCTGAGATAAAAAAGTGACATTTATCTTAAAACTCTGCTTTAAAACTTTAATATTCTACACTGGTGCTTACTTTAATTACCCACCCAAGTTTTGTTTTGTTTTTATTTTTAAACTAAAGTCCTGATATTTGGGATCATATGCCACAATAATCACCCAAAAATGTAGAACTTGCACTGCTGAAAACTCCCCTTTAACTGATAACTGACATACACAAAACATATTCCAGAACCTGGAGATTTGATTAAATCTTGTCTTATATGCAACTGACCATTTCTTTTATTATTTAAATGACCCTTCACAGTTAGCGTTCACCGATACAGAAGAAGAGAATGGCTGCTATAAGTTTATAACGGGGCACATTTCATAAAGCTGTTCTAAAATGTGCATCTTAAGCATCAATCTGAGTATCAGGAAACAGCAAGCAGACCTCAAAATGTTGCATTAGATGAAAATGGGGCAAGGGACAACTCTACACACCTCTTAAATTAGAATTAGAATTATGCTACTTGTTAACTCATACAGCCAAGTGGATGTTAAGTAGCTGCTTTAACTAGGCTCCTTCCACGTATGAGACTCTCGTCATTCAAAACATTTCACAAAACCACCATACACAGGGCTCTCAGCTGTACAGCAAAACACTTGTGGAAGATTAGAGCTTGAGAAAACATACAAGAGAATTGCATAGCATGAAGCACAGCTAAGCGACAGGACAGGTGCACCAGTTTTGAGGGATCTCAGGTGGCATTCCCTCTGATTTCCTTCCTATGCTGTTGCTTCCCTATTCCAGTGTCCTGGAGAATCCACTGCACCTTGAGCTAGCCAGCTGGCAGTGGGAAGGGCTCCTCATTTACTACATTTAAAAGGTTCAGGCAGCTGGACATGCTGTATAATAAAGTGCCAACCAAGGGTCTAGGTGTGCCCACCATCTTCATTTGCCCAGCATGCCGTCATGGGCCCAGAGGCCCTCTGGCAAAATAAATACTGTATGGTCTGAGTGCCTGGCCTTCCAACAACTTTAGGCAACTGTGCAGGTCATCTGCAACAGACTGGCCAGACCCTGCCTCTATGGGATTGTGGTGGCTCACTTTGCCTCCCCAATGTAGGGCACCACAATGGGAATGAACAAAGGCCAGGGTCCTCACTTCAACAGGCTCCTAGTCTCTGTTAAGTGTGTGTGCCTGATCTTGTCCACGTTTGCATCTGACAGCACCCATTTTTGGAATGTACTCCTGACAGCTTTCCATTGGGGTATTTGTCTATTGGCACACACACACACACAAAGTTTTTTCACTCTATCATGCAGAATAATGTACCCCCAGGTTTTCAAGTTCTTTTCCTAACGAAATGTCAGCTTATTCTTTAAAGGCTCAAGTTAGCATTGTACTCCCAAACCAATGTCGCAGCTACAGAAGGGGGTGGAAGGAATTGTTCTACTGCTAAGAAGCCCAAAATACTGTTTCCAACTTGTCTGGTTATGCCAAGGAAGAAAAACCCAGAGCTGCTGTGATAAGTAAAGTATGCAGGGGGGGGGGGATAATTCTTTTCTGTACATGGATTGGATATTTATATAAGCAGTAAAAACAAAACAAAAAAACCGTTATTTGTGCACTTGTCTTTATTTGCAACATATGCCAGGGATGTTGACATTTCTTATGGTATTTATCTGTCACCGCCAATCTTAAGTCTGACAATAAGTCCTTGATATGTATGATCTTAATGCTAAGCATATGGGGAACTGGCAGATGTTAACCTTATTAAAATCATTCCATTCATATAGTTAAAGTTCTGCTGATTGCAGTATGATTAGTACTCAGGGTAGCAGCTCAAGTCTGCATACTGCTGTCATTCTTTCGGTGAACAGTCATTCTGACATTTAGGAAGTCGCTCGAAAACCTAGAAATAGCCTAAGCTCTGAAGCTACAGAGTTCACTTTTTGTTTCCAGCAGAGGGCTGACGAAATAGGTACTATAAACTAGGAAGAGCAAGTGAAATCGCTTTTCATGCAAATATTTCCCCACAAACTGAAATCCCTGTGTGACTGGGGTTCAAGGTTGCATGGAAGCCATCAGGTGTATTTGTGAAGGTCCGCCCCTTGCAGCGGTTAGTGCTGTATGTATGACCGACAGGCATGTAGCTACTCAAAGCACCCCAATTCCCTGCTCCTTTACACAGGGGCTGTAAGAATGAGAGCAGCTCAAGTATATGGGTATATAAATTTTAACACTGAAGAGTGCATACAGTACCTTCTCAGACATATTGACTTGGAGTAAGTCCCACTTACTTTGGGGTAAATCCCACGGAACTAAGTGTACATAGGCTTATAGCTATAAGCATCCGATTCTTTTAACAATTAAGTGAGAATTCAGAAGAACAATACTGCTAATTGTTAGGCTAATAGAGAACCATATGAAACAGGAATATAAATTATTCAGCACTTAATTACTGGGTCCCAAACAGAAGGGAATACTTGATTAAACCTAGAGGTTCGTTCATTGTCATTAATATACATGATGTAGAAAACATGGCTAGACCAGGAGCCAACTTTCAGACAATAAACTATAAATTAAACATTTTCTGTAATGTGAAATTGAGCTGTAAAGGTGTCCAAAGTGAATTAAAGGTGTTTCTCTTAAAATGGAAAAACTTATACCTTATAAAAAGCACAGGACCAAACACTAATAGAATTTTGACATCAACTTCAGAAATATGGTTATTCAATGTTTGATTCATGCTGAGCATTAAAAGTTTACTTTTCAAATGATTATCATAATATATAGCATCTTTTTTTCAATTATTGTTTTTTTCTCTACTTCCTTAAAAGCTATGCGATCTAAACCAGACTATATGTTTGAGTAGTCTGCTAATTTTATTACTAAACAATAGGGTAGAGCCGGAATGTCAAGAAATTATTATTATGCTCTTCAAATATAGCAAGAATAATCTTGGTCTTATGTGGGAATCATGTCTGTTAAAACCAAATCTATATGACCAAAGCTGTTGCGCCGAGAACGTGACTGCATTTCATCAGACCATTTCACAGATCTCTAGGCCTAAATCCAGTTTCCAAAAATATCATGAATAACAGTCCAGATCTAATATTCAGATAGAGGACATGGGTGGTGCTGTGGCCTAAGCCACTGAGCCTCTTGGGCTTGCCAATTGGAAGGTCAGCAGTTCGAATCCGTGCAATGGAGTGAGCTCCTGTTGCTCTGTCCCAGCTCCTGCCAACCTAGCAGTTCGAAAGCACACCAGTGCAAGTAGATAAATAGGGAAGGTAACTGGTGTGTGCTGTGGCATTTGTTACACTGTCCTATTGCACCAGAAGTGACTTAGTCATGCTGGCCACATGTCCTGGAAAGCAGTCTGTGGACAAATGCCGGCTCCCTCAGCCTGAAAAGTGAGATGAGTGCCACACCCCATAGTCGACTTTGACTGGACTTAACCATCCAGGAGTCCTTAATTATTTTTTTAAAAAACTTTACTCAGATTACTCAGAGTAGCATTTTAGTGCTGATCCATGCAGGGCCTTTCCACACTTAATTTTTACAACGGCCTTCGTGGTGCTGTTTTAATAAGAAAAAAAGCCATGCTGCCACACTACATCATTATTATTCAACTACTATTCTGGAATAATGTACTTTGGTTAAAAGGTAACTTTTTTCCTTTCTCTCTCTCTCCCCCCCCCAAACTAATTACCTCAAGACAATATCTGAGGAGAAAATGGCAGATAGCTATGGAAGTTTCCGGATTAACTGTACGAGCTCAGTCGTTCTTGCCTAACCTTCTCCATGTCCTCCTATATGCTGACAAGGTTATAATTCCTGAATGCTAGGCATTCTATACTCAGCATGTGAAAACCAAACCAAACCAGCCCATACTCAAAACTCCAAAATTCACTGTCTGGAAAAACATAACGTTATGCAAAGGTTGTGGCTACAACCGCATAACCTTTCTTGGTTTGGGCACAACCCATCATTAATGTGGAAGGAAAACCATATGCGACCAAAGCTGCAGTCAACTCCAACATCACTTGTCTCCCAAACAAAAAGCAGCTATATTACAATGGACTTTTAAAACGACTCTGAAAAGCGTTGGATCCTTATCTCTCTTTTTTGCCTTCCTCATTGTGTTTGGCTTTTCCTTCCAGTTAATAAATAAATAAGCACGAAACTATGCAAAGTCTGAAATTAATCCAAGTTCCAGCTGCGGTAAATTACAGTTGTCACATTACTGGATCTTCATTTGTCTCCCTTGTTGTTGTTCAGTCGTTCAGTCGTGTCCGACTCTTCGTGACCCCATGGACCAGAGCACGCCAGGCACGCCTATCCTTCACTGCCTCTCGCAGTTTGGCCAAACTCATGTTAGTAGCTTCGAGAACACTGTCCAACCATCTCATCTTCTGTCGTCCCCTTCTCCTTGTGCCCTCAATCTTTCCCAGCATCAGGGTCTTTTCTAGGGAGTCTTCTCTTCTCATGAGGTGGCCAAAGTACTGGAGCCTCAACTTCAGGATCTGTCCTTCTAGTGAGCACTCAGGGCTGATTTCTTTAAGAATGGATAGGTTTGATCTTCTTGCAGTCCATGGGACTCTCAAGAGTCTCCTCCAGCACCATAATTCAAAAGCATCAATTCTTCGGCGATCAGCCTTCTTTATGGTCCAGCTCTCACTTCCGTACATTACTACTGGGAAAACCATAGCTTTAACTATACGGACCTTTGTTGGCAAGGTGATGTCTTTGCTTTTTAAGATGCTGTCTAGGTTTGTCATTGCTTTTCTCCCAAGAAGCAGGCGTCTTTTAATTTCGTGACTGCTGTCACCATCTGCAGTGATCATGGAACCCAAGAAAGTGAAATCTCTCACTGCCTCCATTTCTTCCCCTTCTATTTGCCAGGAGGTGATGGGACCAGTGGCCAAGATCCCTTAGTTTGCCTATTACTACTTTTAAAATATGCTGCTCTAATAAAATAATTTCACACAAAGAGGGGGGGACCTACAGCATGAAAAAAGAGAAGAATAGCCCATTTGTTCATCTGTATGCTTCACAGCAGATGCAAAAACAAAAGAAGCTAAGTGGAAGTCGGACAATTCTTTTAGAAATCTACAACCAAAAAGCTAAATGCTTTCTTAATGAAATTAGTTGAGCTCATTGATACAACAGATTAGACACCAAAGTACACCAAACAATTTCTTCAACTTAATAGGCATTTAAATTAATTGCTGCATTTAATAAATAGCATAATGGCTATGATAATTATCATGCAGATTGCCAAAAAAAAGTATTAAAACCGGCAAACAAAAGGTCTAAAGCCTTTGTATTTTTAATTCCCGATTGAAATCATAATACTATTAAGAGGACTGATTTTCTTCTGCGATAAGCTCTGCAAGCCCTTTTGTATTATTGACTCTTTAACTCACCCTTCCTTCGAGGAATGACACAGTGTGGCCATTTAGCATCAGAACAGTCCTGTGAGGTAGGGGAAATGGAGAACAGCCATCCGGTGACTATCATAACTGAGTGGTCATCTTCGAAACCTAACACTCTTGGGGCGAGCAGGTGTTCCTTGAATTCAGATATGGGGAACCTGTGGGCTACAGTTCATACAAGTCCTAATCATTGGCCCTGCTGGCAACTTCAGGAAGGCCACAGGTTATCTGCCCTACCTTAATTGTTGTGTGGAAGAAAGGTTGCTGGAGACTCTACTATAGCAGCTCCCAGTTAAGTATGATTTTATATACTTGAGCCTACAGAAAAGCCTATGAACTAATAAGTCTTTCTCACTCCGCATAGTAATTTCCAACAATAACATCCTACTACTTTTAAAGATTTGTAAGAATTTGCAAGCTATTATTTGGACTGTTCTAATCAAGTGGTCTTGAATTTACTGGGCTACCCTGTCCACAACTTTTATTTTCTCCACAGTGTGTGCTTGCAAGTGGCCTTATTACACTCATAACGGTACATACAAAAGCCGGTAAGTCCAGTACGTGAGATTGCAATCGTGAAATAGGACAAAACATTTTCCAAATGTAACTTGTGAGACAGAGAGTGCCCTGAAGGTCATAACAGAGCTTACCCTAAAGTGAAGCAAGGCTGGGCCTTCCTGTAAGCTGACCTTTCGGGGGCCATATGTTTGAGTGCGATATATATATATAAGCACTATAAATAAAAACAAAAAATCTAAAGAAACAAACCAAAGGGAAAGCAGGTTCTCCATAGAGGGTTTGAGCAGCTAAAGAGAAAGCTTGCTCCCTGCAGGTTGTATCAGCTCCTCTTTTGTGGCATAATAGACTCAGAGGGTGGCCGAGAGGTGTGCGGTATTGAGGTCTTTCAGTGGAAATGCTAAGGATATGGGAGCCAATGTAGAGGTAAAAGCATTGCTGATGTGATGCCGAATGAAGAAAGATACAGCTTCATTGGAGTCCGTGGCCAAATAGCTCTTGCTCAAATAAATACAAAAAGTAGTCTAGCTGAACCAATTTCATTTCTCCAGCCTGCCTTCACAGGTTTTTCATAAGACAAATTTGTCTGTGAAGCTAGTTATTAGCCTTTATTAACTTTTCAAGGATTCTCTGGCTTGATTTCATAACAACAGCAAACTGATCCTGCGCTGAAAACCATGATTGTGCTTGTCTCGTCTGTACTCATCGACTGAATCAGGGGGTTATCAGCATGTTTTGTGTCAAGGAAGGCTTGCATTCTGTTGAAATGATTAACTGTACATAGAACTGTCCCTATATATAAGGGTCTGGTGACTTCTGTTTCAGTGTATCTGAAGAAGTGTGCATGCACACGAAAGCTCATACCAAGAACAAACTTAGTTGGTCTCTAAGGTGCTACTGGAAGGAATTTTTTTTTTTTTTTTTTTTTTTTGACTATGACAGACCAACACGGCTATCTACCTGTAACTGTACATAGAAGGACAGCTGAATGTGTGTGTATATATATAAAAGAGTCGGTGTACTTGATCCATTTTTCCTGACATAATACATGATTTAACTCTGTCAGTCATTTTATGTTACTATACTATAGGGAATAATAACATAATTCAAAGCTTGTATCCGGGGCTTCTTTTCCAGCTGGAACCAGGGCCGTCTTACCCATAGGCGCTAGGGGTGTGGAGCACCCGGGCGCCGGGCTCTCAAAGACGCCAGGCCAAGAGTCCAGGGCCTGAGAGTTGAGTCTGAGGAAGAGCCCACCCGTCGGTTGGAGTGCCATGGTGGGCTCTTCTGCTGCGGGCAGCTCTGCACCGCGAGTTCGGGGGCGACTGAGCCAGTGAGACGCTGAGCTGGCTGGCGCCACCCTCCTGCACACCTGGGACTCAGCAACCTGGGGGGGGGGGCGCCGGGCGGATCTTTGCACCCTGGCACCGCATATGCTTAAGACAGCCCTGGCTGGAACTTGCCAAGAACTCAGTTCCAGCACTTCTCAGGAGGACACCATTGCAATTCCAAGAGAATGAAGGAGGTGTTCACGGTGAGTTCCAGCACCCTTTTTTTCTAGAAAAATAGTGCTGTTTGTATCTGGTTGCCAGATTCTGCATTTTAACCCTTAGATACCCTGTTCCAAACAAACCTATATGCATTTATAGCAATCTCAAAAGATCATTACTGCACCCTTGTCTGAACCGAAGTGGATCCCCTGAACAGAAAAGGATATTGCACATAACAATCCATTGTAGAACCACTCCATGTAGCGATCAAGTCTACACATCAAGCTTCCCCTTGATGAACTGGGGACTGTGTGTGTGCAATGGCCAATAGGGTCAGCTCTGACAGTATATCAGCCACCTGTTTGCAGGGTGACAAGAGCGTTTAAAATTCCCCTGCTTGCAACACTGAATTGATGTAGATTGGTAATTCCTCAACACAGCAGCATATGCACATGCAACCTACTGCTGACTGTGCATAGATTTGGAAGTGGTACCAGACTATTCACTTTATATTTCGCTATGCTTTAAATAATCTAAATCATGCTATTTAAAACATCTGCACAACAAAGGGTGTGATTCCAGCCCATTTCTTTTAGTATGTTTTGATGAAAAACTTTTTTCACATCTTTTTTCACAGATGAGTTGCTATGCCATTTAAAACTTGCTTCCCTCACGAACCCCACAAAGCTGCAGGATTTAAAGAACATTCATTTCACAGTGGACCCATTGAAGTGCTGACAAACAAACAAAAGGGAATTCATGTTTTGCATAAATTATTTTCATCAATAGCCCAGTGTGGGGTGCTTAGCAGAATAAGGTTTTTGCCAGTAGCACTGAGAAATGAGTTTTACAGAACAAGTTGCATTAAAAAGTCAAGGCAGAGGTTGACAGAACTCATTTCTTTAAACCCAGCAAGTAAGTAGATTGGAATGAAAACAATTTACGGATTCTTAACTCTAGGTTTATGACAGGCATATACTTTTTTATATATTATTTACTCTCTTAGCAATGTTGCTGTCATAAAGGGAACGCTTCATCAGCTCAGTACACTTCTCTTTACCCAAACCCACACATTCCTAAAGGAATCCTGTGAAGATTTACTTCCTTAGCTTACAAAGCACCAAGAGAAGGCAGGAACGCTACGTATAGGGAGGGGTTATTTGCTTTCTTGATGTTTCTTCCTAGCTCCACAATCTTAAAGGCAATATCCTAAAAAAGGGATATTGTCTCCACAATCCTAAAGGCAAGGGATTGACACCTGGAAGTATGTGGGGTACAGGAAACCTTAAGTTCTATTTATTGATGAAGTAATAGTGGGGGGGGGATTACAATGTAGTCCTAACATGAGAAGTGCTATTGATTTCTTGCTCCTAGTAAGTGCATTTAGGGTTGTGGTCTTGGTTGGTGACATTTAAGGATATTACCAAGGCTTTATGGCCAAGATACATGTCCATTGTGAGTGTTCCTTGTCCTTCCAGAATGCTTTGATGTAGGAACCAAACACATTCCTGATAAATGCTTCCCTTCTGTGGTTCTATATAGTTGAGGTGCTCTTCACAAGACACAGAAAGACGAACCCAAACTTAGCTGTCTATGAACAGAAGGTCTTATTCAATCCTTGGAAACCATTTGATGGAACAACACTGGTCATGGGCAGCTGCCTGTCATGCAGCTGCCTGTACTGTTTCAGAAAAGATCCCCAAACCCCCAAGAGTTGATTTCTGGAGAGTGCAAGGAGCTGCAGATATATTGGTGTCCCACACAGAGGTGTGCCTGCGGGGTTGGCGGAACCCTGGGTGGGCGCAAAAATCACCTATCAGACTATGGAGTATATATGTATGTGGCAATGCAACACCACTGCCATGGCAATACCGGTATCAAACGTGGAAGAAGTTTATTGTCCTTCTTGCACCACAGCACAAAGGTGTGTGAATTCATTTATTTTTTTGAGTGGGCTCCCGGGGTGCTTTGTAGGGAGATGTAGCACAAGTGCTTCCTTTCATGGGAGGATCCTGGATATTTCCACTCTGCTTATACCATTTGTCTGAACTGGTATGTGCTAGATCTGATTAATCCTCAAAAGTGCTATTGGACCTGTGAAAGAAAATCTTTTGCATGCCTCAAACATATTTTCTTCATTTGCATATGAATGACATTTCTAAGCATCTTAATGCTACCTAATTATGTAAGGCTGCACTCCAAAGTGTACACACATGCAGAGAGAGAGAGAGAGAGAGAGAGAGAGAGAGAGAGAGAGAGAGAGAGAGATCCATAAGGCATTAAGTTTCGAAGTACAGTCCCTGGAAATTAGTGTCAAGTCTCTGTCTTGTTTTGGGAACTTACAGTCATTGGTAGGCATTAGCTTCAGTAAATTACTTACATTCAGCTCCCTAGCAATTCAGTGTGCATGTCGCCAGACCTTTCTTTTTAGAAAGAAGCAAGAACCAAATTATGGCTCTGTGTGTATGCAGCTTCACTGTCAGCAAGATTTTTCTTAAAATTGCCACGTCCACCAATGCTCAAAATGAATTAATTTGTGCTCTGTGATTCTGCTTCTCAGCAATTTCATAATAATGTGTCAGTCACAAAAAAGTCTATGAACCAAGGCTGCAGGAAAGAAATGCCATCATTTACAGTTTCTTTAACCTCTCCACCTATTATCATGATAGCTCTCCAGTGCGGGTTTCAGCCTGACAGTGCACGGGGAAAATATTCCAATTTGACACTGCATGTCAGTGTAAGAAAAGACAAATGTTAATTTAAGTACTGCTGAACCGATCTCCAAGAAAACAAATAAATCACAAAGTAGCAGAAACAAACTCTGCTTATGAATTGAATCCGAAACTGTCACAACAAACACTCCCTTAAAGCAAGAACACCTGGAAGAATAACTTCGCTGGAAGGAGCTGCATAAAGCCTAATAGCAGACCTGCTATTAGTCAGCATCTCAATTCATAGAATTCAGTCAAGCAACTCCTCCATTCACCTGCATGGCTTTTTAGACACTTTCTAAAAAGATAGAACTTGTTCCAGCTGAACAACCCATTTCTTAAATATATTAAGAATATATTAAGAATATATGTTTAGGGAGGCTTTTAATGTTTAATAGATTATTGTATTTTACTGTTGTGTTGGAAGCCGCCCAGAGTGGCTGGGGAAACCCAGCCAGATGGGCGGGGTATAAATAATAAATTATTATTATTATTATTATTATTATTATTATTAATCCATTATGAAACTGAGTCACAGAATATGATAGAAGGGGGTGAAGCACACAATTATTTGCAATTTTACTTTATTTAACAAAAACATAACATTGGTAACCTCATGCTCGTATTTTAAATCTCAGGACATATTCACTCTAGTAACTCTAGGAAAATGAAGATTATGAAGGAAAACAGGCTGTGTTCCTTTATTAATAAACCACATTCCTGAATTGCCCTCACTCCGATTGACTTAGTGCTGTGGTTATGTCACATCATGAAGCCAATCAGAGTGAGGGCAATGCTTTTGGCTCTCACTCTAGGAAATCCCAAGAAAAAAATGGCAGCTGGCTTTGGCAGCCATCAAGATCCCAGAAGAACTCCATTGTTGTGGCCACCAGCACTATGAAACACACCAGTATATAGATATTGCTAATATTCATTGATACCTACAGCTCTTCAAAGTAGATTTCACTTATAGTTCAGGGCTAAAATAAGGAGTGACTATCCCAGATGAATGGATATTAATAATACCTTTAAACTAGCTTTTTAATCGGATCGAACTGCCTTGTACAAGAAAATTAGGACCCATCACAGGTGTCTCAGAATCTAAAAAGAAATAAAAACCCAAACAAACAAAAAACCTTACACAAAAGGCTATAATTTTAAGTTTACAATGGCATATAGCAGACCCTCCAAGTGTCCCTATTTTCCAGTTCTGGATTTACAGAAGCTGTCCCGGTTCCTGATTCTATCCCAGACCTCTCCCGCTTTTCCTTAGGATGTCACACCCCTATTTTCATCAGATAAATGTTGGAGGACATGGAGTTATCTGATTCTGAGCCATCTGAAGGCAGCCTTGTATAGGGAAGTTTTTAAATGTGTAATGTTCTATTGTGTTTTTATAAATGTTGGAAACTGCCCAGAGTGGATGGGGCAACCCAGTCAGATGGGTAGGGTATACATAGTAAAAAGTAGTAGTAGTAGTAAACAGGATGTCCTTGTTTTCATCAGGTAATATAATAATAATAATAATAATAATAATAATAATAATAATAATAATAATAATAATAATAATTTTATTTATACCCCGCCCATCTGGCTGGGTTTCCCCCCCACTCCGGGAGGCTCCCAACCGAATATTAAAAACACAGAGAAATGTTGGAAGGCATGATATAGCAATAAGCAAAGCTTGCTTCCCCCATCTCCCATTATAGGTTTTACGTGGATGCTTACAGTTCCCTTATTTGCCTGCTTGCCTTGATTTTTAATCACTAATGCTGCCATTGGTATTCTCCTTGCGCCCGGAAGCCCTCTCAAAGGTTCCTGGATGATGCAGCTGCTTGGTAGGGTCAGATGTGCTACATTTCTTGTAACATGCAGAGAATAAAAAATGATGACATGCTCATTACGTTTTCATGAAGTTTCTCCTCTCCTATTCACACTAAGCTGTGGCTTTGAAGAGCTAGTTGAATAAGTCAAGTTGTTTGATGCCCCCTGCAAAGTGTGTGACAAGCCTAGTTTCCTTTCAGGTAAAACCCAGTTGGCTTTACACTGGAAAAATCAAGGAAAAGTAAGGGATTCAAATCTAAGCGGATCTTCAGACACACACACACACACACACACACACACACACACACACCAAACAGTACTTCAGGCAAGCTTGCTCTGGATTCCTTTTAAGATTCAGTTGATCACTAAACTAACATATACGTTACCAGTGTTTTCCCCCCCTAAAAAAAATGTTTAGGGGTACTCTCATTTTCCTACTCATATTGAAATACTGCCTCTCAATGAGGCCAAACTTATTCACAAAATGTTTAGAGGTATGCGTACCCCTGCGTCCCCCCAGAAAAAAAGCACTGTATGTTACTGTGATTAACAAAACAGGAGCATTTTTTAAAAATATGTTGCAAAATGCTTCAGCTTCTGTCTTCGGACTCAGCTATACAGCTGCAAATAAAACATTTTGAGTGTGTTGTAAAGTGCAATGTACAGTTGTGATGCTACATGGCGACTGTGAGCTATAGCAAATTCAATGCATTTTTCAAAACGATTTAAAAAAAAAAGCATTTTCACAACGTTTTTAACATTTGTGTAGATTCCACCTTCCTGAGCTGCTTTCGGAAACCATATTATTTCACTTTTATCACAGCACTGATGAAGGCAGAAGCCAAAATGTTTTGCCACATAATCAAAAGGAATCTCTCTTTTGTTAATGACGTGTGTGTGTGTGTGTGTGTGTGTGTGTGTGTCTGTCTGTCCGTCTGTCTGTCTGTCTAACAAATATATCTTCACCACCGCATTCTCAGTTTAAAGTATCAGAAAATGGTCACCACATCCTCCACAGCAAAAGTATGTTAGCATGATGGATAGCCATAATTCTGCACTTCAATGTGGCAGAATAAAATATAAAGGTTTGAATAGACAGTCCCTCTCTATCCAACCCAATTGGGTGGCACATTTAATCTTTAAATTTTTAATTGTCCCCTCACAAAATATTAATGACATCAATTTTTTTAGATCAGCTAAATAGACCAGTATTGTTGTAAGATTTCCCTGTTTCATAGAGTGGTTAGGCAGGATAGCTTAATTTTATACAAGTCCTGATTCGTTTTACTGCCACCTCTTGCCACAGGGCAGATTCAAGCCTGCTACGATGTTTTGAGGGCCAGAATTGTTCTTTCCATACACTTTGTCTACACTTGCATTGGCCCTGGTTAATCACGGAATATTTTATCCTTACTTTTGTCCCCATTTGTGTCTTTGAGGATGACACGTTAAACATTTTGTTGTTGTTAGG
Organism: Darevskia mixta; assembly: GCA_034641385.1. Lineage (NCBI taxonomy): Eukaryota > Metazoa > Chordata > Lepidosauria > Squamata > Lacertidae > Darevskia > Darevskia mixta. Next base: position 14,520,846 of record JAWWNH010000058.1, read on the forward strand.
TGCTAGGGCTACTGCTCCTCATCTCAGTTTTCCTGGAAGTTGAATGTCTAAGGAGCCTTTCCACCCCCATCGTTCATCCCGGACACTGAGGTCCAGCTCCGAGGGCCTTCTGGCGGTTTCCTCACTGCGAGAAGTGAGGTTACAGGGAACCAGGCAAATAGCCTTCTTGGCAGTGGCTCCTGCACTGTGGAATGCCCTCCCATCAGATGTCAAGGAAATAAACAACTATCTGACTTTTAGAAGACATCTGAAGGCAGTCCTGTTTAGGGAAGTTTTTAATGTTTAATGTTTTATTATGTTTTTTAATATTCTGTTGGGAGCCACCCAGAGTGGCTGGGGAAACCCAGTCAGATGGGCAGGGTATAAATAATAAATTGTTGTTGTTGTTGTTGCCTTTCTTTCAGAGGTTTTCCTAAAACTGCATCGTTTAGACTAATGCTTTTATTATATTTTGTAAATTATGCTTTATAGTTTCATAGACTGGCATTATTGCATTCTATATGCCTTGTTATATTTCATGAAACAGTGAATCATAAATGTTCAAATAAATAATAAATAAATGAACACAAGGGCACCAGGCACTGTGCAGCTTGCTATTTCACATACAATTCTGAAGCGCTATTTTGAATATATTGATAAAACTGACTGAGTATGCATAGCCTATATACCGATAGATAGATAGATAGATAGATAGATAGATAGATAGATAGATAATCTTTGAGGAATAGAATAAACATCCTCTTGTATATTAAATCAGTGCTAGGCAGGCTATTGTAGAGTAAACAAATTCAGCACAGAGCATTATAAAGCCTTCAGCTATGTGTAATACTGCTGGAGAGCAAATTCAGACTAATGCTTGATGTGGGAATAGGCATATTACAAAAAAAATATCCCTGTTTTTGGATGCAGAAATGTGGAAGTCACGTTCTTAATTGCTTCTGGCTATGGGGTTATTTTAACTTTGCACTTGCATTTTGGGCAGGGCTTAGTATTAGTGAACACTCACACTTTACATTTTGGGTGCCCTTTGCGGGATCGCGCGTGGTGCTCCAGTTCCCAGGGAGCTTACTGGCAAACAGGGGGTGGCTTGCCTCTTAGTGTTAATTTCTGGATGTTCACGTCCAGCCTCAGTAATCAAGTTTCTTGCTGGGAGGTGGGGCCAGCCCCATTTATAAATAGGGGGTAGAGCCAACAATAGCCAGGCAGTCGGCTCTGGAGATTCACCCTCCCTACCCTCCCTTTATTTAATGTTTCTTGTTTGCAGGTTAAATTTTCTTCCTGTTGAGTGGGTGCTGCTACGGTCTTTGACTGGTTGCTGTTGAAGGACCGGGAAGAAATTTTCCTGCATTGGCAGGTTTTGTCTTCCCCGTAGCAATTCGTCACAACTTTGGCGGTTTATGGCCTTGGGTGGAATCCTTTAATCTTTTCTTCCCTATATGGGGAGGGGGGGGTTGAAGTGGTGACTCACCCCCTGTGATGGCGATTCCCTGGTCCCCCTCTTAAAGGGGTTATATATATATGTGGGTATCACTGGCCATACACTGAAAAGCCGTCAGTGAACTACCCTGCATGCGGGGATATGGGCTTGGCTGCCTGCTACACTGACGTCTCGCAGAGCACCCACATATCCCCACATAACAAATCTTCTGCTTGCAGGTGCAGTGAAAGATACCATACTTTTCCATCTATAAGATGACCCCATGTATAGGATGACCCCTATTTGAGGGGGGGGGATTCCGTTTTAATAAAATGGGGGGGGGAGAGATGGCACAAAGTTGTTGTATAAGACAATGTATAAGACAACCCCCACTTTTGAGCGTGATTTTTAAAGAAAAAAACCTAGTCTTATACACGGAAAAGTACGGTACTTTCTAAAGGGCTAAAAACTTTTTATTTACTGAGGCCTTTGTTAACAATAACAACAATGATGTTATTGGATTAGCATTTTAGGTATTTCGTATTATGCATTGCTTTAATTTTTGTGGTTGCGATTACTTTTGCATTTTATCTTGTTAAGCTGCTTTGAGGCATTTTTGTAAAGAAGAAGAAGAAGGAATAATATAAGAAAACTGCCACTATTGGAGAAAAATTAACCTGCCGATCCAGTCAGCTTCTGTACATAGAATAGGTGGACATCATATTATTTTTTCCTCAAGTTATAAAATGTATTGTGCAGGCATATAATTATATTCCATAGGTCTTACTCCCAGTCTCAGGGAGTAATGGACTTGATCCATTGCTCTTCCCTGCCATAGATAGTCTCCCTTCATTTCCTCTCATCTCCTCTTGCCAACCTTTGCCATGACTAGTCTGATAATATCCATCTGATAACATCGCATATAGCATGTAGACTACCATAACGGCATTGTGAGCATACAATTTAAGGGCGATAAACCTGGAGGCAAGCCTGAAAGCTTTCACAGCCAAATCTGCCTTCCATCCTCACAATGCTATTCTGAAGATCACACCAGTTTACTTTGCAAAATTGCTAAGATTAGAAGGGTTTGTAGAATTTATTCTGTTGAAACCAAAAGTTGCAAGAATGTAAAACTGGCTTGACTGGGCATGGGCCAGACTATTTATATTACTGCTTTGTTGGTACGTCTTTCTGAGTCACTGACGCATCTTCCCCAAATGCTCTAGTTTTGTTTCATTGTTACAGATAGGCTATTCTGCATTTTCTTTATCTCTGGGGTTCTCCTCTGTTGTTACTCATGGTTGAAACAATAAAGTTTGACCCACTGTGTTGTGGACTGTTGGTCTTAAGAATGCAAGACTCACAGCTAGTGTATATATTCAGCCATTTTTTAGAAAGCATAGTAAAATATTAAGGAACAGCAATAATCTTGCCATGCACAAATCAATTTGAAGTTATTGCTTCACAAAATAAATTGCTAGAACAAAAGTCTAGATCTGGCTATGCAGACTCAGTGGTTCTACATATTGGAAAGCTAACACAAAACAGAGAAGTGAACATTCATAAAATATATGTATAATTTAGCTGTTGGAGAAGAGTGCAAGGTCCCTTGGTCTTTGAAAATCAGATTAATATTAATCTAATAAACTTTATGCTCAGCCTTCTGAAGATCATGCAAAACCCTTAAGAAATTATTTTTACACAATGGATTCCTATTGATATAAAAACAGGAGATGATTTAACATATTTATAGCACCCTAGCTTCTCACAAAATACTGCCATAAACAAAAGGCTTTGCAATGCACCACTGAATGGTATTAATTTCTACAACTTTCATTATTAAAGCGCTGCAGAAATTAATATAGATTTAGCACACAGTGGAGCTAAATAAATATTATCCACTGGGCCCAAAGAAGGAACATGGGCAAAAGAGAAAAAATGCTTGCTGTTTGCATTTCCTACTGCCAAAGAGACAGGTCATTTAGCAAACTGGGCATTGGCTAATCTCTACAATAGTGGAAATGCCTATAATTAAATTGCTGCCTTGGAATACACAGAAAAGGCAAGGGGTGTGTGTGTGTGTGTGTGTGTGTGTGTGTGTGTATAGAATGAATACATGAACAAGCAAGCAGTTGCAGTCAGCGGGATTGCACAGGTGGGGTGGTGTTATTCACCTGCTTCCTAATGCTGAGCATCGCTGATGGATATGGAAAGGGTGAGAGATGTAGCAGCAGCACAGCAGCTCAGCACTGTGCAGGTACAGTGGCAGAACCAATCTGATGCTCCTATGCTACCTGAACCATGCCAAGGTGCAGCCAGTTGAGCAATGTCATGATGCCCTGGCAACCATTACAGCAAGCAAGCAATGCTTAAAGCAAAAATATTGCAAGGAAGACTCCTAGGTTGTTTTGTTGTTGGTGTCATTGCGAATGATGTCAAAGAAACATCTTGCATCAAAAAGGGCCTTTAGGGTAAGTGTATGTAGAACAGGTTTGCTTTAATTGTCCACATTTACTTTTAGCAGTTATCAGCACACCAAGAATCATTCTGCATGGATTTTAGCCCTATTTGGCTATTCATTTCCCTCTCTTGGGCCATCACTGGCAAGCCCTGCCTACTCCATCCCTCTGACCTTTCTTCTCTCTAATGGTTGAAGGGCATTCTTCTGAAGAGGGCAGTCTCCTCTACTTATAGCTGCTACCCACACATGTTACAATTAAGTATAAACAGTGTTCTAAATTTTAGAGGGATCTTCCATGAATGGGGCTCTCCACTTCAGAGAAAATGCTTTTCATCTTCCACCCAACTCCTGCACTCTCTCACGCAATGCTCATAATGCTGGGGAAATGGAACACCTGAGCAGGGCTTAGCCCAGCACTTATCTTGGGCAAGAGTCACCAGGCAACACTGTCCATCTTCTAAATAGCTTTTCCATGGGTTCTAGATTATCAAGGATTTTCTTTTTTCTTTTTTTAAAAAAGGTTCATTGTATGATAATAATATGCATTTCTAGTTTGTTTTACAGTGACATGCTCATGTGAATTATAACTACATGAAAGTGGGAGCAATAGAAATGATGGCTCAATCGACACACACACACACACGCACACACGCACACAAAGACTTTCTACAACCATAACTCTTGTGTTTCACCACCCAGTACAATGTAGGTTCCTGCTTTCTCAGTCAAACTATGAACAGCAAAATAAAATAAAAACATGTGCATGTAATATAACCAGCCTGCCAGACCCTTTTTTAAAAAAAACAACAACACCGCAGCGACCAACATATGTATCAAGTTGAACTTGAGTGCTATATCCTTTCGGTGCTATAGCAGCAATCAATAAAATTGGTGTGTAAACTAAACAGTAATAGCAATGGGCAAAGGTGTTTATTGAACATTATTGTGCGAACACTTCATTGATGAATTTACTCTGAGTTAATGCAAGCCACTGCAGTCTTAATAGTTGAACCATTTATGGAATGGCAGCATGCCAGTGAACTTTCAGCGGCACGTCTGTCGTTCCATCTCACCTTGCTGAATGCATATACTAATCATTACGGGTGGGGTTTTCTCCTGCCTGCCTCTTTTCTAATTAGAAAATGCCCCCCCAATAATGTCAGTTTCTATCTCCTTTATGCATACCATACTTTTCCATAAGACAAGGTTTTTTAAATTAAAAAGTATGTTAAAAATTTATTTATACAAGGATAGTGTATAGGGGGAACTTGGGATTGGTTGCTGTCATGAGCCGGAGATTATCAGCGGCTATTGGGTGTGTTATTGGTGGCCATGGCAAGGACCGATGTTGATTGACTGTCGCTGCGGCAATTGAGCGGGCGATTGGCCGCTTCTGCCAGCGAGGGGGCAGGTGATAGGTGGCTTTTGTGACATGTGCAAGAGGCAGAATAGATCAGACGGGTGAGCGATTCTGGCAAAAAACACACCCAAAAAGCTCTAAAACTATGGGCAATCTCCCCCCATTTTCTTAATTTTGAGTCCCCAAAAATCTTATACATGGGGGCGTGCTATACATGGAAAAATACGGTATATTATTGTTAAATAATAAAGTCACAGAAAGAGTGCTGACAGATCAGCCCAAATGCCCATAATATTTCTCATGTTGTTCCTAGAGTACTTTGTTATTTTAACAAAAAAAGATAAAAATGAATAGTAAATGCAATGACATTTGCAATACAGTATCACCAGAAGGGTTGAGATTTTGGATGTCATGTATTTTATAAGGCAAAGATTGGTACTGTGGTACATATCTTATTTTATCATGTGCTCTCCCTCCCATGAGACTGAGAGGCGGATTTTCCCAAGGCTGGCAACTGAGCTGATTGCTGGCTGAAATCTAACACTCAATCACACTGGTTCTTTGAATTTGACTTTGAATGCATATGGAAAAACTTCACGAGTCTTCATCCAAATAGCCAAAATCACATATAGACCACCATGTTGCAAGGGTTTTGCTGTCACTTATTTGAAGGATAGGAAATTCTCAGATGTTACAAATGAAATACATCCATTCATTTTAAAAAAGGGGGGGAAAGGAAAAAAGGAAAACACCAGCAGTTATACATAGCTTTTTATTTGCCCCTCAACTAATTGTTTGGCCAGAGTTAAAATCTTGCTCAAATTATCTGAGATTTTTGTAGGATAACCATCCAATTCATTAAAAATGAAAATAAAAATGTAGCAGGAAAATGATAACACAATGTCAGAAAGTCTAAACCAGGTGATAGAAAACAATCTATAGCAAATAGATGTCCTGGGGGGGCAGGCAGTGTGTTTTATTTTCTCATTCTTTCCCCCCCTTTTTTAAATTAATATTTATTGGATTTTGTACAATTTTTAAGCACATTACATTTCGGTTAAATTTTCATGCTTCCCCCCTCTCACCGTAGGAAGCCCAAATCCATCCCCCCTCTCACAGAGGTGTACACTTTCATTATATATTTAACCTTAATAATAATATGTCTTAATATTGCTTAGGCCTGGCCCGATGTCCCAGGCCAGGCAAATCTAATTTCCTTTATTTCTTAACTCCATTGACTCCCTCACGTCCCCTACTGTTGATTTCATAATTTCTTAATCTATCTTTTTATCAAATTCATCCTTCCTCTTTTAAATCATTATCAAATATAATCGTCTCTTTACATCTAGATTCATACCTCAGCATTAAGCATTTTTACCATTTCCCTAGATTCCTCTTTTTTATTCCTCCCTTCCCCCCTATTCTCTGAATAGTTAACCATATTAAAAAACAGAAAAAAAGAAAAAAATCTATTTCCATTTTAAAAATTTATAATCTTCATACACCGCGCGTGCCGTTAGCCATATCCATATGTCCATATTCATTATCTTTAAAACCAGAGAATGTCCTTTTCCAAGATAAATTATAGTCTTTCTTCACCCCACCCCCACTCGTTCCGAACTCTAGTTCCACCAGTTCTCTTGCCCCACATTCTTTTCTCTTTTTACCCAGGTGAATAACATATCTTCTTTCTGATACGTACTTTGAAGAACTAGGTTAACTGTTTTCCCTTCTATTTGCTGATACTGAATATAGTTTGCATCTAAAATGAAATGGGCAACCAATTATGAACTACCAAAGCAAGGCATCAGTCAGCTTTCTATAAATATACATTAAGTTTTAGAAACCTACTACCTTTTATGTAATTTAACGTACCCTGGAAAATTACATCATAGGTCATACACAGGTTCTGAAAGCATAATCGCAATCTTATATTCCTGTCAGATTCAGAGGTAGAATGATGGATGTGAATTAAGCCTTTATAGTTTGCTAGCGCAGTAGGTAGTAAATTAGCAGGTGCAGAAGAAGTGCTAATGCTCTGTGAATTAAGCATCAATTTACTGCTTCTTTTCTCTTTACCCTGCACATTGAATGCATTTTGATCTGAACAAATGACTAGTCTCTAAGCAAGAACTACAGATTACACTACGAGGAACAATAAATTATACCACTCTGTTACTGACGTTATTAGCGTTACTTCCATCTGGTTTCAGACATGTTTTCGTGGAAGAACCAATGTAAAATGTTCATTCTTTGGTGTGCATGCCTTATCTTGAAAGTAAGGAAAAGAAAAACCATCCTCAGTGTTTTTAGCCATAGAATATTCAACTCTAGTTGAAATATTTTTTTTAAATTGGAGGCTTTCACTAAATGCATTACTTCAAATATATAAATGCAGCACTGGTGATTCATGGATGGACAGAAATGTTAATTAATTTCAAAACTTAGTTGAATGCCACCCTATGAAATTATTCCTTAGCATACAAGATTTTCAAGGTTTAAGCAATACATGAGTTTTTTTCCAGAAGAAGAAAATGCCAGGAAAAAGAGAACCCATATGGTGTAGGGAGGGTTTTTTTGTTGAAAAAGTCTATTTTCAACCCAATGCGCTGGTCAGTCAAAGAGATTGTTTAACCACTTTGTCGGCTGGTGGATAATGAGACTTGATTTCTAAACTAAAGAATTCAAAATTCAGGTACATTGGCTAAGTTGTTCCAATCAAAGCCTGAAACTGTTAAGAGATTTAAGACGCTGAGCATTTAAGGTAATTTTCATACCAGTACTGCCTTTTCCCACCATGAAAGACATTCAGCAATGAAATGTTATGTCCCTTGTTGAAAATGCATTAGATTGGGCAAAATTACTCCCTTCCCTAACTCAGTGTTCCATGAAATTGTTGCACCTTCAGGAGGGAATGAAGCATTTGGAGCTTGAGACAAAAGCTCTAAATAACATTCAAAGCATCCTGTAAAAATACATTTTGAAATAGTTCATTAAAAAAATGAAGGCTATTTATTTGAATAATCAATATATTGGTGGATAATAATGTAAATACGTCTTCTAGATCAGGCCATGGAGTTCTTGGAAACCAATGCAAATGCTCTATCAGGCTGTAATTATATGGCGGCTACTCCCGTTAAATTAGAGGGACCCAAGTGGCGCTGTGGGTTAAACCACAGAGCCTAGGGCTTGCTGATCAGAAGGTCGGCGGTTCGAATCCCTGCGACAGGGTGAGCTCCCGTTGCTCGGTCTCAGCTCCTGCCCGCCTAGCAGTTCGAAAGCACGTCAAAGTGCAAGTAGATAAATAGGTACCACTCTGACAGGAAGGTAAACGGCGTTTCTGTGCGCTGCTCTGGTTCGCCAGAAGCGGCTTTGTCATGCTGGCCACATGACCTGGAAGCTGTACACCATCTCCCTCGGCCAATAATGTGAGATGAGCGCCGCAACCCCAGAGTCGGACACGACTGGACCTAATGGTCAGGGGTCCCTTTACCTTTACCCGTTAAATTATATAAAAGCACAAGAGACATAAACATACACACTATATACACACATACACACAATCAAAACATAAAGAATTACATTTACCACTATGCACAGCATTCAGTGAAAGTGATTAATATAACTATGGTTTGTTTGGGAGACCTAGTTGCTATTCTGACTTACTGTTTTCTATGTTCAAGGCTATGCAACAAGCAAAAAAATAAATAGAGGCAGTCATATAAAATTTTTGGGGCAAATAATTATATACCCTCAATCTTCCAAGAACAAATGCTTTTACGGTATCAGTAATTTGTGAAAGACAGAACATTGGCAAATAAAAGAAACACGACTCTGCTTTACTTCTAAGAAATAGTGATTTATATTCACACTAATATTTGTAACCAAACAGCTGCTTCACTTCGGCACCAGCGTAAATTACCTTCCTGGAATATAACACAGCAATTTGTGGAAAACAGATTAAAATTAGTTTTGCCACTTAAAAAGTAGTTAGCCAGAATAATTTCTGCTCCTTTCACACAGTGAATTCCAGAGTAAACATTCTTTACACACAAAGATTCCATTGATCCATAGTGTACTTTTTAAAAGCTACGCCCCGCCCCAAAAAAAATTCATGGGCCCATTTTCAGTTAAATGGGATAATGTTTTCTCATTTGCCAGTTAGGAGGCAACTGTTTTGGGAGAGGGGAGGAAGAGACTCTCAGGCCTAGTGGTCACAATTTTAGATGTCCCAGAGTACACCTCATAAGAAGGGATTCTGGGATATCTAAAATAGCAGCTGCTTTTGTAGCTGATCCTTGAGGAGCTCTGCAATGTTCTCCGCCCCACAAAAAGAAACATGGCTAGAATCCCTGAAAATGAAAAAAAGAAGTGATGTAGTTTCACCAAACCATCCACCACCAAATCTCACCCAAAATTCAAACTGAAGTTTTGACCTTTCGTAAGTTTGGCTCAGCATTACTTTAAACAACACATAGCTGCTGGTAACTATTCATGAATTTGCCTCGGCCCATTTGAAACCCATTAAATCCAGTGGTCATCAACACATCATGAAGCAACAAAGTGGATTTTGCCAAATCTCGTGGTGATCAAATTCACAGGGTTACCATTAGTTCTAGCATTTTAGGAGAGGAAGAACTAATGTTTCTGCTTCCACTTCGATGGCACTGTGCACAATTTTTTTTAATAAACTTATTATTATTATTATAAACTTCTGAATAAACATACATAGGACTGGCCTACATAGTAAAGAAGTGAAATAGCTAACATCTTTATTGACCGCAGTGTGATACTGCTAATTGTTAAAACAGTCCTGACAACTCATTCCCTATTTGCATTTGTTCTGCTTGTTTTTGCCTGCCCTGTTCCAAGACGAAATGACCTATTTTTGATGCCTCCTCTGCATTTCAACCTCCCACACCAACAGTTTGAATGTTCGTTAAAGACCTGAGATCTAGAAGAACGTTTGAAAAGGGGGGGGGGGTGGACAAGCAACTGCTTTATAAATAAATGTGAGAAACATTGAACTACCTCTTTTCAAACGATGCTCTAAAGCTACAGCCCCCTGATTCCTGAACGCTGCTGCAGGAAAAACATAGGACCAGTTTCATCAATATGCTTTGGTATCACTTTAATATCACAGTGATAATCACTATCACAACTGTTGGAAAATGTATGTGAAGTAAGTAAGTGTGTGTGTGTATGTATATATATATATATATATATATATATATATATATATATATATATTGGAATGAAAATAGAACTGAGATAAGATAGGTATTAGAAACACTATCTTTCGCTCCTGTTTTCAGTTGATTCAGTGTGGATTCAGTATTCATCTGAATACTGAACAACTGCACACAACAGGTTTAATTTTAGGCATGTGATATCATTCACTAGATTCAGAACACTATGTGAATTATGGTAACCATTCATGCTTCAGCCCAAATGAGTGGCATACTCCAGATAATCTTATTTAAATTGTTCCTCAAAAAGGACTGGGATATGTGTGTGTACTTAGATGTATGTGTGAACATACCGATGAGTTTTAAATAGGGATGTCAGCAATAATGGATCAGGAACAGTTTTCAAACAGTAGAAAGGTCAGCACAAGGGCAGAAACCTGGCATATGAGAAAACTGGCCCTATTAGCTAGAAGTTATTATTTGGTGAGATACTCTTAAAGTTCGCTAGACGTGCTGCTACCTAAATTGCAGTGGTTGTCACAAAACTAGAAGTATCATTAAATGAAAAGCAACACTATCTGGTAGAGTCAGTTCTCTCTTTCATTCCCTCTCATCAAAATGAGAAGCACATTTCTACTCCACAAATCCTTAAAGTGTAATTATATATTAAGAGGTTATGATGACTCACAGAAAAATAATTCTGGCTCCTTCCATTAGAGGGCAGTATCCTACCACATCATCATTCTGAACACATTTTTAAAGGTGTTTGTTTCATTCCTTCCTGTAACTTAACATCCCCCCCCCAAGTAATTCACCTTAAAGTATTTCTAGAATAGCATTAACGACATTTAGTTGACTAATGCATGTGTATTCCTGATGGCACTGATACAGGCATTATTATCATCATGGCAGCAATGACAACAACTTCAAAATAAACAACTTCGAACAATTTATGAATACAAATTTTTGAATGGCTAAATTTCAAAGGCTTCTATAAATATGAAATGAGACCACTGCCCCTTGTATTGACTTACCATATTGATGGTGCTTCAGTGCCACTGATCTCTAAGAAATCGTAGCCTTCCTCTAGTTGGAAATCCGTGAAAACCAAAGCAATGGTATCTCCTGGCTCAGCTAGAATGGTCCATGTGCAATCAGCATTGTTATCATACTCAGAAGGAAAGTGAGGACTTGAAATAATTCCACTTGTCCCACGGAGAGTTCCTCCACAAGCACCTTCAGCTGATCATAAAAAAAAAATGCAATAGAATTGGTCACACTGATAATATATTAACCATGTTAACAGCACCATGGAATGGGGTATCTACAGAGATGAAGAAACACTATGCATTTTATTACTTTTAAGAAACATCAAGTGATCCCTGACATCTCCAGTTAAAAACATAGCAAGCAGAGTTATTCCACCTGGCCTTCAATCTAGCCTGATCCCCTATTCCCTTTTCCCCTTCCCTTTTTTCTGAATAAACCCTTCAGGGTCCCCACATTAAAATTCTTCCCTGGTCTCCCTACTGGCCTAGCAAGACTAACTTGGCCAGTTAGCCCTGGTGATCCCACTGATGTTTGCTTTTATGCTGTTTTTAGCTTTTTTAAGTTGTTTTTAATCATTGTTTTGTATTTGTTGTTAGCTGCCCTGAGCCCGGTTTTTGGACCGGGAAGGGCGGGGTATAAATAAAATATTATTATTATTATTATTACATGTTAGAAAAGATCTCTGCCTGAGATGCCCTTTTTGAGCATTCATCCTGATTTATTTGCACTTTTGCAGAGGTTATATGATCTCTGCTGTTTATTAAGCATTCATCCTGATCTTTCAATCAAGAATGTTCAGCCAAAACACATATAAAAATCATAATAATAACAACAATAACAAGCACCACCACTGCTCTCATTCAATGTATGGCAGCTTCTCGTGTTAATATATGTTTTTGAGAAACAAATATGCATTCTCTGTGTGCATAATTTCATTGTGTTCATGTTTATATCACGGCATTGCACAGAGCTTGGATTAAAGGTCAGCATCTTATGACTTCTCTGCTATTAACTATTAAGTCATGCATGGAGAATTTCCAATTGCAACACAGAACAAAAGTATATGCCATGCAACAAAATATTTCCCACAAACAGACTGGGAGAATTATCACGGTGAATCATGCACAGCATTTTACAGGAAGCATTTTAAGGGAACAATTGTTACATTAGCACTTGTATTATTAGTATAAAAACGTATGTAATTGCAAAGGAAGTCTTCTCTGCAGTTCAGTGGCATGAAAAATTAAAAGCTCATTAAGTCGCCTACGAAAACGGTAGCTGAAAACTAAAAGACAGCAAGAATAAACAACGTGGTGTTGTGTCGCCCGCCCCCAGTAATGACAAAGCCCCTTTCACTTTTACACATTGTATTATTTTAACCTACATTGGTCATGATTGTCCTTGTGGGTTATACTCATAATATCATTTTATATACACATATGGAACTTGACAAGTTCTCTGGCTCAAGGAACCTATCAGCTAATGAAGATGTGTGCAATACAAAACAATTAAGGGATTAGATTCAAGTGGCTGCGAGAAACACGGTGGGTAGGTGGCCTGTGATCAAAGTCATGACAGAGGAATCAATTCCGGAAGGTACATTTTAAAAGAGGAAAGAATGGCTTGGCTTGTGCAGTAAGAAGGCAGATCCTACCCACAGATAAGTGCTTTTCAGGCATTTGTTTCTCCATGCAATTGACACTGCATAGAGGAGTAGCAATGGGCAAATCTGTCAACTTTGGTTTCTTTCAGTTCCTCTCAGTTCCTCCCTCCCTCCCTCCCTCCCTCCCTCTCTCTCTCTCTCTCTCTCTCTCTCTCTCTCTCTCCCATAGTAGATTCTGTCTTCCACATTTCCATTTCAGATTGTAATTCTTGGTTGTTGTTTTAAGTCCTTGTGAAAATTCACCAGAATTCCTCCAATTCAATAGCTTGTTTCCTCTTTAGAACAAACTTCAATTTGCCATTGCAGCCAAAATAGCAATATACAATTTGTGCTTGCCCTTCACGTAGGAATGGTTGGATTTCTGATTTATTTATTCCCCCCAATCTTAAATTCAATTCTCAACATGCTAAATTTTGCACACACACACACAAAGCCCTGAAGAAAATTTGTCAGCATTTTTGTGCTACTTTCTCCTAATAAACACATTTTTGCAAGCAATTTTCCCCAGTGCAATACGTAGTTGTATGCTAGTATCACTAATATATTCATTGTTACATTGCAATGCTCCCCAGTAGGGAGGTTCAGTGTCACAACACTGCCACCAAAGGGGCCTGCCTCATGTCTCCACCAATCACGCCTGCCATGGTAGTGGAACACAGGGTGGAGCTTCAGAAGATGACCACAGCTGCTGTGCAGATTCATGCAGGAATGATGGCAGGCAGTGGAGAACTAACATCAATACAATATTTAAAAAATCCTTCCAGTAGCACCTTAGAAACCAACTAAGTTTGTTCTTGGTATGAGCTTTCATGTGCATGCACACGAAAGCTCATACCAAGAACAAACTTAGTTGGTCTCTAAGGTGCTACTGGAAGAATTTTTTTTATTTTGTTTCGTCTACGGCAGACCAACACGGCTACCTAACTGTAACTGAATCAATACAATAGATATGCCATAGAGCTCTCATTTGTGGCAAATGATGCACATGGTCTTCTGTCTCGCCAAGGACCATGGGACTTAGCAGGAAGACTGAAAGTTCACCAGAAATAAAGTATTATTTGCCCAGTGCAGCCTCTCCTGTGTTTTCTCTTCACATGAAAATTGAATGTATGAAACACCCCTTTCAACCTTTTGGGTTTTAAAGTGATACATCAAAATTTGTTTCATCGCAGAATTGTAGAGTTGAAAGGGACCAGGATGATCATCTACTCCAATCCACTGCAATGCAGGAATCTTTGACCCAATGTGGGGCTTGAACCCATAACCCAGAGAGTCTCATGCTCTACTGTCTGAGCGATCATACAAGACACATCTAAAAAACAATATAAATTCTGCTTCAAAGACTTGTCCTTTCTGCCTCTGATGCAGGCAATTTAGTGAAATGCCCAATTCACTGGATTTTTTTTTAAAGCTATCTTCTTGAAACATTCCTGTAAATGCACCCCATCACACCCTTTAGAATATTACTTTCTCAATGTTAGCCAGAAGGTGATAAAGAACTATTGCCCAAATAGAAGTGCATTGACAATATCACTTGGCCCCATAAATATAGTTCTTTTAAAAGAAGCATTCAGAGAATTGCTTGCTGTCTTTTATAAAGCACCTTCTGTATTTATATTGCTATACATCTGCAATCCTTGTGTGCTGCATAATGTTCAGACAGTTCTGCTGTGCACTACCCTCCATTCTTTGGGGATGACACAAGGAGCCTTAGGAGAAGCCTGTTAGAAGCCAATCAAAACTTCGTAAAATAAATGAGCAATTAAAGAGCACATCTGTGCACTTTTCATCTCAGCAATGCGAGTACAAATGGGGGGAAACGGAGCTATCCCCGCACTACTTAAATATACAAAGAACTGAGGTCTGTGGTTATTAAGACAGTCTGTGTGCAAAACCAAACCAAACCTGACATCACCTTAGAATCCCTCTACCTGAAATTATTTATAGTGCTTATTGCTGCAAGCAACAGCACGCTGAAAGGATGTGGCAAGGCAAAAAGAACTCCCTTTACATTTTACAGTTTACTTTTTCGCTTTCTCTGTACTTTCTGCATTTACTTTCCTTGTTTTTACAGGTTACTGTTTGGTCACAGCACAGACCTGATTTGAGAGGGGGGTGTGATTCAACTAGCAAATTGTAAATCTGACTGCTCCCCCCCCCCAACCTAACCCACTAAAGACAACAAAGGAAATTCACAATCTACCATGCCAAATATTGTCTGGAAATGCTTTTAACTATTTCATTTGATGACGAGAATTCAAGTGGTTGATGTGCCTTTCAAGTTCCAAGCACTTCAGTTTATGTTATCTTCTGCTCCAGCAAAGAAAATAACTTGACAAATGACATGCCAATACTTCAGTGCACAAAACTAATACAGAGATATTGATTTCCAGTGAGGTCAACATCAATGCAAGAATTGGACTAAATCATAAGTGACCTTGGAACTCAAAGAGGCATATTCTAACGTTTTTATCTTGTTACTGTTTTATTGCTGTCATCCTTTTTAAAAGTCACAGTGCCTACCCTGGATTTTAACAGCAAGAAAAATGAAACACAGCAGGTAACAAGTATGTTCCCTTGTGGACTTTAGAGTACTTGAAGAAACCTGTCCATCTCTGGCCTAGGTCACCACAACTTAAGTTCATAAAAACTCACTGCAGCTTTTGCAAAACCTCTGTACTATTGCAATCATAATATGGTGCAATCCTGTTTCCTATACAAAAATAGTTCCGAGCCCAATGGGGCTTATACCCTGGTGAGTATCACTGCAGTGGTTGCAAACCTTTGGAGGTACATTAGAACATTTGGAAATATGACAGAATGCTGTGACACCAACCCATCTGTTTGTTTTTCTTGCCCCTCTCCAAGGTCACTCTCCTCCTTGTAGAAAGAAAGAATTCACATGCATGCACATGCAGAAGCACACTGCACCATCAAATTGGAATGGCTTTGGTAGACCACATAATGGTGTTTGGAAGCTGTGGCTGGATGGATGCGTGGGAGCCGGTTGAAGTTAAATCCTTCAAAGACAGAGGTCTTCTGGCTGGGTCGGGACGACATGGGGTTGGGGGGCCAACTCCCATCTCTTGCGGGGGCCCAATTAGTGCCAGCGCCTTCTGTCAAGAGTCTGGGTGTAACCTTCGATGCCTCCCTTTCCATGGAGGCGCAGGTTGCAGCCACAGCAAAGGTGGCATTTTTCCATCTCCGCCATATTAGGCAGTTAGCCCCCTACCTCTATCGCCCTGATCTGGCCACAGTGATCCACATGACGGTCACCTCCAGACTTGACTATTGTAACTCGTTCTACGCAGGGCTGCCCTTGAAGCTGACCCAGAAACTCCAGCGGGTGCAGAATGCCGCGGCGAGGCTCCTTACGGGGTCTTTGCCACGGGACCACATTCACCCAGTGCTCTACCAGCTGCACTGGCTCCCGGTGGAGTACAGGATCAGGTTTAAGGTGCTGGTTTTGACCTTTAAAGCCCTATGTGGCCTAGGACCCTCTTACCTAAGGGACCGCCTCTCCTGGTATGCCCCATGTAGGACCTTAAGGTCCTCAAACAATAACATTTTGGAGGTCCCGAGCCATAAGGATGCTAGGCTGGTCGCAACTAGAGCCAGGTCCTTCACAGTACTGGCCCCGACTTGGTGGAACGGTCTGTCAGAAGAGACGAGGGCCCTGCGGGATCTGGCATCTTTCCGCAGGGCCTGTTCCGGCTGGCCTTTGGGTTGGTTTTAGTTTAACCCTGTTTGATTGGTGGGCTACTTAAAGATGAGGCTGCATTTTAAATTTTAAATCGTATTTTAACTTGCATTTTAATTGATTGTTTTGTATGTTTTGTTGTGATTTTATGGGTGTTAGCCGCTCTGAGCCCGGTCTTGGCTGGGAAGGGCAGGGCATAAATAAAATTTTATTATTATTATTATTATTATTATTATTATTATTATTATTTAATTAAAAAACAGAGATCTGCTGCTTGCCGGCACCACAAACGATGTTGTGGTAAACACCTGTTGCTAAACTGACACTTGTACAAAAGGTGAAGCATGGCAATGGAACATTTGTAGTTAAAATGTGTTATGGAAACTACCATATTTGTATTACGATTGATGAGGGAAATAGGGGAGCTGTTACCAGTGAGGGAGGGGGAAGAGGGACTTAGAGGCTTTAAAACTTGTGAGTAACCTCTTGATCCTTGTGGTTGCTGGCTCTTCATGCTGCAGCCACCCATTTGCAAATGTATTAATAAAATCTTCCCATTTTACCAAATTTGTCCAAGATCATTTTTATTAAAGGCTCTCAGGGCACAAAAGTCTTGGGGACCATTTAGGCCCTGATTTCAGATTCCTATGACTGTTCTGCTCAGTCTCATTTCATGCTGCATGGTCCTAGTTTGAGGTAACATTTCAAGATTCATTTTACTTTGGTGTACTGCAATGTAACTGATAGAAACATGGTTCATATTTTGAATATTACAAAACATGAGGGAGTCATTCGAAGTGCCAGGATTTCCTCTCCCCTGTTCCTTCAGTGGCTTTCCCTTGCAATTTATCACCAGCAATAGAATAGATACAATTAAAAGCTTGACTGGCATATTATAAAGCTCTTGCAAGTGACATATTGTCATTTCCAGTCACATTATGTAAGGCTTATCAATTAAAGGAAATTGCGGCTTTAGACAGCTCCAAATGAACCATACATTATTTATTAAGCCTTATTAAAAAAATATCTGCAAAGTCACTACTGGTTCTCTATTAGATGTCATCTTTCTATAATTCTCGGGGATTTAAAAAATAAATAAATTATGCACAGTGATCCAGTTCCTTAGCTCAGCAAAACAAAAAAGTAGAGCAATCACAAGTACTTCTAAAGACCTCTGCCCTCAGACATCTGTAGCTTATTGTTTGTATTTTATTAGCCATTTATTGAAATTATATGCTCTGCACTGACATTTTAAAACATCCCATTGCTATCATTAAATCATACATATCTGGGCCAAACTGGCAATTCATCAAGTCAACTCGCAGAATTTGGAAACGTTCAAAGGAAGCTGTTGCACTGATGTAGATAATTACATATTAGCCGTGGCATTGATCTGTGCATCCAGATGACTTCTGCTATCTCTAAGAAAAAGGCAACCTAATGCTCATAATTGAAAGATCAAATATGGCCTGAAGAAATAGGAAAGGAAAGCTTTACATGTATCCTCTCTTACAGCTAAGGTACTAAAGACAAATATGCCGACCATCTTGTGAAACTGTTTTTTTTTTCTTTTCTCCAAGGCTTCCATTGCCCTTTAAGCATTGTCTTCCCATGAGCCCCTAGGAAGCACCTGCAGACTGCTAGAGAAACTGAAGGGCTTATTTTGGACCTTTTTATGGTGAATGCGAGAGGACTGGGAATGAAGGTTGTAAAAACACTGTCTAGCAAATGGGAGAAATAGCTGGATATTATTCTGGAGTGCATACTCTGAACAGTTTAAATAATCGTTACATACATAATTGGCAGACATAATTGGATTAAGGACGATGCACAAAGGAAAGCGATAAATTGAAGATGAAGGGCCCTGTCTGAGGGGCAGGGAAGAGAAGATATCCCAGGGCGGGAGGCTGGGGGAAGAGGGGAAAGTTCCCAGGTGAAAACTGGGAGGGTTCACTGTTGTGTGTGGAATAATTTTGATACAGGGCAATTGGTTCTTCTCTTCTTTCTTCCCTTCCCTTCCTTATTCTTGCCTTTTCTGTTTTCCTTTTCTAGATAAGTGTGATTTTTTAATTGTAGTTTATGTTGAAAACTTTTAATAAAAATTGATGGAGAACGAAAAGAAAAGGAGGAGTGATGTAATGGTGTGGCTGTGGTGGGGAGCCTTCAAATGATTAAGGATAGGGGAGGACTCCTGTTTGATTCTCTTTTTAATGAGAATTTGGATATACAAGAGGAAAAGCCTACTGGAAACCACTGCAGGACACTAATAACACCCTGGAAATGGATATTCTCAGTTTGGGCAATTTGAATTGCAATTCTGTTTTGTTTAGCAAGCACATTTATAATTACTGAACAAGAGGAACTATTATAGTTTTAAGTATTAAGCCAAATAATTGAAAAGTTAACCATTTTCAAGTATAAGCAAAATAATCCTGATTTGTATGAATCAGCAACATTAACAGAGAAAGGAATTATAAGAATACTATACATTCCCCCCCCCCCCAGATTTCAGTATGTATATGTGAACTATGCGATCCTGCAAGAGTTAAGCACTTCTAAAGCCAATGAATTTCATTTCGAGTTGAAATCAGTTAATCTTAAAGCAGCATGAACTCATGCTTACTCAGTGCTTAATTTTAGCTAGAATTGGAGATGGGAAAGAAATTTTATTTTGATTGCATTTTAATTCACATTATTCAAACAAATACATGAACTGAAATCCTGAATCCCTTTGCAATCCAGTTCTTTAACCAAACAATATATACCAACAATATGTAGCAAAAAGAGTGCACAAAATGCATGTATTAGTGAAAATAACATTCAATGAAGTTTTATATCAAGGGAAATGTCTTGCAAAAATGTGTTGATCAGTTAACACTGAATACAAAAAAAGTGTTTATTAGGAGAAATTAGCATAAAAATGATGGTGAATTTTCAGGAGGAAGTGAAAAAAAATCACAAATTGCTTTGGAAATGTGGACAACAGATTTTAATACTGGAAAAATAAGAAACTGAGTGAAACTGAATTGACATATTTGCCCCTCCTCAGGTAGACAACACTCAATATACTGTACTCAAATCCAATCCTAAGTAATATATCGTTTGACACCTTTGTTTTCACAATAAGCTAATTTCTTTCCTTAGTTCAGAGAATGATATATACATTACTTGCCAAATCAATATTTAAACTTGGAATTGGTTTCTCACACAGAGGCACACAGAGAACCAGATTGAAACCAGCTGCTTCTAATCGATGTTAATGAATTGCGTTGCCCCAATAATGGTAATCCTGCAAATGATAGTAACTCTAGGAGCAAACAGATTTCTTTAACTATTTTCGGTAGGATAGTTTCTTGATTAAGAACCCTAAGATCCCATCTAATAATGATCTCCATGGCCACCATGCTTTTATCAGTGTAAGTGCTTGTGCTTGTCAGAAACAGCAACAGAACAATTGCCATGTTTAATGTGCAATGGGAAAACTGGGTCACTGGAATCAAGCTACAGTGAGGATTCACGTATTACAGAATTAGAAGGTGTACTTGCAGTTGATTCAAGCACCTACTACTGGTATCCATCCTGGCTGTAAATCCTGGAAGACCTGCTCCCTGCCTTGCAGACCTTCCCTACTTGGCTTGCAAGAGTTGGGCCCTGACTGACTCCAGCTACAAAAAACTGAATCTGCTGAACAGACTCTGGGGCTGGGGTGTTGTTTGGAGGCTTCTGCTGTTGGGGGTTGTTTCTGATTCTGTATCTTTATTTTAGAGCTTGGGATTTATGTGGGAATTGTTCGGTTTGTATTTTTAAAATATTTATGACTACTTTTGTTATGTTGTATTTTTTTCATGTGGTAATCCGCCTCGAGGCATGGTTTGAACTGTGGAAATGCAGCTTATAAATAAAGTTATGCATGGATTGATGTAGCATCCAATAAACTATGAAACAGAAACAATATTGGACTGTATGTTAACTAGAAATCTGTAAGAATCCATAGTGAAATGTTGTTGGTCCCAGTCCACACACATCAGATGACTATAATATGAACACAGTTTGAAAGAAAATTGTTGTTTCCTCTCATATGTTGCACAGAATATGTAATGTACCTAGGTGCACATATTAGTTTGTCATGACATATTGTGCAGTCCTAAGTGGCTGAAATAAATGGTACCATTAGCTAAGTTTAATAACATTTTAAAATGAACTCACTGTTGAGGGATTTTGGCTGTCTAAAAATATTTAGGTAGATTAGCAAAAAAAAAAAAAAGCAGTGTGTGACTAGTTTGGAGTATATTAGCTGGAAAAAGTCTGTAACACTCATGTCCTCCTTGTGTGTCTGTCCTCCTTGTGTGACATCACTTCCTCTGCCAGCAGCTGTGCTGGCTGCTGGAGATTGTCCACAGTTGTAGCCAATTGCAGGCAATCTTGGGAGCATGGTTTAGGGAGTGGACCAGAAGGAAGACTTCTTTCCTGTGAAAGCCAGCCACACGCAGCCCTCGGCCTCAGTCAATGCTGGAAAGCATTTGTCAATTTTCGACCTTGCTCAGCAGAGAAAATCCCAGGCATCAAGCCAGTCTATTTTCAGCAATTCTTCTTTGCCATGGGACCAATGTAATATGGAGTCTTGGCTCATCCCAGACCACATCAACAAACTTGGAATTTTTTTTTTATTTTTTTTGGGGGGGGGCATTTGTTTGGCCATTCTACGAATAACACATTCATTTCAGATCATTATTTCACAATAGGTTTCACAAGGTTCATGCTAGAAATCTTACCTCTGCAAAATGGAACTGGAAAATCCCATGATGCTCCATTTCCAGGACTCATGATACATGTCAACATAGCATGGCCTTCGAGGATATAGCCGGACATGCAGCTGTACCGAATTTTATCTCCAATATTGAATCTTGTGCCATGAAGAACTCCTTTTGGTATTTCCCCAGGATTGCCGCATGTATGGCTAGGCAGCACTGATGAAGAAAAGGAATAGATTTTATTAAGGTAGAATGTACAGAATAAAAACAAATAGCATTTAATTGGCTGAGACTTCATTGTGTAATAAGTATACATAAACATAACTTTTTGTTTCTCTGCTTTCACTTAGAGCAAATAAATTGTTCCTTAGGATAATGAAACACTGTTCCTTAGGAAATAAACATTCAATGTATCAGATAAATACAATTTTGTATAGAAATTCAGGGTGGTATCACCGGACATCTAACTCTCAAGAAAATGCATTTAGGATTGCAGCATAAATTGTGTGAAGCAGCGTAATAGTATTCTGTTCAGCTCCTTATTTGATTATTACTAGAAATATAGACCTGCTTCCAAGGAACTCAGAGAACTACCCTTTCCAATGTGCCACAGGAAAGCAACACACTGTACTGATACATAGTCTAAAATTTTCAGAAGATTTCAGTATTTGCAATTATATGTGGCACCAGGAGCAAGTTCAGGAAAAACAACAACACCATAATACATTTCCTTGAAGAGTCTGAAGTTTGGTGATGTTCAGCTCCTTTCCAAGCAGGGGAGCCAACTTGAGCCCCCAGGTTATGGGTGCCCAATGTATGTGACCCCTATAGTTGGCACTCCTGTTTCCAAGGAAAGAGTAGAGACATGATTCTCTAAACAGCAGCAGCAGCAGCAGCAGCATAAACAATAGCAACTGGGCAGTTACAGCAGCCCTGCAAAACTAAGCAGAGCATTAGCAACCTATTTGTCCAACCAGACACAAGTTTGTAATGGGTGGGAGTGGTGAAAACGAAACACATTGGACACAATACCATTGGGGACACAGATAACCACTACATAGCCACACAGAATTGTGTCGGTAAGGTGGAACTGAAACACATCCTGCCACCAAAATAAACTGTGGCAAAGTGCTTCTCATCCCGGTGCAGACACACTGGGTTTCCCCCCCCCACCCCCAAACCTTACATTGCATAATTTCTTGAGTGATAAATCTGGCAGGAGGTGCTAATAATATATCTGAAATGGTTTTACCTTGGGTACTAGGGAAGGGGAAAAAGGAATAGGGGATCAGGCTAGATTGAAGGCCAGGCGGAATAACTCTATCTTACAGGCCCTGCGGTAGGAGGTCAGGTCCCGCAGGGCCCTAGTCTCGTGGGACAGAGCATTCCACCAGGTCGGTGCTAACACTGAAAAAGCCCTGGCCCTTGTGGAGGGTAATCTGGCTTCTTTGGGGCCCGCCACCCTTAAGCTATTGTTATTTGTGGACCTTAGGGTCCTCTGTGGGGCATACCAGGAGAGGCAGTCCCGTAAGTACGAGGGTCCTAAGCCACATAGGGCTTAGATTGCCCTCTTTATATGCTTACTGACCTGGGAGATAAGCCCTGCTGAACTCAAGACGGCTTACTCCGAAGTAGGAAAAACAGACTGGCGGGAGGCTCTGGCGCATGAAAAGACCTGTGACCCTCCAGATGTTGTTGGACTATAATTTCCACCATCCCTTACCATTGACAATACTGTTTGGGGCTGATATGAGTCCAGCAACATCTGGGCGGCCACTTGTAGTTGCTTGGTCATTATTATTGTTTATATAGGTTTTTAAAAATGTGTCTATACTCAGTCACTGTCTATTTCCTATATGTAACATTGCCCCCTTGGGCATAAAGCACTCCAGCTTGTGCCAACTGTTTGTTTGTTTTGCACTTCCGTCATGAGCGACGGGTATAGACATAAGATATGAACACTGGCTTGAATCACTGAAAACATCTTCTTGTATTATCAAAGGCTCAGCCATGCAGATGCACAAGGAGAGGTGGCCCAAGACATTTTGTTGCCTGAGGCAGAGGATACAAACCAAGTGGAACCTCCTACTATCTTGGTTAATAATAATAATAAAACTGCCTTTTGCTGCCCTTTGATGGCAGTCTAAAATTCTGAGCCAGGATGCCTCTCCCATCAGCTGGCCATATACAGAGGTGCCTCATCCTTTTGGTTGCTGTGCTGCTGCTATAATACTCAAAGTGGCACTCAAGTAGGTATGACTGCAAGATAGATGAAGCTTGCAGGTCTTAGGTGTACAAGTTTACTGCTGAGAAACAAAGCAGAATAGCAGGACCTGAACCCAGAGCCTTCTGGCTGCAAAACAGGTGCTCTCTAGTCTTCTGTAGTAAGACCTGTGTCAGTCAGAACCCAAATAATGAAAATGGGAATGATATACTGTATAATACACTACTCATGAAGGCTTGAGGAATGGCTTTCTTCAGACTGCAAGGCAGATGCGGGCAGAACAAGATTAAACAGATTTCTAGATTCAAGGTCAAGTTTGTTAGCCGTCGTACTACAAGACTGGTGTTAACATAGGAATCTGCACCACGGGGCCGAAGTTCTTTGCCCCCCCCCCCCGTTGAGGCTGAACATGAAGCCGGGTGCGGAGCGTGACGTCAGGACATCACATTGGGCTCCCGCCATGTTCTTCAGAAGATGGTGCCTTAGGGTGTTAACATATACACAGTAATCACCAAACAAACCAAAATATTCTCACATTCTTTGTCATTCAGTTAGTATGCTTTTAATAGATTAGCTGGGGGGTTGAGAAAGCATTCCCAGCCTACCATATAGCACAGATGCATTTTTCGAATCCTTAGATTGCAATAGAAGAGAGCAAGCAGAACTACATAGCTTGAACGGCAGGAAGCTAGCAAAGGAAGCTAGCAAAAGAAATGAACAAGCTCTGACCACTTAACTTCTACTGATGAAGGAGAGCATCTACACCCAGAACAACTATACTTTATCACTTTATACATGTTGTCTCCACTCCAATAACTACGAGTATAATTAAAGGGTGATGTCTAAAAAGAAACCTTGTTTGGGGGGGGGTGTTTTCATGAGTTTTATTATTCCTACTGATGCTTTTGACTACAACTCCCATCATTCCTGACCACTGGGAATGGTGGCAGGGAGCTGTAGCCCATGACATCGTGTTGGCTACCCCTGGTCTGTATAGTTATTGCTCCTTTAGTGCTATCCTCAGCAATTTCTCCATCTATATTTTGTAGTGCTGCTGCTTTGTGAGGATTTTCGCCTACCTACTTCTCTGTGTCATAACACATATCAGGGAGATAGAAAGCTTTCCTTGGATGAAATGAAACTGCTGACCAGGCATTGTTTTCTCATCTGGGATGCCTCTCAGGCCCTCGGTATCACTCTGTTACTATCTTTTCAATTTCCCAGAGACCTAAGTTAGTCATAAGAGCTGGGGGAGAGCCTGAGAGAAGAATCTGCCTGCCCATTGGGAAACAATTGAGACGTATCCCTTTGTAAGTCAAAGATACAGGACAGGGCGTAATGTCTTGGAACAAAAGGCATTATAGAAAGCTAATTTGAATTTGAACTGAGAAAAACAAAATAACAAGACACAAATTTTGTAGAACATAAGGAATCCCCTGGACAACAAGAGAAAGCCAGAAAGCCATTACTGTTTGGGTACTACAGAGTTTCAGGCAATAACATTTAAAAACACACACACAAAAAAACAACAACCCAGAAAACTCAAGGGTGCTGACTTCTAATGCTCAACTTCAATAAAAATGCCCTCTGAGTTATTAGCTGGTTTGGATAATAATAATAAATAACTTTATTCGCATAGCCAGCAGCCATTGCAACAAAATATACACAATAAAAGCAATAGTGGATAAAAAGATCGATCAAATGGTTATGATTGTCGTTCAAATAGTGGCCCTTAATCCAACTAGCGGCAGATCCACCCCATACATTTAAAGGCTCATCCAGTACACAAGACTTCTCTGAAAGAAACCTGAGAACTGTGTTTTATTCCGGCTGCTGGAAACTGTAGTTCTGTGAGGGGCAAACTACACTTCCCATGATTCTTTGGAGGAAGTCATGTGCTTTGGATGTGTTTTAAATGTGGATCTGCCCCCATTGGATTAAAGTCCAGGAGGCATGGATTGTGTCAATTCATATCAGAATTGACAAAGACTGAATTCCTCAAGCGATTCTTCCATACACATATCTACCCTGCACAATGCTGCTACCAGGAGATCCGGCATTAGGTGCTCACAAAGAGGAAATTGGTTGTAAAATTCAGGGAAGGAGAGGATATGCCCCTTCCCTCATTTCCTCTGTCCCACCCCCTGTAAACTTTGTCAATGCAATCAGCTTTATGTTGCCACTGTTTTACTACTTGCGATTTGTATTCATAAATCTGTTTGGGTTGGAACAGAATCGATTTGGTTATTTTACACTGTAGCTTGTTTTTATCAAACTAAATAAAGGGAAATTCATGGGGCAATAAATCAAGCTTGTCTTTTGTGATTCTTTTCCTCTCCCTCAAAAAAATAAAAAAATAAAAAATCTATAAATACTCTTTATTACTTCTCAACAGAAATGGGATGTTTTGGAAAGCACAGCAGAATTCAGAACTCCGTGATATCAGCTTACCTTTGCACTCCTATCATATTACAACTTGCAGTGGAAACTGCTATGCATTGGGGTTATTTCAACCAAAACATGACAGTTGATATCACAACTGTTTTGACAAGTATTGATTTTAAGGTTTACCTTCATCTTCAATATGGCTCTTACAGCTGTTCCAGAGACAGGTTGCAAGTGGCTTGAAAATTCTGCTTTGAATAATTAAAGCTTACACTACAAAATGTCACAACATCGTTTGTTCAGCCTGGCTTGCCTTTAAACCTCAATATTTCTAATTTTAACTTTCATTTAAGCAAGTGACCTACTTTATTTGGGTTGGAAGGGATTCCTGCATATCATCTTTCCTTATGTACTTTCCCAGAACTAGATATACAGATACACCGTGAATACATGGTGGCTGCAGATATCCTAAGCCCTAAGGGCACACAGAGGCATCAGTGATCATTCAGAGGCGAGTGAGAAAATAAGTAATTTTTCAATAAATATTTAGAACAGTGCAGCTTAATCTCCTTCATAAAATTTCAGCCTGTGTGAGAAATAAAGGGGTAAACTAATCTGTCACTTTCATGTTTTTACACATAATTAAATTCACATGTATAGCCATAATTCCCTTCCATTTAAATAACAGCTTGTGTTTTGGGGTCCCCCGCCTTTGTTGAGATAATAATCTCAAAATACTATGTAATATATCTTTGGCTTTAAAATAATAATACATGTTTAAACATATCAGTTGATACATTTACACTAATACAGATACAATTCTGCAATACTCAGAGAAGTGCAAACTGTGGCGAATAGCTCATTTTCAATCACTTTATAAGCCCTAGAGGTGAAGATCAGGCCATTTTTTGTATAGGGACTCATAAAGACAGAACTCCTCAAGCACTCCTGTAAAAAAAAGTCGCAAGGTATGCTTGCACTGCAAACAAGTTCTTGCTGAAATGCCAAGGTCTTCTGAATGTACCTTGTGACATCAAAATAAAGCATAGCACATGTGTATAACGAGTAGGGTGTCAAGCACAGCTTATTACCTCTCTGAATTGAATTGTGAGGAAATGGGCCAGTTTAAACTATAATTTATCACAGGGGTGTAAGAAACATTTCAGTTCTGGGGGCCAAATCTTTATCCTGCTCCATAGGCCAACTTGGAAGGTGGTAGGGAAAAACACATGACATCCCTATGACATCACATGGTTGACAGGTGGGTTGGCCAGCCCAGCTGTCAAAATCCTGAGCTCTCTTCACTGGAAAGAACCTCTATGTTTAAGTCAGTTCAGTTCAGGTCTACTTACTGGTAGACGCCAACCCTCTGGTCACATGTGGCGTGGCTATCTACGTTTTACAGGCACTGAAACTCAGGGCCACCTCTTTGGCTAACTTGCCCTAGACCTATGTAACTTCCTGACATAGTCACTGTCAACATGCCCTGTTATTGCTTCTTGTTTTATGTTTCATTCAGCATGATTTTATACTTAAAGTTTTTAGATGTATTTGTGCAAAGTGTGTAGGGTGTATCTGTTGTATTCTGTGTATGTTCGCGGCGGGTCTCCACCTGGTTTCTCATTGTGTGCTATGGCCATATGGCTAATGCAATAAATAATATTTGATTTGAAGTCAGTTCATGCTCTCCTCTCAGTTCATGGGAGAGAGAGGGACTGCCTCAAAGTGTTTTGTAGTGCTCTTGGGAGCAGTGCCCCCTCTCCAGCAATTAGTCTAAAGACCACATAACTGCAGCAGGTTAAGCAGCTCACTAGAAAAGCTAACCAATAGACTGAAACTGAGATTTGGACAAATAAAAGAGGACGTCTTCAGTCGGTATGGCTCCCCTTTATCACATGCACAGCCCAACAAGACAACAACAAGAATCCACCTACAACATGCGAATCAATCTGGCTAACTTGACCCAACAACCCCCACCCCACCCAATAGAAGAAGAAGAAGAAGAAGAAGAAGAAGAAGAAGAAGAAGAAGAAGAAGAAGAGGAAGAGGAAGAGTTTGGATTTGATATCCCGCTTTATCACTACCCGAAGGAGTCTCAAAGCGGCTAACAATCTCCTTTCCCTTCCTCCCCCACAACAAACACTTTGTGAGGTGAGTGAGGCTGAGAGACTCAAAGAAGTGTGACTAGCCAAAGGTCACCCAGCAGCCGCACGTGGAGGAGCAGAGACGCGAACCCGGTTCACCAGATTATGAGTCTACCACTCTTAACTACTACACCACACAAACAAATCCCACTGCGGCCTACCAAAGACAATCAACCACACCCTAGGCCACCCCAACCTCTCTCACTACCAAAGAAAGATAGCAAGCGAATAGAAAGAGAGCCTACCCAAGTGACACCGACACCAAGACCCCACACATACACTAAGTAAAAGAATGTAAGCTTAACCACCCCACCCTCCCCCTCCCCCCTCCCCCCAACCTTATACTGCATATAACACCAATGTCTCACAACTAATGTAACTGATCTGTAGAAAACACAAATAAGTGCAGCAGGTTGCTATGCTTTATTGTGATATCCAACCAACTCAACTATTTTCAAATTAATTTTACTAAGTTATGGCATATGTAATTGCTTTTAATATGTAATCCACAATGAGATCACATGGCAATGAAAGGTGTAATTGAAATAATAATAATAATAATAATAATAATAATAATAATAATAATAATTTCATCAATTGGTGAAGTCCAACTCCGGATCTGAAAGTCCTTTTTTTGTTTTTTAAATATTTTTCTTGTTGCATTCCTCCTAGGGGCAATATTGTTCTTATAAACTCATTGATCTCATTCCTCCACCATTGAAGAGGCAAGCAATAACAGAGCACCCTGACATAATTTTACTAAGAGAGCTGACAAGGCTACACTTGTTGCAGCAGCTGATGTTTTCTGAAGGGTTTTGTTTTGAGGATTCTATCACAACCTCCTCAAAGTGCCAGTTGATTCAGTACATAAGGAAACTCTGAAGTACCTATAAACAACTTCCATGATTATAAGAAAGTTTATGAAACTTCTGTACATTCATAAAATCAAAGCACTGCAGCGTGTGAACAGTTCATAGAATGAAATGTAACAAGAACACAAAGTGTTCCTGGAAGGTTTCATGTCTCCCAACACATAATCAGGAATTATACTGATTAGATCTCTCTGACTTTTAAAGGGAATTTCAGTATTAGAGGATGTTGTCCTAGATTAGATTGAATACCAGACTGATTTCTATCAAAATACATTACATCTAACTAAATAATTGTTGTTCTTACAAAAAACAGAAGGCAATTAAATATCTATTACATTTTTGTACCTTTGCCTTTTTTATGTGTTCTTAAGTTGTGCCAGCAGTTTGAAATATGGACATACACTGAACCAATAGTTTTTGTTTCAACTGTACTAAACAGTCCATGGAAAATTGCTGTAAGCATCTCTAGAGCACCAGTAAGAATGCAGTGGTGCTTTCATTATATTAATTTGCATAACATTAACCATATTGCTTTACAATTTTAGCCTTATTAGTATTACTCTTGGCTGTCACTCTATTCTAATTTAATTACTCTTCCCTCAACACGCTGACACATCCTTTTTAAATATAGAGTGAATGAGAATTATTGAGGCAAACAATCACATTTTACTAGAATGTCATGTTGTACTTTAATATGTTCCTATTCATTTGAGCCTGAAGGCTTTTTACAATATTGAACTAGTCATAAATAGATCAGATCACAAAGCTGGAAGTTCCATGTGGCAAAGTGTAAATCAGCACATTTGAAGATTCACACAGAATTCACACAGTCTAGAATGGTGTTTTCCAAACCGTGCTTTACAAGTCCTGTTACTACTATATGCTCCTTCAGCATATATTTTTTGAGAAAGAAAGGAAGAAGTCATTCCAAGTATCATTATAATAACTATATCACCTAACCAACTGCTTTTTTATTTAACATAAATCACTGCAGGCTGTATGCTCCTCCCTGCAACAAAATGGATATGAAAGAAGAGAGGTTTGCAACAGTTATTGAAAATACAGTTGTACTTTGGAAGTCGAACAGAATCTGTTATGGAAGTCTGTTCGACTTCCAAAATGTTCGAAAACCAAAGCGCATCTTCTGATTTGCTGCAGGAAGCCAATCGGAAGCCACGGAAGCCCTGTTGGACGTTCGGCTTCCAAAAATAGGTCACAAACCGGAACATTCACTTCCAAGTTTGCGGCGCTTGGAAGCAAAAACATTTGAGGACTAAGCTGTTTGAAAACCAAGGTATGACTGTAAATGTAACAGTCTACACAACTGTCATTATAAACAGTGTTTCCGTGTGCTCTGGCTTTCATCATGGTGTTCTGTTGGACCCGAAGCAGTTTAGCCATGCTGGCCACGTTACCCGGAAAGCTGTCCATGGACAAATGCCAACTCCTTTGGCCTGAAGCGAGATGAGCGCCACACCCCATAGTCACCTTTGACTGGACTTAACCATCCCTTTACCTTTTTACCTTACTGTCATTATAATCGCTCAGGCAACAACTGTGTCTGAAACTAGACCTATAGCAGCTCTCTCTCTCTCCCTCTCTCTCTCTCTCTCTCTGTGTGTGTGTGAGAGAGAGAGAGAGAGAGAGAGAGAGAGAGAGATTAAAAAAATAATAATTTAATTACAATATTTATGTGCTGTTAAAAAAATGTAAAGTTCCCTCCATTTCAAACAATGCAGTGTCCTTGATTTGTCTTATAAAAGTAGGTATTGTGAGATGTTGTAAGGACAGTTTTGCCTGCTAAGTTTCTGCTTTTTTCTTTTAGTTTTTTAAAGGAGCAAGAGCTCTACTGGGACAAAAGGTGTCAGTACTTTAGTTGTATTGGAGATTCATCGAAAAATTATTTTCAACACATATGGATCAAATAAGCAAGCCAGTCAACACTTACCAGGGCAGTCAGAAAAGTGAAAGTATCTGAAACCTGAATGTAAGATAGCTGGCAGTGGTGGCAGAGAGTGGAGGTCATTGGAGGAAAAACAAGAAGGCAGGAAAAGAGATGGGGATTAAACATGTATTGAAAGGGTGGGAGGAAGTCCACCAGAACACAGGACCACTCTGTAACTAACTCAGGCCCATTGCTTTCAGTGGGTGTACTCTGAATGGAACTTAGTTGGATACAACCCATTGGGAGGGATTCACCTAACATGCTCAATCAGTGAAGGTCCCCCATTCTCCTTACTCCACACATCCTGAAACTGGCTGATGAGGAGGGAGAACCCCCAGAACAGTTTGCAGAGGGATTAATCATTCCATTTGGCAAGCTGAAATGCTTGCACACGCAGAACATTGGATTCCATCCATTGTGTTCCGTTTAGTTCTTCTAAAATTATTCAGCAATCTGCACAAGAGAGTCAAATGTTCACAGGAATATAAAAGATACACAGAGGGAAGCTGCGCAAAGAAACATCAAGAGTGGATGTGATCAAGAGTGGATGTTTTGCTCAGGACGTTTTACAAAGGAGGGTCAAGCACCCAGCCTAGGGATCTGGTAATTATGGGGAAATAGAAACTGAACACAGAGTCTACTCTCCTTCTAATTGTCTTAAACAGTTGTCACCAGTGTGGTGTGCACATATTCACCTGCAGGGGCTCTCCAAGGTACCTGTAGGCTTCCCTCTCATCAGTCCTCCCCCAGCTGAAATTAGGCTTGAACGAATAATTCTAATTTAAATAAGAAAGGGAGATGGAGTAAGCTTGTTTTCTCATTCCCTGAAAGCTAGGACCTGAACCAATGGCTTCAAGTTACAAGAACGGAGATACCAACTAAGCATCAGGAAGAATTTTCTGGCAGTAGGAGCTGCTTGACAGTGGAATGGACTCCCTCAGGAGGTGGTAGACTCTCCTTCCCTGGAGGTTTTTAAGCAAAGGTTGGATGGCCATCTGTCACTGATGCTTTAGTTGAGATTCCTGCATTGCAGGGGGTGGACGAGATAACCCTGAGGGTCCCTTCAACTCTACGATTCTATAATTATATTTATATCCTGCCTTTTACCCTGACAGGGATGCAAGGCAGCTTATAGCTAAAACAGAAACGGCCAAAAATGTATTTCAAAAGCAATAATTAAAAAACAACTAAACATTAATAGGTAAGTGTTGTCTTAGTTAGGGAAATAGTCTGGAACAGGTGCTGCTGGATGTGTTTTATCCCTGTTTATTTATTTCTTATTGCTCTAATGAGTAACTACTCAAATTGGAAAATTTGTTTGTTTGTTTGTTTGTTTTAAAAAAATCCATTTTCTCAAAAACTTGTTGTCTTATTAAAACCTTAAGTTAAAGCCTACTTGATTGGGGGAAGTTAAATGGGACCTGTCCTCTAGTAAATTGTTTAGGAATGCAGCCTTGCTCTTAGTAAGACAAAAGAAAAAGAAAAGAAAAACCTTCCACATGGTTCATGAAATGGCAAGGTTACATTATGGTCCTGGAGCTATTAAAATCTCATTGATACATTGATACTGTGGCTCAGTCTAAAACACACTTTTCTGCTTAGGAAACTATCGCTCAGGAACTCCATTGGAATTAAAAACAACAACAACTTCTTTTTAAAAGCTGCTGATTAAGCAGCAACATTTGAGCACAGGTGAACAATGCTATGCACTCCCATAGGAGTTATTTAGGAATAAGTACTTAGGCTCCAGTAGTGTTCACGTTTTTAAAATGTACAAAAAAAAAGCATATTCCACTTCATTTTTACAATGAGGATTGCAGAGTTGGAAGGGAGTCTGAGGGTCATCTAATCCCAACCCCATCTTATTGGCTGATTGGCAAAATTTCTGACGGGCACAAACTTATAAAAAAATTCTCCAAGACATTTCAGTAGTTTTCCCTCCGCCATTTCTTAAAATAACACATTATTTGGATGTGCAATATCCTGTTCTTTTATGAAAGCCTGATGGTCAGATTTTCAAAATACCTTGTTGTTCCCACTATAAGTATTAAAACATTAGCATTTCATCCCAGTAGATAGTGATCTCTTTTAGAACTACACAACTCATTTTGTTGGAACCAGGAAAAGACAACTTTATTCCATTTTAAATGGTTTAACTGCAGCTTTTAACTGTTGTGCTATCATTGCTATTCAGCTGCATTTTTAAAATAATAATAATAATGTTATATTTTCTTGCAAACTGCTCTGAAACCTTTTTTTTTTTTTTGAAGTGTGGTATAAAAAATATTTTAAATAACTAGATTTGCATTGAGATTAGAATCTGGGTATTCTAGCACCAAAATCCTGTCCAAATATTTTGAACATCTGGAACCCTATAATCCAGATGCAGGAAACCAGCTGCTCTCGCAATGTTAGAATGGTTGCAATGTTCCAATGGTCAGGAGTGATAGGAAATGAAGTCCAACAGGATTTCCTATGTCTACATGTATGGTACTACCAGAATATTTTACAAATAATTTTAGAAAACTCTGAATTAAATGTGATGGATAATGTAACACCAGATTCTGGAGCTAATTCAATAGATAAGAGGTGGTGCAATAATTGAAAAGCCAATATCGTACGGAAGCAAACTGTGCATTAGGATTAGACTCACGGGGTAGCTGAATTGCCTCATTCTACTCTATCAAGATAGATACTAGCAATTAGAGAAAGTCTAATTGCAAAACAAAAACACTTATTTCTACTTTAGGTGCCTTACAATTTTCCATAGCTACTTTGAATGTGTCCATTGGGGCTACTGGTCTTAGATGAGCCAGTTTCAAACATCTTCAGTGAACATATGCACTGAATATGATTGACTTTCAAAAAAAGGCATTTGGGAAAGTAACAACAAAATGGCTGCCAGCGCTATGTTATTGCTATTACTTGCTGATATTCTGCAGCGGGGATGACATGGAACCAGCAGATTAAAGGCGAAAGTTCAGTCTTTTATCCTTCTTTTAAAAATGTCACACTAAGTACTCAGTAACCTTTACAGTATCTGCAACTGTGGTGTCAAAAATAACTTGCACTATTCTACGCAACATTCTATGGGTCTTGCTAATGCTGTCCTTGCCCACCAGACACGTACTGCCAGAATAGATGGCTGCAGAGTTTAATTGGTTCGCATCCATCCAATGGCAACAAAGGTTAATAGGGAGCATCAGTATGCTGTATCTGATAAGTACACACCATCTTATTAGAAGCAATCACAGATACAGAAATGCAGCAATCATGTTGGTGCAAAACTCTTTTCTTAGTGGTAGCCTGCTTGGGTAAGCTGTTTTCTGGTACCAAAATCCAGTCCAATTTCTTGCAATACTAGTTTCTCTATTCAGGGTCCAGCTGTCAAATCTCATTCCCTAAGCAGCAATGCCAACACAAGCCATATAAATTATAGCTGGTTCTCCACTGCCCACTCACAATGAGGCCATGTTGTTTTGATCTGCAACACCTGCAGGTTCACCCCCACTCTGAGACTGGAGGCACTAGTAACTATGTAGGAGCATGCACAAGAGCTGGGATCCCTTTGAGTTGGCAGTGAATCCCAGCTGTGCCATCCATCTGAACAGGAGAAGGTTCTACAGCACTATATCACCAGCAGCCTTAGAATGCACCCTGCACGGACACAACCAGCCCCTCTCGCTCAGGTTAGAGTTGGAGAAGTCAGACTAGAAGGTCAAGAGGGATGCAGGGCAGAGTGAGGACAAGAAGTCTCATACTCAAGCTTCCCTTCATCCCAAGAAACAGAAACAGCTTAGGCAGGTGACTAAGGAGGATTTGGAGCAGGTATAAGTCCATGAGATGAAAGTTTTTAACACATATGCCAGCTTCTCAAATCAAAACACTTTCCTTGCTGCTATGTACCACCCATCTGATTGGGTTACCCCAGCCACTCTGGGTGGCTTCCAACAAATATAAAAGCATAATAAAACATCAAACATTAAAAACATAGGGGCGGCCACCTAATGCCACTGGGTAGGTGCAAAACAACAAGGAGCAAATCCCTTTCAGTTCTTCCTGCTCCCTCAAAATCAGTTTCAAAAGTCTCAAAGCAAATATTTATTGTTGCAGTCAGTGACCAGTACCTAGGAAACAAAAGAAAAAGCACATAGAACACATTGTTCAAATGTGTATAATAGAGTGAAAGAGAATAAAATAAGGCAGGTAAAATAACAACAACTACACATAGATTACTGAGAGTAATCATATTGATCCAAAAGAAGTTGAAGGACATAAAATGCATCAGATCGTACTAGCTGTTTTAAAAGTACTTAGGGTGGTGGTGGTGATAGTAAATCAGCCCTGTACCTATTTGCTTAAAATATGGGTGAAAGAAATCACCTAGGAGCATCTCACTCATGTCTGCTCTTTTCAGACTGACTGCCCTCACAACACTAGGAGACTCCTTTGTAAAGGCCACAAGTCTGTCGCCTCTGAACAGGTGTGCCAGTGTTGCAGGCCGGTGAGGGCTCCTCCACCGCTCCCGCATGGGTGCTGGGTTGCTGGGATTGGTCCAACTGGCAGGGAGTGCGCACAAGTTGGATCAAGAATTGGATCCAAGCCTGCCTGCACAATTGCCCAATGGCAGGCAGGCAGGCTTGGAGTCAGGATCTGGCTTGAACGTGGGCCTGACGGAGCAGGTAGGCTTGCCTCAGGTCCGCTCCCAGGATATTTAAATCAGCCTGCCCTGGTCCCAGCACCTGGTTTTCCTTGCCAGATCTCCCACTCACCCGTGCCCCTTTTGGCTGGTGTTGTGTCTTGGATCAGGCCGTGACACACTTGAAGAACAGTAGTGGGAACTACTGGCTGGTCTGCACACATCTCACTTAGCTTTACTGGACAGGGATTTTACCTGGTGGTTCCTCACAGTGGCTGGGTTAGTAAAAGAGTTCACAAATAAAGCTTGTGTTTTTATTGTGGCTAAGGTCAGAATGAGAGCCATCCCTCATTCCTCATTGGTCTGCGAGGCCTGCATTTATGTAGCCATAAATCATTGCAGATAAAGTACTTGCAAGATATTACTTTTTTGTTCTGCGGCTTTCTTGCTATACAAGCATTTATCCAACTGTAACTGTCAGTCTCTCTAAGGATGTACAAAATTGTATTGGATTGTACTGCTATGAAAATCATTTGGGGGTATGCAACAGTCTTAAAGTTCTGACACATTTCCCTCCATGTGATTGATATTTTAATTTCTCCACACAGGTAATTATGAAAGATTGATGGATTTTATTTTTAGAGAGTGTACTTTTATTATAAAGTGTATAACAAATGCCTGGCCTCAGGCTATGATATTGTGTCAACACTGTACAAATATAAGCTCAGGAATTTTCAAGTGTAAAAACAATTTGAAGCTTTATGCCTATGCTTCATATAATTGCTTTTGATGCAATTCATATCTGCCTTGTGATATCTCAGGTCACCATTGCACATTACTTTTGATAAATTTGTTTTAAAGAGGACTAAGAATTGTATTCAATGTTAGTCCTACTTAAAGTAAACCCACTGAAATTAATGGGCATTGCTAACTTTGGTTAATTGATTTCAATGGGTATATTAAGAGTAGGGCTTATAATAAAGGTAAAGGTAAAGGACCCCTGGACAGTTAAGTCCAGTCAAAGGCGACTATGGAGTGCGGCGCTCATCTCACTTTTCAGGCCGAGGGAGCCGGCGTTTGTCCACAGACAACTTTCTGGGTCATGTGGCCAGCATGACTAAACCGCTCCTGGAGCAACGGAACACCGTGACAGAAAACAGAGCTCATGGAAACGGAGTTTACCTTCCCGCTGCAGTGGTACCTATTTATCTACTTGCACTGGCGTACTTTCGAACTGCTAGGCTGGCAGGAGCTGGGACAGAGCAATGAGAGCTCACCCTGTTGTAAGGATTCGAACTGCTGACCTTCTGATTGGCAAGCCCAAGAGGCTCAGTGGTTTAGACCACAGCGTCACACGTGTCCCTCATGCAACTAATAAGTCCTGCTAGTGGAAGCCTGCTCAATACTTTCCTGGGTGCTGCCTATGCCCTCATATTTTCTGGGGGTAGGGTGGGATTGGAGAACTCCCAGAACGGTATATGGGGAGGAGAGGGGAGATTGTCCTGCCTGGCAAGCTGAAAAGCTTACATTGATGGAATGATTGCCATAGTGCTATGAATTCCTCTCTAAATCTAGAGCTAAAGTTATTTGAGAACTTCTACCACCTCAGCTGCCACATTTGAACCCAGGGCTTCGGGGGGCACGAATAAAACTCTCTGTGCACTGGATAATATTGGCTTTCGGCTTCCGGTTCCGGCGCCGGAGGGAGAAGTCGGGGGGAACATCGCTCTGATGTTCCCTGTCCGAAAAAGGGGTGAAAGGGGTGTCTGGGACAGCGCCCCAGCCCCCAAAACTCCCGGGAAGGGCGTCCCGGGACCGGTTGGTCTGGCAGTGGCTCGTTAACGGCTCTCCTGCTCCCGAGGAGACCCTAATAAGGGTCTCCGGGAAGCGGGCGGGGGGAGCCGGAGCCCATCGGATCTGATGACATCTATCCCCCTGACGGGCGCAGCTGCCGTGACTTCTCCTGTTCGTGCGCCGGGATTCCTCAACAAATTAGTGATTTGGACTCGGAGATCGTGAGTAAATTGAACGTTTTGGACCAATTTGAGAGCAAAGTATAGGGCTTAAAATGGAGGCCAGCCCTATCGTTGTTGAAGATTTAGAGACGGGAAATGGCAGCCGAGGCAAAAGCGAAAGTGGCGTTTGATCAAAGTTTAGTCTCAGCGCAACCAGCCCCTCTCTTCCCTCATGCCGGAGGAATCTGGCGAAGATCGCTATTTTGTAACTACAACTGTCGCAGTGAAGTAAACAACTGAAAGATTGTATCTTTATTTGACAAAATGACAGGCATTTCAAAGGCAGAGCTACAAGTTAACCTATTTCTACAAAGATTGCAAGAATTTAGTGATGCCTTTGATGCTGCCTCGGAAAGACTGGAGAGACGTTTGGACCAACTCATACCGGATGAACTGTTGCCAGAAGGTTTTCACGCTGATGTGTGTGAGAACCAGAATGAGGATTTAGTTATGGAACATAGTTTTCGCACCCAGCCGCGCATCAGTAACGGGTCTTCTGGAAGCAGGACTGTTTATAGGAAGACAAGGAAAAATAAGAATCCTAAGAGAAGGAATGCCAGCAAGAAAAAGAAAGAACTTAAGAGATGGAATGTCAGCAAGAATGTCAGCAAGAAAAAGAGCTCGCAACAAGCACAGCAAGTAAATATGGCTTTCCTGGATTGTGACGCAGGACGAAGGCGAAGGAAGAAAAGAAGATCGCAGCAAATCACTTGGAAAGAAGCTCTGATGGACTACATGAACTGGACATTGGTGAAACAGCGAGTGGGTGTGGGTTGAGATGTTGTTATTGTTTTTTTGGATTGATTTAATGGTTTGGAGACAAAAGTATGTGCTTTAATTTCTGGTATGAAAGGAAAAACGGACACTAGATTCTGGGGTGTGGGGGAGGGGGGGGAAATTAAGTTTAAAAATTAGGATGTAAGGCCAAGGGTAAAACCAAGGTTTGTAAGGAGGATTAAGAGAAAGTTATAATCTAAGGTATTTTGAAGTTAAGAGGAAATTGTAAAGTAGCAGATATATTCAAGTTAAGTTAAAAAATAGATGATAAAGGTATTAAGACCAAGATAAGAACCCGTGAGCCAAGTATTATTTAAGAATTCAGCAGGGAGGGGCTGTGGAAGTCATTTGATAATAGTTAGAAATGTAGATGCCTGGTCTGGAAGGAGATCAGGCCCAAGCAAAGTGAGGGTTGTGTTTAGATGGTTAAATGATCATTGTTTTTTAAAAAATACCTCCGTGAGAGGGAGGGAAGGTATGTACTGCTTCCTAAGGTGGGAGATGGGAGGCAAAGGAAATTTAACCGGACTGTTATGTGCTTGTAAAATTTGGAAAATTAAATAAATATAAATTTAAAAAAAAAAAAGGATAATATTGGCTTTCATGCTGTCATACTTCTAATGAAACATGTTGGTCTGAGGAGTATTGCTTTACCTTTGGATAATCATCTTTGGAACAATCTTCCAAGATTTTCTGCACTCAACCCTGACTAAAACTGACTTTCAGAGAGAATGGGAAAGTTAATTTAATTTGTTTTTATTATTTGCTTCAAAGGACAAACTTTTAATAGCTATTGGCACACTGGGGATGTAATCCATTCATTCATGTTGATGTCTTTATGCAATTGAGCACTGTTTCAGAAGATAAATATAATTGTTTGGTATTCATGGCTAATATTACATAAACTGATGGGAACATACATACAACAATCCCTCATTTTTATGTGCATGACTTGCATGATTTCAAACATATGCAGTTGAAATTGCACAAGTCAACTCCCATCATCCCTAGCTAACAGGACCAGTGGTCAGGGATGATGGGAATTGTAGTCCCAAAACATCTGGAGGGTCAAGTTTGGGGATGCCTGTCAAAGGTCAACCTGAGTTCCTGCAAGATCTACCACAAGCATCCCTAGCCTTCCGGAGCTGACACAGCAAACAGGCCCTACCTAGTGTCAGGTAACCCAAGCAGACCCAGCACAAAAAGAGCTAGGGGTGTTCTCTCCCCCTCAACTGCTAACTGCAGGACAGTGCCAAGAGCTTGGCTACGTAATTTTTGTGCATATGCATAACCATTGAAACTGAACCTTCACATAAGGTGAGGATTTCTCAAGAAATAAAATGTGGAAAAGTCAGTTTCCAAGAGTGCAGACATGTACTTTAATGATGCATGTGATGCGAGTGAAATAGTCTGCATCTCCCATAATTGCTAAATTAAATCTGAAACAAACAGAAACCACCTATACATGACACATGCACTTCTTAAAAAAACAGAATCCCATCTTAGAAGAATGTGTTGCTTAATGGCTAGGGAACCTGTAGACTCCAAGTCATTGGACTAGCATCCCATTGTCCTTGACACTGGCGACTACAGCCGATGGGAATTGAACAATTAAAAGTGATTTGTGCAACCCATGGAAAAATAGTGATGGCATTAGAAATGGTTTCTTTAGTCAGTGCAGTCTGCCACAAAACAGCACAATGAATAGAGAGAATGAATACATTGAGAATTGTGGCTGCTGGTTTTGTTTTATTTTTTTCTAAAAGTGATACTCTGAATCGGGAGTATCCAAAACAGTTCCCTCCTGATGTTGTTGGAATACAACTTTTCCCTGATCTTTGGCTACCCTTGCTCTAATTTGTCTCTCATGTATATGTGTAACAATATAGGAATTATTAGTTTTAATGCATCTGTATGCGCTACACTCTGTTGTGAAAATCCATATTTAGGCAGGCTTTTTAAAAGCAAGTTGCATTTTGACACAATAAACCATGAAAGCTCCTTAAAAAGCTATTAAGGGTGATGGTGTAAATCCTTACACCATTAATCATTACAATTTGATGGTTTTGCACATGCAGTAAGCCTGACTACTTTCCCATAAATCCGGCTGCCAATGGCAGATAGAAACAAACATGCAGGGAAATTCATTGAAAATACAGCTAAATAGCCTGCTTTAACTGATCAAGTTTATTTTTTAAGCATATGGGTTTTATTTTTAGGATACAGGTTTTTTTTGGAATAAGCAGCAAGCATCTTGGCATGGGAAGAGGTGTCCTGTACCTAAGTTGTTAATGCCTTACAGTGTGAAGCAGCAGCACTTTGAATTGTGCCTGTAAACACACTGGTAATCTGTGTTGCAGGGCAGATGCAATACAATCCCATTGTTGCTCATTTATGGACAAAGTGCAGTTTCTGAAGATTCTTTTCTGTGTCACAAAAATCTTAGTCTAGATGTAACAAAGGCATGGATCACTGTGGCCAAGTCTGACCACTCACATTTTAAAGCAATCCATGTACAATACTATAAACATAAACTGAAATAACCAGACATTCTGATATTCACGCAGCGATATTAATTTATATCCTAGTAACAAAGTCTGTAATTTGGGTTTTACTCCTCAGAATACACACATTAATATTGCTTCAGCTAGTATTGCTTCTTTGTGAAGCACCCTAATGATAGTCAGGCTGTATAATTACCTTATAAGGTAACAGCAGTTCCTTCAGTAATGCTCTCTATGTAATCAAATATGCCAGCTACATTTATAGCTTGTCAGGTCTCAAACTATCTCATGAAGCATAATAAAGGCATTCCCCCATTCCTCTCGGTGTTGTCACAGTCTTGACAGCCAAAATTAATTATCGTGGCTATCTGAAAAAAAATTAAGTCATCTGTGAAAACAATGCCAATCAGGAAGAAAACTTTAGCTCATTACTCTACTCAACTTTGTCAACAGGAGAGTAAATGTGACCACAACAAGGCATTATTAAGCCCCAGAGATTGCTTGTTAATGCTTTCGTTGGCAGCATTATGAAATGCAGCATGTGTATCAAGTGATCTTTTATAGTATCTTTTTATCATTGTGTTTATGTGAGCGAGTTCCACCTTGGTAATTCTATAAACAATTTCCATGGCCATATGGGAATCAGATATTATGGCATCCTCAGATATTCAGCTATATGGAGTGTATTACATCTGCCATCCACTAACCATGGAGAGCAAACTTGGGAGTTTCCTCCACATAGTTTTTTCACAGTGTCACAGATATCTCTCTTCTTTGTCAGACTCCTTTATTTTTCAAAGTCTGAATGCATTTCTTATGGAAACCTTTCTAATGTGAATGTTAAAAAAAGTGCCTAGGTTGTTAATTTCATTTCCCAACATACTCGAATGACCCAATCCTACAGAAGTCTCTTCAGCAAAAGGAATAGCTAATATTTCCCCCTGGGGAAATGCTAAATGTTAAGGTTAATAGCTTATGTTTAGCAACAGCAACAATAGCAATCATAAATTAGATCCAGATTTTGCTCCTTATGTTGCAGGGCATCATTCTCCAAGGTCAGAATAATTTCATGGAGAAGCCTTTCTGCCCATAGAAGGCAAAATCTGGATCCAACAGAACAACACTGGATGCTGGTTTAATCAGTCACATTAATTGATATCTATATCTATACATACATACATATCCTTTATTCGACCGATATCTTGAGTAAATCCAATAACATTCAGCAGGCTGATTGGCCTAAAATTGGCCAGGTCAGTGCGCGGCCCTTTCTTGCGTATTAATGCAATCAGTGCGGAATTCCAACTTGGGGGAAAAATTGCTGTGTTGTTTATATAAGTATAGAGTGCTGCTAGGAGTGGGCACCACCAATCCTTGTTGGCTTTGATGGCATCAATGGATATAAGGTCATCTCCAGGTGCCTTGCCCGCCTTAAATTGGTCTATAAGTGTTTCCACTTCAGAGCAGGTAACTGGGTCCCACTCAGGCAAGGGGGCCAATTCTATCCTTCCTCCGCCAGCAGCATGGGCTGCATATAGGTCGGGAAAGAAACTTTCCCAGGTGTCGGCTGAAATTTGGGGTTCTATCCTTGTCAATGGTCTGCCCAAATATTGGGAAATTTGGTGCCAAAAGGAGGAGGGATTTCTATTCTCCGCAGCTTTTAGAAGATTACTCCAATTATTTTCTTTCTATATCTATACCTATATCTATATATGAGTTGACTGAAAAGTTACTCCAAGAAATATGTAATTGCAGCTGACAAGAACCATCTTAAGGCTGCAATCCTAAACATATTTACTAGGGAGTAAGGTCCATCAACAGCAGTGAGATTTGCTTCCAAGTAAACGTGCTAAGATTTGCTTTGCAGAAAGGGTATTCTCCTTTCTCTCACCATGTGGGATGGAATGGCTCTTCTAAAATGCAGGTGCAGGCATAATAAAAATGTATATGTTTTTACTTCATAATGGTTGCTTTTACTCAGTTTTACTCACAAATTTATGAAAATGCAATCAGCTAAACGATCAATAAATCCATTGTATCTAAGATTCCTTCAACTGGCGGTGGTAACAATTACACAGGGGTGTGGGAGTGTGGTGCTAATCGAGTGATAAACTGCAAATACATTTTATCTCTTTTGAAAGTGCCCACATATACTTTTCCAGGGCCAATTAGCAAGATCGCAATGCAACCCCTGGAAAGAGGCAACATCCAGTAAGCCGACTAATGAAATGCACTTATCAGATTGCTTCACTGTTTGATCAGATTGCCTTATGGTTTACCTTCTTAAGACAAGGGAGGGAGGGGAGTCCGCCAGTTGCTTAGTAAAATTGATTAAATAAACTTTTTTTTTTCTTGCTTGCTTTTTTTAAACTCCAGTATACATTCATTTGTCTTGGGTTGTGCTTCCTGGTCTTTTGTCAATCTGTTATATATATATATATATATATATATATATATATATATATATATATATATATACACATACACATACATACTGTATATATATATATGTATGTTTAACAGAAAACACTTTCTACATCTGTCTGAAAATGTCAACCTATGAAGTTGTCTTCCAGAAAAGTAGTTTGCAAACTGCTAACAATGACATGACAGATAAGCACCAGCTTTATATTCGCTCAGCAATCACAGCAGCCTCTTATGGCAAAAACAGGCAATCAAGTTATAAAAGAGCTTGTCAAGACGAGGTGTAGAGTCTCTGGAGAGTAGCATGCTATGGATTCATTATTCACCCACTTATTTCAAAGCAGCACAGGGTCAGGTGTGTGTTAGAACTCTGCCATATAAGACACATTTCCCTTTGCCCTCTGGTGATGCCGCCGGGATCATTCTAATTTCATTTTGTGTTCCTTCAGTATCACCAGTGTGTAACCTTCATGTACTCTGCATCACGATCACTTATAGCAGATACACAATTAAATGTGGTGTTCAGCACTATAAAGAGATATGCAGCTTTCTAAATTATAATGTTACTCTCACAATATGTAATTAGTTGTTGGTTTTCTGTCCTTCAGTCTAATGGGAGTACATTTTAAGACATACATTATTGTAAAAATTGCACCTGATGAACTTACTCTTAAAAAAACCCCAACTCAGGTATGAAATGAGGCTGCATTTTAAGTTGTATTTTAATCCTGTTTTTAAGTTGTATTTTAATCAATTGTTTTTATATCTGATGTTAGCCGCCCTGAGCCCGGTCTTGGGGTATAAATATAATAATTATAATAATAATAATAATAA
Organism: Darevskia mixta; assembly: GCA_034641385.1. Lineage (NCBI taxonomy): Eukaryota > Metazoa > Chordata > Lepidosauria > Squamata > Lacertidae > Darevskia > Darevskia mixta. The sequence continues at coordinate 14,565,200 of JAWWNH010000058.1, forward strand.
TAATAATAATAATAATAATAATAATAATAATATAATAATATTATTAGGGTTGTTTCCAAACAGGGCCAGATTTAGGTTTGATGAGGCCCTAAGCTACTGAAGGTAATGGGGCCCTTTATATATCCAGCTGTCCTTTGTCAACAACAAATTGTTGCTGTTTTTTGTGTTGAATATATGCTATATGGTAATTTATGGACCTAATAGGTATCTAAAGCCATTTGCACAACAAAATATGTATTTTATCAAAGTAATTGTTGAACTGAAATACAATTGGAAATATACATCCAGGTTTTTTCCCCATTTTTGGGGGGGCCCCAAGAGAGTGGAGCCCTAAGCTATAGCTTGTTTAGCTTATATGTAAATCCGGCACGGTAAATGTTGTGTGTCCAGAAGTCAGCTCACACAACCATCTTTTCTCCTCTCCTCGCCCACATTCCCGCAAAGCCTCCTGGACAGCATGGGCTGTGTTGAACGGTGCTGCGGTGAAATGCGCAGAGAGAAAATTCACACAGGAATGTTCCATCAGCCATGCTCTGCTTGAACAAACATATTTCATCTGATTTTAGGTGAATTCTCCCTCTCACTGGAGCCCGATTTAAGCTACTTCTTCCAACTGCAGCCCCATATAACACATTACATGCTGCTTTGGGGAGCTGCAATGGAGAAGGGAAAGGCTGGTTGTGCAAGTAGCCTTCTGCTCAGACAAATGCTGGCTACACCTTAAATACCTTGACAAAGATAAATAGCAAGAGGAACCAAACCCCGATACAAATCAGATTGCATTTTATTTGTATCACATATTCATTTTCATTTCAACTGCTCATCGTCTCATGTGATCCATGAGGCATCATCATTGCTAAGAAAAAGTAAGAATGCCATTACCATTTATTTTCAAAGGTTATTGAAAATCACCAAGCTGTCTTCCAGAAAAGCAGTTTGCAATTTACCGGCAATGACATGACAGGTAAGTGCAGGTTTTATGTTTGCTCAGCAATCACAGACATAGTTTGGCTTACTGGGCCGTGCAACCCAGGCCAATGTATGATATTAGAGATGAAACAACTCAAAAAAAGAATTTTGTATGTGTTTATGCCAATAAACTTTTATTTATTTATTTTAAAAAAGTTGATTAATGGTATTCATTAGAGAACTTGCAAATTATGAATAGGAATGGCTGGTAAAGACAATAGGTTAAAAAAAAAAAAAGGTAAAGGACCCCTGGATAGTTAAGTCCAGTCAAAAGCGACTATGGGTTGCGGCACTCATCTCGCTCTCAGTCCAAAGGAGCCAGAGTTTGTCCACAGACAGCTTTCCGGGTCATAACTAAACCACTTCTGGTGCAGCAGAACACCATGACGCAAACCAGAGCACACAGAAATGCCAATTACCTTCCTGCCACAGCGGTACCTATTTATATACTCGCACTGGCGTGCTTTCGAACTGCTAGGTTGGCAGGAGCTGGAATAGAGCAACAGGAGCTTACCCCATCGTGGGGATTCAAACCGCCAACCTTCTGATCGGCAAGCCCAAGAGGCTCAGTGGCTTAGACCACAGCACCACCCGCATCCCAATGGCCAGACAAGCACTGCAGCATATTATTTGTGTTTTATGTTTGCTTGAGATGAAACAAAAGAGATCTGTATGTTTGCTGTAGGGTGCAAAGGCATCCAGAGAAATAACCTTTTGCCTTAAGCAAAGATTACAGTAGATAGTAGGGAGATGGGTTGACATGCCTGTGTTTGAAACTAATGCGTTTATTTCAGAGGTTATCCTAATTGAAGAATACAGGTGGGCACCTTAAATCAGGCAATGATGTCTGTGACTCCCAATCTCATTTTATGCAGTCTTCAATGCCTTTTAAGCTGCCCCAGACTTCCCACTAGATGCCAAATGTGCTTGCACTAGTGGATCTGTTTAGTTGGGTATTGCCATGTAATCTGAGTTATCCATGGTGAAAACTGGGGCAGAATGGTCTCTCTTCCAGATTAGTCTATGGCACGTTTCTTTCTGGGTCTACCAATAGCCAGCTCTGGCTCCTTTCATTGCTATTAAAATAGGACAAGGATGGGGAGTTGCTTTGATGTGCTACCACTTGATGAATCATGGCTAGTACAGAGTGGATATGGCCAGGAAAGCAGAAAAACAGACAGATTTTTTAAAACACTCAGTCTTTGCTGCTGTCATTTTAGGGATGAATTATTTGCTTTAGGGCTCACTTATTTGCTTTAAGCTTCCCTAGGGAAGGGGAAAAAATGTTATACAGTATAAGCAATAAGTGAAATGAAATTTTATTGTTTCTTATGGGTTGAATCCAAATGTTTCCCATCTAATGAAATAATTTCCCCTCGATGGAAGAAACCCCTGCCATACAATGAAACTAACCTTTGAACCTAAGCCTATATTGAAGAGTTTGTTATATATAGCATGGGGGTGGGGATGCAATCCCTTTCTTGCATCCTGTAGGGCTACAGTCCCCATAAATTACGCTTCTAAATGTGTAGGTTGCCTCTTCTTCTTGCCACTGCTGTTATATGTAGCATGTTTGTTCCCAGTCATATTAAATGTTTCCAACAATAGCCAAATCAAAGAATGCACAGGACTTGTGTGAAAAATGTTATGTGATATAGAACAGGGGTGGCCAACTTCCAAGAGACTGTCATCTACTCACAGAGTTAAAAACTGGCAGTGATCTACCCCCCCTTTTTGGGGGGGGGTTTCCAGGTCGAGGTTGTTGTGCTTTTTTTTAGGAAGGAAAGCCATCCATGTTTTGGGGGGTTCAGGTCAAAGTTGAGCTTTTTTTTAGGAAGGAAAGCCCTGTTGTTGTTGTTTTTTTAAAAAAAACAATTTTATTTATTTCAAAATCACACAAAACAGGAAAAAAGAACAAAACCATACCATCATTATATCACATTTCCCCATCTTATTTCCCTCCCCCTCCCCACTCCCCCTCTCCCATGCGTGATCTCATTACTTCTCTGTTTTATTTTTTTTCGCTATGTTGCTTATTACAATATTATAATCCTACTTTATGTATTTCATCTTACTTACTTACCCCCACCCATTTCATACCATATCTATCAAATATCAAATCTGGAACATTGCAATATCATATAATCCTTCACTCCTTGCCATTCCTTTATGACTTCTTGGTTTGAACATCCTCTAATGTTTGCCGTTAATTTTGCCAATTCTATCAATTCACACATTTGGGTTCTCTAGTCTATTATTGTTGGGGTTTTCTCCCCTTTCCAATTTTTCGGAAAGCTTTGTTTTGGGGGCTTCAGGGCAAAGATGTAGAGCTTTTTTTAGGGGAGTCAAAGTTGCTGAGCTTCTTTGGGGGGAGCCAGTGATCTACCAGTGATCTATCACAGACGTCCAGTGATATACCAATAGATCACGATCTACCTGTTGGACATGCCTGATATAGAATAATCATTTGATGACTGGCACTACTATTCAGAATGCCTACCATTGTGTGTGTGTGTGTGTGTGTGTGTGTGTGTGTGTGTGTGTGTTGGGGGGAGGACAGATCAGAGATGCCATAGATACAAGCTGTGGCAAATCAAGGCCATTGCCCCCATCCCAAATTACTACAACATGAAGCAAGTGAAAAGAAAGTGAGGGCCGTATTGGAAGTTGGAGAGAAGCACCAGGCTTGGAGTTCTTGGTTTTACTATTTAAACAACACAGTACTCGATACATCAGGATATAAACTGAATGCTAAGGTATAGTTTGTGGCAGCCTCGGTGTCTGTTAGACTCAGACTTCAATAATCTGTTAGGGTTGACAAGCATTTCAGATTTTCAGCCATGTCACTATTAATCAATCAAATAGCCAACTAATCAATTAAGCACTGAAATAGCACAGTGCAAGAAAACAGCTTGAAATCAAACTAATTACTGGCACTTTTGTCCCTCAAAATGTTAATAGCCTGTTTTCAATGTGTGGACAATTGATCTGTCTGTTGATGCCTCCTTTCAATTTTCCAATCTGTAGCAAATTTTAAGGAAAAATATATAGTGCAGGCGCAAACATTGGCTTGGTGAGCTACAACATTCCTTTCTCAAAGCCACCAAATACTTGGACACTGGCTGACTAGCTGTTTATCTCAGTGACTGAAGTTACAGAAGAGAGCTGGGTGGAATCTACACGCATATTAAAAAAAACACTGCTGTGAAAATGCTTTTTTAAAAAGCGTTTTGAAAAATATATTGAATTTGCCATAGCTCACCATCACCATCTAGTGTCACAATTCTATACTGCACTTTACAACACATTTTATTTGCAGCTATATAGCTGACTCCTTGGAAAGAATCAGTGGAATACAACCCCCTGCTTTGATACAGATTATCTTGTACTAAAATATTCATGATAAACGTTCCCACAAGGCGTTTCTTGATAACCTCTAAAGGACAAATTCACAGTCTCCCCAGGGGTCTTGCTATATTGCTGTCCTGTTCTTATTGTTAGGAATAGGATGTGTAGAATTCCCCTGAGAGACATCGCTTGTCTTACTGAAATTACTGTTTTTGCTCAACATTTGTTTGATGTCTCAACCAAGTAGGAATCTCTACATTTGCCCTGGGAATGTCACTTTAGGGCAAACTCCAAACAATTTAAAGGTGTGCACTTCCCCATAAAATTTGGTAAATTTTGCCGAATGTTTTTACTTCTCTTAAGAAACTCCCTTTGGGATGTTTCCAAACAGTAGCATTCACTTTAGTGACCTCACAGGGAAATAAAGAGGAACTTTTATCCCTCCGTCATAGGAAGTCATTGCTTCCCGGGATGGAAGTTCTACAAGTCTCTCCCCCCCAAAAAAACTCCCATAACCTTTTCTTTGTTGAATCAATAGGGCTCAGAACTAAAAAAGACTGACTGGTGGTTGCTGAGCGACACGGGTGGCGCTGTGGTCTAAACCACAGAGCCTAGGGTTTGCCGATCAGAAGATTGGCGGTTCGAATCTCCGCGACAGGGCGAGCTCCCGTTGTTCGGTCCCAGCTCCTGCCCACCTAGCAGTTCAAAAGCATGGCAGAGCAAGTAGATGAATATGTACCGCTCCGGCGGGAAGGTAAACGGCGTTTCCGTGCACTGCTCTGGTTCGCCAGAAGCGGCTTTGTCATGCTGGCCACACGACCCGGAAAAACTGTCTGCGGACAAACGCCGGCTCCCTCTGCCTATAGAGCGAGATGAGCGTGCAACCCCAGAGTCGTCCGCGACTGGACCTAACAGTCAGGGGTACCTTTACCCTTTACCTTTAGTGGTTACTGAAGTACATTAAGCATCCTTTGCTGTCACTGGGGTAATCAACAACTTATCTGAGTATAAACACTTCAGATAAGATAATCTGAAAAGCTATCTTTGTGCCACCTGATATTTAAATCCACCTTCTAGATTTCTACAGAACAAGGAAAATGTAATTAATGAGAATGTAGTTGTCATACAACTTGAAGCGCTCTCCATTTTATATGAGATTAAGACATAAACTTGAGTTTACAGTGAAATCTTTTATGTGACTACCCAAAGGAAAACCCCACTGACTTATTCGTATGTAAGCGCACAGAGAAATGCAGTCTTAGTTTGCTAAGAATCTGCTAAGAGGGTTGCAGTATTGGCCATAATTCAACCAAGCATATTTATTTTGTTTTTTGTTTCCAGCTGAGATTCAAGCCTGAGGAAATACACTTTATAAAAGCATATTATAAAAAGCAAATTGTGAGGGTACTGAACCTGCATAATACTATGAAACAAATGAAAATGTCTGCACAAACCACTATAAAAATAGGAAATATTATGTTCACCAAAAGCTTTACAGAATGATCCGCTGTGGATCAATGGGTAACATAGTAAACACATTAAAAGGCACTAATATAGTGGTGATTCCACAGGAAAGCATGTTTTAATTGCACATTTCTTCCTGAAACATCTGGTTTGGAATGGCCCATGCATTAAGCAGATGTGCAGCTGCCCTTAGAGACTGTGCTAAGGCTTTATACTAACATGATTTATCAGTTAGATCAGGCTTCCTCAAACTCGGCTCTCCAGATGTTTTTAGCCTACAACTCCCATGATCCCTAGCTAGCAGGACCAGTGGTCAGGGATGATGGGAATTGTAGTCTCAAAACATCTGGATGGCCGAGTTTGAGGAAGCCTGAGTTAGATAGACTGAATCATATTAAGTGTAGGGTGTCAGGCTTTGCAAATATCCTGAAAACATTGCTGCATGTCTATTCATGTGTTAGAAATGAGCATATGCATTCGTTCAGTGAAGTTGGGGGTGTCTGCTTCTCAAACTGCATACAGAGTTAAGTTAGTGCTCCTCTCAAGGCAACTATTTACTTTTTCCGGTCATGATTAATAAGCACCCTGTGAACGTTTCTGATTATATTCAAATGTAGGCTGCTAATATTACCTATCCTCCTCACCCTGAAGATTATACTTCGGAATGACACCTACCCCAAACTTATTCGATGCTGCTCAACTTGACCCATGATGATACATTATGACTCCATCCCAATTCCCATTTACCTTGGAGGAATCCCCCCTGAACTCTAGGGGATTTACCTCTGAGTAGACCTGTCTAGGATTGTGCTGTTAAATAAATAAAATAGCACAAATAAAAAGTTCACTCTTCAATAAGCTCAGCTCATGTGTTTCAAAGGGTTTTACAAAAACCAAACAAAAAATGCAAGCCTTAGCTGTTTGAGGAATGAGGACCTTTCTTGGTGGGGAGTGCTGCAGAATTGGGCCAATCCACCTGCATTTTAGATGCAGTGTTTAGCAATCTGCTTCCAGGTTCCTGGTTCTCCTTTTCATTGTGATTTTAATGGAACAGATGTGGAGGTATTCCATCTTAATTGTTATTTATTGCTCAGATTCACTAGCCATTGAGCCTGGACAAGAAGTCAAAGATTCTGATAGGCCTACCTGTAATATTCCATTGTGTATTTGTCTTGTTTCATTAAAACCCAACCGTTTATTATTATTATTATTATTATTATTATTATTATTATTATTACATCAACCTGGATTTATCAAGGACTGTTCAGTCCTGCAACAGCTCTGGCAGGTCTAGTGGTTTTCTGCTATAGATTTTGACAAACTTAAAATGTTTATGGCTGCACAAGGCAAACTTTAGTTGTTGATTGCTGAAGTTCTCAAATGTTTCAGCAAATAATCATGGTGATAATAGTTTTGTTTCTGCTGACTGTTTTCAATGCAATGTTAAAGCAATGCTGATCCAAGGACTTGGAACAAGTCTTTGTTACAGCAAAATAAACGCATAAGCAAAAAGTGACGAATACACATACTCTGTGCTATATGTATGTATATATATTGGTTTAAACACACACACACACTTCAAATTTCTGCCTAAAATTGCAGCATAGGGACAAATTTATATTTAATCATCTATGTATTCTGATAGACACATCTCATACATCTGAAGAAAAAGAAGGCTCATAACCCTTCGTGTTATTCGATATTGATATTTTGATTAATGTATAACATATGTCTGGTAAACTAGCTTTGCTCGATAGTTTTTTAAAAAAATAAATAAATAAATTCATTTTCTCGATTCATTCTCTTAAGTCATTTCTGGCAACACAGCAAGTATCTTTTGAGAGAGAGAGAGAGAGAGAGAAGCACAAAGTGAGATAAAACTGCTTTATAGGATACTAACAGCTTCAGAACACAGAAAAGGCAGTAAGAACGAGAGTTGAAGAAAATCAGCCTGGTCACTTAATCAATAAAGCATGATATGTCGGGCCTTCTTCTGCAAAGCTTAGCCATTAGAATAAAATGCAATTGATTGTTCATCTTGATCATAGTTACTTAGACAGTATGCCAAGAAAACACATTAAACGGCTAAAATAGCTTACATGGGGGAAAACAATTCAGCCTAGGTAAAACAGCAGTGTACAGAAAAGGGTAGGGTGGTGATAATTGTTTCACTGGACTCAAAACATTGCCTGTACTTGGGACTGTAATTAACTATAAACACAGTAAAAAGTGAATTTGAATACTCTGGTGTAAATGAGAAATTTATTTTCATACTATATCCCACGGGTAAAGTTTTATTACAAATGTGTTGCTTCTAGTGCATGTTGAAAATGGATGTAACTGCAGAAGATAACGTCTTCTTCTTTTTTTGAAGGGGGTGGAATCTTTGATTCCCTCCCCCTCCTCAAATTTACATGATTGAATGCATAAGTTTTGAGCTGCCTTAATGAATATAAAGTAATGGCGAGGGATTACTGGCACTGCTATATACCTATTCAGGTATATGTGAAGTTATTTCTAATATTGGTCTGGATAGCACAGAAACTATATCTGCTTTGTGTAAAAGGTTCAGGGAATTGTGGACATGGCAATTTGTGAGCAAGAGACATGACAACCTTGCCATACTTTAGCACTACTTCTGAGCAGAAATGAGCTTGTACTTTTCCGCCCCGTGTATAAGACTACCCCTATTCTGGGGAACTCAAATTTAAGAAAATGGGGAGAGATGGCATAGAGTTGTTGAGCTTTTTGTTGTTGTTGTTGTTGTTTGCAGAGGATTGCCCACATACATGGAAAAATACTGTATCCCCCCCCCACAAACCTGTCCATTAACACTAGCCTTCTCGCAGCACCTACTGTTCTGACCATTTCTTACCATTGTAATGTTTCCTGTCCTAATTGACATATTAGGTTGGATCTGGACTAAAAGCACAATCCTAACCAAGATAGATAGATAGGTAGATAGATAGATAGATAGATAGATAGATAGATAGATAGATAGATAGATACATACATACATGCATACATACATACCGTACATACATAAAATCTTTATTTGCGTCAGCCACAAGGCATAGCAAAGGAATAAAATACAATAAAATACAGATATTCCTGAATGGATGGCTATATAAAATACGTCCTGAGAATTTACAACTATACAAATGAAAGAGTTAATAACTGTCCTTTGACCGCAAATAAAATTTATGAACGAGTTCATATGTCTGCCCAGAAAGAAGTGCTACTGAATTCAGTGTGGCTTAATCCCTGATAAGTGAGGTTAGGGTTGCAGCATACTATTCCGAGTGGGGCTGGGGCTGGGTAGGCTGTTTGCCTGAGACCCTTCTAATTCCTGGATTCATCACAGATTCAATTCCTGGAAAAACCGTAATAGCTTCCTCGTGAGGTAATGGCCCTCTAAGAATTGGTCATTAAGGGGTAACCATGGAAGTGGCTCCGTGCCAGACAGTAAATGTGTGGGCCCCTCTCCCTCAACTTGCTGGTAGTTAGAAAGACAAAGGGCTGGTAGTTAGAAAGACAAAGAGTTGAGAATTGAGTTGTGTGAGCTGAAGGTAGACACAAGAAGCAAGGCGGCAGGCTGGGCAGTTGTAGACAGAGCCATGCCTGGTTTCTGCTGGAATCCAACGCTGTGGCTATGGGAGAAGCAAAACCCCCTTGGTGTGTTAATGCTGTGAACTCCTCCATCATACCGTAGGCTCAGGTTGTATATATGCGTAAATAAGCTATATATCATAAAGATACCACAGTCTTCCCTGCCCCTCATTCCGAGGAAACAAAACCCTGGGTAAGTGACTAGAACCCCCTGGAATCTCACACTGCTCAAAGATTGGGACAGTGTGCAAAAATGTGTTAGTTGAGAACTTCATTCCCATTTAAATAAATGGATTATACTGTAAGTTAAGTCATGATTAACGTGTGATCTATTCCACTAACATAGTCCAGATGCAACCGCTTGACTCTAGTTTATATGCATAATGGATGCACTCATGATACATCAGTTCTGAAACTGCATTGGGGCAAACCATCAGACTTTAAGAAACGCTATGGGGTCCAATGCAGAAAAAAATACAGTATGATTTTAGCAAGACTGCCCAAGAGTCAGTGTGGCAGTTCACACATGCACAAACACACACACAAAATGCTGCAAGATGGCAATTTACTTATATTGTATGGGCAGGGTGAGTGGGAAAGGCATATGCTGATTCCTTGTCAGTAGTATTGGGAAAGCCTCCTACATTTCAGAACTTCATTAATGGAACTGAAAGCAAAGCTGTGTTTTGCAGAGGTGGCATACATTTGTCCTCAAATTTATAAGCATACATACGCGGCTTGAAGCTGCACATCCAGAAATTAAATGGAAAAGAACTAAGGAAACAAAAGTGATGTGTACATCTCACTGCCATCACCAACATTACATGTGGCTGGGGCACAGTTGTGTCTTGCAGTGATTATGAGTGGCTTGGCTAGGAGCTGTGTTTCTCTTCATGGGAAACTTCCCCACTTGATCATTGTTTGACATAGGACAGCTTCCTGCTCAGCCACGTTAAACTGGGTTGATAAAACAGCCTACACAGCTGTGTATCTTTCAGCGTGGAGCTCTGCAGTTTAACCTTGTCACAGAACAGAACTGGTGACAAGTATATGGAAGTTGTACTCAGAAAAAGTATTGTCACTCAGGCTGCGAGATATACATTTCTGGTTGGTGTTTGGCTGTGCTTCAGCACAGTTTAAGGACCATGTTATTCAACTTATGAGCTTTTCAGAGGAGCAGTCCGCCGCCCCGCCCCCCCCCCCCGGCAGTACCAGATTCCTGCAGCAGCATGGTTTTCTCACTAGTTTTACTATCTTGTGGTTCATCTGGGGTAGGTACACGTGTTGCTCTCCATTCCAGAGAGACTTTGTCGCCACTGTTTATCTTAGGCTGTGTCAAGGGCAGGGGGGGGGGGAACCACTGGTGGAAAGCTGGAGGTGGAAAGTGTTAAGTCTCATGACACCTACCCCTGGCAAATCTTGCTTCTGCTGCCACTTTGCAGCAAAGAAGCAATACCTTAGTTCCCAGGTCTCTGTTTCAGGCTTTGGTCATTCAGCCCTATTCTGTGCTCACCTGGTTGCTCACATGAGAAACAGAGAACAAAACATTTCAATAATAGCTTTTAAAAAAATAATCATGTTCAGTAAATTAATGTACGAACATAATTAAATTGGGGAGCGAAGTAGTACGTTTCCTAGGTGCTTTTGCAATGGGAAATTCCTCTTCCTTTGCAACTTGATAAAAAACTTACATTTCCTAATGTGAATGCCTAAGAGCCATTAGCGGCTAACTACTTATTCATCAAACCAAGTACCAAAAAGAGAGAGGGGAAAAAATGCAGTGTAGGCTAATGATGAAAGAAAGCTTTTGCTCAGCACAGCAATCTTAAAGTTCACAATGTGAGATGCACCACCTTGCTATATATAAAATCTGAATTGTTTCTGGAAATACGTATTTAATTAAAACTGTCATTTTTCACCCTGCTGGCAGCAGGCACCAGCATGCGTCCTCACCCTCATGTCTCTTATCAGCAAATGTGCTATCTAAGGCGAAGCAGCAGAGGGAGATATAAATATCTCAGTAGAAGGCATTTAAAAAAAAAATCTCAACAGAGGGCCTAGCAGCCTGGATTCTCTTTTCAATACTCTGTATATAAGGGGAAATTGACATTGCTGCTCTTTTCATCCGTGTCAACCTGGTTGCATTGGCTCCCATCACGTGCAGTGCAATGTTTATCTCTGCAATGTCATGTTGCCTAAGCCATTACCATTCTGAAAAGAACAACACTGCTCAGGGGCACTTTTTCAGAATGATCAGTGAAACCTGAAGGGGTTGGCTGAAAATGTTGAGGGGCATGGGCTGGGGCAGCTGCAAGACACATCCCCAGTAAATGATTGAAAATGAGATGAGCCCTGCTGGATGACAATAAAGGCCTATCCAGTTCAGACTTCTCTTCCACCAGTTGGCCTACCAGATGCCTATGGGAACTGCCTGTGGGGCAGTGGGTGGCACTGTGGTCTAAACCACAGAGCCTCTTGGGCTTGCCAATCAGAAGGTCGGCGGTTCGAATCCCTGCGACAGGTGAGCTCCCGTTGCTCTGTCCCAGATTCTGCCAACCTAGCAGTTCGAAAGCATGTCAGTGCATGTTGATAAATAGGTGCTGCTGCAGCAGGGAAGTAAATGGTGTTTCCGTGCGCTCTCGTTTCCAACATGGTGTTCCATTGTGAAATAAGCAGTTTGGTCATGCTCGCCACATGACCTGGAAAGCTGTCTGTGCACAAACACAGGCTCCCTTGGCCTGAAGCAAGATGAGCACCGCACCCCACAGTCGCCTTTAACTGGACTTAACAGTCCAGAGGTCCTTTACCCCCCCTTTTTTTACCTTTTATGGGAAGTGTGCAAGCAGGGAAGGAGCACAGTAGCTCTTGAACACTTGTAACTGGTATTCAGAAGCATGCTGCTTCCAATACTGGTAGTACACAGTCATCGTGACCAGCAGCCATTAATAGCTTTATCCTCATGATTATTATTTTTTATATATAATCCTTTTTAAAGTAATTGGTGTAAGAAGCCAGGGAGGAAACAGAATGGAGGTCTATCATCAGGCAAGAAACACACAGCATTCTTGCAGAGAGACTCCATGCCTGATGAGGATACTACCTGTTTCATAGACACCTGACCAGTGGCGGAGGAAGGGTGGCGGGGGGCAGTCCGCCCCGGGTGCCAGCCTGGGGGGGTGACACCGCTGCGAGCGGGTGTCTCCCCCTTGGGATGCTCGCTCGGGCAGGCGCCTACCCAATTGGGATGATGGCTCGCACGGGCGGCTGCCTCCCCCTTGGGATGCTCGCCCGGGTGGGCGCCACCCCCTTGGGGTACCCCGCCGCCCCAGGTACCGAAGCCCCTTCCTCCACGACTGCACCTGCCTTACCTTTCTCCAGACCTACTTAACCTGTTGGACTGAAACCAATATTTGTGAAATGACATGGCTCCATCTTGGTTAGTCACCCGGGAATTCACTGCCACAAGAGCTGGTGGTAATAGTCATTGGCATACAACTTTAAAAGGGGGATTAGATACATTCATGGTGGATAAATCTATGTTTTTGTCTATTAGGCATGGTAGCTTCATGTTCAAAGTAGAAATTGGGGTGGTGGAGGAGAAATTCAGTTTGGTTCACACTTTAATGCAAAACTAGACAGTTCACACTTCCCAAAGTAAGATGTGAACTGAAACACAGCTATCATTTGAAATTCACACTTCACACAATTTTAAAGTTCTCTAGCAAAAGAAAAGTGTAACAAAATGCATATACTAGGGCAAAGTGTGCATAATGGTGCACATATCCATGAAAATAACATACAAAATGGATTATATTAGGGAAAATTGCATGCAAAAATGTGTATATTAGGCAAACCTGCATACAACTGTATGTATATTGGGAGAAATGTGCTGGCAATTGTTAATAACACACACACACACACACACACACACACACACACACACACTATAAATTGATGTGGAAATACGACAAACTGAAAGTCAGAAAAATGAGAAAATGATTGGCCAATTCATTTATCGCTGATTCAGAGGCAGTACACTGATTACCGAGGGAAAATAATGTGGGAGAGATGTTGCCTCCACACTCTGCTTATGCAAACAGGATGCTAGCCCGAACTAGATGGTCCAGTTGCTTGATTTACCTGGACTATTGTTTTGTTCAAAATCCATAATCAGATAGAAGAAGAGAGAAAACTAGTATGACAACAGCATCATATTTCCATTCTTCCTTTCTTCAGAGTAAGATGCTCTACCTGATGTCAGAAGTTAAAGTATGCCATTGTTAATTTCATGTGCTAACCTGGCTGTGGCTGGTTCAGATTGCTTCTGTCATAACAAGTTTAAAGAGCTCCTTGGTCAATTTCAAGCTCATATGAAAACTGTCAGTCATGAGGTCCTATTCTTTGTGGAACAGATGACTGACGCCAAAGAGCTCTATAACCTACTGGAATGTGTCAGCTCATTACTGGAAGGTGATGTGAAATCTCTACCAAGAATATAGATCTAGTTCAGCTTTTGCATTCCCATTTCATATTCTTACTTCCCTCTTGCATGGCTTAAGTTGAAGAAAAAAACATGAACAGTCTTACAGGTCATGGGCTACCACTGTAAAATAGAAGATACTTAATATATTCCTGCCATGGAAGTCCACACTGATGCAAAATTAAAGGTATGTTTTGAGCATACTTGTAGTAATCCCTGCAAACAGTACTGAGTAAACCTATCCACATTGCAATGTGTCCTTAGTTAAAGTACTACTCAATAGTATCAGCATCTAAGCCCCTGTCTGTAGAGGGCAGCTCTGCTCCAAGGCTCAGCCCTGTGACTCCCTAGTAATGGATAAGTGTGTTGACCAAACAGGAGGAGGGGCTGGACAGCTGGAGATGGAGAAGCCAGAGGGGCTCGCCCCTGTCCCACAAAGCCAGTAACTTTGTGCTGCCTCCACCATTGGGCTCAGTCTCATTGGGAGAGCATCACATGCTTCATATTTTCTTTAAAACCTGGTGGGAGGAACATGACCAGTTGTCAAGACATATTCACAGCTTTAATCTGGTCTTGGTCTCATGGTGTCATTGACAATCTGTACCTGCAATCTGACCTGAATAGCTATAATCCCTGAATAAGTGTTCTTTCCTACACACATGGAAGAGCCTCTGTTGCTTCTGGGACAGGAGCCAGGATACATACACTCCCTCTTTCACCCTCTCTTTGAGGAGGGAGAATTCTATAAATCAGACTAATACACAGATTGTGCTCCTCCTGGCCAGAGGCCAGTGGTTAAAAAAGAACTGTAGAACATCATGGCATGAAGAAAATCACATGCTATAAATGGCTTTGGGGTGGAACAGAACAAACAATCACAGCACTCCAGCAAAACGGTTGGTCTTTTGCTACATACCGTGTTTTCCTGAAAATAAGCCATATCCATAAAATAAGACATAGTGACGTGGCGCCTCCTTTAAGACGGCCTGGCTAGGCGTGGCTATGCAGCGTACCGACGTGGAGTGGTTAAAATAAGACATCCCAAAAAAATAAGCCATAGTGTGTTTCCTTGAAGGAAAATATATATATAAGACAGTGTCTTATTTTCGGGGAAACATGGTACTAGAATAAAATAAATGATGAAATAACTGTGGATAGTCCTTAGCATTATGCAATTTGATAATATGCATGATACTACTTGTATCATATAATATCAATTTATACAAAACATGATTTAAGAAATATTTTGTCATCAAAGAATTCATTATTAAAAATATTAAAATGTGGGGAAAAACATATTTTGGTTGCATTGGTTTGATTCATAATGCCTTTCAAATGCTAGAGCACATATTGCATTATTTCTATGGCTTTATTTTTACCCTTTACATCTATGATCTGTTCGATACAACACTCGGCTAAATTGAGGAATATAATATGATTGTCTACTCCAATTGACTTCAGTAGTTAGACAAGAATGAAAACAAGAATGCACCTGAGCCTTCACAGTGTCAAATTCGAAGCTTTAATAATGTATCCACCCTCTGTTTGTGGCCCTTTTTGTTAAACTTACTATTGACTACTTTAATTCTTGTGGCCCTTTTTGTTAAACTTAATATTGACTACTTTAATTCATTTTACATTAATAAAGTCTGTGTTTACCATAGTATCTTGGGAACAAAGCAGAAGATAATGCAACTTTTGGCAAAGAGTACAGATAGATAGCAACGGCAGTTCTTAGAAGGGGAAGCTTTCAGCACTAGTCTCATGTCACACTGCAGCCATGACAAGAAGTTTAAGCTGGTACATCAGATTTTCATGAAGTAGTGCACTAGAAAATGATCAATATCTGGTCTGCTTTAAAACTGTAAGACAGCATCTGCTGAACTGTAATTATGGGCAGAGGTTTCAGTGGCTTGCTGGAAGCAACATACAATTCATACGAATATACAACGAACAAGTACTGAAAGCTCATTTGGAAGAGCAATCCATCATTTGTGTCAAACATGACAGTGCGATCATGCAGTAAATGTGCACTGTGTCAGATGTTGCTGATTAAAAAGATATGGCAGTACTACTGAATCATGTGAATGTGCTTCTTTCTGTGCCACCTGTGGTTGCTTACATGCATTTAAAAGAAATAAGAATGGCAATCATACAGAAAATATAAAAATGATGGGGTGGGGAAAGGAGGATCTATATACATAAAATGAGCTTCTGCTTCAAAGAACACAGCATGGGGGAAGTAAAGTTAGACAATTAAACTAATAATGTCCTGATGTGAATGAACCAAAACATTAACCAACACATTAATATCACAGTGCAATATTTATTACAGTATTCTCATTACACAGGTTAATGGCTTCCCCCCAACTATCCTTGAATTCAGAGTATCAAAATTCATTTAGACAGAGGTATTGGATGAACCTCTGTATTGTGGTTGATCGTTTTAGTGGTGATGTCAAGAATGCCATGATTTCTCTTCAAATAGCTCTTCTCAAATTAGCTCAGTGTCTTGAAAGATGCTTTCCGGTGATAATTCCACAACACTGGGTAACTGCTAGACTCATGTGGCTTGGTTCATATCAGGCATCAATTGAATAGGAATGATCCACACAATTGCTCCAGCCGTGTGAATCATGGATGCTAGTAGTTACTGGATTGGCATGAAATCTCATTACGGTGAAATAGCTCCTAGGCCAATGAAGTAAAGCAACACAATGCTCTAGTCATACCAGTATTTCTGATCAGTGTTGATTCTAGTTATGAGGCTTGCAGTTCAAGTGGGGACCACCTCTGATTTCAGTACATTTTCTATTTAGACTGCTTATGATTTATTCAGTGCTTCTCTTCCATGAGATGACAGAAAAGAAAAGGTTGAAAGCCAGCCCCCAAACCACATTGTAGGTGGAAATGGGACAGAACATCCTTTGTTCTGAAAACATGTGAAAACGGTACAAAGTGGACTTGGATTTATCAGTGCCTGAAGATGTGCCTATGCCTGAAGGTTTATAATGGTGTTATCAGTCACCGCCATAAACAACAACACTGCTGGACAGTTCATAGACCTGCAGAATTTTATGAGCTGTATTAAATCCTAAACAACTTAGGTTCAATATACCTAAGAAAATGTATTTCACCGTATGACCTATCACAGTGTCGTGGATTGCCTATGGACAACTTAATTAAGAGTACCATTTGTGTTCCAATATTTCACACATATACAGATGCTTTATTGCTAGCCACAGTTCTGGTGCTCTTTGTGTGGTGTAGTGGTTAAGAGCGGTAGACTCGTAATCTGGTGAACCGGGTTCGCTTCCCAGCTCCTCCACATGCAGCTGCTGGGTGACCTTGGGCTAGTCACACTTCTCTGAAGTCTCTCAGCCCCACTCACCTCACAAAGTGTTTGTTGTGGGGAAGGAAGGGAAAGGAGAATGTTAGCCGCTTTGAGACTCCTTCGGGTAGTGATAAAGCGGGATATCAAATCCAAACTCTTCTTCTTCTTCTTCTTCTTCTTCTTCTTCTTCTTCTTCTTCTTCTTTCTTCTGGCATTTAGAGAGCCAGGAGAGCACAAGCATCTTCTTGAAGTGACAGGAATTAATACCAGTGCTGGAAGACAGGCTCGTGAATAATGACCACCATATTAATGTTTCCATTTTAAATGTATCTTTAGGACTGCAGATCATTCATAAAGTTTGTCAGTCACCAAATGGGGATGTGACAAAGCTATTCTTCACAAGACTTCTCAGTTCTTTGAGTTTTCTACTCCACATCCCTATCTTTTTACTGTTGCCAGGTTTAATTGGACTTCTGATAATTTACAGTGGTACCTTGGTTCTCAAACTTAATCTGTTCCAGAAGTCTGTTCCAAAACCAAGGCACACTTTCCCATAGAAAGTAATGCAAAATGGATTAATCCGTTCCAGACTTTTAAAAACAACCCCAGAAACAGCAATTTAACATGAATTTTACTCTCTAATGATACCATTGATCCATAAAATGAAAGCAATAATCAATGTACTGTACTATAAAATAAATAAGACAGTATTGTAGATGATAAAAATTAAAATTATTATTTTTTCTTACCTGCACTGATGATAGTAATTGTTTGGATGGGGGGCTTTTATTCATTTCTGCAGTCACACAATCAACCAACCAATCAATCAATCAACCAATCAATCAATCAATCATAAAACGAAGAACAATCCACAGTCACAAAAACCAAAAAGATACACAAACAAAAACACAAAAAATAGCAAAAACAAAAGCACCAAATATAAGCCCCAAATATCACCTCAGAACACTGCAATTGGAAATGGAAGTGGGGGGGGGGGTGACAAAAAATAGCAGTGCAACAGTGAAAACGGGAGGAAAAAGGCTTTTACGGGGGGGGGCGCAAATTAGCAGCACAACAGTGAAAACGGAAGCTCAGGAGCACATTCGGCTTCCGAAGCGCAGTTCAAAAACCGGAACACTGATTTCCGGGTTTGCAGCCTTCCAGTTCCAAGTTGTTTGGGAACTAAGCTGTTCGAAAGCCGAGGTACCACTGTATTTAAATGTTATGTATGCTGCTCTGAATGCGTTTGTAGAGAAGCAGGGCAAAATTGTTTTAACTGAAAGTAAACAAATATATGATCCAAAATAAAAATAAAAAAATGCCCTGGTATTTTTGGCTCTGTCTTTCCACAGACCTCTCTGGGGTGAAGCTAGACTTTATACGAGAAACAGAATTGCCTCCACTATGTCCTTCTCCACCCTGTGATGTCTACAACAACACATTGTGTAATTGACATCATCATGCTGTGCATGTTGCCGCCAGCCAGTGATATGAGGTTGGCCCAGGGAGACACACAGCAATAACATCGTATCACTCTTTATGTTGTATTATTTCTACAAGGAAAGGAGAACAAAAGACACAGAACCAGTAGCTGTTATAACGTCTACTTCTGACATGACCCATCCATGGCGGTTATGCATTACAGGGATCAAAAAATGTGTGTCACAGGAACATCCCAATAACGGGGGTGGGGGGTGGGGGGAGGGAACAACTGTATTAGAGTGACAATCATTACAAGTGAGGAGAAGGAAGCAGTTCAAACACTGTTGTTGTTTTTTGAATGAGATGTAGTTTTACAGGTAGTCCTTTGGGCAAACTAAAAAAAGAATCCGAGTGTATAAATAATTCAAACCACAACAATAATGTGGGTCTCTCCTCATTTCTGCTCTGCAAAAATGAGTACAGTTAGTTCCAGGTTTTGTTGTTAGCTGCCGAAGTTAAAGATCTCCATTAGCACTGGTCTGAGCTGATCAATTGCAGAGAGCTCAGCCTGTTTTGATTCCTGTCCTTCTCCTCTTCCTTTGTGTCACACATCACCTGGCAGCTCAGTGGAACGGCTTCTTCCCCTGAGCTCATCATGTATTAGAATCATAGAATCCTAGAGTTGGAAGAGACCCCAAGGGCCATCCAGTCCAACCCCCTGCCAAGCAGGAATCATTATTAATATTATTATTAGAATCCTAGAATCCTAGAGTTGGAAGAGACCCCAAGGGCCATCCAGTCCAACCCCCTGCCAAGCAGGAATCATTATGAATATTATTATTAGAATCATAGAATCCTAGAGTTGGAAGAGACCCCAAGGGCCATCCAGTCCAACCCCCTGCCAAGCAGGAATCATTATTAATATTGACTTCCGGTTGGTCGCGCCGCCATCACGGTCGGAGGTTTGCTCGGCGAAGCAGACCTCGGCGCTTTGAAGAAGGGAATCCCCGCTCCAGCGCAGCGGGATCCCGTAAGAACCCCAAATCGAGTGTTTTGGGGGCTCGTCGTCCGGCGGGTCCCTTTAACGAACTCCCCCCTCCCCGGAAAGGCTGTTTTGAGCCCCCGAGAGCGAGGGGGTCGGAGCCGCGGCACATCGGACTTTCATCATCTAACTTCAAAGCGCGGAGCTGTGGGACTGTGTGGAGACTGCGATCAATTCTTCCAAGGAAAAAAGATTTGGAACATTGGAAGAGAAGCTTCAAATTGTGAGTAAAAATTAGAAATTGGACTAAATTAGAAGCCGCAAGGGATTTAAAAAAAAACGGAAGTCGGTCCCTTGACGTTTGAAAAAAAAAAAAGAAACAGTGAAAGAGAAAACTTAAGCTAATGGAAAAAAGATACAGAAAGGAAACTGCTGTAATAGAGCCTGGAAGGAATGTTTGTTGCAATTAATAACTTTGAGAAAAAAGTTACTTTCTTTCCCCGGGTCTTGGGGGATTATAGCTAAGAAAACAATATGGAAACTATGGGAATACAAACATCCTAGGGCAGAATAAGATAAAGTTGTTTTTTTGACCTTGGAAATGGCGGAGATGTCTGAGCAGACTATGATAAAACTGCTGGAAATGTTACATGAGACTCTGGACATTCTCAGACCTTACAGCCAAAGATCAGACAACTTTGACAACAAAGAGTAATCTATGCCAGATGCTCAGGAAATAAAGAGGCTGGAAAATAAACAACTATGCCACCCCATAGACTGTAAATTAGCTGGACGATTGGTCCAAAAGAAGAATAAGAAGCATAAGAAGAAGGGCAAAGTGGCTGGACTGTTGAGAAAAAACCTCCTGCCATGGTGCACGCTCTCACTTCCTCTGGACCAAAGACCCCCAACGCCAGGCAGCTCTGCCCTTCCCTGCCAGAGTCACATGAGCCCGAAATCAACTGCACGGAGCTCCCCCAGCTGATTCCCTGGGTGAGACAAGGGCCCTTTGTGCTGCTCAAATGCCAGCAGGACGGTCCAGAGCCCACAGAGCCCTGGCACAGTGGCCGGCCACGCCTGGCAGCCTGCACCAGGGATAACGCTGGAGGGGGCGGGTGGCAGGCTGCGGGCACGCGGCAGTGGCGAGGGGGGGTGGCTGGGACGCTATCACACCCTCCCCCAAACCAAGAACAGAGCCCATTCCACTTTGTGCCAGCGGTTTAGCTGCCAACATGCAGGTTTGGGCAGGTGGCCTAGTCCACTACAGAGATGGAGGCACTTTGAGGAAAGAAAAGCCACACTCCTCTTGGGAGTTTCCACCTGCGGGGAGGAGAGGGGCTGCTTCCAGGTTGCGGTCTCCCCCCAGAATAAATGTTCCCAAGAACTCAGGCTGAATGTTTTAGCATAAGAGTAAGTTTACATGTAGCAGTCAGCTCTCTCTCTCTCTCTCTCTCTCTCTCTCTCTCTCTCTCGCACACACACACACACACACAACGTGCAAGAGGAAGTGATTCCCAAAGGATTTGTCCAGAGAACAACAGTGCAACATCCAGAGGCCCACATGAAATTAGAAGACGTTTGGGAGAGATGATGATTCGAGGATCTACATCCATAGGTGTGCTTTTATAGTCCTAGAAAAACTCGTAGTGACTTCAGTCTGGCCTTGTGTGAAAATCCTTACAGTAAGGAAATGACTTTGTTAGAAACATTATTTTTCCAGTTGCAATTGCTTAGTACTTCTAAGCACATGAAGAATGGAGGATGGAGGATGGGAAGTACCAGTAAGTCCTTCCCCCCCATATACTAGATACTCAGCCTACTGTTGTATAATAACAAATCAAATAATGTAAATGGCTTGTCACTAATAGACAATTGTGGAAGGTTTTTTGTGTTTTTTTACAATTGTATCTATGGAATCAATGAGGTAGTTGTGATTCAAGATGAGAGGATTTTTAAAAAAATGTCAAGCTTCATCTTGAATGAAGTAGTGATGCAGGTGACTGTTTCAGCTTCTTGCGGAATTACATTCTCTTTGTAAAGAATTGTCATTTTAATGGAAAAAGACCTTAAATTGCACGGGATTGTGAGAGAAGAAATAGCATCACCTTTGAAAACCATACCATTTATGTATAATTTAGAACCATTACATGTATATATATAAAAAAGTAGTTTTCAGTCAGATATTGTCATGTGAGCAGTTCTTGTTGCAAAGCAGTCATACACACGGAATACAGTGACCTGCCAAATAAACAAAATATTTCAGCTCTTCTAAAATATTTCAGGTTGCAACTTTATAGTGGTGTTTAGTTCTGCACATTTACTATTTCAAAATGTGCTATCCTACTCAGCCCCATTCACCCACCCCCCATGCAAATGTAGGTTAAAAACCCAATGAATTTTAGACACATCCTGTTTCGCATATAGTACCTTATAAATCTCAACAGAAGTTGTTTAGGGGTGTCAGGGGTTGCTGTGCATAGAGATGTGTACATCTGAGAGAGCCATTGTGCATGCACAGATGACAGCTTCAGGAATAGGAGTTGAGAGGGGTTTCAAGTGCAGGGGAGCTACACATGTAACTAGGGCTTTTTTTCCAGCTGGAACTCACCGGAACTCAGTTTCGGCCCCTCTCAGGTGGGCGCCATTGCCATTATAAGACAACAAGAGAGGCGTTCATGGTGAGTTCCAGCACCTCTTTTTCTAGAAAAATAGCACTGCGTGTAATGCAAAGCGGAGGAACATCCCCGCCACAGACATCTCTGGTGTGTTCAACAAAGTGTTGCAGCAATGTGCACATGTGGTTTGAAATGGAGTGGCGGGGAAGGGGGAGAAAAACTGTGTTTAAGCTGCTAATGTGTGCATAGCCCTAGATAGGAAATGTTATGATCCACTTCCTTGTAGTGCACAGAAAAGGACTCTGATGAGGGAAGGACCACTTCCTCAATTGTGTACATGAAAACGTCACGTCAAGTTCCAAAGTACCACAGAAACCTAACAGGACGGGACTCTGCCTATCACAAAGCAAATGAAAGCGGGGCAATGTTCTGAGATGCCAGTGTTGTGATACTTTAAATAAATGATGCATTTGCAATAGTATAAATCATCTGCACCTGATTGCCTCTCCTGGCAGCCTATTACAATACTTGCTGATTGTGACAACAAGCGGCAGTTTTGGCAGCTGATCATTTTCACCAAGGTCTAGTATAGGGCTAAAAAGTGTTCCTTTCTTTCTTTATTGTCTAGTTGCATTTAAAAGTGCCTAAGGCCCTACAATCACATAAGGCAATCAATGTGACTTCATCCTACTTGAGTGATGACATCTCAGTTGGTGGTAAGAAATAGGTGGCGTGGGTTGGTACACAATTTAATACAGAATAATGCCGGGTAAAACGGTGTAGCCACTTGTTATGTATCTTTAATATATTAGACCTTATAAGCTACACAATTTGCAAAAAAGAAGGGAAACTAATCTTCACATGTAATGAAAGACTTTGTATAGCTTTAATACTGGACAATTAGGTCAGAGTTCTAAAGCTGTTCTCTGACAATATGCTTAAGTAAACTTAAAAGCTTTGTCCCATCACCTGATTAACCCTGACAGGACATTAAAGTGAGTTCAGGGAGTCACCAAGACCATCTATTGTCAAAGCCTTCCTAATAACACTGTGATGTCATAATCTATTAAACTGCCACACTGTGGTTTCCACCCTGATGAGTCAGAGTGCAGCAGTATTTTATGATGAGAATTGCCCACATGTGAATTCTAAAAGAGCTTTTTCCTCTTCTTCGTGGAATGATGTTACTTTTCTGCACATGATCACAGTGCCCAGTGAAGATTAATTAATTGCAAATGTCTCTCTCTCTCCCTCCTGTGTCTCACACAGGCACAGATTATTTTGATGCAATACTGTAGATGTATTTTACACAGTGCTTTCAGTTTCACAAAGGATTTTGCATGCATCGAATGATAACATTTTGTTAAAAGCTGGGCCATGGTAGGTCCATTTGCTAATACACTTTTCACCACAGGGGCTAAATCAGGAGCCAGCATGATCACAAGTGAGTCAATATTGAAGTAAACTGGTAGATGAACAGTCAGCTAAGGAATCGATCAGCCATAGGTGTGGGAGACTCTGGTGCAGAAAGGATATACAGTAAAGAAAGAGTTCTCCAAATGACGTTAACAGACAAAGAGGGGTGTCTTTGTTAAAAATCTAATTGATGAAAGCCCTTGTACACTTGCGAACATTTTTCCCCCTTGTACAAGAAAGATAAAGAAGGGGAATCCTAAATTCCACACAGTCCTCCAGAATCATTTAGAGGAATCAACTAATGTGCTTAGGTCCTCACTGTGGGGAGAAGTAATCTGCTTTTGAAGAATCCATTTGTAGCCTGCTGCTTCTTTACCCAAATAAGAGAAGCACTTAAAGAGCACTTAAAAGTAATTTATAACCAATGGGAGACAATGCTCTGAAGGCCTGTGCATAGTGGGCCTTCCCATGGTTTTCAATGAGGGGAAACACCTCCCATTGTGGACATGGGATTTTCTCCCCACATAGACTAGGGTGGGAAACTTCATTGTATACCAAGTTTCACATCTCGTGGTGCCAACCCAGAGAAAGGCATGCACAACAGTAGGCTCAGTTCATGCCAGACACCTGTTTTCAGAAAGATGGGTAGCCTTAATCCATTTCCCCCTTCTTCCACTTTGGCAGAGCAAGAGGACATGGTGAGTTCAGGAACTGAGAAGGACAGGGTTTTAGGCAAGTGCTTTTCCTAACTCTACATGGAAATGCCAAGGATTGAGCCTGGGAGTTTCTGAGTGCAAGGCAGATACTGTACCACTGAGCTAGCAGCTTGTTCACATGTTTCTGCTGTCATATTTAAAATCCACATTTTCTTTCTTTGCATTTGAACCTTGTCCACTGCATGCCTTTGCACTTGAATCTCTGAGCCCTGATCCACTGTTTCCCACTCACACATTTCCTTCCTTCCACTGCAGGCCATTTGAGCATAGCCAAATTGGATAGTTGGGTGGACTGAACTGTATCTTCAGGGATTGGCTGCTTGCTCAAGCAAATGGGGAGCCAGTGTGTGCAGCTGATCCTGCAGACAATGGCTCTCCCACCCAACAGCTGAAGGGGAGAGAGCTGCCGCCCGCTTTTGCACCCTACCTTTCAGGCAAACCCCCTCATGCCCAACAGGTGACGGGGTGGGGTGGGAAAAGGGGTCACAACAGACCCACTTCCCACTTCCTTTCCCCACCCTTTCTCTGTGTACAAGTGGTGGACCTTAATGATGCCCTGTGTGAAGCCAAAATTCGGCACCTCCCTGCCTCTTGTGCTCCATTCTAAATCATAGCTGTGGTGCCCCCTGTGGCAGCCCCAATGCTTGGTGTCCAGCGTGACCGAACCAGTCATATCCTCCTAAATCCACCTCTGCTGTGTGTATCCCATGTGCACGGTTCAACATGGGTGCAGAGATATAATGCAAGATGTCCCATGCCACAATTCAGCAACATTTTCCAGTTTCCAGTCCTGCAACCCCATGGGATGTTGGTGCTTAATGATAAAAGAATTTATCCCTGATGGCTGCCTATACCAGATCATATCTCTGCCCAGCACTGTTTTACCCTGAAAGGCAGCCACTTTCCATGATCTCAGGTACATGCCAAAGATTGAATCTGGGACCTTCTGAATGCAAAAGTACTCCCCCCCCCAAGATTCACTGCCATATCCTATAGCAGGGGTCAGCAAACTTTTTCGGCAGGGGGCCGGTCCACTGTCCCTCAGACCTTGTGGGGGGGGGCGGACTATATTTTTTTAAAAAATATGAATGAATTCCTATGCCCCACAAATAACCCAGAGATGCATTTTAAATAAAAGCACACATTCTACTCATGTAAAAACAGGCTGATTCCCAGACCGTCCACGGGCCGCATTTAGAAGGTGATTGGGCTGCATCCGGCCCCCGGGCCTTAGTTTGGGGACCCCTGTCCTATAGGATAAGCAGGAGAAAACTGTAAGGACTCGTCCATATTATTATTATTAACTGCTTGTTTTATTGATAATTGGCATTCATACACCATTGAATTTCAAATATATTTGACATCTGACATTATACCCGATATTAAAATCACCGTGCAACAACAAGCACTGCTGACCTTTTGCTGAGATATCTATAGCACTTAATAGATTTTTGTGCACTGAAAAAATTCAAAGTGTACTAGACATTCAGTTCAAAAATAAATTTGCATTCAGTATGCAGTGCAAAAGTTATGCTAATGAGCACAATAACACAAATTGTACCAACAGATATAACAAAATGCAATCTTTTGTTCTTTCCACCTAATGTGAATAAAGAAGCACATATTATTTACGAGTAGGAAAATAGGGAAGAGCTGAAGGAATGCAAGATCAAGCAAAATGTATTAAAAAATACCTTTTTGCTTGGAGTTTATATCACTGTAGCTTCTTTCACTCATGCGTTAGCTGGCAGCTACCGTAGCTAACAGTTGGACACGACCCATTTCAATTCTGTTACCTGGCTAAAAGAAAGTTTGAAACTCATTTAGCCTACTTTATATTTCATTGTTAAATGGTGGTCCAGTATAGTTCATTGTTTACTTTTTATGTCATATTTTACATGGTGTGGAAGCTCTTGGTTCTTAATAATGCTCCCACAGTACACAAACATTTTATAGTGGAGAAGAAGGACTCTCATTGCAGACCTGTCATTTCTCTTATTCAACCTTCTACTTTGTTGATTCATTATTTATTGTAATATTGTGGAAGAGGGTGGCTATAAAGAGCATTCTGTATATAATTTAGTCATATTTATTATTGCTTATTTATGCTTAGTACTTGAGGCTAGCAAGCTGGGAACGCAAACTAATAAGTTACTATACCCAGAGGAAGCATTCAGAGACACCAAAAGTAGCCTGATAGCTTCAGCCAGTGTGAGGACAAAGAACCTGAACTAGACTGAGGGCAGGTCGTAATTACATCCATGGCATTTATGCAGGCTCATGCCAACGTTATAAGAGACATCAAGAACAATCTATTCCAGCCCTCCCCCTCAGTTTCCAATTGCAAATGCTGAGACATATAACACTGGTCCTGAAAGATCTTCATTGGCTCCCAGTACGTTTCCGAGCACAATTCAAAGTGTTGGTACTGACCTTTAAAGCCCTAAACGGCCTCAGTCCTGTATACCTGAAGGAGCGTCTCCACCCCCATCGTCTAGCCCGGACATTGAGGTCCAGCGCTGAGGGCCTTCTGGCAGTTCCCTCTCTGCGAGAAGCGAGGTTACAGGGAACCAGGCAGAGGGTCTTCTTGGTAGTGGTGCCTGCCCTGTGGAACGCCCTCCCAGCAGATGTCAAGGCAATAAGCAGCTATTTTACTTTTAAAAGACAACTGAAGGCAGCCCTGTTTAGGGAAGTTTTTAATGCTTGATGCTGTATTGTTTTTAATATTCGGTTGAAAGCCGCCCAGAGTGGCTGGGGAAACCCAGCCAGATGGGCGGGGTATAAATAATAAATTATATTATTATTATTATTATTATTATTATTATTATTATTATTATTATTATATGCAGGAGGTTAACGGAAGCCAGTATATATTAAGATTTATGGAAGCTGAGCTCCCTCTCTAGTATGCATTTAAACCAGTATCATACCACTTTAATCAGTAATGGCTTCTCCCCAAAGAATCTTGGGGACTGTAATTTGTTAACAATCCTGTTAGGAAATTCTTATTCCTCTCACAGAGCTACAATACCAGAGTGGTTTAACAACCAACCCCTTTCCCTAGGGAATTATGATACTTTTGATCATGTGAAGGGAATAGGGATCTCCTAAGAGTACCCCTAACAAACTACCAGGGTCCTTTGGTGGGACTTTGAATGTATAATTGAGATGAGGCCTTCGTCATGGAAATCTAGTCCGCCTATAGCTTTTGTATCAATTGTGAATGTCGAATAATTTGGTATGTAATAAAATAAAGTTGTGTTTGTAGAAAACAGCACTCTCAACAAAAAGAAAAGCATGTCACTAAAAACAATGTATCAGGTAATGAAGGACAAGAGGAATTATATGGACACATTCTCCAAATAAAATAGCTGTGTTCCTTTGGACTAATTGGGACATAACTTAATGGTAAAATTTTATCTATAACCTGTTGTTGTGTAGTATTATTGTTCATTGCCCTATTTTTATATGTTTGTTCTTTGATGTGCATTGCAATTATATTTTCATATTTGTGGGTGTTGTTGTTGCATGGCTTGTTACATAGACCCTCGTTGCATGTTGTACAGGCGGATGACCATTTTGCGTACCCCATGCCCTGCCCTGCCCTGCCCCCGTTCCACCCCCGTTCTTCCCTCTTCTAGGTTCAAAAGGACCCATGCGTCAGCAATCGCGCATCATTTGGATGTGCCCAAAATGGTTTCCACATGTACTATACCCTGAGGCTACAGTTGTGCCACCTAACTGTGCAGAACCCCTTATTCTTAATCCCCCCAATGCGTAACAGTGCTGATAGATTCCTTTCTTAAACACAACAACATTAAACTATTTTCCTGAAAAGGGGGAAAATAAACTGTATCTCTCTATGTTCCAGTAATATTGTTGGCTCACTGTTCATGCTTTTCAAAGTGGCTTGGAACCGGAATTTGAGGCAAATGTTTCAGGGATGCTTTCCTCATCTGCAGTTGTGGCCATCTGAGGGGCAAGTGTGTTATAAAGCAAGTTCCCACAACAAATTTTAAGAAAGATTGGTATATTGATTGCTGCTCAGCTATAGGTTTTCTGCTCGGCCACAGTAACGTAAGGTATCTTTAAACTCAGCTTGGTGCACTCAGCAAGAACAATTTAGGAAGGTGGCACCAAGAGATGTAACTAATAGCAATTGACTTCTCCAACCCCAAGAGGTTAAAGGGGCCATGACCTTATATGCTTTCTTTCTTTTTTATCATAGACTTTGCCACTGCTTTGGAAGCAACTTTAAATGCTGATGCACAATACAACAGACATTTCTCCTCTGTCAGAAGCAATTGGAGTGTACTTTTCTATTAGCTTACGTAAGAGACTATTCTTTATTTTGACAATTACAATTGTCTCTAACTGGTGCACAATAAGTTTAACAAAATGGCGCTTGCCATTCTCTGTGGATGTTGTGGCCTGGTGCGGCCGTGAGGGAGCTGGAGGTGGGGGGAGGATTCCTGCCCACATGACCCACTGAGGTCACCATTGGCCTCAGGTAGCAGTGAGGGCTGGCCGGATTGCCTGCAAAAACTTTAAATTGGCCAATCATGGCCATGCATGTGGAATGGTGCTTTGGCAGCAGGCCTGGTAGAACCAGTCTTCTATCAGATCTGCAGCCAGCTGTACTGGGTGCAGGCAGTGCAGTCGGCTTTGGACATCCCATCTGCCCACCCTGTATAATTGGCTTTGCCCAGAGGTAAGTAGGCAGTGCATGTGTATGGCCTTGCTGCGGAATAATTGGCCATAATATTCAGGGCCAGGGATAAATTTGTCTGCAGATGAATACAGCCTGCCCGGGGGGTTTGCCTTCCTCACAGCAACTGTCACAGCTTTGGGTGAAAAAGGCATTGGGTAGGATCCTTAGGAGTTGGGGGAGAGCCCCACCCCATTATGTAGGATCAAAATTCAGGGTACCCCAGTAAAGGGGTCCTGATGGAAGTTTCTGTCCAAAGGCTCAGATGGGGGCAAACGAGCCACAGATTACCCCAAATGATAACGTGGTGCGATAACTCTATTTGATTTCTTTTATGGTGGAGGGAATCCTTACCCCAGAATCAATGCTGATGGAGTAATCAGCCAGCAATCAGGTTGGTTAATTCAGGATACATCCCCAGTGCCTATGCCATAGCCTGCCTACACCTGTAATTAATAAAGTTGTGACCATTTTGATCACAAGCTTTTGTCATGTCTTTTTTTGCTGCTTCTACTTCACCTGCCCACCCCTAGGTCCCAGTGGTCCTCAGACTGCTAAGCATGGCCCCGCAATGTATTTGAAATCTGCCATTGTTTCATTATTATTTTTATTTCCAGACTTCATTCAGATCAAAGGGCTTGTGCAGTCCCCCCCCCCCAGTTCTCAAACTTTTTCCACAACTGCTTTAACGTGTTAAAATTCCTTTTTATGTTGAGATTTAATTAATGCACATCCACTTAAAATCACAAAAACTAATTGTGATATGATTCCCTTTTCTGCAACGTTTGAATGAATGCAACAGCTGTGTGCATTGGTGACTTGCAATGGATGAAGACGTGTGAGACACAAGCCAAGATATGAAACAATATCAACACAGAATGAAAGACACCTGCTTATCCCTAGATATTAATTATCACAAGCAATAAATACATTTTAAAAAACCGCAAAGTCAAAAAACAAATTAACAAGGGATTTAAAGTAGCTTACCAATCACAAGTTCACACATTGGGGCTGAAAATTAAATAACGATCACATTGGATTCTGTTACATAAACTGCTACTATCCTTTCCTCTCGTTTTTTCCATCTCTGCCGTTGGCATTATACAAGACATATTACTGTTTCAAATCTCAAAGGTGGATGTGACATATCGAGTAAAACCATAAATATTAGCAGGAACATCCATTTGAGTTTGTTGCTGTGTACGAATGACAGCACAAGCTCATCTTTTCCTACCGAGACCAAATACAAGTACATCAGGGGCATCCATCAGTTTTCACTTGCCGTGTTATGCTCAGAGGTTTACGTTATGTAACTGTTTCTTTTCCTAGAAATCATAAACTAGTTATAAGAGAAGGGACAAAATATCACATGCATATGTTAAATGATGAGTAGCTTGATATTATCCACTCTAGACTATCTACAATGTAAATAATGTAACCCTGAATGGGTTAAACCACAGAGCCCAGGGCTTGCTGATCAGAAGGTCGGCGGTTCGATTCCCTGCGACGGGGTGAGCTCCCGTTGCTCGGTCCCAGCTCCTGCCCACCTAGCAGTTCGAAAGCATGTCAAAGTGCAAGTAGATAAATAGGAACAGCTCTGACGGGAAGGTAAACGGCGTTTCCGTGCGCTGCTCTGGTTCGCCAGAAGCGGCTTAGTCATGCTGGCCACATGACCCAGAAGCTGTATGCTGGCTCTCGGCCAATAAAGCGAGATGAGCGCCGCAACCCCAGAGTCGGTCACGACTGGACCTAATGGTCAGGGGTCCCTTTACCCTTTACCTTTTTAACCCTGAATATGGTCCGAAACTGAGTCAAATCATTTTGCAAGTTTTGTGGCCTCCTTTCTTTCTTTCTCTTCCCCTACCCCCTCCGCTGTCTTAATGCTTTGAAAGTGTACTAGCAATAACTTTTTGACAAAGAAAAAGTCGTTGTCGCACTTGCTCTCAGTTTCTCATTCTCTCTGGGGTCAATAGCAAGAAATTATTTGCACATGTCTTCCTGAGCATGCTCATTCGGCTTATTCTGTGTGAACTACCTGACCCCCACAATAGGCTCTAGCTGGGGCAAAATTTGCTTTCTCATTGGTCTATTTATTTGTGGCATGCACACACTGCTTTTCCAACATTTTGTGACTTCAGAGAATACAAACATTTAAAAAATAATAATTGATAGTATTCAATAATCCCAAACGAAACAGACCACTAAACTTTACAAGTCGTAGTTTCATAAAAGAAAACTGACAAAATTATAAGACAAATGGCAACAAATGCATCGCATAAACTTTACAGTAGCCTCACTACCTAGCCTCAAAAGGGATGTTGTTCAGCAGCAGTCTCAAGGCAATTGCTGTGAACACAGCTGATGTTCACTCTAGAATAGATGCATGAACTGCCGGTGCCATTACATCTGTAACATGTGTATGTCATCACAGGATGCTATAGATGTGTAAACTAGTATTGGAACAAACGTCCTGGTCGGGGGGGGGCAACCTCAAGTTATCCCCTTCTGCACACAAGTTCAGAGTTGGTAGGTGGGTATGGGTACAGAGTCAGTGGTGGGTAGGGGCACACCCCTATACAGTGGGACCTCGACTTACGACGATAATGCGTTCCGACGCAATTTTTGTAAGTCGAAAACATTCGTAAGTCGAATCCCCATAGGAATGCATTGAGCGAAAAAAATTCGTAAGTCAAAAATTCGTAAGTCGAAAAAATCCTATTAAAGCGGCTGCAACTTCCATTCGTAAGTCGAAAAATTCGGTTGCGGCGGCCATTTTGTTTCTCCCGGAAGTCATTCGTAAGTCGAAAAACACGTAAGTCGAATCGCTCGTAAGTCGAGGTCCCACTGTACAGACATGTGTTCACATACCCATACTACAAATGGGATCTCTTTTGAAAGTGCAGATACAGTGGATGCAGGATGTCACTTTTAGCCCTCTAACATCCTACTACAGTTGTGAGCTAGGCACCAGGAATGCTGGGAAATACATTTTCCACAGCAGTATTGACAGGATTATTCCATTTGAGCCAGAAAATATGAAGGCTGCCAACACCATGAGAATGAACCAAGCCTTTCTCAAGCTCTACTCGTATGGTATGCTTGCGAAGGTATTAAACAATTATAAGAGGAGTTCTACTTCACTTTGTCTCTAAATTAGTTGGTCCTCTGTTTTTATCCTCTTTCCCACCCCAGAATTTCATCTAGCACAGAAGATCGGAGCAATTATGGTTACCTTTATTGTATTAAAATAAGTTCAGAAGCCAAATTAGATCACAG
The DNA here is from genome assembly GCA_034641385.1 of Darevskia mixta. Lineage (NCBI taxonomy): Eukaryota > Metazoa > Chordata > Lepidosauria > Squamata > Lacertidae > Darevskia > Darevskia mixta. The sequence continues at coordinate 14,597,539 of JAWWNH010000058.1, forward strand.
TTACACCTACTCTCCCATATAGCAATGCAATGAAACCTGTATTTAGATGTAAATAATTAATTCTGATATCTATAAGAAACTGTATAAATAGCTTGAGGTATTAGTTTTTTAAAAAAAAAGTGGCAATAATACCAGATTGTCTTGAAATATACACTAGTTCCAACACTTAAAGTGATAGCTATACTCATCATAGTTCACGGCGGTACAACAATGGTTCCATATGCCGTGCTGACATTTATACGATGGCGGAAGGAATATTTTATATCTTCAGCCAGAGACAGCATGATAAGCAGTGCAAATAGCTGCCCTTGGACTTCCCATTGCCATCTATTACCAGCATAATCATCTGAACTAAAATTCTTACAGGAGCTGATAATATTCAGGGCCATCTGCCAGGAAATGCACTTGGGGGGAAATATCTGTGTTCATCATATATCTCTGAGCAAAAAATCTTAGCAGGCTGCCATAAAACTACTGTAAGCCATGTTCAAAGCTAGCAGGAGTTTTCAGGGAACCATATAGAAACTATCGCTCTAAATAATTTTGGATCAAATCTAGGCAGTGCTATTAACCTTGCCACTGCAGCAAAATTAGAATGATTGGAAGTGGTTTGTATTACTTTATTTATCATTTAATAGTAGAACAAATCCCAATGGATTCCAAGCCTATAAACTCTGCATGCGCAAACAAGCATATACAGTAAAATCAGACATATGGGGATTAAACTAATACAGTCATGCTAGTCTGAGTGCCACTTACAGCCTCAATAGCTTCTTACCTATAGAGAAATAAAGGTTTTAAGCCTTACATAATTCCCAAAGGACGCGGGTGGCGCTGTGGGTTAAACCACAGAGCCTAGGGCTTGCCAATCAGAAGGTCGACGGTTCGAATCCCCGCGACGGGGTGAGCTCCCGTTGCTTGGTCCCTGCTCCTGCCAACCTAGCAGTTCAAAAGCACATCAAAGTGCAAGTAGAGAAATAGGTACCGCTGCAGCAGGAAGGTAAACAGCATTTCCATGCGCTGCTCTGGTTTCCAGAAGCGGCTTTGTCATATTGGCCACATGACCTGGAAGCTGTACGCTGGCTCCTTCGGCCAATAATGCGAGATGAGCGTCGCAACCCCAGAGTCGGTCATGACTGGACCTAATGGTCAGGGGTCCCTTTACCTTTAATTCCCAAAGGACACAGTCAGAATACTCAAGTTCAGTGGTCTCCAAACTCCCCTTCCCTCCTCCACCACCAGGACCATTGCTGAAGGTCTTGGTGGACCACTTAATGATTTTTCTTAATTATTCTTTGGCTATCCAGTTGCACATTTATTGAATTGTCTCAACATACATGCTTATAATATACTATCCACTAGCATGGCAATCAATGCATATAATATTGCCAATCATGGAGGAAATGTTTGCAATATTACACATTTATCCAAGTTCTTGATTTCAGCTTAAAAAACAACAACAGAACGGGCTATTTCAGCTTTTAAGTGTTATTCCACTCCTCTGTTTAGGAAGAGAATATAAAATGTCAGGTTTTCTGTTTTGGCACTTTGTGTTATTTAATGTCTAAATGTAGCATTTTTCCTGATTGATTCCAGATTTTGTCCCATAGTTAATGCTATCATAGTACTTAAAATTTTCTTAATACCATAAAAGAATCAGGAATGTTAATGAATTGCTGGAGGTAATTCTACAGCTATCGCTATAGTCAAATATCATTCCTGCAAATAGGTTATAAAAATGACTTGGGGCTTCCGAACTCTACTGACTTAATTTCCCTGAGCCTGAAACAGGTATAGTCTTGTTGTTGGTAAGATCTCATGATCCGTGGCCATTCACACACAGAGGGCAATATATACATTTGGATGGTAGCAATTTTAGTTCAGCAGAGTCCCTGCTCCAGTCACAGGTCACTGGAACAAACCACCCTGTGAGCAGGAGAAATAGTGAACTGTAATAATCACCCCCAACCTTTAAATTGACTTTTACTGTTCTGATGATATGTTATTTGTACTGTTCTTATTGGTGTTATATAAGCCACTGTGGGAGTCTTGTTGACTCTACAACAGGGCAAATGGTAAGGGTACAACTTCAGAGGGTCGAAATTGTTTCTCTGTCTTATTTTAAGAAGTCTAATAATTCATTAAATTATCTAAGAGGTGCAGCTGATAGTAATCACAGAAATGTACAACCCAACAGTCTGAATGTACAATCCAACAGTTTCTTGGATGCACCTTCTCCTAGAGGATATCTACAGAGTAGCTGGGAGCAGTGGGCAGATTTTGCCCTCAAGTTCTTCTTAAGGTACTTTCTTCTTCTTCTTGGAAATGCACTCTGCATATTCTCAGGGCCACTCAGCCTTAAGTGACAGAGCAAAAAAAAAATCACATGGGGGGCATAGCTCAAACAGAAGGGCTTGCACATGTGCTAGTACTAAGATAAGGACATGCAAAAGAGGTGTTTTAGGAGGTAATACCTGCTATATGAGATCCCATTGCTCGGTCCCTGCTCCTGCCAACCTAGCAGTTCGAAATCACATCAAAGTGCAAGTAGATAGATAGGTACCACTCCAGCGGGAAGGTAAACGGCGTTTCCGTGCGTTGCTCTGGTTCGCCAGAAGCAGCTTAGTCGTGCTGGCCACATGACCCGGAAGCTGTCTGCGGACAAACGTCTGCTCCCTCGGCCAGTAAAGCGAGATGAGCACTGCAACCCCAGAGTCGTCCGCGACTGGACTTAACGGTCAGGGGTCCCTTTACCTTTACTACCTGCTATGTGGGGATGTGGATGGTGCTGTGGTCCACTGAGCCTAGGGTTTGCCGATAAGAAGGTCGGCAGTTCGAATCCCTGCAATGGGGTGATTGCCATTTGTTCAGTCCCTGCTCCTGCCAACCTAGATGAGCGCCACAACCCCAGAGTCGTTCGCGACTGGACTTAACTGTCAGGGGTCCTTTACCTGCTATGTGAAAGTGGAGAGCATTTCTACCAACACTTATTCATTCAAGCACATGGAATCATTTCACCAGTCACATTTTTTAGAGTTGTGTCATTCACAATGGAGGAAAAGCTTGACAAGCAGTGCCACACTTTAGAATGGTTGCCAATAAGGAGGGGTTGGCTGATCAGCCACTAAAGTAGATTATTGGCTGTTTACTCCCAATAAGATATAAGCTATACAGCTACTGACTGCTCTGCTTCTCCCTCGCCAATTAACTCTGCCAGAAATTAGGCTTGCAGATGCCTGCTTCTTGGGAGAAAAGCAATGACAAACCTAGACAGCATCTTAAAAAGCACAGGCATCACCTTGCCGACAAAGGTCCGTATAGTTAAAGCTATGGTTTTCCCAGTAGTGATGTATGGAAGTCAGAGCTGGACCATAAAGAAGGCTGATCGCCGAAGAATTGATGCTTTTGAATTATGGCGCTGGAGGAGACTCTTGAGAGTCCCATGGAAGACAGGAGTGCCTGGCGTGCTCTGGTCCATGGGGTCACGATGAGTCGGACATGACTAAACGACAACACATTAGGAAAATCCATGACATGCTCTGGTTTTTGGGTGTAAAAATGGCATCAAGGGGAATTTCGCCAAATCAGCAAAATGTCAGGGGAAACCCAGATGTATGGCAACGTGATGGAAAAAGCAGCGTAAAGAGCTCCAAAAGCTTAAAATCACTATTTTTGGGTTAGGTTTCCCCAAGAAAGATCAACAATTTTGGTGGGTTTCTAAAAAAATAAAATAAAATAAAACTATTTAAATTATTTTTGGTCACATAAAATAAAATATACTTCAATGCAAAATTAAGCTTCTCTGAGTTTTCAATTCATTCATGAGGCCAGGAGGGCATGACTCAGACATCTGATTATTCATTATTTAATGAAATGTGTATTTGTAATTAATTAATTAATTGATTGATTACAGGCGAGACAATAAATTTGTGTATTTCCTCTGATGTGCACTTTCAAATGCCACATTCTTTGAACATCTGCACTCATGTTTTGTGAGTGCCTGTCAATCACTGTTCATTTAGTTTAATGATTCTCTGACACACAATTTTCTTCCAGCTATCCAGAATAAATTACCCTAAGTGCAAAAGAACAGAGCCTATGTATTGTCAGATAATTTTACAGAAAGGCTGGTCAGATATATGGTTGCTACCACCAGGGAGGACTCACCAGGGAGCGAGGCACACACCAGGGAGGCTGCTACCACCAGGGAGGACTCCCCTGCCCAGCGCCTGAGGGCCCCAGTCCTGCCACTCACCATCTGGCCTAGGGGGGCCTGACAGGCCTACAAGAACTGCTGAGGCTGCTACCACCAGGGAGGACTCCCCTGCCCAGCGCCTGAGGGCCCCAGTCCTGCCACTCACCACCTGGCCTAGGGCGGGGCCTGATGGGCTCTATAAAGGACCGCTGCCACCGCCGCTTGGCAGAGAGGCCTCAGTTTTGTTTTGTTTTTGATTTTTGTTTAAATTTCTGTTATTTCTAATAAGAGTTCTAAGATGGCGGCGCGCATAGACGCAGCGGCTGCTCAGTGCTCTCCCTTATTTTTAAGTGTTTCGTATGGCTTTTACTGCTGTTAAATGATTTATTTAATTATTTATTATTATTATTATTATTATTATTATTATTATTATTATTATTTTAAATCCAATTTCGTTGTACTTGTACAATGACAATAAAGATATATACATATACATATATTCAGAGAGGAAAACTTCTTCCTCTCACCTTTTTTTTTTTTTTTTACACATCTCACCTAATTTTACAGAAAGGCTGGCCAGATGTATTCAGGGGGGAAAGCTTCTCCCTCTCACCTTAGTTATCAAGATTGTATTTTAATTAAGAAGAACTGCTTCTAATAATCTATTGGTTTCCCTGTTTTGAAGCATTATCATCAAAAGATAATCCTGGATCAGACAGCATAATACATTACTTCCACCAGATCTGAATATTGGGCTGCAAGTTCTTCAGTATTCATTTAAGATAACATGCTAGGTATATTATAGAAAAGGTGTGTTGCGGAAGAAATATACACCAAGCTAGTTTGTAACACATATACATTTCTCTTGCCAGAAAATGTCCTAACAAAATCTGTCCAGAGATTGCAGAGGGTTGGGGCATTTCAAGCTAGTTTAAATTCCATGCAATTTGTGGTCTCTTCCACTGGCATTTCAACTATGAAGAACAGACAAGAAATTACTCTAAATACAGCATTTCAACAATTCTTCATCATCTCAGAATACGTCATTTCTTAAAGTCTAAGTGCTAGTCCTCAGCAAAGCTTTGATAAATAGCATCTATTATGGTAATCACATCTGTGGAGTTCAGTATGTCGTTGTGGTGGTTATGAGCTTGAATCAGCTTATGGCAATTCTGTGACCTTATCCACTACTATTCAGATTATTTTAAGATACTTTGTGGTGCCGGCTTAGTCATATGCAGTGCACCAAACTGATCATTTCTGCTGGACTAAATTTGTTTAGACTACATTTCAGGAATGAAGTGGGTTTTTTCCCAGGCAGCAGGGGGGAGGGAAATCAAGTGGCCGCCATTTGTTTCTCCCCAGAAAGTTCTGTTTTGAGGTGTTTCTGTTAAATTCTCAGAAATTCAAAATGGCTGTGTTATTGCCCACTCGTTGGTGGCCACAATTACAGTGGACATGACTTGAAATATAGGGTAATATCAAACTAAGTCATACACATAGTAGATCTATTGAAACCAATGGACTTTAAGTTCAATGGACCTATTGTGAATGACTAACACTGACACTGAGTAACTAACACTGAATAACAGCCATACATAAAATCTAATGGTTTTACAAAAGTGGGTGGCTATTAATGCAGTTCATGGTTTTATTCAAGAAATGACGTGTTAAATAGCCCTCAAATAAGTGGGTAGACTTGTTAAAAATATAAAGTCACAGTGTCCATGCAATCCCATACCCTCCAGCATTTCTCCAATTAAAATAGGGACGTCCCATTCCATAATGATAATTTTACTATTTATACCCCACACATCTTACTGGGTTGCCCCAGCCACTTCCAACATATATAAAAATAATAAAGCATTAAACATTAATAAATAAATAAACTTCCCTATACAGGATTGCCTTCAGACGGCTCAGGGGTTGGATGGCACCGTACCCTCCAACATTTCTCCAATGAAAATAGGGACATCCTAAGGAAAAATGGGACATTCCAGGATCAAATCTGAAACCGGGATGGCTTCTCTAAATCAGGGATGAAAAATAGGGACACTTGGAGGGTTTATGTATGTATGTAACCCTGGTATACTAACAAAAACTTTATGTTTGGATCTATTTCTTTTTAAAATAATGTTAATAATGTTTTGCATAAACCCAAGGATGCTTTATTCAAAAGCAGACTCAAAGATTTAAAAGGCACCCAACACTGATCTTCTTTTTTTTGGGGGGGGGGTGGAACAAGAGATTGTCAGTGCAATCATATATAGATGCTTAATAAGAAGTAATCTTCATTCAATTTGACTTCTTCTCAAGGTAACGTGCTGAATAGTTGTATGAAATATTTGACCAAACAAAGCTGGGAAGAAAGTTGGAAGGGGCAATTTCACAAAAAACTGCCTCTTCAAATTCACTGGTTCTATGGGTGGTATTCAACTAAGTTTTAGTCAGACGTTTTAAAATTAATGAGCATGGCTAAGTTAGTTTCGTTAATTTCAATGGGTCTACCGTGAATAAAACATGGCTGAATCACTGTTTAATGCCAGTGCTATTAATATCAATTTGGAAAGCATTATTTTACAGTATTACCCATTGCAGTTCCAATTAATTTAATAAAATTTGGTGTTTATGAAATGGTTGGTGGTAGTTGCTTGAGTCATTAGGATAAGCCAGGCCTGTTCCACTTGTGACCCATCAGCTCCATTGTATTGCATTTCATTCAAGTTAAGGATTCACTTTTTGCCACAGGGACATCTTCTTACAGCTATATAGAGTTAATAACTTCCCCCTCCATCATGGAATTTAAGGATTAGCTCTATCACAGGATAAGGAAGGGGGGGGATCCCAACACACCCACCCACCATAGATATAGAGCAAATGTACCATACACTGGCATCTACCATACAACTGAAGATATTTGAAATAACAAAGCTTGTATGAGTTAAGGCAAAATATAAAACTTCTGTAGAATGTGCTGTTCCTTTTTTCTTTTTTTAATCCATCAACTCTGGTAAACTCAAATGCTCAAAACATTTTGAAGCTATTAGCAGTGAAAGTTAGTTGTCTGCAGAGCCATAAAATAGACTCTGTTTGCCTCTAAGAATCTATAGCTGTCAACCTTGGATAAGCTTATCTTTTTCTAGTTCAATGGAAAGATCAGGTTGTGTATAGATTTCCTCTGAGGAATAAGCCTGAACTGTGATAGTCTCACTACGATGGAACATATAATTGAAATCTGCAGGATAAAAATAAAAAAAATATCACAGGCTGGTAGAGGTAAAATTGTGTGCACCAGCCTTACTAGTCCCTTGTCTTCTATGTGTTTTATAGAAGGCCATTTCGTCAAACAACTCAAAACTCTTGTAAACACAGCCTTGGATATAGTTACGGATGAGTCAAAAGCAATATTAAGTTTCCCCAAAAGTCATATTGAAATCCGAAATACTGTAGAAAGCTAAAATACAGCAGTTCTATTGCCTTTCTTTTCCATCACTGATGACATGTAGGCTATTTTAAGAATATGTTATTTAATCAAACGTGCAAGAAATAGAAATGTGGCACATGGTTTATTATCAAGAATTACTCCTTAGCTCTGACATTATGCTCTGAAATGCCAGTGGCTACACAACGCACATCAACTCACCAACAATGGTGTTTGGAATGGAAGCTGTGAAGGAACCCTACTCAGATTAATTATGAAGAGCATTTAAACATTACATGTACTAGAAAGTTTGCTTATAGAAATAATCAGTGGAGCTGGCATACTTGCACAGTGGAGATTTTATAGATATACTATACTGCTTGCTACTGTTGTGATTTTCTGTTTTTACTGAAATACTGCTAAAGAAGGCTATAGGCATCATCCCCAGCATTATGCCATCTGAGGATAGAGCGTGTCTCATCATTTTGACTGTTCATCAGACAGAAACTGCTTCAAGGAAACATGCAAGTGAGTTTGATGTAGAAGCTTTGGGACCCAGTCTTCAACAGCGTGGATTGGCACAATTCCTTAGCCCTAACCAATCCCAGTTCTTTCTGAGGTTAGGATATCATTCAACCCAACTGTCATGCAACCACCAGTAACATTAGCTTGTCTAGTGAAAGTAGCCACTGGCACATAGCTGTTTCCTGGCTAGGAGCTGTTGTGACAAGTTTTGCCAGTCTTAGCAGCACAGCTTGCTGTTGCACTAGCAGATAGGCCATGGGGGTCTCTTGACCTTGGAAGGCTGATTTGTGGCTAAGTTTGCTGGGCTGAGGACTTGTATGCCTGTGTTGTGGGGGAAAGGGAGAATCATGCTCACAACACAGTTTGTTTGTTTGTTTGTTTGTTTGTTTGTTTGTTTTTGGGCTACAGCCATTGTAATTAACCAAACACACACTCATGACACCAGAAAAATAAAATATTGTCCAGTAGCACCTTATGGACCAACTAAGTTTGTTCTGGGTATAAGCTTTCGTGTGCATGAAGAAGTGTGAATGCACACGAAAGCTTATACCCAGAACAAATTTAGTTGGTCTCTAAGGATCTAGGGGACAATTTTTTTTTTTTCGACTGCCTCAGACCAACACGGCTACCTACCTCAATCTAGAACAAGAAAAAATAGTAATTGATCAGAGGCTTTTGTGACAGGAAAACATTTTTCTTACCGTTTTGCTACATGAGAATTCAAACTGACCCCAAGATCTACAAGAGAACAGGCTAACATAATCACATCCTGGGAAACAGAGAGAAATGTGCAAAGATTCTGCCTCACACCCCTTATCAATTCCAAATATAGCTCTTCCTCAAACCCAAAAGATCAAATGTTAGCAGCTGTTAATAGTTATGAAAGACCACTCATATGGGTGTAATATTGTATTCTAACTCACACTCATCTGTTGGTTAGTCCAATTCTGCAAATATACCAAACTTTCTCATCCTTAGAAGAAGAAAAGTGGTGTTTCTTGCTATGTGCTATGAAGAGTGAAGAAGTGCACCAGACTTATCCATCCTGTTTCATAAACAGATAACAGGACATGGGTCTCTCACAACACAGGAAGCTGCCTTATATGGAATCAGAACATTTGTTCATTTAGCACAGTACTGTCTACATTTAGTGGCTGCAGCTCTCCAGGGTTATAGTCAGGAACCGTACCTGGAGATGCCAGAATTCGAACCTAGGAGTTTTTCTGTGCCAAGGTTATGCTCTACCACTGAGCTGTGGCTCTTCCCGAACTTTATTAAACACAGGTAGGTAGCCGTGTTGGTCTGTCATAGTCAAAACAAAATAAAAAATAAAAAAATTCCTTCCAGTAGCACCTTAGAGACCCAACTAAGTTTGTTCTTGGTATGAGCTTTTGTTCTTGGTATGAGCTTTTCGTATCTGAAGAAGTGTGCATGCACACAAAAGCTCATACCAAGAACAAACTTAGTTGGTCTCTAAGGTGCTACTGGAAGGATTTTTATTTTTTTTATTTTTTATTAAACACATTAGACCAGCTCTGCAAATTAAATCAATGAAGAGATACAGTAAAAAAGTTAGAATGAACTTTTATCCCTTTTATTTCATTTCCAACTTGCCTCTACAATAGATGACTATACTCTTGTTCATACAACACATACACTAGGCTCCCCACACCAGTGCCATGTAAAGAACCAGTATGCAAATGCTTTTCTGAAGGGGATAAAACAGACAAATAGCATGACTGGACGTAGGAGCTCATACTAATGTTATATCAACTGCATGTGGAGGGAGGGAACATGTTCTCTCTATCTCTGCCATTGCATAGAGAACTGCTGCCCTGGGCAGCTTATGAACCAAGAAGACACAGAATCAATTGTAAATTTAGGCAGAATGTTCATTGCTCACACTGTTCTGGGAACTTCAGCAAGTTAAATTAAACATTAGACACATGTTGTTCCATCTGTAAGTTTAGCTCATTTTAATCTTGTTTCTCTCAGTACTTTTTGTTTGAGGAAGATGTAAACAAGTTTGAATATTTGAATGGGAAAGTTATTTTTTTTATATATAGCTTATATTGGGTTTGGAAATTCCTTCAGACTTTATACATTCACATAATCTGTGGATCATTAAGGAGCCATTACAGTCTATTGTGTCAAGGCCTCTGTGGGGAAAATTTAATTTGCAGATTGGAGTCATTATCCCTTCAGAGCTGTTCTGCTCATTCATGTCAGTGAAGCTGCCACGTGCACAACTAATTCTGCATATTAAAAAGAGTACAAAAAAGTGTCTGAAGAGAAGAGCTGCTTTGTTTGTGCGCATCACAGTCACTCAAGTCCATCCCACCTCTAAAATGGAAGGCAAGAGGAATATTTTAGATATAAATGACTTGTGCAATGGATTAAAGTAATGGTTTACACTTTGTGAGTTCAATTAAATAAATAATCATCCCAAGATTCCATCTTTGCAAATGAGAAAAGTGAGTTGTATCTAAAACGTATAATTACTTGAATCTTACGGTACAGCAAACAAAAAGGATAAGAAAAAATATACACTTTTAAAGAGAATGTTCAGTTATTGAAAAGAACAGGCTTAGAGTCTCTCAATTCTACGTTACTACAAAACACATGCTAAAACAATAGTTTTGAAATTAGCCAATCATACATATAGACAGTCTTAATATAGTAGATTAACTTTTTTATAGCTTCCCCTACCTCAGTCATTAATAGAGACTGTCGTGGCCTCTGCCAATGTTGAGCTATTATATTCGCAGCAATGATTAGAATCATTGTCAGATCTTTCAGATTATCTAAAAAGCTCTCATCCAGGTGGCCTGAGAATCACTTGAGGACCAATCAGGACTATAACTGATTAAAAAATAATAATGTGTCATTATACTAATTATATCCAGCAGCATATATAGATGACACACATGTATTCAAGAAGCTCAATAAGTTTCTACACATTAGATAACAATAAAAATGGCAGCCAAAAACTACCGGTAGTTATGGGTCACTGTTACTTCCAAGGCTCCCTCACCTTGGTTCCACTCATCCACATACCTGGATAATCTTTTACTAGGAGAGTTATGTCTGACAAAGCACAGCAAATGTTTTTGCCCCTCATTTCCTGTACTACTATGCATCCTACAAATATCTACTGGAATATGTTTGATATATACCTATCCTTCCAAACAAACGAACAACTAACTAGCTAACCAACTAACTAACTAACTAACTAACTAACTAACTAACTAACAGGGTTTTTTGTGTATATTGTTAGCTGTTTTACAGGTAAATAACTATCAAGTGTTTGATGTATAGCAATGACTAAAAAGATAATTTATTAACTCTCAAATTGGGCAAGATTAAGATTTCTACCAATTTTTTTCAGCACAAGATGCATGTGTGATAAAAGCTAGATGCCATCCAGCATGTAGAATATAAAAGTGATAAAAACACCAAGCCCAGCACATATTTGAAATTAAAGAACACAGCATACAAGTGAGATGCATAGAATGTCATAGAATCACAGAACTGTAGAGTTGGAAGGGACCCTGAGGTTCATCTAGTCCAACCCCCTGCAATGCAGGAATATGCAGCTGTCCCATACGGGGATCGAACCTGCAACCTTGGTATGATCAGCACCACATGCTAACCAACTGAGCTATCCAGTGACTCATCTACATTAGTAAAGAAAAGGCGCTTTATATGAGTTATAACACTGTGAGACCAGATGGCACTGCGGAATCCTGTCTTTCGCCAATGGGATTTCCCTTTATGAAGTTTACAACGCTTTTAACTGAATTTCTTTTTGGATGTGTCTAGATCCAGCCCAGACTGAGCCACTTGGACTGTAATCATACCAACTACAGAAAGACTCATTAAAATCCCCATCTTTTTTTATTTATTTTCACAGTATTCAAAAGAATATTTTGTGTGCAGTGTCAAGATTCCAAAAGGCTACATAAGTAGTTCCAGAATCACTAAGTCATTAGCCACAGCAGTGTGAATAATTATTAAATTTTCATTGGCAATCCTCAGTTTCTATAGCATAATTGCCTGCTCTCATGTGGAGATCATTGGTAAAGTCAACCATTGTGTATTATTAGGCAATAATTGGCACTGCTGCCAAATTACCGGAAGATGAGTGGCCTGGATTTGCACTAGGAGGTGAAGCTTATCAAAGCATTGAAACAAGCATTATCCCCTGCTAATTACTCCAGTTCAAGACATTATTAATGGCTGATTCCAAAGCAGGCAACTTCAGTTGTTAATGTGTAAGCCAGCTGTGTGAGATGTGTCTGCATCATCTTCCAAGAGGTATTTCTGACTTCATTAATGGATGGGATCTACTGTTAAGTTACATATGGATAACAGTATCTTCCCCCAAAGGCATAAATTTAGCATATTAATATAATGTGATTACCGGTAAAATGCCTTGTGTCTGCTGCCATCCTAAGATCTGTCTTACAATGTACCGGTACTAGAATTTCATTTACAGCTTACCCACTATTGTAAGCCAAATTCAGCATGGAAAACATTATCAAGTAGAATAATGCAAAGACCTTGACCAGAAGGAAAGATCATTGCAGAAAAGTGATTTTTAATTACTTCTTACTGAGAGAGATTTAACTGAAGTCACTAAGGTGATATCACAATGCCAGCCAATTAAACAAAACTATTTAAATTTAATTACCTCCACGGCAGGGTTACATCCTTTCAAAAAAAGGTTTTACTGATGCATGGGTCAATAGGTTACACCTACCATTCGTTCCTAATTACTTTTTAACAGTTTGGAGTCCTATTTTGATCCCTCTTATGGTCTGCTGATCTCCCCACCCCTCTTTTAAAAAATCTCTAAGATTTGATGCACTTCTCAAAGCAGCTTCAGTACATCAGTGGAGAGCAGCAAAAGAGGTGTAAATATATTGGAATTTATTCAAAATGAACTGAAATGAGAAGGAAAAAGCCAACTGAATGAGTTCAGAATATTATTTATTGGACTAAAGTGGTTTATACAGAGTTGAAGATGACCATGCTGATGTCTCATACATAGTAATGTTTTACAGGCAAAGGAGAGAAAAAGGTTTAAAGAGAATAGTTGAACTAAAACATATCTTTTCTTCTTTCTCCACTACTTGGAACTGGTCAAAACAGATAAAAATCTATCTTATCAAGTTGCCGTAAAAAAAAAAAAAATTGCTGTTAACTATAACCACAATTCGTATGATATTAACAATTTGTTAATACTCTGCAAGTTCATGTCACTATCTTTTACTCCACACTTGTGACAATATTATCTGCAGATCACTATCTGCCTGGGACATCTATCTACAACAGTGAGTAAACAGATTTGGGTTTGGAAGCAAAAAAGGAGGTAATCATGGTATCCCTAAAGAGAATACAATGTAATTCTGTAGTGACTAACTTGACATTTGAAAACTTATTTACAAAATATTTTGCAGATGTGTTGGATAATAGTATTCAAACTCTGATTAACATTATATATGATATGTTTGTCAACTAGATTGATATCTCCTACAAAAATAATCATTAAGTATGTTACCAATAGCTGTAACGTTTTCTTTTTATTGTGCTTTAGAAGATGTGACTAACACAGCAGTTTTGCAACCTCAGTAATTCCTCTGTGACTTAGACCAGTTCATTCTCTAAAACTATGAATCAAATTTTCCCAGTCTGCAGTGAAATATATATAAAGAGCTAGTGTTCCATGCACAATTGCCACATTTATGACAATGTTTATTGGGAACTGAGGGGACAGGATTCTGGCAAATGACCTGTGATTAACATCGATTCACAAGTTTCAGGTCAGCACCAAGTTCATGTGGGAACTTGCAATGACCATAGGAATTTACATTTGCTGTGGCAAAACCCCAATTTTTCTTTTCTTTTCAACCCAACATTTATCATCATTTGAAGTAAAGACAAATGTCAGGGAAATGCCATGCTCCTTTTTTAATAGATTTCATATTTATGAACACCATACTGCTATTACCTGTCTAACAAGTTTTCTTTTCAGTTTCCATGTCTCAAACTCAGTGATAACCAAAGTTGCCAGTTCTTTTGTGCCTGCTTAGATAACTGACTCTAAAATGCTCTATTCTCAGGAGTGGTTACCAAGGGGAAAATTTGTGTTTCTAATTAGCTGGAGATCCCTTCTGGATTTTATCCGGAAGAGCCAATCCCTTAGTTGACACTTATTCAAGGTCAATGCAGAGCTCAGTTCTGGAAAATACCAATAATAGTCTAAAACATCTTGACAAGCTGCTTCCCAGAGTTGGTTATCAACCAATTACATATAACACTTTGCAGAAAATCCTCAATTGGCACTTTAGCTATTCTTTTAATATATTTTAATATTATTTTAATATAATTTAACTAAGCGCTGTCCGCTCTTGGCTTAATTGTTGGCCACCTGGATTCTGTATGAAGAATAGCTGCTGATAGTCCTCGTGGCAGAGAGTATAGCTTCTGAAAAAAATATTCTGCTCAGTTTCAAAAACTTCAGTAGAGTTTGAATCCGAGCCCCAGATTTCAACACTATAGAGCAGTGATGGCCAAACTTGGCCCTCCAGCTGTTTTGGGACTACAACTCCCATCATCTCTAGTTAACAGGACCAGTGGTCAGGGATGATGGGAATTGTAGTCCCAAAACAGCTGGAGGGCCAAGTTTGGCCATTACTGCTATAGAGGATTTGAGTAAACACTTTTTCTACCAAAAATCTTTAGGGTAAGTTCAATCAACTGCCCTCGACAATCACATTTTGAATAGGGGAAAATCACCTGTCTGTATTTTAAAATATGTGAAAAATTTATTTACACTTTGTGTTCAAGATTGCCTTGGGGGAAAGGGAGAGGCCTTCCTCTCTTGTGGTAAATTGCTGTATCTCTAAATGAGCTCACCAATTCAGCATAGGTAGGGAGAGCCAATCAGTATGGTCCCTGCCTCCTTGATACATCTGATGGGAAGTTAATTATGATAACTATACTGTATGTGACAATGGAAAATTGGTCACCAGGTTGACATTTTCATGCAATTACCCTATAGGAATATAGTGTATATATCAGTCTTCTACAACATGATGCCCTCCAGTTTTTTGTTTTTTGTTTTGTTTTGGACAGCTACTCATATCAAGGTCTGGTTGGGGCTGATGAGTTGTAGTCTCATGGAGGAACCCAGTTGGCAAAAGCAGTTATATACAACTGGTATGCACACACATGCAAAAACACACATACACAGCCATTCTAAATTGTGTCGAAATTTTGAAGTTTTTTTAAACCTCCTAGTTATGTATGTTTTGAATTAAAGGTTGGAATGAAAATAACAACAGATCATAGAATCATAGAATTGTAGAGTTGGAAGGGACCCCAAGGGTTATCTAGTCCAACCCCTACAATCCAGGAATGTTTTCCCCAGTGTGGGGCTCGAACCCACAACCCTGAGATTAAGAGTCTCATGCTGTACCAACTGAGCTAAAATGGATTAGCTTATTCAACAAATAATGAATACTGTGAAAATGACCTTCCTATGAACAATTACTCTATTCTGCCTGCTTGCCCCAAAGCAGTAAACAATTATGATATACTATATCTAAATCCTTCACTTGCTGCTTTTGGAATTTTTGAAATCACTATTCTAGCCTACTTGCTAGCCCTAGGCTCCTTTTTATTATTTCAGTAGTTGCCTGCAAATTGAGTTGACTAATAATTTGTTTCAATCAAAATCCTGTAAGAAATTCCTGAAACAAGAGAAAAAATGACAAAAGATGCCGAACAATGTCATTTTATTACAGAATCCTAGAGACATGACAGAGAAAAACCGGACTATAATCTACTTTACAACACTTAAAGAAGGCAATGGTAACTAGCATAAGATTAGGAGATTACCTGGAATAAAATGTTGCCAGGAGTTTATTTGGTTGACTGTTTAGCAGATCTGCTTATAGTAGCAGTAAAATTATGCTGTTTATGTTACACAAGGAAAAAGCTTTTCTACTGTGCAAATTTAATTGATATTAATGGCTATTAACTATAATCTCTAATGGGAAAAATTAATCCTAAAGAAGATATTTGTTACCAAAAAAACCCCCATTGTACATAAATAGTTAAAAATAATTTTGACTTGTACTGCATCAAGCTAACGTTGAAACTGTTTTTATAGTATCAGTCATGCAGTCTTAATGAGTGTTTTTGCATTGGTGCAGTTACCATATTGTATGGTAGCAATCCTAAGAGTACTTGAGGTGATGAAATCACAGTCACTTAATTGCACCTCACAGAGCCTAGGGCTTGCCAATTAGAAGGTCGGCGGTTTGATTCCCCACGATGGGGTGAGCTCCCGTTGTTCGGTCCCAGCTCCTGCCCACCTAGCAGTTCGAAAGCACGTCAAAGTGCAAGTAGATAAATAGGTACTGCTCTGGCGGGAAGGTAAACGGTGTTTCCGTCCGCTGCTCTGGTTCGCCAGAAGCGGCTTTGTCATGCTGGCCACATGACCCGGAAGCTGTCTGCAGACAAACGCCGGCTCCCTCGGCCTATAGAGTGAGATGCGCCTGCAACCCTAGAGTTGTCCGCAACTGGACCTAACGGTCAGGGGTACCTTTACTTTTATTTACAAACTTAGTTTAAATCAAATACACCTGCATCCATCCTATGTTTTGATAGGAATTTTTCTCGCCTTTTCTCATGCTGACTGAAACTAGCAACCTAAAAGAGACTTTTACACAATGTGCATGCACACGAAAGCTCATACCAAGAACAAACTTAGTTGGTCTCTAGGTGCTACTGGAAGGGATTTTTTTTATTTTTTATTTTGTTTTGACTATGGCAGACCAACACGGCTACCTACCTGTAACAAATTTAAATGTTATTGAAATCAAATTGAACTCACTTCTAAATCAACGTGCAGAATCAAGGTCAGTAGGCAGGGAAAATGTAAATATTAAGCAACTGCTTTTGGGAAAAGCTAAGAGTTCCATCTTATCACAACCTTTTTCAATCCCTCCATAAACCATTGCCCGAACGTCAAGATAATGAAATCAAGCTACTTTACTGGATGCTTTCAAATATGTCTAGAATAGATGTACTGTGACTAGGCATTATCTTGCTGCTTTGCAAACGGTGTTCAAAGAACACGTGGGATCATCCAGTGCAATTAACTACTTGAAGGTGCTTCACAAAATATGTAGCTGATATCAACTAAAAGATATGCATTTTATGCAAGGCAGTCCTATCAATGACTTTTCACTGTCACAGCTAAATGTAAATTCAGTACTCAAAGACAATATTCAAATGATTATAAGACACTGAGGGACTATCGCCATTCTGAAGGCAGCCCTGTTTAGGGAAGTTTTTAATCTGTGATATTTTAATGTATTTTGATATTTGTTGGAAGCCGCCCAGAGTGGCTGGGGAGACCCAGCCAGATGGGCAGGGTACAAATAATAAAGTATTATTATTATTATTATTATTATTAGCTCTTTGAAGACATCTGATTAACTACTGTTGTAGATAGCATGACGAATTGGATGATTCGGTTGTTATATTAGGTTTTAACATAAGGTGTTAAAACACAGATGAGACCAGGGACTCACACATACGCCCTGTCCTCAATATCCTTAGGCGCACTGGCTTCTCTTCAGGTATTTGCACATTTCACACCAATGTCTGTTGAACATGCTTAGAAGCTCTCTCTGTGATCAAAATCCTTGCATTAACCTGTGTTACTGATTCATTTAAGAATGGAAAATAAGATTTGGTGCACAAAATATGTTATAGCTGCCTACTAACCAACAATTTAGTCTTAATTAAATCTATTTATGCCTCCTGGTCGTATTCAGATTAGTAACTGTTTTGATACCCTGACACAAGTCAAGACCTTGCAAGTGTTAGAGTTTAATATTTTAGAAACAGATATGCATCTTGTATTGATGAACAATTAAATGAACATTAAAATAACTAGCCATATATTTGAAATAAAAATAATAATAATAAAATAATTGTTCAGTAGCACCTTATAGACCAACTAAGTTTGTTTTGGTATAAGCTTTCGTGTGCATGCACACTTCTAAAGCATATACCAGAACAAAATTAGTTGGTCTATAAGGTGCTACTGGACAATTATTATTATTTTATTGTTATTCCGACTGCATAAGAGCAACATGGCTACCTACCTGAATCTAAAGCCATATATTCATAACTGAATATAATATGTTCAATATTTACAAGCATTTTCTACAGTAGGCAATGTGTTATGATAATCTTGAAAGAGACGAGTTTACCATCTTCAAAAGCTGCGGGCCACATTCTCACGCTGAGATAAGTACAGTGGTACCTCGGGTTAAGTACGCTTCAGGTTAAGTACGCTTCAGGTTAAGAACTCCGCTAAGAACAGAAATCGTGCTCTACCGGCGCAGCGGCAGCAGGAGGTCCCATTAGCTAAAGTGGTGCTTCAGGTTAAGTACGCTTCAGGTTAAGAACGGACCTCCGGAACGAATTAAGTACTTAACCCGAGGTACCACTGTACATTTAAACCCATTGAAATAAATGGTATTTAATTGTGTTGTGTATTGGATCTGTGTACCTCTCAAATTATTAAGTGAATAAGGTTGACTTGGATGGAATTTTCACATGCCTGAGCACTCCAATCACGGTGATTTCGGGAAGGGATTGAAACCTGTGCTTGTTTTATGTTGATCTATCCAACTTTTCCAATAACATCTTTCCCTCTGTGCATGACAATGCAGAGATCTCTCTCTGTCAGGGAGAAGAGAATGCATCTCCAAAAATCCATGACTGGGGGGTGGTGCGAGACCACTCATCAGCGATAACAAAGCCCTTACTGAAGGTGTAACATTTTCCCCAGCACAGTTTTTATTGAGGGCCATTCTCCTTTTTTCCATCCAGCCCCATATGATTCCTATTGTACCCACCCACATTTATGTGAGAAGGAAAAATATTATAGCATTTTTAGTTTCTCCATTATAGTGAATGTGGAGGTCACAAGAGCTTCATTTTTAACACATCTAACTGGGTCCAAATAACAAGTTGAACTGGAAAGACACAGAGAAGCTCTGAAACAGGCTAGGCTGCTTTCCAATGCTACAGATTTATGCATGTTGAATTTTGTATCCCTGTTTCAGGTTGTGGTTTTTCAACCCCCTGCTCCTTGTGTGTGTGACCCCCCCCCCGCCAAAATGAGTCACTTGCCATGTTTGCTTCCATGCCCATTTGTGCGGATCCCAGAAGCATGTGGCTAGAATCTGTTGGACACTTGCTGCTGGACTAGATGGACCTTTAAGCGTACCTACCAGATATTAAAATTAGGCTATTTCAAATAATAAACTTCATGTAAAGGTCAGCTAATGAAATAGTTGTACTACTATATTCATGGTAAACTACTCATGCTGAAACATCCAGTGGGAATTTAAGCGTACATATTATTAAAGATACTGCGAGAATATAACAATTCCTTGTTTTGTAGGTGAGCTGAATAAATAACTGAAAATGCACATTAAAATGTTTTTTTTTTATGGCTTCTTGCAAATTAATGACCAGAAGCTGTTAGGGCTGGCTGAGGGCAGAATGCAAGAACTTTGCAATTCTGTTCTCCATACACACACCCTTTTCCACGATACTGATATTTTATACGAGACATACATGTTGTCTGTAGCTTGAATGCTTTCCTAGATTACTTAAATCCCCCTTTAAAAGACTTCAGTAACATTTGAAGGAAGACTTTAACGTTTATGTAGAGTAATGGGTATGTGAAAATTTACAGGGATGCCTCAGAGCCAATTACTTTCTAACTCACAAACAGAAACTATATTTATTTTTCTCAAAAATATTATATGCCTGAAGGTGATAAAGAGAGAAGAAGCTGGGAGAAAGAATAATGTGCCCTTCCATTTACTTACTCCTGCTGACTAGTATATATGGTAACGGTCTTGTTTATTGAGATATTGCATACTTAACTTAGTATTTATATTAATCAAAAATTGATTCCCCTCCTAATCATACATCACATTCCAAGCCATGAAGGAAAAGCAATACATAGCCATGCAGAAATGCCCAAGAAATAATATATGCTATTTATCTCCTGCTGTAAAAAATGGAATAGTATACACAGTGAGCTTCCCTTGCTTCATAATTAAGTATCTAATTCAAACTCTTGGACAATAGACAAATTCATTTTCTCATGTCTGTGTGAAAGATAAATGAGTCCACATTAATCATTAAAACAGACTGTATAGTTCACTACTGCTTTGCTGGTGTTTGATGTTAATCATAAATCAATAAGATTAATCTAATCCACATGCCTTCATTGCCATCAAATCTAATTGATATAATATAAGAGCGTCTGATGGCCACTATGGTATATTATTTGTCAAAATAAAACATTATATATGGAAGACATAGTGAAGTTAATTTTCATCACCTACTATTGGAAAGTAGGCAAAATATAACGTTACAGAATATGAGAAAAATTAAGGACTTGGTCTAGGCTAAGTTCAGTCTTCTAAGCTCCCATGAATTTCAGAGAAAGAAATTTAAGCATTTCTTAACTCCCCCATTGACATCTAGAATATAAAAAGTGGTTCATCTGAGGGGGGGGCGGTCATGCTCTAGCTATAGGCAACCTTCAATGCTTCTCTAGTTGGAACCCAAACTCAATGACTTCATGCTTTCTGACCCAGATTCATATTCCAGATATGAATAAATGTGCATTTTGTTCAAGCTTCTGAGAACTGCATTGAAATGTTCAGATAAGTATACAGTCCAGTAGACAGATACACATAAAACTTGCACATTCCAATCCATGCATTAGTCTGATGGTACAGATCAGGTTTGGTTTGTATAGCAACTTACAAAGGTTAAATTCTGCCTCCATCCCTAATAAGGGCTCTGCCTTTAGAAATCAATTGCTTGTGAATCCACATTACTGGGTCAGAAGAACCAATGACTTGACTCGGTATAAGACAGCTTTATGCATGAATCTAGTCCAGCTGTTCCCAACCTGGTGCCTTCCAGATATTTTGGACTACAACTTTCATCATCTTTGATGGTTGTCCATGCTGGCTTAGGCTGATGGAAATATTAGCCCAAACATCTATCGGTTACATTGTTGGAAAAGGCTGATCTAGTCAAAGGAACCAAGTTCTAAAGATTGTGTGATCCAAAAAAAAATAACAGAAGCCAGAGGATAACAAACCTTCATGCATTACTGTCTTTTTCAAGTTTTTCTCAAATTACTGCTTGCACTGACTTAAGGATTTCAGGCTCGAAGACTAACTGGATTTAAGAGCTTGCCTCTGTTTATAATTTTTTTTCCAAAATACTTTGCTGAACTATCAAACGGCAAGAAAATGCAAACATCATTCAATAAATTTGAGTAGATCCCGTGTGTAAGATCATTATGCAGATCTCTCCAACAGAAAGACAGTTTGGTGCTATAGAGGTGGCAAAGGTGATTTCCTCAGGCATGGATTATTCTTTTTTCTAAGCCTTAAAGAAACTCTTCATTAATTTGACAGATCAAACACATTCAAAAGAAATTTAGCACTTATTACTGAGAGTAATTTATTTTAGTAAGGATGAGAAACCCATTATTACTATTATATTAACTCTTGTTAGAAAAGCAATTGACAGGACTATAAGTGTGGTAATTCAAGAAAAAAATAGGAAACAATCTAAGATTGAACCCTGAAAATCCTTTTCCAGATAACACAAATATTAAGCCACAGTTTATTTTGAACACATCTTTGCTAGCACATGTCATATTTTAAATACCGTAATAGCCAAGTGGTTTTAGATAATAAAAACTAATTTGCAGTCATTCACAGCACATAGATTAATAAAGTCTCCCTCTTTTTTCTTTTCTTTTTTAAAAAGCTGTTATATATCTGATTAAATTTGGAAAACAGGTGGTAGGATTATTTTGAAGTCATTACTGCAGTTCCCAATCAAGTTCTTTTTAATATATATTTCTACATGATAAATTACAATAAATTACTGCCTTGAAAAACAAAACAAGTGCTAAGTTGCCATGGGTGATATCATTTATTAAAATATGCACCATTAGATTTCAGCAAAGATTCGTTTTATAAGTTTTAACATGGGATTTTGAAAGGTAAAGTACAAAAACATGGTCCTAGATAATTTAATAAGTTTATCCCCATGAGACTGGGTTTGCAGCATCCTGTTTTGATTACAAATGCATAAAACTGGCTTCTGTTTTATAGAACAAAGTGAGGCAATATTGGGACCCCAAAAAATCCAAACTGCACCAAGGAACCCTGAACCATACATAGTATGTCAACTCATCAATGGGCCACACATTCCTGCAGAAATTATGAAAGACCAATATAAAGAAATTATGGGGTATCAATATGAAGGCCTTAGTGAACTATACATACATCTGTCCTTGCTACAGAAAGTTCAGTATTTCATTGCTCTATATGCCAGTGTGCTCTCCCTCTGCCCTCCATCTAGCTGATATTATAAGGAATCCATATTTAGGCAGTACGCCAAGAAAACATGATGTGTGAAGAGGTTTCTGCTAGTGATCTTGTCAAAACTTGGAAATATCTAATTTACAACTCTAGTGCAACTAAACTGCAACTTTAGTGCACTCGTATTCCAAACTGGGTGGCCCATGAAATCCAACAGTTCTTTTACAGCTCAGATCATAATCAAGACCAGAGATGAGCCTGTT
The DNA here is from genome assembly GCA_034641385.1 of Darevskia mixta. Taxonomy (NCBI): domain Eukaryota; kingdom Metazoa; phylum Chordata; class Lepidosauria; order Squamata; family Lacertidae; genus Darevskia; species Darevskia mixta. Next base: position 14,620,408 of record JAWWNH010000058.1, read on the forward strand.
CACACCACTCACATGACTCCATTCTCCCACTCCTTCCCACACAATAATTCACCACTTCCTCCTCTTCCTCCAATCCCAGCAGACCAACAGTATCCCCGGCATTAGTGGAGCCTGTGGTCTGATATCACAAGGGGATTGATTGAGGTGATCAAGTGCACTACAGGGTCCAGATTGTTTTCATAACTGGGCTCATAATAAACTACTTTATTTTCTGAATTATTTATTGTTTCATTGAGCAAATTCTAAAATGAAATGGAGAGAAGCTAGATGTGAAAGACTGGGGAGAAGGAGAAGAACATCATTGCTCCCTGCGCCTGAGCCCAAGGTGGATTCACAGCATGAATGCCTCTTGAGGCTACTTTTAGCAGTGCATAATTCAAATGCATTGCCACACTCAGTACAATTTAACATCAAGTTCTCAGTGTATCTGTGTGCAGTATGTATGCACATAATCAATATTATTGAGAAGATGGCTAATACTCTACAACAGCTTGTTTACTTTGTGAAAGTTTTTCTATTTAAGCAGTTTATCATGGTTTGTCAGATTTCGTAGTTGGGCTTGCCTAATATGTAAGTATCTTATAAAAGTTTATGAGGCACTCATATGCACTTTGGAAACATTGCATTACAAAATGCTGCATCTTTCCCTTTCTGAGCAGTTTACAGGTTTACTTCACTGGACTCACTAATGATTCTGATCTGTCAAAGAGGAGGGAGGACAGTGAAAAATTGGTGCTCTTGAGAGAAGATGTAATTCAGATTATAGGCAAGCTGTCTGTAAATTGAGAATAAATATTCCATTTCTGGCACTTAATGTACAATCTGTTTTTATTAAAGGGTTTGGGCACTCTGTTTTGAAGTTCTCTGTATACTGAGGCTTTCTCCCATGTTGCAGTCTACCTTGAAAGGTGTCATATTTCAAACTAACAGACTTTTAAAGATAAATTGGGAGGCTTAAGCTAAACTCGTGATGCTTACATGTGAAATGCTTTGAGCTTTTCATACAAGAGACATTTTTTTCCAGGAAATCAGAAGGCTTGTTTCTCAATCTGCATGGGCCCAAACTAACCCACAACCTTACATATAACTCCTCAGCACCCACCGACCCACAACTTTATATAAGTGTGTGCATCTTTTGCATATACAGTAGAACCTCAGTTGTCGAACGTAATCCGTTCCAGAAGATCATTCGACTTCCGAAATGTTAGCCAACCGAGGCGCAAATGCCTGTCAGCAATTTCCATTGAGAAAATGGAAACGTACGGCACAGAAGCCGTTCGACTTCTGAAGCACGATCGAAAACAGAAACAACTACCGGTACTTCCGGGTTTTCAGTGTTCAAGTTCTGAAACGTTTGGCTTCCAAGACACTCAAAAACCGAAGTTCTACTGTGCAGTTGCAGAATCTTGCCCTTCATGTAAAATTCAATGTCACTGGGGTGTGCAGTGATAATAACCCATGTGATATTTCACTGTTGAGTGTATGCAACCTCTGCTCCATCACGTAAGTCCCCACATGTACGTAGGTCCCACTATTGGAATGCTCTTTATCCAAAATCTCAGATACCCAAACATAAATAATTATATCCAAACCTTGCTATGCAAACAGCTGATATAGATATTTGAACAGCCAGAGTTTCATTTCTTCCTTACTTGTTTGCGTTTTGCGGCTTGGTGAAAGCTATTTCAGGCAGAAAGCATGGAAGGAGGGACAGAGATCCAACAAGTCAGGGAGCAGGAAAGATAAGGTGAATCAGTTTCTTTTGCTTTTGCATATTGACTGTAGCAGTTTTGGGCAGAAACCATGAAGGGAGGGAGGGAGGGAGGGAGGGAGATTGGACAAATCACAAATTAGAAATGTTTCCATAGGATATAATCAAAATCACCAGCTTGTTAGGTGAAAGTTCACCTAACAAACGATGGCCTTGGAAGGCACTGTGTTTGGAAAGCAGGACCTGCAAGTACTTGTATTAACTACTGATATAGTATGAATATAATAATAATAATAATAATAATAATAATAAATAGTATGAAGCTGTTTTGACTAATGTACATATTTTTGCAACAAATTCCTCCTGGTATAACACATTTTTGCATGTTGTTTTCACTAATGTATTTATTCTTATGCACATTTTCCCCTATTATAACCTTTTAAAAAAAGCATTCTTTGTTTGGATAACTGCATCACAACATTCTGATAGGTGCAAATTTTGAAGGAAGGCTGATATTGTTTCAGTAATGTGAACTGAATTCCCTCCCATTCCTACACTTAAACAAAAAGCAGCCAATGGAGGAAATTTCCTTTGATGTATACAGTTATTAGGTGATAACATGTGCAGATGCATATTTGTTCTAAATGCACTGTTGTGGCAATAATAAATTAAATAATAACTTTATTATTTATACCCCGCTCATCTGGCTTGGTTTCCCCAGCTGCTCTGGGCGGCTTACAGCATATCTAAAAACATAATAAGAACATCAAGCATTAAAAATCTCCCAATCCAAAGGAAAGGAAATATAAGGCACAAGGAATGTATGCCTGAAGTGAGTTTTTGATGGCAGAAGGCAATACTAAATAATGGTTTAGGATCGAATACCCTAGTTGAAAAGTTAAAAACACACACCACAAAAGCACTGAGATACCAACGATAGAAGAATGGCAAATGAAGATGATGGACTTTATGGAGCTGGCAGACCTGACTGGACGAATCCGTGACCAGAAGGAGGAGTCGGTGGAGGAAGATTGGAAGAAATTTAGAAATTATTTAAAGAAATATTGTAATATTTGAACTTAGTATGTTTCAGAAGAGTAAAAGAGGCTCAGATTAGAAATAGATGTTCAGTAGATAAGATATTAAGTATTTAGGAACTATGATATAGAGAGTATGAGAAATAAGTTTATAAAGAAAGATTTAAGAGAAGGAAAGTTAAAAATGGATAATAATAAAGAGTAAAGAGGTTAGGAAAGCAGGAAGTTGGACAACTGCTAATGAAGTGAGGAATGGAACTTGAGTAAGGGAGACTTAGAAGAAGTCAGTTTGAGGTGATTGCAAGTAGCTAATAACTGAGGTTTAGGTATATTTTCTTTTGTTTGTTTGTATGTATGTGTTTTATGTTATATGTGTTTAAAGTGTTTATGAATATAAAATATGTGAATGCTATAAAACTTGAAAAATACCAATAATTTTTTTTTGGGGGGGGGAACACACACCACAAAAATAGTCTTCACATCTATAACTAAATCAGAGTAAAGCTTTCTTCCTATTGTCGATTGGAGAATTCAAACTTAATCCATATCATATTATATGTATGCTTTTATTTATATACATTGATACCTCGGGTTAAGTATGCTTCAGGTTAAGTACGCTTCAGGTTAAGAACTCCGCTAAGAACAGAAATCGTGCTCTGGCGGCGCAGCGGCAGCAGGAGGTCACATTAGCTAAAGTGGTGCTTCAGGTTAAGTACGCTTCAGGTTAAGAACGGACCTCCGGAACAAATTAAGTACTTAACCCAAGGTACCACTGTATATGATAAATCATGGACATCTTAAATTCAAGGGCACCTAAAGTAATAGTGCTTTATTGTCACTGCTGCTGCTGCTGCTGCTGCTCAGATTTCTTCTAGAGGGGCATATTGACTGTTTAAGTTGATTTAGTCTGGGAAATAAAAAAACATTGATCTCTTTTTTTAAGAATATACAAAAGAAATAAATGGTATATTGCTCTTGTTAAATAATAAAAGGCTCTCTCTTGTATAAAGGTAATTTGAGCAAAAATTGTTGGAAGGTAGAAGGGTCATGAATCTGACTAATGAAAGAGATGAAAAAGTTAAGTATTTTCTGACTTTGATGACGCGTAAACTGCAGTGTGGGTAAAGTAAGCAGCCCACGGCCCACAATAAGTTAAAAGAAAAGGCTCACAGAGCTTTTGACTTCTATCTTCCATCTCTTTCTTATTCTCCTCAAGATTAATCAATGTGAAATTCTCTCTGCCTCGGGATTATATTTATATGAAGTTAGTTTGCATGGACTGATCAGTAATTTCCATTACGCAGAAAGGTCAGCATGGATTCCTCTGTTGATAGCTGCAAAACAATTAAGTTCTTCCCCACAGGGATGCATGGGGATTTGTTTTTATCACTGTCTTAAAAGACCACAATTGTGAAAGTTATGGAAAGTTGAGAAAATATGTCCACCAGATTTCTAGTCCCTTAAGCTGATTAGCAAATAGTTTCTTAAAGACATATCTCAAGTGTCTCCACCACTGTGCACTGTGTAGCTAACAGTATAGTTAAGCAGGACTTTTTTTTTTTTTTGCATCTGGAACTCGCTGGAACTCAGTTCCGGCCCCTCTCAGGTGGGATCCATTGCCATTATAAAAGAACAAGGGAGGCGTTCATGGTGAGTTCTGGCACCTCTTTTCCTAGAAAAATAGCATGGTAGTTAAGTTACTTGTGGACAAAGTAGAGGGCTTAGTAGAAACATTCCTTCCGTTCATGAGGTTTACAGATAAGCCACTGACAGAAGAAAATAGCATTATAAGTTTGTCGGTGCCGGACCTCTTCTAACCCCTGGACCCAGCAAGTGTTAAAATATAAGCCGGGCTAGTTTCCTGTGTTCAGGTAAAATCACCTGGGGAGATGGGCCATTAAGAGAACAAAGGGAAGATAATGGGCCATTAAGAGGAAAGGGGGTTCTGTGTCAGTTGACAAATGGGTGGGACTCCTCCTCCAGCTCTTAGATCAGGCATCCCCAAACTCGGCCCTCCAGATGTTTTGGGATTACAGTTCCCATCATCCCTGACCACCGGTCCTGTTAGCTAGGGATGATGGGAGTTGTAGTCCCAAAACATCTGGAGGGCCGAGTTTGGGGATGCCTGTCTTAAATAGCTGGAAGGGCAAATGCCAGAGTTTAGAGTTGAAAAGTGCATGTAATGTGATCTAGAAGTAAAGCTGCAATCTGGAAAGCCAGAGAGGCAGAGCGCGATGTTTGATTTCTGTTTGAATTCAAGGCTGCGGCTACAGGAGAAATAAGATCCCTTGGGGGCATTAATGCTGTGAACCCCTCCATTGTAGGCTCAGTAGTGGCCTGTATGATGGGGTGTTGTCACTGCCTAGATTAGGCAGTATGGAAGTGAGGTTAAAGCTGTGTGTTTCCAGTACAGCCAATTAAATAAGGATAACCCGTTTTAATTTGACACAACGTATGGGGAACAAGATGGTTTGCACTCTACAAGTTGAGCACACTGGTTTCTATTTCGTGTTTTGGAAACTATTGCAGGGCAGTTATATGAAATTTATAACATATAAACACACAATTTGAATGCATAACTAGACCTGTTGTCACTGGATGCTGCTCCAGATGTTGAAAATAAGCCTTACTGGCAACTTCTGCTGTGTTTCCCACTGTCAGCTCATGGATACAAATGAGGAGCAAAGGATACAAACAAGGAGCAAAACCTTCTGGGAACGAAAGTTTGCACTAGCGCATATTCACAACCCAGGCCCTTTTTCCATGCTCAGTTGTGTAATTTGGCAAGTTTCTTGCTCTGTGTGTGTGTGTGTGTGTGTGTGTGTGGATTCTTACATATTGAAAGCAGTCATGAAGTATGAGAGATTTTCAAGAGGGAAAACAAACCAGGAAGTCTTCCCCCCATCCAGAGTTTTCAAGCATATTCATAAAGCACTCAGCAACTGCAGAGAAGCAGAGAATCAGCTCCCAAAATTCCTAACAGCCATAGCATTTAAGGGAAGATATGCACATTTTTCACCTCCAATGAAAAAAACCAAAAAAAACCAGGCATAATTATTCTGAGAATGATATGAGAGAATTAAATGGCTGGAAAATTGTTTGAACTTCAGCGATGTAATACCTTTTTGCAGACACTTGCCCTTTGTATGGTTCAGTGGAAACAGCATTGCTCAATTAAAAGAAAAAATGAAAATCCACATGAGAAATTCATCAGGGTGATTTCCATTGTTGTTCACCTTTGAAGAAAATATAATCTTCTCTCTCTCTCTCTCTCTCTCTCTCTGTGTGTGTGTGTGTGTGTTTTAAAAGGGCAAGCATGCATATTAACTTTTGTTAGGTAAGTTTTCCAGTTGAACCAAAATACCAATTCAGCCAGGTGGAAGCATGCCCTATCTTAGCCTGCAATCCTAGCTCCCACCTGTGGGGCAGTCTGGAGAAGCAGAGATCACAGTATCTCACAGTAGCCACAGCAGAAAGTGGGGGGGGGGAGGGAAGAGCAATTGGAACCAATTCCAGAAGATTCCGGCCCATCCCTACCCCTACCCCCCCCCCCCCGCCGCCCCATTGAGATGTCCATTTCAGGGCTTTCTGCAGGTTTTTGTGGGCAGAAGAGGGAAATTGGGCTGATAGCTCTTGTTGTCTGAACTAACCACTATGAGTGAACAGACACCTCCAATCAATCAAACCTAGGCATCCCCAAACTTCAGCCCTCCAGATGTTTTGGACTACAATTTCCATCATCCTTGACCACTGGTCCTGTTAGCTAGGGATCATGGGAGTTGTAGGCCAAAACATCTGGAGGGCCACAGTTTGGGGATGCCTGATCTAACCCCATCCCCACAGCCCAGCACAGTGGATGGCAGAGGTCCTTGTTTGCCGTGTTAGTGGTTTTCCACCCAAGAAGCAAACATTGCATGTCGCTCACTGCTTCAGGTTATGTGCAGCAGGCTTGCAAATGTTTTGTTAGGTTTGTGAGAACAATAAGATGAAGAATAATAGCTAGCCAGGCCAGAACTCGTGGGAAATAGCATAGCATGATTCATAAAGATACTACACCACTGTTGATTGGTGCAAATAATAGCAACAGGCACCCAAGGCAAAACGAAGCGAAACAATAACAAAAACACAAAAACCTGTGTGAGTTATTTTAGGAATACAGTGGTACTTTAGTTCTCAAACGCCTTGGTTCCCAAACACCCAAAACCCGGAAGTAAGTTTTCCAGTTTTCGAACATTTTTCGGAAACCGAACATCTGATGTGGCTGTCGGCTATTGTTTCTGGGGCACCTGCACCAATCAGAAGCCGTGCCTTGGTTTTCTAATATTTCGGAAGTCAAACAGACTTCCGGAATGGATTAAGTATGAGAACCAAGACACCACTGTAATAAAAAAGCAAACAAATCTACTATACCACTTTTCTTTTCATCTCACTGCCTGTTATTTTTCTCCCCTTCCCTCTAACTTCAAACCAACAGGTTGCCAGACAAGACTTCGGCATCCCCCCCATCCTGATGTTTGTTGCATGGAGTGAGAGAGGGGCATCACAAAGCAGGGTATATCCTCAAATTACATGCTCCCACCCCAAACTGAAAAAGCATACAACTGTATACAAGTATAAAATCATTTTGGACATGAAACGAATTTTGTGTTGACCAGGGGCAGAGCCTAGTGTCATGGCATCAACCCCTGCAGACACATCTACGCAGTGAACATCTGAAAAGTGCCGCAATAATATGCCTAAGCCCTGGTCACATTCTGCCATATGATGCCTGTGACTGTAGCAATGTTCACAGTGATGTAGTAATTGGTTTCAACCCAATTAAACTGTTCTTAGTAATGATTTCACACAGCTCTCTCAAATGAACTCATATGCACGTCTCTAAATGCATTTCCCTTACATTACAGACTACAGTTCAAAGTGAATTATAAAAGTGTGCCTATCTAGGGAGAGTGGTGATATGTGGGGAGCTGTTTTCCATACAGCAGTCCACCGTGCAGTATGTAGGTAAAGGTAAGCTATACCTGACTGTTAGGTCCAATCGTGGACAACTCTGGGGTTGCGGCGCTCATCTTGCTCTATAGGCTGAGGGAGCTGGCGTTTGTCCGTAGACAGCTTCTGGGTCATGTGGCCAGCATGACTAAGCCGCTTCTGGCGAACCAGAGCAGCGCACGGAAACGCTATTTACCTTCCCGCCAGAGCGGTACCTATTTATCTATTTGCACTTTGACGTGCTTTCAAACTGCTAGGTTGGCAGGAGCAGGGACCGAGCAATGGGAGCTCACCCTGTCGCGGGAATTCAAACTGCTGACCTTCTGATCGGCAAGCCCTAGGCTCTGTGGTTTAGACCGCAGCACCACCCGCATCATGCAGCATGTGGAGAGGAGCTAATACAAGCCTCCTGCCACCATAGACAAAGCTCCCCACACTTCAACCCTCCCCTCTTAGCAACTTGCTGTGTTGGGAAGTCAGGATAGCAGTTGCGTTCCACCCATACTACCTCACCAGCTGCTACTGTGTACTGGGTACTGGGCCCATAGTACACCATCACCACCCAGTGGGACCAACATGTTAGTCTTGCCAGAAACTGTAAGGTATCTTGGCTCAGAGTTCGCGGCACGAAGTAAGACAGTCCTCATTCAAGTGGCCACATGGTACCACCTGATGTCCTCATCATCCACCTCAGTAAGAATGACCTAGGCAAAATATGCCAAGCTTGATATGTCTGTAACCAATGAAGTTGTGTCCATATTTCTCTCTCTCTCTCTCTCTCTCTCTCTCTCTCTCTCTCACACACACACACACACACACACACACACACACACACACACAGGTATATTGTGTTCAATGCTTCCAGGTGACCTGGATAGATGCACCTGGGGCAGAATGAGATACTGGCATGATTGTGCTTTTTCTGCACAAGCCCTGCTGAAATAAATTGCATCACTAAGATTTTATTCAGAGCATTTGGATCTGTCTTCATTTCTGTTTTCACTCTTTGAAGCTGGAATAAGATAACAGTAAAAAATGAAACAGCTAGAAGGCTAAATCAATTACATGCAAAGCTCAGCTCTCACTGTGGTCCCAAGTCCAGGAACTCCAAGCACTAGAAAGATGACCACAGACTTTTCAAATAATGTCCAGACATATGAAAAAGCATGAAAAAAAAAAACCTCATGGCAATTCATGTTTATGCTACTCCCAAGGAAAATTTCTCTGAATCACATATTACGTTTATCCTCATTAAATATTTTTTAATGTAGAATTCAAAGTACCAAATGCCAACCAATCACACAGAAAATGATCTTAAACCAATCAACATGATACTGCTGAGACACAGAACAGCAAATGCAGCACTGATTCCAATGTCATTCCCCAGAAAGCAAGAAAGAAATGTAATGACTTTTCTAAAACTACCTAATTTGTCTTAGACACAGAATTGGGCAACAACAGCAGCAACAAAAAGTATATTAAAGAGCTGTCAAAATGGACACAAGAAGAAAATACAACTTCAATTCCACAAGAAGCATGAATGTACAATAAAGATATGGATGGAATTCACTGCCGCAGGATGTGGTGATGTCCATCATTTTGGACGACTTCACAAGAAGAACAAGGCTATTGATAGTTACCACTCCTGATGGTTGTGAACCACCTCCAGTTCCAGAAGTGGCATGTCTCTGAATATCAGCTGCTAGGCAATCCAAGTGGGCAGAGTGCTGTTGTGCTCATGCCTTGCCTTACCATAGGCATCTAAGTGGCCACTGGGGAAAAAGGTTGCCAGAATTTGGTCTGATCCAGCAGAGCTTTCCTTATGTTCCACTGAAGAGAATTCTTCCCCTATCAGCATTCAAGAAACACACACTTTCAGGGGTATTAAGTTTCAGCAAAACATTAAAGCTTAATCCACGTCCCAACTCCTTAGGATTAATTGACTAAACGTAGCCCAGTTCATTGACAAACTCTTTATTAAGTCTTGCTGCAAACGTTATCAGAAACATTCTGGGCGTTCTATGGAATGAGAGTCCTTTGCTGGTTAGTCACAGGACCAAACAACTGATCGGATCCTGACCTATAGCACAATTCTAGGCATGTCTACTCAGAAGTAACTGCCACTCAGTAACTCCCATCTATATATGCACGAACAGAATTGCAACCTCCACATCCTAGTTATTCAGCTAACATTAAACCAGAGTGCTCTGTTTTCATTGAATGTGATTTAACTCCTCAGGATCTTTATGCTTGAGGTGATGAGGGAAGGCAGTTGCGCATGGACCTGGTGTGTGCTTCACAATGAACCATATTTTGTGAAGCTGGCAATTTTACATCTGAACCAGAGCAACATTTTTAAAGATTTTTCTCTTCTAGATAATAACTGGGGAGGGGATCTGGAAGAGGGGAATCAGTTCTATTCTGTTCCTAGTCACCACATAGCTATTTAGATCAGAAATAATCATAATTAATAACAGCATCATCATACCGTTGCATTCATATACAGCCTTAAAGCACCTGAAGCTCTTCACATAATTATAATGGCCACATAAGGAAGGTTGGTATGATTATCCCCATTTTGCACATCTGGAGGGTTGCTCCAAGGGTTGCCCAAGGCTACGTGCCAATTTCATGACAAGAAGAAAATTGAACTGGGATCAAAGCCTGCATTGAACCCGAATAAGTCTTCAACAGTTCAGAAACTGACCAAGAGCTGACAATGGAATGCTAGGTGTCATTTCCAGAGTTTGTCAACTTACCCCACTATTTCCGCTGGCAAACAGAACAGAGCCAGTGTGGTGTAGTGGTTAAGAGCGGTAGACTCGTAATCTGGGGAACCGGGTTCGCGTCTCCGCTCCTCCACATGCAGCTGCTGGGTGACCTTGGGCTAGTCACACTTCTTTGAAGTCTCTCAGCCCCACTCACCTCACAGAGTGTTTGTTGTGGAGGAGGAAGGGAAAGGAGAATGTTAGCCGCTTTGAGACTCCTTCGGGTAGTGATAAAGCGAGATAGCAAATCCAAACTCTTCTCTTCTTTCAAAAAAAGAAAAAGTGGGGGCAACAAATATGAAGGTGTGACAAAATGTGTGTGTGTGTGTGTGTGTGTACCAAGGACTACTAATACTTCTTGCCTTTCCAGTTTCCAGTGCTTTTAAGGACAATTGTCTCTCCCCAGTCTGCCTGAAACCATAATTGGAGCATCTGCTGAAGAATTTATTGCTGCAACTACAATCTAATACCAGACCTACAGCACCATCACTGAAAGTACTGGAAACCTTTCAGTTAATTGAGCATCTGGTAAGACCGTTTAGTTAAAGGGTCTGTCACTGTTCATACGCAGGCACCCTCCAGGTCTCCCCAATTACAGATCTAAATTGCATTCGGTTTTTAATATAGTTCAGGTCTGAGGTGCGCCCATTTCTCAGATGACTAACGGCACAGTCATGTTGAGTATACTCAGAAGTCCAACTTACTTTCAAGTAAGGATGCAAGCAAATATTGATGCAACAGCCCATGGCTAACAAACCATGAAGCACTTTACTAAAAAGAAGAAGAAGCTTGGTACATATTAGTATCTTTGAAACTGGCAGGAGAAAGCTAAAAAGAAATAATTTGAAAGGAGAGGAAGCTCTTTAAAACTTTCTTTTTAAAAAAAGAAGTGGTTCAGAAAAGCAGTAGTACAGCAACACTGAGCAGAAAGCCTGCTCATCTCTCTCTCCCCCCCCGCCTTCCACTAAGCAAACATCTGCCCAATGCCAGCCCTGCTCAGCCTGCTAATGAGTTTTAAAATTCAGAGTATGACCGTTGCTCAGCAACTGATAAAGAATACTAGTCACATGCTTTGGAGTTAATATACAGGAGACCTTTACCCCACAAATTCACAAATCCTATTTAAAAGGTTTATTCTCCCTGGCCCTTGGCCATACAGAACTAAACAATCCTTCAGGATCTTTCAAATAATCATAATCATAATCATATGGGAACTTGATTTATAGATCAGAAAAAAACTTTTATATTCTGACATGGCCACATGCTCTCTGAATTTTCAGTCCTTTCCCTCGAATGAAGACTGTGTGGCCTTACTCATGTAACGACTGAACCTGTGTAGAGGAGCCCATCCAGGAGGTATAGATGCCAGGTCTGTCCCCCAATTTTATTAGGATTCACCCACCAAATGCAGGCTGAATGTCTGAATAGGACTTATGTTTAAGCATTAACTGGGATGGATTTTGATTCAATTTATTATACAATGCTCTCACTTTTTGAGAGATTTCCAGGGGACTCCCAGCCACCACTTTATTAGAGCCACACCAATTAGTTATGGAATTATATTTCCTACGACCAATCACTAGGACATGTATAGGAATTATAAATGACTTAAAAGATGTGGACTCAATTATTCTGGGAGTGGAGTTCGGTGGATGGGATGATGATGATGATGAAGAAGAAGAAGAAGAAGAAGAGTTTGGATTTGATATCCCTCTTTATCACTACCCGAAGGAGTCTCAAAGCGGCTAACATTCTCCTTTCCCTTCCTCCCCCACAACAAACACTCTGTGAGGTGAGTGGGGCTGAGAGACTTCAAAGAAGTGTGACTAGCCCAAGGTCACCCAGCAGCTGCATGTGGAGGAATGGGGAATTGAACCCGGTTCACCAAATTACGAGTCCACTGTTCTTAACCACTACACCACACTGGCTCTCACTGGATGCTCACTGCAGGCAGAAGGAGGGAAGGAGATTTATTTGCCAGTTGCCAATTCCCCATTCTTCCAGAAGCCCACCCCCCATATATACTTTAAAAGTCTGCTCTCAAGGGCTGGGGATCCTCCAAAATAGTGTGGGAGGTGGCAAAAATTGCCTCCCCCACTTTCACCGACAGGAACGTTCACTTGATCAAAAAAACAAAACCCTTCTGTATGCACAAGAGCAAACCTGAATCCCAGCCAAGGTGTACAGTCTTGTTTCATTCAAAAGATCCTTGAACAGATATCTTGGCAGAAAGCCATAATATTCATCTATTTATCCTAGAATAAACCTGTCAGGGACTGGCCCGAGCCAGGAGGGGTGGCGGAGGGGCCAGTGGGACCAATGGGGCACCCATGCACGGCGGAGGAGGTATTGCGGGCATGGGAAGAGGAGGAGAGAGCGCCGAGGTTGTCGCCAGAAACAGGGAAGGAGGTTTGGAGAAGTGGCAGTGAAAGGGGGTCGCCGCCTGTGCTGACGGCGGAGAAGCAGGGGGCGAAGGAACCAATAGGAGGGGAGGAGAGGATGGAGTCAGAGGTGGAACAAGGGGTTGAGGAGCTGGCGAGAGCCTCGACGGCAACCTCTAGGGAAGATGAAAGTGAAAGGGAAGGGGCCAGCGCTGGGACCAGTAGGGTCAAGAAGCGGAAGAGGAGGAGTGAGAGGAGGCGCTGGAATTTCGCTAAGCTTTTATGCTGGGGGGAAAAACGGAAGCCCTTACTCGAAGGATCTGATTCATCCGAGGAGGATGAGGAACTGTAAAGCTTGTCAGTGAAATAAACTCTTAGTTTAGTCAAACGGACTGTGGAGTGGTTTACTCTTGAGGAGGACACACCATCATCCTCACAGCATCCTTCGAGTCGTCGCAACCTCCTCAAAGAGTGAGAGGCTGCCGAGATGACTGCCCCCAAAGAAGACGGAGCCGGAGCAGCGCAGTACGTCGACTGGGAAGAGCGAGCTAGGGACCTGGCACAGAGGTACGAAGTGGCTCAAGCCCGGCTCGAGGAGGCGAGACTGCATGCTGGTGCAGGGAGAGGGGCAATGGGAGGACGAAGAATGCCTTCCCACGGCAGCAGGTTTTATGGCAGACCAGAGGAATATTTGGGGTTTAAAACGGACATGATGTACACCCTGGAATTACACAAAGAAGAATTCAGAAATGACGCTGAGCGGGTGGGGTTCGTGATTGCGCATTTTGAGGGGCCCGCTAGAGATTGGATTCGCCCCTTGATTTTGGCCAAGAATCCCGCCTTGCAGGACTTAAAGGCATTTTTTGAAGGCATGGACATTGTTTACACTTCGAGAAGCGCTCTGGACCTTGAGGCAAGAGAGCTTTTGTCGCTGAGGCAAGGGAACATGTCCGTGAGAGAGTATCAAGCTAGGTTCTCGCTTCTTGCCCATCGTTTAAATTGGGATCTGAATTCGCCGCCGCTGCTAGCGATGTTCAAAGTGGGACTGTCGGATGAAGTCCAGGATGCGCTCGCAAAAGCAGGGCCCCTGGAGGACTTAGATAGTCTAACGCAAGCAGCTTTGGCAATTGGGGTGCGTTTGGAGTGCAGAGACAAGGCGAAGCGGGAAGGAAAGCAGGGGAGGTGGTTCAGTCTTCGGTCCCCTCCCCCGGCAGAAAGGCCGGTGAACGCTCAGCCACAAGCCCAACAGGAAACGCCCATGGAGTTGGGGGGAGCCCGCGCGCGCCCTTTTTCAAGTCCAACGGTTGGGAAGGGGAGTGACACAAAGGGCGGGAGAGTCGTAAAGAAGTGTTACGTATGTGGGAGGAGCGATCACCTGGCCAAGCAGTGTGAATAAAGGAAAATCTGGCAGGGAATGGCAGGGGCGCTCCAGAGAGAAGGGGGGGAAGAAGCTGCGGTGGTGGGAAACGAAAGTGCCTGGCGGCAGGGCAAGGGGACGTGCAGCCAGGCGCAATCACAGTAAACCGTCCTCAGAGCAGCGAATCCCCAAAGGTCTCGCCCCCCCCAACCCTCACCACCCCCCCCCAACACACCGAAGCCAGGAATAGTGCTGGAGATCGCTCTGGAGCTGCCCAATGGCTGCGCTTTGCAAATCCCGGCTTTAATTGACAGCGGGGCCAGCACGGATTTTTTTGATAAGGACTTTGCTCTGCAGCACCAAATCCATCTTCTGGAGGTGGATTTCCCTCTCCAAGTCACCACAATAGATGGCAGAGAGCTGAAGGGAGGGGCCGTCACGCACAGCACACCTCCCATGAGAATGCAAATTGGGAGACACTCTGAAGTAGTCGCCTTCCACGTCACTACTTTGGCAGGTCCGCCCATCATTCTAGGCATGGGATGGCTCACTCAGCACGATCCTGTCATAAGCTGGAGCCAGAGATCTGTAACGTTTGGATCAGCATATTGTATGGAAAAATGTTTGCAGCAAATGCACCCCCACAGCCCAGCGGCAGCAGCGGTACTGCAAGCAGGGGGGGTGTCACTTCCTGAGGAGTATGCAGACTTCCAACAGGTGTTCAGCAAAAGAGAGGCTGACAAACTGCCCCCCCACCGCCCCTATGACTGCCAAATTGACCTGCTGCCAGGAGCGCAGTTGCCACCAGGTAAGCTCTACACTATGTCTGAGCAGGAGGTGGCAAATTTGAAGGACTTCATTGATAAGAACCTGGCCAGAGGTTTCATTCGGGAAAGCAAGGCAGTAGGGGGCAGTCCCGTGTTCTGGGTGGACAAGAAGAACACGCAAGAGAAACGCTTAATTTGTGATTTCAGAATCCTAAATTCCCTCACGGTACCAATTTCTTACCCCATGCCCAGGATTGATGACCTGCTGGCAGCGGTACGCAAGGGTAAGATTTTTACCAAGTTGGACCTAAGGGGGGCATACAATCTCATCAGGATCAGGGAGGGTGATGAGTGGAAAACAACCATGTATACACCCCTCGGAGCTTATGAGTATTTAGTCATGCCTTTCGGTTTACAGGCAGGCAGCCAATGCTTTCAGGCATTCATGCATCACGTGTTGGGGCCTCTGTTGTTCAAACACGCAGTTGTGTATCTTGATGACATCTTGGTATACTCTCAAAACCCAGAAGAACACGTGCAACACGTCAAGCAAGTCCTGCAAAGGCTACAGGAGAACCAGTTATGTGTCAAGCTGGAGAAATGCCAGTTTCATGCCACGGAGGTGGACTTTTTGGGCTACCGTCTTTCGGACAAGGGCATTGCCATGGACACCGACAAAGTGGAGGCAATCCTGCAATGGAAAAGCCCCAAAACCAAGAAGGACGTCCAACGTTTCGTCGGTTTCGCAAATTTCTATAGAAAGTTCCTACCGGCATTCGCCGACATGACAGCCCCAATCACGGACTGCTTGAAAGGCAAGAAGAAATTCCGGTGGACAGAGGAGGCTCAGCACGCCTTCGAAACTCTCAAAGAGGCTTTTGCCTCAGAGGGGCAGTTGCTACATGTGAATTCTGCCAAGCCCATCAGGATAGAGACAGATGCCTCGGATCGGGCCATCGCAGCGGTTCTGCTCCAGCAAGATCCTGCGCAGGAATGGAGGCCGTGTGCGTTCTACTCCAGGAAACTCAGCAAGTCGGAGGCTAACTACGCTGTTTGGGACAAGGAGCTGTTAGCAGTGGTAGCGGCGTTCAAGCACTGGCGTCACTTCTTAGTGGGCGCACAGCACCAGATCCAGGTTTACACGGACCATAAGAACCTGGAATACTGGCGAACGGCCAGAATCCTCAACCAGAGACAAATGCGATGGGCGGAGTTCTTTGCGAACTTCAACTTTCACATCCAGTATGTTCCAGGTGACCAGAACGTCAGAGCAGACGCCCTATCCAGGAAGCCCGAATACCTGGAGGAACAGGGGCCTCCGGTGGCAAGAGCGATCTTCAAACCGGAACAATGGAGGTGTGGGGCGACTTTAGGGGGTCGGGAAGAGCTTGTGCGCCTCACGCAAGCCGATGACTTTGCACTGCGCAAACTGAGGGAACTCAGAGAAGGGGATCCCAAGGCAAAAGGGTTTGAAGAAAAGGAGGGGTTGTTGTTGTTCAAAGGGGCACTGTATGTTCCAGGGGAGGAGATGCGGGCAAGAGTTCTCAGGCAGCTCCATGACAACCCCACGGCGGGGCACTTTGGGCAGTTCAAGACCATGGTGTTGGTCACAAGGGAGTTCTGGTGGCCCAGAGTCAGGCAGGAGGTCAAGGAATACGTCAGGGGGTGTGAGGTGTGCCAAAGAGCCAAAGGGGAGAGAGAAAAGCCTGCTGGGCTGCTGGAACCTCTTCCCACTCCCAGTAAACCGTGGGAAGCGGTCTCCCTAGACTTTGTCACAGATCTACCCCCATCCAAAGGAAAAACTGCCGTGCTGATAGTAGTTGACCTTTTGACCAAAATGGCCCATTTCATTGCCTGCCCTAAGGTAGTGTCAGCTGAGGAAACAGCCAAGCTGTTTGTACAGCATGTTTTTAAGCACCATGGCTTGCCAGAAAGGCTAATTTCGGATCGTGGAGTTCAATTTACCTCACGCTTCTGGCGTAAGCTCATGCAAATCTTGCAGGTACAGGTCAACTTGTCTTCTGCTAGACATCCCCAATCTAACGGGCAGTCAGAACGTGTGAATTCGATTCTGCAACAGTACTTGCGGTGTTATGCCTCTCAGCAACACAGCGATTGGAGCGATAGGCTGGCTCTTGCCGAGTTTGCGTACAATAATGCTCTACAGGTATCTGCAGGTATGTCTCCTTTTCAGGCAATCTACGGCAATCATCCAAGAGCCTTTCCAGCGGGGGAGGGCGAGCGGAATGAGGGGGATGTGCCAGCTGCGGAACAATTTGCGGAGGAGTTGCTCGCACTGCACCAATTGCTCACAGACAATCTAGAAAGGGCAAAGAGTGCTTACAAGAGGGCAGCTGACCAACACCGCAGGGAGGGGGAATGTATCCAAGTGGGAGACAGAGTGTGGTTGTCCACGGAGGGGTTGCCCATGCAAGGAAGGTGCAAGAAGCTGCGGCAACGCAGAATTGGGCCCTTTGAAGTAGTGGAGCAGATTAACCCCGTGGCGTTTCGGCTGCAACTGCCGGATTCCATGAGAATTCATCCTGTGTTTCACAGGTCGCTCCTTTCCAAGTTCAGAGAACCACACAGGTATCAACAGGGGCACCAGCAGGGGTCACAGGAAGTACAGCTGGTAGACATGGAGCTATTCAATGAGGCTACGGCTATCTTGGACTCCAGGTGGAGAGGGGAAGAGTTGCAGTATTTAGTAGCATGGGAGGGGGAGCCAGCGTCGGAGAACGCTTGGATTCCGGCGGAGAGTGTCACCAAAGAGTACTTAGTGTGGGAATTCCACGAGCTGTACCCCGACAAACCGAAGCCGTACAGATGGCAACTGAGAGAGGTCTTTCAACCCACAGATTCAGAAGGAGGGGACTTTTGGGGTTTTCCTCCCTCGAGTGCAGGGCACAGTGGGGTTGAAAGCGATTGGCAGGAAAGCCTGCATCCACCAAGGGGAATGAGGGAGGAGGAAGGGGACGTCGAAGCAGCAACAGATGAATTGTGGTCGGGTTATCCCTCTCCTCCCTGGTGCAGAAAGGATTGGGAGGAGGTGTTTCAATCCTCATCGTCGTCATCCAGCGCAGACACCACGGTTTTTCTGGGATTCCAGTCCTCACCTGGAACGGCAGGAGAGAGCGAAGTAGGGGAATGGGACCCCGCAGGGGATCTGGGTTATTCTTGGGAGACACCCACCGAGCCGCCTCAGGAGGGGAAGGGGGGCTTGGGAGGGGGGATGGATGTCAGGGACTGGCCCGAGCCAGGAGGGGTGGCGGAGGGGCCAGTGGGACCAATGGGGCACCCATGCACGGCGGAGGAGGTATTGCGGGCATGGGAAGAGGAGGAGAGAGCGCCGAGGTTGTCGCCAGAAACAGGGAAGGAGGTTTGGAGAAGTGGCAGTGAAAGGGGGTCGCCGCCTGTGCTGACGGCGGAGAAGCAGGGGGCGAAGGAACCAATAGGAGGGGAGGAGAGGATGGAGTCAGAGGTGGAACAAGGGGTTGAGGAGCTGGCGAGAGCCTCGATGGCAACCTCTAGGGAAGATGAAAGTGAAAGGGAAGGGGCCAGCGCTGGGACCAGTAGGGTCAAGAAGCGGAAGAGGAGGAGTGAGAGGAGGCGCTGGAATTTCGCTAAGCTTTTATGCTGGGGGGAAAAACGGAAGCCCTTACTCGAAGGATCTGATTCATCCGAGGAGGATGAGGAACTGTAAAGCTTGTCAGTGAAATAAACTCTTAGTTTAGTCAAACGGACTGTGGAGTGGTTTACTCTTGAGGAGGACACACCATCATCCTCACAAAACCTCTTGAAGGGACTTGGTCAGAGTTAATGGAGCTTCTGGCTTCTGATTCATTATATCACTGGAAATCCTTGATGGTCTTTCCAGATTCAACTTTCCCAGAAATTGCATAATCTCCAACATTTATCCTATGAAAAGAGGGATGTCCCATTCCATAATGATAATTGTACTGTAGGCCTGTGGCCACTAACTGGTTATAGTGGGAGGGTATTTTAATGTTGGGTGCTCTATATTTTCTTCTTCTCTTGTTTGGCCTTTAAATGTTAACTTAAAAACAAAAAAAATGTTAATTGATAGATACAGATTGAAAAGAAAACCACACACATCTGTTTCAATTCATGTTGTGAGCTGCCTTGTGTCCTGCACTGAGAGAAAGGCAGGATATATGTTAAATAAATATAATTAAAACCAGTGAACAAATCCAAGGTGGGATTCAACTTATGAGTCCCATCAGCAGCCACCCCACACAATGTCTTCTGCTTGTGCAATGGGACTTTCCCTCACTCCTGCACTCCCAAAAACACTGGCTTTGGGTGGGTCAGGAGAACCTGCAGAACAGCACTGGGGGGATTTTTCCATCTGACAAACCAAAATGCATGCCCTGACAGAATGATCGCCTTAATGTGACACTGAATTCCTCCCTCAATGTTTCCGAAGAGGTATAGGTGATATAGACAAAGATATAAAGATATATCACCAAAATAGAGTTAGAAAACCAGAATTGTGTAGCATGTTTTCACAATATTAGAAAAGGAATAGTAGAAAAATATACATGATTATATCATCCTAAAGATCAAGCTGCTCCCTGAACATTGTTTTGCTTTCATTTTGAGCTCACTGTCAGAGCTACTGCACAGCACTTTAGTCACTCCTATACCTTATACCGGTATATAGAGAATATAATTTAGCTATTTAAATATAACAGTAGGTCCATGCAATGGAAAATGATTTACAACAGTCAGTGTACTGAGATATTACAAACAGCCAGGACCCACTGTTTCTATAAACGAACATGAAAAAACAATGCATCATGTGAAGGTTTATGGACAGGGCCTATTCTAACAACCACCAAGGAAGCCAAGTGTAATTCTCTTTCAGTTCTATAGCTTTCTGCTGGGTTGGCACAAAAACTATGAAGTTAGCAAAATAACAATGCTGGCTATTCCAAAGATGTGAATAGGAGCTCAGTTCTTTGGGTGCAAACCTAAATTTCATATGCACAGCAACCAAACAGAGAACAATGGTAACCTTGTGTTGGTAGCATAATAGTTCTAGTGAATTATAAATTCTAGATGGATACTATTTTTCATATAACATGTTATTTGGTAATCCTTGTAATGTAAGTCAAGATACACTCATTTCGAAGTATCATTGAGCTTAGTTTTTGCAAGAATATTTTTTTAAAGAAATAGATAAAATATTATCAGAAAAGTTCACTTATTTTATAGTATATAATGGCAAGGACCCAAAGATCTACAAAACAAGTTTCATGTGCCTACTTCTTCGTTTGTGTCTTCCATGTTTTGTTTGGCTCTACAGTTTCAGACCCTCCAAGTGTCCCTATTTTCCAGGGACATCCCTGATTTAGAGAAGCTGTCCTAGTTTCTGATTTGATCCTGGAATGCCCCACTTTTCCTTAGGATGTCCCTATTTTCATTGTAAAAATGTTGGAGGGTGTGGAGTTATCCAACCCTCAAACAGTCTGTAGGCAATCTTGTATAGGGAAGTTTTTTTTTTAATGTTTAATGTTTTATTATGTTTTTATATATATGTTGGAAGCTGCCCAGAGTGGCTGCGGCTACCCAGTAAGATGTGTGGGGCATAAATAGTAAAATTATCATTATGGAATGGGGCATCTCTATTTTCATCAGATAAATGTTGGAGGGTATGTTACAGAGTGAAGCACCAACCTACATAGATTTGAATGCTCTATATAAGGTAAAATGTAGACTAGGACCTGAGTTCAAATCCTCTCTAAGCCATAGAGCATAACTTTGGACCAGTCGCTCTATCTCAGCATAACCAAACTCAAAGAGTCATCCTGAGGATAAAATAGCAAAGTGAGAGGACATCACTGTATACCACTTTAATCTGCTTGGAGGAAGAGGAAGATCAAGATGTAATGAATGTCTTAGGTAAAGTGAGTGCATTTACACCCCAAAATAAGCTCCTGCGTGTCCCCATGAAAGAGCATTGCCAAATGTTAAAACAGGAAAGGATTAAATAATGCTGTATAGCAGAGTAGCTTCTGTATTAGCTCTTTCTTGCACAGTTTTAAAAAAGCATGACCCTCCATGATTGCTATTTTGAAATCTTTTGTTATTATTATTAAAGTAACATTAAATGCATTCACACGTTTAATGTTATGCCTAGTTTGGCCCCAAGCCTAGTTTGCCTGTTTCTTGGGGAGATTGGCACCCATTGGACTGGTTTATTTTGCTCTCGGAGCAATTGGTTAACTTAGCAGCATTGCCAAGTGCGATCTGAATTAATTCATTCCAGGCAGTTTATTTGGAGCCAGTGAATTATAGGCTCATTTCAATTACTTACACACAACACACACAAGAACACACACCTTCACACTTCAGCAGGCTTAATTATAACCACAAAGTGGCCACTGAGGCCAACAGGCCAAGTAACCAGAAATAAGGCAGTAGTTACCTCATGTTCAGCACTGTAATTCCCAGAAGCTGAGCTTCAGGCAAGCATGAGCCTTCATTAATATAAGAGGCAGCTACTCAGAATACTAAAATGAATAGCAGAGATCTGTTTATGCAGTGCTTCTTCTAGTGCTGATGACATTCTCCATTATGTTTTTTATTTGTTTCTTCTGAGCCCAGAAAATGAAAGAGCAATAATATTTTTTTTTTCAGTTGGCATCCTTCTATATCAGGAGACAATGGAGCACCTTTGGGGGTGAAGTCAAACGGTTGGAGCGTTACAGCGCCTGCTGTGGCTGTAGAGGCCAATATGGGAGAGACATGTTTTGTTGCAGCTGGGGCAGATGAAGGTGTCCGGTTGTGCTGCTGCAAATGTATCATGACATTTCTCTCTCTCTCTCTCCCTCTCTCCACTCCTCCCAGCAGTCCTTCCTCCTCTGGTCACTGCTGTGAATACACAACCTTACTGTCTCCAGGCACTGTGGTCACCTGCAAGGGATTCCTACATGGTGGGGTTGATGCTGCCAGCCTTCAAATCTCATTTGCAGACATCTTTGTAATGCAGAGTTGGTCTGCCTGGTGCCTGAAGCCAGTTCCCTCGGGGATCCTGGCATCTTCCATTCTGTGGACATGACCAAGCCAGCATAGATGTCGCTGAGACAGGAGTGCAAACATGCTTGGAAGACCACAGCTTTGTTTTCAAACGTAATATTAAGAGGGCAGGTAAATAAAGAAGGAAGAAGATGATCACTGAGTGGCACTGTTTCAGGAAGAGCACTTTGTTGCCTAAACATTTACATTGTGTTACTTCACTGGGATACTCTATGATTTTTATACTTCTGCAGATTTGTAGGTGAGTGAGAGTCAGTTTACAAGTTTAAATAGTCTGTATCACACAACATTGTGAGCCAACCTATGGCTTATTGGGACTGCAGGAATGTGCAGGCTTCGAGAGAAAACAAAGCAGTTGCTTTGCTCCTGTTGGCAAAGTCACTCAAATAACACAAAGTCCAGATACAAAAGTCTTGATACCACTTTACTATAGAGAATGAACAAAACAGTGTGTAATTTGAGGGGGGAAAGGAACAGAGATGTCTTGCCTTTCTTACTTTAGGACTTTTATATAGCAGGGAGACATTCAGCCAAATATACAGGGAGCAAACACCCTCATAACTACACAGCCAATCACAGCATGTGCTACCTCATGAAAGATCTCATCACACTGCTTGGTTGCTAAGCAACACCTCCACCACCACTTCACATCAGGGTCATAGCTCTTCAAATGCAGAGAACTCTGCTGCTATTATAAAGCATTTGAATTTACCACATTGAATATGTAATTCAATATACATACCTGCAATTCCCACTAGATGGTGCAAAGGGAATCTGAAAACAATCTGAACTGTCTATATTTCAATCTAGATCTACTTTAGATTGTGGTTTTTTGTTCAGTTCTACTATTTGATTGTACTTCCAATTTCACTGCTGGGGTAAAAACTTTTGCATTTTGAAAAAAACATGCAGATGAACATCATGAGCAGCAATTCTAGCTTTTGAAACCTCTAAAGAATTTGTATCTAACCACTATTTGAAGAAGAGTTTGGATTTGATATCCCGCTTTATCACTACCCGAAGGAGTCTCAAAGCGGCTAACATTCTCCTTTCCCTTCCTCCCCCACAACAAACACTCTGTGAGGTGAGTGGGGCTGAGAGACTTCAGAGAAGTGTGACTAGCCCAAGGTCACCCAGCAGCTGCATGTGGAGGAGCGGAGACACGAACCCGGTTCCCCAGATTACGGGACTACCGCTCTTAACCACTACACCACACTGGCTCACATTTGATGCATGTGCTGCTCTGTTACGACATTTTTCGAGGAATAATTTCTTTCAGATTGTGAGCCGGATAATTCTTAATTTCAGTCAATATTTCTATATAAATAAAAGATGGAAATGCATAGCATAGTAGCATTTGCCATGATTAAGATCACCTAACATGTTATCTAGGTTCACCATTGGCACATGGTACCAAGCAAATTGCTACAGTTCTGCATTCCTGAGTGCTAGTAATGAGATATGACCACAAGTACATCCTTTCAGGAAACCGGAGTGTGTTTATTTCCCATTGGACTTGCTCACGATGGTTTGGATCCACAAAGAGGAGGAGGATATGCATCAGTAAGGTTCCATGAACCTTTGTGCAACAGCTAGTGGGAAACGTCTTGCAGGGCAGTGCCACAGTCAGAGATGACATTGCAACAGTAGCTAAGGAAAATATAGGCTATATATAATATACAAATGTTAGTGAGCTGAAAGGCCTTGAGAAATAACATCTCATTTTTCTTCTTTGTTCTGGTATTTCTTGTTTTGTTTACACCATTCTCCTTGTACACTTAGAACAAAGAAAACACTAATCTATTTGTTACACATTTTGATTGGCATGTATTACAGAATTCTATTCCACGCAATATCCACTTAGCTCATTTCCTTCCTTCCTTCCTTCCTTCCTTCCTTCCTTCCTTCCTTCCTTCCTTCCTTCCTTCCCTTGTATTTCTCTCTTATTTTTCATCTCAATCTTACTTTCAGTTTTTATGTGCTAACAGTTTATAGTCCAGCAACTGAACATTCCTTCCTTTTCACCGTTTTCTTTTGTATGTACATAATATCATAAACAGATTGTATGCCCATGAGCAAGATTTGTTTGTTTTCCATCGCCTGGGGAATTTCAGGCACTTTAGAAAGAATAGATACTAATAAATACTATCATCATAATCATCATCAACATGACAATAATCTTCATAATCATAATAATGAAAATAAACACCATTATTTATTATTGTTATTATCGTTATTACAACATGAACTTCACATTTGAAGTTTGTTTCATACACTAAAATTTGTGCTCGGATAAGGCATATGACTATGAAATCAATAGGTACCTTGTCTTGGGTAAAATTCAGCAAGTATTCCAAGTAGTCAGAAGTGCAACTGGGAAAGGATTGGGCCCCCACTCACAGATATTGTAAAGAGGCATGCACAGTATTTTACCAGATGTGTTCTTTTTTAAAAAAAAAATAAAATATTTTTATTAAAGATTTCTTAGTTTACAAAAAATCGTGCATTGTCTCTTTTTTCAAGTTGCATTTTATACAGATCAGTTTCATTTGTTGTGAGACATAGGCTATGAGATTAACCCCACCCAATGGACCGGAATGTGGTCTAAACCTCCCTTTAAATCCATATCAGCGAAAAGAAAAGAACTCACTCTGAAACTCACTTACAGATGATACCTAAACACCACAAAAACTAGTGCTAATACGCCCAGGAACCTCACCAAAATGCTGGAGAGGATGCACCTCCACATGTACATAGCTCCACATGTGGTGGGAATGTCCCCAAATCCAACTTTTCTGGACATCAATCATACAAGAAATATGCAAAATAACTAAGCAAATATTAGAAGTCACCCCAGAACTGGCCCTACTTAACATCTTCCAAGATAATAATGCCCACTCACACATCATAAAGAGCTCATAACTCACCTACTCTCAGCAGCCAGAAGCAGCCACTGGAGAGACCTGTCAGGAGTAAGCATGGACCAATGGTATCAAATAGTATGGGGTACCAGATGTGTTCTTCATCCTTCATGGGATAAGTATGCATAGTCTGCACTTGGGTATCACTCCTTACTAAGGGATCACCCCAAACCATTTTATCATTTTTTTAAAGATGACATTGTGCATTCATTTGTAACCAGGTAGGATTTTAAAAGGTACACATGTAGATATGCTAAAGTATAATACGACCTGCCAAAATGATTGAAATACTACCGCTGATCTGGAAATGCTATGAGAAATTCTGAAGGAGATAATCTAGCAATATATTATGCTTGGCAAAATATCTCACTGCTTGTCAAAACATTTTTTTGCATCTGTCCTTTTTTATTAAGAAGGTTACCGAACACATAACATGCACAAGCACACAAAGAAAGAGACAAAGAGATGTGATACATCCTTCAAGCCAGGTGTCAAATCAGGGTTCGTTGTTTCCTGAGAGTGCAGTAAACTCAAAAAGTAGGCAACGTAATTGCCCAGTGCTTTATCAATATGCAACACCCCTCACCCGGTACCTATTAGTAGGTGATTTTCTGGTATATTATGCCCTTGTCCAGGGTGTGACTTATCTGATGCATTATATACAACACAGTGAAAAATAACTGAAGCCAAGTTCTTTAGTCTATCTTTTTAAAAAAGGTACATGTTTTGAGTAGGCTTTATTCAAGTAGCTTTAAATTATTCACAGAAAGGAAGAGGGGGAAATTTGACTGCACAAACATGCATGGCACAGTTTGAACCACAAACTTCATTCAAGTTAAAAACTTTTGTGGGTGGGGTGTGCGGGCAAAATTTGAATTTAAACTGGAACCCAAACCTAACAAACATATTGAGCTACATATTGATATGTCCACCAAACTGAATTAAATAATTATTCAGGCCACGATTCAAAAGCTTTATTTAGAATCATTCAAGGGCTCCCAGCAGAAATTTATTTTCCTACTCTTGCAGCCTATAATAAAAGAAACGGATTTTGAACTAAAAAAAAAAAACCCCACCAACATTTTCAGCTTCAAATGGATAGTGGGGTGCTGTTTGGAGTGGGTGGGGAAGAGCTAGTATACATAGTAACCCTATGCAAGTTTACTCAGAAGCAAATCCGATTGATTTTAATGAAATTTACTCCCATATAAGTGTGCACAGGATTGCAGTCATGTCGTGCAATCCTACACATGCCTTTTACACATATTTGAAAGACTGTCAGAAAGTTGATGTAGAAAATTAGGTGTTCTTTTGCTCATTACCTGGACCAATGAGTTCAAATTACAGAAAGGGGGATTTTAGCTGAACATTAGGTAGAACTTGCTCATGGTATAAGCTGCTTCAACAGGGGAAGCAGATGGCAATGGACTCTAATTCATTTGCAGTTTTTAAGTAGAGGGTAAATGGCCAACTACCAGGCAAACTGTAGCAGGGGATCTCTGACCTTGCCAGGGCATTGAACTAAAGGCTATTTGAGGTATCTTCATATGTCAACTCAGAAGTTCAGGGAGTTCAGTGAAACTTATTTCCAGTAAGTGTATGCAGGCAACTCTCAACTAACAAGGAGGTTTACAGGGTAAAGTCAGAATCACATATAGTCAAACACAATGATGCCTGAAAGCCAAGCACAGTTTTTGGAGCCCAACCTCAGTGTGGACAATACAGCAAAATTACTATTATTATTCTGTTACCCTCATAGGAATATAAGAAGAGCCTAGTGGATCAGGCCAGTGACCCATCTAGTCCAACATCTTGTTCTTACAGTGGCCTGTGGGAAACCAGTAAGGAAGACCTGAACAACTGGTATTCAGAAACATTACTATCTATCACAGAACACAGTCATCATGTCTAGTAGTCACTGATATCATTATCCTTCATGAATTTGTCTCATGCAAAGCACAGCCCCTCTCAGTAAGTATGGAAAAAACAAAGTATGGAAAAACATACCCCCAATTAAAAAAATGTATTGGGAAACGTAAAAACCATTTCAAGAGAGCACCATTTTAGAAAACTATACATGATCACCAGCACCTGTCCCCATTCCTAGATAAGTGGCAATATACATATTTAGTATTTTATATGAGTATGCTGATTTCTTACAATATGAATTCTTGCACAATGCTAAAGACACCTCTACTGCCTCACTGCATAATATATAATATAGTGATTGTGATTTCTTTAATTTTTTGAATGACTGAGCATTTTTCAAGAAATCAAAATTGCTTTTACTTGTCATCTAATACCTCCCCAGATGCGCCATACCTTTCCTCAGCTTTATATTTTAAAATTGTATTTAAAAATTCCACAGACTTGCTTTGTAAAAGATAGTCAAACGGCATATTGCGTATCACTGCATTAATTTGCACAAAATGTTAGACTCCTTGTCAGCCTTAGCTGAATCACTTGCTTTCCAAGAGCCCCCCCCCCCCCCCGCGAGAGTTCCAGATTATGGTTGTGCAACAAAGACTTACCAAGCTATGCAAACAAAGTCAGGAAGACTATAGAGTCAGATGAAAACCTGCGGATTTATAAGAGTATATATTTAAAGTAGATGAATAAATGAGTTAATTTGGATATGCAGAAGATATTAAAAATAAATTTAAGGAACTACAGAAAGAGGGGGAAGGAAGTCAAGTTTTGAAATTTTAAAATGATTGTAAAATTAGTGAAATGTTTAAACCTGAAAAGCATAAAAAAGGAAATGGAGGTTAATCTAATCCCCTCCACTCCAAATTAAGCAAGGACCGTTTACTAAATGTGGTAGTAACTTAGACTTCAGGGACTTTAGAATTTTTGCAACTGCAATGGGAATTTTTTTGGGGGTGGGGATATATGTTGAATGTGACTTCCTGTTGAATTCCCTTGTATGAGAGAGGGAGTTTTTTTTTTTTTTAAGTTTGAACTTTGAACTTTCAAGCAGCATTGGGACCTTGTGAGTTGGAATTCATTACCGTAAGTGCCATGATATGGCATCTGAACAGGGAGTGTGTGGAGGTTGTTATTATGATATATGCATTTTCTTTTTAATGCAGAGATGACCTGTACCACATATAAACAGTTGTCCATAGTAAACTTAGACTGTATAAAACTACTTAAAAATCTCATATGCTGAAATGTCCATATGAGCCACCCACTCACTTGCAATCAAAACCCATGAGCAAATGTAAATGCTAGTCAATTTTAATTTTGTTCTTTGGGAGATTTGATTCTGTTTCGCTGCCTCATTTGCATTGTCTGTGTGAGAAGGCCAGAATTTATCTGTGGGAAATTATATTCTGAAGTCATATTTACAACATCCAAATATCAGGTCCTTGTGGGACTAGATATGTAATACGAGAATTATAAATGTGCATGTTAAACATTAATACTTAATCAGACATTGCTCCTTTAGTCTGGCAGCTGACATTTGTGATGTCTTAACTGTGCCAAAAAGAATGGGCCAATGGCTCTTTTCAGAGCCAGTATCAGGACTGCCAATTCAACTGTTAGGAAAAGCGACTGAGCACTGTGTGTGATACATATTAAGGCCAACAAAATCTCTCTGCATGGCTCCTGCAATTGCAATTTTTCTTACAACCCACATTTTCTCTTAATTAAAACATGCACAAATATATCTCCCCTCCCCTAATTACAGTGTACCTAGCAAATAGGTACATAATTGGGTTAAATTGAAATCTTTCCAGGGACAATTTTGTGTTTTAATAGTACCTTTCACCATTGGACCAAAGTGAAAGTCACTGAGGAGGGCTGTCAGCTGCCACTTGCTTACAAAATGACCCAAACACTAATTGTGTATTTTTTTAAAAAATCAGTGAACAGATCTGATAAAATGAGTGGGAACTGCTCTGTTTATGAGTGTTAATAAATGTCAAGATTTTATGGAAGTTTTCTATGTAAATACTGTACAAAATGAGTTCCCTTGCTGCAAATCATTTATATTTTTAACCTGTGAAGAATAAAGTGTCAATGACTTACTTCTGAGTAAACATGTGTAGGATTTTGCTGTAAATCCTATTGAATTCAATGGAGGTTATTCCCAGGTAAATGAGTATAGGAGCTCACCGTCTCAAACTCACGGTCATTTTGTTTCTCTCTGATATCAGCTGAGCAAGATTACTCTAATTGTGTTATGCTGTTTTTATTAGATTGTCTTTATTGTATATGAATTTTTAAAATATAATTGTTTTACTGTACACTGTCTTAGTATTATTTTAATGAGATGTAGCATATGCATATTTTAAATAAATAAATTGCATGCCTCCTCAGCCCCCATCATGGTAACTAGCAATTTTTGTCTTGTTTGTCCTTTCTGCTATTTTAGTGGAACAGTATTCCAACCCTGGAACATAGGTAGACTGCGACTCCCCTCTGCCAAAAATCCAGTTGCACCCTACAATTAGGCTTGGAGAAAAACCTTCTACAGGTATATTAGTGCTAAAGGAAGATGGTATTCAAGCATAGTTATTTCAAGACTGGAGGGCAGCAGAAAATGTCCTTCCCTAGCTTCAGTCACCATTAAGTGCACACACCCTGAAATGCTTTAACCCCCAAGCATAATAGCTTGGTGTGTGGAGGGCAGAAGAAGAGTGAAAGGCTGCACGCATGCACTGTATCCGTGTTCTGCATTTCAGCTCTAGCTCCACCCACTTCTTGTTTCTACTCCCAACATGCAACCTTCAGACAGAAAAAAGTTCCTCATCCTTACTTTAGTCCTGAGATGGGGAACTTCTGGCCCTCTAGAGGTTGTTGGACTCCAACTCCCATTAGCCCCCAATTACATGGCCAAAGGTGATGGGATGATGGGAACTGTAGTCCAGCAACATTCAGTATGCTAAAGGAACTAGACAGGTGCAGCCTGTCCGGCAAATGTTTCAAGGCTATGTGTGTTTTTAAAGGAAATCTAGCCACATCGAAGTCCATGGGACTAAAGAGCTTCAAAGCCCAATCCTCATGTTTTTTCCTGGTTTTGCAACCATGGCCCTCGCTGCTAACTGCAGAGTTCTGCCAGCAGCCCATGAAAGAGACTGAGGAGGCTGAACTTTAAGGCTGCAAAGGAAGACCCGAGTTCCCTGATTCTGCTGCAGGCTCCACTTCTGTCATCTCTACATTTGGTCCGGCTGCTTTCCCCTCCTCCCTCCCTCCCTCCTTCCACTTGCCACTCTGGCTATTTTACTTGGACCTGGACAAAGGTTGACCTGCATTTCTGTCTCCTCCTTTGTGGAATGGTGAATTTGCTTCAGCAATTTCCTTTTGTTCTTCCCAGAGTGGGTATTATTCGCTCAGGAGGTGGAACTACGCTTCTTCAGGTGATGAATGGTGATGAGCCCTACAATCCAGCACTTCTTCTGCTTGCTCAGGATGTGGCGCCTTTTGAAAAGCTTTTTTCTGTAGCTCTGTCTGGGGCCAGTTGATTTTTTTTCCTGTGGGAGACCCCATGTCTCACCCACGTAGTGCTGGTAACTAGCAATTGTAAGAAGGTTCTTGCATGCAGGAAACCACCACAATGCACGTCATTGCCCATGCAATTGTCTCTGGAAGTGTTCAGAACCGCCTAGGTAGAATAATGTAAAAGTGTTGATTGTATGGACTGGCCTCTTTAAGTGGCTGAGCAAGTCACTGGCTGTGATTTGTGCAATTGTTTAGGCTTGGCAAAGGGTCTGTTTTATGCAATCAGCACTTTCAGATGATCCTTCTGAGACTGCATGGGGGCCGGGCAGGTATGTAATTGTCCTTTATCATAACTCCGAGCAGCGATTAGTCTCTAAATGGCAAGCTGCAATCGGTTTGCCCTCCCTCAAATCTCTGCAGTGGCTTTATGTCTCACTCTGCAGCCATTAAGTTTTAAGCTGCTGCGCAACTAAATGTGTGTTTGTCTTTTGAGCACAGAACCATGATGTAGCTCCCGTGTGGTTGGTTGATGGCTGTTACCAGGCTGGTTGCTGGCAGAAGTCCATATGAGGGCAACACTGATGCTTCCATTTCCATGGAATATACTATGTGACTCTACCTGCATTTCTGTGGTGGCATTATCTATCAAATGTTGGTAGCTACATATGGAGCTCCAGATTTTGGGGGCCCCTAGAGTAAGCTGCTTTCAGTCCCTGCCCTTAGCATCCAACACATCTGTACTACCACTTACTGGCTGGTGTGCTGCCTGCACTCCTGTGGTGGTGGCATCAGGGAAAGAGAGCTCTGGGAATACATTGAACATCTGTATGCAGTGGCACCACTATCTTAATGTAACACAACAAAGTAGGCTTTTGAGGGATATCATTGTGCACTTTCTTTTTTCTCCTGGGTATTAAAATCATCATGGAAAAAACCCCACGGATATTAATTTTGGTTCTGTTAGATACAAAATCCAAAACGTGCATTTGTTGTAAAACGTTTTATCTGTTCAGACGGCCACAAATCCCTCCCAGGGTTTACAAGTTTGTTTTAACTTTCTGCGCGTTCCAAAACAAATGGGATTACTGGTATGTGTACGTAAGAATCAGTGGGGAAAAACAGCTTCATTGTCAGGTTCAACCATTTATATATAAAAGACAGTATTTGTCTTTTGGCTCTGCATTGGCTTATGCAGATACTTTGCAAAAAAAAAGGGGGGGGGTTAAAAGTGATTGTGTGGATATGTTTGCGGTAACTTCCACACATGCTGAGATGTAGGAAGCCTCTTCAGAACGAAGGAAGGAAGGAAGGAAGGAAGGAAGGAAGGAAGGGGGAAAAGACTGATGCTTTAAGAGGCAGGGGTTGGCTATAATTTGGACTGTCCACTGAGACCATAGTATAAGGTTACCAGATTTTTTTCAATGAATCCGGGGACACTTGTCAACTTCAATGGATTTTGTATGGGGACTGATTTGTAAATCTGGGGACTGTCCCTGGGAAACGGGGATGTCTGGTAACCTTACCATAGATTGTTCCTACTGTGAAATGACACATTAATGGTTACTTCTTCAACCAATGCATTCGTCTAAAGTGATGGTGATTTAAGAGAGTAAAAAAAAGCCTATACTGTGTCGTTTTCCTTTTCCTTCTCAGATTCAAAGATGTCTCTAATGTCAAAGTTTGCTTTCTCCCACCCTTCTTGTTTCTTGCACTTTACATTCATTGGGTATTCAGAATATTTCCATATATATTAGATCATCTCAAAATTTATCGTCTTCAAGATCTTTCCCATCAAATCATCCCACAGGAGGAGGGAAATGATCATCAGTATAGGTTTATTTGTCTTTTTAGAAGCATCTCTTTAAAAGGAAACTAAATTTATGTCCTGAACTTTCTTGTTTGGGAATAATCATTTGTCTAACCCTTAGAACTTCATTTGCCAGTAATATTTGGAAACCCACCATTCACATGCTTCTACATATATTATAGTCAGGGATACAGCATACAAAAATATATTTGTATGTCTGATTTCCACTGCACCCCCCATAAATTTGTACACCTACACTTCCTTGCCTGTGATACATGTAAACAAAGTAATCAGCTGATTGAATCCCTTGCAAGCCAGCGGAATGACTGCTAAAGGTCCCCAATTATGTATTAGTGTTCCCAATTACCTAATTACTGAGGACCCCTTTTCAAAAGCCAAGCCACTGACCCCCTACTTTTTAATTTTTTTGTAACTATGGTAGTTACCTGTGCAAAGCATTTTTTTTAAAGAAAATGTGGGGTAGCCCCTAATAAGCAAAGGATTTTAGGTATACAGTGGTACCTCGGGTTACATCCGCTTCAGGTTACATATGCTTCAGGTTACAGACTCTGCTAACCCAGAAATATTACCTCGGGTTAAGAACTTTGCTTCAGGATGAGAACAGAAATCGTGCGCTGGTGGCGCAGCGGCAGCGGGAGGCCCCATTAGCTAAAGTGGTGCTTCAGGTTAAGAACGTTTTCAGGTTAAGAACGGACCTCCGGAACGAATTGAGTACATAACCAGAGGTACCACTGTACTAAAAAAAAACCATCCTAAAATTTGTGATATTACCACAAATTGTCTATTCCCAGATAGTAGGAAAAACTTGTCTCCATTGCTCCACTACAACTGAATAAAAAAAAGCAATTGTTTCCCTAACTTGCAAGTGTTCTATACTGTATGCAGAAGGCTGTTTATATGAGAGAGTATTCAAACATGCTATTCCTTACTTGTAATCTGGGATGGTACATTTTAGCAAAACTTTGCCTCAGTCTGCTATGGCATCCTCAGAAACCCTTACCCCTTTAACCAAAAACAAACATTTCAGAACTTACAGGCTGGGATCAACATCCCACTCCAGAACATGTTGACTCAGATTTTAGTCTCACTGATGAGACGATGACAGCATGCACAAAGACATTTATTGATTCAATCCTTTGCATTGCCACATAAAAGGATAATATTGGAGACTGAAACTATTGTTACTTGAAACTCCAGAGGGCCTTCTCTGTGTATTACAGCAGTACACAATTCTTGGCTAACTAAAAGGACCAGTGGTCTTACTCAGAATAAGGCAACTTAATAAATTCATATGTATTTGAAAAATGTTGTCTAGCATTTGTGACTTATATCACAACTCTCATAAGGGAAATAAAATTAACTTTGGATTTGTTTTTACAAATTGCAAGTTAACTTTCCAAAGCTTTTAAACAAATTAAGGGTTGTTAACAGACAGCCTAAAATAAAACAAGAGAAAAGGTGGTAGAGGGAAAAGATAAAATGAAGGGAAAATAAAGCAGGGTGCTGTTTTTCAAACACTGAAGTTGCAATTGTGGATGTTTATTGTGGGTTGCCACTTAATGTTCTTAGCAAACCATAGATAGATAGATAGATAGATAGATAGATAGATAGATAGATGATAGATAGATAGATAGATAGATAGATAGATAGATAGATAGATAGATAGACAGATGTTTTGAATGTACAATTGGGATGGATCCAGATTTGGTCATCCTTAAGTAGACCCATTAAAGACAACGGGACTTGTTAATCTTCAGTTCCCTTTGACTTCAGTTGGTCTATTCCAAGTACATCTAACTAAGTCTGGCTCTGTCCACATCTGTACAGGAATGTGAGAAATAGCTACTCATAAAGATACATTTACCAAGACCCTGCATTGCATAACTGCATTTCCCCTCTATAGGTAAAAAGGTAAAGGGACCCCTGATCATTAGGTCCAGTTGCGGATGACTCTGGGGTTGCAGCGCTCATCTCACTTTACTGGCCGAGGGAGCCGGGGTACAGCATCCGCGTCATGTGGCTAGCATGACTAAGCTGCTTCTGGCGAACCAGAGCAGCGCACAGAAACGCCGTTTACCTTCCCGCCGGAGCGGTACCTATTTATCTACTTGCACTTTGACGTGCTTTCGAACTGCTAGGTTGGCAGGAGCAGGGACCGAGCAAGGGGAGCTCACCCCGTCACGGGGATTTGAACCGCCAACCTTCTGATCAGCAAGCCCTAGGCTCTGTGGTTTAGACAACAGCGCCACCCACTGTGTAGGTACAACCCTACAAAATGCTCAACATGCATAACCCAGTTAGAAGGCACACATCTGGTTTTCAGAAGTAGCTCCCAGCTGTAGGTATTTATATCTCCTTTCTGTGATCAAGTTACAAACTGGGAGTGAGGTGGGGAGGGCTTGCACATTGTCCTGATAGACAAGAACACAGAATCCATTTTGCCACTTTTAATTGTCGTGAATGGTCTTAATGGCGTTTTAAGTGGCAGTCTAAGAGTGCTGAACAGCTGTCAGAAGGACCATCAACAGAGGCAGACATAGCAGATTAGAAATCCTTAACATGATAAATTATCAGACAGTTTATCTATTGGGCCTTTGTCAGGACTTCTTATAAATTACAAACACAGATTCAGTGTTAATTCTATATTTCAACACCACAATAAATTATTGGATGGATTCTCACACTATTTTCACAGTTCCGTAGCACCACTGATTTATTCTTCATTAGCAAATACTTGGGGCCCATTACAAGACCAATAATAAGGGCAAAATTAAGCACTTACAATCATAAGTATTTGTTATTCTGATAGGTGCAAATGAAATATATTGCAATTCCATAGCTATAATGACTCTATCTGTCATCAGATTTGAATAACATACAAAGTAAGCATGTGGACAGCTTTTAGCTACAAATTAATGTTGCATTACCCTAAAAGACTTCAAATTACTGCATTTCCTTTAATTATAAATAGCTGTTAGCTACATTAATGCAGTTAACATTTTTTAAAAGTACATTATTTTCTGAGAGGGAAAAGGCCTATGGGATATGATTTACAGTTCCTCCAGAAACTAGTTATTCAGTAAGGACTTGACTTGAATTCAAAGATGTATCTCCATTAAGAGATTACATGGGTGTGCAAAGCATCCATCTCAGATCATATGCTAAAAAAGAGATCACTTCAAGTTAAAAGACCTCACCAATTCAGGCAAAGGTGATCAAGGGGAAAGATGTCAAGTAATGGCTTGCCTTGCAACCATGTGCTGAATCAGTTCTATAAACAGGAAGCTAAACCATCTGAAATTGATAGGGTATATTTTTATGTAACTGGTTTATTTATAACAAAATAAAATAAAAAAATTTCCTTCCAGTAGCACCTTAGAGACCAACTAATTTGTTCTTGGTATGAGCTTTCGTGTGCATGCACACTTCTTCAGATACTGTGTATCTGAAGAAGTGTGCATGCACACGAAAGCTCATACCAAGAACAAACTTAGTTGGTCTCTAAGGTGCTACTGGAAGGAAATTTTTTTATTTTGTTTTGTTTTGACTATGACAGACCAACACGGCTATCTACCTTTAACTGGTTTATTTATGACATTTATATCCTGTCTTTCTTTCCAAGGAACTTGAGGTAGTGTACATAGAGCCCCTTGCCATTTTATTGTCACAACAATATTTATGAGGTAGGTCGGGCTGAGAGAGTGTGACTGGTTCAAGGTCACCCAGTGTTAGGAGTCCAGGTTCCCGGCTTGATAACACAGTAAACGTATGTAATTTAAAAGGAGGGTTTATTGCAAAAACAAGCAATTAGCTCCGGACGGCTATAGCCAAGCCTCTAGCATCACCACTTAAGTTGACCCTTCTAAAGTATCCTTCCATTTCCGGCAGAATAAACTGAACCTATGACCCTTGCGTTTCTTATTTTGTTTCCTGTCAAACACCCTCCCCTTGCGACAACTTAAAAGGCTCACTGGATCCTCTCCAACTTCTTCCTCTGAAGAAGAGCTGTCTATCTTGTCTTTTGCTCTTGCCTGTGCCTCTTGAGAGCCGGGGCAGCATTCCAATATAGCTACAGCCTTATCTGGCTGCCTCTCAGGGTCAAGAGGAGGGGGAGTCTGCATCTGCCTTCTGTCCTCTGTCTGAGAGAAATATGATCCAGTCAGTTGCAAACTGCTGTCTGCTACCAGCTGCATTCCTAGTCTTGGAGCTGGAGTATTCATGACACCCAGTAAGCTTCATAGCTGATGGGGATTGGTCTCCCCAGTCTTAGTCTGAGACTTTGATCACCACACCATACTGGATTGAATCTTCTTTGAGATCAGTGTATAAGAATATGGTTTCCAAAATCTGAAACATCTGACCTCCTACAGTGAAAACATTTAATATCCCAACATCTGGGGTTGACAGTTGCCAACTAATCTCCATGTGTTTCTAACAGCTGGTGTTTCTGCTTTCCAAAGTCCTATGAAGGGACATGGCAGGACGAATGCTAATAGCTGTATGGTGGTATGGCACTTAGTCAGTGTACAGATTGCATGCTGATGTCACAGGGACAATTTCCTCTAGAGAAGTCCAAGATACACTACCAAGCAGATGCAGCCTATGAATTATGTTGTAAGAATTTATTCCTATAACAATTTCCAAATGAAAAGAAAGCTTGAAAGCTTTGTGAGGTGAATGTACACACAAACTGCACATATTCCATACAGGCTTTTGATCTGTCACCTGTAATATCGGGTACATACCAACTTCTATATATTATATATACACCATTCGATAACATTTACAGTATTGTTACACTCACCTATAATTGCAGCTTGGCTCACTAAACTACGCCAAGCATTTCAATATTTGAATGTATTCAGAACAGACTCACACAAAAGAAGCTCAAATGTGCACGAAAACCACATTTTCCTCATCTTATCAGATGTCACCAGCTGCAAAGAAACAGAACTCTAACAAGAACCTCTTTGCTAATCTTGCGGCTTAAATCACAGAGTTTATCTAGATATTCTAATGGCCAATAATATTAATTAGAAAATAAAACACTTGAGATTTAAAGTTATCTAAGCAAAATAAAATTGCATAGTATGAGATAATATCCCCAAATGACCAACTAAAGCTCCATCTGTAGTAGACATCTAAAGCTGTATCACACCAACAGCCATGGCTTTCCCCAAATAATCCTGGGAAGCCTAGTTTGTTAAAGGTGTTAAGAGTTGTCAGAAGAGTCCTATTTCCATCACAGAGCTATAGTTCCCAACTATACCTGAAAACAGGTATTGTCAGCCCACTCTTGGGAAGTGTAGCTCGGAAAGGAGACCATGATTCAGCTATATATCTCACTGTTACTAAAGTGACCACATTTCTTATGTAAGCCTTATAGACAGGAATTGGTGCAATGGTTAGTGGATTAAAGTGGGCTTAGACCTTGAGTTTCTTCTTTGAAGGAAAGACAGAGCATAATTTTTGGGAATGAATGAATACATAATCAAGACAGCAAAGAAAGCATCACTGCTATCTTTCTATTTTTAATCCTCTCCGAAGGGATATTATTAAGATTTTGTGAAAAGTTTAGCACTTGAAGCAGAAGGCATAATGGCACACTCCATTATACATTTAGTAACCTTCCAAACAATAACACAAAAAATAGGGCAAAAGATTCTAGGCCAGATTAATATTTGGGCTGCAAATCCCCCACCCCACACCTGTCTCCTCATTGAGCAAATGGATCATTTCCACAAAAACAACAACACACACACAAAAGGAAGAAGCCAATGCTGTGAAGCTATTTGCAGGATGCACTCTCCTCTCCTTGCATTAATGGCTCTCACACAATGCAGTCCTAATCACTGCTAAGCATTTCCCTTAGATGCCTTCCTTTAGCCAAATGTTGCAGACTGCATTGATTAGACAGTGATAGCTCTTAAATCACTGCTAATGACAAGTGTAATTTTAGCAATTGGAAGGACTCATACCATGGGTTGCAGGTGGTTCTGAAATGCTATACAGCACACTAACAAAGTTTTCACCACATTTCCTGTGTTTAAAAACGTAGCATAAAAAATTTTGGCTATAAAAGAGTATAAAGTATTTCATGGATATATCCAGTACTACATTTTAATATAACTGTATACCTAACGCATCAAAATATTTAAAATGTATGATTTTCCCCCTTTGATGTAATCTAGTTTATTATTTGTTTTTGTTTGTATCATGTTGCAAGCATAAAGGAAACAAACAGCACCTTCTGATTTATTTGCTTTACTCCAATAAATTGTAAGAGTGGTGTTGGCAGTGACTTTTGGAAATGAAGATCTGGGGACACAAACTCCCCTCCGTTTAGAAATCCCCACACAATCCCCACACAATTACAACCTGAGCCAACCTTTTTCTGTCTACCTTTTGGCTCTGCATGGCATGGTTTAGTGCCAGTCCAACCCATTGCCATTGCTCGCCATTCCAGCTTCTATATCTCTCAACTTTTCCTAAAGTTCCCTAGTTGCAAGTCAAGAGAGAAAAGCAGCAACACAAAAAACTGATGAAAGTTGTAGAATGATTCCACAATAATCCCACTTCCTCCCTACCTCATAACTTCGTTGATTTGGAAAATATACGTCCTTGAGCAACTCATGGAGCAG
This sequence comes from Darevskia mixta, assembly GCA_034641385.1. Lineage (NCBI taxonomy): Eukaryota > Metazoa > Chordata > Lepidosauria > Squamata > Lacertidae > Darevskia > Darevskia mixta. The sequence goes on from JAWWNH010000058.1 coordinate 14,659,318, forward strand.
TTTGAACAATGATCTGCTTTGCCATTTGTGGAAGCTTTTTACCCTTTATTATCTTTCTTATTATTCAAGGATACACATATGGACACTTGTACTCTAGGAAATTGCAATCCAACATAACTATGCATAAATGCTAGTAAGTGCATGAAGGGGTTAAGACCAGTGAGTTCTGTTCCTATGTCATGGCCCCCCTTCCCCATGAGGGAGGAAGTGAATCTGCTTATCTTCTTCCTCATCCTCTTCTCACTATGTAACCCACCAGGACAAACATGTTTGAAACTTTATTCTGTATTTTGCACCCAAGAGTAATCTACCTGTGTTCTCCTTGCGGCTGCATGGATTAACACATGAACCAGACCTTTGAATTTGTAAAGAAAGCATTTTAAACTTAATTAGCAATGTGTGGTCTGTTCATTGCTAGAGGGGGTAGAGAGAGGGCTGAAAATGTTTCAAAACAGACCAAGTAGGATATGCAAAAGGGTTTAACAATCTATACTCCACACTGTGCTGCTGATTAACTGGGAGAGTGTTTTATTTAACTCTGCTAGGGGCTGTCTTCTGCTGGAGAGTGTGCAAAGCCCCACATTTTGAATCCAAGCTCCAAGGCAATTCTTTTCTGAATTACCCACATGTGGGTCAGATCTAGTTTCCACATGTACTAGAGTCAAACACGACTAAGACGACTAAACAACAACAACTACCACCACACTAGCAGCAAAGTTTCTGCATTAAAAATTTCTAGCTTGTCCCTTTGGGGTTCATTGGCTCCTACTGGCTCTGTCCAGAAGATGGTGTTTGAGCTTGTTGGAAGCTATGCTGAATGAAGCCTTTCTCCATTATGGAAGAACACACAGCATCCCTGTGTTCATGATAGTTGCTATAATGTTGTGGTTGTTGCTTAAATTTGAGAAAAATTATATGAAGGAAACACAGCACTTTCAATTATTTACAATATGCTGTAAAATTTGGTGAAAGTTTGAGGGGGCATTTTACAACATTAAAATTGCAATAAAGTATATGGTGTTAGGGCTACTCCCTTACTTTTCCTGTCCAGCAGTCTCTTTTGTATTTCCAGACAGGCATAAGAATCATTATTCCATGGTCATCCCTCCCATTTCCTTAAATCAAAACATCCTGCCAGTATTTCACTTTTAGATCATTTAGACTAGGCCATACTTCTCACATTTAATGCTTGATGTTTTGCTTGATCTTTTCATGGTCAAGTTGGTAACTCTTCTAGGAATCATCAAGGGTCTACTATTTTTCAACATTTTATACAGAGCTTAATCAGATTAAAGTGATATTAGTAATATCAGTGCTTCCCCCCCCCCCAGGAAAAGAGGTCCAGGAACTCCCACTTTTTTTTTTTTACAGACAACCCTAAGTTGTTGAGCTTACAATGCACTGCCCCAGAGCCATGAGCATGCAGACCGAAGCCTATACAGCTGCCAGAACACACCAAAGAGGTGGTGGAACTAGGTTCCGGTGAGTTCTGGCTGCAAAAAAGCCCTGAATGCCAAGCTGAGCATTGTGTACAGATGGATAGAAAAAGAAAACACTCACGTTTGTTTAGATTTCATGTTTCCAAGAGCCTTGTTGGCCTTGCTTCATTTCAAAGCACTTCTTTGTTCTTCTTTGTTCATTAGCCTTTCCACACTTTTTATGACTCAATATGTTTGAGGTTTTAAAGCATTTCTATCCAACACTTCAGAGTTAACGTATAACACCTGCACTGAAATGATTTTGCTATCTATTAATTTGACTGACACACTCTTTAAATAGACACAATAAGCAGATTTTTCTTGATGCCATTGTGTAGGTAGAAAAGGATTTGAGGAAATGACTTACAAAAGCTGTACACACACCTGTCAGCAGTCCTTCAGTAGGGTATCTTGTATTAGAGTAGTAGTGAACGCTGATCTATTGATCTTTAATGTGCAATTGCCAATACATTATTACCAGGAGACCATTTCTGCCCTTTGTGCCAACTGAAGCTTCTGAATATAATCATTAGACTATAATAAATCCATTAGAATAAAATAGTAAAAAAAAGCTATAGGGTACTAACTGCCTTTCCACACATACAGTAGGCCTATTTGGGCTAGAACACTAAAGTTGTGTGAGCCTGTTCCTTCCTTCTCCTCCTATGTGGATATTAGGAACTATGCAGCATTTGCTTAAATTTCAAAATAGCCATACTTTGCTGCATTGTCTGAGCATTTTTATACAAGCAAGCCAGGATTGAAGCTATGGTTTGAAGTTCTATTTCTCAGACAAACTGTTGTAAAAAGCAACCGCAGTTTCTCCTGATTCAGACGAACCATGGTTAGTTACAAATGAAAGTAAACATTTCCAATTTCCTCCTTGTGAGAAACACTCACTCTAAGGCTTGTTCATGTAGCAGTAAACCATAGTTTAGTGTTATATGTAAATGTAGTCATATCACACTTGTGATAGTCTTCGAGTTCACCTAAACATGTAAAGAGTGGATGTGCCAAATATTTTAAATAATACATTTCATGCAGGACTCCTCATTAGGTGGAGTGGGTGGGTGGGGGGTGCCTGCAGCTCTATGTATACTCAGTGACACAAGCCCAAATTTGCCTTGCTTATTCTTTAAATCATCTCCACAAATCAGGATAGAGACAAAGAAATAACTTAGATGGCTTTAAAAGAGACTTAACACAAATTTGCAGGGGATGGGGCTATCAAGTGTGATGGTTGTATTTCACCCCCAGGGTCCAAGGCATCATGTGTCTGAATACCAGTTGCTCGGGGGGAAACAGCAGTGAGGAAGGCTATTGCCCTCATGCCCAGCTTGTAGGCTTCTTATAGGTATCTGGTCAGCCACTGTGGAGGAACAGAATGCCAGACGAGATAAGTCTATGTTCTAACCCAGCAGGGCTCTTCTTATGTACCGGTAGGTTTCAAATGATTAACCATGTTTGGTGGTATTTTCAGAAGGTTCTGTTATACACCAAAAAGAACTTGAAAGGAAACCTGGAATAAAATTTCTACACAAATACCTGCCATCATTTTCTAGCTTTGCATTACAATATTATCAAAGCCACATTTACATGCCTTGCCCTTCTACATGCTCAGGAGTGGTATCAACTGAATGGTTGCCGAGGGGAGAAAATAAATTTTCAGTTGCTGTAAAACAGAAAACTAATAGTTTTGACTAAAGATCAACCTCATTTAGGGTTGGAACTTGGAACGCCCGTCCACTGACCTGTCAAGTATTATCAAAGGGCCACTTCTTCTTTGATTGTGGCCAGATATTTGATTACGCTAATTATGTGTACTTTTTATGACATCATAGTGTTATCCAACAGTGATGATAGCAGTGTCTCATATTGTTTTACAATATCTGATTGAATTAGGATACACTCTTAACCAACAAAAAGCTGAAAGCAAACCTAGCTACTAGTAAGAAACCAATCCAATACCCTAGTCCTAAACTTATTTACTTGAAAGTGGAGCAGCTCACACAGCCAGCCTGTGCAAAAGGAACATGAAAAGAAGTCCTGGTATACATCATCATGTTGAGATGAACATGTCAAATGAATTTCTTTGTTACAAGGTTATTTTATTGTATGATTTCACTACTCCCCACATCTTCAGCTATCATGGTTTGCAGTGGCATCCAAAAAGCACACTTTGTGCTTATGATTACCTTTAGGAAGAAAAGTGACCAGCCATGCACACATTAGATGTGTAAATTTGTGTTTGGTTATTTCTCATTAAGAGTTTCTAGGCTCACAGCCCAGAAGTGTTGTTTTCAGTTTCTAATGCCAATTATACTATAAATAGTGCAGATAGCCATTATTCTGTGCAGTAGGGTTTTTGATTGGCATTAATGCGTAAGAGAGCTGTTTATCTCATACAACACACTTTGCCACTTTTCATTTCTTAAGTCAAAATGTTTTCATGTAAACTCTTATGTCTGCTCTGCATAGTGAAATGACCACAACTTAATTCACTAACAGGAAAGTAAGTCAGGATGAGTTCCTATGTTTGAAACAGGAAGGCAGCGCCAGGTAAGCCCTGGGCTAAGCTGATTGCCACCAAACCCTTAAGCTATTACGAAGTGATGGAGACAGCAGGCAATCGGCGGCTACCTTCTTTGACAAGCTATCATGATGATATACGGGATGAGATACTTGGGTCCACCTGCTACTAGAAACCCTGGTTAAAAGATCCCTGTCACTTTTTAGCTATGCTGCTTAAGAGGATGATAACCTTAAGCTTAACCATTAAAAAAAAAATTGCTACCTTAATGATACTTAAGTATCACATGATACTTCTGTATTTAAGTCAAAATATTGAAGATGCTATTTTGCCTTGTTCCTGTAGACTAGAACAGGAGAAATTAATCTGATCCCATCCAAAGTTTGTACTCCAACTCCTTCCCATCAGCACCAGCCAGCATGGTCAATATTTGAGGATGCTGTGAACTGTAGCCCACCAGAACCTGGGTGACCAAAAGGTAGCCACACCTGCTGAAGAGAAGACAGTCAATTTCCAGTGTAAAAAAATAAAAATGTCAACTGACATTCCAGTGTAAAAACAATGCAAGTAGCTAGGATAAATATCCAGATGAAACGGAACTTTTTCATCATCCACAGCAAATGCCAAGTGAAAGTAATTTCCATTCCTCACATATACAACATGTGATCCAGAATAAAAAGCTGCTAAGGGACCATTCCGTCTGTAGCTGACACTTGATCTTTGCTGCATCTGTGTTCTGACAACCATACTGGTATTGATAAGGAAGCAGTGCTCACAAACACATTCATCCGAATCAACTGGTTCTAACCTGTCCAATCAGACTACTGTATTAGTAGATCTCACACAAGCTGCTGAAACTGATCCAGCGCTAGTCAATGTGGTTGCTGGTTTTCTGGGCTAGCGTAGCCTTTATTGGATTTGTGCTGCTATTCAAGGGAAATCACATTGTGGTTCTGGCTTGATGAAACCTTGTAAATAGATCTATAAATCTGAAGTGGTGGGTTTAATGCCATGGCATTTTTGCAAAGCTATGCTAGAGGGTCTGGAATGTGATGAAGGAAATGCAGGGACGTGTGCCATTCTTCACATTTGCCTCTGATGCTTCACCGCTGTCTCTCATGCTTTTGAAATATTTAATGCTTCTACCTGTAATGCCACTTCACAACAGCATGCTGTTACTTAGCATAGGAACAAACACACAGTAAGGTTGTTCTCAATCCTGGGTTGGTTTGGGAACCCAGTGAAGCCATGGGCAGTGGGGTGCAGGCAGCAAACGAAGACCAAGAAGCAGGTGCTAGATTGTAATTAGGCCACAACTTTCTTGATTAAACTAGGTTTGGCATAGGCATTGTGTATGTATCCACTGATCAACCAACCCACCTGCTGGTTGGTAGGCTGTTCATTAGACAAAACGGGGTCGTCCAGTGTTAGGAATCCACCACAGCATGAACTGCTTCCGTCTTGCTCCATGACTGCCAGGGGGCGTTGTGTCCTGTTAGCCTCCAAGCTACGCTTCTGGACAGGAAGCGCCACCATCCAAATTCCCTTAGGTCAGGCATCCCCAACCTTCGGCCCTCCAGATGTTTTGGACTACAATTCCCATCACCCCTGACCACTGGTCCTGTCAGTTAGGGATCATGGGAGTTGTAGGCCAAAACATCTGGAGGGATGCAAGTTGGGGATGCCTGCTTTAAATGTACCTCTGGCTGGGATGGGACAGGCGGGCTCTTTTCCCTGCCTGTCCCAGCCCAGGGCCTTATCTGCCCTAAAGTTGCAACCTTTGCTATGAAGAAGGCTATGAGAACCAGCCAATCTGCTGGAAAAAATCCTCCTGAAAGCAGGAGGCAAACTCTGTCCATAGCAAACTCTGAGCCAAGCTGCTCTACTCATTGAGAACAGTCCTGAAAACAAAGCAAAATAGAGAGAGATGGTATGTAAACCAAGCAACTACTGCTGTGCATTGTGCTCTGTAGGTTCCTCCCCCTTTTATACCGCTAACACAGAACAGGAAAGGTGAAGTGTTCACCCAGGTTTGTGCCAGAGCCCTGTCCCCTGGCAATCCAGCTTCCTCACTGATTGGCTCAAAGGTCACATGGACATTACCAGACTCCTGTGTGGCTGCAAGGCATAACCCCAGATGAACGAAGGACAGAAATGCCAGGTGTTCCCCTCTCCACTACAGGGCTGGAGTCCAAAACAGCTGCAGGGTGACAGGTTCCTGATCTGTAACGTAAGCGCACTGCTATTCACAACCCTGCTGGCAGACTGATTTCATAATCATTTGCCAAAACTGTCAAGTTCACCAAGCATGAGAAGGCTGTGATAAAATGGAGGCTCCACAATAGATACGAAGTAATCAGCAGCACGAGCAGTTCCATAAATCAACCATTTTAATCCAGAACTTGATTCTAAGAGTGTGCATCATACACGTTTTGGGCTTGTCCAAACTGAAGCAGGATCTCTCTGAAGCACTCCAAACTAACACAGTGATCTCCAAAGCACTTTGAAGTGTTTTGGAAATTCAGATGTTAAAAAACCCTGCAGACAATGTGTTGGGGGGGTGGAGTGGGGGGCAGGAGGAGATGAAACATTTATCCCCAAGCTTGCCATATCAGGAAAATGTCATAAGCAAGAGAGGGAGAGTTCTTTTGTAGCTGACAGTGATTCAGAGGGAATAATTTTACCAGGGCTCACAAATCACATGGCTTTGGGGAAGGGATGCTAAAGTAATGCATCACCTTATTTTTGTCTGTTCTGTGTACCTTGCTAGTTCTGTTAGCGCTACTTGCTTGCAAAATCTGGGCAATTCAAGTCCTTCTCCCTCTGTGCCACATATTCACACATCTTCTCCTGTCAAATCAGCTTTCACTTAGTTTCTGTGACATACAGAATCACAGAATTGTAGAGTTGGAAGGGACCCTAAGGGTCATCCAGTCCAACCCCCTGCAATGCAGGAATCTCAACATGTGGTCCTCCATCCAGTTTGAAAGCATACCGAATTCTGCTTAGCTTTGCAAATGTGCTAGCAGTTCTGTTGCTGCACCACTAGGAAAAACAAAAGACTGTATACATTATCCTCTATAATAATTCCCTAATGTCCCTGCGTCCGTGTCCGTGTGTCAGTGGAAATTTCCACTGCGCATGTCCCAGGCGGACGGACGCAGGGATTGGACGACGGGAGGGGGGCGTGTCCGAGAGGCAGCGGCGGCGCACGTGCGTCTCAGTTGGGGCAGCGCCGCTGCCTCGCACGGAGCTCGCGCCGCTCTCCTGTCTGAGCGATCCGCCGAGGGAGCGCCAGCTCCTGAGGCTGCCCGTCCGTGCTGCTTTCAAGCAGCACGGACAGGCAGCTCCAGGAGCCGCCACTCCCTCGGCGGCAGCGGTGCTCCCTCGGCAGATCGCTCAGCGGTGACTGAGCGATCCGCCGAGGGAGCGCCGGCTCCTGAGGCTGCCCGTCCGTGCTGACAGGCAGCTCCAAGAGTCGCCAGTCCCTCGGCGGGAGCCTGCGCTCCCTCGGCGGATCGCTCAGTCACCGCGGGAGCAGCAGCTGTGACTGCTCCCGCAGTGACTGAGCGATCCGCCCAGGGAGCGCCGGCATTATTTTCTAGCCCCCGCCCGTTTTTCAACGGGCTTAATTTACTAGTGCCAAATAAAGTAGTAAAACAGCACAAAGCTGTGGCTTTACTGACAATCTTCTCAGTAGATCGAATCAAGCAGCCCGTTGCCAGTGAAAGGTAGGATCTCATGCCACAAAAAAATTAGCCATTGGTGATGGTCACAGAGGCAAGTATTGGATAACCAGCTGGTGTGTACAACCCAAAATGACCATCTACACTAATCAACAATGATAATTATCAAATGGCACAAATGCAAAAATTACTGCAGGGGGACATTATGATGAAGTAATGTACATGCTGTAATCTGAATTAATCCCCTTTTATTGCTCTACCCTTTCAGACATCTGGGTAATAACATCTCTTTGCTGTGCATCACTGAAGAGTGAGCATTTGCTCTAAGTTGTTACCTATTTCTTTCGAATTTCAATATGACAATTGGGGTGGAGAAAATGCCCAAGGGGTCTAATTACTGAAAGGTTCTGTACTTGACAGATACTTAAGAGGAAATAATATTTTATTCAAAGATGCAGGGAGTATTTTTGGGTTCGAAACAGGTTGAAGCAAAGTAGTCCTCTAATCTCCATAAAAATGCAGATCGTGTTGGATCATAATAGTGTTAATACCTTAAAAAAACCTTCCTAGTCTTTAGTACTAAAGTTTAATTTAGATGATGTGTTTCCAGCATCTTCAAAATTGTTTTTATGACAGCAGTTGAAATTATTCAGGTTTTATACTTGGCTGGGTGAGTGTCATACAATTTAAACCCCATCCATGGGTCTCCCCAGTTCTAGTCAGACAAACTGGCTACTATTATTTCCATATTTAGAAGACTTGCAATCTTGTTTTGTTCTGTTAAGTCCAATTATAGTGCTAAATGGGTGTTCAGATATTGTAACTTTGTATTAATGTGACATTTTACATGTAACTGTGTATTTTTGTAATATTTTATGTTTTCCATTGTTGTTCTAGGTTTTTGTGATATTTTAAATATATTAGGCAGTACAGAAAATAAATAAACATGGAGAAAATGAGGAATATTCAGGAGGCAGAGAGGAATATAAGGCATTGAAGATGCTCAGGGGAAAGGGGAGTGTCTGAGAAAATGCCCCATGCTTGTGACAGGTTTAAGGAGCAATTGTTCATTAATGTCCACAGAAGCGAAGATAAGTAGATCCCAGCGATTTCAAACCCATGAACCGCAACACTTGCTACTGAGAGATGTTGTAGTACTGTGGTCAAGAACATGAGCTGTGACCCCTGGGGTTCCCAGTTCAAAACTTGCATCAGTGGTGAGCTCACTTGGTGCCACAGGCAAGCTGATGTCCTCTCCCCTTAGAACCAAATGTGTAAAGTGGTATACAGTGGTATCTCGGTTTACTGACGTAATCCGTTCCCGAAGACTGTTCCGAGTTCCAAAGCGTTTGAAAACCGAAAACTCAACACAGAAGCCTCAATATGGAAAACCCAATACAGAAAACTCAATACGGAAGTTGTGTGTTATGTTCAACTTCCGAGGCGCGTTCAAAAACTAAAGCACTTACTTCAGGGTTTACTGTGTTTGAAAACTGAAATGTTTGTCAATGGAGACGTTCAAAAATCGAGGTAGGACTGTAATTAATAATACATTTTTTTTTACCTTGTTAAGGTAAAAATTAACGAGAACATATTTATGAAGTGTACTGAACACTTGAAAACCTCTACAGAAATGCAAAACAACAGTATCAGCACAGATGGACAAATCTGTTAATTTTATTTTCAAAGGATAGCTGTGTTTTGATTTGCAAACTAGCACAGGAAATGTGAATTAGGTAGGCTCACATTAAAACGTATCTTCCCCACCATACCTAAGACCATTATCCTTTAAACATTTATAGCACACTTCCAGTTCAGCTGGCATTTTACAGTCCTTTGAAAACTATTTTTTTTACTGAACTGTATTAAGATCTACGCACAATTATCTCACCTATCTTCATGTCTCTCCAATAGAAGGAGGGCCCCTAGAGGTAGGATGAAAAGGCAGAAAGCAAAGTGTTATGTGTGTGTATTAAACTAGGTAGCTAAAGCTGGATTAGTGGATTTGCTCACCTATGAGTATAGTATAAAGGGATAAGATGAAAGGGTTTGATGAGAGAGATCAGTTGACTTTCTAGATAAAAGGAGAAGGTTCTATTGAAGGAGATGCTGATGATACAATAATGGCTTGATTCTCACTTCACAAGAGTCTCTGGAAATGGGAATGTACATCTCAATATGTGAACCATTGTGCTAACACCACCTTGAGCACTACCCCTTTCTCAGCTTATTGTTGTGAAGAAAATAATAGCAGATAATTGTGGCATTGTTCCAAATTACCCCTAGTGAAGCAGAGAGCTGAGGTACAGCCAGCCTTTTTCATGTTTGGATCTGGAGAAAAATGCAGCTAGCTTCAAGCACTAAGCAGAGAGAAAGGAGCTGTTTACTAAGGCATTTTCCACCTTGCAGGCCAATTATTTCCCTTTGTAAGGTTACAATTGTGTTACAAGGCTCAAGCTCCATGCTGTCAGATATTTCCCAAATGTCGTTGGACAAGCTGCAGTCTGCAGCCTTTCTGTCACCAGAGTTAATGGGGAAAGCATGGAAGAAGCAACTTCAAATACCTTGCTGTGGAAATCCATTAAAAATAATTCCGCCTCTTCAAATATTGCAGTATGAGCAGGTAGCATGGGATGTATGTATGAAAAGGCAAATATTAATTTAAAAACATTTTTGTTCCACCTTTAAAGTCCCAAAGTTGGATCAGAAAATAAGAATAGGGATGAAATTTCACGAATATAATCTGTTGTTAAGCAGAAATTAAGCAAGCATCAGTACAATAAAGTTAAATGTTAATCCATTTAGTGACTAGTAAATATTCTGTGGGGGAATTTTGACCAACTGGGGCACAAATAATAAACTGAAATTCCCTACGCCCTAAAAGTTTCTCCTAATTTGGGTCTTTCCAATATGGTTATTTGAATCCATCTCATACAAACACACCTTTTTTACAATGTGGGCATAATTATATACGGTACTTATTGAGATGATTGGAAAGTTTATGTCTACACTTCTATGCAGATGCAAGCCCCACTGAGTTCATTGCAGTTTACTCCTAGCTCTGTGGGTAAGGGATTGCAGCTTAAAATAATTATGTGAGATGCTTTGAGAACTCACGCCATCTCAGATAAATGCTTAATATTACTGCTTCTACCTGTTGACCTATACATACAAGAAAAGCCACCAAACCACTGCAGGGCAGGCAGAAGTTGGGGGGGGGGAGGGACCCCCTATCAATTCAGAGCAAAGGGGATTTCTTGCTTATAGTATGACTGCCTTTCCCTGCAAAAAAAAAGAAAAAAGAGTGATTAATTCTCATGGGGTAATTTAATAAAAGGGACACGGGTGGCGCTGTGGTCTAAACCACAGAGCCTAGGGCTTGCTGATCGGAAGGTCAGCGGTTCGAATCCCCGCGACAGGGTGAGCTCCCGTTACTCGGTCCCAGCTCTTGCCAACCTAGCAGTTCGAAGCACGTCAAAGTGCAAGTAGATAAATAGGTACTGCTCCGGCGGGAAGGTAAACGGCGTTTCCGTGCGCTGCTCTGGTTCACCCGAAGCGGCTTAGTCATGCTGGCCACATGACCCAGAAGCTGTCTGCGCACAAACGCCGGCTCCCTCCGTCAGTAAAGCTAGATGAGTGCCGCAACCCCAGAGTCATTCTTGACTAGGCTTAACTGTCAGGGGTCCTTTACCTTTACCTAAGTTAATAAAAGTGTGCTGCTAATAGGAAGCATTAACAGATATGTTCTGATGAGTAATAAGAAATTTGACTATTGTGGAAAGGATATTCCTTGTGCCTCTTCAATCTTTCTGTCCAAAATGGCTAAAGTGAACTGACAATAGAGCTGAAACATTATGTGTGTATCTTATTTATTTATTAGATTCATAGCCTGCACCTTCCACCAAAGGAGCCCAAAGGATAGTTGTTGAAGAGCAGTGGCCAAGACAGCAACACAAACAAGGAAGGCTCCAGCTCATATTTCACATCTGCTATGAGTTCACTAGGCGGCCTAAGACAGGCCATTCTCTTCCAGCCATCTGTAATGGAGATTAAAACAAAACACACACACAAAACACCCAGCCTTAAGGAATTCAAGATACTTTGGGTGAAGGGCTTTGAAAACATGGACATATATGCAAAGTAGTTATTCTGTTTGCTGTAGGAACTTCCCAATAAATTCTAGCATAGCTTAGCAATTATAGTTAACCAACTTCAAATACTGTACATATTGTACAATGCTTGTTATCTGTTGCAGATTTTAATGTAGTGTACGTAGTGTCGGGGGTGGGGGGGGGAGCTCTAGTGCACTGCCAGGAGTGCCAGTGTGTGTATTTTTGACGATAAAAAGGCTGAGTGCTTGCCAGCAGCAGCTTGCTGTCAGTAAAAATGAATCTGAAACAGATGCCAACTGCGTCAACAGCTTGAGCCCTATAAATTTTTTATTAGTCAAAGACACAAATCATGACAAAAGTACATAGGTGCAAGCACATCAAAGAATGCCATTATTATATTCAAATTCAAGGTATAAAGCTATACAATGATTTGTTTCCCAGACAGACTATTACATTTCCTATTTACCGCACCACAATGACCATATTAAGCCCCACAAAAAATCTATTTGGGGAAAATTTCCTATTTTACCATAGTGAATTACTTCAGGGGTAGGCAGAAGGTATCCTGCAATCCCTTGGTGGACCAATAGCTAGTTTCTGGTGGATACCTAGCAGAGGTGCCCCACCCAGAGGGGCACAGCTGCAGTAACAGTCTCCCAGCAGCAGCAGCAGCTTACTAGGGGGGAGAGAGAGGGGCTGCTGAGGATGGGGCTACATGGCACCCCAGTGAGAATGATGGATTGGCTCTGGGGGGGGGGACCAAACAGCCCCGACCTTGCCATTGCTTCACTTCTCCTCACCCTTTCTTGGTAAGCTGCAAATGCAAGACCACGTAAGTTGATTAATTATGTCTTAATTCAAAACAGAGTATAAACAGATGCAGTTGCAGCTGTAGAAATTTAACATGAACCACAGGGATTCTAGCTTTTTTTAAAATTTGAAAAAGGAAATAAGTACACCGCACACATTATTATTATTATTATTATTATTATTATTATTATTATTATTAAATTAGTATACTGCCCTTCATCTGAAGATTCCAGGGTGGTTCACAACAGAAAGATACAAAATGAGAATACAAAATACATAATAAAACACGAGCAAAAATAAAAACAAACCAATAACCCACGCTCCCACAAACACACTTAAAAAGCCATAAAATGTTAAGCTAGCTCACTCCTGATATATAAACAACCATGAGTATGTTTTAATGGTAGGCAAAATAGGTTGTGTTTGTGTATGCATTTTATACATGCGCCCACACATTGCACATACTTACATATACTGATTCATTCATAGATTTCCTTAGAAATTTGCAAAGACCATTGTGAACATACCAGAACCACATCTCCCAGACTAATGTGGATCAGAACTTAGTTATCCACTGGCTGTAACAGTTCCTGAATGTTCTGGCACCACTCATTCCAAACAATTTTAAAGTGTGTATTTTAATATATAGTACATTTAGAGGATTTTTTTTAATAAGGGAAATGTATGTTTTAAAACATATGTAAAATAACATATCTTAAATTAATATAAATATATTGCCCTAAAGCACTAACACAGCTACATTAATTGTTTTTGTTGTTGTTGTTGTTGTTGGCTTTAAAAATAACAAATTTAGATGTAAAGAAGCTAATCCTAAACTGCATTCTAGTTTTGAGAAAAAAGATGCCACCTGAAGACAGGATTTTTTTCCTCTGAATAAATACTCCCCCCCCCCAGCCTCCCATTTGGCTTGTATTGACCTTTTTGTGTGTGCCTAAAATTAACCTCTAAAGGTAAAGGGACCCCTGACCATTAGGTCCAGTTGCAGACGACTCTGGGGTTGCGGCGCTCATCTCGCTTTACTGGCTGAGGGAGCCGACATTTGTCCGCAGACAGTTTTTCCAGGTCATGTGGCCAGCATGACTATGCTGCTTCTGGCGAAACCGGAGCAGCACACGGAAACGGTGTTTACCTTCCCGCCAGAGTGGTACCTATTTATCTACTTGCACTTTGACGTGCCTTCGAACTGCTAGGTTGGCAGAAGCTGGGACCAAGCAACGGGAGCTCACCCCGTCGCGGGGATTCGAACCGCCGACCTGATCGGCAAGCCCTAGGCTCTGTGGTTTAACTCACAGCGCCATCTGCTGTGGGTTAAACCACAGCTCATTTAAAGACTGCCTAGATTCTCTTTATTCCTGTCTTCCACCGACCAAAGAAACCTGTGGGTTTTCTTAAGGATGGAGGCAGAAGTAACATCTGGTTGCTGGATTTGCAGGGATGACTGTGTTTTTTCTCCTTCCCAAGATGCCCGGGTGCAGCCTTAGACACATAAAGCACCTAAAAGGGCCTCATTTAAGTGTCTGCTTCCTCCTCCCAAACTCAGATGCTTACCTGATGCAGACCTGAATACCTGGCTCAGCAGCCTTTTTTCTCTCCCTCTGTGTGTTGTTGTTGTTGTTGTTTTACCATCTAGTCTGATTAAAAGTTCTTGGGAACCTGAAAGCTTGCACACTGTTATGTGACTTTTTGGTTGATCTAATGAAGCTGCTGCCTTCTTATGCATTTTGGAATATTTCAATATGTATTTAAATGCTAATTTTCCAGTGGATTTTTAAGAAACAAATTTGAGGATTAATGCATAAACAGAATGGAATCGATTTATGGGTCAACATGCAGGAACATGACAGGGATCAAGACAAACACTGATTCACTCATGCGTTCTCTCGCACAGTTTCCCCCCACTCTCTCTTGCTATCCAAGCCATCCATGATTTAGTCACAGAGAGAAAGGCTTTATTTTTAACATCTTTGAAATGCAGCACTATGTGTGTGTTTGCCTCCACACGGGTACATCCACGCTGTGTGAGATGTCCTACTGTATATGCATAAAGTACACTTTTTATGCTACATTACTAAAGGATGTGTTGAATACCTGTAAAAAACACTGCCTTGATACTGATAGAGTTGCAACTGAAATCTCTCCTAAAGCAAAACTAAAAGTGAATTTGGGTGTTACTCGTCTGGTGAAATATTTAAGGAATTTCAAAGGAAGTCATGAGATTCAATAAGACCGGAGAAATCTCAGAGTAGTTTTCCAAATGCATAATCCATCTGATGCAAAGAAAGCAAGATCTTGCTGTCAGTGTTATAGAAACAAAAACCTTCTACATCCCTTCGAGGAAAATTTAGTATGCTTCAATTAAGATACTGAAAAATTCAATAGATTAGTATTCTGTTTTTGGTTATTTGAAAATATATAATGAGTAAATGCAATGAATCTGTAAAAGTGTGTGGCTTCTTGAAAACAAAACAAAACCATAAGAGTGCGATCGTATGCAGGTTAACTCAGAAGGGGTAAGTAAGTGATGTTCTCTAAACATAATAATCTTCCATTCAAACACAACAGAGTGAATGCTTTTACAATGTTTAATATATTGTTACAGGATGGGGTTCATTTGGATGACCCCTGTGAGTTCCTTCTCTGCGGAACTGGTCAAGCCAGTTTGTCAATTTGATGACCATTGAGCACTCCCAACCCATGACTCAGAGACTGCCTTGTTGCCATAGAGGCAATTGGGTAGTCCTTTCTTCCCCTCCCATGGCTGGAAGCAAAATTATTTTGTAAGCAGGAGAGCAATAGCCAGGGCTAGTCTTTGTGCGAGTTTGGCTGAAGCTGAAAAGAAACAGAGGTTTGACTTGCTCTGCATGCTGGATCCAAAGCCATGACTTTGGGGATTTATCCTGGAGAAGCAAGGTCTGTTGCAGTGTTAATGTGAGTGCCGTGAGGCCTAGGTTGCATATATGTGTAAATAAAACCATGTATCCTAAGGACACTGCAGTCTCCATTGTCGTTCATTCCAAGTAAACCAAACCTTGGGTGACCACTGGAAAGTGGCAACCCTGGAATCTACTGCTACTCAGAAACTGAGATGTGTGCAATGGTATCTGCCAATTCAGATGGTGTCGTATTTGTTTGGGATGCACATCTTTATGTATTTCTGAACCAATTTTCCCGTTATGGGAATAAGACCCATTATTAGATGAGTGAGAAATTTAGTTAAGTGGTAAGAGAATCTCTTCCTCTGACAGCCCTGGTTTTATTCCTGACAGAGGACAGGTCTGCTGCCAGTATAGCAGAGCTGACCTAGAAACTACATGATTAGAACGTGGTTTAAGCTTGGTCTGGTTAGTGAGGAATTTCCACAAGGTGCCCAGTAGGGAAAACAGAATCAAGACTTCACCTAGAAAGAAGTCTTCTTAAAGAGCAATAAAATACCAAACTCAGTCAAGTTACTCATGGCTGCCCAAGTAGGAAAAGTAGGCTGAAAGTCAGAAATAGTTGTTTTTGGAATCCCTTGATGACCACTATTGGACAGTGGTACAGCTAATAGGAAGACCATTGTAGTCTGTTGCAGTGACTGTTTGTGGTGGTTGTTTGAAATAGATGGTGAGTTAGCATGGATATACCTGTATATGACTAAATGAATGCTGTGGTGTTTTAAATGTTGTATCATACTGCTCAGTAATGCTCTGATTTTATTTATTTTTATATTATGTTCATGTACTGTATACATAAGCATGTACTACTGAGCTCATTTTCCTTATCAAGAATGAAGAAGACCAGCAGAAACTACTTTGGCAGCATGTATCTGTGATCTTCTGTTACAAGCAAGCAGTTGAACATCATGTTTGCTAAAATACTTGCCAGAAGCTAGCAACCAGATTAGCTGCTATAATTCTCGGAAGCAGAGAGAGGTCGATCCTCATCCAGAAGTCAAACCTATCACTGATGCAATATCCAAAGGCAATCTCTGATCCAAGCTCTTTTGCCAAGTAACAAAGCAGAGGCATTTCAGCTGCTCTGTGTTGTTTTAAGCCCAGAAATGTAAAATTCACATAGATTTGGTTGGTCTTCTTTAATTTTTAAGTAAGAGCTTCCCAGGAAGAATAGACAGATAAATAGTTAGATAGTGAAAACATTTATCTAAGCAGAGCTATTGTAAGAAAGGAAAAGCAATTAAATGAAATTTTAAAATTGAACGAAGGAAATGCCTTTAGTTGCATATTCATCTTCTACTACTTAATGTTCTATAATATCAAGGGTTATGTAGTCGGAATGAATGATCAGACTGGATTAAAACTAACTCAGGTAATTGGGTGCCTATTAGTTTGAAAGGGAAATAGACCCTCCCAATAAAGTAGTTGCTTTTACATCAGGGGTGGGGAGCCTTTTCTGGCCAGTGGAAATCCTTGTGGACCAAATTTGACAGGCCACCCACCAGCCAATCAACGGGCATCACACTTTGAAACACTGATTGTCGGCTTTGATTGTGGGTCAGCAGACTTGGAAGCTGAAATGGCCCCCATGTTCCTCTTGAGCCTCTAAAGGCTCCAACCGATTGTTGGGTGGGGATAGGAGACAAGGGTTTGAAAACTCTTTGTAAAAGGGTAAAGTCCCAAATGTAGGCAGCGCTTTCTTGTTCCCCTCCTCAGTTAGGAGAGGAGGGGGGAAAGGTCTTTTGAAAACATTGCCTGCACATGAGTTCCAGACATCTGTCATGGCTTTTAAACATACTAAGACAGGCGTCGGCAAGGTTTTCTGGCCATGGGCCGGATAAACTCCCACGGAGATTATCCGTGGGCCGGACTGGCGCAGCGCGACGCTGGAAGTCGCGTCTGCGCATGTCCACGGCGCCGAAAATTGCTTCTGCGCATGGCCAGACACCGAAAATCGCGCCTGCGCAGAAGCGATTTTTGACATCTGGACATGCGCAGACGCGATTTTCAGTATATGCACAGACACAATTTCTGCCCCCGCTCAGCGAGTCCCCACACCGGGCTGCGCTAATTTAGCGCAGCATGCGGAGGACTCACCAAACGGGCGGCTCGGTTCAGGGGCGGCTCGTGGTCCAGTAAAACGGTCCTGTGGGCCGGATCCGGCCCATGGGCCGGAGGTTGCCGACCCCTGTACTAAGAACTCCCTAGTTATGTAGAAGTATGTCTTCAACATGGAGCAGACAGTCCACATGTGCTATATAAGCACATGAAGGGAAAGGGAAGGCTTGGGTGAGGAACATGGGGAAAATATGTAATTTATTGATTTCCCATTCTAGAAACAAGACCAGAAGGCTCTTCTTCCAGGCTGTCTGGAGGAACAATGAACAGGAGCACTTTGGTGGGGGGTGGGGGAGGCAGCTAGGATAACCATTTCTTGCAGGTTCCCTTTGAATTGTAACAACAAGAAGAAGAATGGCATAACAATATTAGGAGCATGGCACATAACCTCTTGGGAAATGACAGACCCGGTAGGAAAGAACCTCTGCTTCCTGATCTTTTTCTAGCCCTGATCTGATCCATGTCTTTCTGGGATTCTTCCAACTATTTATAGCATTCTGTGTTTATGCTAGTATATCACAGCTCTGTTGACTTCGACAGGCCAAAGAGCTGTTCATCTAGAACTGTGCTATTCTGAGTCCCCCATTAAATCACTTACTGACCTTGCTAGCCAACTTGCCGTATTTAAATAAGAATGAAAAACAAAGACCAGCTGGGTGTGAAAATGCAATCTTTTTTCAGCCTCTCTTAATAATAGCAACTGACATTTATGAATCAGCTTTTATCCCAAGGGATCCCAAAACATTCTGCAATATTATATATATATGCCCTCTTAAGGTGAGATTTGAGAGACTAGATAGAATTTGGCTCACCAATGACACAGCTTTACAATTTAACATCATAAGCAGATGGTTATAATGTTGAAGTAATCTTAATCTGTTTTAGTATTTTAACTTTTCCTATTTTAAAGTATGGTTGCAATATTTTCTTCATTTTCTGGCTTTATCTTTTTATAAACGGTTTTGAAGGGTTGTTTTTTTTAAACAAAACAAAACACACAAGCGGTGTATGAATTTTATGAAATAATAATTAAATAAATAAATAAACAAACAAATTCAGGACATCACCTGGATTAAGATTTTTAGCTAGTTCGTGGTTTTTTTGTTTGTAAAAGTCATAATTTAATAGCAATCTGTATATTATGTGAGGAGGGTTGTTCTCTTTAGTCGCAACGTATGAAAAAGAGAAAGTAACCAGTATGCTTTTATTTTTAAAAGTCAGAAGGTGAAACACATTTGGGAAAAACTTGGTATTGCTTATTTTGTATGATCGTACGTCTTGTTAATCTTACCTACCATAGTAGCACCCATACGAGTGTGCCTCCCCAACCTCTCTGTTGTGTCCTTTGCCCACACGAAGTCCAATGGGGGACTTTTGGGGAAAGTTGACTCTGTTGAGATCCCTGACAATGCCCTAACTTGATATTTTGGGTACTTTTAGAAAGGTGAAACAGTATTCTATATTGATTAACAGTAGGATGCCTGTTGTTGTTTAGTCGTTTAGTCGTGTCTAACTCTTCGTGACCCCATGGACCAGAGCACGCCAGGCACTCCTGTCTTCCACTGCCTCCTGCAGTTTGGTCAGACTCATGTTGGTAGCTTCGAGAACACTGTCCAACCATCTCGTCCTCTGTCGTCCCCTTCTCCTTGTGCCCTCCATCTTTCCCAATACCAGGGTCTTTTCCAGGAAGTCTTCTCTTCTCATGAGGTGGCCAAAGTATTGGAGCCTCAGCTTCAGGATCTGTCCTTCCAGTGAGCACTCAGGGCTGATTTCCTTCAGAATGGATAGGTTTGAGTAGTATAATCTAGAGTAGTATAATCCAGTGTTTCCCAACCAGTGTGCCTCCAGATGTTTTGGGACTACAACTCCCATCATCCCTCACTAGCAATACCAGTGGTCAGGGATGATGGGAATTGTAGTCCCAAAACATCTGGAGGCACACTGGTTGGGAAACACTGGTATAATCCATCATGCTCAGATAGATGTGGGAGCCCATGTGCCCCAGCAGCTCCACCTGGACTGCATCTACCTTCCTGCCTTCACCCCCACCATGAGCACTTCTGCTAACCAGCACTACAAACCGGTGGTGGCTTTACCAAGCGATATCTGTGCACCTCGGTTGCTCAGCTGCAAGGAGTGCCAAGCAGTTTAAATTTCCCATAATGCAATGCCATAGAAAGTTCCATATCAGACACTCAGTTATGACATATTCAAAATGGTACCGGTATCTGCCCTGCAGCAATAGGAATGCATGTGCATGAGCTGGAGGAATTGGGAGGTGTATGAGAGCATGCAAGGAGAGCAGTCAGCTCCAGAGGCAATGGCTTTGTTTTCCTAAGTGGAGAACATGCAGGAAAAGCTTGAGGCGTATGTGTGTGCATGGCAGAAGAGCAGTTGGCGCTTGCTGGATCAGTATCTGCGGAGGTGCTAGAAAAAGGGTTGCAGCAGGAGGAATTGGAGGTGTGTGATAACATGTAATAAAAGCTTGGGGGATGTGTGTGCGTGTGCATGCCACAGAAGAGCAGCTTGCTCCTGCTGAATTGGGTGAGAATAATAATTTTTTAAAACCCCAATGATTCTTTCTTGGGTACCCCAAAATGGTCTTACAGAGGGGACCAGTTCTTATACTGGATGCAGCCCTTAAGCAGGCTCCAGAAGCCAGGGTCACCCAGGGTCCTGTGGGTTTGGGAGGCAAAAGCCAGTGGGAGGGTTACCTGCCTTTGTTTGGGGCAACGAAGCATGCAAGGAGTGTTTGGAGTAAGCAAAGAGGGAAATTCTTGCTTGCCAACTTGGGTGGACTGGGCCAACTATTCTGGAATAAGGTGCCTCCAGATAAAGACTAGTGGCAGGACTTTGATTTGCAGTTTGAGGCTGGTGGTGATGTGGACTGGCCCAGATGCAGTAAGAGACATAAAGATGAAAGGCATCTCCAATGTGCCAGAGAGGAAGCTGATGGCGTTCCTAGTGTGTCTTGAAGCCTGTGTGTGGCTACAGAAACTGTTTAGGGACTGGGGTGCACGTTTGGGGGGCGGGAGGCAAGGAGAAATTGAAGGCTCTGAAAAGACTAATCCTGTGATTTGAGACCAAGAGTACCGGTAGTTGTTGATCAAATTGAACTGAGAACTCTGTAAAATCCCAGAACAAAGAGCCATGCAGGCAACTTTGCTCCTTTGCGGATTGTGTACTGATTTAACTTAAGGATCTTTCTTGAGAGTTTAGTCATTGCATTACGAAATGCTGTTGGTTTGCGCCTTCTGCATGCTTCTGGTGATGGGAACTTTATTTAATTTTTAGTAATTGTTCAGATAAATGTTTGTGTATTTTAAAACCACGTTGTTCAGCAGTAGTACAAGGGAAAGGAATAAGATGTTGTTGTATTGGGTTGGGTTAAAAGTGTAGTTGTGTTTTACTGTCAGTTTTGGTGCGTGCTCTAATGCCTTTGCTAACGTATCTGACAAGCTGTATCCCCCCCCTTTGTTGTACATCTGGGGACAGATGTCTGGTTCTTGGAGGGGAATAGTGTCATGAGTTTGTGGGTGCTATATACACTTGTAAGTCCTTGGAACCAGGAACTTTCCAGACCACTATAATTGCCAGATCCAGCAAAGTGTTAGAATCTAATTAAGGCTGTGTGCTAGACCTCTCTAATCCTTGGATCAACATGTGTTGAAAGCTAATTAAGTCAGGCTAGGTTCCTGATGAGATAATTGCCTGGGGTGGTGGGCCATTAAGAAGACAAAGGATCAAAGAGACTCAGTGTGAGATGGCAAATAGGTGGGACCTCTCCCTCAACAGATAAAGCCAGGGTTTAGAGCAGAGAGTTAGAAGCTTAGGGGTAGAGGCAGTAATGGGACCTAGAAGTAAAGCAGGAAGCAGGAGAGTCACAGCAGCATTTGAGAACAATGGCCTGTTTGAATCCTAGGTTTGTGGTTATGGGAAAAACACGACCCTCTTGGGGTGTTAATGCTGTGAACCCCTCCATCTTAGGCTTAGATTGTATATGTCTGTAAATAAACCATACTGTATATTCTAAAGACACCACAGTCTCCGCTGTCCCTCATTCTGGAACTCCTGGAATCTCGCACCACTTGGAGATTTAGTGGTGTGCAATAACATTTGATTATTCTAGTTGTTAAGATTTTGGGAGATTTCTGATTGGCCAGAGGCGAGATAATTTTTTTTAAGCTACTCAGTTGCTGAATTGATTAAAAATGGTAAAAAAAAATCAGAGTACTATAGCTTTTAAATCCAGCAAATGTGTGGACCTTCAGCTAAAGTAATCTTGCTGTTCAAAATGGATACCATGTCCTCTGATCTCATATGAACCTTGGTTTTCTCACCTAACACAGAAACCCACTTGTCTGCTCAGCATATGCAACTTCCCTTTCTGTAAGATTAACACAGATATTATATCCATGCGCATACCCCCACACTGAAGATGTGTGCTGGTAAAAGTGCCCACATTATAATGTCCTCAAATTTGCCATTGTAGCAAATGCTGTCAGATGCTACACTGATAGCAGTCAGCACGCCTCGCCTGAACAATTTATTTGCTGGCAGAGCAAGACTTAGGATTGGATTGTTAGTTTTCAAGAATAGATAATTAAACCTTGATATGTCAACAACGATTTGTGTTTCAGATTGTTCCCAGCAGGCCTTTTCAGAAAAACCTCTCTTCCTACTGTTTGTTAGGATAGTCTTCACCTGCCTTGACAGCTGGGGGTGCTTAAAACCTGTCATCTCCTGTTATCAATAATCAGCACTTTGCAAGGTGAATGTGTGTGATTATATACATGATTCTGCATATGGTTAGCTGTGGCCTACTGATCACGGCAACTAGCAGCCTTTATTGGTCTTGATGGCGGGGGGCGAGGAGCTTCTGCTTACTGTATAAGATACAATAACCCCATATATATCAGAATGAATGACTGAATTTGTTCCTATAAGAAGAATTATGATTATTATTTGGTGGTGTGTGCCCCCCTCCCTAAGAAAACAGTAGCTCCCCTCAAAAATATTCTGGTGGTAGAATGGCTCCTACTTTCCCAAATAGGGACAAGTTGAACACAGGTAGCACTATCTGAGTTTGGATTCTTTTAATGAGGGAGTATGGGGCATTTACACATTTTGATAATTTCTGCCCTCCCTTCTCAGGTGGGCGGGTTTGCGGCACCGACCGGGGGTCCCCTGGGCGGGAGCTGCCCCACCTGCATAGGCTGCCCTCTTTGACCCGCCCCCGGCCAGGTGGACAATGGACAGTCAGCCAGGGATGGGGTTAAGGGGCATGTAAAAGGGGCTGAGGCCTTCCGCCAGGCCTCTTTAGTTCTTTTCCTTCTAGGTTCACCCGCCCTCCCGCCCTCAAATTAATAATAATTCTTCTCTCCGTACAGTTTCGTCTGAAGGCAGTGGTCATCGAGCTAACAATGCTTTCCTTACAGCCTAACACTTTGCGTTTCAGGTCAGCGGGCGCTGCTGTGGTCTTATGATGGTTGCCGTATTCGGAACCGGGAAGGAATTTCCCGGCATTGGCAGGTTTCGCCCTCCCCACAGCATTTCGTCACAACCTTGGCGGTTTTAGGCCTTGGCAAGGTAGTCTTTAGTCTATCATCAGGTTGGGCGGGATGCTGGCATGCTCCCAGCCCATGCGGCGGCGCTCGCAGGGCCCATTAAAGGGAAAACCGGGAGTTTCTGGCCCTAGAGCAGCGGCATGTAGGTCGAACTCCCAAACCAAGGTTAGTGGGAGGGCATGCTGTGTAAGTGTGTGCTTTGCAGTCCCCTCCCACTGCACCTCTTCATCCTGCATATCCTCAGCCACAGGGGCTGAGAGGGTTGCCTGCTAAGGCCTATGCCAAGTTTCCCACTTCTGAAGTTCAATAAAGTTGTGGCCAATTTCATCCCATACTCTGGTCTCGTGTCTCGTTCTTGGGGAAAGGGGTAGGCACCTCAGACAGGGTTTCACGTGTGTGTCCGTAATATTTGCTTGAGTGGAAGCCAACAGCATATATTCCTGAAAAACATCAGATTTCCAAACAGAGACCAAACAACCTTAAAGTGCTTTAAGTTTCTTCCCAAGTATATTTGTTTGTCTGTCTCTTCCTCTTTATCTCCCTCTTTCACATCTGTATCTTCAAGTTCACACACATAAAACACATGTCCCCCTCAATTTAGCTGGTGTTTGTGGGGAGAGGGAGAGAAACAGAGAGTATACTCTGATGGCTTTCCCATTCAAAATATGTACAGAGACCGCAGCTATCTTGTTAGCTCTAAACAGCAGGTAATTCTCAATTATTAACCAAAGGGATTAAACAGAACTAATGGCCAGCCATCAGCAATGGCTCAACCTTTATGGAATGCTCTCCCTAAGAAGGCTTGCCTGGCGCCTTTTTCCCCTATCTTTACACACGAGACAAAAACATTCCTCTTCTCCCAGGTCTTTGGCTAATTAAACAATCTATGGCCTTTCAAACTTAGACAGCATCTTAAAAAGCAGAGACATCACCTTGCCGACAAAGGTCCGTATAGTTAAAGCTATGGTTTTCCCAGTAGTGATGTATGGAAGTGAGAGCTGGACCATAAAGAAGGCTGTTCACCGAAGAATTGATGCTTTTGAATTATGGTGCTGGAGGAGACTCCTGAGAGTCCCATGGACTGCAAGAAGATCAAACCTATCCATTCTGAAGGAAATCAGCCCTGAGTGCTCACTGGAAGGACAGATCCTGAAGCTGAGCCTCCAGTACTTTGGCCACTTCTTGAGAGGAGAAGACTCCCTGGAAAAGACCCTGATGTTGGGAAAGATTGAAGGCACAAGGAGAAGGGGACGACAGAGGACGAGATGGCTGGACAGTGTTCTTGAAGCTACCAACATGAGTCTGACCAAACTGCGGGACGCAGTGGAAGACAGGAGTGCCTGGCGTGCTCTGGTCCATGGGGTCATGAAGAGTCGGACATGACTAAACGACTAAACAACAACAATGGCCTTTCAAACTGTGGGGGTGGGGTATTCTTTTTGTTTGTTATTATTATGTATTTTTGTCTTTCTATATTGCAAACCACCCTGTGATCCTTGGATTGAGGGCAGTACAGAAAGTTACGGTAATAAGTAAAAAAAACAAAACGCTACTTCACTCAACTATTTATCCATGCAAGTAACAGGGTTCTTTGTCATCAGCCCAGGGCATTGTTTAGCTAGGAAAGTGTTAATTCACAGGGAAGGCAGCCTGATTAATTGAGAATTACCCAGAGATATGCCTTTTGGTTTCGAAAGTGAATTATAATATATATTTCCTTAATTACACTTTTGCAAACACAGCCAAACTACTTACAATGTTTACCTGAGAGACTCATATGACTGTCTTTTGAGTAAATATATACCCATTCCTTTTTCTAATTACATATTTACCTGTGCAACCCTGTAGCTCCGAATAAGCCATTCTGGCATCTTGGGTACTAAAAAGAAAAGCTTACTCCTTAGTTTTAAACTATAGGAATTCTATCTTTTTGTCCTTAAAAAAAGTTAAAACAATTTAAGAAGGGATATGAAGACTTGACTGAAACTTCCAATATATTGATGTTAAAACAATGTAAGGATCCTGGCTTATCTGAAGACGGTGACTAAATTCTCTTACATTTCAGATGATAGCAAAAACCACAATGCTGAGAATATACATCAGTCTTGGGACTCCTCGTCCATAGAGGACCAAGAAGACCTGGCTTTAGACCTAGCCCTGGGTCAGGCTCCAGAGCCAGGATTCTGTGACAAGATTAATGAGAGGCCATCTGCATCCAGGGCGAGTTCAGCTTCTGACATTACGGCTAAATGGGTTACAAGCCCGAGTAAGAGACAACACTTTAAGCACCAATTGGAAACCTGGCCCATTTGGAGAAGTGGACTCATTGGGAATAAAGACCACTCTCTCAAGTAAGACCCTCTCCTCTGGAGTGAAGGGAGTTGTTAAAAGTAATCTATGATTTGGGTGTGGTTCCAGCAGCTTCAGCGCAGAACCTGCACTGGATTCTGTCTGGCCTTGGGTCCCCTGATGGATGACATTTGCAAGGAAAGTGTGGCCTTGCTCTTGCTTCTTAATCTCTCTGTAGCTTTTGGCCACTGTATTCTCCTGGACTGGAATGGCAACTGTGGGCACTGGGTTCCAGCCCTACTTATGGGTGAGGGAAGGAAGCCACCACACAATATCAAACCTTAGGGGTTGTAGGTAGGAAGGGTTACACTATGGAAAATAGGCTAGCCTGCAGGTCCTGCGATTGGGTGGTTGGGTGGTTGGATGGAAAGATATGGATGCCAACCACTTCCTATTCCTGCCTCAGGCTGGTATGTGTGCTCACAGTGATGGGACAGCAATATGTTGCTGTGAGAGCACATTGTGCTGAACTCTTGTGAAATCTGAGATTTCCAGAACTTGCACATTTTAAAAAGATGATACGGCCGGAGCCCTATAAAAGACCCTACATTATACCAAACACAAAAAAGGAGAGCTTTATGACAGGGAATCAAAGTTATTGGCTAAGAGACTGAAGAAACATAGAAAATAAAAATAGGATTAACACCATTGTTGATGACAAGGAAGACAGAAACCTCTTTAAACAAAATGGCTGATGCTTTTGTTTTCTTTTTTGAAAACATATATAGGGTTGCTCAAGCAGATATACATCACAATCATTTGGATTGGCTCCTGTGATGTAATTATTAAATATGGAGGGAAATGTGTGTATCTGGCAACATTACTTTAAACTTAAAGCGAAACAATATGAGGCTCATAACAATATTGATCAAGGAAATATTAATTCATTTCAAAGTAGAAAATGCATTCTGATTTTATTTCAAAATTTGCTGTTAGCTTACTCATCTTTCATTGATTCTGAGAAATACCCATAAAAATAAACCATGTGAACAAAGTCTACACGTAAGTTTCTCAACTTGTAGACAGAGCTCCTAAAATATGAACATACAAATTATGAGCACGTGGCAACTCTACTTGCAAAATGATTTGCACCCCCCTAACCTTTGAGGAGCCATCAAATGTACAGAGACTGGAAGACCAAGTTTGGACAGTTTACACACTGTATTTGTTCATGTGTCCCTATCCTGATACAACCTTTGCTAACTGGTGAATAAATACTTGTTTCAGAGCTCCCTGTCTTTATGTAAAATGAGATACTTAAGGAATCCAGTACTACTTTCTGAAAACTCAGACTTGTTTTTCGTTGAAATGCAATTATCTGAAATTTACTTTCAAGAACATTAAAGTAGCATCTAAATTGCATCAAAACATAATTATACTTAATTGATACAAAAGCAAAGAAGAGTGAAGTGCCAATAAAGGAACTGAAGATACAAGAAAAGAAAACACACACTGTTAAATGTTTGAAACATCTCATGAAGTGAGAATTCGTAATGCCAATAGGTCTGCTAAGGTATCTCAGTCATGACACAGGCATAGGACATAAAACATCACAAAGGCGTTAGCAGCACCAGGGAGTAACGCTGATTCCATTCTGATGTTCCTTCCATTCTGGTGCTACTTGCAGTGGTCCAGGATAGAGCGTTAGGCAGGACTGTGATTTGGTCACATGTATTCCGCACAAACACTTGTGGCAATTAAAGTGAATAGAGATCGACATAGATGGCTTAAATCTATTTGGTGCAATCCAACTAAGACAATGGGTGCCTCCAGATGGGCGCTGATCATGTATGCAAGTTGTTTTGTAGTATCCATGTGGAATCATCAGCATCAAAATGCCAGCCTGTATATTTAATCCAGGTTTACCCTTTCCATGGAAAATTTGTAAAGTATTTTTTGTTGTGTTGTTTTTGTTAGTTTTTTTGTAAACAACTGTTGCCAGCAACCCATTTGAAATATATGAATGACCCATTTGCAGTATTAAACTCCCGTTTGGAAGCATTATATATGTCCATTGAAAGAGGCTTCCACTGACATCAGGCTGAAAACCTGAGATAGCAGCTGGGATTCTGTGTGGCTCCAGGTTTTCAGGTTTTCACTGGCGGCGATGTGCTTAGAGTATGAGGAGCATGGGATGAACTGAGTCTAGCACTCTGCCACCCCTCTCCTACTGAACACTTGATTGGTCCTGGCATTAAAGAATCTGGCTGAGAATGTGCATTTGCTTCCCTGACTATTGGGCTGGAATTTTAAGCCCAGGGAACAGCAACCTATTGCCACACATGAGTAAGAAGACGAGGAAAAAACAGCGTATCAGGCTAAAGGTCCATCTAGTCCAGCCCTCTGTTCTCACAGTGGCCAACCAGATGCCTATGAGAACCCCCTGAACACTCTTCCAACTTCCTAAGTAAGTAATTCTGGTTCAATAATTTTTCCTCCTTTACTTTTTGCCATAGTGCGCATGCTGCCTGAAACAGACTTTTTGTTGTTGCTGTTCAAACTTTACTTTGGTGGGTTTGACACCCGCCAACCACAATTTTAAGGCAAAGTTGTGCATAAGGCAAATCAACCTGTTCAGTTAAGCAGCATGACAACAAAAACATTACAGAACAAGCAACTATTAGATCCTCCGAAAAAGCTAATGCTGGGTGGGTGGAGGGAGAGGTATTTTGCTGAGATAAATATAACGTCACTGAGCTCATTCATTCTTCAGATTCCCAGATTGTTAATTAGAAGAGGGGTTGCTGACTAAGTAGTTTAATTATGAAAGTTTGCAAAGTCCTGTTTTCCAAGCACCTGAATATAAATTTTAGCCACACGCCGGTAAAAAAACTGGGAAGAAACAAAATCACAATTAGGATTTTTGGTCTCAATGGAAACCTGAGTTTTGTTTGCAAGGGACTTTCCAAAACTGGAAGGAGAGACTGCTTGGTTCTCCTCTAGACCTCCATCCCGATGAGTTCAATGACTCCTAATCTGCACATTCCCTGTTCAGAACCTCTGCTTAGCCTTTCCTTCCACTAAAGTTGCCTCTATTTTCACTCTCAGCCGGTGGTGGCAGTGCAGAAAGGCTCGATTTTGGTTCACGCATTAATGTTCTTCAGAACTCCCCATGCCTACCAGTCATGTGAGTGTTCTTTGGGAAGCTAGGACAAGGAAGGAGACCTGCCACAATGCTTTATCACGGCTTACTTTTTGGAAAGGGGCTTCACCTTAAACACCTGGGTTTACTTTAACCTAGAATGAAAAACAGTCAGGAAGATCCTAAGAGGATCTCACGGGATCATAGATACAAATACTACTAAATGAACAAATGATCATTCTGCCATGATGAGAACAATGTACTCTATAAAATTATCAAAACTGCTAATGTTTGCTGTGCAAATCCACACTTTAACTTTCATCTTTGCTATGAGTCAGTGCATTGTCCAGTCCCTTGATAATATTCATATAGGAGAAAGAGACGGGAAACCACAACGCAAAGAAAAGAAAAAACAGTGAAAAGGCCGATGAGTGCCATTTTCCTTATACAGTGAACCCTCGACTTACGAAGGTAATCCCTTCTGATGGGAGCGTCGGATGTCGAAAAAATCGTAAGTCGAGTCCCCATAGGAATGCATTGGGGAGAAAAAATTCGTAGGTCGAAAAAAGCCCTATCTAAACTTCGTAACTCGAGAAAACCCTATCTAAAACGGCCACGACTTCCTTTCGGAAGTCGAAAAAATTCAGAAGCGCGCGGCCGCTTTGATCCCTCGTAACTCGAAAAATATACGGAAGTCGGGTTACTCGTAAGTCGAGGGATCACTGTAATTGCCTCAGGCTAGTTCAGGCAGCTCATGGTACATGCATAACATGGTCCAGTTTTGCATACATACACACACACACACATATGAGATCTCAATTTAAAGCTTTTTCTATGCTCAGTTTGAAGCTTATTCATTTAAACATATTCTATACTAAAAGGCTTTTGTAAATTATTCAGCATAATTGCTTGCCCTTCCAATATTTCAGATATTATGATAAGAATCAATGAGGCATTGCATAGGCTTAATAAAAGCCAAATCAGTTACATTTTAAACTAATATTGTCAGATTGAATTGGGAGGTTGAAACTATTGTTTCCTTTCATTAACAATAAATTGCTCATTTGGGATCTTAACCTGCCCCCCTCCCAAACAATCAATTTAAAGATTTCTCCGGGGTTTGGTTAATGGAAAAAGTGTTTTTTTAAAATCAATTAACAACGCATTTTGCAGCCTACAACTTCTATAGTCTCATGACTATAATACAATAGCAATATTAATGTTGTGTGTGTGTGTGTGTGTGTGTAGATTTAGAAATATGTGAAATTCCAAACCACAACATAGCACTTAAACCTTTGGATTTAATTGTGTGGCTTTTCAGTGACTTGTTACTTTTAAACACTTTACCAGGAAATGATCATAAATATACATTTCAGAAAAAGCATTTTTAAAATAAAATTAACCCCTCCTAAGATACACACAATTAATTTTAGATGTTCGAAATTTGGAATGCTTATAATGGGCTAGTGGGTACAGTGGCATAGTGTGGGGGGCACAGGGCCAGTTGCCCCGGCGCAAAAATTTTAGGGGCGAAAAATTTCAATACCCGGTGCTGCCTCAATACAGCTGCTCATTTCCGTCACTGGGCTCCATTGAAAACAGCTTCTCCATGTGAGCCAGGAAGTGACCTCTCCAGACAACGGAACAACTCTTCTTTTCTTATCTCTGTGGCTGCAATTATGTATGCAGACACCGTTAGGCAGTCAAATGTGTATGTGTACTTCATCTGTTTCCCTCCCTCCCACTTCTGCACGGCCACAGGCACTGGCAACTCACGCTATGCCACTGAGTGGGTATACTTACACAAGAAAATAAATAAGGGTTATCTATTTTCTTAAACATATCTTCATGATAAAGAGACTTTCCCCCAGATGATCAAGCCTTCTGCTCTTCTCCTTTCTTCCTGGTCAATGCCAGTAGCATTATATGCCAATCTCATGTAATGAGTGTTAGAAGGATATTCTTATTGCAAGAATTTGTGTCCCCAAATCATCAAGTCCTTGTGACTCTTGAATTGTACTGCATATGGCATTACGTTGGAGCTAGGGAGGGTCTTTATGCTTCTCTACTGACAAAATTATTTTGGCTGAGAAACTGTAAGATCTCCCTAATAGAATATAACCTTGTTTCCAGCAACAAATTACTAATGAGTGACTGACTGTGCTAAATAAATTTTATATAGAAAAGGCCCTATAATGTGAAGTTGATGGATTCCTCAAAGTGATTTTTATCCAATCTTTTTTTTCTTAAAGTAAAAATATTGCTTAGGTTGTGTTTCTTATCCTTAATTATAATGCAAAATGTATATTACACAGTATAAAGATGCTCTGTGGGTCATCTGCTTTAAATCATCGCTGACAGATTGACAGATGTCTATCCATGAAAGTCTTGCGGGAAGAAGATTCTACAGCCTCACCACGGGAAGTTGTTCCACACCCGAAATGTTGTTAGAATGCATTACTCATTATTTTTCATCCTCCTTTAATTTAACCTTTTAATTCCTTGCTATGTCCACACAGTTGATTGGATGAACAAGTACCTTTTCCAGGCCCTCACTTAATTAGTTGTAAATTGTTAATTCTCTCTAATTTTCATTATGCTAAGCTACTCATCCTTCACATGCAAGCCCCCACCCCCGATATCCTTGATCAACCCCCTAGTTCTCTTCGCAATCTTTTCCAATTCATTAACAAATGATCCTAGAATGCAACAACGGATTGGCCTGCAGGAGCAGCCCAATCAGGCTCCAGGAGGGAAGCAGAATCAGCCAATCAGAGGGAACCCATTGTGTAAATAATGTATATAAAACCAGAGGTTTCAGGTGGAATTCATTCGCTGTTTTACGAGCTGCAATAAAGAGCATGAAATCACTATGCGACTCCGGGTATATTTCAGCTAGCTTTGTATGTTACATAATGCATTAGGATAAGAACTGTGTTGCTTGTTTGCACTTTCCCTGCAGCATCCAAAGTGAGAAGTGCACACCTCTCCTTCAAGAGCCAAATGGACAGGGCTCCACTTGCCCTTTAAAAGTACACACACACACACACACACACACACACACACACACACACACAGAAACCCTCTTTGTTCCTTTCCCTCTATTGTGTCAATTGTTCTGTAGCATCAGAAGTTATTCTCACCTACCAGTCCTTATGCCCTGCTCTGCTAAAACATTTATTTTGAAGTAATAGTCATTATTACAAGTGGAATTATTTACAATTAGGCTCTTAGCCTAACAGCTGATTCATATGTAACATCTCCTGGCTTGTGTGAAGTGAACCAATAAGATTGCACCCATGACAGATGATCGCTGGCACTCACAGAGCTCACCAGGTATGAACTAGGACTTGGGGGGGTACTTCTGCTAATTTAGGGTATATGAAATTCCCCCTACTGCTAAAATCTTTTTAAAACAGACATTGGCCTACTTTGCTATAGTTGACTTGTTCTGTTCAGCATCCACATGAAAATGTTTCATAATCTATACAAGGGACATATGGATATGGTCTTCATACAGAAAATGAATTTATAAACGGAACACTGTTTCACCTTCCAAACATGAGCAAGGACCTATATTGAATTGCATATACATTTATCTAGGATTAAAAACAAGCCTAGCCAAGAAATATTCCATAAGAACAGGCCTTACCCAGTCATTGGAAGTTGAGGATATTTGGAGAACAAAGTTACTCAGATACTTCCTGGAAAAAATGTGCTGGACGTACATAGCAGAAGAGAAGGGAAAACCCACAGGCAAGTTCCTCACACATTACCACAAATTCACCTAGCTATGTTTTCTAATTCAAGCCCTATTTATATGCTACCTCAACTGATAAACTTCTGCAATCCTTTCATTCATGTCTGGAAGAAGTTAGCATGGAAAGGTAGGTTTCAGATGAATAGAGATGTGTCTATGGCTTGTAAACCACCTCGGGTGTAGCAATATAGAAAGGCGGTATACAAATTAAAAACGAAATGGATCCCCCCCCCCGAAATGTGTCCCAAACAACTGTGATGAAAGAGTGAACTGAAAGATGCAATAAACTATGAATGCACCAATTCCAGAATGAATTTTAGAAATTGTCCTAGTGAAATTGCAATTCGGGAAGTATGAAAGTCAAGGAGAACAAGTTGATGGAACGATAAAAGACAGGAATGGAGAAAGCCCACTCACCCTTAATCTTGACTGAAGCAGCAATGCTAAATAATAATAATAATAATAATAATAATAATAATAATAATTATTATTATTATTATTATTATTATTATTACAAGTTTCTGTAGAAAGTAATGTATATTCTTTACCTTTATGCTATGTTAAGAAACAAAAACACCCAATGAAAACAGGAATGTTTTTCTTTTGCTAATTCATTTGGATAATGTAATTAGCAACCATTTCACAGGGTACCACTGTCATTTTTTTGACATCAAATAGCAAACAGGAAAGCACCAGGAGATACTTTACTGTATGCAGAAACGCAACAAGAAAAAAGATGAGAAGGAATGTCTGAAGCTCAGCAGAATATGGTTTAGTGCTTCCGAGATTGGCTTGTCTGGAGCACTAGCAGAAATGCTCATCCAGGATTTATGCTCTCATTCAGCACGGTTGAGTATAAAATTCATCTTTACATGCAGTTGTTCACCGAACACTAAATATAAAACTGCTTTATTTGTTTAGCAATATATTTGAGTTGTGCAATATGTTTAATCCAAATAAAAATGAAACAGTGCTTCAGATTTTAATAAAAATAAGAACCTCATTTATGGTTGGATAATGGTAAAACACAGGAGCGAGTGATTAATTTCCTAGCGGCTTAGAATCAAATATTTTAGAGCAGGCAGGCAACTAGTAATAATCAGGAATTAATAAGTGCTGGCAAACCACATTTAGAGCATATAAACATAAATTATATTTTCGCCCTGATCCAGAGCGCCATGTGCTCTGAAATGCAAATACAGAGCTTCCAAACCTGTAAGTTTCCTCATTAGCTTCTAGTTTGCTATGCACATGGGTAAAGAATGAGGATGCATCAGGTGAAACAGAAGAATGCAAATCTTGCATTAGAAGGATGGGGAACCTCAGGCCTGGGGGTTCAATGCAGCCAGTCTGGCTCCCTGGAAGGTCCTCAGGCCATATTCCTCACCCTTGTCCACTAC
Source organism: Darevskia mixta (assembly GCA_034641385.1). Taxonomy (NCBI): domain Eukaryota; kingdom Metazoa; phylum Chordata; class Lepidosauria; order Squamata; family Lacertidae; genus Darevskia; species Darevskia mixta. The sequence goes on from JAWWNH010000058.1 coordinate 14,693,164, forward strand.
TGTTCTACTGTTGCCAGCAAAAGGGGATGGCTTTTCTTCCTTTCCCCATTAATAAAAATGAGTGAATATGGGAGTAAATACAGTACAGGCAGTCCATGACTCCTGCTGATCCTGCTCTCTGTATATATCAAAATCAGGATGCTTTTTACAGAACCTTACTTGCACTAGCTGGATCAACTCCAGACATTCCTAACTAATTCAAAGAGCCCATAGTAACCCCATCAAAGATAATTTTCAGTTTAAGAAGCATTGCAGATTATTTTGTTTCCATAAGACAGCCCCTGAATCAGTGCACACAAGACGACAAAACCCTGTGGGACATCTTCAGGAGAAGAAAAAGGCTAAAGAGTAAACTCTACACAAATCCAGAGTGGGGTTTGGAGTTGCTTCCTTCTGGCAACTCCTGCAGCCAAGCTGGTGTCAAATGCATTGCTCTGCTTTCCTTTGGACCACATCCGTGAGACCGAGAGGGAGCTCTTGTTGTCTGGGCAGCCCAGAACTTCCATACACACACAGCGCTCTGGAGATGTCACTTCTGTGCTGCTTACATTGCAAAAACAATGCAGGAGGCAGCAGTAATGAGTTACCAGTCTCTGCAGACACAGCAGGTGCTGTGATTCTCCAGCAGTTTTACTTCACCCCCGGCGGCACACTCCATTGCCTCTCAAGACGGGTGGATGCCAACAATATACTACAGAATGGCACATGGATGTAGATGAAAGGCAGGTGGAATGCAAGAGTGAAGTTCCAAAATTGGAAAGAGAAAAAAAAAACTTTTGCTTTCAGTATTTATTGTGTAGGAAGCCTTTAAAAAAATCCCTAACCAGCCTATATTGCTATATCTGTTCTGATAAAGCACATAGGATTCAGTATCAATAGACAGCACAAGCAGAGAGTGCTTATAACAGTCATCTTTCCACACATGAGTTATTTCAAGGTAGGAAGAGAAAACCACAATAGTCTTCCTTACAGTTGTCTTATTTGGTTCTAAGCTCGACAGATTGTACCTCAGTTCTAAAAGAATTGGTATGTGTTCATTCAGAGCAATAATTTTGTGCAGGTTTTAAAGTGGCTGGAAGGTTTGCCCTTCACACCACACATTCAATTTACTTATTTAGAGTAATATAAATGGCAAGGTGATTAAATCCGCTGCCTCTCTCCTTTGTGAGGCCCGTTTAATTATGGCTCATCTGCTTTACAGCAACACTGCTGGGTAAAAATGGCATGTTCAGCAAGCTGTTTCTAGGCAAAGCTCATATTGGGTAAATTAGGGAATTTCAGCAACTTGATCTGATGATATATTGCCCTTCTTCCCTACCACCTGGGCTACCGCTGAGAATATTCATTAGTAACTTTTGGCTTATTAACAGTTATCTGTAACATCAAACATAGCTAATTATCAGTACAAGTCACCTCTGTTGAAAGCCTTTTCTCCACTGTGTTGTCATTTCTCTTCCCCTGTCTCCTCTGCATGTTTACTCAGAAGTAAGTACCACTATATTCAGGTAAATGCTCACAGGATTACAATCCATGTCATTTTAGGTGAGATCATGTGATACCAAACCATCTCATATATCTTTTTTTCCAATGTCTTCCGCCTGTCCTCCAAAACGCAGATGGTCAGCTTATCAGGACAGGGATCTATTTCTCCCTCTGCCTTCCAAATGTTAATCAGTCAAGCCCAGTGACAGTACAATGATGGTGCTCCATTAATAAAAATAAATAAAAGTAAAGCATGCATATGTAAAATGTGTGGGTTAACTATTATGAACAGAATGACTGTGAATTAGAGAATCATACATCTGTGATTCTCAGCTGGGATGATGCAGATGTCTATGTTTGCCGTTAATCTAATATAACAGCCTTATTTCTAAACATTAAAAATCTGCCTGCTGCTAAGTATTTAGAAGATCATGCATTTCCATAGCTTGCCTTCTCTTCATGTCTGACAAATCTGCTTCTGTGTCTAGTAAGCTTCACACAGTTTGGCTGTAGACAAATGGAGCTTCGGAGTCTAATATCTTAGGCTGCACTGCACTGGATAAAACTTTGTAATGGCTTTGTAATGTGGCTTTGAATATTAACAAATTAGATAAATGCAATGTTCTCCCATTAAGCTATTCAGGAAAGTGATTATGCACTGAAACATTTGTCATATTCACCAACAAGCCAGCAATCGGCAAACCAGACAATTCCAGCTTCCAATTTGAAGCTACAACTCCGTCATTTAAAAAATCGTGTTAATTATGTTGTCACTCTAAGCATCCGTGGACTTGGTTACCGTGAACCTGACGACCAAATCCCATGTTATAAAGAGGCAAATCTGAGTTTCCCATTGAATGTTAATGGGAACAACTTGGGTCCAGAATATCTTCAGGACTGCCTGAGCCCCTTATATCCCAGTTCAGTCACCAAGATCATCTGGAGGAATGCTGCTAGTTGTCCCAAATGCTGCAGAGGCCCAACTATCCTCAACTACAAGTCAGGCATTCAGTACTGCTAGTCCCATGCTGTTGAAGACTCTTTCAGCAGAGATGTGGCAGGTATCTTTGTTTTCAATTTTCAGGTGCTTCTTAAAGACTTTTCCGTACACTGTCCTTATATTTTCTGATACAGCAGCACAGAAATACTTTTATGAAAATAAAGAAATAGCTTTAGCATGTAAACTTGGCTAGTGTTTTGGACCGCTCCCTTAGGTAAGTGGCTTAATTCCATCAGTTTCACCATCCAAGGCTACTGATCTCCCAAGGTCTCTTAGAAAGTAACCAGGAACCTTATTCCAGTTCCACATCTAAACTGGAGTTCTTTTGCCCCTGCTGCAAAAGGTAAGCAAGCTTTTATTCCAGGTGACAAGGAAGGCAAAGATCCTATCAACAACCCCATCCAGAGTGATCTGTGATGGTTGCAAGGGGGGGGGATATGTATAAAAAAGGAGAATTATCTGAATCCCAATATTCAGGTTTGGGGTCATTTGGACCAAAGTTTGAGGCATTATTTGCCACTTTCATGGATGGTAAAGCCAAAGTTAAATCTACTTGATGTAACTGGCCATTTGAGAGAGGAATATGTTGAAAGGAGAGAAATCTCTCCAACCAAGACTGATTAACTCAATGGCTCAAGTTATATGTCTCACTCTAAGGGCAAAGCCAAGTCTCCATCCAAATGAGTTACTGGTTTCAGATGTAACAAAGAAGGATATATATCCAAATTTTGTGGAGCCCCTAAACCAGCAAAATCCACTTCAACTAAGCAACCACATCCCAAGGGACAATGAAATCCAAATAAAGGGAATAGAAACAAAGAAAGCAATTTTCTTTTGCAAGAGAAGAGTCTAGCTGCTAACAGTTGTGATACAAAATCAAACAAATGATTAATACACTCTGGATGTACACAGCATACAAGCAATAATAAATAGTTCTTTGGAGGCATTGAGTATATTAACCATCAGTGGATGGAAGTATTCAAATGCCAAATGGTGATATACCATAAAGATTTGTGGTACACGTTCAGGAAACTTAAACTGATAACTTAGCAATCAATTGAAGGAAAATTATGTGGATCAGATTCTATATGTCCCAGAATTGAATTGTAACATGATCAGCACGAGCACCTTGGACAGAAATGATTTTTATACAGTATATAATTCGGAAATGGCAAATGCAAAGTAACCAAAGAAGGTAAATTGTATGCTGGAGCATGTTTGATTAATGGTGTCTACAAGACTAATCTTTCAGCAGAGACAACAAATGTGACACAGGTGTACCAGAAGGGTGAAGCAGACCCAGAGCTCTGGCACAGAAGGTTTGGTCACAGAGCCATCAAAGCCACCATGGAGCTGCAAGCAAGGAGCTTGCAACAGGGATGAAAGTAAACCAGATACAGCAATGTGTGTAAGTTGCATTACTGAGAAAAGTGTGAAACCTCCATTCCTTTCATGCACCGAAAAGAGAAGGACCACAGTGCTATATTTAAACTAGAGTGATGTGTTTGGTCCACTCAATGTCCCTCCCTAGGGAAAGAAAGTGCATACTATTTTTTCTGGACCATTTCTCAAGGTACTGTGTTGTATACTTATCTAAAGGAAAAATAGGTATAAAAAGGAGAATTCCCTAAATGCCAAGATCCAGGTTTGGGGCAAGTACTCTTTGGTGAGAGAACCCCAGCAGATATTTAAAATCACAAAACATGGAGCAAAGTAAAGCAGAAATATAGACTGTCAGACCTTTAAAATATGCCCTCCCAAGTTCCCTCCAATCTTCTTTCCACTTCCCCGAACACAGAAAAAGGTGCATGTTTGGTAAGTTAAACATGGTTTGCTTAGAAACTCTCCAAAGCTCAAATTCACGTGCATTCAGAAAATGTTACACAGGCAGTAAAACTTGGCTTAGTTACAGTGGTGAAGTTTCCTAAATTATTGGTCTAGGAACTCAGTTGAGGCTTGTTAGAGCCGTACGGTCTGAGCTTGCAGTAACCAGCTTAGACCTCTTTACATGCTGAGCTTTTCAGGTGGACAGGGAGATAACAATAGGCCTAGTTCCTCCCAATGTGAGGTAAGCCTGGCTTACTCTTAATCCTTCCATGCATTAATTAGAATTAAGCATGTTGGCCTAGTCTCAAGTGGGTGAGTGCGTAGTTCTGGGAGCCATCTTGCCTCACTGCAATGTGTGCGTCTTTAAAATCCACAATCTCCATCCTGGCACAAGCATCCCTTTACATTATGGCACAACCAACAGTTTTGACAACTGTCATAAATTAAAGTAAAACCATTTGTTACTAAAAGCAAAACGATGCATTTGGGCTGGGTTTCTAATTCCAGATTTCTGTAAGCAAATCCCTACTGTGTACCTAATAGCAGCCACAGCCAATACGTCAAAAACAAAGAACACAAATGTGCCATTTGTATTTATAACAAATAATTTATGGCTACATGGATCATGAAATCTTAGTGAGAAACAGGTGCTTGAGCATCTGCAAAGCAGTGGGCAGGTGAATGCATCCTTATGTGATATGCCCAAAGCCATTTAGCAAAATGTAATAGAGTTGTTCAATCTCTCAAACATGAACAGAAAAACAATTCCAGGAAAAGAAAGCTTAAGAATGATCAAACAGCATAGCTAAGTGTGTGCCTGCAAATGCATACATAAATGTTCAATGCAGTGTTAAACTTGAACCTAGAGATTTCATAGAACTCAAAACTTACTAGACAAAAAACACATAATCTGCTGTTTCCAGGGAGACACCAGGAAAAAGAGTTTCAAATTTTCCTCTGTTCTCTTACAACTTGCAGGCATAAAAAAATAGCACTAGATAGACCTATTAGTGAAAAACTTTTAATGATTGAAGTTCACAGCTGTTTGCACCTGCCTTTTTGAGCCCTGATTATAAGAGTCAAATTGGTATGTGCTAATCCAGCTGTTTATTGATAGGACACTTCAGGAGGAATCCCATCTTGCATTCTTCTTCTGCAAACTTAAGTGTTCACCAGTTCAGCCTGTACAAATTCAGTTTGGGTTGCCTCGGTACTTTTGACACAAAATTCAAAATTCCAGGAAAGCTGCTACCTGTTTTAGGCCATATTGATGGAAACAGTTGTTACTGTATTCTAGTCTATACTAAACAAAGCATAGGGCAGTGAAGTGGTTCATTACTAAATGCTTTTCTAGAAAAAATAGGTGCTTGGACCCACCATTAACATCTCGCTTGTTCTCTTGTAATGGCAATGGTGCCTACTTGAGAGGTGCTGGAACTGAGTTCCGGTGAGTTCCAGCTGAAAAAAAGCTCTGGGTCTATCTGCTTCTGCATGAACCTGTCTGGTCTCAAGGGCCCCGCTCTGACTTCCTCCTCCATCTGAAGTTAAGGCAGATAGTGACAAAAGACAGGGCCCTTTCTGTAGTGGCACCCTGCTCTGATTGTGTCATAGTTCTGGGGCATGATGGGGATTTAAACATGGCAGATGGCAGCACAGAGGATATGAGAAGGCCATGCCCTATGTTTGAGCTTTCAAAATGCTTGTGAATAGGGCCCTGAAATGATGGGGGGTGCATTTTGCTGCAATTCTAGCGCAGGACAAGTGGAGCACATTGAAGTCAACGGAGGTGATCTGTGGCAGCACTCCAGTAAAACTGGCTCTCCATAATAATTGTCTAAACACTACTTTTGTAAGCAATGACAATCTTAAAAGAAAGAGACAAGGATGATGGCCCGATCACACACAGCTGGAAATATTCCCTTGTCAACCACATCTCTTATGCACACTATGAGCTGGATCCATGTGGACAGTCATAGAGAAAAGAATGTGTGTTAAATTAACCTTGTAAAAGTCTGAACATTGTATTACTGCAAGAAAGCCAAATGCACATGTTTGCAAGCATTTGACGGAATGCTGAATCACTCCAAAATAGGGTTAAATGCTTTATGGGTGGTTGTCAGTTTATTGAGTTCCTTACTAAATAGAAAACAGCTTTGCATTTGGCAAAACCAGTATCTAAAAGGGTAATGCATTCCATAAGGGTAATTTGACATGCTTCACTTCACAAATATTTAAAGCATTAAAAAAAAGACCCTTATATAAGATAATAAGATTTATTTTTTTGCTAGTCTTTTCTCTCTCAAGGGATTATTCTAAAATTTAAAATCAGTGGTTCCTCTATAAACAGTTTTCCTCCCATCTTACTTAAGAAACCAGACCCCGCGAGTCTGTCATTGCACTATTAAATTTATATTGTTAATTTAAACAAATCTTCTTTCCGTAGTCACTTTTGGAAACTATATTTAAAGATGAGGGTTAATACAGATGAATATATATCTCCTGTGATAGCCGTTTCCTTTGTGAGATTATCAGTGGTTTGAAATACTTATTTATCAGAGAAAGAATTTGCGCAACTCCAGTCTATGAGTCGAAAGATCTATTTTAAGCTGCCTGAAAATGAGACATAAAGCTATGGACAGAGTAAGAATTGGCTCTAGGGAAAAATGACTGCCCAGTGCTGCTCCAAGTCCCTTTGGCAGCATGAATGGAAGAGCCGACTGAAGGCGTTTTGCTGCCTGATGTGAAACAGCAGGTGCCTTATCCCTGCCACATATACACCTCCAAGTCAAGGTGCACACTATCCAAGGCTGGCCTTTTTGTTTTTGGTCACCTGAGGCAGAAGATTCCACAAACACCTCTTCCTGTGAGCAAAGAAGTATTAAATACTTTGCTGCACTTTATTAAATACAGCCACCATGGGTGACCACCTGACTGTGCCCAACGGTGGAGCCAGTCCTGATAGGACAGATCAGGTTCTCCCTCAAAGAGGGCATGTGTTGCGGTGCGACCTGGCAACCAAACCCTTGTGTTGTGGGTGGGAATGTTTGGAGAGCCACAACACCCTATTGGTAGGTCCCTCGATGCTGGGTGTAATATGACCAATGGGACGCTAGCTAAACGGATCGAGGGACTTACATAAGCCCATGCATATGTCCCTGAGCTTTCGCTTTGGGCCAGTGCATCGGAACACCCGCCCACCTCTCCCTATATTTAGGGCTTGCGTTTGACCTTGCTATGCCATCGTGTGTCGTCTGTCGTTGGGACAGGGGCATGTCAGGAATTTTCCCCACTTGGCTGATTGGCTGTTGCCATTTGGGTTTCGCCTGCCACGTAGCAAATCGTCACAACTTGTAAGGTTTCGGATAGGCTCTGATTCAGGTGATAGGGATGGGGGAACGCTCTCGCCATCCCTATGTGAAGGGTATTCCGTTAAAGGAATCCAGGGACTCAATGGTTTGGTCAACCCTGAGAGGGGGTGTGCCCGTGCCTGAGTCCAGGGGGACATCTGGGTGGTGGACTAGCCTGACCCCGGCTTTCCGCTGTTCCAGGTGTTTACCCTAGGCTGACCTTTGCTGGTGCCCTGGGTCAGCGCTACCTGCCATGGTGCAGGGAGCCAGTCGAACCAGAGCCGATGCAACCACTCACTTGCTGTAATCAATAAAGTTGTGGCCTAAATTCTTCCAAAAAACAAACCAAAAATTTGAGTCTTGTCTGAATTTATTTAAGGGGGAGGTTAAAGGTCTAAACACGCAAAGATCCAAGTGGTGCAACCATGTGTATTGTTTTCACTGACATATGGAGCCCGATAGGGACAAGAATGTCCTTCAGTACTAAAGGGGGAAAATGAAAAAGCTCAGGATCGTGTCTTAGCTATAGGACAGGCCCCTAAGAAAGCCATGTGCATGTTAAATTGTTTCTACACTTCATGTATGGAGTTTATATCCCCAAGTTCTGTTTCAGCTGCACCTCCATACTAGAGGATGTCCCAGCCTTCAGAGGAGGTTTTTTTGGGTGTTCAAGGGGCTGCCACTGGAGGGGAGTTTATGAATCCCATAACTCGTGGCAAAGCCGCACACAGGACTTTGGATCTCAGTCATTGTTTTAACTGAAGTGAACTCACTGAGCAGGCTCCTAGCTTCCTTTATAGAACTGCCATCATAGAGAGAGAAAGTTATTGCCATAGAAAAATCATACCAATGCAAGTATTAGTTACATGCATGCTAATTGCCATCACAACTGTCTATTTCAATTCCTATAAAATCTATGGCTCGCCCCACAATCCATAAAGTACTGATTAAAATTAAATTGCCATTCTAAACCAAGTGCTGTCAGCAAAAATAATAAAAATCAATGGGGCTGTGCTATAGAAAGTAAATTTAGGAGCAAAACCTTAGCCTTGTGCTGTTTTTCTCTTTGGATCCCTTCACTTCAGTAATTAACTGTGTGATTAAATCTATTTTACACTTTAAATGAGCATTATCTATTAACCTTGCATCCATAATGTTTGTCGTTATTCAGAATTCAAAACAATTACAATTACACGGAATCAGTTTCTCTACATAATCTACAAGATTTAAATTTTTTATGGCAGCACCTGCCTCCTCTTACCTCTTTTTAGAGTAGTCAGAATGAAGTTAATAACAACTGGGGTTGCCACTGAAATTCCACATAAATTCAACATTCAGGGTGGTTTTTTTGTGGGTGCGGGGAAGAGCTCCATCTTGAGTGAAACATCGGAATAACTGGAAAGACTTTCACTAAGCCCAGTGAACTTTCTCATGAGGGTTCTATACATTTCTAAATTGGTGACAGTCTGAGAGGTACAAGCATGAAGATGAGTCTTTGGGGGTTTTTTTGGCAGTAAACAAGTCTGTTGGGAAAGGTTGGGAAAGATTGAGGGCACCAGGAGAAGGGGACGACAGAAGATGAGATGGTTGGACAGTGTTCTCGAAGCTACTAACATGAGTTTGGCCAAACTGCGAGAGGCAGTGAAGGATAGGCGTGCCTGGCGTGCTCTGGTCCATGGGGTCACGAAGAGTCGGACACAAGTGAACAACTGAACAACAAGTCTTTGTTGCACATCCAGTGAATGGGTGAGAGGGCCAACTTGTGATCATGCCTGTTGTCCCTGCTCCTGACTGCCACATGTTTACAGAACATGCATGTTTATGCACCGTATGCACAAAGAGGAACCATGACTTCTGTTGGGTTCTTGATTATGTAGATGAAACCTGAGTGCATATAACTGGTATGTATGTAATAAGAAGGGGGAGGAGGATTCAAACAATTCCCACCACACATTCTTGGCTGTGGAAGCTTGTCCTCTTTCCATCTCACAGGGTGGTTGCTGGCATGGCTCTGTCTTGGGAAACAATGGAAGAGTGGGCTTTCAAGAGTAAAGTCAAGCCATTGGAGAGTTATAATGCCTGCTGTGGCAATGAGACTGATAGGGGAGAGACATGTTTTATTGAAGGTGGGGTGGATGAAGACATCCAGTTTTGCTGCCACAGGGGCACCATGATGTTTATTCTGTCGGTACTCTTTCCAGCGGCCATCCTTCCTCTGGTCACTGCTGTGGATACACAACCTGATTCCAGGAACTGTGATCATCTGCAAGGCATAATTAATGTTGCCAGCCTTCATGTCACATTTGCCATCTTTGTAACACAGAGTTGGTCTGCCAACAGGCCTAGTGCCTGGAGCCAGCACCCCTTGGAGCACGTCCCTGGGGATCCTGCCATCTTCCATTCTATGTACATGACCAAGCCAGTGTAGACACTGCTGAGACAAAAGTGTGAACTTGCTGAGAATGTGGGCTTGGGAGAGCACTTCTTTAAGACTCAGACCTGCCATGTGATGCCCCACATATGGAATGCATTGAAGCACCCACACATTCTGCATGTGTGAGTAGGGGCCCTATGTGCGTATAGAGTGATTGGGTAAGGATCGTGCCTTGTGAGGAAGAGCTCTACATGCCTATGTCAGTGCATGCACAGCATTCTCTCACATGCACGAACAGGGTGACATGACTGTTGGGTTTATCAATGGCAAGGATAGTCTATGCATGCTCTCTTGTCCCTTGGCATAGGTGGGAGGTTATCTGAAGAATGAATGAAAGGTACAATCAAGATTTCACTTCACACATATTGGCAGAAATTCAATGTCACACTGTTACAAGTGTTCCATCACTGCAAGCATTTCTGCTTGCCCAACAGTACAATCTCCCTTGAGCTCCCCCCATACATTATTTGTGTGGGGGGGGTTCCTCCTCCACCCCCAAATCATTTGCAGGGTTTGCGGGGTGTGAAAGGAAACCAGAGGGAGGAAGCCTCATTGCACTAGTTGAAACCAGGAACAGGATCACAGGCCTGGAAGGTATCATGCAAACTGACCCACCAATCCTATGACACTATGTTTTGTTTATGACAAAGGGGAGGGACTTGATTAATGTTATCAAATGTACAAGGGAGCTATTCTAATCCTTCTCTTGGTGCACCGTTATTATTATTTTGATTTTTGCCTTTCAGTTAGACAACTTAAGTGTCTCCGCGTGATAACTGACTGAGTTACACGGCAATCTAACATTTCAGAATTTTAACAGTGTGTTGCTAGTTCATAACACTTCACTTTTAACATGATTGGACCAAGATACAGCTAGTATTTGCATTATGACTCAAGATTGCTTGTCTTGCTCTAGCTGCATTCTTCTCCAAAAAGAATATTGTCTGTTTTATCCAACAAAAAGAAATAAAGGCAATTTTAAAGTCTTAATCTAAAAGGATTTAATAATGTAGTAGTCAAGAGGAGCAAAATAGCATATATATTTTTCAAACAAGAAAAAGGAATGTGAGAGATATTGTTAGCAAGTCTAAATGTTGGAAATACTGGTGCGGTGTATGCAAAAGTGAGAATGAGCTTATTCTATTCTATAAATGGATTCTATTCCCACCATATGCAAACTGAGAAAATGTATGTATTTTGTTTGATGTTCTGCCAACAACAACACAAAAAAACTAGTACTTTACCTTCCAGAATCCCCCACAGCTTTAAATTATTTTTCCCCAAGAATGTTTATGAGTTTTATAGAATCATTAGAGATAAGAACTTTCTGTGTAACCAAGGATGTGAAACCTCTGACCCTCCTGACTCCAGGTGTTCATGAACTACATTTCCCATTATTCCAGACTACTCGCCATGCTGACTGAGATCTATCAAAGTTTGACTACAACAATATCTAGGTTCCCCACCCCTGAAAACATTTTTTTAGATAAAAAACAAAACCACACACTCTGAATTATGCTCCATATTACCTAAATTAGAAAGTATTAGTCTCAAGCAGAATCAAAATCATAGACTAAAATGTGGGAACATAAAATTAAATTCAGCACAATTCCGAATGCAGTGATTTTGTGATGAAGAAAAACAACCCCAAGTTAAGATGTAATTGTGACCAGATCTAGGAATAAAGAGGCAAGATACAAGTGATGGGTTGAACTAGAGCTACATTTGATTTAAACTACATCTGCAGGGGAAATGAGAAGAGTAGGGGTCTAACTTAACAGTATGATGAGGAATACTCCCAAAGCCTGGGCCCCTCTTCATGGTTAGTAGGGAGGGCTTTCTGCTCCACACAGCCAGAAGCCATACAATTCTGGGCAGGTGTGTGGCAGGTGATGCTCAATAGAATTCCATATTCAGGCTTAAAACCTCACGACCTAGAGCAGCTGGTCTCCGGGAACACCCTTCAATTTCAAAGGTGTCTAAGGGTGCTCACCTGTTACCTTGTCTACCTTAAGCATTCCTGCACATCCTGTCCAACAAAGAAACCAACATATCCATGAATTCTAACTAACCGACTCAGCCTATCTAACAGCACTGACCCTTAAACACCAACAACCTCTGAATCCAGTAGAGAGTAGGTGAAAATGCCTCCTTAGCCAAATGTGCAGACAAGCAAGACATTCCTACTTGGCCCCAAAGTGACTGGTGAACCTGTACTGTAACAGAGGGCGGGTGCAAGAAACATACCAAAGAGGCATGGCTCAGTTGGCTCAGTCGGTAGAGCATGAGACTCTTAACCTCAGGGCCGTGGGTTTGAGCCCCACGTTAGGCAAAACATTCCTGAATTGCAGGGGATTGGAATGGATGATACTGGTGGTCCCTCCTGACTCTGCAATTCTATACAACCACAGTCCACAGACAACGGCACTGGCGTGTGCACACACACCAAACAGCATCGTCTCCCCAATCCCTTGCCAGCTACAAGAATGCTCTTGGATGCAGTGTTGCCTAGCTGTTAGGAGTGGACAAGTAAGCTGTTACATAAAACCTAAATTAACTTGCTGACTAATTGATAAATATAATAAATGAAAAGAATGAATAGGGACATAATATTGAGCCAAGAAAAAGCATGTTGTTGTCCTAGTTATCTTATCATACGCATGATACTGAAATAAAAAGGTGGTATCTCACTTGGTGCTTGCAACTGAGATGCCTATTTCAGCATAATTATATGGACAGTGTGTTTGGAAATGATCCCTTCTTTTGAATTTGTACAAAACACATTGAATTTGCCACTATAATAACTTCACAGGCACAGAACATCTAACAAGAATGTTAGGTAGGAATACACAATAGAATAAATATTGAAAATCTGTGCAAAAAGAAAACTTTAACACAATTGCTTTTTAGGGCAGAAATCATGTTTGGCATATGATGGGCAATTTCACATATAACAGTAATATAATAATTACAGCTGAATCCTATTGCATAGATGTGCAGTGGATTTTAAATAGCCAATATGGTTTCCATTGAGTTTTTAAATACTGAATAGCAGTATCTTGTATGGCTATAAAACATGAAGGGCAATTCCTTTCGCTTTGGGGGAAAAAAGTCATAAAACTGTGGTTTTGGATTGAAAGGACAAGTGAAAGCAAAGTTTTGGCTCTTTATATCAACCCTATTTGTTCAAACAATCTCTATCCTGTTGCAGTCATTTTCTTCTGCAAACTACAGCACTGTAATGCACAAAGTGCAGCTGTTCCACTGCCCCACCCCCCGCCCTGTGCACTGAAAAGGAGAGAATATTCACTGGTTTTCTTTTCAGCACACGAGCACGTACACAGCACTTCAGTGCTCAGACCCATTTCCACATGCATGTGTACACATTGCACAGGTTGACTCAAAAACAGCAGCAATGGGAGAGCGATCTTTCCACCCCCAAGCTTTAACTTAAGCGCAGATGCACACCCTTTTGCACCTAGGTACATCTGCATGAAGATCCTATCTACTTCCTTCTATTCTTCTTCCTTGGACAAGGCACACTGAACTGCCTCTGATTAAAACCCATATTTCCAAGGGAACTCCTTCGAGTCTCATTCCAATTATATGTGAGAATGATACAAAACGATTTTGTCTCTTTTTGCCCTAGATACATAAAGACTAGATGATTGATTCTTACCCAGGTCTGCTAAACTCTTTATCCACCAGCGGCAAAATGTTGTTTGTGTTAATACGCTTCGGTTTTGTGGTATTTTGCCCGAATCCTCATCATCCACGTTGCTGATTGATTGCCATGATCTCTGCATGCAACCATTTACTGTTGCTGCTTGTGGAGCAGATGTGATACGGATCCTCAGGCTCTCTTTCACTGGTAGCTAAAAATGACTCTGACTACAGTCTCATTACAATTAATTTCTGTTTCAGTTATTTTGTGATTATTTTGTGATGTTAATTGGCATCCAGCAGAGGTATTTTTGTTATGCCTTGATTAGAGCCTTCTATATCCTCTGCGCATCAGCTTGGATATATTGCATTATGTTCCAAAATGCTATCCCTAAAGAGGCTGTAAATCACTTTCATATACATTTGACTCTACATCTCCTCTCTACCTAGCCATCCACAGCGGGACGTGAATTGCACAGCTATTTGAAGTTAGTGGGGGGAAATTCCCAGCGACTCAAATGGATCTGAAAGTGATGCAAATATTCAAAAGACTGCAAAGTTACTTTAGATTTGAAATGCTTGCTGAATCTGTATGGGGGAATGAAAGGCAAACTTATGGAGATGATTATGACTTTCAATAATTTGTAGAATGTGTGTTTCTTCCTGCGAATTTATGCAACTCCAGGCAACTTAGGTAGCTAAATCAGAATTGTAAGGATATCCTCAACGTTTTCCACAGCATTACTAACCCCATACCAATTTGTATGTCCATTTGCTGTACAAATGGATCACCTTGCTTCAGTAAAATGCCATAAGGAGGTACAGCATATCGATCCCAGTGAAGCTATGCAAAAATTCACTCATTCATAGAAGGGAGAGGGGATGCGATTTTTATTCAATTTTTCATTCTTCTGCAGATGCTTGTACCACCACTTTCTGTGCTGTTCTGTAGAGTCCTCAAACATTCTGGGGCAGATTTATTTATTTATTTATTTATTAAGTGTGTAGGGGTGATTGGAAAATGGCCACCTCCTCGTTCATAAACAATCTTTAAACGTTGTTACAGAAGTACTCGATGCTGTTTCCGCTATTCATGTGAATGAAATCTCAGAAATCCAAAGACCCTGTGAACAAAGTTCTGCTCATGAACACTCCCATTCATGAATGGAGAGGCCACAATAGCTGTTCCAAGAAAAATAAGAGCAAAAATGGCACATGGGTAATGCTGGTGTTCCTCCATGATCAAATCGGCTACTTTTTGAATTTGCAGGAGTTATGCATTCTCCACAGGGCTGTTTAAGCATTAACTGTAGGTGGTAGTTAAAGTAGATGTTAACAAAATCATCCAAAATAAGTGAAGTTCGATTAGAACTCATCTCTCAGGGGCCAGCTGGGCAGGGCCAGTAAGTGGATCCCAGTGAGGCAACAAACGCTGTTCACTGAAACGGGGGTGATGATTTCTTTTAACACACTAGTACAGTACTTTCCAGCTGCTTCGCGGTAATTAACAAAGCTGTGACATTGTCTACCCAGTAACTGTATCTGTTTTCCCTCTCTTCTGGTTGCTTCTTATACCACTTTGGAAAGTGCTCTCTGCATTTAGAAAAGCTTACATGTTATTGCACCAACAAGGATGGCCCAACAAAAACAACAACAAAAATATTTGGCTCATTTTTGTATCCCACATTATTTGGAATGAACACAGCATCCATTTTTTATTTGTCAGATGTAGCGCAGCACACAGAAATGATAATGGATGGGGAAATCTCAGTTGATTCAACCCACACAAACACAAACAAAACTAATAAAGCTTAATAAAATAAACTCAGCCCACACAATTCCCCTGAACCTATTTTTCACAGCCCTGGCACACAAATAATTATATTTTCTCTAGCATTTCTCATAGCAGGTGTACTGCAAAACACACTGCAGCTAAGCAACAGTGACTGTATTCAAAGAGTGTATTAAAATATAAATCTAGAACTTAAAAGACCAGGCTTCACATATGTTTAGGACTGGCACTTAAAAGCAAATACACACTCATCTGTAGCCCCAGACCTAGGCACCTCTTATTTCTTTGCAGTTTTTGAATCAGCACATGGGCTGTACACTTGTGTATTATATTCTCAAATGCAAACTTTGGAGTCACCCAAAGGATACAAAAAACAAACAAACCACAACCCTCAACCACAGTAAAGAAAATAGGATTCTGCCTTATAGCAGGTCAAATTAATTGTCCATGTTGCCCAGTAATGCTTACTCCAGCAGCTCTCCAGGGTCTTAGGCACAGGTCTATCCCCAAACTCGGCCCTCCAGATGTTTTGGGACTACAATTCCCATCATCCCTGACCACTGGTCCTGTTAGCTAGGGATGATAGGAGTTGTAGTCCCAAAACATCTGGAGGGCCGAGTTTGGGGCTGCCTGCTTTAACTAAAACTGCAGTTTATGCTCTCCATTGAGATACAGCCCCTCCCAGCCCAGAGTTATTACCACTTCTGTGTGGCGTATGATTATAAGAACCAACTAATCCAAGGGCATGGTCTGTGGACACTATGTATATCAGCTGGTAACCAAGCAGGTCTAGATCGGGTCAGTGGGTGGCTTGTATATATACCCATATTTCATCTTGTGTTCCATGATGGAAAAAGGGAGGATAGGAAGGTGTGTTTTTTGTTTTTGTTTTAAATAACTTGAAAGGAGAACTGTTGAAGATGCATAAAATCTGTAAAAGTTTGATTAGCTCTGTCGTGTGTGTGTGTGTGTGTGTGTGTGTGTGTGTGTGTGAGAGAGAGAGAGAGAGAGAGAGAGAGAGAGAGAGAGAGAGAGAGAGAGAGAGAGAGAGAGAGAGAATGCCAAGATGCAGTCTAGTGATTGATTAGAGTACTGAACTTAGGCCAAGGAAACTTGGGTTCAAATCTCTGTTCAACCACTATGCTTACTATGTCTATTTAGCTCTCTTGCAGCCCTAAACTATATGAAACCCATGTGTTGCCCAGATATGCAGAAAAATTACTTGGGATAACTGAATGTGCTGTGCACATGACTGTCTTGAGAGGCTCTTTTATTACAGGCTTCTAGTGTTTCTCAGAGAACAAGAATATGGAATGGTCACACTAATTCCTGCATATCCAGCAGTGACAACTTGAGATGAATTATTCAAATTGAAATGTTGTCTCCCACCAGTGCATAGGTGTTATTTATGTTCCTGGCATTTTCTTCCTAAAATAAGATTAGCAGCAAAACAGTAGATTAACATTTTTCTTTCCTGAGCTAGCTGGGGCAAATGCCACTGCAGTAGTACCATATTCGACTTGTCTTGAGTGATACTTGGCCCTTACAGTGCAAGTAGCCCTAATTGAGATAATTGCTCAGCAAATCAAAGTAGTGTAGTGAAGCAAGTAATTATGTGTCACAAATTGCTGGGCTAAACTATTTATTTTTTCAACCTGAATAGGTAACAAGTAGCAGGATTGCCCAAGTCTTCCTCTTGTGAATGAAACAGAGAGAGAGGGAGAGAGAAAGAGCGAGAGAGAAGTGACAAACCCATATTTTTTCTAAGCGACTGCTCTGGATGATGATTCATATTTCCTTTCTGAATCTTTTCAGACATGAAATTGTTTTAGATCTGGAGGCTATGATCCCTAACAGACATTAGAGAGAAACAATTTTCTTCAAGGCAAATTTAAGGCCAGAATCAGAAGGAGAAGAGTGTAGTTTTGCTTTCTGTACCAATATTAATTTAAAAACTGACCACTGGGCAACCCCTCCACTCAGCTCTTGTCAAGAATCTGCCAAGAAAAGAGTGGCACTGAATAGTTTTCTCTACCTGAGCATATATCTTGTTGTGACACTTTGGAGACTAAAAGAAGGCAAAGGTGTTGAGAAATCTTCATATAATATATATAGTTTCAGACAGCTGAGCCAAAGATTGGTGAAAACACCAATCAAGATACCACAAAAACTGAAAAGACAATTACAGTAGTTTCTATGTTACAATTTACTATTTTCTTCCTGTTTTCTATTTTCTAAGAGGTCGTCTCATGTGAGCGCTCTATGTCTGAACTGGGAATTGACAGATTATTACAAATTACTCCAGTAGTTTGTGGGGGTGGGGGAATAAAAATGGAGCAGCTGCTTAGTCTTAAGAACATGGAAAGAGCTCTGCTGGATGAGGCTAAGGGCCCAACTTGTCCAACATCCTGTTCTCACAACTCGATGCCTATGGGAAGCTTGGAAACAGAAGCCTGAGTGCAGAAATGCTCTTCCCATTTGTGATTTACAGTATTCAGAGGCCTAGACACCCAACCTCCATGTGAGCATACCAGACATTGTTTTTAACTTGTGGCTCCGAATGTGGGACATACACATACCTTGAGCAAATTCTGCCATGGGGAGAATGGCAGTTTTTGGAGTCTCTTCCATTGCAGAAAACGTGGTAGCCTAGGAGAGTGGGTCACACTCATGATGCATAGATATATCATTAATAAAACGTAAGTGGATCCACTCACACATGACAACCCTGCCCAGTTCTTCTGATTCCCCCACCTTTACAGGTATTCCCCACTTTGATCTTCAGCCGACTGCACTGCCAGGGCCAAGCGCATTTGGCTTTTTAACTGTGCTTTTTAACGCTGGTT
This sequence comes from Darevskia mixta, assembly GCA_034641385.1. NCBI lineage: Eukaryota > Metazoa > Chordata > Lepidosauria > Squamata > Lacertidae > Darevskia > Darevskia mixta. The sequence continues at coordinate 14,711,555 of JAWWNH010000058.1, forward strand.
AAAGCCCTGGTCCGCTGTCCAGACCCCTCTCACTTGGCTGCCCCTAATAGAGCAGTTTGAACTTTGGCTTTGAGGGCTTTTGCCTTAAAGTGTGACCACCCTGGGGCACTAAAATGGCTGGCCACTGGAAAGTGACGACTCACACCCTGGGAATGGAGTCTCAACCACCGCCCACCCAGATTGCAGGGTAAGCAGTTATTTCCCCATCGTTCCGCAGCCTCCTTTCATGCCCATCCCAGGCCATTCTAGAGGATCCTTCAACCTCAGGAGCTGCTTTAGGGGTGGCTGGATGCAGCTGTGAGCTGTATTGAGGGTGGGAGATAGGGAAAACCCCCATGGGGAGTTTCACTCTGTTTGCCGCTGTCAGGTTTCCTTATCGGTTGTTCAACAGAAAAGCCAAGTCATTTGTCTTTCAGTTCTTTTAATCAGTGCCAAATTATTTACACTGCAGAGCTCAATCTTATCATGTCTGTTCCCTCACTATCAGAATCCGGAAGTGCCTCCCTCAGGTTTTGGCGCCAACACCACAATCTTGGCAGCCTAAATTGCCTCCTTCTCCTCCTACGTAATCTATGCGCCGGACCTGACATCTCTCCCTCCGATCAAGCCTGCTGGGTGGTGCCAGGCCTCTCACTAAATCCCTGGAGCCCTGGCACTCCTTGTCTCCCAGCCACTAACTGCTTCTCCCCCGAGGGACTGCTATTTTCACTCGAAGATGTATCTGTAGTTAAAACAGGTGCCGGCTCTCTATAAACACTAAGAGCTGGACTGGCAGGGGGAGGCAGATCCCTGACACCCACCCTTTGTTGTCTGCATTGCTGCTCTTGTACCATGTGAGCTGCTTCGGGTACCTCTGTATGGAAAAAGTGTCATACAATTTTAAAGTTAAAGGAAGGGTTTAAAACTTGCTTTTATCACAAAAGACCGAAATAATTTGAGGACTTCCAGATAGCAATTAGAATAATATTTTAAGGAAGGGGAGAGGCATGTGGCCATAACAGTTCGATCCCATATTAAAATCTAACCCTATTATTTCAACAGGAACAAACTAAGAAACTACAAATGTTCACAATGTAGGCGTTAACAAATAAATGCTTTTGTTGATTTTTTTTAATTAAGACACTAGTAATATTGAAACAAGGATTTCACAGTTAATTGTAGAAATATGGTACCTAGCAATTATGCATTACCAACATTCTCTTAAAACTGGCTTGTTTATGCTGCTGCTTGTTTATGCTATAATTTTGTCAAAATAGCACAGCTTTGTAATGGCTAAATCTCTGAATCAGTTAAAGAAGACGAAAGAAGGGGAAGACAAGAAGGAGGACAAGGACTATATTAGGATAATGTTGTGGGTTGCTTTTCTTATGTAATATTTGTTTACTGTTTGATTTTTTTTTAGTTTCTGTGGAACATGCAGGGAGGAACTAGGGAAATGGTAGCATGCAATGTAAAACTTGAGACTATAGCGTACTGCTACTTGAAAATTCAAAAGGTCTATTTAGAAGCTGTGCCTACTGTGTCCTATCACTGAGAGGAGAGAATAGGTAAAACAGACTTATTAATCTCGCAATACAAGTAACTACTTTTTGTTCACAGGTTGGTGGTTCCTCCATGCTTATCTCATGCAAGTTTTTATTTTACTCTGTGTTTCAGAATTAATCGAACACTGAAATATACTTCACTCATGAACGCAAGAATGTTGGGGGACAGAATCAGTGCAGAGACTCCAAATCCTAGGTCCCCTTCTGAGGTACCTCTAGTTCTGTAGAACACTCCTTCCCACAGGATGGTAATAGGAAAAATCCATGTCATCAGTTAGTCCTGCTCATGTAGCTGCCTCCTTCATATGCAATCGGGAGCCATATAGGATTGCATATCCAAAGATTTTTGTGACTTTATGTGATGGCAGCCTTATTCCTATTAGGTATCATAACTGAGCCTACCAGAAAACAGACCCTCCAAGTGTTCCTATTTTCCAGGGACAGTCCCAAATTTAAAGAAGCCATTTCTGGTTTCTGAATTGATCCCGGAATGTCCTGCTGTTCCTTAAAGGTAAAGGTAAAGGACCCCTGACAGTTAAGTCCAGTCGCTTTTAATGTTGTCCCCAAGGACACCTCTATTTTCATTGGAGAAATGTTGGAGGTTATGGTAGGATGTCCCTATTTTCATCAGAGAAGTGTTGAAAGGTATAGAGTTATGAGCCCTCAAGCCAAGAAGATAAGTAACTATACAATTTCTAGAAGACAACTGAAGGCAGCCCTGTATAGGGAGGGTTTTTTTAATGTTTAATGTTTTATTATGTTTAATGTTTTATTATATTATTTATTTTATATGTGTTGGAAGCCACCCAGAGTTTGGATTTGATATCCCGCTTTATCACTACCTGAAGGAGTCTCAAAGCGGCTAACATTCTCCTTTCCCTTAATCCCCCACAACAAACACTCTGTGAGGTGAGTGGGGCTGAGAGACTTCAAAGACGTGTGACTAGCCCAAGGTCACCCAGCAGCTGCATATGGAGGAGTGGGGAAGCGAACCCGGTTCCCCTGATTACGAGTCTACCGCTCTTAACCACTACACCACACTGGCTCTCAGTCAGTGGGCAGCCCAGTCAAATGGGTGTGGTATAAATAATAACATTAATAATAATAATAATAATAATAATAATAATAATGATGATGATGATGATAATAATAATAAATAGGATGTCCCTATATTCATCGGAGAAATGTTGGAGGGTATGGAATAATCCAAGGCTGTCCAGCTATGTTTAAGCCATGTGGGAATAACTGAGCAGTAACTAAATCATGGTCTTGAATTATTCCCATTTCTGCCACACTAAAGTACTACAAAACATGGAATCGGGACTTTTGAAAAACAGATTCCAAAACATTACAAATGCATACTTATGCATTATGCCAGCAGTAAGATTTGTGAGATGAAGAGAAAAAAAAAACTGTGTTCCTTGCATTTTCAAGTTGTTCAATTTTTCCCCTGCCAAGATTCATTTAGGGCCTAAAATGGCACAGAGCACTCAATACTTTCAAAGATTATAGCCCAGGAGCTTATTGGTAGTGAAGTTCTTCTCATGAGCTGGTGTCAGCATAGCAAGTATTGCCGCCATCAGCATACTAACAATGGTGGCAACTGCAAAATAAACAACATTCCGCAGCTAGAGTGACAAGCATTTTTATATTTTTTTTTGTAAACTTAATCTGCTGTTACAATAATCCTAAGGAGAACTTTTAATGCATTTAAATACTTGCTTTCACAAAATTTCTACAGATATGTGCAGTAAGTATCTTTACCACTTTATTTAAGTACTTCCTTGATTTCTATGACAGCTGAAGGATCAAGAAGTGAATTGGAGGAGGGAAAGATCACATTTCCTTTTAACAAAATGTAGTCACATGTTTGAATAATTTGCATTTTATAAAGGCTACGGATTGCTGAAAGCACAAAACGATTTTAGATGCCTAAACTCAGACAAGGTATGAGTTTAATAACAGCAACATACCAATGATAATTTCTCACTTACTGAAGTCAATGACAACTGCAGGATTTGAAGCAAAATTATTCTTTTTTGAAAGGCATTGCAACCAAAATACAGTATGCTGAAATCATATATCAACATATACAAAGTACCAAGATTCTGATTACTAGTAATGAAACACTGTTTTTTATCTTCTTTACTAAACCTTCTGCTAAGACCCATTTTTGCTCAGAAAAGAAAAAGAAAAAGAAAATTGAATCAAGTGGATGAGCTCAGCTTCATGAATCTTACAAGAGGTGGGAAAGGTGCCATGATTGGCTCCATACACATACGCATACATACATGCACACAAGTAAGAGAAGGAATATGGCCTTATTTACCTTCAACAGTGTGAAAAATGCTGTAGAGAATTCAGATATGGGGAAGACCGCTTGCTGTTCTCGGATTGGCTAATGTCTGCCTCAGCCAGTCATGGGGGCTCTCACTCTGACAGCAGACCCGTCAGAGCCAGACTTTTGTCAGGTCTGCTGCTAGAGCTTTAAAACCGGCCATGCTGCAAGCAGGCAGCACAGACAAAATACAGCACCTGTATTCATTGGCTCTGCCCAGAGGTAATCAGTCAGTGGCCTTGCTGTGGAATTAATCAGTCAGTGTATTGGGGGCCAGGGAGAAATTGCCCTGCAGACAAAGTGGGCTTGTCTGGGGTTTTTGCCTTCCTCATAGTAACTGTCAAAACTTTTAGTGGGGAAAAGCAGGGGCGGAGGAAGGGGGTGCGGTGCGGCGGGTCACCCCAGGTGTCACCACTCAGGGGGGTGACAAAATGGCGGGTGGCACTCACCTCATTTCCTGAGCCACGCGTCTCTCCTGGGAGTGACGCGGTGGCTTGGGCGCCCACAGGCTCCGCGCTGCCCCAAACGGTCCGCCCGCCTCCCCCTCAGCTGTAGGGTGGCTGAGTGGGAGGAGGCAGGCAGACTCCTCAGAGGCCCCGCGGAGTGTCCTGCCCCAGCTTGCCCCACGCCCGTGGGCCACGCCCCTGGGCACAGGGCACATGCGCTGCCCCAGGTGCCCAATCGGCTTGCTCCGCCACTGGGGAAAAGACACTGGGTTTGAATCCTTAGTCTACTGATGCTTTGTCTCCCGTACCAATAAATATAAGTCTTTATAATTCAGTTCTTCCAGCTTACTATTTGCATGGTGCAACAGATACGTTTTGCTTTGGAAAACAACAACCACCTACTTCCCACATCATACACATAAAAGCTGGATGCCTAGCCTTGTCAACCCTTATTCAATATTGTTCACTTCTGCATTAGCCTATAAAAAACTGTAACTATAATCAGTAGTAAAACAACACAAAGAGTATTAGAGGGCATTGGTTCCCTTCTGAATGTTAACCTACAAATTTCTGGTGCCACTTCAAATGTTTGCAAGTAATAAGTATATCTGACCTCTGCAAGCTTTAATAAGATCATAGCCCAAGAGGTTACTGCCACAGGCACACCAATATGCTACTAATAAATAAAGTATAAGACAAAGCATGTTCACTGAACCTTAATAGTATATTATCGCCATGTACTGCATAATACATAAAGTGCTTTCTATACTTTTTCACTATAATTGATTTACCTATTTATATCCTACAACCTAAGCTATACAGAAATTCATAAATTGTGAAGATCACTGATACTTACTTGCTTGACATTTGTAAGCATGTCAATAATACTTGGAAATAAACCTCAGAGAAATAAATATGAATATACTTACGGTAGGATCTGTGCTTTTTTTCTGGAGGGACGCAGAGATACGCATACCCCTAAACATTTTGTGAATCTTTGTACTTTTGTCCATTTACTGTATTAATTTTCCCCAATTAGAACTGTAAAATGGTGATTTTCTTGAGTCAAAATGACAGTACCCCTAAACATTATTTTAGGAAAAAAACACTGCTTAGGATAAATATGCGAAAGCCATAAGAATAGTTGAATAATAAGCAGCAGCAACTTAGTTTTCTTGTAAGCTACCTTGGGCCACTTCCCACAAATGGCATTATCCTCAGGATTTTTCCCCAGTTTGTAATAAATAACCCAAGTTCAGAAGCTTCTGCATTCTTCCATGTCCAGCAGACTGGCAAACACTCTGAAAATTAAATCTGTTTCCATGCTCTAAACAATACCCCAAGTGGGACTTTAGCTAATGAGCATAGGTTTTTAGAACTTCAGACTGCCAGACTAGTCCAATGCAGTAATGCATCACAGAACTATTTAGGTGTCATGGTGTTAGTTTAGCAAATCCATACAGTGGTACCTTCAGTTATGAACTTAATTCGTTCCGGAGGTCCGTTCTTAACCCCAAACCGTTCTTAACATGAGGCACGCTTTCACTAATGGGGCCTCCTGCTGCTGCCGCGCCACTGGTGTGCGACTTCCACTCACACCCCGGGGCAAAGTTCACAACCAGGAGCATCTACTTCCGGGTTAGCGGAGCTCATTACCCGAAGCGTTCATAAGGAGGACAGTATGTAACCCGAGGTTCCACTGTACTGAGTTTGCATGTACAACACTGCACCATGCTAGATATGGAATAGCAAACAGATCCCTCCAACATCACAGAAGCTGGGTTGGGTTAAGCCAAGATGAAGTGTAGTGAGCAAAAGCTCTCTTAACATTTGTGACCCCAGTATTTATCTGCCCCTTTGCTTACAGCTCTATCCCCAAATCCCCAAGAACTGTGGGCATAAGTTACTTGCATATCCATTTCAGGGGATGTTCCACACATGAATTGATGAAGTTTTGCCTCTTCCATCAAGACAAATGGGAAGTCTCTGTGCAAAAGAGATCTCCCTGCGTGCATCAGAGATTCAATGTGCACATGGACTTGCTCAATGAAGGTAGAGAACTCTACCAGTGAGGAATCCATAATGGCTTCCTTCTCATCCGTTCACTTGCACACTGAGCACATAATATGGGAATGAAAGCCTTTTCCAACATACAAATGATTTACTTTGTATTCACTGACACTAGAAATTCTGTCCTTATCTAAGCCTTTGTTAAAGCTAAAACAATTTTAGAAAAGTTCAAAAAAAATTAAAAAGATAAGGCAGCCGAAATGACATGCCAGTTCTGAAATGCTGGAGTAGAGTACATTCACCAGAGTGTTATATAAAGCACTGCTGCTATAGCTTTTGAAAAGGTGGTGATGACATTTAATTCAGCAATACAGTATACATGTGTACAGCATCCTAAAGTACAAATAATAATAATGCAGCCACTTCCTTCCCGCCTGACAAACATGTATCAAGTGCAAATATATATATACCTGTGTACACACACACACACACACACACACGCATATGCAAACTATACACTTTAAAACATAACAACTGGTTAATGAATTTAAATTATTTGTTTTCTATTAGAGCTGGCATTGTAATCATGACACCTATTCCAAGCTATTATACATTTGAGCTCCTAGAATCAATCTTTTTCCAATAAAAAGATCACTCCAATAAACAAGTCGTTCCTTCCCACCTTCTCCCCCCAATTGTGTTTTGTTAAGTATGTCAGCAACAAGGCTGCGTGGGTAAGATCTGTGCTTCAGAAGGACTTTTAAAAACAAAGCAGCCCCTGAGAGCTGTGGAAAAATTCCTTTAATTGCCAGCAGAAAGCCTGGTGATAAGTCTAAAGCCAAAACTGTGCTCAGCACTGGTGTTTTTTGTGTTTTTGTGCTTTTTGTTACCTCAACGATGCCACCATTTGCTAAACTCCTACGGCAGTGCTGTGTGCCAACATCAAAACAAGTCTAACATCCTACACACAGCAGCTGTCTATTCACCCACATCTTTTCTCCCCTTGGTTTGATTTAAGGATGTGGCCTGTACTTTGATGCAAAACATATTTTTTAACAAGAAGGAAGTGCAGCAGAAATGTCACCCATTCTGTAGGGTCAGTTGTAACGAAACTCAGCAGGATTTGAGGAGACAGCAGGGGTGTATGCAGTCTTGTTTGAGGATATTTACTGTCACAGTTGTTACAAATCCACAAGGTTTGCCTTACTGAATCTCTCTACAGGTGTCACGTGAATAACATCGCCTTTTCTCTTACCGCCATCCTACCCCAACCTTTTATCAACACAATTAAAGCTATTGAAAGCAATTTTTAAAAAACGGACAGTGAAAAATTGCCACCTAAGATCCATGTGGGGTGGCCAAAAACACTGGGCCACCTGAGGCAGACCACCAAATGCTGCCACTCTGACTTCCATGCCTTCTCCTCCTTCCTTCCTCATCATGCACCAACCCACTGGACTAATTCTACACATTTGCTGCAACTTCCAGTTTTTGGTGCTGCAGCAGTGGTGGGATAATAATAATAATAATAATAATAATAATAATAATAATAATAATAATAATAATAATTTATTATTTATACCCCACCAATCTGGCTGGGTCTCCCCAGCCACTCTGGGGAGTGGGAGTGCAGCCCGGTTTTGCAAGGTCCTTGGGCAGCATTTATGCCCGCAATGTTTCATTCAGAGGAAGGGCAGGCCCTAACTCATGATGCAGTAGGGTCCTTCCTCAGAGTGAGGCACTGAGATGATAGGGCAAAATAACCCTGCTGAGTCCCAGGAATGCTGTTGCCACTTTGCAGCAGGGGGAGGAGATGCGGTTTAAAGTTTAACATGCAACAGTACTTTTTGTTTCTGTGTTTCCAGGCTGCTTGCAGGCACAGACAGGCAGAACCTGTCTACCTTTTCCTCTTCGGAATTGGGTGAAGAACTGATGCAGGAGAGCAGGCAGTCTGTGGGGTCTGTGGGTGGGTTGGCAGGCAGCCCAGAAGCAGATGAGAAGGGATGTGTGATCTAGCATCCTTCCCAATCTGCAACCAGAGACAAGGACTTTGCCTTGCTTCATAGAATGGCTGGGCATGCATTCATGAGAAACTTGGTAATTGGAAGAATTCAACCATGGTTTTGTTTTGTTTTTAAAATGTCATTTTCAGTATGCCTAATCAAAATCTAGTTTAGACTCTTCAGACAAACCTAGCTTGCTGACTAGTTATACCACTGACTCTTGTTAATGCCTCACTTAGAATACGTTTTCTTGGGATACTCAGATGCAAATACATATCTAATGCTATTTCTATCAGAATCTCTTCTACAGCGTCAAATATAGAGGTGTGCACATGTGCAAAGGGTACTCTTTAATTTATATCTATAATTTTGCAAAAAGCTTAAGGCAACATGATCCTTTGCAGCCAGCATTACAAAACAACCTAGAATATTTGAATGGGGAAGATTCCTTCCCCACTCCCAGTGTTTCTTAAATATGCTCCTAATTGCTGATCCATTTCTAAATTGAGCTGAAAGGAGCTTGCCTCCTAATCTGTTGCTAACCTCACGGATAGCAGAGATGGACAAACTCTGTGATTTGCAGATGCTCAAACAGACCAGGTAACCCAGATGAATTATGAATTTTGATGAGGATGCATCACTATAAGTAAGGAAAAAGTCATGGGGGGTGTCAAAAATAAGTTAGAGCCCATACTACAGAATGGAGTGTGGTTTAAGGAGGAGCTGTTTTTGCTTTGATCTTTTGTCTGATTCTGGTACACAATTCCTGAAAGTGTTTTAAAAGGGAGGCTACTTTATAAGCACCAGCAGCAGTTGAGATAACAAAAGGACTAATGCTGCTAATGGAAAGGATTAAAGTCTGAATAGAGGCAGAGTTGCCTCTCTTTCTCAAAATGTTTAACAGATCGTGGCACAAGTTTTTCAACCCAGTGTGCACTTCATTTTGCGAGACTTAATTCAGGTTCAGATTAGGTGATCACTGCAGTGGAAAACATAAATCAGGTTGGACACTGGATAAGGGACTGAGCTCAAGGGCAACAGTTTCTTCTAGCTTCCTTTCAAAATACAAATCCTAATGTTTCGTGCACAGAGTGTGGTGCTATTGCTAGGTGAAGAGAACACATACTGTGATATAGCATGAAGAGAGGCAATATTGCAAGCCTGCCAAAACTAAAGTCAGCAATGGAGGCCGCCAAGACTGTCGACAGCTAAAAATGGTCAGAGGAAGGTAGAAGAGGATTCCATTTTATATGAATTTATACATGGAATCTGGTGGTTCTGATCCAATCACGCTTCGGTTGCATTGGGCTGCCTCTTGAATCAAGCATCCACCTATGTGTCTGAGCCACCTGTGCACTGCCTTTAAAAAAGAAAAAAGAAAAAGCCTATGCAAGACTATACCAAAAATGCATGTATTATAAATATATTAAGTATAGAAGAGTCAAGCCACATGTGACACTATATTTCTGCAGCATAATTTTAGAAGTACTAATCCATCAGTATTCTTATATGGTCATATGCAGTATGTGTATGTGTGTGTGTGTGTGTGTGTGTGTGTGTGTGTGCGCGCTTATGTGCTGATTACTTTAGGAAACTGTGGTCATGTGTGTGTGTATAGCATTATAATATTGCATATAGCATGTGCGAATTGCTCATATTTTTAGCAGAACCGATTTTTTAAAAACCCTCACTATTCATCAAGGTGCAAGATAATAATTAGAAAACATCAGTGCGGAGAAGTTCAACATCAAGAGTTTCAGAAAATTCTTTCTCTACAAACAAACAGCATCAATATTTTGCTAATTACAGAAGCAAGAGGAAAGGCTTAAATGACGCCCACTTCTTTGTGGCTGCTAACAAAAAAGCCATTTTCCCAAGCTGTAATCTATGTGGCAGGGTGTAGTATAGAGATATCTATTCTACAGACACTGTTCTGTTCCCATGGAAGTTATATGGGAGTAGCTGATGGTGTCACACAAGACCACCACGTTTTAAAATACTGGAGCAAGTGAAAAAATGTTCAAAAGTCAGTCCCCTGGGTGGTGTACAACATTAAAAACACATTACAGAACATCAATGTTTAAAAAAACATAATAAAAAGCATACTGACAGACACCCTAATAAAAACAGTCATAATAACAGTCTATTCCCCCACACTTTAACAGGCAATAGATTATTTACTAGCCACAGGCCTGGTGTCTTAATACATGTAGTGATGGCACCAAGCGAGCCTCTCTTGGGAGAGCATTCCATAATTGGGAGCTGCCACAAAAAAGGCCTGTTCTCTTATGGCCACCCTCTGAACCTCTCTGGGATGGGGGACATAGAGAAGTGCTTCAAATTACAAGCGTAGGGTCTGGGTCAGTTCATACACAACTGTACTCTGTAAAGGAGGACACATGGCCATCCTAGGGCTGAGTGTGTGCTGCAGAGTATATGAAAAGGGATATTGCTTATGCTTAGCATAGGCTAGGACAAGATCTTTCTCAAATGCAGCAAGATGAATTTGGAAGTGACCAGTAGTGGACAGTGTGGTGGGGACAGAGGTGCTTACCTGACCTCCCAGCAGGAGAGCTGCCGCTGCTCTCTCTCTCTCTCTCTCTCTCTCTCTCTCTCTCTCTCTCTCTCTCTCTCTGTGTGTGTGTGTGTGTGTGTACAAAAGTGCCCCACCCCATCATACCAATCCGCTACTAGGAATAACACAGGAGTTTTGTCCCAATGTTCAGGTCTTTATCTGACCTGTGCCTTGGTGGGCTAGCTCAGAAAAGTGCACAGCTTTCTAGAGCACTAAAAAAAACAACACCCCTTGAGGCATTTCAGAAAGCTCTACCCACACACTCACTTGGATGAAAAGCAGAGAAACAATCATTTTCATCCAAGTTTCTTAACTGCTTGACACAAGGTTTGATGGGAGGGGCAGTTGCTGTGATCTACGTACAGTATATGATTTCTCTCTCTTTCTCTACAGACTCGCTGTCCAGTTGGGGGGTAGCATCTAGAGTGTTTCTTCCTGGCACTGGGTAATTGTGACAGATTAGAGATTCTGCTGGTTTACTGCCTGCCTCACTAAAAAGCACTCTCCCCTGCCTGCCTGAGCTAACAGAGTTGGTCTCAGAGGCAGTGTTGAGGACTCTCAGATTGCTGGTGTTGAAGGCTTTCAATGGCCATACCAAGGCAGGTAAAAGGTTAAGGGACCCCTGACCATTAGGTCCAGTCGTGTCCGACTCTGGGGTTGTGGCGCTCATCTCGCTTTATTGGCCGAGAGCCGGCGTACAGCTTTCGGGCCATGTGGCCAGCATGACAAAGCCGCTTCTGGCGAACCAGAGCAGCGCATGGAAACGCCGTTTACCTTCCCGCCAGAGCGGTTCCTCTTTATCTACTTGCACTTTGACATGCTTTCGAACTGCTAGGTGGGCAGGAGCTGGTACCAAGCAACAGGAGCTCACCCCGTCGCAGGGATTTGAACCGCCGACCTTCTGATCAGCAATGTTACCTGATTTTATTTTATTTTTTAACAGAATATAGCCAAGGCAAATGAATTGTATATTCCAATCAATATTCCACTGCAGGTAAATAATGTGGTGCAAATGAACTACACCCACATTTGTATCTGACTGTACATCTAAACATGAATGTTTTTCCTCTGCACTGCATTGCTTTCAGTAAGATGTGGTTCCTCTGCATGACATCTCAATGGTAGGAACATTTGTATGTGTATCCCAATGTAAAGAAGCACCAGTCTAATTTCCTTAGTAATGGGGATAATGGCAACGTGCCATACAGAAGCAGATGGGGAAACAAAGTCTTTTGTGTGTGTGGAATATACAAATGAATGGAAGGGTCGGGCAGGGGCTGCAGACAGTTTTACTCTTCCCAACATGCCAAGTTTTGCAACAAAAAACATTTTGAAAAATGAGCTGAAGCAGATACTCATCAACTAGCAAGGAAGCAGAAATTGGATATAATTCCTCTAGTGAAGAAACCCTCTGGGAAATTAGCTAATAGTGTAGAAGATATAAAAATGATTATTTTGTTTTTCAGCCACTTATATCAAACTGAGAGACCTCAGGATGTGACACATTATTATTATTATTTTTAACGAACTGCAGATCCCCAAAGTTTAGATTTAAGATAATTGAGGAACTAAATGCTGCAATTTCCCACAGGAATTCATAAATCAGATTAAGAATCTTCAGAATAAAAGACACCTGATTTTGATCATTTCGCAACTGAATTGTACCAAAATCATGCATAAGTATCGGGCACTTATTTAGGTGAATTTGCTTAATTACCACATTGACAACAGAGGTTCCGGAACTCACCATGAACACCTCCCTCTTTCTCTTTAGAATGGCAATGGCACCCACCTGAAAGGTGCTGCAACTGAGTTGCAGTGAGTTCCCCTCATCGCCTCCCCCCCCCCAAGAAAAAGCCCTGCCACAGGCTGACATTGCTGGAATTTCACAAGGGATGAGATTTTATCCTATAGCCAACACACACTGAATGGGTTAGCAGAAAACTGACATCCAGTAGAAAGAAATACACACAGACCTATGTCTTCTAAATAATAGGATCTTCTAATAAAAGTGCAATTTGATACTATACTCCATAACCAGAAAACCATTACGAACATGCTTCAAATAATACAACATCTCTCTTATCTAAATCTTACATAATGGTCCCAGATGTTTTCATCAACTATGGATAATTAATTAGAGTAAATCACCCCAGTCACACCCTTCTCACCACTTCATTGTTTGCCTCATATTCTCTCGTGTCTATCACATGTTGAATAAAATCCCACCCCACAGTGCTAAAATCTTGTTGCTGCGCTTTTCCTTGTATCAAACATTTGGAGACAGTAGCTGTCCCCCGATAGTGCTATATAACATGTTTCCGTAACAATTTTTTTTGTTTTTCTATCTGCCACCAATAAATGTGTTATCAAATCCTTAGAACTTATATTATTATTAGATGCATTCTAAATAAGAGTTGTTACTGATCTTTTATATATTGAAGCCTAGAAGGATGATTTGAAAATAATAGGGTTTCCTCCATAGACCATAGCACCAAGGCGCACCATGAACTCCAGAGGCTTAGGTAAGCCTCCACTGCAAATAGATGGTTTCTAGAAAATAGTCTATGTCTTTAAAGGCGAGGCAGGGCTGGCCCAATACATTTTGTCACTTGAGACAGACCCCCAAATGGCGTTCCCCCTCCTTGCCAGGGAAGAGGTGGGTCAGGAAATATCTACATCAGGATTAGGGGGTGGGGAAGAAAGATCAACATCTGCATAGCTGCCCAGGTAGACCCTGCCGCCTGAGGTGGTTGTCTCACCTTGCCTCATGGATTGCCCAGTCCTAGGGCTTTTATATTATTAATTATTATTATTATTATTATTATTATTATTTGGAGGAGAACACCCAATATTTTCAAAATTGAACAATTTCCAGAAAAAGCCTTCTTTCATACACTTCTCCATGCCAAAGCAAGCACAAACTCCAACCAGGAAATGTAGACGGACAACCATTACAAAACTTCAGAATCAAATGCCTCACTACTGCAGAGCAATAAACACCAACATTATCATGTCAAACATTTTCTGAAACAAACAAGCTGTTTTCTAAATCAAATAAGCAAAACAAAACTGCGCTATGAATGACCACAAGTTTCTCTCTCTACTAAGTTTGGAATAATTCCATTGTTTTCAGCTGTAGTGTTCTTGTGCAAATGATTTTAACTCTTTTACCCCCCTGGGGAAAGAGATTAATGAAAATCTGAACTCAGAATAGAAACTGCACATCATAGTAGTAGCGATTTCTTAAAAAAATAATTAAAAAATCTGAATTACTCCCCACTCCCACTGGAAAAGCACATTAATCAGTGCCTAGAAAACACACCAACTTTTGAATGAATATGCATATCCATCAAGTTCAAGAATTCAGAAAACACCATGTACAATAAACCAAATCCATAAAAAGAAAACATGCAAGGGTTTGAATAAATACCATTCTAATCCACTCACTGAAAACATATTTTTAACATGTTATTTCAATATATTGTAGTATAGATATGACCAAAACAGGTAACTCCTATAAACAAAATATAATCCTTCAAATTTCCTTTGGGATCCAGATCAATCCACAGGGAAAACAGGCTCACCAACCACTCTGTATACATCCTCAAAACATTGTTTTCCTCCCAAGTTTCTTCAATAGATTAAAAAATAATTATTGAACCCTACCTTCATATATCACCTTGAATCCTTGAGCACTCACAGCGAAGTCTGTAGTGAAGCAGAGAGTCATAATTGATCCTGTGCTCACTATGGAGGATGGCAGCTGAAATCCAGAAAGCCTGCAAGATGCAAGGGACAAAAAGAAATCACAGTATTTGTTATTAATTGTAACAACAACAACAACAACAACAACAACAACAACAACAACAACCCCAAAGAACATTATTTAAATGTTTATATTGGCAGCCTCTTCTTTGATGAATATCTGAAGACTTGAAAAAGCATCTGGAGGTACTCCATTGATATTTCTAAAACTTTTGAAAACTTTTAAATAGCACACTTCTAGACTAGTTCACATCTGAGCGGGGGGGGGGGGACACCCTTCATCCTGACTATAATTAAAGAGGACTTATGCTCTGCTCTGCTCTCTTTCCAGCAGCCAGGTATACGTGTGTGTATGCGTGTAAACTAATGTTGGCCTGAGTGTACTACAGGTTTGGATCCTAACCTTGGAAATTATTTGGGGGATGGAGCCAACATCTCTCCCCAAACAATTAATCATGGTTTGTTGGTTTGTTTTTACTTTTCACAACTGCTCATAGCCACTGTTCTTTGGTTTGCTGGCTGTGCTGCTGTTTGGATAGTGTTTTGGCATTTTCATTCCTTCTTGAGTGAACCCAGGCAGTCGAAGCTCTTTCTTCTCAAAGTTAAGCTGTCAAATTTTTAGCTTTGTGCCAAAGCTCCTTTGAGCACATGAAACCCATTACTCTGAAATCAGCACTTCTTGCATTTGTCATGTGCACTGAATATGACCGGCTGGTGTATAAAATAATGCCACAAAAGAGTGGTAAAAATGTTGTTGTGAGTTGAGAGAAGGGGGCGGTTATGCTGTGTGTCTCAGTCCCTTTGAATTCTTGGCTCCAGCAAGGATTCAAATTGCTGGAATAGCCAGACAAGTTTCTTGGTAATGGCCCTCTAAGTATGGGCCACTAAGGTAACAAAGAAAGTGGCTCTGTGCCAGATAAAAATGGGTGGGCCTCCCTCCCTCCCTCAACTCACTGGTAGTTAGAAAAAGGCAAGAGTTGAGTTGTGTGTGAGCTAGGAGCTAGGAGCAGGAGGCTAAAGGCTGGGCAGCTGAGAGGCAGATACATGCCTAATTTTTGCTTGAATCCAAGGCTGTGGCTATGGGAGAAACAAGAACCTCTTGGGATGTTAATGCTGTGAACCCCTCTATCATAGGCTCAGGTTGCATATATGTGTAAATAAACCATATATCCTAAATACACCTTTCTGAGGAAACTGGACCCTGATAAGTTGTAAGGATGCACTAGGCCCCTTAGTATGTGGAACTGCCTTGCATAGACCATTTTAGGTAGCTTCTCCATTGTGGCATATTGTGAAACCGTCCCTAATCCAGGAGTTATATCTAGACAGGAAAAACCAAGCAAGAAAACTCTCTCTATTTGAATGCACAGTGCAAGGTGACGATAGAACTAAATCTGGAGGCTTTAAAATATTCATGTTCAAATAAATTGTCTTTGCTTGCTTTTCTTTGAAAAAGGACAGTCTTAATAAACTGTGAAGTTAGAAATAGGTGGTATTAGTGAAAACATAATTGCCCATTTTTTTAGATTAAGCTGTTAGCGCAGTTGCTGCCGTGATTCTGAAACACATGGGAGATTCTGTGCATGGTAAGCTGCTCATATGGAAAGATGTCCACACAGTCTGTGTAGGTAAGCATGTACAAACGCACCCATGTGGTCAAACATTTTTAATGTCAACTGTGTCATAGAATTGCAGAGTTGGATGGGCCATTTCATCCAACCTTCTGCAATGCAGGAATCACAGTTACAGAATACCTGACAGATGGCCAGGCAAAACCAGTTATGGAGGTTTCATGAGCATTATATATAATATGTGGCTTAGAGAGGTAAAAGAAATATTATGTAGATCATGTGGCAAGTCCTGTTATTTATTCAGTGGTCTGTGTTTGCCTGAGCTTGATTCTGGACTAAGGATTCTGAGCCCCTGTGTTCTGATTCGATACATGATATCCAGTCACAGAACAATTCAGGATTTGGGCCTCTGCCATTGGCCTTTAAACTCTGAGTTATGACTCACAGCTTGGAAGTTTAGATAGCCAATCATGTTGGGAGTGGGAGTGGCCCAGGCCTTCAGAAATGTATATAAGCAGTTGCTTTGCCTCTGTTGTCTAGTTCTTTTAGTTCAATAAAGGTTCTTGCTGTTATTACTGTGTCTTGCCTCGTAGGAACCCACCTACACTTCAAGTTCATTAAACAGACAACAGCATTCCCAAATCAAAAGGTATGCAACCTCTAGCAAAGGAGGATTAATTCTCAAAGACTGCAGATCTATGCACATTTAGTAGTGGGTAATTTCCATTTAACATAAAGGACCTTACTTCTGACTGGATAGGCATGCAGTCCTGTCACCAACAATGGCTTATTCCATTAAATATTCACATGGTATGTTCCAGAAATCTTTTGAACTATAATTGTTAGCAAATTATTCTAAAACTGTAATTTACAGAAAATTGTATCCCATGTTTTCCATGCATAAGCAGAATATATTTCAGCTTGCATAACAAGATTTCTCATTCCTCTCCTCACCCCTGCAGTCCCCCATGTGTCCCATGGGTAGGAGCGGAAAGTGAAGTTGGGTCACCCAATACTGGATTCTCCACCGAAGTATACACTGCTAGAGAGAAAAGCCCATGTATATCAACTCCATGTGAAAATGAAATTATGACTTCCCAACAGTGTGCACGTAGCAAAGAAGGCACTTGTATGATTTTCAAACATTGCTGGCAAACTGATACTAGTGCACACCTGTGTAAAGAAAAGTTGTATGACAAGTAGGCTTAAGTCAGAACTATACACTATAGCATTAACATAGTAAGCTTCCATTACCAAAGACCATAGGAGCCAACTACTAAGGGCCGAAGTCCAGGCTCCTACAAATTTGATGGGCATTGCCATTCAAATGGTTTGTGTGTGTCGTGTCTTGTGATTGATTATGCAGGTTGGGGCTTACCTGAGTCCCCCCAGGTACAGGTATTTGAATTCAACTCGGCACCCCTGCCAAAGTCTGAATCCTTTTGTCTTCTTTGTTGTGATATCAGGCCTTTAATGACCAGATGTTTTGTTTGTGCTCAAAGGCACATCCCAATGGACCTCAAAGTTCATTATCAGTAACATTGACTACAAGTTCTCAAAGCAGTCTAGTACTTTTCTATCCATGTAACTTGGTTATTTTTGAAGAGACAGCAGCTGGCTAATATGGAGAGGAGTATAATTTTTTAATATCTCTATTGACTTGATATATTTCACACACACACACATGCTACACTAAATTTCAGGATGTATTTATGCAGTGCCATGGTGACTATATCTTGATCTTATATTGTTTTAGTAAATATTTCCACTTCTAGGATGACGTCTGCCATTGAGACCTGTATTATTGACAAACGACAGCCAATATGTCTACTTCATTTGATTTCAAGGAATATTGAAGTTGTTTTGACACAAACTACTTTTTTTCTGAAGTGTGTGCTTGAAGGGTAGAGTACACTACCTTTTGAAAGGTGGCAGTAAAAAATTTTAAAAAATGGTAGCCAATGAAAATGAAACAAGCATTGAGTTAAACAAATAATCTACAAAATGTATCCAGTTTCAATGAAAGCAAAGCAAAAACAGCACTGAGTATCTAATATAATGGGATGAACGTACCAAAAAAAAACCTGTTGCACACCTCCATTCTGAAAGCATTTTGCATCTCATTCAGTTGTATTTCTTCTGGAAAACTCCTTTTATAGGTGCTCTTTATAGAAAAATGTCTTGCTTCTAAATCTAACACCAATTATCAGTTTATTTTCCGTATTTGAGTACACATAGCCAAGTCCGAAGTATGTATGTATCATATAATATATGCCCTTCCATACTCTTCATCACTTAATTCTTTAAGATGTAAGTACAGGCCATAACCCTTCTCAGTTTCCAAATGTGATTATAAAACTATAAAGCAGTGATCTAATGAAGTGATCCAGTCAAAATCAAGCAATAGAAGAAATGAGCATGTGGTCTCTTTAAAGAAATGAGAAATAAAAATCACCAGACTAGCTATATTGTGCTTAATGTTATTTTTTTTTACCCATTATTATCCATGAGAATGCAAACTCCAGCTTTAGCCTTTCACCTCTACCTTATTTTTTTAGAATAAACTTTTTTAAAAAAGTGAATAAACTTTTGTTGGAAATGAAGTTATTTTATTTGGAGTCTGATAGTTCAAATAGGAAGAAAGATACCGCCATATATATCCTGGAGAAAATATATTTTCTTGGAAAGACTCCTCTGTCATATTAACATCCATAATCATTCAATTATTTAACCTTATTAGAAAGGTGAATTTATTCATAAGGCAGGGAACATTAATTCCATCTTCCATTGTGCTAGAAGACATTTTATTCAAACCTTAATTTAAATTGTCACCCAATATTGTCAGGTCACCTAGCATAATTGAAGGATTGCATTTTGAAAATATCTAAAATTCTGCAGAGTATTTTAGTTATCTCTGCCTTAGGAGCACAGATATATCCTTCTCAAAAGTGGGTAATATTACGGTTACAGTTACTGTACTCACTTTCAAAAGCTCTCAATTTCAATTAAAACCTTTGTAGATGCTGGTTTAGCTTCTCAAAGCTCCTCTCAGATTAGATCAGAAAATTCCTCCATAAAAAATATATGCAAGAACTCAGGTAATTTTTCAAATTGCTTATTAGTTCATATGGGGGCGAATGGGGGATACTGCTGGAGCAAATCAAAGGAAAACAGTCAAGTAATAATAATTTACTCACACCTTTGGAACAAATAAAAAAAATTAATCAGTATTTAAAACAGGCATAGGCAAACTCGGCCCTTCAGATGTTTTGGGACTACAATTCCCATCATCCCTAACCGTTGGTCCTGTTAGCTAGGGATGATGGGAGTTGTAGTCCCAAAACATCTGGAGGGCCGAGTTTGCCTATGCCTGATTTAAAACATTTTCATTTGTGACCTGATGGCCAAATAAAGACTCTGGCACAAGGGCTGGGTTGAACTAGGTTAAAGTGTAAACCAATGAAACACCTGCAGAAGGAAACAACTATTGGTGTGAGAACCAACATTAATGTAAGGCAAAAACTGCAGTCACTACAGTGCCCACCATCCCTGACCTGTGGGAAACAGAGGCATACATACCCCCTTTCCCTAGGCCACAGCACAAATGTGAGTAGGTGGGCTTTCTGCATCCCCCCCATTGCCTGTGGCCTTAGCTCCAGGTGGGTGAGGGAGATTGGCCTCAAAGGCAGCCTTTATCAGGGGTGTAGTGTGTGGGGGGGGGGGGGCTGCTGAGGCGATGGCCCTGGGTGCATTTTTTTCCAGGGGGGGGGCGGAGCTGGCAGGGCGGTGTGAGGAGGATGCAACAGACATGCACCCTTCAAATCAGACTGATTGGAAGGGTGCATCCCTGCCCTCACATGGCAGTTATACTAGGAGGAAAGAGTAAAAAACCTCAGCTCGAAACCTCACTAAAAGCCAAAAGGGCAATTGCTCTTAGAGCCACAGAGCTGACCTGGAAATGTAGAGCAGGAAGAAACCTACTTTCTCTGCCTACACAGCAAATTGCTGACAAAACCACAGTGGCGCTAAAAGGGCAACCAACAGAACTCAATTTTTTTAAAAAGCACCAACCATATATTTGTATTAACTTTTCAGGCTTCAACCCCTCATTTATTATTATTATTATTATTATTATTATTATTATTATTATTATTATGGCGGGAACCTGGAACAATAACTGACTACTGTTTTGGCTCTAAGCTTGCTAAAGCTATGAGAGAAGCAAAAAGAAACTGTTGTGAGCACTAGGGCTGGGTAACATATTGATATATCATCCAAAACTGATTTGAAGTCCATATTGTGATATTGGTTTCATAATTTTTGACAAGGCCTGCCAATATATTGTGAATCATGATACTTTTAAAAGACATCTGAAGGCAGCCCTGCTTAGGGAAGTTTTTAATGTTTTAATGCTGTATTGTGTTTTTAATATTCGATTGGGAGCCGCCCAGAGTTTTTGGGGAAACCCAGCCAGATGGGCGGGGTATAAATAAAAAATATTTATTATTATTATTATTATTTATTATCATCATTATTAAGAGAGGCATTCTGGAGATGTAATGCTGTGGACTCTCTTCCTCTCCGTGTAGATCCTGGTGTATATAGGTGTAAAACAAACCACATATATTGACACACTACAGACTCCACCAAGTCCTGAATTCACAATGGAAACATGACCCTGGGTGAGCACCTGAAACCCTCAGAATCTTGTTTAGAGATTGGGGTGACATGTGACTATACCAGTGTTTAACAGCAAGTTGGTTTCACCTTTTGACTATTTCCAGACACACTGCCTCTAATAATAATAGTAGTAATGATGACAAGCTCTTGGTGATATACCGGTACATCCTTATCTGGACAATCAAATAATAATATCAGAGCTAAAAAAAATTTATCTGATACAAAGTGCCTTTTGTAACTTCCCCACAAACATGCTTCATTTTTACCACCATCACCACCAGTTATGATAAAATTAGTCCTTTTATCAACAGTCTCTACAGCATTCAGGTTTGGTTAAGCCATTCAAACAACCTCAAAGGGGTGGACCAGCGAGGCAAAAATCCCAACCTATTTCCTGATCCGGGACAATATCAGCTTCAGCAGCTTTTTCTGCCACAAAGATGGCCATACATTTGGTTCTATTTCAGCTCACAAATCCCTTTCAAACACAAGTCTCAGTCAATCTAAGCTCCCAGCAGACTTTTGAAAGTTACTTGATTACTGGATACTTGAGATTTTTATAAAATAAGAGCAGATGGCAAGTTACAACATCACTTTTTTATTAATAGCGGTGGCTCCCAAGTGCTCATTGCACATCTTTTTGGTAGAGTTATAAAGGCATATCCCAAATTAAAATTGTTTATATGCCAAACGTGTCGCTTAGGGATTCATTGCTTACTTCATGCACCTTTTGGTTCCCTTGTGTATCTTTTAGCATGAAAATTATCATATTTTGCCAGGTTTAAAGGCATGATAGGACGTTCCTCAACGATTAAACTTAGAATGTTAAGTAAAACAAATGTCAAGAAGACAAAATCTGTTCAAATCCCCTGATAGTCTCTGTGCTTCTGCTTTTTAGATCTCCGATAATTAGATAAACTTACAGTGCTTCTGGCAAGTACTGTTTTCAAAAACAAAGCTGTATTCAGGGTTCATCTAACTGAATTCAATGAAAACCAATATGTGGAGGCAAATGTGGTTTGAATTCTACCACAGCTAAGTAACTTTAATTTCATTTTGCCTAAATAAATTGAAAGATATAACACAAAGCTGTTGAAAGGTACCATCTACTACTATTCTCCCAAAACCCAAAAGGCATAAAATGTGGTCTCATCTACTCAGTCAACTCTCATTCTAGGTCAACCATTACAAGAATCTACATTTTGATGGCTTAAAGCTGGAGAAATTTCCAGCAACTTGGTGGCAAAGTGCTTACTCAGATTCTCTATGGTGTTGAAATCTGGAGCTCTCATCTGAACTCCATTAAAGTTTTGGAAACTGCAGAAATTTTTATTTTTTATTTTGGAAGTTATACTCTGTGCCATCAGGAATATTAGCAGCTCTTTGTACAGAACCTGGATGGCCAACAATTAAGACAAGGGCAGACTAGTAGCATGCCTGTTGAGCATTTTCCTGCGCTGTGCTATATGGAATTGGATGATAACCAACTCTGGAAAGCAGCTTGTCAAGATGCTTTAGGATATTATTTTCTAGAACTGAGCTCTGCTTTGACGCTGAATAAGTTTCATCTAAGGGATTGGCTCCTCTGGATAGAATCCACAAGGGACCTGGAGACTAATTAGAAACAGAAAAGAAAAGAAAAATCCCCTTAGTATGCACTCTTGAGAACAGAGCATTTTAGAGCTAGTTATCTGACCAAACTCTTACTAACTCAAGAAATGCCTTTATTGAGTTGCATTTCCAAGTGATGGCCACCACAGTCTTGGATGGCCACTGCAACCAGGTCATGTACACAGACACACTTTGTATTTGTGGTCAACCACAGATGGAAGATGACACTCATCTGCTAGCCTTCCCCTTATATAGAGACCGAAGAGATCACTTTCCAAAGCCTTTATTCACACAAGCAAGCAGGTAAATCCTGCCATAAAGCTGGATTTGAATTTGTTGATGTCTCTGGTAACTCCTCTCTTACATCATAGGCTCATATTATGGATCTATGGTCTGTATTGTTTTATGCATGGGTAGCCTTTTGTCTCTGCACTTCTCTGAATCGTGCAATAGAGTACAAAGCTGTTCATCTTTGCCAGAATCCAGTGCATTTAGAATCCAGCGTATTTTAGAATCCAGTACATTTAGAAATGTACATTGAGTTAAATTATTGTTTAAATATGGTTTTATATGGTCTCATATTGGTAAAATATGATTTCATACGGTGTATTTTGTTTTTCAGTTCAAGATCGGGCCAATTTTAAGGGCAGCCATTTTTATTTGTTTTAGTAAGGTCCATGGGGCTGCTTGCCATTTGTTTTGCCATTGGCTATTTTTCTTTAAGCTGCTCCCTTCCTTTAACTGTTTGTAAACTTTGTTGTTGTTTTTTTGCAGTGGGAGTAGGTTCTCACAGCCTGATAGTGAAAAAATAGTTAAAAATTGAAATAAACAGTTAAACAAAACTTAGGGAAACAGACCTCAACAGCTTATAAACTTTTGGTAGCCTACCCCTGAAAATTGATAATTTTTGCTTCTGCAAATGGAACAGTGCATTTGGAGGATTAATTCTGCCTGACCCTTGTTCATCCACACTCATGTGCACACACACTTTCTTAGAAGTCAATTTCCCTGAAATAAATGGAACTTTAACTGAGTAACTGGGGCATCAGGATACAGGATACCTTTCTCTACCATAGGTTTTCTTTTTTCCTTTTCCTGGTAATTCCTCTTTTCCCAGCCCCAAGTCAATAAAAACTAGTTTTCCAAGTAATTTGTTTATTGATATTGCAGAGCTGCCATAGTTGAACCATTTTCGGTACTTTCTCCCTTTCATTCAAATTTATTCAGCTCAGTATATCCCCCCACCATCAACACCAATGGGTGGTTGTCATATGGGTTGTCCATGTGAACTATGATACTGTGTAATCATATACATTTCTATTCATAAGTCAGTCCCATTGAGTTCAATGGGACTAGATCCTCATTCAGTATGTCTAGAACTGCAGCCTAAAATTATTACCTATTGACTGACAGCTAGGAAGAAGTGGATCTGGTTTTTGAGTTGGCATTTTCAATGGCCGGAGAATGATGGTTCACTTCAGATGCAAATTGCTCTTTTATTTTCACTTCAAGAGCAGCATTACAGAAAGATAATGCAATGTCAGAAGAAAGTTTAGACCTTAAATGTGCCACAAATGTGTTCATTATTGTACCTTTTTCATTTTGTAGGAACTCTGACAACTATTATATTGCAAAAGGGGGCTTTCGGGCTATCAAATGAAACATACGCAATCTGTATTCAAATAAATATTGGAGGGGATGAATAAGTGAAATAAACGACAGAATTGTTAAAGGAAAATTGTTTCTGCTATGGAACTTTTTATGGAAAGCATCTTACATTTAGCAATTACTGGTAAATATCAGTCACACATGGCAATGATCATAGAAGTTATACTGAGCACTTTTTAGACAGTAGAAAGTGCATTAAAAGGCTATCAAAATAGAAAATTAAAAATATTTAGGTGTTTACATTTTCAACCTGTTTTCATTCAAATGAGATTCCAGGGTGTTCTTACAAATATATTGTGCATGCACATGCACACAAATGCACACACAAATTGAATAACACTATTAAACATACCAAAGTTTTAAAACTGTAACCTGATATTCAATACAAAAGATACAAACAGTGACCATTGTGAATATCTCAATTCCATTAAACATGAACAGCTTGCTCTGTCCCATAAGCCTAACAACATTTCAAAGCAACTCCTAAAATTCAGTAATGAGGGAGACCACTACACAGCTAGAGAAGAGGAAATTCCACAA
Source organism: Darevskia mixta (assembly GCA_034641385.1). NCBI lineage: Eukaryota > Metazoa > Chordata > Lepidosauria > Squamata > Lacertidae > Darevskia > Darevskia mixta. The sequence goes on from JAWWNH010000058.1 coordinate 14,736,309, forward strand.
ACTGGATGTCATAACCAAGACTGCCATTGACCATGCTACCATCCACAAGCTGTGTTCGTCAGTGGGAGCATGTTAAGGGCCTTGACTTCATATCTGAATGCAAATATTGGGAGAGCTGCTCCATCATGTAATTAGAACCCAGGTTTTTCAGGGATTTATGGTTCACTGTGCACATCAACTTCTTTAAAACAAACCACCTCCATACTCTGGTTATATCTGACACTATCTCCTAGGTGGTTTTTGGTTATGGACATAGGTACCGGCTCCTGGGGGCCGAGCCACTGTGGACCCCCTCAATTTGTTTTGGGAGGGGACTGGGGCCTTGCATGTTGAGGCTGAATGTGGAGCTGGGCGCAGAACAACGTTAGGACATTGGGTCGGGTCCCCTCAATTTGCTTCAGAATATGCTGCCTGTGATTATGGATATATAAGTTCCATGCTCTCCCCAGGTCCAGATATGGGGTTTCTGATTATGACAGCATGTACATATAAAAATAATTTTAAGAAAATCAGATGGGACCCAATTCATATATGTGCTCCATGTGTAGTGCCTGTCTCACACAATGTCGTATATGCACAACTAGAATGAACACACAGCCTGTTCCTTCCAGCCAACCAAGGATTGTTATTTAATGGTGTGTGCGAGAGATGGATTGTTAGTATTGCTATTATCATCATCGACACTCATGCCAAAGACTCATGTATGCAGCTGGGAAAGCCTGCTGTATGTTTCACCCCCATACCCACTTTCTGTAATAGCATCAGCGGTGGTGTTCGGGCTGTCAAATTTCAGCGGTGCCTTGTGCCGCTCTCACTTCATTCTACAGCATTGTTGTGGCACCCCCTGCGGCGTCCAGTATGGCCGAACCAGCCCTGCTACCCTAAAACCGCCTCTGATAGCATTGCCTACTTTAAAAGCACTGCAACTAAGGAAACAAAGAATGCCACTTTGTTAAAATAAAACGATCTTGCAAACTGTTGCCTTTACAAACTTACCATTTCCATTCTATGTACACAAGTAAATGCACTGCTTATCCTTCCGAATGGGATAAGGAGGAAAAAAAACATCTGTTTCTGAGTAAATTGTTGCAAAGTGTTCAGTTAGCAATCAAACTCATGATTTAATATATCCCAAAACAGCAATAGGAATTTGGCAGGGCAATGCAGCAAAATGACAGCATAATAACCACGGAGGAGAAGAGATCACCATACCCTCAGTCTGCATCAGGCAGCTAAGCAGAAAAATAAGCTTCCCAAAAGTCGACATATTATCCAACTCTGAACCGAAGGATATAAAAAATTCTTGAATTAGCAATATGAATCTATGATTCACACTTTCTGGCCAGACACATAACTCAAGCCTATATTTTAAGGTTGACAAAATGTGTTTTTATCTTGCTTTTCTTAAAACTGTTTAGATTAATGAACTTCCACATTATGAATTTTGCAAAAGAGAGGTGGGGATCCAGAAGAAAATGTGGGAGACAAATAAACCTTATATACTTTATACTGTCTGTCTGTGTGTGTGTGTGTGTGTGTGTGTGTGTGTGTGTGTGTGTGAGAGAGAGAGAGAGAGAGAGAGAGAGAGAGGAGAGAGAGAGTAAATTAGGGCTACTATTGAAATGTTCTGGCGGATTCTATGCAAGGGAAAAGGCTAAGCAGATCCCACTAAAGAATTTGGAAATGCGGACTCAGCAGTCAGCTACAGATTTCACCTGGTCCTAATGGATTTCCTAACAGTGGCCTCATGATTTCAGCATGTGCAATATTATAGTTTTTGTGTGCTTCTCTTGCAGGATCACTATGCAACCTACAGGATGGTGTTTCTAGATATTTCATCATTCTTCTGGATATGTCTGTAGGTGTCTAGCTAAGCCGAACACATAAGCTAGGATCTTCTGTTCCATTGCAATAAGTAGAAACTTCCCCCTGAATTAGAAGGACTAAATCTAGCTATCCTAGCTGCTACTGATTTTCCCCTGGCACCTGCTCCATTACCTTTTCAGCCATACTTTATACCAAAAGAGTATAAAGAGTCATGGTGGTCATGACTAGACAGATCTTTGGCTATATAGATAATTAAAATACATTCTGGTTCTTTGTTAACCTAGCATCCAGAATGCCGATTTCTTCTTCCCCCCCCCCCCCATTTTCCCCAGACCATTATCAATGCTGCTTTGATGTGCTGTTTTTATTTTTATTTCTTAAAAAATGATTGTTTTTATCCCTTGGGAGGCAGGACATTTTTTGAAGGGCAGAATGCAAATCTTGCCCTTCAAAAATGTCAAAAGCTCTCCATTAACTGTACTTCCAATAGTGTAGTCTTTATGATTAAACAAATGCCCAATCTTCTTTACTATATATGTTCTGTTAAGAAATGCTTAACAACAACAACAACAACAATTTATTATTTGTACCCCACCCATCTGGCCGAGTCTCCCCAGCCACTCTGGGCGGCTTCCAACAACTTTCAAAATACATTAAAATATCACAGATTAAAAACTTCCCTAAACAGGGCTGCAGTACATGGGGCTCAGTTATGGACCAGAAGCACCTACTCAATTCATCAAACTTCTACATGCCTGCTTGACACACTTGGAAGAGTCAAACTTCTACATGCCTGCTTGACACACTTGGAAGAGACAAATTACTTGGATCCATTTTAATGTAGCTTCAAGTCTGATCAAGGCACACCAAAACCACATTGGTCACCCTGGTTGATGGCATTTGTCAGAAGAAAGATGGGTGGAAACCAACCCATCTTGTTCTTCTTGAGCTCTTGGTAGTTTTTGATACCATTGTACCATTCTGGATATCCCCCTCCCAAAAAAAGAGAAAACAACAACCCAACCAGAGCAGTTTTACGAGTACATGCTTTGCACATGAAAGGTCCCAGGTTCAATCCTTGATGTCTCCAGGTAATGCTGGGGGAACGACTCTTGCTTCAAACATTTGAGATCTTCTGCCAGTCATTGTTGACAATACTGAGCTAGATTGACTGGCATGGTCTAATGCAGCATTCTGTGTTATATGAAGGAAATTCTTCAAAGGAATCCACAGTGCAATCCTACATTTTAATTTTTTGTTGTTGAAAATCCTGATATATTCAATTGAACTCTCCCATTATTGAATGTGTACATGATTGCAGCCCCAGTCAGACATCTGCAGTACCCTATTCCTTGAATACCTTACTGAAAGAGATTATATATATTAACCAGTGATTTTAATCATAGTGAGTAAAGTTTTCCAAAGTTTCGCGTTTTCACAAATATTACGTAGCTCTGCAGCCTACTCTGCAGCAGCTCAGCCAGGCAGATTATTCCTCAGAGATGACAGTGATCCATTTTATTAAAACCGAAGTTTTATTTATCATCCAGGGATGACAAGAAGATACTGAACCACTCACTCTGCAACTCTTATCACAGGCCTTGTCTCTGTAATTACCTATTCTAAGTGCACATATAACAGGCCCTCAGGCTTCCAGAATTATCTCTGGCTTAAGGGACAGGCTTTTTTTAAAAAAAAAAAACCAACAACAAACGTTTTCCTTAAGGGTTGCCTCTGGAGATTACAACTGACACCAGAAAGGAGGGTGTGGGGAAGGTAGAGGTGCAAAATGGAAGACTCAGCAAGGGGAAAGAAAGAGGAACAAAATGCAAGGAGGGAGAAGGGAATCAAGAGAGAGAAATGTGGGGTTATTAGGAGCACAAATTAATGAAGCCACACCACATTTTGCTGCAACAAACTCAATAATATCATGTTGCAAAGGCTTTGCATTTCTTTTCTACATTGCCTATCTGAACATTTGATTTGATAGCACTTAGGACATTAAGGCTGAAACGCTATACATCCTTAGCTGGAAATATTTCCTGCTGTTCACTCATGCTAAACTTGTGGTCCAGATACCATAGCATCTTCCACACTGGCATATGCAGGGAAACACTTGCAAACAGAGGTTTCACTTCCTCTTACACCACACAACTGTTCTGGATTATTACACAAAGGCAAGGAAGAGAGGCAAAATGCAGTAGCCAAACAGCTGCCTTGGGAGAACACATACAATCCTCCTTGAGACAAGGATGAGATTCCAATAAGGATAAAGAATTGCCAAGGAAGGAAAGGGAAATATAAGCAACCAGGGAAGCCACAACCACACACTGACAGCAGCAGACTCCTGCGACACATGACATAGGATTGGGAAACCGGAGATGCAAATTCAAACCCTTGTCAAGGGGGATGTTACCTCACACACACTTCTATGTGCCTGGCCAGCAAGAGTTATGTTGAACCTGTTGACACCACAGAGGTGTTCCTTGCCCACTCATAAGCAGACACATCATGGGGCATTTCTCTCCCCTGCCACTGCCTTAAGAACAAGTCATATAAGCAAATGGACTGCACTAGAAACCCTAACCTGGTAGAACAGCTCAGGTATCATAGGCATGGATAATAATAATAATAATTTATTTGTACCCCACCCATCCGGCTGGGTTTCCCCAGCCACTCTTTTTTTTTTTTTTATAATAATATTTATTTGATTTTCCAATTTTATAAGCACATTACAACACGGTTAAATTTCTTTTGTTTCCCACCTCTCACATTGAGAAACAATACATAACTTCCCCCCCCTCTCACGGAGGTATCTTTTAACATTGTTCATTTAACCATCTAAACACAACCCTCACTTTGCTTGTACCTGGTCCCTTTCCAGACTAGGCATCTATATTACTAACTTTTATCAAATGGCTTCCACAGCTTCTCACTGCTGAATCCATAGATAAGGGTTTCCCCAGCCACTCTGGGCGGCTTCCAACAAAGATTAAAATACATTAAAATGTCACACATTAAAAACTTCCCTAAACAGGGCTAGCTTTGACCCCACATTACAAAAGATTGGGAGAAGCTCCTACACCCAGAGACAAATTTACAGCTGCTTTGCCAGCAGAATTGTGCCTGCATAGCAGAAATGCTTGTGTAGCATCATACCAGTGTTGCGCCTCATAAATGGCCGGCATATGGAAGTTTCCACCATATCCTACAGCCCCACAGCTGGTATAGAGGAAGGCTCCCTAATGCTTCAAAATGCTGACAGGTCTAGATTTGCGCATATATGCATTTATGTACACAAGCAATATATTTGGAACAGAAGTGCTGAGAAAGAGGGAACAAATTAACCATCAAAGTGAAAATTTATAAAATTCCAATGTTTTGAACAATTTGAACTCATTAATGACTCGTCACTTTTGCTGAGCCTAAAAGAGCTTTCTCCAGAGAACAATTAGCTCTTGTCTGAATACAAATATTTTTAAACGCACCTCATTCATGTTTGTTTTGTCAATAAAGCAACGACATCTCAGTCTCCCCGAGGTTAATTGCTTGACTTATTAAAGATGCATGATTTTTTGGATTTAAATACACATAGCTGACACTCCATTCAGACATTCTTTAAACTTCTTGTTAAAAACACCTTTTTCTTTTTGTTCTGCATATACCAGACAATTTCACAGGCTTCTAATCTACAGAAGAAATTGTGTCCTCCCTCAAAGAGGGCACGTGTTGCAGTGCGACCTGGCAACCAAACCCTGTGTTGTGGTTGGGTCTATTGGATAGTCACAACACCCTATTGGTAGGTCCCTCGATGCTGGGATGTAATCAGACCAATGGGACGCTAGCTAAATGGACCGAGGGACCTACATAAGGCCCATGCACGTGTCCCTGAGCTTTCTCTTTGGGTCAGTGCATCGGAACACCCACCCACCTCTCCCTATATTTAGGGCTTGCGCTTGACCTTGCTATGCCGTCATGTGTCGTCTGTCATTGGGACAGGGGCACGGCAGGAATTTTCCCCACTTGGCTGATTGGCTATTGCCATTTGGGTTTCGTCTGCTGCGTAGCAAATCGTCACAACTTGTAAGGTTACGGATAGGCTCTGGTTCAGGTGATACGGATGGGGGAACGCTCTCGCCTTTCCTGTGTGAAGGGTATTCCGTTAAAGGAATCCAGGGACTCAATTGTTTGGTCAACCCTGAGAGGGGTTGTGCCTGAGTCCAGGGGGACATCTGGGTGGTGGACTAGCCTGACCCCACTTTTCGCTGTTCCAGGTGTTCACCCTAGGCTGACCTATGCTGGTGCCCTGGGTCAGTGCTACCTGCCATGGTGCAGGGAGCTAGTTGAACCAGAGCCTATGCAACCACTCACTTGCTGTAATCAATAAAGTTGTGGCCTAAATTCTGCCAAAAACCAAGCCAAAAATTTGAGTCTTGTCTGAATTTATTCAGGGGGAGGTTAAAGGTCTAAACACGCAATTTGTGTGACTACGCCGCCCCCCCCGTCCCATGCTTCTTCCATTAAGGTGTTTTATGTTTCAACAATGCACTGGAGTATGAGGGTGTCAGGATCAAATATTAAAGGGAAAGTGTATATTCAAATACTCCAATGCTCCTGAATGCTCCAGTGGATTAAGATCATTTTTGTAGTAAACAAGTCCATACTGCTGTAATTAGAGGAACACAATAAGGGACTTGAAACACTACTGTGGAAAGTTAGAAACTTAAGTTTTCAGACCCAAGAGATTAAACACAATACTAATGTGCCCAGACCTATTATGAAACTATGAAGAACGAAAGCATACTGACCCACAGGCAAAGAACAACAAGCTTAAGTACTTGAATCTTTGTATTTAAACACATAGGCTTAGATCTCCTGACATTCTGCTGTAGGAAGAAGTGGGAGCAATTATTGCCAACTACTCCGCCTCCTTGCACCCCCTGAAAATGTGCACCACAGGTTTGAGAATCCCTGTGGAACTGTATGAAGAGGTGCTGCAGGGTGCAAGGGTAAGGAGGAACTGGTTATATAGCTTCTAAAAATATATATGCACGTTTTCTATAGCCAGTGAATAGCTAACTGCAAAGCAACCAACAACATTCTATTCCTGGAACACCTAAAGAATCCGAATGCCACATGAATCAACGACAAGGTCAGAGCAATACCATCAACACCTTGTGGCTTGTTCTTTTGCTAGAAGAACATATTCCAGTGTCAGAGGCACTGCCAATCCACAGTCATGCATTATACATTTTGGCAGGACTTACCGCAGTAATCACGGCACCCTTTTACATTGCAAACTTATACGAAAGGCTATTTCTGCTTAGATAAATAGATGTCAATATTATCCGGCAGCCAGGATGCAGAATGATTTGAGAAATAAAGATGAGGGTGCCACAGAAAAGGGCAGCAAAACATGCATTGCTAATGCATGGCCTTCAGCAATATTTTTATTTATTTACTTATTATACTCCAAGCATGGAATCATAGAATACATTAATATTCCATACAGCATTTTGGAAAAAGAAAACATAATAGTTATAAAAAAACCCAGTAGCAATATGCCAACAATAAACAAAGCTTTATTGTTTTTAACCTGCTTTTTAACCTGTATATAAGTGACATGAGGAAGCCCTTAGAGGAGGCACATATTAACATTCATGCCCCTCGCCTTGCAGACTATCGCTGCCCATTGCTTTTATATGCAGATGATGCAGTAATTCTTTCCTACTCACGAGTAGGCTTAAATAGAGCATTGAAGATCCTTGCTTCTTACTGCCGTTCCAACCACCTAACTATAAACCATTCCAAATCTAAAATAATGATTTTTTTCCAGAAGTCGGAAACAATACACGTGGAAGCTTGACGGGGTAGCGGTAGAACAAGTCTCAAAATTCCAATACTTAGGCATCTTCTTCCAACAAAATATGAGATGGAAAGCCCAGCTTCAATATCTCCTCAATAAAACGAAAGCAGCATCATATGCACTCCTTCAATTTTATTTCACGAACGGCGCCTTGCATGTACCCTTGGGGTTGAAGGTGTTTAAAGCTAGGGTAACGGCTACACTTGCTGCTGCCCTGGTAAATCTCTCCCCTCTTGAGGTCATTCAAAATAAATTCTTACGCCGACTATTGAAAGTCCCAAACTGCGTGAGTAATGCGGCTATTCGTGTTGAACTGAGGATGCCCTCCCTAGAAACTTTACTGTGGAAACGTGTTTTTAGCTATTGGCTAACACTGGTTAAGATTATCTAATTATTATCTAGCCCAATGCCTTTGGCAGGATGAGTTTACCAGCCCATGGGCCAGTACGATTCATGCTAAGCTTTTATCTATTGGAATTTCGCCCATGGAAGTCATGAATTACGATTTTATCACAGCCAAAAGATTTATTAACCAAAGATTGGATGATATAGAGTGGCAACGTAATCTTATGCTTGGTGGGGGTACATGCTCCCCGAGGCACTTGGGCATTGCTCCGCCAGCCCATGTGCCAACCTACCTATCATCTCTATCGCCAGTCACCGCTTTGCTTTTATTAAAGCGTGTTTTAATGTATTCCCGTCGAATTCCCTTTTCCATAGATTTTCTGGGGGTCAAATTTCGGTTTTATGTTCTTGTGATAATGAAGGAGGAGGTTAGCTTAACCTAACCTCAAATTCCTATGTTACAGGGCTAACCTGTAATTCCTATTTCACACACCTCTTTGCAGGAGGCTTCACATCCCCTAAATTCATAAGGAAAGTCTACAGCATGAACTTTTACTTCCATTAGCTCAAGGCAAAGCACACAAGCCAGACACGGGATGTCATCATGACTCTTATCAGCATGGCCTTGCCAGTCTGGAAGGATGGCATTGACGGCCCAAGTACAGACAGGGTGCAAATATCCTTACCACCATGACGCACAAAGGGCCCTGTCAAAGTTCACAGGAAGGAATTCCTTATATGGCTTTACAGGACTCGTGATGCATGTCTTTACATGGAAGCAGGAAGGATTTTCTTAATATGGTCAATAGAATTCTGTGGGAGGGGGAGAGAGTGCTCTGAAAGGTATATAAGTTTTGCTTAAACTGATTGTTCTTGTTCCTGCCTTTGGATGACCAGGCAGGATCCTTCTGCTATCCGGAAAGCAGAATAAAAGCTTTTTCTCTGATTCTCGGTGACATTTTGTCTCCTTTTCATTCCTCTTCCTTGGGAGCAACGTTGAACCCTGGTTCTGAAAGGCTTCATTAACAGATTGATAAAATCTCTCCACCATATGGTGTTTAACTGCCCTCTATATGATGCTGCCCAGAAGAATGTAGTGCAACCATTAATCCAAAAACTGTCTGGGCACCCGGTTGACTTCCTCCTTGCTTTTTTATTGCAAGACACCGACCAGTTTGTAACGCTACAAATGGCAAAAATGTTAACTTCCGTTCTGACATACAAGAGACGAAATGGACTGTTGATTAGAAATTGAAATTGTTTGGAATTAATATTTACACTATCTTGTATACTTATTAAGTCTTGATTACCACTAATTTTATTGCCAATAATTTTAAATTCAACTGTGTGAGCGTAACTGCTGTTTTTGTGTTGTCTTGTGTTATGAGCTCAAAGCTGAAATAAAGTTGATTGATTGGAATAAACAAAGCTATATTCCCATCTACTAGCAGATAAAAATCAAAACTCAACACTAGCCCCCTTCTCCATAATCCAAAGACCCTTCACAGCAACCTGGCATTTCCCCCCTCCTTTTTAACCTCCCCACCCCACCCCACCAAGAAACCCAGAGTCAAGACCAGCAGCAGTACATCCAAGGTGGGTTGCTCCAGGGTCCTCCAGGGATGGCCCAGCATCTCTGCTCCTTTCAGATGCATTTCTGACAACTGGATTTCCTTGAAAACCAATGGCACTGATATCCACCAGTAGACTCTTAAGTTCAGTTGACTTCAATAGGGTTTAGGCTGCAATCCAAACTCCTTCCATGTTGTGCTGGTGTGTTTGTGGAACAGGCATAGCTGTCTCTCCATCCAGCCCTGCCAGCCTCACATAGCCTCCCCCTGAGGATTGACAGCAGTATCACGGCACTGGTGCAGGATCGTCCATTCTGCCCACCAAATGAATTCGTACCAGAAGTACCACACAGGAAGCCAAGAAACAGGGAATTCTGGAGTGTGGGGTGGAACAGGAACCGAACACATACAGGCCTAAACAATGTGCTGCCTGTGGTCTGTCCCAGCTGGTGCAAGCAGTAGGACTGAATATGTAGCAATGGTCCCACCACTCCTATAAGCCCCACTGCTTTCTGGGTTTGGACTGTAGCCTTAGTCACAATGACTCGCTTTACCGAATTCGGCCAATGATCACTGCTTCCCCACTGTGTCTGATATAATTAATTTGTTTGTTTGCAGAAATGCATATCCTATTATCCTCAAAGGCTCCAAATTGGTAAGAATGCCTAGAAATAAGACACAAACTAGCAGTTTAGATTCAAATTGTATATTAAAATCATTTCTGGGCATTGGAGTAGATGACCCTTGGGGGTCCCTGCAAACTCTACAATTCTACAATGCTATGATTAATAAAATACAGAATTAAAATAGCCATGCTATTGAACCATGCCCTGCAAAAGCCAAATGTTGACTTTTATTTGGTTGTGAACTGCCTTAGTATTTATTCTCGAAAAGAAAGGCAGAATATAAAATGTTTTAATCGATGACTTCCGGTCGGCGCGCCGGAGCGGACGGTCGGGGGGACATGTCGGCTTTGACATTCCCCCTCCAGACTGGGAAAAGGGGTGACCGCGACAGCGCAGCAGCCCCAAAAAACCCCGGGAAGGAAGTCCCGGGGTCTTAGCGGTTCGGCAGAGCTCTTAACGCCGATCCTGCTCCCCGGGAGACCCTGGAAAGGGCTCCCGAGAGAGAGCGGGAGGCGGAGCTCTCAGGACCCGGCAAACCCCGTCTGGAGCAGCTGCGTGACCGCCCGGGACGAGCGCATCGATTTCTCCAAGGAAAACAATTTGGACTTGTAAGTACAAAAGGAATTAATTTGGACTATTTGGACACCGGTTTGGGACGAAAACACGGAGGTCCGTTCCCTACCATTGAGCTAAGGAAACAGTTATATTTTGTAACCGAGGCATTTGAACAGTAACAAAAGGATATTGTATATGGAGATTTAACCCAACTGTCACCCCTGGTCGAGGGGGTAGCTGAAGGGAAAGTGTGGAAGAAAAAATAAAAATAAAAAATGACTGAAATTGAATTGAAGTGATATATATTGGATACAAATTTGAAAAGGATTTTTGACTGTGAAAAAACAGTGCCTTGTAAAAATGGCGGATGACGGTGAAGGAAATCTGTGGAAAATTTTAGAGGCACTGGAGGCGTTGCGAGCTGAAACCCGAGAATGTGCAAAGAACATACAACAAAGTTTAAACAATGTGATGGTTACCATAAATAAAGTGATGGCTGAGCCGGAGGAGCAGAAGGAGGGGGGGGGAAATCCCCCTGTCAAGGCTAAGAAGAAAAAACAGGAACAAACATCACGCAGCTGCAGGAAAAAACTTTTGAAACATAAGAACCTTGAAGGCGTCAAGCGATGCAAGAAGAAAGTCATAAGAAGAAACATCAACCATATAAACAATAGAGGAATGCGGCGGAGAGAGAAACTGGAAGGCAAGATCCTGCATGTGGAGGTCTGGCTTTGGACTTTGGAAAAAACTGCAAAAGAAGAAGCATGGTTTTGGACTTTGGAACCGAGGGGTGAGGGGTGAAGTATGTTATAGCCAACAAATGGAAATGTTTGTTTTGGGGTTTTAGGACTTTGGACAGGATAACGGACTGATTATGTAAAAAAGACTAACGAGGCTACATACCCAGAGACGAAGGGAGGGCGGAAGGGAATGTATTTGAAGCAGAATTGATATAAGCCGAGGTTGATATAAGTTAATATAAATGATATTCAATTGAAGATAATATTATTGAAGATTAATTGGGAAACTGTATAGAAGTTGTGATTTAGAATAAGAAAACAATGGGGTGGATGTGAGGAAGTCAAAAGAAAATGGTATGAAGAAAGAAAAGGCCTGGCCTGGTAAGTGGGCCAGGCCACTGCAAAGTTAAGGAATTAATAATTATGGTCAGGAAGATTAAAATGGGCAAACCTCTGCGAGAGGGGAGTTGGTGAAGGCTCCCTTAAGGGGGAGGCAAATATGGAAACCTGATCGCAAATGTAATGTGCATTTAAAATTTGAAAAACCAATAAAAATTACTTTAAAAAAATATATATATAAAATGTTTTAATCATCACTATCCACAGATATCCTTTCTTGCCCCTTGGGAGCACTCTAGACCACTTCTGAAGTGACAGATTTGCAGCCAGACGATGATGCCAATCCTAAAAGTGTGAGAAAGTGCTGCATTTATGATTTAGTTTTGGTTCACGAGACCGTGGTTTCTACAGTTATAAGAAAGAACTATTCAGGCGCTATCCTCTGGACAAAAAGTGATATTCAGATATATTGAATATCATTTGGTAAAATGGCATTCTTTTCTTTTCAGTTGGAACTAACTGGAACTCAGTTCTGGCACATCTCAGGTGGGCACCATTGCCATTCTAAGAGAATGAGGGATGTGTTCGTGTTGAGTTCCAGCACCTCTTTTTCTAGTAAAATAGCAGTGGGCATATCCTTTCCAGTGAGACAAAAATGATGGGGGAGGCGGGGCACTATGGAGAGCTATTGTTGCATAGAGAACAGTCAAGGTGGCAGTGGGAATTCAGTTACTCCATGTGGATGCAGAGTGATGGAGCTTTTAATGCCTGAACATAAAAAACGGAATAGTAGGATATAAGGAACAAACTAGGTCATGCACTAGAAACATAGTCACAGACTACTGCTAACAACCACAGGACAGAACACAATACCAATGGCCTAAATTGCAGCCCATTGCAATCTGAGTTTGAACCCAACTGAAGTGGAACATCCAGAAATGACCCAAAGCCAGAGAAAGAAAATGATGGCACCCCAACACTCCTTGCATTGGCACAATATTTTGGCTCAGCTGAAACATCAGCACAGTACATAACACTAGGCCACTTCAGCAGTAAACTTGCATCACGTTTTTTAGCAATTCCAGTCACTTACGCGCACACATTTCTCACTTGATGACCTCAGCAGCGCCACACCCTGAATGTGCAATCACAAGCCAAGTATTGCATGTTACTACAAATGAAATGCTATTATTAAAACAACAACAACAATCTTTATTACAGTCCAGAGACCCAACAAATCATTACAAAGCAATACACAATTCACAATTCGGACAGCCTGCCTTCAGGTTGCACAAGCATTTTGTTCAGACTTAGAAATAGAGGTCATTGGTTCTTGCAACCACCGATAGAAATTTCGCCACTGCTAATGTTCTAGCGTTTGTCCGGTCTTCCAATAGGAACCTGACATAGTAAGCCTCTGATTTTCCCGGGAAAGGAACCAGCAAGGGTAATATCAGTTCAGCCCTGGCTTGCTCGAATTTCACACAGTGCAGCAAAATATGTTTTATGGAATCAGTGTCTTGGGCACATGAGCACAGTCTGTCCTGGTAGGGAACTCCTCTCAACCTGCCATCCAACACTGCAGAAGAAAAAAATGTTTAGTCTGGCTTTGGTGAATAGTCTTCGGTAATTTGGTACTGTCAGGTTTTTAATGTAAGATGCTAACTTAAAGACATGCCCATATTGTACTCCTACTGCCAACGGACTGCAGACTGCGTGTGATTGAGATCGTAAGTCACTATGTGTATTATTCCATAATCTTTGCTTTAACGTCTTTAGGGCACCTTCATAACCCAGGTAATAGAGTTGCAGGGGGTGACAGACCAATAGAGGTGACTTTTCTAGCCATGGTTTTCTGCCAATTGCTGACATACTCCTCATTGGTCAGGTGTTGATACAAACCCTTCCCTAGATCAAACACTGCAATCTTGAGCCAATGTTTTAGTGCAGCCCACCATGCCTTAGTTGAAATTGGGCATTCACCAGCTTCTAACGAAAGTATGGAGTTGGGGACACAGTTGGGTACCTGCAGCAGAGATCGTAAAATTTTTGCCTGAAAGCAGTCTAGCTTAGACAGGTATCCATTATGCCAGACATTTGCTTTCCCTGTTGAACTCATCCTTAGAAAAGAATTGTTTCCTGAATGTGCATAGATACTATGCAGCTCTGTAGAATTTGCAGCTCTGTAGGCAGCAATATTTTGCCCTTGAAAAGGTCAAGGGACTTACTTTAGGGTGAAAACAGTCATAATATAAATAGAGGATTCAAAGTGCATATACTTCATCTGTGCTGCAAGCCCAGCCGAACTAGCAGACCGTAGTAGTATGCATAAAAACTGAAACAATAAATAAGAATTCTGAAAAACAACAGCAATTCCATCAGCATCTCAGGTAAACACATTGGGAAGGAAACATTTAAGGTAAGTCTAACTTCAGACAGAAATTAAGGCTTAACTATCACAAAGTGCAAACAAGGTAACCCAATGACTTACTATAAACATATGCTTACAAATGCATCATGCAAGTACACTCATCAAGCAGCCATCATTGGGTATATATTCAGTGGCAAACCCAGGTTTGCCCCTGAGTGCTGTGCAAAAGAGTCTTCTGCCAACATGCGTTGTTCTCTCAGAACTGAAACTTGATAGCCTCAAGTGGATATGCTACTGCTGTTTACTGACATTTGAAGATATCCACTGCACTTTAGTTTTCTTTGCAAGAAACTACATTGTGTCCTTGGTAACCATTAATGTGCATGCTTTGAAGATGCCGTAGCAAATAATTTAAGGAAATTAAGAGGAAACACAATTATCACAGGAATAATATAACGGTAATAATGGTGTTATGACTACATACATTAATAAAATCAGGAGAGCTATATGGCCTACACCAAAGAAGAAAATATTTTGGATTAAACTCACATTGTTATTGAGCATAACAAAGAATAAATGAAATGCACTGTGGGAGATAAGCTAGCTCTCAAATAAAGGAAACAGCCTCAAGAGTTTCATCAAAACAGCTATTTTCTATTACTTTAACCTAGATAGTGTTTGGATTACTTAAGTGGAGGATGTGCATGTTTAAAATTGCTAGCAACAAGGAGTGAGGTCTGTCAGTAAACACATTAAGTCCTTATGACAGAAGAAAATGAAAATGGGAATGCTTTCTGTGCCATTTGTTTTCATAACGCATGGCCTTGAATGCTATTCAGACATATGAGATGCCCATCGTCTGCAGCCTACAATGAACCGACTCTGCAAATGTGCTGCAGCAAGTACTTTTTAGCCCATTAGAATTAATAGAGCAATCTCTTCGGTTCAGCAAGTTTGAATTAGAACATTTAGTCCTTATGCACATTTTAAGTTCTGGTCATATTGCAGATTTCTAAATAAGCTTCTTAAGCATTTTCCACTATCTCTGCATTTAGTGTAAGGTCCTTCTAAATAATATTGAAACACATGACTTAATGGCTGCCTGACTGAAAGGGCACAAATCCGATAGTTATTAGTACCCTGGCAGAGGAGGCAGATAGCTGGAATTTTAAAATGAAAATAGCATGTGTTACCAACAGGACGAATGAGAAGCAAAGAGAGAAAGGCACTGTATGCAGCAATTGAACATAAATGGATTATCGAAAGTGCTTGAGTTTCTTGAAGCTCAGCAATGTTCATGAAACACAATTTCCTTCTTCAGGGTCAGCCTAAAGACAACCATGCAACTGCTTGTGACTATTTCTTCATTATAAAGACTATTATACACAATTCAATTAAAAAAATGTTTATAGAATGACCAAATGACTTCTTAATGACACCTGCTATGACACATGTACCCCAGTTTTCAGAGCAGTGAGATATTTCAGGGGTACAGAGTCTAACTTGGGTTCAGTTTCCTTTGAATGAGGTTGCTTTTTTGTAGTATTTATGTTTATATACAAACATACTGGTATAGGTCAGGGGTGGCCAATTTCCAAGAGACTGCGATCTACTCACAGAGTTAAAAAAAAGTGGCAGTGATCTACCCCCTTTTGGGGATTCAGGTCTAAGTTGTTGAGTTTTTTCAGGGAGGAGGGGGAAATGTTGAGGTTTTTTTTTGGGGGGCACAGTTGTTCAGCTTCTTTGGGGGGACCCGATGATCTACCAGTGATCTACCGCAGATGTCCGGTGATCTACTGGTAGATCATGATCTACCTGTTGGACATGCCTGCGCTAGATGTAAAGGGAACCTACATACAAGGTCATTTAGCCCAACCCAGCCTCCTTTTGTGAACAAGGGCAGGATAGAAGTTTGATAAATAAATAATTAGCATACTTGCTAAATTTCTGAACTCTATATATGGGAAATAAATTCAGTTGCTAATATACAAACAAAACACATACAATTGGAATTCCGTTTTGTTTGTTTTTTTGTTTTGAAACCAGTGTAGACCTTTATGCCTGAGGGGGGAGAGCTGAAAAACTGTCTTATGAAGTACTAAAAGGCTGCAGATGTAGAAAACAAAGAGAGACCATTTTATGTTGGGGGAAGCTGCCTCTCGTGTTGGTATACTGAGCAGTCATGAGCAATTCCTGTATAAGCCTGGATTTATTCTTATGTAGAACTAGGCTCAATCTTGACTCACTATTGGTATAGAGATTTTAAAAACAATTATTCCACAACAGGGGGTGGGAGTCTTCTTTTGGAACGCAATGGGAAAGTGTATATGAGCATATATTTAAAATAATAAACAAAAAATAAACACATAATTGAAACTTCAGACCTGTGCTGGAAATGTGCAATGTCTAATTTCACCTTATACAAATTGTCACTTAGGAACTTACATTAGTGACAGCTATTCAAGGTCTTCATTTAGACTTAATGAAGACAAACTATTGAGTTTTAATATACAAAACATTTCTCTCCTCAGCAAATGTTTTTCATCAGTTTCCCCCTCATTCTTTTCCTATTGATTATAACACCACTAAACTTGAAGGACGAATTGCCATGTCACAACGTCAAATATTCCTTTGTTATTTATTAGGTCATATTTGTCGCACATCTTAGGTATGTTTCCAGTTCCCTAATGTAAGCAGCTACTGACAGAACAATATCCAAGAATCTGACACACATGACCATAGGCCCAATGTAAACATTGATGGAGATTAGTTTCAAGAAGTAAAATCTTTCAACATATCGATGACTATTGGTTGCTTTTGTGCTCCGAGGCCCCCAAGACCCCCCTCCCTCTGTAAATAACTTCACACGGACACATATTTTAGTTTAAGTAATGGGGCAAATTTTAGGCCACAACTTTATTGATTACAACAAACTGAGCGGTATTGGCTTAGGCATTGGCAACAGACTATAAATGACTCCCCACCTCTCTGGCTGGTAGTCTGAAAGGGTAAACACCAAACAAGGGAGCAACATCGATGAAGACCAACCGAAGCTCACCCCTGGATTCCTGTGGTCCTGGCATGGCCTTAGCCCCTCAAGCAGACTTCGGACGAGATCCAGGACCCCCAGATTCCTTTACTGGAATACCCTATTTCTGGAGGGGTAGGTAATGGCCGCACCTCCCCTCCCCCACATTTCAATAAGCCAATGCCTAACCACCAAACCTTACAAGTTGTGACGATTGCTGAGAGGGTAGGCGAAAACCAAGTGGCTATAGCCAATCTGCCAAATGGAAAAAAAATCCTACCCAGCCCTTGTTCTAAAACAAGCAACCCAAGGCCAAAGCAGCACTGCCTAACATTAGGGAGGGAGGGTGTTCAGCAGCGCGAAACAAGTGCCCCAAAGTACATCACGCTGCCGCATTTATAGATCCCGGGAATCATGCTGCCTCATGCGATTGGCCCAAACAGCCTGGCGTGATCCTGGGGCCAAAGCTAAGGCTTATACTACACCCCTAACCAAATTAACCCTGCAGGGGTGTCCTAGGGGCCTGCACACAATCAGTACCCTCAATAAGGAGGATCCCATTTTTCTACTGAAACCAGTGAGACATTGTATGTCCAACAGCTTGAAAAGCTACAGAGGAAATGCACCCATCATTGCTCATGGTGTGTTTACTTGCTTGCAGAAACAGAAACAGCAGTCACTGGGGGGACTTTTATTTTTTCACCATTTAACTTTGTTTTAATGTTTCTCCACAAATGGTGAAAAATACAAAGTACATGTGGTCAACATTATAAATATGGAATTATAAATTTAAAACATTTTCTCGTTTAAAAATAAATAAATCTGGTAGTAAGTTGTTATTACTATTTTAAACAGAGGCAAGTCTTAGAATGAAATTCACCCTACTACCCTTTGCTTCAGAAGGGCAGACAAATTCAAGAACACAAAATTCTTCACCCACATAGAACAAAAACTGACTCACTGAGAGAAGAATGGCAAACTCCAGATTTTTCACTCTTTCTTCCCTCTTTGGTTTCCCTTGCAGCCTCCATCTTTCCTTTAGCACCTTTCTGCACCTGTGCAGTATCTCTTGTAAATTCTCTGGGGCCTCCTTCTGATCTGCTAGCATCCTGCCTTTTATACAGCTGTTGTGATTATCTCTGTAACTCTCCACAGCTGCTGCTGTCTTGGCTTGCCATTTCCTGCTTGCCCATGTTTTTCCTCTGAGTGAACCAGAAAAGGAAAGACATGGGAGGTGGGGGAAACCTCCACATTCTTCCAGCACCTGCATTTTCGATCTTTGCTACCTTTCCCACCCCCTGGGGAGGGGGAATCATCCCAATCCCTAAATATCTTTGGAAGAACTGCAGCTCTGATTTCCTCCCACACCATTCACACTGTTAGTGCTGGTGAAAGAGGAGAGGAAACATGGAAGGTAAATCTCCATTTTCACTTGTCCTGTCATTAGCCACGCCTGTGCATAGCTGTCAACTTTCGGATTTGAAAATAAGGGATTTTTTTCAAACCTTCGGATTTGAAAATAAGGGATGCCGTGAGGGCGGCGCAATGGCACCAAGTAGCCTCGCCACCCTGCGCTCCAGAGGCTGCGCGCGAACGGGTGAGCGAAAGAGCGAGCGTGTAGACGGCAGGCAGGCTGGCTGGCTGGTTGGGCAGGAGGGTCTGGCTGCACAAGGCATGCAAGCTCCGCCCCCAGTCGGTCTCAGACTCCTTATTGGCAGCCGAGCAACGCAGCTGAGGAGCCTCCCTGGCCGGCAAGGAGGGAAAGGAGCTGCTTCCTTTGAAATCCGGGAAATTTAAGGGATATCAACAATCCGGGATAGCAGCGGGAAACGGCATTGGAATAAGGGAGTTTCCCGCAAAAAAAGGGAGGGTTGACAGCTATGTGCCTGTGCCACACTCTATAAGTGGCATGGCACCTTCATGATCCTTTAGATTCACTAGCAAAAGTGTTCCAAGGTTTCCATGGCACTTTTTAGATATCCTACATAACCTGCATGATGGCATCTCTCCGTCTCCTCTTCTTCAAATCGCTTCTCAAACATCACCTTTTCCTTGCACACAACCCCCTAATTGCTATATCCTACTGTAACACAGCCTGTTCTCTGTCTAAGCGCATGCAACAGAAACAACCACATATTGCTTTTTTTGAATTATTGATGTGTGAGCTTGCATAGCACTAGGAGCGCATGCATCTTCCTATGGAGGGGATGCATGAGTTCTATCTTCACACAAGTTAACTACCCCTTGTTTCTGTTATCTCATGCTAAGAACTCTGCCAGCAAACATTAAAAAGAGACACCGCTTAGTTCACTCCATCTAAGTAAGTTGGAATTGGAAAAGAGAAAGAGAAAGAAAGAAATGAATACGACACAAAGCTTTTGAGCCTTCCAAGTCTGTCAGTGTCAGCTGTTATCTCGGAAGTACCACATACTCAAGTCACAGAGGACAAATTACAGGAGTACTCCGATATTGTTATAACAGGGTCACTGTTGTACCTGTCAAGATGATTCCATCCATTTATTTGATGGCGGTTGTTTGAAATATTGCACATTAACCCAGACGAATTCAAGTGAAAATTGCCTCTGTTAAATCCTAATAGCAGACATTTTCTGTATTATTATTTTTTTAATTTCAAAAGACAATATTTGCTTTTAACGAGCTACTAATATTTAGGCTTTGGATTACTCAGGTCCAGGTCATTATAGAAAAACATTACTATAATTAGATAAGCAGAGCTCCCTATTTGTCTCTGCAGGAGACAATCCAGGGAACCTGTCGGATTATCTGAAATTAGGGCTGAACTTAATATTTGTGAGCTTTCAAGTTTTTGCATTAAAGATTGCCGTTCAGTGAAGCAGAACTTCGTTGAAAAACAGATGCAATCAATGTGGGAAATTTTAAGTGACTTTTGTGGCAAACGACTTCCCAGAGTGGTGGCAAAGTCCTCTGAAGAACTTCAAAGCATAGACTGCAAATTTAGTGTCTACCAGTACTCACTATAATGCTTGTGAAAGGTCATGGTAAATATCCCCTCAAAAACCCACAATGCAGCAAAGACTGTTTGCTTTTCCTACACAGTTCCTGCCTCTACTACACTGAACATGCTTCCTTAAATATACCCGCATTTCACTGAATGCCAAGATTAGGCACCTAGCCTCCCATTGGTTCTGAAAAGAGGAGAGGCACCAACAACTTCTCTCTGTGAGTGAGCATGGCATTGGCTCATGCAGGTGGCATTTTCCATTGATGGGGGTGGCTAATGGCAGCCTGATGATACCATTTTATGGTCCTGCCTCTTTTATTCATGCAACTATCACAACTGATGTGCATTTTATTCTTGGATGTCTGGACTGTAGACAAACATGCCCTGCAAGCTTCATCCTTAAGTCAGTGAATGCTTAGGATTATACACAGGTCTGAGGTAGAGCAGGTTCCATAAATCAGGCCATAGACTACAGGCCTGCTTGTTACTGTACTTATTTGCATTCATCAGTTGCTAGTAATAAGTTTATTCTGAAACTTGTATCTCTATTAAGATAAAAATATTTCCAGGGCTGCTTGGTAGCTGTGCATTATATGCCCTCTCTTTTATAAAACTAATTTTATCAAGTCATGTTTTGTTTTAATCAATTTGTCTCTCAGCAATATTGATGACACTGTAGCACAGAAGCATTTCAAATGTCTCACACCAAACACAGAAAGATGCTGAAGGGAACTGATATATGCACAACAACCTTCAGAAAAAAAATAAGCGGTTAGGCATGCAATACCCCACAGTATACACCACTGTATTAATAAAAGATTATTAATAAAAGATTAACATTTATATCGCCATCATAATGATAGGTCTCAATGGGGGAGGGGATTTCACAAATCACAAAGTTTATTTTAAAATTTGAGCCAAAGAAATGAAGCTTAATTTTCCATTCAAATATCCCAAGGGGAGAATTTTCTTTGAATATATTTTGCAATTTAAATATCATTAGCATTATATATAAGCATTTGCAGCAACAAACACATAATTGGCAATTCAAACAGCCTGTTTGGTTTCATTTTTTTATACAACATAAATGCAAATGTCATAAAAGCTTCTTGTGCAAGTACAATTTTGGTTAATGTTATGGTACTGGTGCAAAGCTGAAGTTAATGGATGTGTGTATATATTTGGATCACACATACATATTACACTGTTTACATGGGAGCTGCAGCACTGATCTGACAACCTTCACATATACAAACATCAGCTGCTATGTGGATAGTCACCTCAAAATAACTCAGGCAAATATTGCCCAAAGGGGACCAGGATAGGAATTCCTCCATGATGCAGAAGGGTAGTAGTTTGAACATCCAAACATGCTCTAATAACTGGACCAGAATATTTATTCACATGAGGGCAGGAATTCATGCATACAGATGTTGGAAACTGAGTGTATCCCTTCACATGCTGGTTTTCTGTGTTCAACGTGAGTGTGAGAGAGAGGGAGGGAGAGGGAGAGAGAGACCGTTGAGAAAATTCTATTATGCACATAACATGGGTAGCGCTGTGGGTTAAAACACAGAGCCTAGGGCTTGCCGATCAGAAGGTCGGCGGTTCGAATTCCTGCATTGGGGTGAGCTCCCGTTGCTCAGTCCCTGCTCCTGCCAACCTAGCAGTTCGAAAGCACGTCAAAGTGCAAGTAGATAAATAGGTACCGCCCTGGCGGGACAGTAAATGGAGTTTTCGTGCGCTGCTCTGGTTCTCCAGAAGCGGCTTAGTCATGCTGGCCACATGACCTGGAAGCTGTACGCCAGCTCCCTCAGCCAATAATGCGAGATGAGCGCCGCAACCCCAGAGTCGGTCATGACTGGACCTAATGGTCAGGGATCCCTTTACCTAGTCTCATGTACTCCAGACATCAGCAGTTTGTATAAGAGCTACACCCATGTTTCCTCTGTGTAATAAAGTGCTTTCAGCCTCATGGGCCTGGATCTTCAGAACCATGAGTAAAAGGAAACTTGTGGAAGGGGTCTTTCCAATCCCATTCTGCTCCTTCGGCCCTCTGCCCAATTTCCTCTCTCCTTTTGAAACCGACTTGAGTTCCATTTAATGTTGTTCAAAATGGTCCTCCACCTATGCAGGGATAGTGTTGGCTGAAGGAATGGATAGAAAAGTCTCATTTCCAAAAGCTTTCCTTTTGCCCCATAGAAAACTGCACAAGTTTCTAGTCTTGGTTGTTAAATGTACTAAGAAAGTAGACATTTCATCTTCCTGTGTTTGTAAAAATTGTGGTTTATGGAGCAAAAAACTCTTATCTCAAATTCACAGGAAAATAAATGCCCCTTCCCCCAATACACAAGGAGGGCTCACAAACTGAAGATCGGGCTGTGGTAAGGACTGGATGGTGGCAATGTTGATAGTGAAATTATATCCAGCATTGGGGCTCCTTTCTAATATCATCATACCAGGCATTGACATGACACACAGGAGCTGACTGTCACAGTGAATTGCATCAATGAAACTTGCAATGGTGCTCTGAGGCAATATCAAGGTGCATCGAGGTTTTCTGGAGTTCGGTATCTCTTGAATCATCCTCACATTGTGAGTTTGTGACAAGCAAGAGCTAAAAGCCTTGTGAACTGAGCAGTGAAACTGAATGTAATGAAATAATCATCATGCCTAACACGTTGTAAGGTCAATAAAACAAAACAAGCATGATAAAATACGATAAAGTATAAAAAATAAATTTTATGTATGGTATAGCAAAATGGAATCTAAAGCACGATCCTTAAATATTGTTGTGAGTTGGGGGGAGGGGAGGGGGACACGGTAGACTATATGACTCAGTCTGTTCCAATTCCTGTATCCAACAGAGATTCCATTGCTGGAATAGCTAGAGAAGTTTCTTGGTAATGGCTCTGCTAAGTATGGGTTGTTAAGGTAACAAGAGAAGTGGTTCTATGCCAGAGGACAATGGGTGCACCTCCTTCCTTCAACTCTCCATTAGTTAGAAAGACAAAGGCCAGAGTTGAGTTGTGTGTGAGCTAGGAGCTAGGAGCAGGAGGCTAAAGGCTGGGCAGCTGAGAGGCAGATACATGCCTAATTTCTGCTTGAATCCAAGGCTGTGGCTATGGGAGACTCAAGACCCTCTTGGGGAGTTAATGCTGTGAGCCCATCCATTGTAGGCTCAGGTTGTATATATGTGTAAATAAGCCATATATCCTAAAAACACCACAGTCTCCATTCTCCCACATTCCAAAGAAACTGAAAATGCTTGGAACTCCTGGAATCTCGCACCATTCAAAGATTGGGGTGGCATGCAACACTGCGTTCATTTGGATGTAATTGCTATTGGATTCAGTGAGATAAGTGTTACCCCGCTCATTCTCATTTTTATATTGGTGGCTTTTAATACTGTTCATCAAAATATCCTTCTGAAGCATCTCTGATGGTGGGCACTGTGCTTCAGTGGTTTTGCTCCTACCTCCAGGACTGTTTCCAGAAACTAGTCATGTGAAGCTATGTTCTTAGCACCATGGGAATTGTCCTGGGGTGTCCCACAGGGTTCCGTCCCCCCCCCATGCTATTTAACAAATATATGAAGCCTCTGGGAGCTGTCATCTGGAGACTGGAGTGCAGTAAAGTGTCATCAATATGTAGCTCTATCTCTCTGTTCCTCCTAAATCAGGAGAGGTTGTTCAGGATATTGGTGGGTGCTAAATTTAAGAAAATTTAGTAAAATGTTCAATCTCAGCACAGGTCTGTTTGCACTTTTTAATAGAACAGGTGCAATTCAAACATATTCAGCAGCATTTTCAGTCTCAACAGGCAGTTATGGAGGGGAACCACTGCAATGGCATACTATTCCCTTTTATAAGGAATACTTAAAAGGTAAAGGTAAAGGGACCCCTGACCATTAGGTCCAGTCGCGAACGACTCTGGGGATGCGGCGCTCATCTCGCTTTATTGGTCAAGGGAGCGGGTGTACATCTTCTGGGTCATGTGGCCAGCATGACTAAGCCGCTTCTGGCAAACCAGAGCAGCGCATGGAAACGCCGTTTACCTTCCCGCCGGAGCGGTACCTATTTATCTACTTGCACTTTGACGGGCTTTTGAACTGCTAGGTGGGCAGGAGCTGGGACCGAGCAACAGGAGCCTACCCCATCGTGGGGATTTGAACCGCCGACCTTCTGATAAGCAAGCCCTAGGCTCTGTGGTTTAACCCACAGCGCCACCCGCATCCTAAGCAATACTTAGCTTTTGTTAATTTGAAGGGATCTAGGGAAAGGGGTCAGAAACTCGAGGAACTCTTGTGCATTTTTGTGTACATCAACAGATGAATAATGAAACATTTTTTAAAATGCATCAAAGGCAAAAATAGGGACAGAATTACTGAATGTTTTTGGCCAGTAACCTGTTGGGTGACTGTGTGCAGTCAGAAGTTCAGAAAAGCAATTAAACCTTTCACAGCAGACAAAGTGCAGCACAAGTTGTTTTACTTACTAAACACAAAGCACACGATATGCACACTTAAACACAGTTACTTTAAGAAAGCTTCTCTCTCTGATCCCAGAGTGGGTTTTCAGCTTTCAAGTTCAAAAGTTTATTGTTCTAGGCAAAGGTCACGACAAACCCACAGCAACAGTATCAACAAAATAACACAGAACATACACCCATAATCAGGGCCGGCGCTTCCATTTAGGCCAACTAGGCAACTGCCTAGGGTGCCAAAATGGAGGGGGTGCTGGCCAGCCTGCCCGCCTCCCCCCGCCGCCGCCCGCCGCCGCCCCAACCAGCGACGGAGCGAGTAGGTTGGGGCGAAAACCGCCGCGGCGGCGCCAAAATGGAGGGGATGCTGGCCAGCCTGCCCCTCGCCCCCCGCCGCCGCCCGCCGCCGCCCGAACCAGTGGCGAAAATCACGGCGGCGCGGGGCGCCCGGCGCGCAGGGGGCGGGGCATCGTACGTCATTGCGCATGACGTACGGTGCCCCGACCCCTTGCCTAGGGCGCCAGAAACCCTGGCACCGGTCCTGCCCATAATACAAGCCAACATCCATGATGCAGGAGAGAGAAGACACCAGAGACACCAACAAGCTCACATCCAGCATGATTTCAGATTAAACCTCTGAATCACCAACACAATTTATAGCAATGTATTGAACCTTTTTCTTTATTTTCAGTTTTCAGCTTTCAGAGATCATGCTTAAAGTTCTCAGCAAGTCCCAAGTTTTGCAACTTCAGTCTTCTGTTTCTTCACAAGTCTTTCCCGATATGTCTCCAACATTCCTTCTCTGCCAGTCTCCACAACAGAAAGCTGCGATTGGAGCTTCTGATATAGGCTGCACTATGTGCCAGTCTGCACAGCAACCACCGGAGCAAATTCCTAGGGGCTGAGGTCCCTTTGGCCACCTCAATAAAATATTTCAGGCAGCCAGCCCCCACCCCCCAAGTTGATGGGTATTGCCATTCAAATTGTGTGCGTGTGACACATCTTGTGATCTGTTATGCGGGTTGGGGTTACCTGCCCCCCTAATTTATTCAAGTTGGCACTCCTGACAGCAACAGAGATAAGATAGTCACGAGTACTCTGCAGATGTATTGTGTGTGTGTGTGTGGAGGTATTTTGTGCCAATTTATGGATAATTAACTCATTTCTTAGCAAATATAAGGGCAGTATTTTACCTAGGATTGGCACTGTCCTTACTAAAATGCATTTTTTTCCTGGCATAAAAGATAAGCAGGTGTCCAGCAAAACTATTTTCCATATGTTCCACTGATTTCCTTGGGTTCTTTTGTGCAACTGAATATTTGTGTAATTCATCTGTAAGCTTTTCCTAATTGCTCAATAATTCTCCTTGATATTTACAACAACAATAAAAAGCCAACACTGAATCTATGAATATGAATCATAAGCAAAAAGAACTGCAGTCAGGACTTGGAAATAAAAGAACATGCTAAAGCCAGGAGACAGAAGCAGGGCTATTCTATCACCATGTGGAGTCTAGCAATGCATACTATTTGGAAGCGAACAGAATGGTCAGAAAGTCAGGCGGTAAATTCCTTCCCTGCTAGCAGTAGCGTGAACGGTTGTAGTGACTGACTGCAGTGCAATCAAGCTCTCAATCCTTAGTACGAGAACAGTGTTTGTAGTCATCTTGTTTCATAACAAACCCATCACCACCTAGCAATACACTGTAATGAAGATAAATGTAGCACCTATGTTTCACTGTATCTTTGGAAGATAGCATGATGTTTTCTGCTATGAACTCCCTCTGACCTTACATCTTTAGGATTCTTTAGAATTCCTGTGTGGAACCTTTGAGAGAGGCAATTAAGATTGTAAAGGGTTGTATGGAATCTGATGGATAAGTCATACACAGAGAAGACCCATTGCCTGAAATCAATTGTCCATCTGAAAAGAACAATAGTAAACAATGCATCCTATTAGTGTTATTTTTTTTAAAAAAAATTACAATAAGAAGCTGATAAAGACTACAATCCCAATTTACTGTACAAAAGTCTGCTTACTTAACATTAAGCCCTACTGAATTTAGTGAGACTTACTTGCCGATCAGAAGGTCGGTGGTTCGAATCCCCGCAACGGGGTGAGCTCCCGTTGCTCGGTTCCTGCTCCTGCCAACCTGCCAACCTAGCAGTTCGAAAGCACATCAAAGTGCAAGTAGATAAATAGGTACCGCTCTGGCAGGAAGGTAAACAGCGTTTCCGTGTGCTGCTCTGGTTCGTCAGAAGCGGCTTAGTCATGCTGGCCACATGACCCGGAAGCTGTACAACGGCTCCCTCGGCCACTAAGGCGAGATGAGCGCTGCAACCCCAGAGTCGTCCGTGACTGTACCTAACGGTCAGGAGTCCCTTTACCTTTACCTTTTACTTTCCACTTACATGGTTAGAATTAAACATACAGGATGCCTGTAGCACTGAACAAGTTACACAAAGTGAACCTTTCAGAAAAAGTGAAAATAATAAAACACTTGGGTGGACACCAGCAATTCTAAATCAACTGTTGCCGCTACTTCAAAGTATAAGATTCTACCTCCCCTGCCTTCAGATTGGTTAACTGAGCAGCACAATATAAAGTTTTTTGAAAGAAAGAAAGAAAGAAAAGGGGCCCAAGAGGGAGCAAGTCTTTCTCAGTAAGAAAAAATGCTGTTTTACCTTGAATTCAGGTACAACATATTTATGAAGGGGTGGGGATCGAGGTAGCAGGATGCACCCACAAAATTACATGCATTAATTTGCATGTCTGAAGAAGGCCTGCATGTGTGTATAACCATGGGTTGTCTTCAGGCATTCAAAAAAATCCCAAAAATGGACAGGGTGGGTCAGGTGAAGCCTGCTAGCATGATTTCACTCCCCCACTCCACCCAGGACATTCACTGTACTGGAATTAAAAATCTGAGTGTGGCTTTTGCATGTTTGTTTTAAATATTTATTCCCCCAGGTAATGGAATGGCTTTTCCCAGTCCTCTTTTTAAGAATAATCATAAGAGATTTTTATATAATGTCTCTGACAGCAAGAGAAACATAAAGTTAATTCTATAGAAACAAAAGATGATTGTGCCAAGTCTACTTCTATCATAATATTGCAACAGTGAGCCTTTATAGAATAGAATATTGGTGTTCTAGAAGAGTTTCTTTCTGTCTTTTTAGCAGACTTTTATTCTATAGATGTGTTTATACTGAGATCCCATGGGAACTATTTAATAACAACAAACAACAGTAAATGGAATAATGTGAATAATCTCAATGTGTTAAAAGTCTGTGGAACATTGCTTAATTTAGTTCCAAGAACGCTCCAACTTCTTATCATGCCTAACAGTTTTGAATATATAATTTCCTTCATCAGAGGCAGCTAAAAAACAAAACAAAACAGTTTAACAAACATTGTTTTTAACAATTGTCTTTAGCACCTTTTGAGGTTATTTCCCTTGGTTTTGAACTGAGAACACACACCCAGTAAATGGAGAGATCAGGGCACAGAGATTAGGTGATTCTTCACTCTTGCATATCTATGCAGTTGGGACTGGAGTGTCCAAAAGTATTTGTGCTGTGCTTAATGGTGCCTTTCAAATGTCAAACACAGCACACACCCAACTAATTCCACTAGCCCTAGCAATCACTTAGCATTAATGTTATAGTAGCGCTAGGTCCTGTGCTGCAGAAAATATATACAACTGTAATGGTATTACATGACACAGAAGCAGTGGCATATACAGAGCAGGATATAAATGGGGTGAATGCTTTTCAAATGGAGCTTGCTGATTAATTTTCTTCTCCAGCTTGCTTTCTTTTCATGAGGTGACTTTAAATACAGTGGTTATCACAATAATGAAACAGCACCATTAGCCTGCTTCAGGTTAAGTTTAAAATGGAACACTGTGGCTTATTCAATTAACACATTGCTAATGACCAGGATCTATTTTTAAATTGGTTTTATAACAGGCCATACCCCCCCCCCTCTTTTCTTGCCCAATGCAAGGGCAAAAGCAAGATGACATTAAGGAGAGATCAGCCATATCAAAATAAATTTTAGGAGTGTATCTGCTCTAGTATGAAACAAAACATTGTTTACATAAAGCTGTTCATTAAAGCTCTTTTAATCAGTAGAGTGCAAGAGTAATCAACCATGTCAAGAGCAAGGCAATACGGAAATATATATATGGGTCAAGAAAACCTGTTGAACGCATACTTAGAGCATGATTCTACCCTCCTCTTCTGAAACTCAGAATTGTCATGCTGGATCAGAAAAAGATTCATTTTCTTCCTAACTGTGGCCAAGCAGATGCCTCTGGTAAGTTTACAAGCACAGATGCATCATTTGTATAAGGCCAGCCACCTTCATGCTAGTCCGTCACCACCAATCCCAGAACATGGCCGACTAACGTTGCAATACTGTACACACTTATTTGGACTTAAATCTAACTAGACTTATATAGGACTGCAATGTAAGAGTCAAGCAAGAAGAGACAAACCCAGAAAGATTCAGGAAGTAATATTCTTAAAGTCACATTCACATAGATCCAGCCACCTCAAGCCTAATGCCGAGGGGCTGACCCACCAATGAGGCATGGTGAGGTGACTGCCTCGGGTGGCAGGATGTACAGGGGCAGCAGATCCAGCATCCAAGGAATACATTGCTCACTACGGCTGCCACAGTGACAGTGACAGATGCAGCACACTCCTTGGCTGGATCTGTCCCCCCATCCCACCTCTACAACAACCTCTTGGTCAAAAGGAAGCACTACTAGTCTTCTACCAACCTTGTTCCCAATATCAATATTTATTCTGGCGTGGTGCAGGGGCACCATTTTGTGTTTCATCTCAGGTGCCCTTTAGAGAACTGCAGCTTTATATTAGCATGCAAGGGCAGGTATAAGATACTCATGCTGGGAATCAGGGAAGAGGAAAGGTCAAGTAGGTAGAATGAGGGCCCTCATACAAGGTAGCACTGCCCCTGCCTCTTCTGCAAGTACCACTACTGAAATTCCAGAATATTTGCCAATGGAATGGGGATATACAATTTGAACAGGTGTGGCATGAAAGGAATTGGTGCAGAGTGAGGCCTTGCACAGATAATGCTCCCATGTTGAAGGTACCTGTGGAGGGAGGGGCATACTCACCATTGCTTAGCCATGGACACCCCCTGCCTCAGGCAGACGTAGAACTCTATGAGCATGCCCCATGGCTTACCATCCACTTAAGAAACCCCTGCCAAAGATGTGCTAGAAGCTCTGTTTTCCCTCTTTGAGCCATGCTTTCAGGCAAGGTGGGCTGGATAGCTCCCCTTTATAGCTTGCCACTGCAGGAGCTGTCATGGCACTTTGCTGGATCCCCTCCCCTCAACCTGTCCACCTTATATGAATGGTCTATAGACTTGAAATTGCTATCAGGCAACTCTCTAAAGCATCTCAGTGGATTCACTGTGGTCTCTAAGGGTCCAGGAGTTGGGAGTCAATTTCTGTAGCCCTCTTATCAGTAGCATCTGGATTTCTTGACATCATCATCATTATTAGTAGTAGTAATTATTATTATTTTACCAACACTTGGTTTGAGTTTTTATGCATAAAAAGAGAAAACAAAACCGACAGCTACAAAGAACAAAAAAGAAATGTATGCAATTCTATCCCTTGAGTACATCATCAGAAGTATCGGTAGTCTATATTGCAATTTATTCATGCACTCCAAATTCCTGAAGATACTGTAAGCAGTTGAAGGATGTTAGCATTGGTGGCATAAACAATGAAGTTCCACCACATAGCATGAAAAACATCCCGAGTTTCAATTCCCGGTAGAGATCACATTTCTAAAATGGCAGTATTCCACACATTGCTATACCACATTGCAATGTTCAAGCTATGCAATGTTTTCCATCTTTTGCCAATAGTCTGTCTTCCAGCAACAAATAACTATATTACAAGGTCCTTGAATTTAAGCATCACATTTTCATGTTCAACTATAGAGAATGAAAAGAGTTGTAGGGTGCATTGGGGCAGTAGTTGTTAAATAACATTGGGGCCATGAGTGGTCACATTACTATCTTCTTCAAGGCAACAGGTAGTACCCCCAATCTGTTTCTTTGGCCCTCGAGGCCAGTCTCCATATGGAGAAGTCTCCTGAAGGGAAATATACATGATTTATACACTCTACCCTTGACCCTCCAGTCTGTGGTGCTGCTGCACTGAGAACCTGGGTGGGCAAAGCTGGGTAAGATCCATTGCTCCAGAGGACTCAGGGACAAATGCTAGGTTGACTCTCTCATCTTCTATTAGATCATGGATGAGCAAGATCTTATTTTGAACTGTCCTGCCATTTAATAACAGACGAGTCAGGCTGGAGGGTGTTTTGGTGGTAAAACAACCAGGGATGTAAGATTCTCAGGGTGGGAGTGAGGAGAAGAAAGGGAAATCCTATGGAATCTCCTGGTATTACATCTGCGGTGATTGAATTACCTCTGCCTTTGGGTCACCGGTCCAATGAGAGTGATTCTAAGCTCTCCCAGTGTCTTGCAACCTAAAAGTGGGAGGGCACAGTTAGGTGGAAAGTTTGCCTATTTCCCAATGTTATCCCCTGTTAGGACAACATTGTAAACTATTTCCAAGATAACCATCAAATGGTTCAAAAAACTGATCTGCATCTGAGTGGGTGTGCTAGAGCCAGCCCCATCTTTCCCTCTAATCTTGCTTTGCTGCCTCTTTTAAAAAAGCAACCACTCCACTTTCTACTTCTTTTATGTTTCTTGGGGTCTGCATCTCTGCCCCTGATTTCTGAAGTTCTCAGTTTTGTTCCCAGACAATAGCTGTGTTGCTCACTTTGGTTCTTGACTGTTCGCTTTCAGGTCTATTAATAGGTGCCACAGTGACATGCGCTGGTTGCTAAGGTATGCAAATTGATCAGAAATAGGTGCTAGGTCACAAAGACACTTTGTCTCCCTGAAGCAAAGAAAAGTAATTTTGTTTGTTTCACTATACAGCTCCTCAGAGAATAAACATTATTTCAGGTGCAAGCCTGCAGGTTCTATTAACACATTCTAATATGTACCTTACTGTTTCTCTTAGCTTCCAGACAGTACCATTTCATCTGCACTCTAGCAAAGAAGTTCAGAAAGAGAACCTGGACAAAATCACACTTTTACACTTTTAAATGAAGGCAGAGATAACATCGTAGTTGTGTGCATGGTTTGCTGTTATGAGAAGAAGCCTAGCCTCCCCCCATACACCTGTGTTCTGCTAGGACATGGCTGCAAGGAGGAATTCTTGCATGGCTTATGAAGCTGGCTTGTTTCAACAGACCATAGTTAAGACTAAGCACAGTTTAGGGTTTGAAAAAAAAAAATGAATGACACACCAAATGGCAAATAATCTAGAAAAGAGGTCAAAGCTTCCAATAGTTTCCTTGTAACCATACCAGAAGGGAAACTGCAATTCCACACGATGGCTAGGCCCTATCACAACAAACTGTAGTTTACTGATACAGTAATTTAGTAAATGTAGTTTACTGATACTGATAAATTCAGCCAAATATGTCAGGTTATCAAACAAACAAATGTAGGATTAAAAAGTTACACGTATTTGTGCCAGCTGTCCATGTTTCCTAGAACTATATGCCTTTGTTTTCAATTTTAAAATATATGACTGGGTTTCTTTCATTATTTCAAGGGAAGCAAATATGAATCTACACCTAACAGTATTTGGGGAACTAAGCAGAACTCTTGACTATGTAAAACATTTGCTTTTGTTAAGCGTATGAATTCTCTTATCATTTTATATAAATGCCCATGGCAGAAATCTATTTGCTTTTATATGCAGCTTAGAAACCAAAAGTGTTTCAATGAGTGGAAGATCACACTTTCAAGGACTTTTTAAAAATGCATTTTTATTTTTTTAAAAATCTAACAAAAAGATAAAACACTAAACATCTATCATTTAGTACTGAATTATTAAGTCTCTATGAATAATTCTTTTTGTCAAAACCTGGTTGCAGACCACATATCGACATTCAGTAGATGGAAACAGCTTATGGCTGAAAATTTTAAAAGGATGCAATTGACTAATAGTTGTTTTTTTTTTAATAACACAAACCACTTGTCAGGAATTTCAGCCAGAATATAAATATGGCAGCTGGAAAGAAAATGTCCTTGTTATTAGTCAACCTTGAAGACTGACATATTCCAGTTACTGATAGCAGTCAATAAAGATAATTTTACTTTTCTGTAAATGATAATTAAAGGAATACTGATTTGAATATTTCAGGCTTCTTTTTTAAAAAAAGTTTAATTATTTAACCACGTTCAGTAATATAGCAATTTAAGAAAACAAAAGCTTGAGAAGTAAAAGGAAGATTTATATATGTCAATCAGTTGTCAATGGCAGGTGCTAATCCTATTCACATGTCTGCAAAAATAAAGATTGTTTTGAATCTTTCCAGATCACAGCACATCCACTTTTTTTCCTATACTGATTTGTGAGTGGAACCTCTTGATTCAAGACTAATTCTGTCAAATGTTCCACCTTGGAGAAGGGGCCTGACCTCTTGCTTGAAGTCCTTGTAATCTTCCTATTATTCACTGTCCCTCCTCTTGTATCCATTAGAGCCCCTTCTTACTGGGAGGTCAATTAGAAGGTACTGAAAGATACCAGATGAGAAATAGAAAATATAATACAGCCTTTATTGTGCCCATGGAATTCACCTGTGGGGTTAATACTAAAGACATATGTCTCAATTAGGTTTCATGTTGGATGATCAAAAACTTAACGTAGTATTAAAACCTGATGCATTTCCTATGCCCAGAATGGATTCCCCGCAACCCTTGTGTACTGATATCAACTAAAGCTTTGTCCACTATTGTTTTATATAAGAGGTTTTGGACCTGAGCAAAAATCATTGTTATCACAATGGTTAATATGAATTCAGTGTGTTACAATTTGGATTAGGGAACCCAACTAATTCATCATCCCACACATTCCCTAGTGCCTGTTGCATGCTGAACATTGGATGAAGATCCATTTAGGAAGAAGGGAGGAAAGGGGGCCTTTGGCCTTACCTGGAGGTAATTTCTTTCAGAGGATATTCCATCAGATTGGTTATACTGCCATTTAGCACCCACAGGCAGAAAATGCAGGGTGTCCAACATGTGGAAACTAGATGGCAGTATAACCTATCTGATTGAGTATTCTGAAGGCATGTGACAACCAAATGGGTTAAAGAGTCATAGTTTTATTAATTACAACAGGCAGATAAACAGCAACTTAGAATTGTAAGCAATGGAATTCAAGCCAGCTAGCATAAATTGCTAATTGGCTGAGTAAGGGCAAAAACACCTGGCATGGGCCAAGAGTTCACTGTTACCTGAGTCCTGTCCTTGCTTGCTTGCTCTTGAGGAGGAGCAGAGGGACCACCATCAAAGAGGCATTCAGTAGGGTATGTTCAGTGGACCGAAGGGTTGTGCAACTGCAACCCACGTGGAGCTGTGTAGTTTGCCTCGTGAACATATGGCTTGAATGCTTAGGTTTTCATTTTAGTTTATTCAGTTAAAAAAACACCAACTACTACATTTTTTTGCTTGCTCTTTGCAGTGGATGTTGTATTCTTAGGTAACGGAATAATTTCAATAATGCAGTATAAATTGAACATCTTGACACATCCCCATGTGAGTTTATGGCCATTGTTTGAGTCTTCTAAACCTGCTGTATCTGGTAACAAAGCGGCAGTGAATTCAAGAGATATTAATTTTGATTATCTAGCAAGGCATAGCCACATAGCAAAAATAATAAATTGACTGAACAATGTAATTTTAAACCTGAATGCTCTTATTATAACTACATGGGCCAAATCAATTAATACTTACACTATTAGGGCAAACCAGTGATAGCTGACAAGACATAAGATTATAATGGGCTACCTTCTATATTAATGGGCAATTGCCTATGTAGCAGTTGTAGCTACAGAACATTAGGCTCACTGAGAAGTTTGCTGAAACAAACAGATATTGACAGTGTAAAATGAAATGTAAAATCAAATATAGTCTTGCAATCACTTTCGTCCGTGTTAGTGGTTGCTTGTGCGCAGACCAATGTATACTCCTTTGTGTGGAGCTGTCTCCTCTGCTGAAGTTAAATGGGAAGATTGTTTGCATGGCACTAGCTGTAGATGGCAGTGAGTAACTGTACATGAATGAAGTCAAGGTGTTTCAAATATTGGACGTGCTGCTTCAACTAATCCATCCAAAAGTACTTAGCCGACAGAGTTTTCAACCCATTATAGTTTCCACCAGCCCACACCACGGATGAAGACTATCCCAGGAGTTGAAAAGTCTGTGTGCCTTGTAAATCAAACACTGTACTTTGATTGTCAGTGTGTCCTGCAACTGTGTCAAAAGGCTGTTGTTTCCCCCCCTAGGAATGCTTCCTGTCTTTCTCAATATGTATGATAGCCATATGTCCATGTACAAAAACAAGCCTTGCCCATTCATATTTATTATTTGTATAGCAGTCCCCATGAAGAAAAGCTTTCTGGGTTCAAAGGGTAGTCTAGAACAGGCACTTAAAAAATAATAATAAAAGTGACTGATAACTCAGTTGAGTATTCCTCTTTAAGAAACTGGACTGAATGAGAAAAATCAGAATATCAATACAAATAAATATTCTGTACACCAACTCCACCATTAAAAACCATCAACCCTATATTAAATCATCACCTACTTTGAAGTGCCACATTGAAATGATTCTGCAGCTGACCTGCTGAACTATGAGCTCTTCAGAGTTAGTTTGGGAATGGGGACAGTATATTCTGCTGAGGTCTAATCTTAGGACTTGTCACAAGGAAGGAAACCACTGCCTGGTCTTTGTATGACCTTGGAGTCTGCCGGGCAAACCACAGAGTATATGTAACTATTACAGCAGAGAAATACAAGAGATGAATACCCTGTGTAGAAATGCAGATTGTATATAGACAATGCATTTCCAATAGCTTTAGAATGCATTCCTCATTCTGCAGTTACTATTTTGTTTGTTTTTGTTTCTTGGTGGCAATGCTAACTGCAAGTTGAGGTAGAATATTGATATGCATCTGGCATGTAGAGAGTGTGCTGTCTTTTACAGATGTTTTATGGGTTATGACACAATCAATAAGGTTTTTCAGAAACATTTCTCATTTATAGCTATTGATCCAAAGCTATTTATAACTCAGGATATTCTTAAACATTTTAGTGATCATAAATAGAGAGTGTTGCATAATCTGTATCTCACAATTTGTCATCTGCAAGGCATTATCTTAGCATTAGACTGAGGCTAGTATAAAGTTCATCATGGCATCCATAGTCAAATTCAAACAGGCAGAATTACTCTGTGTCTGGAATTAAAGAAAGAGCTTTGGTGACTCCTACTGGGAAGCAATTTTTGACAGTTTAACTCTCATTGTGCAATAAGTAATATTTTTGCAAAGATATACTGTCTAAATTGTCAACAGTGTATAATGTCTCAAATTTATTGGATTCTATATTAGTGGGTACTGTGCATGCTCTAAACATACAGTTTAGGTAAAACTCTGCTCCCTTGGGTAACAACCATGAACACAGTAATCTGTGCTTTAAAAGGACTAGCTCCACGATGCCTGAGGAATTCAGTATTTGAAAATGATAGTACAAATACTGGAAATAATTCCTAGACTGGAACTAAGTTGTTCACCAGGTCTGCACTTCCTAAATGTTCCAATGCAGATCTCAGCTCACAAAAAATGTCAAAATAGGTTTTAAAATGTGTATTTTGAGTGAAAATGTATTTAGAAATGTGATCTTTGATAGAAAATGAATTTAGAAAGTATGGAATAAGGCAGTTGAACTATTTTGGCTTCTGCCTACTAAAATAAAAACTTGTACTATGTTCACAAATTTCTGCCAAATTAATTCATTTAGGAATGAGGGGCGATCTTTCTTCTTCCTCAGAAATAAGGATGTGCAGAATTTTGCTGAGAAATTTCACTTTTCTTACCAAAATTCTTTTTAATTCCTTCAAAATTCCTTAAATGTGTTCCTGGTCAAGAACCTCATCAGTTTACATTAGAAAAAAACCTGAATACATATAATTAGTTACTTCATCCTTAAACATGCATTATATATATAATAGAACCTCACCATGAGCTCATCATCATAATTTTATTGATGAAATGACCAAAATTAAAAAGCACTGTTCACAAGCTCAATGCCTAAAAGTAGCACTAACACACACACACACACACACACACACACACACACACACACACACACATTCTTATGTCAAAGTTTGCACATTAAATAAGGGTGACTACTTTGTCAAACAGCCAAGCCAACTGCATAATGACTGGTTTCAAATTTTCCTGCTTCTTATAGGAGTTCTGAATATTAATAACAGAACTATCCAGAAGTCTCTAAGAACTGTTGTTGTGTGTGTGTGTTTTAAAGGTTCCAAGTAACTGTGCAGTCCCAAATGGTCAAGGAAACACCTAAGAATTTGGAGAAAAGGAACTGTGCGGTTCTCAAGCTGCTCTCGCCTAAGATCAGGGAAGCACTGTCATCGGTCTGACCTACATATTGGGCTGAGTCCTTTTGTATACCATTTGCAAGCCCCTTATATGCCAACCCCACATATTGCACCTCGCCCTCTCAGTAAGTGGCAGTGACACTCGGCACCAGGAAACCAAGCACACAATGGCACTTTGCCTGTCCTGTCCCACCAACAGCTGCTGCAGTGACCCTCTTCAGTAGGAAGAACAGAGAGGTCCATGTTGGCACAGTGACACTGGACTCATTGAAGAAGTGGAGGCCAGCAGATGCTGGCTGTGCTGTACACCTGTGCTCAACTTAATACCTCCCACCCCCACCAAATCCTGGGTTTGGACCGCATTCCTAAAGATGGATGTGCTTTTTGAGAATAATGAACTCATAGACACGCACACACACATTTTCAAAATCCGTTTTACACTGAGATGACACTCCAGAACAAATTATATAATTCTGAGTAATTTCGAGTCTGCTAGAATTATGCATCAATTAAAATAAAGACAACAGCTTCAGAGCAATATGCCGGAGTAATTAAAAACTGGAATGTAACCAAAGTTACATTTAAAAAGTTACTTTGACATTAATGGGTGAATGGTAAGTGATTATCTCTACAAAGAGACAGCTATAGTTATACCTGGTGTGTGTGTGTGCTTGTATGCACACACACACAAACAGTTAATTGAACAGTCAGGTGGTAAGAACATTTTCCACCTCTGCACAGACCCCACAAAGGAAACATCTATGTTTATTGTTAACAGAATCTGGGTTTCAGATAAATTGGAATAAAGCATTGTTTAAGATTGTTAAACAATAATAGAATAAGATTTATACAGATTATCCAAAGGGAAAATATGCCTCAGTTTCCCCCTATCTTGCTCATGCTGCCCCAACAACCACAGTGCATAATTGTGTATCTAATTTCTGCACTTCTGAGCTTTGCCCCTTATACAAACTTACTAAGCCATGTGATATATATCATATAGCTGCAAATTGTCTTCCAAAGCAACTACTCTATTCTGAACTTAAAAATCGTATGTGTAATGCTGGTGATCAACAAAAGAGGTTCAAAGACTCTCTCAAGGCAAATCTTTAAAAAGTAGTATAAACACCAACAACTGGGAAACACTGGCCTGCGAGTGCTCCAATTGGAGAACAGCCTTTACCAAAGGTGTCATGGGTTTTGAAGACACTCGAACTCAGGACGAAAGGGAGAAATATGCTAAGAGGAAGGCATGCTTGACAAACCCTCATCATGATCAACTCCCACCCAGAAACCTATGTCCCCACTGTGGAAGGATGTGTGGATCCAGAATTGGCCTCCACGGTCACTTACGGACTCACTTTTAAAACCGTGTTTATGGAAGACAATCTTACTCGGCTACAAGTGATTGCCGAAGAAGAAGAAGAAGGAACACTACAGCCATGCTGTCAGTCTGATTATATGAGAATTTTTTGCCCAACTGGCATCTCATTTATGAGAAATTTAGAAACTCAGTATCCCCCCCAGTAAATCTTTAAATGCAGTCCCTTGAGAATTTTTTTTAACATGTAGAGGAATGTTTACTCCCTCTCCTCAAATGTACTGAAACAGGCACTAAAAATCTTATTGTTCCTCTAGAAAACTGAATACTGCTGAAGAAAGCCTTCTACAATGAATTGTAAAATTGTACTTTCTGTTATGAACATCTATTCTTAGCGCTATTGTATTTTACTAAAAATAGGACTCTGAGTGTCTTACCATTGGTGCTCTCCAAGGCACTGTTTGATTAATGCTAACACTCCTGAAGCCTAGGTGGTATAAGAACATTCTTAGGGGTTTGTTATACTGTTTTTATGAGAACAAAACATGCATAGTATAAAGTTTATATTACAAAATGTGTTTTGTCTTAGACATAGGAAACTTTTTTTAAAAAATGGCTTTGAGATGGACCCTAACCTAATGGCATTGCTTAATGTGTCAAAGCATGCAACAACTTTCCTCCACTTGTCAGAAAACTAATAATGACTATCTCAGGCCAAAGAGATAGGGATCATTCATTCATTTTTATTTCTAACATCTAAATGTTATACTGCTCTTTCAAAGACTCTATTCATAAAGAAGATGCTTCTTCTTCGGTAGTCTTACTAAACAATATTGGAACTCGGTCTTTTGCTATCAGGCAAGCAAATCAGTACTTGTGTCCTCTGTCAAATACTCTAAAAATCACCCTTCAAGCTTACAAAGCTGTCCACTGCAAAAGTCTTAAATGATTTGGATGACGGAAAAGTTCCCATCCAGCTATGGTTTAGGGCTGGACTGTTGTGTTGTGGAAGGCGTGTGACTGTTACTGACCCATATCTACTTGTGCATATCTACTTGTGCTTTTCCATGATAACTTTTAAGCTGCACACACATGTTTTATCGTGGAATCACTGTGCACTATATGTGTATGTGTGTGTGTGTGTGTGTGTAGTCCTCGCACAAAAGTGCTTATTGAGAAACTGGTTCCATTCATGGTTTGTAGGGAGCTCGTTGCACATGGATTCTACATTATCTCACAATGTGTCCATTTGAAAATGCAGGCAGTCCCGACAATAGGGTGGTGTATCCACACCTGACAATGATATTGTAGGTTGGTGTATACCAAGACTGAAATAACCACTTCCTCCATCATTCACCTGCTGCATGTGCAGAGAGAAAAAGGCATGGGAAGTCCAACCAAGGTCAGAGCTTTCACAGATATCAAGCAGCCCCTACCCACCATTGTGGGTGGCAGGATCTAGAATCTATCTAGATTGAGAGCAGCATGCTGGTGACAAATATGAATGATTCCATACTGAGACTAGCTGCATAGAATATGTACACAGCCTTAGTCAAACAAAATGTGTGATATCAATGTTATTAATATTGCAATGTGTTTCCGTGATCCATTCATGTGCAGGATGTGACTATGCATGGTGTCACAAAAGAAGTGAGTCAAGCAACACCCCCATAACACATAGTTTATGCAGCTAATGGTTAGAAAGGAGCTCGCAATATCTTTCTCCCCAGAGAAATGCAACAACTATGAAACACCTCTTCTATTCCCTGCTATTGAGAAGGGGAAGAACATTAGTTTCCAATCCTCAAATAGGTGGCAAAGTAGCAGGCAAATGTTGACCAGACACATACTGTAGCCATCTACAAACACTCTGGTTGTAAGTCTAAGCCACTATTATGGTCCCTGAAATGCAGATTATCAGGTATTTGTAACAGGGCGTTTGCCCAACTGCTGTTACTAACCCCACCCCCACCCCCAACAAACACACACCACTGATGCCTAGCAAAAATACTGTCAAAGGAAGCAAGACTCTCTGTTACACTCCTGCAACTGCCTGGTCAGAGAATGCACAAATGAGCATGTAAGCTGCAACACTTTTATTTACAAACTAAATGCCAAATGTTGATAATACATTACAGAAATATAATGAGCAAAATGTTGTCCTTATATTGTCCTGGTTTCTTTCAAAATATTCATAAAAGTAAAACCACCAGAGTCAGTCTTTTCATTTCCACTCCCACAGTGAAAAAAGTCCATACTTTTTAAATTACAAGGAGATGTAAAGCGAATTCAAAATGGCACCTTCCTTGATTACATATATTTAGGTATAAGCATTATACACACCACCTCAGAAACATGCAGTAAATTCAAACAAGCAACAGATATTTTTATTCTGATGACTAAAGATGTAATTAGCCACAACTTAAGCTAGAGAAGCAGTTGATAAATGTGTTAATAAATAAATTCGATTACCCATTTTTGTTAATCATTATCCTCAAAGTGTTTTATTTTTCAGCGTTACAATCTCAGGCTGGTTGGGGACCTCCTCAGCCATAATTCCCTTGATTTTTGTCACCGCTGAAAACCAAAGTGGAACCAACAGAAATTTTATTTATTTATTTATTTACTTACTTATTTATTTATTTATATACTTTTACATTAAGAAAATGGTAAAATGGAATTGATAGTCTTTAGAACAGAGAGGCAGTGAAGAATAGGCATGCCTGGCGTGCTCTGGTCCATGGGGTCACGAAGAGTCGGACACGACTGAACGACTGAACAACAAAGAACAGGCATAGGCAAACTCGGCCCTCCAGATGTTTTGGGACTACAATTCCCATCATCCCTGACCACTGGTCCTGTTAGCTAGGGATCATGGGAGTTGTAGTCGCAAAACATCTGGAGGACCGAATTTGCCTATGCCTGCTTTAGAAGCTGCCCCAACCTCTTCCTGCAAGAGCAGCATATTAGGATGGTGGCAGTAACCACAACTGCAAGGAAGCTGCTTCCTTCTGGTCCAGTAGAAAGGAGGCAGATCCCTTTGGATCCTGAGGGAAGGAATGCTTGCAGCTTTTATAGAGTTCACTTTGGAGGCCAGTTCATAATCAGATGGAGTAGGAAATTTTGGCTCTCAGGCAAGAGACTTAATTTTTAGAATTATTACACGAGGAAAAAATAGGACCAACCTATAACAATACTGATAACACAAGTGTAGATTTAAGATCCCTTTCATATTAATGGTTCTTATATCTGCATTCAGACAAACACAAGTATTTTTCATTTATTTATTTTTTGAATTTGTTTTATTGGGATTTAAAGATCTAAACATCATGCAGCACAGAAGCAAAAAAATTAAAAAAGTCCGAATTAGGATTTCTTTTCTTTTTTCTTTTGCTAAAAAATATAACTTGCCACAAGACGAGAAGATAGAGTGTGACACTAATGATATTCATGTGGGTAGAGTCAATGCATCATGTTGTCATAAATCTGCCGTTTTCATTTCTCACTCCTACAGACATAAAATAGCAGCATTCAGTGCTGTAAAAGGACAGAATAATGGTGGAACTGGCATTCAATCTGCAAAACAGAAGATTGCTTACAATTCAGTAGGGTTTCCCTAAAAGCAGTAATATCCATTACACTGTTAATAGATTTAAAAGAGAGAGAGAGAGAAGAGGAAGAGAAACATGAACTGTGTATTGGCAAAACCATATTGGGCAAAATGACTTTTATCCTGCATTTATTGCAATCTGTTAACAGTTCTTTGAAAATAAATCATAGTGTGATTCACAAAAGCATAATATTATCTTAACCGATTCAAGAAGGGTATTAATCATCTTATTTTTGAAACTTAGATCCCACATTTTATACCAAAAGGTTCCTTGAAACAGCTCAGAAAAATAAATTTAAAACACTGAAACAATCTTATAAAGCGTTATTAAAACAGGGCAGCAAAAAACCAGCAGCAAAACAGTAAAAATTTAACTCATCTCAAAAACCTGTGTGCTGTTTGTATGGGTAAATCATTCCAACAGTCCCAAAAGGTTGGGACTTCCTAGGGAATGTGTTTCATTATTTTCGGGGTCAGCATAGTAAAGCTTTTGCCTATCAGAGTTTCAAAGTATCACAAGGCGGGGGCGGCGGGAGCGGCGGGGGGAACCCCACCTCTTAAACAGTGCCATCCTATGCAAATCTACCCAAAATTAAGCTCAATGGGGCTTCCACATTAGTGGGTCTTAGTCAACCATTCAAAATAATGGACCTAACTTAGTCATGCTCAGTAGTTTCAATGGGACTACTCTGAGTAAAACTTAGTTGACCTATGTTTAGGGCTGCAGCCTCAGTGTGTCAGAAATAATGAATTATGCATTCTGGGCTTACATTTCCAGGTCTGAAAAGCTGAAGGAGTTTTAATAAGTATAAATTTAATAGGAACTCTTCTACTAGAAGCTACATTTGGAAATTATAACAAAAGAAACACCTAGAATGTACATTATAAATGCTTCATTGCAGATTATAATAAAAGATGAAAAGGCTTTTGTAAAGGGCGGACTTTGTAAGATAATCCATAACCTTTACAAAATGATGGCGCTTGTCAAAAGAGCAAAACGTACTTCCAATCAGTTCCAAATTCCTATCTTGACCAAAAAAGAAGAGGGGGGAAAAGTTCAGCAGTAGAAATACTCCTTTGGGGAAAAATATTAAAAAAGCAACCCTGCTTTAGTAGAGCAGCTGAATTACAAAGGAACAACGCACTGGGATTGCTCAGCTGACAAAATGAATGATAGACCTCAGAATATAACACTGCCACCTCTATTATAACAGAGGGCAAAGCCACTTCAGTTCCAGCTAAAATGCCTTGGGAAATGGAGTTCCCAATTTCTTCTCTTAAGTTATTCTATACACATGAATTTGACCGTTTTACATTGCAACCTGCACAGCAGCCTACCTTTCATTTCAATCTATACATTGTTAAAATAAATGGGCTTTATTAACATGACATCCAATATAAGCACTGCTAATCTATTGCTGTTCTCCCTTGCCGAGGAGGAAGCTATTGCACCACCAGTGTATCAAACAAGGAAGAAGCTACTTAGCAGGGTGAAAGCTGCTGTGTTGTAGTAGGTTCTTCAAAGTTTTGTTCCCCTATTTTTCTGCCTCCCTTGCAGGGCACTTTAGGGACGTGCTTTCCCCTCCTTTTTTGAGGGCAAGTGTGGGCGAATCTGTCCTTCAGTTTCTCATTTTTCCAAACTTAACTTCCTGACATTTTCACATTTGTTTGTGTGTTTCTTCAAGAAAATACTATGTATGAAAATTTGTATTTCAGCGTGAATTTCTCCTAACACACACGTCATATGCAATTTCAGTGGCAGACCTAAATGTTCATACCCTCCATCATTTCTCTCATGAAAACAGGGATGTCCTAAAGAAAAGCGGGACATAGAATCATAGATTTGTAGAGTTGGGAGGGAATCCTAATGGTCATTTAGTCCAACCCCCTGCAATGCAGGGACATTCTGGGATCCAATCAGAAACCAGGATGGCTTCTGTAAATCTGGGACTGTCCCTGGAAAATAGGGAAACTTGGAGGGTCTGCATTTTGGGGGCCCTGAAACTTGAACTGTTAGGGAGGCAAGCAGCAAAGAGGTCTGGGTATCCACTGTTATCTTTTTCAGTGCAATTGTTCCATGACAGATCACACACACAAAAAAGCTACCGTACTACATTTCAGATTTTGATTAAAATTGCTTTACTGGATTATCCCACATGTCAAAGTTATTGATGTGAACAACAACAACAAAATCCTATGCCTTATAGTTTGAGTTATGGGAGGGATGAAATTTAGGAGAAATTACGAAAAAGATATATACATGCATGGTGCATTTTTTAAAGCAACATTTTAAAGCTATGTGGACTAAAGTCACTTCTGGAGCCCCTCCAGGATTAGGGGCCCTGGAGCTTAAGCTTCATTAATTTCATAGTAGATCCGCCCGTCATGCAACTTTGCCTAACATGCACATTTTTGCAAAGCACGTTGTCCACCATATATAGTTCATATTTCATCTTGTTTTCACTAATATATGCCTTGTTATGACCACTTTACACTAGTAGGCACATTTTTGCACACATTATTTGGCCTAAGAACTTTATTGCAAAATTCAGGTGCGTGTGAATTTCAAAGAATGGTTGTGTTTCAGTGCACCTCCTTGTTTCAGAAAGTGTGAATTAGGTAGGTTGCCTTGAAATGCGAACTAAAACCAATTTCTCTTCCATCCTGAGGTTGAACTTACTGCA
Source organism: Darevskia mixta (assembly GCA_034641385.1). Taxonomy (NCBI): domain Eukaryota; kingdom Metazoa; phylum Chordata; class Lepidosauria; order Squamata; family Lacertidae; genus Darevskia; species Darevskia mixta. The sequence continues at coordinate 14,781,198 of JAWWNH010000058.1, forward strand.
TTGTTTTGATGCACTAAAGCACAGTATATGTGTTTCTCTACCACACATTTCTCCAGTGCTCTGCAGCCACCTCAGCCACGACACTTCCTGATCTGAAGAAAACAACAGCCACCAGGGGAGGATTGGTGACCAAGATTGGCGTTCTTGCTGGTTTTGTTTTTAAGGGAAGTCCTCATTCATTCATTCAAGTCCATGCTGATTATTTAAAAGTAAAAAGCGGTTATTTAAAAATATCAGATGCATTGTAGGCAACCCTCCCTGGCTTCCCCCACTTACAGGAAACTCAGCCAACAATGTCATTGGGATTCAGAAAAGAAGAGCGGGCACCCAGAAAGACTGCAAAGTGCAGACCACCAGAGATGTACAGTGAAATAAAAGGACACTAACATCATCCAGGCACCTCATAAGTAGGCTAACTACAACAACCTCCTCTTCCCCACATCATTCAGGGGAACATCACAACATACCCCTGCCTCCATGGTAATTTTTGAATGCACCTTCTTGCCTCATTAATTGATGGAGAACATTTGAAAACAAGGTGCTACTATCTAAACTTTACATCCCCTCCTCACATCGTTAACAAAGCATGCCTTGTGTATTATGACAAATACCAGGCACTATGGAAAAGCAAAACATTTCATATCAGCAATTCAATTTTTCGTCCCTTTTGCACCATCTAAATGTTTGTATAGTTTATATTGCCATTAGAAAAGTCAGAGAGGAAGAAGCGAACTCTATTTGCTATAAATATATACATGAATGACAAATCCACTGCAGCTTTCAAAAAGGGTGGAGCTCATCATCTTGGATCCAGAGCATGCCTTTGCTCATTAGCTATTCTGAATTAGTAAGAAAAAGTCCTAAATTCAATTACTCTTGCTGGCAGGCCAATTCGTTTTTAACAACTGCACTCTTTATGAGACACCTTGTACTGCAGTCATGGGGCTTTATTCATTTGAATCATATGGTTAGATGTAATTATAGCTGTCAATTCCTCTGTACTTTCAATAACACTGAAACTACCTTGCATTGCGAAGAAGATTCCATTAATGGGATTGATTCTGTCTTAATTGCCCAGGCCTGTGTATGTTAGAGTGCTTTTGCAATCCTAGCATCAATTTGTTAGGCTGTCTCCCTCCCCACTTGCCACCTTCCTTTGAGACACTGGCCACTAAAACTGCAAGCTAATGAGAGGAGAGAATTATCACCATCAACATAATCATCATAGAGTTGTCTCCTCCCCATTCAGTTTAATTAAATATTTCTCCACACATTACAGCAGTTTCAGGTCAAGATCATAGCCATGAGTTATTAATTAAGCATATCAATAAACAGTGTGTGAGAAAACATTTGTTCCATGAGGTTCTAAAAGTACAAGCTATGCAACGGCTTATGTTGCATTGTTAGTTCATCATACAAGGTGAGCCATGGGTCAAAGAGATAAAGCCTTAGATATGCCAAGATGAATCACAAGTTTGCAGGACTCGAAGACCTTTGATACTTCTATTTTTGCTTCAAGGTGTGGGGACTAAGGTAAAGGGGACTGGTTCATCTAAGGTAATTGCTAAAAAATGAGGTAAAGGTAAAGGACCCCTGACAGTTAAGTCCAGTTGCGAACGACTCTGGGGTTGCGGCGCTCATCTCGCTTTGCTGGCCAAGGGACCCAACATTTGTCCGCAGACAGTTTTTTTCGGGTCATGTGGCCAGCATGACTAAGCCGCTTCTGGTGAAACCAGAGCAGTGCATGGAAACGGTGTTTACCTTCCTGCCAGAGCGGTACCTATTTATCTACTTGCACTTTGACGTGCACATAATTAAGGCCACTTTCAACATGAAACATTTCTTTTTGCAAACTTACTATTAACTCAGTTTATAGAAATTGGACAGACTGAAGTTTATTGGAATACAATTTACTTGAGGAGGTTTTCTGAATAAATTGACTTTCAAACTTCTTTCATTGAACCTGTGATTCATCAGTAATGACTTTACTTCTCACCTCTGGAGAGATAATTTTATTTATTTATTGTTGTTGTTGTTTTTAAATCTGCTTCCTAGGAAACTCACCTGGCAGCCATCTTCAAAACTACATTATAAATAAAATAGACAGATGGTTTCCCACTCCAACCTGCTGGCTATCAAATTCCTATGTCATCAGCCTCCTAGAGATGGTTAGCATTACAGAGAAATATCCATCAATCTTAAAGAAAAGAATGCCTATCAAGAGCACATGGTTTATTAAGCAGGACCAGGGCATTGCCTAGTCCACAATTCTTCAGGATTGTCATTGGTTGGGTGACTGGAGGAGAAATCTGCACACCCTTCTCTTAGGGTGGTTATAGACGTGGACAATTTAGCAGCACCCAATCTTTACTGCTCTACTTTAAACTGAAGTGGAATAGTAATTCTGTAATTTTAAAATTCAAATAACATTTTGTAGCCAAGTGGATAGTTCTCATATGTTGTTGTTGTTTAGTCATTTAGTCGTGTCCGACTCTTCGTGACTCCATGGACCAGAGCACGCCAGGCACTCCTCTCTTCCACTGGCTCCCGCAGTTTGGTCAAACTCATGTTGGTAGCTTTGAGAACACTGTCCAACCATCTCATCCTCTGTCGTCCCCTTCTCCTTGTGCCATCAATCTTTCCCAACATCAGGGTCTTTTCCAGGGAGTCTTCTCTTCTCATGAGGTGGCCAAAGTATTGGAGCCTAAGCTTCAGGATCTGCCCTTCCAGTGAACACTCATCCTTCCAGTGAGCACTCAAGTTCTCATATACCCACACCCAATTGTTATGAGTGGGGGAAGGGCTCACTGGAACCATAGAGTGATGGGAAAGGGTTAAATACTCCCTTCCCCCTCATTGCACTCATGGTCATGCAGCCACTCCCCACTTGCTGCAATTTAAGGGAAAAGAGAAATAGACATAAAACCCATGCTATTTGAAAAGGGAAGGGATGAAGTGTTGATTCATAGAAAGGAGTGAATGACCACAGAGAAGGAAATGGCTAGAGCAATCTATACAACCAGACTATGTCAGAAAATTTATGGAACAGATGTGGGAAATTGTGCAGCTGTTCCATTGTGTTAAAAAAAGGTAGATTTTCTGGGAAATAGCAGCAGCGGAATGGGTGTAACATGGCAGGAGTATGTTCCTGTTGCTGCTGCTGTTGTTGTTGTTGTTAGTTGATTTACAGAAATGTCTCAAGGCGACTTACCAATAATAAAAAGGTAAAGGTAAAGGACCCTTGACAGTTAAGTCCAGTTGCGAACGACTCTGGGGTTGTGGAGCTAATCTCGCTTTACTGGCCGAGGGAGCTGGTGTTTGTCTGCAGACAGTTTTTCCGGGTCATGTGGCCAGCATGACTAAGCTGCTTCTGGCAAAACCAGAGCAATGCACAGAAACACCATTTACCTTCTTGCCGGAGCGGTACCTATTTATCTACTTGCACTTTTTGGTGTGATTTTGAACTGCTAGGTTGGCAGGAGCTGGGACCGAGCAACAGGAGGTCACCCCATCGCGGGGATTCAAACCGCTGACCTTCTGATCGGCAAGCCCGAGGCTCAGTGGTTTACACCACAGCGCCACCCGCGTAATAATTAATAATTAATAGTAAAATGCAATATATGAAAAACAAAATAATTAAAAGCAAAGCCCAAGACATTAATCAGATCGTAAAAAGCCCCCAATCCCCTCATGTAAGTCTAACCACCATAGACAGCTCCTAAAGAAGATCAGCTGATTTGTGCTGACAGGGAGAGCCATGGGGAGCAAGCCTTCAAAGAGGCATGTTTCATTAGAGTGAAGTGGTTTGCACTGAAATGGCTTGCTAAAACACTCCCCCCCATGGAAAATAGCTCAATTTTAGCATGCAGTTTCAAGACCAACTGCTTCACTCTAATGGGACAAGTGGCTCTGAAGGCATGCTCCCACTGTCAATCAACTGATTGGCACTGGGAGTGCATCCTCAAAGGAGCTCACTGAAAGCACTCAACAGCTAATGGGTGGTTGCAGCAATTGCCTTTGAACTTTGACACCAAGCAATTGACAGGTAGGTGATCCCACCCACCTGTCATAGGTGGCCGACAGAGGATGGACATAGGGATTTGGCTTCTACTTCTTCAGGGAAAATCGAAGAGGTATATCTAATAGTATCAGGAATTCAGGGACAAGGCTGGAAGATGCAGAAATGATCTCCCGTGCAAGAAGCCACTACAATCACTTAGTATGGTTGAAATACTAATATGTCATGATATGACTTAATCTCTTATTTCACATTTTCCTTAATATCCCTTTGAAAGGAAACACTGGGAAATTTCAAATGAATTAGGTATGCTTGATTTCTTATAGTTTCAGTTTTATTAATGTTTTCAAGAAGTTCAGACAGGTCAGGCAAATAATTTTGCCTTACAAAAATGGGTGATTTGACCTTAGCAAGTGCTTCTTATCCAAGTGTTGCATTATACTTTCTTTAATTGTGCAATCATCCTTCATTCTCTTTCTTATTGGAACAACACATTGTCATATTTCAATTCTACAGAATAGGTGCTTGTCTCTGGATATGCTCATAAATAAGGTTTGAGATATTCTTAGCTTTAACATAAGCAATTAGAAGCACTGCTGCAAATACACTGTTGCTTTCCTCTAAATAGCAAGCACACAAGAACCCAAGCAGGCACTTGCATAGAAGAGGAAATGGGTGGGTGGACTTACCCAGGCCTGACCATCACATTCCCAGTCATTCTGCACAAGGTGGAAGGTGACCTCTTGTAGTGGGGAGCCTGCTGTATACATGTAGACTCCCTGCGGAATTTTTCAGGGTTTGCAAGATGCATGGGGAGCTTACATGAGTAGAGCAGGCTCCTCATTAGAAAATGCAGTTGCTTTCCAAAACCTATTCAAGCTATCTGATAGCAGTAGTCACATGAACTATTGCTACCGTCTGGTTTGAATCATGGAAGAATGCTTTTCATGTGATCATTGCAATTATCAGAACCCAGCCTTATGAACATTCTGCTATGCAACAGCAATTGAAAACATAAACTTGAATCCTAAAGTATCATAACTGAAGGAAGCTCGTGCACATTATTCAAACTTGTTGCCCTCTACCCCTGAAAATATACTCTGCAGGGTTATGGGGCAATCCTGAACAATGAGGGTGTGGCTTCTGAAATTAAGAACACACCCTCCAAGTGCCACTATTTAAGTGGGAGGGACACATTCCCTAAAAGCTGCCACACTTTCTGCCTTGCTCCAGGGGCACCCCGATTTACCCCAGCCAGTGGACAGGGGCTGCAGAAGTAGCTCCTGGAGTGGCAGTGGCATTGAGAAGGAGGCATGAGGGCTCCTTCCCAAAGCCTAGTTAGTGCTTACTAGACTTTGGGAAGAAGGACGGACTCTAGGACCCTGTCAGATCCCTCACACCTCCTGTCTGAAGCCATAAAAACTCTGTCTGAAGAGTTCAAAATGCAGCTATTGTTTCCAGTTGGTGGAGGGAAAGCAAGCAGCAGAGGCAGGGCCAAGTGGGCAGCACGGTTTGTGTGCCCGGCGATGAAGGCTGGCAGGGTGTTCCCCTTCCATGATGTCCTCTGGGATCCAATCAAGGCCGTTGACAGACTTTTAGGGAACTGCCCATGTGGAATTTCCTCCTCACAATATCCAAGAAGGCGGCTGGGGGGAGCTGCACCCAGCACCCATCAACACTCCCACCCTGAGCGCTCTCTCAGTCAGGGAGCAGACAGCAAAGGCAGACAGTGTGGCAGATGGGAAAGCTATTGGGGTGGAAAAGGCCACATGAGGAAGGACAGAAGCAGAGGGAGAAAAGAAAGAGAGGGAAGAAGATGCACACAGCCCCAACGTGCCTCACAGGGTTAATAGATCATAGAACTGTAGAACTGGAAGGGACCCCAAGGATCATCTAGTCCAACCCCCAAAGACACGCATCCTGATTTTCATCAATGAAATGCTGGAGGGTATGTAAGAAGACAGGAAACATTCATACCATGAACCGCCTTAAGTTACCTTCTCTTAGGATCCAAACCAAAGTTCATCATATACTATTCAACAGGAAGGAATGTCATATGTATAAAACTTAGTACACGGAAACTTCTCATTTGAATGCATTATAATTTTCCCTTGAATAATTGGTTAATCATTAGCACCGTCTGAATGTTTTAAAAACTGGCACCAGGGGCTAGTTTCTCCAACTAGGCTGGTGCATTCTGCACAAAATAAGAAACAGCATTCCAGGAAGACAGTGGTTCATTAAGCATGATTTATTCATTGTCCAGGTGTGGTAAACTGATCTCTGTCATGAATCAGGCTTTGGGTTCATTGATATTCTTTCAGTAACCTTTAACAGGACTGCCATATGTTGGAATCAATCATTATTTCTGAATAAGCTAAAAAAATTCCTCTTAGTGCATTTCCCACATTAGAGTCTGAAAGAATACTTTTGAGGCAATGATGTTTTGTATGTTTTGAGTACAGTACTTTGTCTTAGGTGAGGGAGAAAGAGACAGTATAGGAAAGATAATGAATAAGGTGGCGGCATATTTTTCCTTACTTTTTATCTCTGAAATGTTCTTAAACATTTAGGGGGAAAAATTACTAAAATACATGAGGTACTGAGGTAGGATTATTCAGATGCATGTTAATATAATATTTATACACTTGTTACAGGAGATTTTGCAGTCAGTGATCATACAAAGTTTCCTCTGGACCAGTAAATGCTGCTAGATCTGAAAATGTGACAACTTCCCTAATTAGCCTGTAACAATCCCCCACTATTCAAATCCACCTATTTTGTGTCAGGCCTTTACCCTGCCTCCCCCGCCCCCCACGGTAGACTTCGGAGTCACCCTTTACTTTGCCATTTGTTGTGCTGTCATTGTACTGATGTATATTCATATCATGGCACATTTAATTTATCCACATTTCAGTCTTTGATAGTATTTTTCGAAATGCTTTTCTTTCCTTTTTTCACTTGTCACTATTATTTTCTATAGCAGGGGTGGCCAGCTCCCAAGAGACTGCGATCTACTCACAGAATTAAAAACTGGCAGTGATCTACCCCCTTTTTGGGGGTTCAGGTCAAAGTTGTTGAGCTTTTTTTAGGGAGGAGGAAGGAAACCACCGATTTTTGGGAGTTCAAGGCTAACCTTTGGCCCATTTTTAGGGAGAAAGGGGAACAGCCACTCACCAACAGATCGCTGGAGAAACGAACAGCCTCGCTGAGTAAACTCCGTCTTCCGTTCTGCAGATCGTGCAACAATGGAGGGCGGGGCGAGGGGACAGGGCCGGATTCTAAGGAAAGGGACCCAGCGACCGACCGCGATCTACCAAAACCTCCCGGGGATCTACCAGGGAGGGCTGCCCTTTCTTTTGACCTGTGGGATGCATTCACCTTTGCTGGGCTGGGTTGCACCCAGTGGTTGGCCAATCTACTTCACCTTCCCTCACGCATACCCACACACCCAGGTAAACACACTCCCAGGCACACAGCCCCCTCCTTATCTGATCAATGAGGATCAACTGTGAGGGGAGGGTTATCACCCCACCCTGTTCATCAAATGATCAATCTGATGACTGAGTAGGGGAAACATTTATCTCCATTGGGATACTGCCCATTCACACATTCTATATACTTTAAAAAAATGTTTTGACACTGCCACGAAAGTCAGTGGGGGCCTTGGGAGGCTGGAAAATTTCCACAAATGCAGGGTTAGCCATGGCTACTATTTACACTTGGGTAGGTGGGGGAGTATGCCCCATTGAACACAATGAGATTCATTTCAGAGGAAGACATGTATATGATTGCAATGCAAAATTATTAGGAACTATCTATATCTGTGGTAGTCAACATTGCGCTCCTCAGGTGTCAGGCTATAACTCCTGTCAGTCCCAGTCAGCTTGGCTACTGGACAGGAATGATAGGAGTTGTAATGCGACCTGTGGAGGGCCGTACATTGGCTACTCCAGTTCTTTATAGCCTAACACAACCAAGAAACAGGATGCTGGATTGAACTACCGGTAAGTAATTAGGAGCAGACTGTTATATCATTGTATTTTTCATTAATTTTATGAAAACATGATTTGAGGAGAGAGGTCTCCAATAATGGTTAAAACCCTATTTTTAGGAGCACTGTGTACTACAGCTTCAGGATATTAACAGCTGCACAGTGCAAATTCTCTCTGCACAAACAGCCCACAATCTGCTATGTACACATGAACATTTCAAGACTTTAAAAATACATTGCATGGATAATAAAGCATACCAATCCATTTGTAAGCTTTGACAATTATCAACCTGATAGTGTAAATTAGTGTCCTAAGTGAAGCATAGAAGAAATAATTAGCTGTAGGTCATACACAATGACAACTCATTGGCATTCAGATGTATCATTGTGTTATTTTCAGCGGAGCATGCTCTCAGAGCACTCTCTCATTAGGATGGATGTCGATGGTGGCTAGAAGGATGTGGCAGATGACTCACTGAATGAAAACCCATGTTATGAAGGGGAATTTGTTGCATCCCTGTTATTTCGTGCATGAATTATACAAGCATGGATTTGGATAAAGCTTCTTCCCAATTGCAGGACCACCTCCTTGCTAATCCTTTTTAAATTTATAATGTGTGAAAAAATATGAGATCTGTTCAGAAGCTTGTCTCCATGCATATACTAAACGTGTGTGGCAGGAGAGGTGGCCCTGCTCCTGATACTGCGCACTAAGCACCTGCACAATTCAGCATGATGTCTGGAAAAGGGGGTGGGTGGGTCTAGGCACATACAGTTGTGCTTGTGATTGGGCACTCTGCACAGTTTCCAGGTTGATGCATGGAGGCAAGCATCTGAGTTGGGCTATGATAGTAAGGTAAACAGTCTGTGTATCCATGATGATATCCAATGTGACCTGCTAGAAAATGAGAGGGCAGACCGCAAAGGACTGCCCAACTAGATTAGCATGCAAGGAAGTTCTGCTTTGCATAAAGTCTATAATATTGCATGACAAGCCACATGAAAACAAGGGAACTTTCAGAAGTAGATTATGCTGTGGCATGAAGGCCTAACAGTTTAAAGAGCAGAATTTATGGCATCCAGATAAAGATTTGGATTTGTTTAAAGGAGGGATTAAAAAAAAACTATCAGGAATATCAGACTTTGCTCATGCTATACCAGTAGAGTGGCCAGTGAAAAAGAGGACAGAGCTCTCACACTTTTTATACAGGTAGTTGGGAATAAGAGGGAATTTCAGCAGATTGTATTATGACAAATTGTTGGCCATAATGCCTTTATATAAATGTGTTATGTATTTTCATCAGAAATAATAATACCCTTTTGAAGAAATATTGGTGATATCCCTTTAAGCTAACTCTGCCAGCAAGGGTTTTGAACCATTGATTACAAACACTGCTCTTTTCTACCTGATAGGGGTTCATGGCAACATGGTTTTAAGGTGTGCTAGCTGAATTATCTCAAGGTATTTGCAAGTAGATTTTGCAAGTATCATTTCAAGGATGAATTTTTAATCATCATGATATTTAACTTAGATGCATGGTTTATAACAATTTTATATGTTATGTATCATAGAATTGTAGAGTTGGAAGGGGCCACTGAGAAAGATCAGGGTCCAAATGCATTTGGGGTTTATCATAGTTTGCTATATATTTTTGTTTGTTATAGTTTGTGATATTTATAAACTTATTTGGGTTTAGGTTGCTGACATTTTTGTGCTCTACAATATCTTATGAGAGACATTTGCTCAGTTTGTTGGTTGGTATTTTGCTAATGCAGTATATACTGGGTACAATGTGTTTGCATCATTCTGCTTTGTATATAAATAGATACATACTGTTCATTTCTAATTTAATCAGATCCTATTAAAATATTATGTATATTTCATATGCATTTACATTCATTTGCAATGGTTTTTTGATCTCAATATTTTCATCAAGTATATAAGATGAATAGCCTTTATTTATTAAGAACACACAGAGTATTTCTGAAAGCTTAAAAAGAGTACAGGGGTACCTCAGGTTACAGACGCTTCAGGTTACAGACTCCGCTAACCCAGAAATAGTACCTCAGGTTAAGAACTTTGCTTCAGAATGGGAACAGAAATTGCACAGCGGCAACATGGTGGCAGCGGGAGGCCCCATTAGCTAAAGTGGACCTCAGGTTAAGAACAGTTTCAGGTTAAGAACGGACCTCCAGAACGAATTAAGTTCTCAACCCAAGGTACCACTGTATAACTTTATGGATATTATTTACAATATTTCTTACAATAGCAGATATACAGGTGACAGGGACATGAAGAAGGTTTCCAGGTACAGTCACAGAAGCATGAGTCCATTAATTTGGGCAGGCAAATGAATGGGACAAGGTGGAACAATTGGTTAGGAAACATATTTTTAGAAAACATATTTTTAATATGTTTAACAGTGCTATCCTATTCAGAAATGAGTCCAATTGAATGCAAATAGGATTTCAGCAGGAAAGTGTTTTCCCACTCAGTAAAGTGCTTTGCAGTTTGTTTTCTAAAATATTTTTAACTCATCTGCTCCAGATGTGCATATACTGTACATGCGCTACTCTCATTTAATGTAATCCATGTTGCCCATGTATTATGAATGATTACCTCTTACAGTTCATGGCAATGACCTCACAGAGCCATCTCAGGTAGCAGTGGCTTGTTTTAAATTAAAGATTCTGATGTTACTGGTTCGTGGATTAAGAAATATTCTGCCCATTTGTACCAAAGAGGCTGGAACAACTTGACATATGCTTATGTTGCTTGAAGGCAAGGTTAATGGAATCTCTGCAGGAGTCTGAATGTTAATATGATTTTTACGATCATCATTGTATTAATATCCTTATTTTAACAGATTAATTAAACATTGTGCACCACTGACTTTCTGCTCTTGCTGTTGTGATAAAAGATTGCCTAATGAATTTTCTTGTAGGCATCTTTTTAATTATTGTAAGTGCTTCCCCTTCGTAGAACAATACATAGGGGAAATATTTTTTGGATTCTTTTCATGTAATTTAGAACACAGAGTGATTCTCAATTTAACATTAAAGGTGACTGCTCATGCTGTTTTTCTTTTTCCAACAAGAGTGCTCTATTTCAGACAAATCATGGAAGGTCCGGGTGTATATCTTGGACTTATAATTGAAGATACATGAGCATGCTTTGGACCAGTAACCTGTTTTACCCCCAATGATAGAGAAGAGTAGGGTGGGGAATAACTTGGAAGAAATGTTTCCCTAAATTGTAGACATCTTAAAAGGACAAATGGTTGCACGTTTGAAAGGAAAATGTAGCCTAACATGCTTCTATTAGTAATCAGGACATATCAGACATAAAAAAGATATTCTTGATCTTAAGCAGGGGTTTTTAGAGAGAAAAAATGTGGGTTTCTTATGTTCCCAATGATTTGCAGTACAGGTAACTCACATCTAGCACTTATTTAATTTACATGAATGCAGCTTTGCATGGGTGGGTGGGGGAAATAAATAGAGAGTGGAAGAAACTCACTCTCAAATTATTTATTTTACCCCACCCACCTACGCAAAGCTGCAATCGTGCACTAACTTGTATTAGGGAAGGTGCTTCTCTAACATCTTTGTGTCTTTTATGGCATTTACTAACGCTGTAATGCAAGGTTCTGTTCATGATGAGCCACAGGCGAGAAGTCCTGCAGATGGCCAAACTATCATGCAATAATTGCAACTCCTACAAAAAAAATATGGTTGCATAAATCACCCCTTATTTATTCAGTATGAATGATGTGGGTTTTTGTTGTTGCCTTCAACAGCAATGTAAAACTAAAGGATCATCATTATAATCATAAAAAATGTTTGAATAATTACTTCATGGGTTTCAAAAATAATTGAGAATGCAAGACAAAAACAGTGTGTGTGTGTGTGTGTGTGTGTGTGTGTGTGTGTGTATGGTGAGTAACTTGTTTATGAAAACTAATTATCACCTAGATATCTGAGGAAGCCCAGTGGGATTGGTTTTTTTGTGAGGCAGATTGAAACAAAGAAACAAAATTGAGAGGTTTGGTATTATATTAAAATTTAAATTATTCAATAAGCAAAATAAGTTTCTCTAGAAACAAATATACTGCATGATAATTCTGGGTGTCCCTTCTCCCTTTGAATAAATTCTAAATATTGATGGCACAATATTGCTTGATCGTCTTTATATAGGATATTTTTCCAGCAGGGAATTGCACTTTGAAACAAGCTTTCCATTTGAGTTACACTGTTTTTTTGTGTTTATGTTCCAGCCTATTAAATGTGGCTCTATTTAAACGTATAGTAATATCTCAGATTATGTCCCATTGGGATTCCCTAGAATCATTTGAGAACAACTCTCTTGATTCATATATCAGTTATGTGGCAAGATTTGTACAAGAACACATTAAGAAGCAAGGTCATTAAGAGGACATAAAGAAGTTTCTTAAGTGTAAAAGATTTGCGAATAAACAGGCTAACTTTGGATGGTACACAATGCATTGGGAGCAAAGGAAGATATGTGTAAATACCCATGGCTCTTCATTCAATGTCCTGAAACAAAGGAGCTTTCCTGCAGCAATAGAGACAAGGTCTAGATATGTGGGGAGGTTGCACATCACAGGGAAAATGTCCCAATTCCTGCTTGAGGAGTTTAACAAGAAGTCTCCACAACTAGAACCCATGAAGCCAAATGTGACCTATATGACATTGTAAAATGGCCTTTCTGGTGATTGACATCACTGTGTTTCAGTAGGAAAAGCTGAAGTATCAAATTCCTGATGGTTCACAATATTTGGCAGGGGGAAATGCATATGTGATTTTTTGCAAAAGTGACATGGACCAGAAATTGATTGATTTGTCCATCCCTACAGGAAATATGAATAGAGGCAACCAAATCCCCAGGTAACAGGGAAGACACCTAGACACTTCTCCACCAAAGTAATTTAAAGAAAATAATGAGGAGATGCAAGGAGTTTTGGCAGCTACCAAGGAGGGATACCATGGTGTCCAAGGGCACCTTGTTGGGAATCCCATCTCTAGCCATGCTAGAAATGCATTGTCCAGTAGAGCACAAGCACTTTAGGACCTCTATCAAGCTGGTCAATAACTGATCTATCTTCAGATCTCAGGCTATTCAAAACCCAGGTAGGTTTCTCCCCCCCCCTACATACAATATAATAAATGTTGATGATAGCTTTTATGTAACAGTTAAAAGTGTAGAACTGCACATCTTCAGCTTACAATTCCCATTCTATGTTAAGGTTATATTGCTTATACAACTGTATTGGATTAAAAACCAAAGTATAGCAATGTTATTGTTTTCTGCCACAAATGTATGTTTGCAGGAAGAGTTTAAATCAACTGATTGGGGTAATCTTCAGGAGATAAATCTTATTATAATGACTTGCAGAAATAATTCTAAAAAAGAAGAGCAAACAAACCATATTGTTGTGAAATGCAAATGCAACAATTTGCATTGTTGAATACATATGAACTCTAATAGCACAAGATATTGCTGAATGTCTTTGACACTTTGGAAATGCTTCTCTCTCTCTCTCTCTCTCTCTCTTTGACAGATACAAACCAAGATGCAGATAGATACCTTAAAAGGGCGGTCTATTTTACAACTTGCAGTAAAAATTTAATTGTACATTTGAAGCTTTTCGCCACTCCACATGAAAGACTTTGTTTGCCTGAAATGCACCCAGGTACAGGCTGCTGGAAGATGGAATTATAAAGTACTAAACACTTAGAGTGGGCAGTAATGCTGCCTACTATTCTTCCTTTTGAATAGTGGCTAAGATTCAGGCAACTATTTTATACAAGCCACCTATGGCTGAAACCCTGGTTTTTCTTTAGGTAGCAATGACCCTTCTCTTCCCAGCTCAGACTTGACTCCCAATATTAAATATCACTTTTCCCCAGGCCTGTCCCACAGGCAAATGGTGGGCGATTCATGATGGTTTATTTATTTTGCGATGGGATAAAGTTCAAACTTGTAGTTTTATCACATCTTTCCAAGTGGTGAAATGTGGAAAAACAGAAAGTTATCACATCAAAGAAATTGCTAGTTTTCAGTTGACTTTGATTATAAATGTTGCAAATTGTAATGCTAGGAATGACACAGCAAAGGCAATTAAATCATGTCCTCAGAAGACCCCATGAGTTGTTTAAAAACAAACAAACTTAAGGAGGTAGCAAGAATTAGAATATTGTCCTTCTTACTAGAGTAGATACATGGAGAATACTGTGGTGTTATCAGAAGAGGTTCAGATTTATTAGGCATTGGGGTATGTTCTGGGAGAAGCCAGGGCTTAACCAAAGGGGAAGGATTCACTTGAAACACTAGAACTAACAAACTGATGGCACTGAAAAATAAAAAAGATGGCAGAACAGCTTTTAAAATGGTTGTTGGAGTAAAGTCAACAGGAGCTAAGGAACATCCAGTTCAGGATAAATCACCAACCTGGGATGAAGATGACAATGTTTATGATCATCCAAATGGAGGAGGAGTACAACAAGGCATTTTAATTTATTTGAAACTCTCATTGAACATTGATAATGCATTTTGCTTGAGTGATGGAGGGTGGAGAGATGGGATGTGTGTGTAGAAACCACATTGTTAAGGTGAGCAGGCACAAGGGGACACACACATCATTCAGTGGACTAGTTATGGTGGAGTCACCAATGACAAGCAGACAGTGGGAGAAGAATGCTCACAGCTTACATCAGAAGTTCAGGGGTCTATACTGAAGGGATGCTGGCCTGTTTCCAATATAGTTTCACTCCTTGCAGATCTCTGTAAGTTAATAAAACTGTTGCTAATTTATCCCTGACATGGTCTTGTATCTTTGCTCCTAATGGGTGGGAAGTGAAGAAAAGCAGAGACTAGCAGTCGTTATGTTTTTGGTCTGCCAAGTTGTGCTACTGAAATATATGGAAAGACGTCATGTGTATTGTGATGTTGCATGGCTGGTGATAATATTCTCAAACTTGGGATTCCATAATTAAATATAAAATAAGATGCACCCCTCTGAGATGAAATTAGTAAAACTAAATAGTAAAGTTTTGAAAAGAGGACAGTAGCCATTGATAGCTTTATCCTCCATTAATATATTTAATCCTCTACTTCTAGTTGGATAAAACATCACAGTTTAACTATGTGCCACATGAAGTTCTTTCTTTTGCCTGCCATGAATCTTCCAATGCTCAGCTTCATTGATTCTTGCATTAGGAGGGAAAGAGAAAAAAATTATGTCCACTTTCTCTACACCATGCTTAATTTTAGACAACTCCATGAATGTGTGCTCTTATGTTTGATCTTGGTAGGCACAATGTGACAGATGCAGAGCAGATCCAAAGTAAGCTAAGTTTAAATGGTAGTAATCAGATGAGGAAATATAGGAGAACAAGGCCACAGTGTCTCTGCAAAAGTGTCTATCTTGTAGAAGTAGATTTACTGGAGGGGGGGAGAAAGAAAAGTAGTGGAGGGTGGGGTGGATGGAGAGAAACCAAGGATTTTTAATGTTCAATTAACCTTTCCTCAGTACCTGAGGAAATAGCAAAAACAAACAAGAAAGCAATCAACCTGGAAGCTCATAGAGACAAATGAGATAATTTGAAGCAAATGATGTCCAACAACCTATTTTGCCTTTAAAAAAAACATTGTTATTAGCTTAGAGGGTAGTCAAATTCAATTGACATAACAGATCTCTACTTCATTAAGATACAGCAAAGAATACACCCAATTCTCTCATTAAAACTAGAAAAAAATGTACTAACAAATACATACGAAAAGGCAGCAGGTTTATTCCCGTGGTTTGGCCCAACTCAGATTGTAACACATCAAGCCAAATGCAATTTATCATACAAATGCATGGCAGCCTAGCAGATGCTTCACAAACCTCCTGATTTAGTTCTCCTCCTAGAGCCTGCTGTTTCCATGCGTATATTTACACTTGGTGCACATAGGCATCTTTTACTATGGTGTGCATACTAAATAACAACATGCAAAATGTGAACCAGCTCTCATCCTAGAAGGGTGCTTGTAATATATTATACGGGTAGGATAAGCATAGCATGCCCCATTGGTGGAAGCCTTGCACAAGGCCTTTCTCTGCAGAGCAATGGGGCTTCCTACCCTCTTCTCTCCCCCCCCCATGTGACACCCAAAACTGGCTCTGAGGGAATCAGGAGAACACCATGTAGGGGGATTTCCAACAAGGGTGATTATCCCATGCAAAACAGAATCAAAGCAGATGCATAAATAGATATTTGCTTTGCCCTGTGTTTGTAGTGTTATTCTCACATTAAGGGGTGTACTGTCAGAATAGTCTTAGAGTAACTGTATTCACATGTATGCATTTCCCACTAGAAATGCTTCAACATAATGGTTGCTCAGTGTTGGAGCCATGAGTGCAATTTGCTTACGAAAAGGACAGGCTCTGTCCTGTGGAGAAACTCAATACCAGCACAGCAGTGTGTAGCTTCCAAGGGCTGCTGCAAAGATAGATTTTCCCCAAGCTCTCAAACAGGGCCATCTTACCCATAGGCACTAGGGGTGCAGGGCACCTGGCTCTCAAGGGCGCCAGGCCGAGAATCTGGGGCTCGAGAGTTGAGTCCGGGGAAGAGCCCGCCAGTCAGTCGGAGTGCTGCGGTGGCTTTTCTGCTGCAGGAGGCTCTGCGCCGAGAGTTTGGTGGTGACCGAGCCAGCGAGACTCTGAGGTGGCCGGCCTGCTCCATCATCCAGCATGCCTGGGACTGGGCAACCTGGGGCGGGGGCACGCCAGGTGGATCTTTTCACCCCACCCCCGCATATGCTTAAGACAGCCCTGCTCTCAAATGTAGTTGACACCACATTAGAGGATTATTGTATTTTAATGCTCTGTTGAAAGCCGCCCAGAGTGGCTGGGGAAACCCAGCCAGATGGGCGGGGTATAAATAATAAATTATTATTATTATTATTATTATTATTATTATTATTATTATTCAACATAATGACCACTTCTGCATTTTTTTTAAAAAATGTGTTAAACATGCACCATTGAGGTTTTGGGCATGTACAGTGGTACCTCTGGTTACAAACACTTCTGGTTACAAATGCTTCAGGTTACGAGCTCCACTAACCCAGAAGTAGCTGCTCCTGGTTGCAAACTTTGCCCCAGGTTGCGAATGGAAATTGCGTGCCAGAGGGGTGGGCAGTGGGAGGCCCCATTAGTGAAAGTGCACCTCAGGATAAGAATGGTTTCAGCTTAAGAACGGACCTCCAGAATGAATTAAGTTCGTAACCAGAGGTACCACTGTATGGGGATGGGGATGGGAAAGTGGAGCTGAAAGCCTCCCCCCAAAATTGGAAGGGGGGGGTGAAAAGTTATTGTATGAGGGGTGAACTTGAACTTACAATCAAATAGTGTGGCCAAGCATCTGTTTATTTTTTCCCCTTGTTAAAAACAACAACAACCATTTTAAAATGTCAAGCAGCTAAATCTTAAGCTCTCCCAGCTGCCCTGGGCTTTGAAAATATCTGGATAAATATACCCATATTTGAGACACACATTGCATCATTGCCATTGTACTGTGTGAGAAAATATGGAGATGTTTTAAAATATTTTTCGAAACTGGGTTCCAAGACCTGAAGAATTATGGCTGCAATGAAAACATCTCTAAGTCTATAGCAGCGGTGGGGAACCACTGGCTCATGGGCCAATCTTGACCCACTGAGGGGTCCAGTTTGCCCCATGAGGCTATTTCCCCAAACCACACCTATCTGCCCAACAGCTGACATCTTTCCAAACATCAGGGCAGTCACATGCAATTCTGCTTTCAATACTGTTGGCATGTGCAAATGTTTCAGGGCAGTAACACTGTTTAATTTCCAATCACTGCACGTCCTGCTAAAATTCTGTGAATTTTTATACCAGAAATATTTCACCTTTTTGTCATACTTTTGTTGCATTATAATACCTCTGGACAGCAATAATGTGTTGGTGTTGGGAAAGGATTGCAAAACAAAATAAAGCAGACTGAATCCACTGCTAATGCATGATTATTGCGTCAATAATATATTGCAGAATACACCTTCAATAAAAGACTGGGAGGGGGGCTATAACAACAAGCACTTTTTAATATGACAATTAAAGGGAGAAACAACCTGCTTTAAAGTCGGTGATTGCTTCTGGAAAATTCTTCCTAAGACATTATTCTCTCAGAACAAAATAGGCCTTGTTTAAGTCTGACAGAAAGCATATGTAGCATGTATTATGGGCCTTGTCTCATGACACATGAGGAATGTCTCTCAGCATTGAAAATTAAGTCAACAATAGCAGCAAGTGTGAAGCCCTAAAGCCTTAAAGCCAAGGATGTGTTAAGCCTCTCTCAAGATGAAGATGTCATCACCTCTTCTTTGTGATTTCGATCTTGTGAAGATTTATTCAGATTGACTCTAGGAAGAAATCGCTTCATCTTTCTTAGCAGGATCTCAGACAGAACACAAGAAGTAAAGGGAAGAAAAATGCCAGAAAGGAAAGCCTGAGAATATGTTGTTAAAAAATAATTCTCTCCCCTAGTGTGTCCCAGATCTTGCATCACTGACATGTTATTTGTTCCCCTCCTGAGAAAGTTATTTAATGAAAAGAATAAAAAAACACACCACATGATTAAACAGCTAAACTAAATAAAAAAAATATGTACGTGACGATGTGCTCCAAAAATAAGCACACAGAGTGTACAGCACAGTTTTAAACCAGACAGATTTTAAAGATATATATTCCAGGCATATTGTCTCGTACATATTATTGCAATGAAGTATTTATTTTATTTTAAATGCAATGTGTTGAACAGTTACCTAATGCTATAATAAATATGGTTCACAATGTTTCCTTTTACCAGGCCTAGAACGGAATCACAAATGGATATAGCAGGAATACATATACCACAAATCCATGTGCTATTTTTAAAACTTGAAGCATCGTTTATCAAAGGTAAGCCATTGGAATCAATGAAATGGGACTAAGGATGGATCTACACACAGGAGGAAAAACGCTATAAATAAGTCAGAAATTAAATCGTTATAACAAAAGGGGGGGAAACGCTTTGTAAAATTGCAAAGAATTTTTTGGGGGGCTCTCCATTGCCATCGGGTGTTGCATGTTTATAACACATTCAAAGTGCTGTTTTTGACTAATGTAGCTGAGTCCTTAAGCTGCAATTGTAAATACCCTAAGGCAAGATGGGGAACCTGTTGCCCAGCTATAATTTCCACAACCCTGACCTCTGGACATGCTGGCTTGATCTGATGGGAGTAACAAAGAATCGGGGGGGGGGAGCCCATAGGATCCCCATCGCTGCACTGAGTGAGGCTGTAATCCTAACCATAAAATCTCAGCAGTGAATCCTATTGAATTCAGTGCTGTTTATTCCCAAGTAAATGTTGTTAGTATTGCAGCCTAAGTCCCACTGTATTACTTACTCCAGAGTAAACATGCACACAATTATGCTGTTAATCATAACTAATCTTTGCTGGTTTGTACCTTTGGTTCTAGGGAATGTGATGACTCAGATGCTAAGAGGTGCCTAGCGCCTCTTCGGTGCCAGGCAAAAATATTCCTCTTCCCCCACGCCTTTGGCTAATTAAACAATCTATGACCTCTTAACCTCTGGGGTAAGTATTGTTTTTGTTCGTTACTGTGCTATATATTTTTGTGCTTTTATATTTTAAACTGCTTTGTGGTCTTCGGATGAAGGGTGGTTTATAAAATAAATAAATAATATCACCCAGTACAGAAACTGGATTAATGCATCCATTATATGGTTTGCTGATTGACAAACACAGTTTGGTCTTCCACACTGGTAGCAGCCACTCTTTGAGAATATTCACAGCTACCAGTAGGTGTTTTAAGAATTTTTAAATGCTTTGTATTTCCTACACACGAATGTAGTGTCTTCTTTCATTTACTTGGTGTTTGGCACAGATGCTTCTGAGTAAAGTATACCTTGGTAGCACATTCAAGATTAGAAGCTCTGGAATTGTTGCAACATTTAAAACTAATTCCATATCCAATTAAATATAGTCACTGTGACATTCAAATGTATTGCTCGCTCCTGGGATGGGATCCTCACACGGAAGATGGGTAAAAGGAGTTATTTTTGTAAGAACCAAAGCAGGTGAGAAAAGTTCTTAATTCTCTCTCCCCGCCTACTATGATCTCAATCAGCACCTGCTGCCCATGAATGCTATTTGCATTTTTAAAAGCATGCAGGCTAAACATAAAAAAATATTCTGAATGTCATGCCTAGTTTTTCCCTGACTGACATGTGATTCCTAAGTGGTCTCTCATCCAAACATTTCTCAGTTTCAACAAACTGTATATCCTTCTATGTGGTTTAAAATGTGTTTGTGAAACGGGGGTATCATGGGTTTGTTTGTTTGTTTGTTTTTGTTTCTATTATGTTTCTTTTGTTTTTGTTTTTGTTATTATTTTGTGTTTTCATTTGGTATTTGTATTTTTAACATTTATGTTTTATTGAAAAAATTCAGTGAGAAAATAGTGAAAGACAAAAAGATTTAAAAAGTACTTGAAATTCTGATACAGTACGAAATATTGGTGTATAAGTAATACAGTTATTCCAACTAATATAAAATTATTAACAATACATTATATTTTTTATATAAATGCATTCCAATTATTATTGTATTTATCCATACACAATCTGCTTCTAAAAGCAATCCATTCATGTATTATATATATATTTTTATGGTGTGAACCACCATGAGATCTTCAGATGAAGGGCAGTATACAAATGTAATAAATAAAAATGAACAAATAAAATAAACCATTCTCCCATCTGAATAATAATTGACCAGTAAACATTATATTTTATTTCATAAAACAACTTGTTTTGACTTATTTTAATCACCCCTATGCCTAGAAGCCTTAAACTGTGCTGCCTTGAGAGGCTTCAGGGAGACGTAAAGTACGGTAAGTTTTTAGGTTGGCTGGTAAAGGGTAGTCTTGTAGGAAGCTGCATTTATCTGAGGGAATGAGTTCTTAAGCATGGAAAGGGTGTACTGGACAGAGGAGTACATTCTGTGATAATTGGATCTTCCTTCCTCAGGTGGCAGGAGACCCAATGTGGCTGGAGTGCCATCACACCATCCTTCTTGTTTTGTCCTCTGAATGAAAATATCCTTCCTTCCTTCCATCCATGGAAGTCATGAATGGTTCAAGTTTCCATTACCCTTTCCAAGTTTGTTATATACTTCTGAGTTAAGTAATCAAAGCTGTTTTCAATAAGAGGCCACTGGTTTTTTTTTATAATACTACTGCAGTTTCATTACACCTTTGGCTTTCTTCTCATCTGGCCTCTACCATTTTTATCTGTCATAATATATCTACTGGCTTCCTGCCTTCCATGCCGAACCCTGTGACTCTTATACTATGATAAACCTGTCGCACAACCCACACAACTTGCATAAATAGCAGCCACCGAGTGCTGGAGCCACACACGCCTCCCCAGCAGCAGCATCTGTGGCTTTTGAAAACATTTAATGCTTCAGCCTTGAGAAATATCCCCTGTTAACATCCCATTGTCCTGGTAGGAGCAAGTTTAACAATAGCCAGGAGCTGAGGTCAAGCAAATGACCTACTTTTCGCAGTCTCGGTGAATGCCAGCAACTGCCACTGTCACAGCCTATGCAGGCCAGGAGAAGGTACAGTATATGCCTCGAAGTCATTGTATTGCATGTTTATGCATACATTTACTTATCATTACTTATAAGCAAATAGCCAGGAAACTCTGATAGCTGCACTCTCTCTTTAGGTGGCCAGCTGGCTGGCACATTGACCTTCTCCTCAAATTAGCCATTCCCCAGCCCTTTGTCACAAGAAGCTTATAGTTAAAAATCAGTAGGGCAATATTAATGCCCTCCCCCCCCAATATGTGCTTTCTGTTACTTATTTACCAATACAAATTATCCTGTCTGAATAGGATGATTGTATCCATTCTTCTTCTGAAAATAATCACACTAAGTGGGGATTTGCTCGTTTATATATCTTAGGTCTTTTGAGTCAATATGCTGAAAAGCAAAATTCTTTGTGACAGGCTGATGGGCTTAATTCTTTACTTCATGAAAAAGAAAATGGTACCAATTAGATGATATGAATATGTCTGCGTACACATGTTTGATGCCTCAGTGGGGTGCATTTGCTTACTCAACAAGCACAGGGACATGGAGAAAGACTTCATATAATAAACAGAGTACTTAGGAAGGAATGTGGGTGAAGGTTGTCTCAGGCTCTGTTAGGGCTTTAAAGCCTCAGAGCCAACACATGGAATTGGGACTAGGAAAAGAATGGGTATGATACAATGTCAGAGTTGTTATGTTATCTGCAGTCAAAACTCCAGCAACAGCATCTTTGATCAAATAAAGATTTTAAAGGCAGCCTATGCAGAGCACATTATAGTTGTCTAATCTGGACGTTATCAAGCACAGATGATTTCAGTCTATTCTGTCTTCTCCAGGAAAGCACATAGCTGGTGTACTAACATAAGCTGTTATGAAGCAGTCCCAGTCATCTCTCCCAATCGATCATACAGAAGCAGCTCTAAGTCAAGGAGCAACCCCAAGCTGAAAATCTGTATCTTAAAAGGAAGTGTGACACCAACCAAGGCAGAATGAATCCCTAAATATAATTTATATTGATATGTCTGATATAACAATATTCCTTTATGCCACACTACAACTCCCATCAGCCCTAGCCAACATGACTAATGGTCAGGGAAGAGAGAGGAATTGGGGTCCAATGACATATGTAGAGCAACAGGCTCCCCAGCCCAGATTTATGCGTTTCTAAAGCCTACAAAAGGATGTCTGCATATTAAAGGTTGTTTTTTTTAAGGAGCCTGGATAGCACTGCTCTGATAACTATATACTAAAGTTGCCATCTGCTATTTTCTTCTTTTTGGTGACATTGTTCACACTATCTACTGCAAATAGACCAGAAGTGAAAATCTAAGAGAATTTTAAAATAGTTATCCTTGTGAGTTTCTATAGGAGAGCTACCGTAGATTTAGGAAGAAGACAACAAATTCACTTTTGATACACACAGAAGATATAGAGAGCATCTCTTCCTTTTAAAAACTGATTCACACACTGAGTCATAGTTGAGTGCAAAAAAAGACCGTATGATATTATCTGAGATAGGTTACAGATGTGTAGAGTGTGATCCAAATATGCATATCAGAAAACAAATACCGGTATCTTCCCTGGTTTATGGCTGCTCACATTAAGACTGAAATATGTATATAAGTGCACAACCAGTAGCACTTTATCTTAGATATGTTTTGGGTTTGTATATGTTTTGGGTTTGTTTGTGCTTTACCAAAACTCAAAATCTATGTGTAAGAAGAAGAAAACAGAGCCATTTCCCAGTCACTTATCAGAGTTTCTACATCCAACAATGTTATTTTGATATTTTCCAAATAAACACCCCCAAAATACTTAAGCAAATGTTTGTTGTTTTGTTGTTGTTGTTGTTTTGCAATAGTGGTAGTGATACAATTTGTGAAGTTCATCTCATACTATGGAATGGTGCTGAGGAGACACTTGTAGCCTGAGATAAACAATTTTTGCATCCTTTTGCTAGAATCAATGACACAGAAAAACATAGGACAACATTTTTGCCTGAAAGTACTTCATGTTGCATAGCAACATATTCAGAATATTTATTGAATTGGTTAATAAAAGTTTATTCCATCTAATATTCATTGCATTGCTGATGTCTGTTTTAAAATATATATTTTAACTGGAAAACTATATCTGCATCCAGTTAGGCCTCTCAGTTGCCTCATTTCTTGAACATTTTTAATTTCACAACTTTAAGCGGCATACAGATGAAGACACATTTTGAAACTCGATAAACATCAGAAAAATCATAGTTTGGAAATGTGAGGGAAGCCTCCACAGATAAAAATGGTTCCCGACTTCAGTCAGTCATCTTTCATGAGCTGGAATGTTATGGGAATAGTGTGTGCATTGGGGCAGGGGGCTGTCATCCAAATCTGGAACATTTAAAGAGAACTGTGAAGTTTAATAATGTTACCCAGCTGAATGTTTCATTTCAACTCAGCCTAGCCTTGTAGATTTGGTCTGTACTGAGTACATATCTAGTCTGAGCTTTATCCTCTTGTGGACATCCAGGTCCATAAACTCTGTGTGGTTTTGATCCATCCCTGTAACTTCTATCCCAGATGGTAGCAGATGTGGGAGTGTTTTCATAGACCTATCTAGTGAGGAAACTATTTTGTGGAAGCTCAGTGGTGGAGTATATGATTTCCATGAATAATGTCTCAGGTTGAATCCTTTCCACCTCCAGATAGGGCTGAGAATGTCCCCCATCTGAAATATTGAAGAGCTGCTGACAATCAGTGTTGGCAACCCTGAACTTGGTGAACAAATTAAATTAATCAGTATAAGGCAGTTATCTATGTTTCCATCATTATTACTGTGATGTGGCAACATATGTTTATTTCAAACAACAGCTGAATATGATATAATATGCTGCAAAGGAAAAAAATGCTTTGCTAATTTAAACTGTGTGAATTGGCTCTATAAACCAGTCTTAGTACTGTGGATGAGCACTGCTAATTTTTTTACCTTTTATCATTATATCACATCACATGCTTAAAAATAAGGGATGCTTAATAATAATTGCAGGGGATATATGTGGGCAGACAACATGATAACAGCAACTTGCTGCTTACCTACACTAAAGGTAAAACCAATGGAAGTTCCACCCTGTTATTTCACAGTAGTCCAAATGATTGAAGGTAATTTTTGCCTAAATGACATTCATCTGTATTCTCATGGTCCCCAGCCTGTCAGATAATCCTGCCAATCAGTGACATTTTCTGAGGCGTTTTTCACTGAGAATTGGATGAATGCCAGTGCAACACATTGGATGTAGATGGCCAAGCTATCAACATATGGCTGAATAAGCTTTAAATCATGCATCTAACCAAAACACTTATCTAATTTTAAGGAATGTGACCCCTTTCTCTATCCAAACAGATCTTAGTAATTTGGTTGCTGAAGGATATGAAAATTCCTTTAAAATGTTGCCTGAAGAAAATGTGCATTCTATACACATATTTTGTTACAAAGATAGAAAGTGCAAAGTATTATTAGCCTCCTTTAGAATGGCTATTCCTCCATTGTTTTGACAGTAATTGACCTTCATTTGTTAATAACAAAATGCTTGTGAGATTCATTACATTTAGCATGTCTACCAGAGTCAGCAAGCATATGAAACAGCAAGGTAAGGGTATCTGGAAGACACACTTTGGACCTTAATTGCAGCCAAAATCTCTGTGCTTCCAGTGTCCCAGGTCTTTTAGTTTCTTTCTAACCAATCATTATTGAATAGCCAGTAAGGCTACAGCTATATATATAGATGGATCATTACCAATGACTGAACAATTTAAGTCAAATTAGTTATTCAGGTGGGGTGCCATGAGAAAGTGATGCTGATGCAGATTTCAGGTCAGCTGTAACCCTGAACTGAATTGTCATATGCGTACAATGTGTTGTCTGTCTTATTTCAGTAGATGTGCCAAATGCATATATGCATTTTCTGAATACGTTGGTCTGTTTCCATTGGGCAGTGCAACCTACACCCACACACAAGCCACATGTCAGCAACAGCTCTACATATCTCCAGATATGCAAAGATACATTTTGGAAATTCCTTCTTATTGTCCTGGCCCTGGGGTTGAGCCCTCCTTTTTCAGGGGATTTGGAATGGGGGCGGGGATTGCTCTTAGGAGCAGCCACATACATACATACATACATACATACATACATACTAAACCATACACACTTCCCACAGGAGGAACTTGCTTCTAGAACTCGGAACTCTAGCTCAGAAGCCCTAGTGGAACCACAGTGTCCCTTGCTCTGTTGCAGACAACTATCACTAAAGCAATCTGGGCCCATTTAAATAAGCCACCTCCTCTTATGGGAGATGCAGCTAGCTACTGAGATTGGGCTGCATCTCTCCTTTAAGGCTCAGTCTAAGGGTGACAGCTGCTAAAGCATTCTTGCTGGAACAGTCTGAGTACTGCATGGAGCTGTCCAGGGTACTATTGAAGCCTTGTCTTGATAGTTCCTAGGTCAACACTCAAAATAAAACACCCCACAAATAACCCAGAGATGCATTTTAAATAAAAGGACACATTCTACTCATGTAAAAACATGCTGATTCCTGGACCATCCGAGGGCCGGATTTAGAAGGTGATTGGGCTGGATCCGGCCCCGGGCCTTAGTTTGCCTACCCATGTTCTACAGTTCATTTACAGGTTGTAGTGAATTAAGCTTGATTGTTCCCTGCACCTTTTTTTTTAAACTTTGGTTTTCTATAATATCTTTTTTACTGTAGGCCAGATTACTAAGGCCAACAGCCATTCTTCCTCATACCTCATTTTCTTGTATCGTGCTACAGTAAAGTCACATAGCACAGTTGATTCAGACCACCAGGCAACCTCCATACGCAGAGTGTAGGACTCTGCTTCACTTTTGTTAGAATGTCATCTTACACTATTTATAGGAATGGAATTTTCTCAAAGTATTGGTGTCAAGTTTATCCACAGAGTGTTTTCCCTCCCCCAATTCCCATCTCATTCCTTGATCTTGACAAGTGGTGAGCTATTTTAGTTCCACTAAAAATATGAGCATATGCGTATAAAAACATGTATAACATTTTCATAAAATATATGAACTCTCCATGTTTCCTAAAACAGAACATAAACGGATACATACAACAATGCATGTTACTGTATATAAAATGCTATATGCTAATACCTATAAAAATATAGTAGAGTGTGGGGCTTGACACCCTTTTTCTATTATAGACGAGCATTTCTGTGTATATTTTTTTCATATAACCAATTGGGCACTCTTTAAAAAAAGTAAAACGTGGCAATGAATGTGTGGCTCAGACATAATTAGAAGCTCAATGTAAGACGCAGTCCAATGTGAGTCAAGCTCAACAGTGTCCAAAATGCCACATTTCGTATAGAAATCCATTTAAAATAGATTTCTCCTCTGGCCCTCGGTATGTAAGCATCCATTCTTTATCATTCTCTCCAGTTGTCAAATTAAATTGCAAATATAAGGGGAAAACAAGGTTTCTTGCATATATAAAAAGCCTTTTAGAAAAGCACATGATTAATTTTTAAAATATATACTGTATATATAACCAACCCTTCACCTTTGAAGCCTCCTACAAATAGTAGGAACTGGAGTAGGAACAGAATAAATGAATGAAAAAATGTATTATATATTTCCTTTATCTTACTAGGAGTTCAAAGATCACTATGGGTGGGAAAAACATGCTTATTTAGGAAAGCATCAGCATGAAAGGTGTATTGCCATCATAAACAAAAAGATGATCTTCTGGTAAATGGTACAACTACAGAGAGGATTAACAACGTGTGTTATGGCAGCTCAATCCCAAAGTAGCAAGGAGGTTATTTATTATGCTATTTAAATGATAAAAGAAGCTCACCTGGCAAAAGACTTAATACATCTGTGAGACAAGCTGATTGTGTAATTGAACACAGGGACGATTCATTTCTAAATAGTATGCTGAATTAATTTCACATTTCCACACAGTGTAAGCTTTAACCCGAACTGTGAAAGAAAGTGAGGGAAGAAATATTTGACTTACAGAAGGCTTATGTAATTAGAACGGGGAATACATGTTGTTTAGGATAGAGCTGTGTGCAAATGGCCTCTTGAAATTCTGCACCCTATTTGTGGTCAGAGAAACAGCATGGGGGCAGTATTTCACCAAATTTTTCCAAGGGAAAAGAAATTCTCCAAATGTATCTCAGAATTCTCCCCATCCCTGCAGCTGCAAATAGCTACAGCAGCATCTTTGTTGTCAGCCTGGACATTATTTTTCTTTGCCTTCTTGGTAATGCATTTTATCTCTTTTGGTGATATGTTAAGTGAACAAACTACTAAAGACTTCTCCTGTGGCTGTTATGGAAAGATTTTAAAGACATAGATACCACTCTTTGGAGCAGAGAAGGGGAAAAAAGAAATAGTTTAAAATGAGTTACTAGTTTTTTACTGTGGTGAGTAAGGCTGATGACCACCTTTCCTGGAAATGTGATTTTTCTGGATTGTAAATGCACAAATACAGTAGTTTTCTGTGCCTCCATCCTTTCCTAGTGGTAGAAATTCAGGTAATATTTTGTTGGCTAAGCTTCCTATGGAAAAAAACAAATTTAGACACTTGGGGGTGCCCTTGTAATAATCCATGTATTTCAATTGTAATAACACACATACGGTATAAACTGAATATTACAGGAACACAGAAATAATTACAGGAACACAGAAATAATTACACAGACAGACAGTAGTAGCCTCAAAGCATCATGAATTCAGTAACCTTACTTTAAACCATTTATTTTTTTTTGGTCCTGGACAAGTCCAACATTTTTGGTTTGACACCCACTGACACACCACTCACACCAAATTGGCAGAGTTTGACAAATGCTCATTCAAAAGCTCATTCTGGGTAACTGTCCATTTAAATAGGCTGAGGGTGATTTGGGTTCTGTTTGCCCTGCCCATTTATGGGTTTTCATCTCCCACAGTGCTAGAATAGAGATGAATCCCTGATTTCTGTACTAGAAAAAACATGGCTCACAATGTTTGGCTCACAACTCTTTATGCTTACATGGTGCTAGTTTGTTGACTTTTCATTTTCGCGTTTATTCCACTTCTCATGTGGTATGGCTTCAATGTAGACTGTGGCACCTGCGCTTGGTTTTTATAAAAACAAGCAACTGAAAAATTGCATCTGTGGAGGGGGGACAAACATGAGAAAGTGACATTTCCAATTCCCCACCCCCACCCCGCTGATGGTCAGTTAAATGTTGCCTTGGGTCTTAAATGCCACGTCAGTTGTAAAAGCATTTTAAGCATCTGTTTTAATAGATGATATCTGCCACCGATACAACAGTTTGTAGGTTTTTACTGGCGGATTAAATTTATTAATACCTTGGCCTTTTCTGGTAGTTGAAATGGATCCAATTCTCATGTGTATTTGATTACTTTTCCACAGGTGTTTTCATGTTCAACAGATATAGCACAGTACTTTTGAGCTACTGTTCTTCAGAGAAGGACCACTGTTTTAAATTCAGGGGCAACCTGGGCAGAGCAAGATGCAAAAAGTAGATGCAGCCAGAGGCAAAAGTGGGATGAACAACAAATGCGACTTTTACATTCATGCCATACAAAAGTCAGTGGTTTCTACCTTTCTACCTACCTACCTACCTACCTACTCACCTACCTACACAAACATGTATGGGCAATCTATCCGGAAAATAAAATTATATTTCAAGGAATTAGTGATGTGACACGGTTGCCCTCTTCCTGCCTCTGTTCCTTCCTTCTTCTTCTTATCTCTTGTTAAGTTCTTTGATGGCATGAGAACAGCCTTTAATGTCCTAATCAGTTAGGAGGAAGAGATAGTGATGAGAACCTTCTTTGATGTTGGACATTGTTTGGAAAAAGTGAGGCATTGGGAGAGGGTGGCTAAAGACTAATCTGTAGCCAGTATGGCAAGCTACACAGGCTAACAGGCTATCTATCTACAAATTAGATGGTTTGGGGCATAGTTAGAGAGAAGCTTGTGCACAGACTGAAGGCCATGGGGCCATGCAAACTGAGGCTACCTGGGAGAGTCACTTCACCACTTCTTGAGGGCTTCCAAGAAGCAGATTGAGGTGCTTGCTTGGTATGTGTATATTGCTTGCTGTTTAGAATAAAATCTTTAATTTTCTCACTCACTTGTGTTTTGTATTACTTCTGAATCTCATTTTAAAAGAACCACCTTGCATTCAGCAAGACAAAACACACACATTGCCATCCTCCCTTAAGGTAAACAAGAAGCGGCATTATGACACTCCAAGTGCCCATTCAGGTCAGTCAAAAGCATTCAAGAAGAGTGCACAGCCTGTTTGGGTTGTGGCCTGGGGAGAGTGCAGAGAGCCAAACTGAGAGGGTTCTCCACTCTTGCTTTAAGTTACCTGATCTTTCATGTACTGTGTGCATGCGTAACACATATTACGCAATGAGCAGTATATTTTCGGTGAATTACATAATTTATTTTACCATTCCTGACTTCTATATTATATTTATATTCCAGCACTGCCATGAGTGTCCTTAATTGTATATCTAAAATAAAACTGCTCAAAGTGTAAAATGTGAACAGCTTATCCTTAGAGCTTTTTGTTCTAGTTTAATTAGAACTTGCTATTTTAGTGATAGCACTCATTATCAGCATTTTTCCTCATTAGAGTGAATGCCGCTGTAGACACCGCTGAGTCACAAATCATCATATGTTTGCACTGTGCTCTTAAATAATGACCTACATATCACTTCTTTTAAAAAAGAAGATTCCATGGGGTTTGGCACCAGGATGGCAAGCAGTTCTGTTACATCACTGCAAGATGTAAGCAGCAGTCTGCATTGGTGTGTTTGAATATTTAAACTGATTTTTTTTTGACAGAATACCAGAATATAAGGGCCAAAGTGGCAGGACAGAAGCGGCTATGTGTCTAACGCCTTCCACTTAACCCAAACAGTTTTGGCTGGGGTGATTTTGCAGCTAACCAGGATCCAGGTAAGGCACATGTGGGAGGGAGTGTGCTTCATACCATCACTGGCTGAACCCAGATGAGCCATTTAACCTCATTCTGCTCCTAACTACTGTAGCCCTCTTTTGCTGCTGCCTTTGGTAGGATGAATTATTTGCAATGTACTCAAACTTGTTGCTGCCACCTTCTGGAGTGTTAATATTGCAGCATTATCAAGTTTCGCATCTTTGTTGAGCACATACTCTCTAGCTACATCCTTCAATTAGCCACGAACAGCCAAAAGACACAGACTTTCATTTGCACGTAGAGGCCTTGGGAGGAAAAGAACCTTTATGTTTTTTTCTGTGTAACTAGTCTTATGGTGATGCTGCTATTGTTTCTTCACACACAATATAATATAATATAATAAGGAATGTTTAATTCACTTTCATACTTTTGAAAGCCATATATCGCCTTGCGGCATTATGACTATTTAAATATCCTTACCT
Source organism: Darevskia mixta (assembly GCA_034641385.1). NCBI lineage: Eukaryota > Metazoa > Chordata > Lepidosauria > Squamata > Lacertidae > Darevskia > Darevskia mixta. The sequence goes on from JAWWNH010000058.1 coordinate 14,812,372, forward strand.
GTAGTTGACCAATTTATTACTTCCCCTTTTAAATGTGAACAAGAATAAAAATGTGAGCAAATCATCCCCATAATATGCTTACTTAGCGCAAAAAAATAATAATCAATCCAATTCCCTGTTGCACATTAGCAGTAAGAACAAGCTCTATACTTTCTAGTAGTTACAGATGGGCTTCTAAGACCATTTCTCCAGAGCTTGATGTGTGTGTAGGTTCATTATAGATGAAAACAAAGCTGCACAATACATCAAATGTGTTATAAGAAATCCCTGGCTCAGAAACATCTTTTCAATGGGAAACACAATAAAAAGAAACTTCACAGAACTTTTGCAAACTTCTGTTCAGTGCACATGAATGCTCTCTGCATCCATTTCCATGGTGTACATGAAACCTCATCACAACCACTACAGCCAATGTAGGCTGGTGTCCGTCCAGAACTTTAAGAATACATCAAAGTCCCTGTGTACATATTGGAAGTACTGAATTCAGATTCTGATATACAGCCTATGTGTTAAAATGAATGAGGATTTCTTCACCGTGCTTTTAGTACGTTTTGCAGCAAGCAAGGTGACCACACTGTGGATAATAATTTGAAAATGCACACAAAATTTGTAAAGCATAAAGCATTAAACATTAATTCCAAAACTCCTAAAGTCAGCAACAGCAAAACAGGAAAAGCAGCATTAAAAATATGCTTGTCTTTGAAATGATGGATGGGAGTTTGTTAAAAGGGAGATATTAAAAGCACAACTTCAAGCAGTACCAATGAGACGAAAACATGGAAGGTGCCTAAAGAAGCCAGGGTGGCTATCTAATGAACTTTTAACTGAGTTAAGATTTAAAAGGGATATGTACAAGAAATGGAAAAAGGGGGAAACCACCAGAGAGGAATTCAAACAAATAGCCAGCACATGTAGAGACAAAGTCAGAAAAGCTAAAGCACAGAATGAACTCAGGCTTGCTAGAGAGGTTAAAAGCAATAAAAAGAGTTTTTATGGGTATGTCCGTAGCAAAAGGAAGAACAAGGAAACAGTGGGGTCACTTAGAGGAGAAGAAGGTGAAATGCGAACAGGGGACGCAGAAAGGGCAGAACTCCTCAATACCTTCTTTGCCTCAGTCTTCTCCAAAAAAGAAAACAATGCCCGACCTGAAGAATATGGAGCAGATGATTCAGCAGGGGAAACACAGCCCAGAATAAGTAAGGAGGTAGTACAAGCACACTTGGCTAGTTTAGATGTATTCAAGTCTCCAGGGCCAGATGAACTACATCCCAGAGTATTAAAAGAACTGGCAGAGGTGATTTCAGAACCACTGGCAGTAATCTTTGAGAATTCTTGGAAAACAGGTGAAGTCCCAGCAGACTGGAGGAGGGCAAATGTTGTCCCTATTTTCAAAAAGGGGAAAAGAGAGGACCCAAACAATTACCGCCCAGTCAGCCTGACATCAATACCAGGAAAGATTCTAGAGCAGATCATTAAGCAAACGGTCTGTGAGCACCTAGAAAGGAACGCTGTGATCACTAAAAGTCAGCATGGGTTTCTGAAAAATAAGTCATGTCAGACTAATCTGATCTCATTTTTTGACAGAATTACAAGCCTGGTAGACGAAGGGAACACTGTGGATGTAGCCTATCTTGATTTCAGCAAGGCCTTTGACAAGGTGCCCCATGATATTCTTGTAAAGAAGCTGGTAAAATGCGGGCTAGACAATGCTACCATTCAGTGGATTTGTAACTGGCTGACTGACCGAACCCAAAGGGTGCTCATCAATGGCTCCTCTTCATCCTGGAGAGAAGTGACTAGTGGGGTGCCACAGGGTTCTGTCTTGGGCCCAGTCTTATTCAACATCTTTATCAATGACTTGGATGATGGGCTTGAGGGCATCCTGATCAAGTTTGCAGATGACACCAAATTGGGAGGGGTGGCTAATACCCTAGAGGACAGGATCACACTTCAAAATGACCTTAACAGATTAGAGAACTGGGCCAAGGCAAACAGGATGAATTTTAACAGGGAGAAATGTAAAGTACTACACTTGGGCAAAAAAAATGAAAGGCACAGATACAGGATGGGTGATACCTGGCTTGAGAGCAGTACAAGTGAAAAGGATCTAGGAGTCTTGGTAGACCACAAACTTGACATGAGTCAACAGTGTGATGCAGCAGCTAAAAAAGCCAATGCAATTCTGGGCTGCATCAATAGGAGTATAGCATCTAGATCAAGGGAAGTAATAGTACCACTGTATTCCGCTCTGGTCAGACCTCACCTGGAATACTGTGTCCAGTTCTGGGCACCACAGTTCAAGAAGGATATTGACAAGCTGGAACGTGTCCAGAGGAGGGCAACCAAAATGGTCAAAGGCCTGGAAACGATGCCTTATGAGGAACGGCTTAGGGAGCTGGGTATGTTTAGCCTGGAGAAGAGAAGGTTAAGGGGTGATATGATAGCCATGTTCAAATATATAAAAGGATGTCATATAGAGGAGGGAGAAAGGTTGTTTTCTGCTGCTCCAGAGAAGCGGACACGGAGCAATGGATTCAAACTACAAGAAAGAAGATTCCACCTAAACATTAGGAAGAACTTCCTGACAGTAAGAGCTGTTCGACAGTGGAATTTGCTGCCAAGGAGTGTGGTGGAGTCTCCTTCTTTGGAGGTCTTTAAGCAGAGGCTTGACAGCCACCTGTCAGGAATGCTTTGATGGTGTTTCCTGCTTGGCAGGGGGTTGGACTGGATGGCCCTTGTGGTCTCTTCCAACTCTATGATTCTATGATTCTATGATTCTATGATTCTATGACAACAACAAGAAAAAGCCTGCACCTTTTCAGAATAAATGTAACTATGTGGACTGAAACTAAGGCCCTGGTTGGTGGATATACCAAACTAATCCCAGCTAGCAAGAGTATCCAAATGGACCAAAAGTGGTATTTGAAGCAGCCTGGGTGTAGGCTATTTTTGTTGGCTTTGCAGGAAGTAGCAGGTATGGTGGGAAATATTGGCCACGATATAAATGGTCAAAATATGAGGCTGGCCAACCTAGCTTTGGAGCAGCAAAGTTAGGACATATACAATAAGTGTTTTTAACCACTCATGCAAAGCAAGCATGCAGGAACAACACAATATGTTCACCAACTGGAGAAGGCTTCACATTTAAAACAATTACCATGGCAGAGGTCTGCCACTCCTGGGCACTGTCTTCCTGTGTAAATCAAGCCCTTTTCTCCACATCAAGTGGTGACATAAAGAATACCACCCAATCTGCACAGTAAGCTAGTGCATGCAAAAGGCTTCATCCATGGAGACTGTTGCTATGTGGATTGCTATTTAAAGAGGTCTGCAGAAACACAGCATCATAATGCATTCATATACATCTGTAATATGACATCCTCACTCAGTCCTCACTCTTTGGTTACATATTCCAAGGATATCCTTGTATCTGGGATACAGGGAAATGAGAGAACTGTATGATCAAAAACACATACCAAGCTCAAAACCAATGCACCAAACCTTTTTGCAAGAAATACAGTACATGAGTCTCCTTTATTTCCCTTCTACAATATTTTTCTTTCGGAGGGGGCAGTTGAACAATGAGGCAACTGAATGTGCTATTTGCTATATTGTCCCCATTTTACATGTTACTAAAATTACCAAATTTGTTTTTGAAACACAATAAGCTTTTCTATACAAGCAAGAGTAGTCAGACATTAACAATGCTTTTTTCCCTGGCACTTGACAACCATTTCTGAAGAAGAGAAAATGTAGAGAAATAATGGCAACTGTGATTGTTATAGCTGAAAATCAGGGGAAACAGATCATTTGACTTTCAACAAGCATCAATCCATCTCTTTGCCATTATGAAAAGTAGGACACATGTGGATATCAATTGCTGTGAACCACTAATTGTTCACGAAACAGAAGTCTTATAAACAGTATAAGTGTAGCCATGAATAACTTTACCTCACTTTCAGGTTTCCTTGCTGTGGTTGCCCATCATAAACAGACAAAATATCAAAATCTTCTTCAAGGGCAAACGTATGAAATGATAATTGTATCCTGTTACGCTCTCCTGTGATAATGATCCACGTGCAATTGGCATAATTTGGATAGCCATGAGGAAATCCTGGGCTTTCTATTGTACCATTTGGACCCTGTACTAACCCTCCACAGTTCTGACCTGAAAAACAAAGAGAAAGAGAGAGAGAGAGAGAGAATAAAAAAGTGAGAACAGCTGTGCTTTCCAATTTTAATATTTCTTTTTACCTATTTTAAATATATATTTTTTCTAATTATCATAGGAAACATGAAAAGAAATATTGAAAACTCAGCATTCCATGGCATGTGTCAAACCATCTAACAGCATGTTTATTTGAACAGTCCTGAGTGAGATATCTAACAGATATTTTTCTTTAGTATAACAGTAGCTGTTAGATTGTTTACAAGTTTCAGATTAATTTGTCCTTTTCTCCTGTACCCTTGAGTTACAGTGGGATAATGTATTTTTTTAAAATAAAAAGTTAGAGCTTCAGAACCTGCTTTTTTGCAGTGGTGATAGAGATCTTAGCTATACAGCTACATGCAGATGCCTCTGTGAAGGGAGTGAAAATAGGAAATGTTGAACATAAAGTTAATATGTTTGCGGATGATGCATTGGTAATGATGCAAAATCCAATTGTTGTGCTTCAGTCTTTGAAAGAACATTTAGAATAGGCATGTCCAAAGTCCGGCCCAGGGGCCACTTGCGGCCCTCAGGCTGGTTTCAAACAGCCACCCCCCCTGGCAATTTTGAAAAAGCAATCTCTTGCGGCCCCCCAAGTGCCTTCCCACCAAACCCATTTCATTTTTGCAGACTTGTCATGAGCTCTCCCCTCTGCATGGGGGGGCATGGCTAGCCCCCATGCCATTAGGGAGTCCCTGGCTGTGTCACTTCTTGGGTTGACCAATCTGGTCAGCTGAGGGGGTGTGGCTAAATAGATAAATAAGTAAATAAATACTACAGTACATGTTCGGGACATTGATGCTGCAGCGATGGCAGTGGCAGAGGGGGGCGGCTGCCTTGACCCAGTGCTTGGTTTATGTATAGGCTAAGTAGGCTGAAGCCTAGGGCCTCTAAAATCTACGGGGCCTCACCAGCCTGCCCTCTTCCCAGTGCTGCAGTCTCCTCTCTCCCAAAATTGCAAACCCAATACTTCATGTGAGGGCGGGACAACTTGGGCCTCTAAATCTAGGGGGCCTCACCAGCCTGCCCTCTTCCCAGTGCTGCAGTCTCCCCTCTCCCAAAATTGTAAACCCAAGACTTCATGCAAGGGCAGGGCAACTCAGGCCCAGCAACTATGAGACTCAGGGCTAGCCAGTGGGGCCCAATTTGAAGCAGTGGGGTGCAACATGAATTTTTTTTTTTGTAGGGCCCCAGTTCACAGCCAAAGTCTGCAAAATATTATAGATATAAATAAAATCCATCTAGATTGCCCTGGTGCAGGGGCCCCCTTAGGAGCGGCACACGGGCCCAATTTGGCCAAATTGCTCCAATTGCCTTAAGGTCCGCCCTGATGAGACCGTGCAGGGGTTGGACTGACAAGCCCTGCACCTTCTAGGTCCCTGGTGTCACTATTCAAAGCACAGACTCAAGGACTTGTTATGGAAATAAAGGGGGGCACTTATTGGAAATCAGTTTTGTCACCTCTTCCCCTCAAACCCCAAGACAATGAGCCCAGCCACCTTTTATTCACAGTCACATAAGCACTACACTACAGCATGGCCATAAACCTGTACGTTCAACTGCTGAAATATACAACCAATATGTAGCAATGAAGATTTATGTTACTGCTTTATGAATGAACACTGTGTTTTATGAATGGACTCTGTATTTTGTGAATTACCTAAGAGCCACCAATAGGGAGCTCTAGAATCTGACAGCTAACCAATTGGGTACTACCAAACAGTGACCCCTTTTGCTGAAAGCAGGTAACCAGCAGGGAATGCTTCAGCTCAGCCTTTGCACTGTTGATTGAACACCCCCTGCTGTGCAGATAATGGAGAAAGCTTGTAAATTGTATCCCTTCTGGCATCCTGGCCAACTCTATTACGCTGGTGTAAACCCTGGTGCACCAGAAGCCCATAATAACAGCAAATAAAATCTGCTCATACGTCAGCGGCTGATAAGACTTGTCAACCAGTTCTTCCAGTCTTGCTAAATTATAAAGCTCCAAAATACAGGCCAAAAGAGAGCAGGTCTGGGAAGAGTGAGGCATACAATGGGCACCACCAGTGAAAATGCCCTGTTCCATGTAGCTCCTGCCCTGTCACTTGATAGGGTGCCCACTTGCCCTTCTTCTTGACATAGAATGCTCTCTCTTGGAGTCTCCAGGTCCAGCACAAAGACCTTGAAGTTCCCAACAGCTGTTAATCAAGCAAGCAAGCACACAGGTCACACAGGTCAGGATGCCTATGTCCTGGCCAGGCCTGCACCCAATCTTGTTTTTGTACAATCTTGTTTGTCCTCAGTAACCAAAATTATATTATCAACATATACAAGCAGAAAAGTTGTTTCCTTTCATTTGTAAGGAATCGTAGAAAACAAAAGTGGCACTAATAAAGAAAGGTTCCAGGGTGGCAACAGAAAGCAAACTAAAAATGCTTTTGCAGTTCATCAAAACTATCCAGCAATATCAAGTTATAGGAAAACTGGTAATATTAACAGTAATCCTAGTTGGTTAATTGGTTCGGCAACTTCCATGCACATGACGTGTGATGCTAATTATTTCCCCAAAGAGTTAAATGATAACTAACCAGAGGCAGCTACAGGAGAGCTATGAGATTCAGGTGAGGGTCAGATGCCTTGTCAATCCCAACAGGAATATAAGAGGACGACCCAGCCTGCCCAGGCCTCAAAAGGTTTATAAAGTTCAGTTATTGCAAAAGTTTTTCAGTGTTAATTTTATGCATTTTTTAAAAAATCACCATGGTATTTAACAATACCCTCAGCTGGAAAGGGAGGCTTCACACTGCCTACCAGAGCAGCCCCGATCCCAACTACTACTTGCGTGCATACACTCCATACACAGACCATAGCACCTCATTTATTTGACTTATTTGCAAGGCTGGACCCTGACCGAGAAAATTTGGGGGCTGAGCTTTAGCACAAATTAAATCTTGAACATCTCTCTCTCTCCTGTCTCTCTATTGCGACAGCTTCTCAAGCAATAACAGCCAGCGGGAATAAGTAATGTGGCTTGGTGTGATCACATTAATATTGCTAATGCTGAGTACGTTGTTCCTGGAATAGCCAAACCCCATGCTGGGACTTCAGTAAAACCTTAATTACCAAACTTCAAGCTTCAGTTTAGGTGCTAAAATGTTTGATCATGTCTTTAGTCAGGAGTGCTGCATTGTGCCGGTTGTGTTGTAGTGGACTCAGTGCTGGACTGGGAAGACCAGGGGGTCTGAATTCTTTCTGAGGCAAGTTGATTCTGGGTGGGTGACCCTGAGCCAAGCACACGCCCCTCTCATTCTAACCTACATCATGACATTTTTTTGTGAAGAAGAAATGCGGGAAATCCTTCTTCTTATGCACATTGCCCTTAGTTCTTAGGGGGAAAGTAGGATACCCATTTTAATAAATGAAAGTACTATTCAGGCATACATTTTATTAACATGAAGGCACAGACACCATATTTCAATGCAAAGTATAAGATACTGACTTTTTAGCAGGAAGTGTTGATACTGGACTACAGTATGTGCATGGCCCCTAAATTAGGCAGTCAATAAAAGCCTCGTTTTCTAAAACTTCCAGTCACGACTGAATTCTAAGACTTTGCTCAGCAGGGCTTTGCTCCGAGATTGTATAGTATATACCCTGCAGAACCATATGAGGGCAGGCAGCTTATTAACAGGCAACCCCTTACCAAGTAGCCTTGATTTACGACAAACAGTTTTTCTATCCATCTTGCTGAGCTCATTAATCCCACAAATACAGATATGCCGAATCTTAGAATTACACTGAGGCTTAAAAATCAATCTGTTTTGTAATGAATAAAATGTCTGCACAGAGAAAAGTTGGGAGGGGGGTGATGTTTTGTGCACAATGGTTGGGATCTCACATGCAGTTTAGGCACAAATATAATCCCAACACTTGCTGTTATACCCAAAACAAAAAATTATTCCAGGCTACAATTTTTATTTTTATTTTAAAACTTCCTATGAATAGGTCTCTAAGTCTAAATCCTCTACTGAAATGCTGTCAAATGCTTGTGGGAGTTTCCAAATCTCAGCATAAAGGATTCAATAAAAAAAGGATTTGCAGGTTAAAACTAAGGACTAATAAGCAACCATTTTCTACTAAATTCAAATCAGCAACTCTAATGAATAGATATTAAAGCTGTGGGAATTCAGTAGGCCTTTAAAAAGAGAAGGATTTCCTAGCATATCTGCCAATTGTTCAAACCAAGCCATTATAATGCAGATACTGCCACATTTCTTTCCCTAAATGTAATGCCTTTTATAATTAAGTAGTTCCTAAAAATGTATTTATATCCTGTTAAACATAGCTTGAAGCAAGGGACGAGAACTCTCAGCTGGCAATAGGAAGCTGCAACAAGCTACATTATATGAATGCTTCCTTCTTGTTGCATAATGAGGAACGGAGTATTGCCACAGCAGAGTCAGCTCTCTTATTCTCTGTCTTCTAAAGCAGTGATCCATGGTATCTCCATGCACAGTGAATGCAAATAAATACAGGGAAGAATACTCATGGTAGCCAGTCATGCCCCGAGTGTTCTCTTGACCCTATCAGATCAGGTCAATGGCCCATCTAACCCAGCATCCCGTTCTTACAGTGGCCTGCCAGATGTTTATGTGAAGCCCACAAGAAGAACCTGAGCATAACTACACTCTGCTCAGCTGCAATTCCCAGCAACTGGTATTTAAAGGCACACTTCTAGCAACAAAGGAGATAAAACAGAACCAGGATGGCCAGTAGCCATTGAGAGTCTAATTCCTCCACAAATTGGTCTTATCCTCCTTTAAAGCTACACGAGCTGGTGGCCAATGCTACCTATTGTGGGAGTGAATTCCATAGTTTAACTATGTGCTGGGTGAAGAAATACTTGTTTTTGTCTGCCTTGAATTCTTCAGCACCCAGCTTCATTGGATGCCAACTTCTAGGAGCCACAGGTGAGAGCTGAATGCAGGGTGGACAGACCACCCCAGAAGGAGCACAACATGTCCCTTGCCTAACACCCCATACACCCCAATTCAGGACTAGGCTATATCTTTTCTCTTTCAGACCTTCCCTGAACATTAAGACCATCAAGAGCCAGCATGGTGTAGTGGTTAAGAGCGGTGGACTCGTAATCTGGTGAACCAGGTTCACTTCCCCGCTCCTCCACATGCAGCTGCTGGGTGACCTTGGGCTAGTCACACTTCTTTGAAGTCACTCACCTCACAGAGTGTTTGTTGTTGGGGAGGAAGGGAAAGGAGATTGTTAGCCGCTTTAAAACTCCTTAAGGGGAGTGAAAGGTGGGATATCAAGTCCAAACTCTTCTTCATCATCATCAGATGAGGCCTTGCTAGTGATGTCTCATTTTACAATTTGTTGCTAAGTGACTAAATGGGAACAGTCCATTCATTCTTCTTGCTATAGTAGGGTTCTTCCAAATATCTTGTTGAAAACATGTTTGTTTGCTCAGGCTTCTGTCAACTAGGATATTGGACCATTCTATATATTAGGCAATATTCAACTAAAAAAGCCATGTACATGCAGAATGACATCCACGTGCACAAATGAGGTTTCCTCATTCTCTTCCCAATGTGTGCATCCCACATTGCCCCAAAATCTGCTCTGGAAGGTTGGAACAACCCCCAGAATGGGTTTAGGGGGTGCACAGGGGGAGGCAGGAAGTCCTATTGCTCAGTAGAAGCTGTTCCGCTCACTCAAAGGGCTGTTTATTGAACAAGCCATTGTGCATACCCCTGGCACTGTTTACTGTCTGCTGTTGGTTTTATTTGGATTTTATGCATATATTTCACAGACAGGAAGAGAAGGCACGATTCTGCTGTCCATCTTCACTACTGGAATTCCACATTTCAAACACATCACATACATATATGCAAACACACACCTGTTCTGGACCTATAAGTGAGATGATTTATACCAGGGGTCAGCAAACTTTTTCTGCAGGGGGCCGGTCCACTGTCCCTCAGACCTTGTGGGGGGCCGAACAATATTTTGAAAAAAATAAATGAACGAATTCCTATGCCTCATACGGTAAATAATCCAGAGATGAATTTTAAATAAAAGCACACATTATACTCATGTAAAAACACCAGGCAGGCCCCACAAATAACCCAGAGATGCATTTTAAATAAAAGGACACATTCTACTCATGTAAAAACATGCTGATTCCCGGACCGTCAGTGGGCCGGATTTAGAAGGCAATTGGGACGGATCCGGCTCCCCTGGCCTTAGTTTGTCTACCCATGATTTATACAGAGCAGCAATTATTATCTGTTCTTTGCTGTGAATGTGACAATAACACTATGCTAATATAATTGCACTTTTTCAATTCAGACAACTGGTAAGGGCTATATGACAGCATATGGTTTGTTTATTAAAACCACTTGTGTAAAAAACCAGACTGATTTGCAACTGAGGATTTCACTGGAAAAGTAGTTGCAATAAGAAAACAAAGGTCATTGTGACTTATATTGGGAGACATAGATTTGGTGCAAAGTTCCTATTAGGAACTCAGGGATCAGTACCATGGACTCCTGTGTAAAGAAATTAGCCACTGCTGTCTTGGAAAGGTTATAAATATCTACCCCTCCAAGTAGCCATCTGTGATTCTGATGTTTCTTTGTAACCGTCAATATGCCTTGAGGAGGGACTAACTGATAAGCAATTAATAAGCCTGAATATGTATAGTCTTCCCTGTAGGCTATAAAACTCTATCCTGTCTCTAAGAAGACCACATCTGGTACATATTTAGGGATTCAAATGGTGGAGGGAAATGTTTCCTAAGTGTTTCTAAAAAATATCAAAAACTTGAGTACTATTTCTATGTTCAACCCTCAGGTTCTAAGGGACTATTTTTTATACCAGTGAAAAAATTTGATATAAATGCTAACAATTTGATACCCTTTCATGATGCCCTGAATAGTCTGCCTGAGGCAGCTGGCTCATTTTGCCTTAATTGTAGAGCTGGCCACCCTATCTGTTCAGTGGCACACAAAAGGAAGAAATTTAGCTGTGATCAACAAATTGTGCACAAATATGCAGGTCTGATGGCCAAACGCTATTAGATTCATTTATTGGTAAATGTTGATTGATAAATTACCATTCTTCAGTACAGCATTTATCAGTTCAACATAGATCCCCCCCCCAAGAATTCCATTTCCACATGATTCCAAAAATGATGCACATTTTGTATATGATTGTTAATTCTGCGGTCATCAGCCTTAACTTATAAAAACGTTCTGTTTTTGTTTTCATGTGTATGTTGTGCTCTGTGACCTTTTGGCATTTATGCCTTTATTTTTTCTGAAAAAATTAAATGCCCTCCCATCAAATGTCAAGGAAAGAAACAACTATCTGACTTTTAGAAGACATCTGAAAGCAGCCCTGTTTAGGGAAGTTTTTAATGTTTGATCTTTTATTGTGTTTTTAATGTTCTGTTGGGAGCCGCCCAGAGTGGCTGGGGAAACCCAGCCACATGGGCGGGGTATAATTAATTAATTAAGACTTATTGACCATTCAACTCACTTGGAATATCCACCATTTATGGAAAGCGTTTCCCTGTAGTCAAACATATTTTTTTTGCCATAACTTCTGTGCAGCTCATAGTAAAACACAGGTGCCTGGAGGAAAGACACCACATACCTGTGGTAGCCATTTAAGAATCCTATGGTAGGAATTTGATGTTGCACTAAGGTGATCTTTCTATCAGGACAAGCATTTTGGCTTGCCAGGCATCACAATGCACACCCCCCCAATGCTGCTCTGAAGGTTGTGCCTACTCACCCAAGCCACTTTTGAGGAATGGAGGCAGAGGAGACAAGGTTGGAAGACATGTATCACAAGCAGAAATTTTTCTGCAGGGCTTCCAACAACAGGACTCATCAGCTGAATCCCAACCTATATTTTCAGAATATATCCTTGATTATAAAGGATAGTTTTTGTGGGGACCGCCAATATCTGGTAACACCTTCTGGATAAGAACCTTTGAAGGCTTGATATAAAAGTTCTAGTCTTGGTATAGATTTGTGACATCAACGAACACTGTAGGGACCTTAGCAAAGAGGCACAATTTAGATACTCCTAGAGGTATACAACAGATAAGAACATAAGAAATATCCTGTGGTATGAGACCAAAGTCACCCATCTAGTACAGCATTCAATTTTCACAGTGGCCAACTAATATCCATGGGAAGCCTACAAACAGCGATTCCCTAGAAATCAGATACTGGCAATATATAGATATCATGACTAATAGCTATTGATCTCTCTCATATGCTAATTTGATTTCAGGAGAAATGTTTGTGTGAAAATAAGAAATAGTCTATGATCATGACTTTGATATTGTACAAATGGTGATTCTGTTTCACTGAAAAGCAGCCCTTTATTTGCTTTAGTCCTTGTTCTTCTCTATCATGCTGCCTTCTGGTTGCTAAGCAACCGCAACACCATAAAACCGTTTGCATAAAGCATTACACTTCTTTTATGTGCTTTAATAATAAAAAAATGTCGGTAATTGTCAACTTTATGAATAGTATCCCTACATTCAGATGGACATCATGCTAATTGTAAAGGATGCTATGTCACCCTGACTTGCACTGAGAATTTTGCATTGGGTAGCACACATTCTGTGAAAATAGCAACATTTTTTTCCTTTTCCTTTTTTTTTGGGGGGGGAGTACTTCAAATACCACTGTTATCAAACCAAAGATCTCTGCCTGAAATGCTCCCCTATTAAACAGTGAGAATACTTCTTCAGATACCATATATTGTATCAATGGAAGGCGGGTGGCACTGTGGTCTAAACCAGTGAGTCTCTTGGGCTTGACGATCGGAAGATCAGTGGTTCGAATCTGCACGACAGTGCTGAGCTCCTGTTGCTCTGTCCTGTTGGCTGTGGGCTGGAAAAGCCCCCAAAGCCATGCACTGCAAACCAATGGAGTCTTGCAGGCTTCCGCAGAGCGTACTCAGCTGTCCCAGCTCCTGCCAACCTAGTAGTTCAAAAGCACACTAGTGCAAGTAGATAACTAGGTACCACTGTGGCAGGAAGGTAAACAGTGTTTCCATGTGCTCTGGTTTCTGTCATGGTGTTCCGTTGTGCCAGAAGTGGTTTAGTCATGCTGGCCACATGACCCAGAAAGCTGTCTGTGGACAAACGCCAGCTCTCTTGGCCTGAAGCAAAATGAGCACCACACCCCATAGTCACCTTTGATTGGACTTAACCGTAAAGGGGTCCTTTACCTATGTTGTATCAAGTTATTCTACAATGTCCTCTTATATGCTGGCTTCTGAAGCAGTGTATTAGTAAAACTGACTACTGTATTGTCTCTTGAGCCTGGACTATCGATTCATCCTCCATACAGGTGTTGGTAACTGACAAGTTTATTAAATAGGGAATACAGCTGGTTGGTAAGTATAGGACTCACACTCTTAATGAGGAATGGGGTTTCTCAATGCTTGCTTGGTTTTTGAAAGCTAAGGGGACAGTGCACAGCTAACTCACAGTGTTTGAATTCAGATTCAGATTTATTGTTACAGTCCTCGACCAGCACACACAGATATACATAAAAACAATCCAAAATACAATCTAAAATATATACTAGAAATATAAACTTTAACCATTATATGAAATTATTAGATAAAAGGATATCACTACTTTAGAGGATGGGCTACCACTAATAGTGGCACTGTGTTTGGATACATCATACATAGCCACAACATGCCTCCTCCCTAATCAAATAATAGTGATGGCCTGCACAACTTATCTACTCCTTCCCTGTCCAATAAAAGAAAAGAGAAGCAGTAGTAGGCTACAAGAATAGGCTGTCATATATAATAAGAGATGAAAGGGAAAAGGGCTGACTGTAGAGGAAGAAAAAGGAAACAATGTGGCCACAAGAGGCAAAGTGGAACCAGTGGCGGAGCACCAGGGGCAGAGAGCAGGCTAGCGCGCATCCTGGGAGCGGGGCGTGCTGCCCGCAGGGGCATGGCGTGCGTCCTGGGGGTGGGGCATGCCGCCTGGAGAGGTGGAGCACCCAGCGCAGGCGAGGGACAACCATGATGGAACCCCACTGGGATCGCGCTGCTGGGGGCGGTGCGCTCCCACCGCCCCCCTCTTCGTCCACCACTGAGTGGAACTCCAGCAGCAGAGGTATCCCAGAGTCAGTATCCCACAAGATAGAGGATGAAATCCCATGTTATGCCAGTGGGTGCAAGACTTCCTTGACTCTTCTATTCCTTCAGCCCCATACCGTCTTTCCCTCTTTTTAAGACACCGTCTTATAATTTTTTTTCCTCAAAAAAACACAGGGTGGCTTATTTTCGGGGGATGTCTTATTTTTTATTACGTCAGTATGGTATGGTACAGCCTCCCCCTGTGTGCTGAGCAGGCGGGGCAGAACTCTGCAAGAGGCGCCCCCCCCCCGCGCCTCTCGCTGGCTCCCTGCGCACGCAGGAGGGGCTGAGGAGGCGATGGGAACAATGGCGGCACCACGGCTTACTTTTGGGGTATGTCTTACTTCTCACAAAGGTTAAAAAACCCTGCCATGGCTTACTTTATGACTATGTATTAAAAAAGGGGAAACAGGGTATGTACCCCTAAAATTTGCTCTGGGGAGTCCTCAACCCTCCAGAGAGAGCACACATGGGACTGCATGGAAAAGGAGAGAAAAAGAAAATCTGATTCGTGTGAGCAGCAGTCCACAGTGCAACGGGCTGCCATGTTGGATACCACTCATGGAACATTGTGCCATATAAGAATGAAAGTACCATCCACCAAAGCAGCTTTATGAATCCAAATAACCTTGAGTTAGATCCAGACTTCCCATCATGCTTGGAGTAGATCCATTGCAATCAGTTGGACTTGATTTCAATGGGTCTTCTACTCTAAGTGTAATGAAGTTGGGGTTGAATCCCTTACGTTTAAGGAGTGCCAAGGGAACAGGTACATATCCTAGAAACAAAGTATTTAAAGCTAAGGCTGCATGTTAAAAATGAAGTAAAATTAATTAACTCAGGTTATAATCCTCAACAGTCAATCACTATACTGGGACAAGCCTGGGCATGTTGATGTTGGAAGAGCTCTTTGGGTGAAGAGTCTGATTTAAAAAAAGAAAAGAAAAGCACAAAACATGTTTTAAAATTCCTCTTTGGCACATCAAATGTCCATGACCCTGAGTGACTGGCATCATTTTTATTTTTATTTTTTTGCAGTTCTTCTCTTATGTAGCCTTGCAAAAATGTCACAGGCTGATTTCAAAGTACTTTATCGAACTCTTTGAATGTGGTAGGTTTGTGACTAATGAACTTAATCAATGAAAACATAACTGGAGGCTAAACATAAGGTTTGTGGATTTAAGAAGCTGAAAAGGATGCAACTTTTTGGAAGCCTTTAGACTGATCATTGTGGGGGCTGCAACATCAGGCCTGGCTCACCCAAGAGGCAAGGTGAGGCAATTGATTCAGGCAGCAGGATACACAGGGGCAGAAGATCCTGATGCAGATCTTCATTTACCCCTTCTTCCCTAGTAGGGGGGGGCAACGTTTTTTGGTTTGCCTTAAGGTGCCAAAATGTTTGGGACCTAAATGTTCTTTAATAGTGGTGGGACAAGCGGATAGGACCCTGATATTCCAGCATACTTGTACACACTGTTCTCTCTCTCTTATGCTGGACCACAATGTTCAGTGAGTGTTTCATTCCAGCATCAGTGTGCCCCTACCTGATCTTCTGCTTAAAACAATTGCAAATGACTTGAACTGGGTACTACGTTCTGTTTAAGCTATAGCAGCTCAAACAGCCTTTCTGTTAAAGCAGAAAAGCTTGTGTTTGTGCTAAGTACTAATTTCAATTTTTTTAATCCTCAATACAATTTTAATAATGAACAAGTGTTACAGAACAATTCTATGCCATTCTCCTATATAGAAAACGGGTATGTCAAGGCTGTAGTTCCCAATCTTTTTGATATGGCAACCCAAAAGTCCAAATTTACTTGATATGGTGACCCAGGCATGGGCAAACTCGGCTCTCCAGATGTTTTGGGACTACAACTCCCATCATCCCTAGCTAACAGGATCAGTGGTCAGGGATGATGGGAATTGTAGTCTCAGAACATCTGGAGGGCTGAGTTTGCCTATGCCTGTGGTGACCCATTGATTGTCACTTGAATTCTGGAGTTTAGAACTTCAGCAGTTTTCAGTTTTATGCATTTTAACTGCAGGTTTGCCTATTTTATAATCATTACTTGAGGCATCCAAGCAAAAATTTACTTAGTGCCCCTATTTAATGTGGAATTTGTTAAAATACTTACAGTACTTACAAAGTTATTCACAAGGGTTTTTTTTTTAATGGTAATGTAAGAACACCAATCATTTGATTGCAGGCTATTGCTTCATAAACTATGAACATTTATTCCAAAAACATACAGTTGCAGAAGCACTGTTAGATATAACAAACTCAAGCTATGAATATATTAAATAGTTTTATTCACTGCAAAGTACATTTTGGAAAGCATCAGTGGGATGGCAGAGTTTGCATTTTTCCACAGGTAGGTCAATGTAGGAGGGTATGATGATTATCAGACACAGTCTCAGATCATTATTGATGCAGAGCCTGTTGCTGTATTTTTTCTCTCTCACAACCACCATTGCTGAAAAACCTGTCTTGCAAAGATATGTACCACTGAATGGCAGCAGCAAAGATATTGCTTCATCAGTAAGCTCAGGATACTCAGTGGTAACTAAGTAACTGAGACATTTTAGTAACCTGAAAACCATCGTTTAGATAACCTCACTTCCAAAAATGTATCTTTCAGGATCCTATCACAGTTCAATGAGTTGTTATTTTTGCACAGACAAAGGGTGTGTACACACCACAAGAAAATGTGCATTCAGTGTTGGATGCAGGCACCTTTTGTGGGGTTGTTAATCTGAAGTGTGTTCTGCTGGGATGCTTGTAATCTGTTTTGTGCTGAAAATGCACTTCCCAAGTACTTACTGCACACATGTGTAGACTGAGAGTGCTTTCTCAGATCACCACTTTTTGAATCAGGCCTGCTGACATTGCAGGGCTGTGCCACTGCCCCTTACCATGTTCAACTTACCTATGAGTTAAATAGGCAAAAAAGGAAACAGTATACTTTGTATACTGAAATACACATATCAATATATCAACACAAAAGTTTCCAGCCTCTCTCTTTTGAAAGACAGCAATTATTTTTGAAGGTATCTGAAATCACTAATTGAGAGAAGGGGAATAGGGAACACCATTTCACATTAGTTGGAAAACATACCGACCTGTGTGTAAAGTCACCGTCACTTTAGATGACATTATTGCATGAAAGTGTGAGCCAATTGCAAGCCACTATGTAGCAAAGTACACTGTGAAAAACAACCCCTATGTGCTTCAAAGGCTACATGTGTACACAGCCGAAGAAAGATTTAATAACTCAAACGTAAGCAAACTTCAAATCACCCTTAGCCTAATTATTGGTCAACCCAGGCCGCAGATCCTGTGATTATTTTGCTACAAGATGCTGGTACAGAAAGTCATTTTGAGTGAATATTATAGCTTGCTTCTGATGTGCAGGCTGCTCAAAGAACTCCTTCTACAAGGACCTTATGGTGAACCCTCACCAAATCTGACACCAGAAAGTAGTTCCCAAGTGTTAAAATGTAATATTTGAGCCTTTCTGATGTATGGGTACAAGCGCCAAAACTGTGTTATGATATGTCAACAAAAAATATCATACCAGTTAAGGATTAAAAGCAGTGCTTTTTTTGTTGAAAGAAGGTGGGGGAACTCAGCACGATATTTGTTTGTTTGTTTATTGCATGCCCAGTCACATTGCCACACCCCACACCCCCATCCAGGCAGTAGCTAAATGTAAGAAGATGTGATTTAAAAACTCAAGCAGACAAGGATCTGGATTAGGAATGGCCACAACTTTATTGATTACAGATATAGGTGGATTTTTGGCTCAGGCACTGAATGGATATCCGTTCCAGCCTCCCCCACCCCAGACAATTTTATTTTTTAAAAAAAAATTAAATTTTTGAAAGGCAAGGGATCTCAGTTCCCCCTGAGTTTCTGCTGAAAAACAACCCCTGATTAAAAGCAATAATTATTTTGAGTTTGTGGGTCACAGCCCCCCAGGTTGGGAAACACTGTGTTAAGGCATTTAAATCTGAATTCTACTCACACATCTTATCATTATCATCCATTTTCTATTATAAAGTTGCATCCAGTTTCATGAGTGAATCAGTCATCTCAACCATAACATGTTGTACAAAATTAATTTAATGGGTCACTAGCAAAAGGACATAAATGTGAATAACTTTTTTTTTTAAAAAAAAGGCTGTGGACAGATAAGATTAATCTTTTGAAGAATTTAACTTATAAGGAGGTTAATATTTTAAACAGAAAATTGCTTGTTTAAGAAAAGTTTTACAAAAGCATGTAGACATTTATGATTATAGTACTGCTTTTATCGTCTCTGGATTTTACTGGCCACCCATCCTAGTTCTACAAGGTTCTTTTTTTACTTTAATAATGCACACTTGAAAAGCAAGTTGATAATTGCATTTTTTTTTTCAAGGATGCGTTGCACATAATTAATATAACTTCACAACATGTCTGTTCAGTAATCATAATATTTATTGAAGCTTTGATGATTTTGATAGCTTTTCTTGGAATTTTGAATGATTCATTAACAAGATTCCACTGGTGGGATGGCAAGAGAGAGAAATATTATTGGTTCTATATTATTCTGGTTTATAGGTGCATCCCATAAAAACTGTCCATGTTCACATCCTCTAAAGCTTAGTTGCAACAAAGCCATTTTATCTGACTAGGGCAGAAGGGAAGGTATAAATTGTAAACAGCACATTGTCATGTGAACATAATATTTCTATAACCTTCATAACTCAAAGAGAAAGCAATTAGGACAAAGGAGACTGAGTTTCAACTTGGCACAGTGCCTTCAACTGACATAGTCTCAACTGACTGTGAGGTCTTGTTGTCTGGGAAGCCCAGAACCTCCAAACACAATGACCAGGCTTGCACCCCAGAGAGGTCACTTTGGTGCTGCTAATGTGGGAGGCAGGAGTTACGAGTTATGAGTCTCTGCAGCCACAACAGATGCTGTGATTCTCCAGTGGTTTGACTTCACCCCCAGAAGTGTACTCCATTGTCTCTTGAGAAAGATGGGTGGCAACAAAAAGTCATTAGAAATGGATATTAAGTTTATTTTTATTATTACAGTATATTTCACTGGTAGAATAGGATCCCTATTCATTTTATGGATAACTAAGAGCAACAAGAAGACAGGAGTGCCTGGCGTGCTCTGGTCCATGGGGTCACGAAGAGTTGGACACGACTAAACGACTAAACAACAAAGAGCAACAACAATTCACAACTCTGTATCAGGTAAACTAGGCATCAGATGCAAATTAAATTGACATCTTGCATAGCAAGAAAGCAGTGCAGACAAGTCCCAAGAGTAAATTCAAACCAATCTTTTGCCATGCTTATGGTGGGAGCAGACCTTTTATTGTCAATTTGAAGTTGTCAGTTTGCTTTCAAGTTCACTGAGGGCCACTGGCCTTGTGACAGGTACCAGTGCATTCTAATCCAAAAAATGACCTGGGTAAGGAAGCAGCATACCTGATGGAATGCATTTAAAGCCAGTTATCTGAATGTTCTGGGTCGAATCCAAACCAGAGCTGGCACTTTAATAAATAATACAGGTTGTTGCACAAAGCTCAGTGAGCCCCCAAACTCACAAAGATCACAAGGATAATTTGAGAGGTATTTTAGAAGGAGGGGGGAAGCAATATTCAAGCAAACATTGTATTTTAGGTACTACTTTGGTTTTAGTTTAGTTAAGACATAAAAGAAAACAATAAAGCTTTGTTACTGTAATACAGTGGTACCTTAATCCGTTCCGGAAGTCCGTTCTTAAACCGAAACCATTCTTAAACCGAGGCACTCTTTCTCTAATAAGGCCTCCTGCCACTGGTGCCCTTCCACCGTTCGGCTTCTGTTCTTAGACCAAGGTAAAGTTCTCAAACCGGGACATTACTTCCGGTTTTGCAGAGTTCGTAAACTGAATCATTCGTAAACAGGACTGTTCTTAAACCGAGGTTACCACTGTAATTGTATTATACATGTTTTCTCTGAGGGAAACATTGTAATGGAAACAGTTTGCGTGTCATTATTCACAATTGTATGGATTGCTGTTATTTTGGTATTCAAAGAGGAAATTCAGAGATCTATAATGATCCATCTCTGATACGTATCTTCTGTGTTCTCCCCTTGCCCCATTTAGTTATGTGTCATCTGTAATCAATAAAGTTGTTGCCATTTCACTTCCAAGAGATTGTCTTGTCATGCCATTCTTGTTGCTCCTTTGTTTTACCACCTGCTTCCCAGTTCTCAAGGCTCACTGTGTATAGGCTTGCAAATGGAACAGACTTCTGTTCATGCAATGGGATTTCCTCTTCCTCTGTGCAGGCCCCAGTGCACCCCCAAAATCTGCTTTAATTACAAGGTCTTCCAGTTTAGATTTGGGGAGGTATGGGAGTTACAGGGGAGGAAGGAGGAGAGTGAAATCCAATTTTTCAAGCAGAAATCATCTCATTGGATTCCACCCTTTTATTTCTATCCCCCCTGTCCTGCTTATCAGTATTGGAAAGCACCATTTCAATTTTCTAAAGCATTATAAGAAAGGTTGGAGTTCATTACAGAAACTGCAGTACCGATTCAGGATGCTTCTGGCCAAACTGATTAGGATAGTGCCTTCTGGAACCTTCTTCCACTAATTAAGGGAAATCAATTCATGCACATTTCATGTGGGACAGAAGTCAGCAAAGGTTATTCCAAGAACCTTAGTTCTGAATGCTTCAAAATAAATTACAAAAGAGAAAATTGTCAAATGCAAGACAAAACCGTCAAATTGCACAGTTTTTAAAAGACACTGCTGTCTTCATGCTTTTTTTTACGAGAAAAAAATAAAAACAAAATCTTGCAATTATGACTTTTGTACCTCTACCAAAATGTTACATTTCGGTGAAACAGAAGATTTTACACATAATATATTGCTCCACTTGTAGCTTTCCTTTTTTTATTATTATTTTTAAAGGGGTGTGTGTGTGAAGGAACATCCAAAACTGTAATGGATCGTTTTTATTAAGGTGTCACAATTTGCAAATTATATATTACCTGGCATGTTCTTTCTTCTCTCTTGGTCCTTCCTAACCTTTCATTCTTTAATCTGGTATTTTTAATTTTGTTTGTGAGCCTTAGGGCAGGAACTAGCATTTTAAATAAATACTATGTAAAAACACTTAATTTATTTCAAGTGCATTATACACGTATAAAACTATAATAAGCCTATCAATTGTCAGCATTCATACATGTCACATGATCAGAGTGCTCCATGTCATGCTGTCTTACATCTCATCTGACAGGCTCAGATTTATTATGCAACCTACAGCAGGAAAATGCCGCAGCAGAAGCTTATGTGTAAGTTTTGTACCCAGTAAACCAACAGTGCTTTTTAAAAGCGTGGTTTAAAAACTGAATTTGAAAATGAACTTTAAGAACAGTTAGCATATTAACAAACCCCAGGGATTTGTTTTTTCTCCCTCCACTCTGCTAGTATATGACATAATAGTTTCAATGTGATCAGTAGTACTCTTATAGCTTGACAATTTATATCTTAAAAATAGCATCCAGTCAGACTCCATATGCATGTAGAATAGGCTTTCCCATCAGTTCTCTGTTCTTTCATGCACTGACTTTATAAGGCAACAGAACAGTGGCTGAAAGCACTCTTTGGCTAGGATCAAAAGGTGGAAGGGGAAGGTTGGGAGAAAGGAGAATGCCTGTTGAACTGCTGTTTCCAAACTAGCTCTGTGAAACACTTTGCACAAGCTCTCTCAAAATCTTTTGATGGGCCACTAAAGTTCATATGCCAAAGTCTGTATCTTCATTATTCACTGTGCTTCTGATAACATTGTGGCACCACACTGTGAGAAGTCCTCTGGTAGCCTTGCACAAGAGATCATGGAGAATACATTTTCTCCCTCTACTCAAGGCTCATGCATCCTTTCTATTGCTGTTATGCTGCAGGAGGAAGATTTGGGCACTGTTTTGGCCTCTGGTGATTGGTGGTTTAGGACCAGATATATGAACATACAGATTATTTAAATGTAAACATCTGTATATGAAAAGAAGAAATGATCATACATTCATTTAAATATGTTACTCACATTCCACAGAAGCTATTATGTGAATTTAAAATAGTTGCTTCCCATTTTTATGCCACATTAACCATATATTCAAGTTCTGAAAAGCTCCTCAAAATGAATTATAGGCAAATAGGCATGATGAGCATCTCTCGTGGAAGTATCCTAATCTTCCTTCAAAATCAACTTACTTTGCCTACCTCCTCCCTGCACCCACGATAGTCATACTTAAGTACAAGATAATTTAATTGAAGACGAATGTATGAAAAAGCTAATCTAATTACTCTTACTAACCAACTAACCACCAGCTAATCTAATTACTCTTACTAACCAACTAACCACCTTCTGTATACAGAGAATATAGACTGTCAGTTCTGTCACTGATTTCTCACATTGTGATGTATCTATGCCACTGGTATGTCGCAAGCTATGATTGAAACTACAGTGTTGCAAGGGAAATATACTACAGTGAAAGTTGTAACCATCATCTGCTTTCTTAACTGTAAACTTGTAGTAAACCTCATTGACTTCAATTGGATTCATCCCAGGTATGTATAGGACTGCAGCCTTAATGGCTCTGTGGAGAAGCCTTTGTTCAGGGTTTAGTTTTTTTAAAAAAACAAATAAGGTAACAGTAAAATCACTAAGGGGGGGTATTAGGAAAATCACTCAATTTATAGTGTACAAATGTATCGTAAAGCTACTGTAAAAGTTGCACCTGGCAATAAACAGTTCTAGGCCACTGCTATTATGATTCACAAAGAAAACTGGATACTAGGTCCCCCAATAACTGCACTGCATGCATCTCATTATGACCACAGTGTACAAATGAGATCATCCTCAGAAGGCGGTCCTTCCTGCGCCTGGGCCCCTGGACACACCCCTGACTAAGTAGGTTCCATTTCTAGGTCTAAGCTTCATTTATCTAAATAGGCATTACGGGCCAAAGCCAATCAGGAAAGGGGTGGGGGTGGTTAAGGAATTATATAAGCATCAGCGCAAGAGTGCCCTAGGCACTTGATTGGCGCTGCTGAACACCCGCCCTCCCACCCTTAGTGTGGTTCTTGGCCTTGCTTTGGACTATGTGTGAGTTGCCTGCATTTGGCAAATTGGCACCGGCCACTTGGTTTTTTGCCTTGCCCCTTAGCAATCATCACAACTTTCCAGGTTTGGCGGTTAGGCATTGGCTTAATTTTGTGTGTGGAGGGGAGGTGTGGCCGTCACGTGCACCTCAATGATCAAAAGGTATTCCGTTAAGGGAATCTGGGGGTCCCGGATCTCGTCCGAAGTCCGCTTGATGGGCTAGGGCCATGCCGGGATCACAGGAACCTCGCGCTAAGCTTCTGTCAGGCAAAACCCCGATGTTGCTGCCCTGATGGGTTTACCTACATAGACTTTGTCAACTGGGGCAGTAATCCGTTATAGTCTTCAGCCAATGCCTATGCCAATACCACTCACATTTAATTTGCAATCAATAAAGTTGTGGCCTTAATGTTACCCATCAACCTTAATTCTGTGTCCTCGTGTAGTTATTTCATGGGGGGGCTGGCTTGGGGCCTCAAGACGCAAATTCCTTTTTCCACACTACTCAGACCACCCATACATCAATTTTCCATCATTAAATGTAAGATGCAAAGCCTCTCTCTCTTATATATTTAAATTGTTCCTTGTTGGATTTCCCAACCCCATTTTTATATCTGCTTATAATTTGCAGAATGTATTTTTATTGTTCTGTTTATTTTTACATTTTATTTTTTATTGAGGGTTCACAGCTTTAGCATTCTGTTCATCTAATCGGTCTAATCTGTCTCTTGTTAATAGCACTGCACTTAGGAGAGTTAGAATATTTTCATTTTGTTCCATCTTCCCCTTAATTGGCTTCCTTAGTAAATTTATGTTCCCAAGGCAGGAAGCAGTGATTAATCATATGCACAAATATGCTACCATGTTTACTGTTTAGTTGAAAAAAGGGCACTGTTAAAAATTTGGATGTTAAGTCATAGCATTGCTTGATAACTGCCTCTTGGAATTCAGGCAACACACACCCACACACCCACCCACACACACACACACACCCATCCCTCTTCCTATTCATATTAGTTTAGTGTTCTAGAATTCCTGTGGTTCAATTTGATTTTTAGTGTCAACCCACATAATCACTTGCAAGAGTTTTGGGGTTGCAAACATGAAGCTACCATTTGTATGTACTAACACATCTCTGTGGAGCCTGTATTTACACAGCCACTGTATTTGTGTGATCACATCAACCTGACAAGGGGCTAATGGAATTATGCAAAGAAAAAACACCCATGTGGTGATGTCACTACATTTAATACAACGGGTGCCTGACTCTTATCAGGGTGCAATCCACTTGTAATCACATAAGAAGTGCCAAACATTTGAACGGGTCTTGAACAATTCATACATACTTGCACCATGTTTTCACTTCTTTTGAACTCTAAAAGAAATTTCATGAATTGAAGTTTTGACCTGGGAATATATATTCCACTACACTTCTGTACTTCATGGTTCTCTTTTCATTTCAAAAACAAGTCTTGTGGGAAAGGGAGTCCAAATTTCCAAGGGATTAGCAGTGGGCTTCTTTGGGAATCTGCTCTGTACAGTTTCCAGCCACAATGATCAATAAGGTAGAAAATGATATGGAACTACCTATGCATGTATATACATATGCAAACATTGTGTTGAATTGACAGTTTGTGAATTAAGTATAAGGCTTAGGCCCAACCGAGCTTCCTTGACTCAGACAGAGTCAACTACAAACAGATTTTCTCCACTTTCTCGCTTCACACAGAGGATTAGACCAAGGTATGGAGAGTATGTAAATCAACCACTGAAAAATTCAAGAGAGTAGCTGTGTTGCTGCCATTATTCTTAGTGATGTTTCTTTTAATGCTTAGAATGAAGCAGATGGTTCACAAAAAAAAGAATTGATTCACAGTTCCGTGCTGGATCTTAAAATGTAAGGATCCATACAGAATGAGCATTTTAACAGCTAAAGTGTTAGGCAATTTGCATGCAAGCAATTGTATAGTAGGTAAGGTTTTGTAATGGGCTATAAAAATGCATTTGTATATTTCATTTCAGAAATATCTCTGTGTATTAAAATGGATTTTGTGACCATTCTGTTCTCACTAAATTACTTGTTTTTAAAAGGATGGAAATATTTCAGCGAAAGAGAAAAAACAAACCAGAAAAACCAAGCAACATTTATTTAAAAAAAAAATACTGTAGATTTATACTTACTCTACAGCAGTCATGAAAGCAAACATTTAACAATAACACACACATATACCAACAATGAACCCTGGGAAGCAATTCGTCATTGCCCTGCTCTTTGGAAATCTCGTAATTACAAATCAATTTTTAATCATCTCAACACTCAAAATTGTGTTAATGCTTTCACTCAATTAAAAAAAAAAAATCATTCAGTTATTCTTGATGTTAACATCTTCATTCAGTAGCTGCTCTTAACAGCCGCTCTTGTATTTCAACCTTTTTTTAATAAAAAAAAATAGGTAACTCAAACTAAATTACCTTGGTTCTAACTTCCACTCCAGAGTTAGGCCACTCATCTTCCTTTAAAATGAGACACTGTCTCAGTATTTATTTTTTTACTATATGAAATGTTCTCCAAGGGTTCAGTCTTCACATGATAATGAAGTTATCATATTTGACATTGATTCTCATCTTTAGAAGCAATTCAAACCCCTCTTTTCAGACTATTTAACAATCTTTGGCTTTCATCCCCGTGCTAGGGACAAAAACACTAGGAAAGTATGAATCTCTCTATTTGTGATCTATGTCGCTTCCTTATTTCTATTCTATATTAGCATTAATCAGTTGTTTTTCTTTCTCTCCTCACCCCGTTTCCCCCCTCAAAATGCACATATTAATTTATTAGGCTACATTTTAAAATGTGTGTTTTAATAAGTACTTCGATGCGTGCTGAAATGATATTTTTCTCTCAAAATGCATATTGAAACCTGTATTTAGATATATTAAGACCACTGAGAATTGCATCACAACATTTGGAGAAGTGTAAAATCTATTGGGTTAATTTAGTTCCAGTCTGCACACTAGGGTATCTCCACTAAGCACGGTTTATAAACCTCCTAGGGACTTCTGTCTGATCAATGTTAGTAGGCAACATGACTAGATAAACCTTTTGTCTAATCCACCAAGGCATTTTCTTGGGAATAAAAAAATAAAAAAAGAAGAGTAGTGTTGTATTGAAGTCTGAAAACTAAATATCATTTAGGAAAGGTCAAAAGGCTCAACAAGATGTTTTGGTGTTTGTTTCTTTTGTATTCTGTTTTCAACTGCTACAGGTAAAGAAGATGACAAGTAAATATTCTCTCCACGCCCTCCCTACAATGTAAAAGCTTGCCAATGAAAAAGATGCAGTATAATTCTGCAATATAGTTGCTAGTATCATGATAAAAGTGTGCACAAGAGTTAAAAAAAAAGAAAGATCATATGAAAGTCCCACTAGTTTCAATGAAAGATTTTGTGTGTTTAGCCAGAAACATAAGAAGAAACGCAACTGAGTTCTAAGGAGTTTACTCCAAACAGAGGTGGGTTTAGGGGAGTGCGACTGGTTTGCCTGCACTGGGCACTGAGCCAAGAGGCTGCTGCAGGGGGCACCACAACAATGACTGAGAATGGAGCATGAGAGGTGAGGGGGCGCCATGTTTTGACATCGCACAGGGTGCCACTGAAATGTTAAAGCCCAAAGTTTGCTCCAAAGTAAGCATTCATAAGAATGCAGGCTTGTAGCACAAACCTTAGTAGGCTTATTTGGTTTGTCTAAACCCCAATGGTTTCAAGCTATGCTTTAACTTCCAAAATGCACCCACAGCTGTAGTTTTGCTTGTTGTGTTATCTGCTGCAGAAACAGATGTTTGGAAAAGGCACAAAGAAAAGCTCTCCATCCAGACATGTGTCATGACACTTCCCTCTTTTCACAAATCACGATGCATGTCTATAGGGAGTGTTGTCTTTTGTGTCTTTTCCAAACAACTAGCAGACATGCAACAAACAAAACTGTACATCTGTGGATGCAACCTGGAAGTTGGAGTTCAGTGTTTGAAGCCAAATATTTTTTGAACATTACACGGGGAAAGTGGGTCTAAAGAGAGTACAGTATTTCTAATAGAAATTATCAATACTACTGTAGCAACTGAAACATGCTGTGGATATAAAACTGATGCAGAGTACCGACACATGAAGGCAGGATCCAAATAGCTCCTTTAGGCCCATGAAATGGGCTGGGAAGCACAGCATTTCTTTTTAAACATGCTATATCTAAAGCTGCCTTTGAAACACAATGTTGAAAAATATATTTGGCACACTATGTAGGTGGGTGGGGAACAGGGAGTGTTGTTCATGAAAGGCAAGCTTAACGCTTAGTGGGGCATGTGAGCTTGATGTAAACTTGAATCCATCTTATGCTTTAACTGTAGGTGTATTCAGATGTGGGGCACATTGCATTCATTTTTTTTTCAATTATAATGCTAGAGCTTCTATCATGTTTCCTAATATTTGTTTCAGACTCATTCACACCAGTTGGCGTAGTGTGACACAACAGCAGACATCACTGGGTGAGATGCTACCACCCCACCATTTCTGCATGTATGTATTTCTGTTCCCACATGACTCACCCATGACAATGACATGAAAAAAGTGAGTGCTGTCATATTGCTCTGAATTTCATCACTTTACACCTACAACTTTCTGGGTTAGTGGGATTACAAACAGATTCCCCCCACCCCCCGGAAGCAATTAACATGGACATGGGTGCTAAACTTCTGCTATATTCTACTAGATTTCTCTAAGTGGCTTTTATGGCACACAAAAACTCAATGTACAGTAAGCCTGCAACTCCCACACATTTAACTTGTGCACTTCCAGCATTAGATGCATTGCAACAAACAAACAAACAAACAAACAGGGGAGTGGGAAAGGGGTAGGGTTCTGGGAAAAATGACTTTGGCAATGGCTGGGATAGCTCAGTTGGTAGGGCGCAAGACTCTTAATCTCAGGGATGTGGGTTTGAGACCCATGTTGGATGAAAGATTCCTGCATTGCAGGGGGTTGGACTGGATGACTTGTGGTTCCTTCCAACTGTACAAGTGTATGATTCTATGAGCCCCACCTACCATTGAACCCAATGGGTGTGCGATCCCAGAAAATAACCCCCACATACCTAAGTTGCAGGCCTGCTGTAATGCAGAAATTAGAAGTTAGGAAAACATTAGGGAAATGGAATAAACTCCTGCACAAATGCAGTCCATGTGACACTTCTGCTTTGGGAGTGAGCCGGTAGCCTTCCTCCGGCAAAATGCTAGTGCTCATCTACTGTTCCATTGAAAGCCCTCATTAGCTTGCAGATGTCCTCAGGCTACTACATCTTCTTCCTCATTGTGTACAATAGGCTTAACTGCTCAAGGTACAGCCTTCCCAGCTTCCCAAGTGTAATTGTAGCCTTTTAAAATTCAAACGGAAATATTCTTCATTAATTGTACAAATGTAATATCAATATAAAGTATGTCTTCCCTGAAAAAAGTAGGCTTTAATTCTGATTAATTTAGTTGTCTTAACATTTCTTTTACATTCATGCAAAAAGTACAATAGCAATTAAGAGCATGCTAATGGGCTTATGCTAGTTTTAACTCTAACAGCTGGGAATTGTAAAAAGAAACTTATGGAGAATGACAACACACACACACACACACACACGGGACAGGCAGCTCACTCTCAGTAGTATTCCTACGTTTTCTCCAAATTTTACATTAGGAAGTGTTGCTCCTCATGCATTGCCATAAACAATTGCATTCCCCATAAAGCAAGCCAGAAAAAATCATGGAAATTTCCCTAGGTGCAGACTTAGGCCCTCTCCTTTACATATGATTGAGGCTACAATGGGTGCAAAACCCCAGTCAACTTATAGGTATCAGGAGAATACATCAGCTCTGTGCCAAATGATGTTTTGAATCATCCTAATTTGGATCAAGGCCTCCGAAAAAAAGGCTCATGTTGTTCTGTTATTTTTGTATAGCTCTAAAGTTTTATTTGTTTCTATAGGCCTATAGGCTTTTCAAGAAGTGGGACTGTCCCAAAGGTTGCTTCTGGGGCACCGAAGAGTTCAGGGTTGTTGTGGTTTCATTAAAGCATTTTTCTTCATTCAATGTTCTGCATTAATAAAGCCACTGTTACCACCCAGAGTGCTTTAAAACTCCACAGGCAGCATTATAGAGAGCCCCAAGTATTAAGGCCTATCACCAGAAAGGCTGGTATGAAGCTTGAAAAATATTCAAGCAAGAATACACACCGCTCGTCCCCTTAATTATTTTAATGTACGGAAAAGCAAAACACAAACACCTGCTCCACCCTTGAAGATATGAAAGTAATATGGAGTAAAATTGTTACCTTTTATTTCACCTACAAAATGTTCCTGGACCAGTTTGTCTGCAAATAGGCTGACTAAATCCACTCTGGTAGGACTCCTGTGTCAGCAAATTTCATCAACTTTGGTCAAAAGTGTGTGGGGGGGGGATAGTGCCATTTTTAGATTCCCATTTATAGCGGCTGAGGAACACAGAGCCTCATTTATACCAAGAGGCTCAGAACTCAGATCAAAGCACAGAGAGCACTGGGTATTCAGAAATGGATGGACCAGAATTTTTTAAAATTCACTTATACAGATATAAGAAGAATATTGTGCCTGTGTACACTCCTGATGGAGAAGAAGAAGAAGAAGGAGGAGGAGGAGGAGGAAAGAAGAAGAAGAAGAAGAAGAAGAAGAAGAAGAAGAAGAAGAAGAAGAAGAAGAAGAGGAGGAGGAGGAGTTTGGATTTGATATCCCGCTTTATCACTACCCAAAGGAGTCTCAAAGCGGCTAACATTCTCCTTTCCCTTCCTCCCCCACAACAAACACTCTGTGAGGTGAGTGGGGCTGAGAGACTTCAAAGAAGTGTGACTAGCCCAAGGTCACCCAGCAGCTGCATGTGGAGGAGCGGAGACGCGAACCTGGTTCACTAGATTATGAGTCTACCGCTCTTAACCACTACACCACACTGGCTCTCAGTGTGTGGCAGTTTTCAATGAAACGTCAATATAGCATAGAGAAACCTGATCCAATGCTATATGGAAGTATTATTCCACACATTGCATTCAATAGTTTTTTTACTATTTTGCACCAATAGGCAAAATGTATCAGTACACATGTACCCACAGCACCAATCAAAGGCTTAGGTGTAGTAATTCAAAGTTTAAAGTGCTGAGTGGATTGGATGCATCTCTTAAGATCAGGATGCAGTATATTAATGTTAATTAAGAACAAGGTTCATCTTTGGTGAAAACCTCGATGAGACAAATGCATATGATTGGTAGGGATGTCTACGGACCCTTAGCCTAAAAGTAAAGAAAGCTAAGGAGTTAACAAGGCTAAATCGAAGCTGTTATATATTGTCTAGCAGAGTGTATTATGTGCATATCATTATACATATATCACTATATAACAGCAATTGCTATATTATGAAAGTACGTTGTGGGTATGTATCCCATGTCGGGGAAAGATTGTTGTTTAAGCTTTTGAAATAACACCATTCCAATTTTGGTGGCGATTTTGATCTAACAATTGATATCAATTTTTGCTTTTACCAAAAAAACAACAAAAAACTTGAAATCTTTAAGGGTAGAGAATAGAAAGGGATTGATTCTACCCAATATGTTTATTGCTTCTTAGAAAGATACAATACTTAAAAGATGACAGCAGTGACCTATATTGCACATACAAGCATCTGGCCAGCATAAAGAAGCACTTTTGAGATGTTTTACAGTTCTTTCCTCTGGCTTGAAATAACTATCATGACCAGCCCATAAAAAATTATGGAAGCTCATCTTCAGATACTTTCAGCTTCTTGTTATGGCTTTTGTTACCTTTCTGTTGCTGTGGATAAAATGTTATTGGTGTTTTGTAGCGCATTTAAAATGAATGCTACACTATACTATATTAATGGCTACAAAATTAAAATACAGTGTTATTGCTGTAAGAGATTGGATTTATTTTTCTTTTAGGTATTTGGGGGAAGCTTCACTTACAACCAACAACCATTGATTTCTTGTCACAATGCCATTAAAATATCGTAAACATTATATGAAAAGGCCCATATATATATATTTATTTTAAAGAACATTTTGTGGAAGGATGACTTTTTAGTGCATACTACTGGTGGAAATGAAGACATTCTTAAGTACTATTGACTATAGGGCCAGGCTAGGCCTGCATAACAAGCTCTCATGTGACCTCTGTTTCTGAAGTCTTAGAAAGGCAGGAAAAACAACGAGGTTTCTCATGCTACTGGATTGCTATATGTCAAGTGTGGGGAACCTCGAGCCTTCCAGATGTTGCTCAACTATTACTCTCATCAGCCCCAGCAAGCATGGCCAACGGTTAGGGATGGTGGGAGTTGGATTTCAGCAACATCTAGAGGGCAAAAGATTTCCCATGCCTGCTATACATGATGGGTGGGATTTTTCAACTTAGTAAGTCACAAACTGGGTAGGCTGACATTCCAGCAGGTAAAACGCAGAGAGTTGTTACTTGGTGCACCTCCCTGTTACACAAGCTCAGGTGCAAATACTTGTTTTTACTCTGTGTGGCTGAGATACAATAGCTTCAAAAGTAGCGATCAATATTAAGCTTAATTTCTTCCAAATTAAAATGATCTTTTATGCAAACATATGGTATTTCACACTTGCCATTATGGTATAACCTCTCTACCTAAATAGCACTACAATAGTGGTATTTATCATCACACCTTTGCTGTGCTAGTATTTTAAACAACAGCTAGTATTGTCACATAGCAATAAATTAAGAGTAAGGCTGCAGGATGACCTTCACCTTTGACTTAGTCTCTCACACTGTTTTTTTGTAATGGTAGACTGCATCTTCTAGATATCAAAGTGCTGCATGTTTCCTTTATATATACTTTTTTAAGTCTATGAAGAGAAAAATAAGAAAAAGAAAAGAAAGGCAGGAGTAAAACAAGCAGTAAGCAGTCAACAACATTCACTAATATTTTCTTGAAAAATATTTATTCTAGTGCAGTTTTCTCTATAACCTGATATATTGTATGAATACAGGTATTCATTACGTTGTAGGAATGCAGGTATTCTCTATAACCTGATAAGGTGTGTGAATGCAGGTCTTTTGTGAAGATGCACAAAATGTTCCTTAATCTGTGCTTGCAGTGCTTGCATTTCATCATTTCTACTGTTGAATAGTTAATTTATAGGGTGTTTTAAAAAAATAAAAAATGATGTACTGCTTTGCCCCAATTAACTGCAGTCTATGCTATCCTTGACCTAGCCATACTGTGACAAAACCAGATACAGAAGCAATTTTCCACAGAACAGTCACAAAAGCCAATCACTTTCTTGAGTTTGATAGCTTTATATACTGTGTGCTTCTTCAAGTATTTTGGCCTTTTAAGACTTCCATTCAAATAATGTAGGAAAATATGTAGGGAGGAGGGATGCACAGACACAAAGAATGAATTTAAACCTATAATTATGCCCCAAGAACCCCATGCAGTTTGCAAAGACAGCTTAAAAAATAGTAGCACAGTAATTCTATGAAGGGATGGTTATGATGATAACAATATTTTTGGCAGATCATGAACGCTTTTAATGAACTCTAACTGGGCACTCCAACCAATGAATAATATCTTAAGGCTCATTAACTGATCTTGGCTCAACCAGATAGGTCGCAATTACATACAAGTTGCTCTCAAGCAGGTTTTATGGTGAGTCAGAGACCCTCTAATCAGCTTCTGGAGTGTAATGTGGATCTGTAAATATTCACTCATTAATCAGCATCCCAGCTTGTCCCTAAACCTCAGAAGAGCACAGGTACCGGTATCTTCCCAAGTGCTCAGCTTACACACCATGAATTTTCTAGCATCTTGTCACAGGGTATAATTTATTTATTCAGAAGGCACAAAGACAGCATAAGCTCCAAGGATTTGGGTGGTTTGCACCTCTTTCACACACTGTCAAAGTCAATACTGTATGGCAAGCACTAGGCTTAAGTGAATGAATAAATATTGCTTGACGGTGGAAGGAATGGCAGAATTAAATCCTTTAATATGGCTCAGGCGCTAGGACTAAGTTGCATCATACAAGTCAAACCAAAGAACAGGTGCATATACAATCTCTGTCTACCGAGGCTATTGACACATCGCCTGGCAACGCTCTTCTTGTGCATTTAACCACTGCATGCTAAGCAGAAATTCAACAGTTGTGCCTTTTTCTGTAATAAGGTAAGCATTCCCCTGCCGAAATCCTGTCTATTTCATAGGAGCCCCACTGGAAGTGGGGAGAGAGAAATTCAATACTGCTCTCTAAAACAATTTTTTTTTTAGCTTGCAGTCTCCCTACATGGATTTTGAGGAATTTATGATTTGGAATTAGCCAAACTCAGTGGCTCTGAGTATGAATCCCTATAAGGATGTTTGAGAAGCCTGTCTTGATGAAGCTTGAAACCTGTACTTCTGGGAGGGAAACTATGGATCTGTAACTCCTCACGAAACTACAGTTCCTGGAAATTTTGTATGGCTCTCTTAGATGCTATTCAGGGAGGCACAATAAGATAATTCCAAAAGCATGGTAACTCCCAGGAGAGCCAGTGTGGTGTAGTGGTTAAAAGCGGTAGACTCATAATCTGGGGAACCGGGTTCGCATCTCCGCTCCTCCACATGCAGCTGCTGGGTGACCTTGGGCTAGTCACACTTCTTTGAAGTCTCTCAGCCTCACTCACCTCACAGAGTGTTTGTTGTGGGGGAGGAAGGGAAAGGAGAATGTTAGCCGCTTTGAGACTCCTTCAGGTAGTGATAAAGCGGGATATCAAATCCAAACTCTTTCCCTGAAAGGACCATCTCTCTAGTCACCACCTGCATCGCTCCAAATGGCAGAGGTATCTGGCCGTAGAAGAGCCTCTGCTGATGACCTCAGCACACAGAACCATTGATATTGGAAGAGGCAATCCTTCAGGTATGTTTAGAACAAAACAATTATAGACAAGGAGCTCATAGCAGCATCACCTGAAGACTTATGGTTTAAAGAAGCAAGCACCATTGTGTCCTGATTTTCTTTCTTTGTCTTTCCCCAGGAAATGGCTTGCTTGGATGGTTTTCCACAAAAACCCTTTCAAGCTTGCAAAAAATGATCCTTTGACATTAAAAATATTGTGAGCAGGTAAACAAAAGAATGTTTTCATGAACCGAGTTGGTGAATCTTATTTTGAAGTTTAATTAAACAGTGCCAAATAAAAGTGAGAACAAGCTAGTTTTTTTGTTTGTTTTTGTTTTGGATTGGAGGAAGTCACGGTCTTGCAATTAATTTAAAAATCTGTGCTGCTATGTTTCTTTTTCTCTTCCCCCTCCACGCACACACCCTTTTTCATTGCATTACCATTGTCCTTGGCTACTCAAGGCCTTCAACTTCTAAAGTGTACCTTGTGGAGAAAACTAAAAATGTGGCTGTCAGTGTTCTTTTTATTTTATTTTCTTTCCAGCTCTGCCAGCATTATTGTAACTCTCTTTCAAAGTGTTATGTTTTAGACAGTAAGTGGATTTTGACCAATACTAATTCATACAGACTATGAAAAGGAGAAAACAAGTCAGGGCTAGGTCAGGTGTGATGTGGAGGGTGGGGGGGGGGAGCTTCTATTTTGTTGCTTCTGTTTGTGATACTTGCACCTTTTCAGGACATTCACATAATACCTATATTATGAAACCAGAGAATACACTCACACACACACACACACACACACACACACACACACACACAGAGAGAGAGAGAGAGAGAGAGAGAGAGAGAGAGAGAGTAAAAGGTTGCACTTTCCCATTTGCCCTTGTATCACGAGTTTGATACATTTTGAAAAGCCAAGGAGCAGAGCCAATTCATTCTGTGAATCATTTTATAGCATATACATTTTCCCCTGATGCAGTACCACACCAGGCAAGATAGTTGGTGCATATAAACTTTTGTCAGTAGGCAATGAAAACCCCCAGCAATGGCACAGCATTTTTAGTCAACAACAAATTTAATGCAAGTTAGCATGGTGGGAAGGCTGATCCCTGGTCAATCTTCAGTAACTTGCTGTGTTCTGAGTCTTTCGCCAGTCAGCAAGGAAGGGGAACCTGAGGATCTCCAGATGTTGTCCAACCCCCCCATCAGCCCCACCAAGCATAGTCAGGGATGTGAGGAGTTAGAGTTCAACAGCAGCTGCTACCTACCACCACTGCATGTGACAAGAGGGCCTTCTTGGTTGCAATGCAAACTTGAGTGTTGCCAGCTGATTCCACAACCCAGTGAAGAAGCACCAGGACCTATAATACCTCCCTTCCTAGGCTAGTCTGGCAATCTGCGCAACTCACCACTTCGAGTGAGAAGTAGAGTTCCAACCTTCAATCAATCTTTATTGTGGTCAAAGACCAGACAGCAAAGTTAACAAGAACATATGCCACATCCTCATGAAGAAGCAGAAGTAATTAAAAATTCCCTATAAATGTATTTACATTAAAAACAACACTCCTTCAGCTAAAGTCTGTATTCCACAGATTAAAATCAGTACTCATTAGCCAACCATCACTGCAACTGCAGCCTGTCTTGTCCTCAATGCCATAAAACAGAATTTCACAACAGGCCTGATAAGTAGAGTTCCACCCTTCAATTCAGCTCTTCATATGTCTGTAGCAATTTGCAATTTGTTCTTTAAATCCTTATGAAAATTTGCTAGCATTTCAGTGTGAATTTCGCTTAATAAGCACATTTTTGCATGCAGTTTTGACTAATATACAGATTTTTTGCAATCCATTCTCCTTATGTTATCCATTTCCATATGCTATTTTCATAACATATGCATACAGGAAGGTAAACCCAAGCGTTGCACCGTAAAAGAAAAGGGGGGCAAGATACCAAGGCTACAAAATACCTATGCACCTAGCACAAGCAAAATGCCCAAAAAACCTCTCCAACCAGAAGCCACCATGGTGCATCCTTCATGCAGGGGTAAAGCCAGCCCTCTGCCTTCCTCAAAGCCATCCCTGGCCTGCTTCCCAGCTCCTTTGCTCCCAGTCAATTACTTCCTGAACGTTCAACGATGCACCTCTCTTTATGACGCTCTGAGCCGACTGAATGGCCAGCATCGGCAGGAGCCTCCTTGCCTGGCCTTTGCTCCACCGCCCCCCCACCGCCTATTGGCTGATTTGAACCATGACCAGGTGGGAGCCCTGCAGCCTCGGCGGCCAGCCCAGGGAACAGAGCAAGGGCCAGGCAACTATGGTGTGGCTCCGGAGGCCAGGGAGCCCATACTGGGTCGCAAAAGCCACCCACTGAAGCGACTGGTCATTATGGACAGCTTCCCCAACATGCATTTTTGTACTCATTAATTTGGTTGGAGAATTGCATTGCAAAATTCAGAGATGTGCAAATTTTGATTGGATAGTACATTTTGGTTTGAGAAGGGCGAGTTGGGTAGTTTTCTAATTAAAATACAAGCCAAACTGAATTTCTCTTCTATCCCCAATAGCAACACAGACTCTCAAAATGCACCTGCCTTGCCTCAGCTTCCCTTACACCGGTCTTGTCCTCCAACACTTCACTTCATCTATCCATTTTTGTATTTGACCTCCAGACTGTTCATGGCTACATCTCCTACTTCCTGTATTCAGTTCCTGTTGCCTGATCCAGTCCTTCATCTCCTTACTGTTTACAACTACAGTGGTACCTCGGGTTAAGTACTTAATTCATTCCGGAGGTCCGTTCTTAACCTGAAACTGTTCTTAACCTGAAGCACCACTTTAGCTAATGGGGTCTCCCGCTGCCGCTGCACCGCCAGAGCACAGTTTCTGTTCTTATCCTGAAGCAAAGTTCTTAACCTGAAGCATTATTTCTGGGTTAGCGGAGTTCTTAACCTGAAGCGTATGTAACCTGAAGCGTATGTAACCTGAGGTACCACTGTAAACCTCCTGCCTCTAGCCCATGTGCTGATTGCCCTGTGCATGTCAGACCCAGACTCTATTGCAGCCTTTCACAAGTTAAGCCTGAAACCAGAGAGCTAGATATAGCCAAATTTTTGGACTATTTCCCTGTTTTGTAGAAAATAATAATTAAGTAATGGAAAACATAGCACTGAAGATCTTCTTGCTGATCTATAAGCCTTTAATTCAACACTTGCAGATAAAAATTGTGGGGGGGGGAACCATCATTAATTCCATTAAAATATGGTGTTTCTTTCCTATTTTTAGTACTTCACTGCTGATTTTTATATCAATGATCTTTCAGTCTGTTGCTAACACAGACAGTTGCTTAATAAGAAAGAGATTAATGAAAATTCTGTGGTATTTCTGGTTATCTAAATAGATTATGAGCAGTCCCTGTATTTTTTTTTATAACCACTGTAGAAAATTCTCTGTACTTCAAAAGATGCTGCTAAAAGATGTAATTGCTTAAAGAAAATTCAAACACAGAAGAGGTCTTTTTTGGGACTGCTTTATTTAAAGTTTGCAATTACATGATAAATTAAATGCCTACCTTGGTACTATGTACTACAGAATACTGAGCATTAAATGTTTGGTTTTGAACATTATTAGAGGGTAGAAAATGCTAATCGAGTATTAATGTCATTGCAGCTAAAGTGAAAACTGGCATGGGATGCAAGCAATCTTAGAAAGTAAAGGCAGAGCACAAGCAAGGGGTTTTGAACTCATGTACAGCAAGCAATCAGTAGGCTGATTAAACAAGTCAGGAAGAGAGGCAATGAGCCATTCAAAACAGTGCTGGGTTTGTGGCCACATTCTTCACCACCACCTGCTTCTATGATAAGACATTATTATATATGCCATGAAGTTTAGTGGAATTTAGCTAGTTTGAAAGGAATGAATCTGGAATAGTCATCAGCTTTACAATATAATATTTAGCTCCACCCAGAATGGGAGGAAATGGTCGGTGTTTCCTGCTTGGCAGGGGGTTGGACTGGATGGCCCTTGTGGTCTCTTCCAACTCTATGATTCTATGCTAGGTCTGCATGCAACAACTCAAATGGTCTTTTTATTGTCTGCTGCTGTTTCTAGACACAGATAAACAAGTCTGAGCAATAAAACAATTATAGCATTTTCAATATTATCCATTATAGTTAATGGCAGGGGGAGTTTAACAGACCTGATTTGGACCCAAATAAATCAGATTGGGCTGTTTCTCAAAGATACGGGTACAGGTCAAATCTACAAATATAAAAGCACATCCATGATAAATTTTGCAATAAATTTTGGGTGATGTTTTCCGAGCAAAAAATTATTTGTAAACTCTAAGCTTCTGAGGCTCAATTAGGTATGGGCCATAGTGACATCTACTGGAGATGCAAGACCTGATTTGCATAATATAATCAGTTCCATATATCTGATTTCTTTGTATGCTTCAGCAAATTATGACTTGGCAGGCTGACAGGCAGAGAATGAAAACCTATTTTCGTTCTGCAGTTTGAAAATTGTTAGTCCTTTATGGATATATACCTATATATGGAATGCTCTTCAGTTTTGCATTAAACTTCTTAACTGCTAAATAAACAGGAAGGATAAACTTCATTGAGTCCAATGTTGTGTACTATAGCCACAATGCTCTTAGACAAAAAGGTATGTCCCATATGTTTCTATCACCATTCTTATTGTTCAACTAGCTGACCCGGCCACGGCTTGCTGTGGCTGATTTGGTGAAATGATTTGGTGAGATACAGCATGAAGGAGAAAGCATATGTTTACTTACACCTTATCTCATTAAAGTTCAGTCTATGTGTTCTCCGTTTGCCCCTCCCATGTTTGTCTTCGTTTCTACAACTGTTTATTACTACAGTGGTACCTCGGGTTAAGTACTTAATTCGTTCCGGAGGTCCGTTCTTAACCTGAAGCACCACTTTAGCTAATGGGACCTCCTGCTGCCACTGCGCCGCCAGAGCAGGATTTCTGTTCTTAGCGGAGTTCTTAACCTGAAGCGTATTTAACCTGAAGCATACTTAACCCGAGGTACCACTGTACTATTCCTCCCGGCGTGGCTCTATGCCTGCCAGCAGAGCCAGCAGTAGTGTTTGTGGGCGCTCTGTCTGTCGATTGGATGGTGGTAGTGATGTCGGGAAAGGAGGAGGAGGGGTCAGA
This sequence comes from Darevskia mixta, assembly GCA_034641385.1. Classification (NCBI taxonomy): domain Eukaryota; kingdom Metazoa; phylum Chordata; class Lepidosauria; order Squamata; family Lacertidae; genus Darevskia; species Darevskia mixta. Next base: position 14,852,071 of record JAWWNH010000058.1, read on the forward strand.
AACAGGTGTGTTGTGCTGTGCTGTTTAACGTCCACTGGAGGGCACTATATTTTTTTGCACAAAATCACATTTTTACCTGGGAAAGGTGTGGTATTTGTGCAATTTGTACTTAACATATGATCACTCCCATATGGGCATGGAACACTGTGTCCAAATTTGAATGGAATCGATCAAGGGGTTACAGAGAAAGGCGATTGTTAACAATCATCCAACTTGAATGATTTTATAGATAGATGATAGATAGATAGATAGATAGATAGATAGATAGATAGATAGATGATAGATAGATTTAAAAAACCCCAACAACTCAAAGTGGGAATACTCAAAGGTAGATCACAATGTGAAACTGCTGAATTACATTATATCAAAACTTAAAGTGCTTTCACTTGTGGAATGCAATGAGACAAATTATTTTTAGAACATTATATGCATTAATTAACTTAGCAATGCCATGATGTCTGTGCCAGTAGCAACTCTATTGTGATTTAACATTGCTAAGTATATAATTTTCACTGTCTCCATTTTTCTGCATTTATTTTCCTTCTGACCTCACTACTTCCACTCCCCATGCCTCCAGTTATGCACATATGACTGCAACTTGGGATAACATTCATCTGATTTGTGCTTCTGATAAAGTGAACTGTAATCCACGAAAACTTATGCCATTATAAATTTGTAAGTCTTTAAGGTACCAAAATATTCTTTGTTGCTTTTACTTTAACTATGCAATCCTACGCACATCTACTCAGCAGTTTCTCCCTGGTAAACTGTGTGTTTTGTATTGCGGCCGCAATCTATTCAAATGCCTCTTCAGCTGAATATCAATTTTAATATTATATTTTATAAATATTTTTACATAGCATATTCGTTTCAATCAAATATTTATTTATTTAAAAACCACCCCACTTAAAATTAACTCGTATTGGCTCATACTTCAAATATCTGCCCTCATATAATCACTTCATAAACTGATAACCCATTGATGAACTGCTGTGACTAAAATATCAGCTAATAAATACTGCTGATTATCCATGTCCCATACATTGTATCTTACAGTACTGAAGGGAAGTGTAGTTCATGTAGCATTCCATTAGAAAAATTAGCTGTTAAATGGAATCAAGATAAAATATGTTCATAAAATTCTCCTTTCACTCACAGGCTGGGAATTGCTATTAACAGGAAGAGGAATGTTTCAGTGTGTGACCTCTCATTGTCCCTGCCATCTACCTTTTCCATTTCTGTGTCAAGAAGACAACTGCTTCTCTTTCAGACAACTACAAATTGCTATAATGTAGTTTGCTTGCAACCTTACTAAATAATCTTCATCTTGCTTAATGCTGTTGCTGAAGCTCAATTATGAGCTTATTTATTCAGAAGTATGTCCCACTTTGTTCAATAAAAATTACTTCCAAGTAAGTGCTCGCCATATCTGAGCTTTAAAATTGATCTGCAGTCCAAAAACACAAATCACATATTTATGTCACGAGGTGGATTCTGAATATACACTCCTCCATTTTCTATTTATTAGATACATAGTGGAAGCAGCCCCTACGTTTCCCTGAGTCCCATAGTCCAGGTATTGTGGCATCTATTGGCAATACAATTGGAAACATCATGCACCAGAACTGCTCCTGTCTGCAAGGATGAAGGGAAGGCTAGCAAGAGCCATTCCCAGGCATGTTGCTTTGTCTTCAGCTACAGTAATTCAGTAAAGTGAGTTCTCCAATGCAAAGAGAGCTCATGTTGCGATAGGGGCAGAATAAGCCACCCCCTGTGGGTTTGGCTAGCTGGCCACAGCTAGCAGTGACCAGTGCTGTTGCTGGGCAAAAGCACATGTAGCCAAATTTGATGGACAGCCCAGCGTCCATATATAGGTCTGCACGTGTGTGCAACCCTTCCCTCTTTGCTGCGAGCTTCGGATCTCCCGCCCCCCCTCCCTGGTATAGGCCTGTGCGTTGACCTTGCTGTGCCTGTCATGGGGCCGTCTGCTTTGAGACAGGGGCCTAGTAGGAATTTTTCCATTTGGCTAATTGGCTGTGCCATTTGGTTTTCGCCTACTATATAGCAACTAGTCACAACTTGTAAGGTTGGCGGTTAGGCATTGGTTGTGTTGGTTATTGGAGCGCGGTAGCCCTCCAAAAGTGATCATGGTACGTGGGAATTCCGTTAAAGTAATCCAGCGGCTCACTATATGCTTGTCCGAACCCGGTAGGGTTGCAGGGCCGTGCATGAGCCCCTGGGACCTCTGGGGAAGGGGGAGGTCTCTGCAGCCCAGCCTCCATTCAACTCTCCCCAGACTGGTTTCCCCCCGCTGACGCGGTGTCAGCTCTGTCCCGCTGGACAGCTAGTCTTCGCTGACTAGACGTCAGCTCTGTCCCGTTGGACAGGTGAACCACTGCCTACGCAACCACTCACGTGTTTTGTATTTTAATAAAGTTGTGGCCAAAACTATGCCAAAAACCCAAACAAAATTTATGTCTCATGTGTGAATTTATTGGTGGGGTGGCTTGGTGACCTCTATACACAACAAATGTAAAGTCCTCCTCTGGTAGGAAAGAGGTTTTATGGTAGGAAGCATAGAATAAATGGAACACGTGATGACACACTCAGGTGTGACAACCATTCAGATGAATCTCTACATCACTATTGGTTTGATGGTGTGCAATGTGGGCAATTATTTGGAAACATTTGAGGTGTTTAGAAGCATATATTTAACAGTATACGTTAAGAAGGAAACACCTGACACATCTTCTCATAAATATAGCAGCAATAATTTCTCCAAATCAGGGGTGGCTATCTATCTGGCCCTTAGGAATGGGACTCTCCACAGGCCAATTTTAGTTCGCTCAGTTTCTCATTTTTTCCAGTCTTAGATTCAGTTATCCACATTTTGCAGTTGCAATTTGATTGTGCAGATCAGCTTACAAGACTCCCAAGTCCTTTAGGCTGGCATGATCAAATGTTTTGTAACTATGACATTAACTGAAAAACACAACAGGAGGAGCACTCAGATTGCAATTGATCTATACACAGAATCCAGTAGTTCTGACCCAATCAAGCTTTGCCCACATCGGAATGTCCCTTACACCAAGTGCCTGCTTATATCCAAGCTACTACTGCATAGTTGATTTGCTTATATGCTTTTTTTCTCCTTTGAATTTTGTTAAACATCATTAAATCTATTTGCTGTCACCTATAATTCAATGAATACACCCCAAACACTCCTCAGTCCATTTGCAGACTCTTCAGAGAGTGCAGAATTAAATGAGTATGCATTAGAATACCTTTTTAAAAGACAAATTAAGACCTGTTGTATGTAAAATAGCTGCCACCTGGGAACCATTTTAGGTGGACTTCCATGACAGCTTTCTCTGCTTTGTGAGCTACTTGTGTTACATTGTGTGCTATAGGGATGGTGGTACTTTCTCCACACCACCATATACTTGGCTCCACTTACAGTCAGTAGTGTAGCAAGGGCGGGACGTAGGGGGTGGGGTGCCCCGGGTTCCAGGGGAGGGGGTGACAAGTTGGCGGCACCTCCCGCCACTCCCCAAGCCAAACCCTGCCGCCCGGCACCCCGTACGAAATGTTGCACATGCGCACTCCATCCGGGCCGGCGCTGCTGCTTCCATGGCGGCCAAGTGAGCCGCCAAGCGTACGCGGCGCGGATAAGGCCATGCTGCTTTTTGCGCGCGGCAGCCCCACCAGCCGCTGAATCGCTCAGCGGCTCACCCGGCCGCCGCGGAAGCAGCAGCGCCGGCCCGGACGGAGTGCGCATGTGCAGGATTCTGTTCATGCGCAGTGCGTCCTGACGTGCATCCTGATGTCATGACGCCCGTCAGGATGCCCCGCCCCCAGCGGGTGCCTCCATTCGCTGCCCCGGGTGCCCGAAAGGCTTCCTATGCCTCTGCTTACAGTACCCAGTGAAATGGTCTGCTGGTATGGAAACACACAATCTAGTCTTACTTCAAGTGACTCTCTTTCCAAGGAAGATAGAACTTGCCATGAGAGGTATATTTTCAGTTACATTCTAGAAATGAAGCATTGCTTCATTCTAGCAATAGCTAGAGCTAGTTTCTTCAGCTTCTGCACCTAATAAGCCTAACTTTGTTTACCTAAGTTACCTAATAGTTACCTAATAAGCCTAACTTGTGTTGATAAAAATAAATACATTCAGCTGGAAATTACATAGAATGTGTTCTTTGTTTCCTGTGAATCACAGCAGATATTCTATTTATAATCAATAAGGAAAACCCATTTATTCATGGTGCATGCTAGTGGAGATAAGGCAGGCACACTTGACATTTAAATAATGAATAAAGTTTTGGGAAATAAAATGTAAGATATGGATGTAATTATTGAACTGTTGAATGTAGCTTCTTACTGTATGGCATTACAACAAAAGAAGAAGGAGCTTGCTGTGCAAGTCATCTAGACAGCCAATAGTTTCATTGGTTGTCAGGAAAAATGGTTACGTTCTACAGCTAAGTATTTAATACATAACTTGCATTTTGTGTATTCATTTGCTCTGTATTTTTATAGAGATGTGCAGAACGGGTAGATAAATTATGTGATAGGGTGTTCTAGTTTAATTAAACCATTTGCCAACATTCCAAAACAGGAAGAAAAGAAAATTTCAATTTGTAGCAAGCTTCAAGCACTTGCAAGTTTAATAAAATAAACTATCTCAATTTAGAAACAATAGGGTTTCTTTCCAACAAGACGTTCTATAAAACCCATGCCAATGCCCCACAATACAGGGACAAGCATGTGTGCCTAGGCATGCCAGGAGTCCTGTGTCTTGACTCCTCCCCTGGCCAACTGCAGGCCCCCTCCCCCAGCCACCGTTTTGCATAGCTGAAGGGAGCAGAATTCCACATTTTCTTCCCCATCTAGGAAAATAACCAGAACTTATATCTGATCAAATCCTTGGTTTGCATCAAAGGCATCTCTATAGGACACAAGTCAAGTAAAACTGTATGTTCCACCTGCCTCTTAAGCACCTATATTACTGCCATTTTGCTGTTGTTTTTGTAATGCAGAGGATTTATTCCCAAATTCTCTAGGAATCTAGGCTAGTGCCTTAAGTTGAATGCCCCACACCACCACCACCTATCTGTGATCTATAATTTAAAAAGAACAGCCTCTTGGGAGGTCCAATTGCCTAACAGCAGAGCTTTTTTTCTGAATGCCACAGCAGGCATCCTGAGAGCTGTAGCACAAGTCCTGTGATCATCTCCCAGCACCAGAAAAGAATAGAATGGAAATAAACTCTGAGGACAGAGGGTGAGTGCTCCCATTGATGTGGTGCTTGAAGCAGCAGCTCTTATCCTAGCCCTGTATGTTGCTGCACCGCAGGGAATAGAATGGGACTTCAACTCAACTGTGTAAACTGCCATCCTATGAGAAATCTTACAAGTTGGTGTGAATGTCGAGATTTGCAAGGCAGACATGGGCATCAATATTTTGTAAAACATCTTGGACACAACTTTTGCTTACAATTAACACGTGCTAAGTTGGGGTCAGTTAAGGTATGGGGAAGGACCTCTTGCTTTTTTCTCAACTTTATCTCATAAATTGGCCTGGCTACTCATGATGTTGCAGGTGTCCCCAGGTCCTCTGCTCACACTGGAACTGTAGTGAAGCCTTGTACCTAGCCATTTACTTAGGTTAAGAGCAGATCATTTCTCCAACAGCTGCTCAGATCTCCTGGTTGATCCTTTCCCCACCAAAATGCATGGCTATTGATATCTCCAAAGCCTTGGGTACTTCTCTCTTATCCTTGAACAAAGAATGTTAGGTCAGGTACATAACCTCACAAACTATGGAACATGCTGTTATGACTACTCACCTTAACAAATCTCAAAGTACTCTGATAACGTAAGTAACAGTCACCTTAAAGAAGATGGGGGCGGGGAATGCCCATGGACAATCAGGGATTTATTTATTCATTTTCCCAAACTTGACTCTTTTAAAAGGTAGATATAAGAAACAACGAATGTGAGATTTCTGTTCTCTCTTCTTTTCCAATTACCTTCGTGCTACCTGCATATAAGACTGGACACTAGACTGAAAACTGAATGCACTTTTCTTTAAAACCAATGGTTGCACAATTTAGAAAAGGTTTGTCTCTTTCCAGAGAACACATAGTTCCATTAAAAGAAATACAATATTGCCTAGTTTATCTGAGTTCCTTTGGGGCATCAGGAAACAAAGCGCTGTTTACTTAGGGTTACAATGGCATGGACTAGATAGGAAACCACACCTGTATCTAAGTTACTATAACGTGCTGCCTACATCTTTCTCTTTCTCTCTGCCTGGCTGCTTGCCTGCCTTAATAGACTGCCCTTTTCCCACCCAGTTTTTGAAAAAAAATCTCCTAGAAAGGAATAAAGTGTTGTTCTCCCACACTGCACACCCCACTCCACACCTAACAAAGCAAGCTGGTGTGAATTCAGGACAATCTGTTTGGGGGCTTTTAGATTTTTCAGATCAACATAATCAAGCGTGATCTTCAAGGTTTTAAGGACGTTAGCTGGTTAGAATAACAAAGGTCATAAAACTACAATTGTAAACACACAGTAGGTCGTGTGCCTTTTGTTGTATGCACAGGATAAACAGCCTTTGTTTATAGTTCCTTCAGGTGTTTTATTCAGTTCAGTGGGTTGGTGGAGGAGAACCAAATGGAGCTATAACTGGACATGCTAATTTTAGGACACAAATTACTTAATGAATGTGATAATCACACTTCTGGCAGTACAGTTATTAAAAAAACAATGACCTTGCTCTGGGGACCAATGCATTGTTTTAGCAAGCAGGACATATGGCTGCCATTATTTTTACACAATGGGAAATATGTTCAGGGTGGAAAAAAATATGGTGACAGCTCCTGCTTATTATTTAATTGCTACAGCAATAATGAAGATGGTAACAAGGTATATTGAATTCTCAAGGTAAACTGGAATTTTCATAGATCTGACACACCAGCTTAGATGTTTAAGTTAATAAAATAACTTTAATTGCATCACATAGCTCGCTGTTATCTGTCAGTATTAATCGACTTGCAGATGCCCACATCTAAACACCTCATCACATAAACCCAACTTATTTTATTCTGACTCTGATGAAGATCTCAAGCCCTGGGCAGGTATCTTTCAAGTAGAGCACACAATATTCCTCCCTACTCCTTTCATCTGAAGCTTCCTGAAGAGAAAGAGGGAGAGAGAGAATGTGTGCATGTGTGTGTAAGGCGGGGGGAATACAGCAATACCCCCTTCATTACATGAACATAACAGTTTACTATACAAACCAATGAGCTTTGGGTGGCTTTTTGGTGGCCGAGTGGCATCTAGTTGGTGGGTAAGCAGTATAGAGGAAGTTGTCCAGTGTTGGCCAATCAAGGCTGAGGCCAGAACTACACAGAGATGCATTATACAGGCACCACACCTGAGAGCAGCTGGTAGCACAAAGGATGCAAAGAAGTTGGCATTGGCTTGTGCCCCTCTTTGACATCAGTTGCCTTCAATGTTTTTAAACTGTTTTATATCAGCTGGTGTGTTACTGATGTAGAATTTAGGGCTAAGTCCTCGTGCGCAGATACCCCCAGGCAGGCTGGTGAGAAAGTAGACTGTCCACAGTAAACTCAATGGATTTATGGGTAGCCCAAGGCTACCCATTGTCGGACACCTACTTGCATTGTCGGACACCTACTTATGATTTCTGAATTCTTTGTTCCTTTTGGGGGAATGCCCTCAGTTACTGAGGATGGAGGATTAACAGATATAAAGTTCCTATGCTGCTAACCCACAAGTTACAGTTTTCTTCACATGATATAATCAAATTATATGCAGACTATCCAGCTTGCAAATTTATTGGCTTCTGGTCCTTGGATTCAAATGTGAGCGGAAGGCACTGTGGTAGGGGCTGTAATTTCTGCTGCCTCTTCCAGCATCTGCAGCCCCTTTCATCATCCCCTGCATCATTCCTGAAGGTCTTCCCATCCTCAGGATGAATTTTTTTGGGGCTGCACAGAGATGCAGAAGAAAAGTCAATTTCTGTGATACAGGTAAGAAGGGTTTTGATTTTAAGCACTGAGAGCAAAACATTTAAATGTTGATAAGCAAAATGGCCATGTCAAGAGAGGGACTAAATTACATACAAACTAATTTACAACCAGCCCTGAGTAAGCTTAAGACTGCAAGATAAATTCAACAGAAGTGACAGAGTCCACAAGTTTAACCTCACTGTGACAACTGAAAGAGAATTTCAGTGCTACAAAGCAATTCAATCCATTCCATCTTCTGTTTCAGTGAAACCCCCTATTTTAATCCCTGTAGAACAATCCAAAACAGGCCACAACCACATAAATTTAGCAGGATGGATTTCCTCCAGTTGGCACACAGGGGAAGATTTTTCTCTTCCTACTAACATCTGAAGCTACTAATTTGTATCATTCTACGGAGAGGAAAGCTTTATCTTACTTGACCTAGCTCACAGAGTCTAAAAGGACTCTGCTAACAAGATGATAGTGCAATCTTTTAGTCCTTTACAAGAGCAATAACCATTGAAGTGCAGGGAGACTTCACTGCAGCTTTTGCCTAATAGCAACAATCATGGACAAAGAAGCAAAAACTGTTCTAGTGATAGCTTTGTGGGTTTGATCCATCAAGGGACACCTAAATGTCTGTCTCATTGTGATGCTAATTTAGACCCAGCACTACTGAATTACCTTGCATCTTTTCTCGCAGAGGTACATCTCTTTCTGGGACTGCTTCATATTTTATGTATTATATATTTTATTTTATTTTATTTTGTGGTCTTTATATACCAAGTAATCAACAAGTTCTCTAAGAGGTTTACATTTAAAAATATTTTTGAGCATGAATAGAGCTGCTTTGGTTGGGGTTCATCTGTAAACATGTTTCCAGAATGTTGAAAAATTCACATTAATAATTGGGGGGGGGGAGCTTTTAAAACATGCTCATGGAAAAAGGGGGGAAATAGGTACTAGAGATAAGCTTCCATTTGTAGACCATTTTCCTCTCCATAATCCCGCTTGGAATGATGATGCATCACAACACAGCATCATTTTATGTTGTATCACAGAATGTTAGGAGCAATGCCAATGCAGCAGCCAGATGACAGATGGTTTTTTGTTATTTTTTTAAAAGGGAAAAACGGTACCAGCACCATCTGCTACTGTTGCAACCAGCAAAAGCCCTAAAACTTGGAGTGAATTTCACTCCACACTTTAACCCCCACTTCTAACTTTGAATTATGAGTCAAAAGTTCTCTAATGAGGGCTAATCACTAGTGGCATTACTACACTCTGCTGGGGGAGGGGAAAAGTTTTGAATGAGCACAATTATGTGCAACAGTTCTGGGTTTTACTTGCTTTATTGCTTTACAGTTGTTTCCTCAATTAATCCAACATAAATATTGTAAGAAAGATTACATTAAGAGATTTAGAGCTTCCTGAATTCAGCTACCCTTGTGGTTCTGACTCAGCAGGAATTAAACCACGCTCATTCGGCTGACCCTGAAAAAAATCTGAGCTTTTCAAGTTTCCCTCCCCCCCTAAATGCTTGGAAAACCTCAAAAGGGTTCTTAAGCATTTCATAGTATTTCCCAGAAAGCCCAATGGGCCACAGGCAGTGGGAAGCTCACTGTGGTCCCAGTTGCATAGCCCCCATCCCCATGCAGTGTATCTAGCTAAAGTGTAATGAACCAATTCAAACAGACTATGTTCTGGGTTAAAAATGGTGGGAATTACCTGCATTGGTCGGCTTTTAAGCATCACTGGCGGACCAGAGTGGAAGCATGCAGCTCACAGCCTGCCAGTTATGCTGTGCCTACTAGTAGGCCCCTGATTGGTCCATTTAAATTTGAAGTTTTGGCAGCATTCCACCCTGAAAAAGCAGCCAGCTCAGAAACTCATTGGCTGGCCACACTCATGAGTCCCAGCTGCTAGGGATGGCGGGAGACCAGCGAGGGGCGACAACTGCTGCCCACCTGGAAAGGGGTAAGCCCCACAAAGCCTCTCCTTAGCAGGAACGTCTGCTTCCAGAATTCTAGAATGGAGAGTTAGATAGCAGTGCAGTGCCTGGAGGGCAGCGACTGAGGAGGGAGCACAAGGCTTGTGTGTGAGAGAGAGTTTGTTTCTGGCTTGTGTGTGTGTGTTTGTCTGGTGACTAGCTGTGGGCGGAGCTAATCAGTGCCTAGAGGGCAGCGACTGAGGAAGTAGGCAAAAGGTGAGCTGAGCTTGTAGGGCGGAGCTAATCAGTGCCTGGAGGGCAGCGACTGAGGAGGGAGCACAAGGTGAGCTGAGCTTGTAGGTTTTGTGGGTTTGTCTTTTTGGGGCTGTGTGTGATTAAGTTTGTGTGCTTATTTGTTTCCTTATTTGTTTGTGTGTTTCCCAGGCTTGTGTGTGTGAGAGAGTTTGTTTCTGGCTTGTGTGTGTGTGTTTGTCTGGTGACTAGCTGTGGGCGGAGCTAATCAGTGCCTAGAGGGCAGCAGTTTGACCTATCTTTTGATAGAGGAGAGCTAGTCTCAAACGTTTACTTGGGGAGACCTAGGCTTCTTTTTTGAGTGTCCTGACTTCAAGCTTCAAGATGGAGGGTGAGGGAACAACTGTAGTCGCCTGCAATTCCTGCGCAATGTTTGCCTTCTTGCCAAAGGATGTAGGCAGCTACACCTGCAGCAAGTGCAAGTTGGTTGCCCTACTAGAAGACAAGGTCCGGCAACTTCAGAAGGGGGAGGGAACAACTGTAGTCGCCTGTAATTCCTGCGCAATGTTTGTCTTCTTGCCAAAGGTTGTAGACAGCTACACCTGCAGCAACTGCAAGTTGGTTGCCCTACTCGAAGACAAGGTCCAGCAACTTCAGGCCCGTGTATCTACGCTCCAGAAAATTAAAGAGCTGGAGCTTTTCTTGGATGCAGCAGAGCACACTGTCTCCACCAAGCAGGAGACAGGGCACATCTCTGAGGAGGAGATCAGTTCCCCAACTCAGGAGCCAGATGTATGGAGGAATGTGACTCACAGAAGTAGAATGCCCAGGGATCGCTCTGAGTGTTTAGAACTACAAAATCGATTTGAAGTGCTCTCAAATCTGAAAGATGAAGAACAGACTCCATTGGAAGATCTCTCCCTCATCACAGTTGATGAGGTATATGAAGACGAGCAACATAGTCAGTCCTCTGGGAATGTGCAGGCGACCTTGGAAGGGACAGCACATGTAAGAATCCCGACCAAGCCTAAGAGGAGGCGTGTAGTAGTGATAGGGGATTCCCTACTGAGGGGTACGGAAGCAGTGATCTGTGGGCCTGACAAGATATCTCGAGAGGTATGCTGTCTCCCCGGGGCCAAGATCCATGATGTTACAGAACGGCTGCAAGGAATAATTAAACCCACGGATAAAAACCCCTTCCTTTTAGTCCATGTGGGAACCAATGACACCGCAAGCCATAGCCTCCAGAAGATCAAAAGTGATTATGAGGCTCTGGGCAGGAAGCTGAAGCAATTAAATGCACAAATTGTCATCTCATCTGTCCTCCCAGTTGAACGCCGTGGCCCAGGAAGAGAGAGGAAAATAGGAGAAGTGAACAACTGGCTTCGCAAATGGTGCCGGCAGGAACGGTTTGGTTTCTTAGATCACGGTCTGCAGTTTCTTGAAGATGGACTTCTGGCAAGTGATGGGCTGCACCTCACAAGGGTTGGGAGGAATGTTTTTGCCAACAATCTCAAAAACCTCATCAGGAGGGCTTTAAACTGACTTATGTGGGGGAGGGAGACAGTGGTCCTGAAGGTAGGAGTCTATCAAATGCTGAAGATGATCATCCAAATGTCAAGGACCAAATGGAGCAAACAGCGCACAGACCTAGTGGTGGGAGGAAAAAATCCTTAAGTAGGAGACTAGGGGGAATGATCAATGGTTTTCAATGTCTGTATACAAATGCACAGAGCATGGGAAATAAACAAGATGAACTTGAGCTCTTGGTGCAGCACACTAAATACGACATAATAGGCATCACTGAAACCTGGTGGGATGAGTCTCATGATTGGAATGTAGTAATAGAGGGATACAATCTATTTAAGAGAAATAGACCAAACAGGAAAGGAGGAGGAGTGGCGTTATATGTCAGGGATGTGTATACCTGTGAAGAGATCCATGATTTAAAACTTCAAAGCCAAATTGAGAGTATCTGGGTCAAAATTAAGGGAGAGAAAAATAACAGTGATCTCATGGTGGGAGTTTACTATAGATCCCCAAGCCAAACTGAGGACATAGATGATGCCTTCCTGGAACAGATGACCAAGCATTCAAAAGGAAATGAGATAGTAGTAATGGGGGATTTCAACTATCCTGATATTTGTTGGATGTCAAACTCAGCCAAGAGCATAAGGTCGAACAGATTCCTCACTGGCCTTGCAGACAATTTCATTGTCCAGAAAGTGGGAGAAGCAACAAGAGGATCGGCCATTTTAGATCTGGTCCTAACCAATAGTGATGACCTGGTTAGTGGGGTAGAAGTGGCAGGATCATTAGGTGGGAGTGATCATGCTCTTCTGGAGTTTATTATACATCAGAAAGGAGCAACCAAGCATACTAAGACTCAAATTCTAGACTTTAAGAAAGCCGACTTCAGAAAACTTAGGGAAATGCTGGGTGTGATCCCATGGTCAGTAATACTAAAAGGGAAGGGAGTTCATGATGGATGGGAGTTTGTTAAAAGGGAGATATTAAAAGCACAACTTCAAGCAGTACCAATGAGACGAAAACATGGAAGGTGCCTAAAGAAGCCAGGGTGGCTATCTAATGAACTTTTAACTGAGTTAAGATTTAAAAGGGATATGTACAAGAAATGGAAAAAGGGGGAAACCACCAGAGAGGAATTCAAACAAATAGCCAGCACATGTAGAGACAAAGTCAGAAAAGCTAAAGCACAGAATGAACTCAGGCTTGCTAGAGAGGTTAAAAGCAATAAAAAGAGTTTTTATGGGTATGTCCGTAGCAAAAGGAAGAACAAGGAAACAGTGGGGTCACTTAGAGGAGAAGAAGGTGAAATGCGAACAGGGGACGCAGAAAGGGCAGAACTCCTCAATACCTTCTTTGCCTCAGTCTTCTCCAAAAAAGAAAACAATGCCCGACCTGAAGAATATGGAGCAGATGATTCAGCAGGGGAAACACAGCCCAGAATAAGTAAGGAGGTAGTACAAGCACACTTGGCTAGTTTAGATGTATTCAAGTCTCCAGGGCCAGATGAACTACATCCCAGAGTATTAAAAGAACTGGCAGAGGTGATTTCAGAACCACTGGCAGTAATCTTTGAGAATTCTTGGAAAACAGGTGAAGTCCCAGCAGACTGGAGGAGGGCAAATGTTGTCCCTATTTTCAAAAAGGGGAAAAGAGAGGACCCAAACAATTACCGCCCAGTCAGCCTGACATCAATACCAGGAAAGATTCTAGAGCAGATCATTAAGCAAACGGTCTGTGAGCACCTAGAAAGGAACGCTGTGATCACTAAAAGTCAGCATGGGTTTCTGAAAAATAAGTCATGTCAGACTAATCTGATCTCATTTTTTGACAGAATTACAAGCCTGGTAGACGAAGGGAACACTGTGGATGTAGTCTATCTTGATTTCAGCAAGGCCTTTGACAAGGTGCCCCATGATATTCTTGTAAAGAAGCTGGTAAAATGCGGGCTAGACAATGCTACCATTCATTGGATTTGTAACTGGCTGACTGACCGAACCCAAAGGGTGCTCATCAATGGCTCCTCTTCATCCTGGAGAGAAGTGACTAGTGGGGTGCCACAGGGTTCTGTCTTGGGCCCAGTCTTATTCAACATCTTTATCAATGACTTGGATGATGGGCTTGAGGGCATCCCGATCAAGTTTGCAGATGACACCAAATTGGGAGGGGTGGCTAATACCCCAGAGGACAGGATCACACTTCAAAATGACCTTAACAGATTAGAGAACTGGGCCAAGGCAAACAGGATGAATTTTAACAGGGAGAAATGTAAAGTACTACACTTGGGCAAAAAAAATGAAAAGCACAAATACAGGATGGGTGATACCTGGCTTGAGAGTAGTACAAGTGAAAAGGATCTAGGAGTCTTGGTAGACCACAAACTTGACATGAGTCAACAGTGTGATGCAGCAGCTAAAAAAGCCAATGCAATTCTGGGCTGCATCAATAGGTGTATAGCATCTAGATCAAGGGAAGTAATAGTACCACTGTATTCCGCTCTGGTCAGACCTCACCTGGAATACTGTGTCCAGTTCTGGGCACCACAGTTCAAGAAGGATATTGACAAGCTGGAACGTGTCCAGAGGAGGGCAACCAAAATGGTCAAAGGCCTGGAAACGATGCCTTATGAGGAACGGCTTAGGGAGCTGGGTATGTTTAGCCTGGAGAAGAGAAGGTTAAGGGGTGATATGATAGCCATGTTCAAATATATAAAAGGATGTCATATAGAGGAGGGAGAAAGGTTGTTTTCTGCTGCTCCAGAGAAGCGGACACGGAGCAATGGATTCAAACTACAAGAAAGAAGATTCCACCTAAACATTAGGAAGAATTTCTTGACAGTAAGAGCTGTTCGACAGTGGAATTTGCTGCCAAGGAGTGTGGTGGAGTCTCCTTCTTTGGAGGTCTTTAAGCAGAGGCTTGACAGCCACCTGTCAGGAATGCTTTGATGGTGTTTCCTGCTTGGCAGGGGGTTGGACTGGATGGCCCTTGTGGTCTCTTCCAACTCTATGATTCTATGATTCTATGATTCTATGATTCTATGATAGCAGTAAGGCAGAGCAGACCCATCTTGAAGTGGGGTGGACATCACTCAGATGCGGCTCGACTTTTTTACCTAGAGATGTCCTAAATCTGAGCTTCATCCATTTGAAGTTTTGCACCACCTTTGATTTTACTAGGGCCCCTCATCCAACCTTCACCATTATCTCACTGTGCAACACTAGTAGTGACTAACAATACCACTACTGTTGTAATATAGAATATTATGTGATCATCAAAGTAAGAAAAGGCAGCTAAACCAAAATGGTCAACACTGCTTATCTTATTCAGTGCAGTGTATAAAATGCCATTTGACACAGCGCCTGTCCAAGTTGTTTCCAATAAAGACAACTGAGAATGATCAGAAAGAAGGGAAAGTGTGAGAAGAAAACGATGAGGATAACTCACCATATTGGTCCCGTTAAATACCAATTATTTCTACTGAGGCATCACAGCCATTCTGTGTTCTCTCATATGTTGAGGTTGGCTTCACTTCTTTTGTAAATGATTATTCTAGTGAAACTATTAAACTAAAGAACATTTGGTACTGTAGCAGAAAAATAGCACAACTAATTTTCTGACAAATCAGTCTTAACATGACTAGCTGCACTTAAAAAAAAGCATGTCCCCAGGGACTGGGGAGAGGGAGGGGAAAGACAAAGGTGTCAGAATTTGCAAGAAACCAAAATTAAGCATTCATTCATTCATTCATTTCATCCAGCTCATTCTGTGTCAGTAGAAACTTGGCCTGCAATAATCTTCAGGCATTTGTACACATGAAGGAGGCTCCACATGACCAAGGCCACATATCTTGCCCCAGCTCCACCCATTTATTTATTTATTATTCATTTATAACATCAATATACCACATTTTTCTTTAAGGAGCTGAAGGTGGTATATGTGGTTCTTCCTCCTTCTTCCCATTTCATCCTCACAACAATCCTGCAAATACATTGTTCTGCTTTCCTTTCTACCACATCAGCGAGTCCAAGAGAGGTGTCTTCTTGTCGTCTGAGCAGCCCAGGACCTCCATACACACTGCCCAGGCCTTGACACCAGGGTGGTCACTTCAGTGCTGCTAACACAGTGGTTTGACTTCGCCCCGAAGGTGCACTTCATTATTTCTTGGGACAGTTAGATGCTAACAGTTCTTTATAGATGACAAGCATTAAATACTACAAGCTATTAAGGTTCCAACAGTAGCTGGGTATAGCAAACATCATTGCGCATCAGTAACTGGACACTGTTGAGATTCCTGCATTGCAGGTCCCTCCCAGCTCTACAGTTCTGTGACTCTATGATCTAAGCTTGCACGTCATCTATTAAATAATGGCAAAACCCAAATTTCATTGCAGATCAACTATCACATACTTTCAGACATACTAAATACGATTGCTTGGAAACAACAACAACTTTTGTCAAAGTATCAGAATCAAATACTGAAGGCCATTAGAGCCAAGTATCAAATAATTTGAAAATACTTCATGTGAAAGTTAATATCAGTATAAGCTCTGGTTAATTATTGGGGGGGGGGGTTATGTAGACATGCTAAATGCTCTTACTTCTACCATTTGCCATATATTATTGGCACTACTAGCGTTCCAGTCACTCCCTACCCATCACTCTCTCTCTCTGTGTGTGTGTGTGTGTGTGTGTGTGTGTGTGTGTGTGAGAGAGAGAGAGAGAGAGAGAGAGAGAGCATGTGGATACACACACATATTAACCTAATCTTAATACGATTAGGTCAGCTTAGTTTCAAGTGCCTCTGCTGACCACATTACTCAGGAGTCATGCATCAAATACTGTTATTGCTGAGACCATTGTGCTTCGAAATAAATGCTACTCATCAATTATTACATATATTAACCAAAATAATACTGTTCATAATTTCTTATATTGATGTTTAATTGTCAGGAACCCTAACTTATTTACTGACATGTGCCTGTATGTGCTTAAGATTTCAACTGGATTATTTTGTCACCCCTGGGATAAATCTTTTCGAAGGCCTGATGTAAAATACATAAATGTGTATTTTTGAAGCAATAATGCTGCCAATACTCTTTATTATAGCTACGAGTTCTCTTATCTTTAGGCAAATACACTCTATTGTTGCTATTCTTCTTTTGCTTTAAGCAGCATTTGGTAATTGTCTCCTGCCTGTCTCCCTGCTACGTAGACATCTTGTTGTGCTTAACAATTTCCTTCATGTTCTTCAAGAATTAAGATCACACCACTGCCTTTGAATTAATTCTTTGTCCTAAAATAGAGGACTGCTTCATCATGAACTTAGCAAAATGTGTGAGAGGGCACCAAGTCACTAATACATGCAGTTAATTATGCCCTAATTCATCCATAGCCCTGGGAAAGGCTCAGCACAGACACAAAATAGAGAAGAAAAAAACCTAGAGAGTTTTCAGTTCTTTTGACCTGCCAGTGCAGAGGAGGACACGAACTGCATCATGTCCTTTGAAGACAAAGGAAGAAAAAGTAATAAATTTCCTTGGCTTCTTTCTCCAGCCTCCTCCTTCCCGCCTCATCTCTATCTTCCCAGACACAGGGCCTCACCTATGACTCTATTTTGATGAAGACTAGAATTGCTGTGTGCTACAGCACTTGTCGTTTTAAAAGGATAGCCATTTACACACTCTAGCTGAGAATATCCTCAAGAGAAGCATTTGCCAGTGTAAGTGAGTCTCTCATCCATATCCATATCTATATCTATATCTATATCTATATCTATATCTATATCTATATCTATATCATCTATATATCACAGTATATATAGGTCTGGGGGGAAGTATGTTACAAACATACAGTGAATCAAATAGTATGTTTCAATTTAAAAATGCAATAACCTTCCTCTTTACAGAAAATACTTCAGTAGACAACATTTTAGTTCTAAGAATACTACAGCTGTTACTACAGCCTTCACAACTTATATAACACCTCCCTTGGTACAACTGCAGGACTGGGTACCAATATGTTTCTGGTCTCAATTCAAAGTGCTTGTGTATAGCCTTACTCAGGACACCCATACCTCAAGGGTCACCTTGCCCCACATGAACCAACCGGGATGCTGTCTTCATCATGTGAGGCCCTTCTCTGTGTATCTCCTAAAAGAGATATGTGGACTATGACAACACAGAAGAGGACCTTTTCATGTGGCTTCCCATTTGTGAAATGCTCTCTTCAGGAAGGCATGGCTGGCTGGTGCCATCATTATCTTTTTTAGGTGCCAGTCAAAAACCTTTTTACTCAACCAGGCTTTTGAAAACTGCACCTTTTATAAATTCATTCAGCCTGGTTTCAGGTCAGGTTGGGGACTGGTAGAATAAGAAAAATGGTCTTATAGATGGTCTGTAGTCATTTTTAAAGTGTGTCAAATACTTTGGTCTAGAGAATTGCCCAGCTTTTGCTAGTAGAAATAATCCAGTGTACAGCTTCGAACATTACTCATATGGAATGCTCATAATATATATTCAAATAGCAGGTGCCTCTACTCCTATATACAATATCAGTAATTTTGTGTCACTTGAAAGATGAAAGGCTACAGCTAACTAATTTTTTTTCTATTTTTCTATACATAGTGCATCCTTTCATTTACAAATTGTATTGAATTTGTCACAGTCCTGAGGCAATTTCACATCCCAAGTTATGCTTCATACAAAGTTATGTAATCATTAAAGTTTTGGTTTGTTTGTTTGTTTGTTTACCTCAAATACATGTGCATTTCTCCAGGCCCCAGTTACTACTTTAAATCATTTGTAAGCAAAGATTGGATGAGAGGTTATTATATGACTGGATGGGGGGAAAGTCACAACCACAAATATAAAGCCAACCATTTGGAAATAGATAGATTAGATAGATAGATAGATGATAGATAGATAGATAGATGAGAGAGAGAAAGAGATGGTACTTAGCACTTTTTGGATCAAAGCAGATAGGAATGGGTTAAACTAACCACACAATTAGCTTAATATGCATGTTGAGTCATGGATATTAGGTGTATGAAGCAGTACAGTGGTACCTCGGGTTACATATGCTTCAGGTTACATACGCTTCAGGTTACAGACTCTGCTAACCCAGAAATATTACCTCGGGTTTAGAACTTTGCTTCAGGTTGAGAACAGAAATCGGGCAGCGGCGGCGCAGCGGCAGCTGGAGGCCCCTTTAGTTAAAGTGGTGCTTCAGGTTAAGAACGTTTTCAGGTTAAGAACGGACCTCTGGAACGAATTAAGTACGTATCCAGAGGTACCACTGTAGCTCAATTCATATGGTGGTGGCGTCAGCATATATATTGTAGAGGAAAGGAGGGGGAGAAGAGTAGCCCTGGGCTGCTACTATTAGAAATTTAAGACCCCTACTACCAGAAGGCATAAAAAATTCAGCAGCCCACGGGGTTCTTCTTTCCTCCTCGCCCCTTAACTGCCAAAAAGTTCTGAAATGAACCTTTCATTTTCTTGGAGATAATTAGCTATTATCTTTCGAAAAAGCTTTGAAAGGTTAGACCACATTCTATTAGAATGTGGTTGAGACCACATGCTAGGCAGAACATATGACAATGTGAGAATGACTTTGATTACATACAGTAGGCCAACTCTTGGCAGTTTTGAGTTCTCACTGAGCATAGAGCTATGGGAATCAAAAGAGCCAGATGTGTTTTCAAAGGCTGCGTACAATTATGCTTTCCACTTCCAGTCAGAGGGCATTTGATTAGAAGCTTGTTTTGAAGTATTAACAAAATATCCAAATGTTGATGATTTTTCATGTTATTTTGAAGTTCAAGCACATTTTGTGCTAGAAGAGGCCAAGCTCATGGGATAGGATATTCAAGGAGTTTCAAAGACAGTACTGAGATCAGCTGCTTGTTAGCTCACAATTTAGTCAACGTAATCAGTCAAGTTATAATAATAATAATAATAATAATAATAATAATAATAATAATAAATTTTTATTTATACCCCGCCCTCCCCAGTCAGGACCGGGCTCAGGGCGGCTAACATCAACAAAAATCACAATAAAATATAAAAACCAATTAGTTAAAATACAAGTTAAAAACCAGTTTTAAAATGCCAATTCATTTAGCGCCCATTACCAAACCAAAGGGAGGGAACCATCAAACTTAAGTGTCCGACCCGAAGGCTAGGTGGAACAACTCTGTCTTGCAGGCCCTGCGGAAAGATGTCAAATCCCGCAGGGCCCTAGTCTCTTGTGACAGAGTGTTCCACCAGGTTGGGGCCAGAACTGAAAAAGCCCTGGCCCTGGTTGACAGGCCCTGGTTATGGACTTCGTTCTCCAAATATGTAGCCAATTCATTCCACATTTTCAAGGCAGCGGTCACATACACACTTATCTGAACACTCAACAAGATTCCCATGCAAATAATTGGCAGTCTTGATTTTTGCTGGGAGAATTCACATATTAGCCTTCTTTCATGCAACAATGAATGACAATATAACATCAGACTTGGAACAGAATTAAGAACATGAACTTTGTTTCTTTTTAGACTTGTATCTTGCATGAAGTCCACAAAAATAGTTATTAATTATCTAAGTAAAGTAGATTTCAACATTATTTTTGCATTTTGTCCCAGTTGTCTTGAGTAGAGTTGCTACTGAATATTGTCTGAAGTTATTAGTAATTGTGGAGCTTCTGTTTGACAAAAGTTTTCATAAGAATAACAAGAATTCTCAGGGTGTTTTACAGACCCCTAAGCTACCAGCTAAGCAAAATTAAATTTGAGAAGGAAATTCATGCTTGTTAAAAATATATGAAAGGTTTTGAGGGGGTTAAACTAGTTTTGATAAAACTAACACAAATTGGGTGGTGGGGGGGGTTGAGGGTTGTTTTGCACAACCTCTCTAATCTACATTTCTGTAGACTTGATTTCCCTTGTTTTTTCTATTCTATTTTTGCTTTAAATAACTGAAGGACATCAGAATTTGTAAACTGGATTAATAATGCTTGACCTTTATTAAACATGGATTTTTTAAACAACAACAACAACAACAACCAAAACTCTCCAGGCTGAAACACTCCTTGGACACATTCTTGATGGATAACCTATTGATCTGGCTTTAAAAAATTATTATTATTCCTCAAATCTTGTACACTACAACCTGTCACAATTGGCTGGTTTCCACTGGAGGATTTTTGCAGGAGCTTTGCATGCATATTGAACAGCTTTCTGCACTATTGAGAAACACTGTCAATGTAACCTGGATGATCAGTTTTCCATGGGTACTGGAAAGCATTTTAGGGTCCATACAGAAATGAAGGATGGAACTAGATTCTTGTCTTGTTATAGACAGGAACATCCACATTTTACACTCAATAAATTCTGGATCCAACCTTATATCTCATTTTCTTTTTTTGGCTTCTACAGCTAAGGTCCATTCGATACAATTTGTACTTGACAAAAACATGTTGGTTAGTCCTGGCTTTTCAAAAACATGTCCTCCACTTTTTAACTAATTAGACTCTTTTTAACTAACTAGACTAAAACCAAACTGAAATATTAAATATAGCTCTGCTCAGAAGAACAATATGCAACTTAACTTTTACAAACTATGATACAACTTAACTTTTACAAGTTAATTGGCTGGGGAAATAGGCTAGGAGATGTATCTATTTGAAATCACTAATCAGAATACGCATGATCAAATGCAAACTTTTTTGGGGGGGTGTCTAATGTTGCTGTTCTATACAATTTCAGTGAGGGAGAAATCTTGTTCAGAATCTGCACTCCCTGAAACAATGTATCAACCCTGAAATGCAGCTATCCATCAAAATTCACACTTCTTTGAAATTTATTCAACCGTAAAATGTTTATATTTGGAGAAAGTGTGCATAAACGTGCTTATATGAACTAAAGTAACATACAAAAATGTATTATATTTGGGGAAAGCGCATGCAAATCATGCATATTAGGTGAAATTGCATATGTTATGAGAAATGCATACAAAAATACTGTCAAAATGTCATGAGGACTTAAAAAGAATCACAGATTGATGCCAAAATGTGGTGAATTTAAGAATAGAGACATGAGAAACTGAGAGAAGCTTAAATTGATAAGATTTGTAGATTCCTACTTCTGAGTACATACGTATTAGTCTCAGTCTGTTAGTGTACAAACATTCTTGAAAATGAAATAGCGTTCAAACTTAAGTGTTCTGCTTTGCTCAAAAATCTGTAACATAAGTAGTAAATCAGTAAATATTAGTGGGATTGCATCCACTATATTCCCTGTATGATATAGACTACTACGTTTAGACTTATGTAGTTTGTTTTTACGTGCAATGTCTTTCCTAATTTGCATAATGTATTGCAGCCTGAAAAAAGATCTGCTTAGTAAACGGACTCACTTGTAAAAAATATAATTTTTGTTGGCAGAGGAATTCATAGCACTGTAACTATAGTTATGTGATAAATCACTTTATATTAAATGACTAATCAAACAAGCTGTTTAAGTTTGTAAGAGTATAGGTATAAATCATATAAGCTGATTACTTAGGACACTACAGCTGCCATCATTTGCACTTACTTGGAAGTAAGGCCTACTGAGCTCATGGATAAGACAGGATTGGGCTGCTCATTGCTGTACAAGGGAATCATACCAGAAGTAATTATCATCAGTCTCAAAATACCATTGATTTGATTCAGATAAACCATGCAGCAAATTGTATCTGATGATTCAAAACTGCCTGGCATTACTGATTACATGATGTTGTTCCTCATCTCTTTCCTCCCATAGCAACAAAGGCCAGGATACACCCCTGCCTAGGAACACAAAGCAGGTTGCAATCTGGAGCACGACTCGAATTTAAATTGCTGCTTTCCAAGCTATTTAGCCTCATCTCTCTCTCTCTCTCTCTCTCTCTCTCTCTCTCTCTCTCTCTCTCTCCTCTTCTCTTTATGGTACAGCAATTGATAAAAATGATGACTTTCCGAAAGGTATTTTCCAGATTTTGCTCTAGATTGTCCCAACTAAGGGATGGTCTTTTGTTGTAGAAATGTTTCACATTGGCAACTGAATGGCAAGTTAATTCTCATTGCACAATAATATTTGCCTTACCCAACAATTTACATAACCCAGAATCAGGCTTGGGCTGCTGAGGTGGGTGCTGATTATTATTATTATTATTAAGTTATTTTTATTGCTCTTTATGTGTGCTGATTATTTATTGATTTGCCTCACTGCACTAATGAAGTGACCATTGTTGCCTCCGTCTTGTCAAGATTGCTTTCAACCAGACCTACTCAATGTTGCAGCACTTTACAGTTTATTCTGCATAAATATAAGAAATGTAAGGAAAGTTAAAAAAAAGTGCCATTGATTATTGGGCTTCCCTCAGCCTCTTTGCTACTACAAAATATGATTTTACAAAAATGACAGTCGCTTCACAGATTAATTGGGCAATGCAACATTAATCATTCCAAATTTCCCTCATTCCAACCTGTGGAGGTTTTGATCTGATGCCAATGACAAGGAGCCCTCTAAGGTATGGTAGGACAAAGCTACTTAGACAACTCTATAAATGTGGCTTGAGCTGTGCAGCAAATAGAAGAGAGGTAGAGTGTTTGCAATAGTCTCTCAGTGAAACAGCTACCATGTTCCACATCATGATGAGATTGCCCCTGAAGACAGTTATTAGGACACAATGTTATTATGACACAATGTAGTGGGATCCATATATAGTGACAATATATTAGTTTCAGCAGCTGTTCCTGAAAGTACAGGAAAAAGTTATATATCAGAGAAGGTTCCTGCACCATGAATTGAGAACATATTTATGCACTTACTGGGGACAAGTATTTATACCCGGACCCGGCCTAAATCTTTTTCTTTTTAAAAAACAGTGTTTTAATAAATAGTGAAATGGAAAGAACTTATTTCAGTGTGAACTTGGCATGTCTTAGGACAGAGGTGGGGAAGAGGACTGGATTCAGAGTTCCTCCACCCACTGTGGATCACTTTGACAGGTGGATGGGGCCACACCTACCTGTCAGTCATGGGCATCCTGATGACAGCAGGTGACTCCTCAAAGAAAAGAATCGGGTGTGTGCTATAACTGAATTCATATGTGACAAACAGGCCTAGGAAAGGTGGATATGGTTCAGCTAAAATGGGCTGCCTGGGCCACTTCTGAAGTCTTGTTGACCTGATTAAGTTTCTGCGCCAGACGTTCCGCATGAGTGGATTAGAGCATAGCAGATAAATCGCCTTTGGTCCCCTTGCATATCTTGTTTCCAGCTAAGTTGCAAACGGTTTATTTTTAGTTACAGGTAGGTTTAGTTACAGGTTTATTTTTAATAATAAAAAATTATTTGGGGTTCTACCATGCAACCACATGTATAGTAGAAAATACTGCACACAGTGCAAAGTGGAACTCCATAACCACGAAGGTGCCACTTGTGAGAAACTAACCTCTTCAAGGCTATTCTTTAAAACTAAGCATTTATCCCAGACCTGCACATCTTTTGACTGAACTCAGTCCACCAATAAATAATTGCTGCTTGCAAGTAAGGATATAAGACGGCATGATTTTCCTGCCTACCTTGTATTTGTCATGCACAGTGCTGTTTCCATGTTCACTATAGTTTGGAATTCCATTTTAAAAAATGTTGCTTGCCTTGCTGTCTGCTGATGCCAAACAAAATGTAATTAATTATGTAACCATTAAATGATGCTGCACCATTCATTTCAATAGAAGGAAGCATGAGGAAAACAGGAAACATTTGCAGACTTAAAAAAATGACAGCGAATACCAGTCATATTTGCTTGCCTGATTTCCCTTCCAGGTTGAGAATGAACATGCAAACTGAAATGATTTCTGGTACCAGTTCCAAATATGTCAGAATTCTCTACCATCTCTGCTTGTAAAGCAAAGTTGTGCATACTTTCCACAGAGCTAAGTGGCCCATCTGTGCTGCTTACCCTGGTGTGTTGTGTTGACTACTGAGAATAACTATGGAAGGGGACTAGCAATCTGAGTATAAAATTAAATTTCATAACTACTTGTTAAATTCCCATATTGAGAGGCTTTGTTATTTTTAAATAAAGAATGATGAGCACTGGAATTCCTATTTGACAACTCAGGTTATATGTATACTGTATATGCTTTGACTAAAATGTCCATAGCATTGTGACTAAACCACTTATCTCACTGAAGTCAACAGACTCACCAGTGTTTTGAATGGATTTGATGACACTTTCTATCTCTCAGAAGAAAATTAAAAGTAGTTTCCATTTATCTTCATCATTTATGATGATTTACAGCAGAGGTTGTTCATCAGCTGTCTTTGCAAAGCTCAATCACTCTTTTTCAATTTTCTAAATTATCTCCCCCTCCCTCAGGGAACTCTAACTGGAATGTGAGTTACCTCCATTAAGTTTTCACCAGGGCCAAAGAAACAACTTAATGAACTCATTAAATCATCCAAATTATCTTTGCTAAATTGCCAATTGCAATTACTGTACTTCCCAACAACTCAGAATTGCTAAGGGTGAGATGTAGCACTTCTAAGGATTTTTTTCCCACAAGAAAAAAAATATCCTGAGAAATATCTGAATGCACCTGGCAATTTAAATTACTGTATTACAGCAGAAACAAACAATTTTGTTTAGTATTTTGTACACAAAATTCATGAACATTGGCGAGATATTCAGGCATGCATTCACCCATTTGAAGATCTCTCTTCTATTTTGTGAGAAGCATAGATGGTCTTGTCCTCATTAACAACAAAACCAGAGTTGTAGAAATCCACCCTCCTGCTTTTCAGTCCCTTAGCAGAGGGGCACAGAACCCTCTCTTCAGTCTTCTGTGACAAATAGAAAGGCAAAATTGGGACAAAGATGTCTCTTTTTCACTATGCACTCTGCAGTTTATGAAACACTTAGGCAAATTAAGAAATAGTTTCTAGAGCTGAGTGAAAATGACCTCCTGGATTGGTGAACCAATTTGCTGGTGGCAGAAATGTGGAGATGAATGAATTCCACCAAATATTATTCTGGTGGGGGGCAAGGCAGATATATCCAACAGTTTAAATAGAAAATTATCAGAATTTTTTTCTTGTGAGAAAGTTGAGCTCCGTTATTACTTACTGAAGCTACATTGTAGTTGGTTCATTATGGTGGAACAAAGCAATGGGGTAAGAGAGGAGGAAAGGAACAAATACTAGCCAAGCCCTCAGTTGGATCCACAGTTACACTAAAAATTACCTGCCCTCTTTGTGTGTAGTGAAATTAGGCAAACCATTTAAGGGGGACTCCTAAAAAAAGGTATTATTTAAATCTATTAGAAAATTAGCTTTTGATAAAGTTCCATCCTGTAATAATTTCTCTCCCTTACCTAGCTTTGGCAGAAAGTAGGAGAAGCAGCAAGGCAGTG
Organism: Darevskia mixta; assembly: GCA_034641385.1. NCBI lineage: Eukaryota > Metazoa > Chordata > Lepidosauria > Squamata > Lacertidae > Darevskia > Darevskia mixta. The sequence continues at coordinate 14,878,250 of JAWWNH010000058.1, forward strand.
AAAACCGCATGGACATGCGGAGCAAAGAAAATACTACACTACACGTTTGGCAAGTTTAAAATTGGTTTACTCTTACAAACTCTCTAAAGGTCAGGTTCATCTGCTTTGCCATACAATAGTCACAAAACACAGGCAGTAAAACCTGACTTAATTACAGTGATGAAAGTTCCTAAATTATTGGCATAAGAACTCAAGAAAGGCTTATTAGATACATGTGAGCTTGAAGAAACCAGCTCACACATTGAGCTTCTTAGGTAGAGGTACAATAGGCTTGATTACCTTCCTCCCAAGGTAAGGGGGAGTGACCTAGCTAAGCCTGGCAGGACAGCTTACTCTACAGCAGTAACCCCTTAATGCATCAATTAAACTTAAGCATGTTGGTTATGGGGATGCGGGTGGCGCTGTAGTCTAAACCACTGAGCCTAGGGCTTCCTGATCAGAAGGTCGGTGGTTCGAATCCCCGCGACGGGGTGAGCTCCCGTTGCTCAGTCCCAGCTCCTGCCAACCTAGCAGTTCGAAAGCACGTCAAAGTGCAAGTAGATAAATAGATACCACTCCGGTGGAAAGGTAAACGCCATTTCTGTGCGCTGCTCTGGTTTTGCCAGAAGCAGCTTAGTCATGCTGGCCACATGACCCGGAAAGACTGTCTGCAGACAAACGCCGGCTCCCTCAGCCAGTAAAGCGAGATGAGCGCCGCAACCCCAGAGTCGTTCGCGACTGGACTTAACTGTCAGGGGTCCTTTACCTTTATGTTGGTTACAGGGTGCTGGTTATCCCACAGAGAACCCATCAGTGATGAAACTAGAGAATAACTTTATCTTCTCTCTTAAACACATATAGAAGAGACATAGGAAACTCTTGACTCTGAGATACAATGATGTCCATTGCTACCAAATGAGTCAACTGTATAATGAAATTATCCACACATTATACACTGATGTTTCTTGACAACTAGGGGAACCCAGCCCTGCAAAGGTTCTGGAAAACCACTAAAGAAAATAGAACAGATAACAAAAACAGGGAAGTTAAATTTCTGAAACACATCTTATAAATTGACTGTATTCACACCAGCATGACAGAAACAGTTTTTTTAATAGTAGCAATTCTTTGTATATATGTGTGTTAAAATATTAGTGCTTTTTTTTAGTTCTGCATATTGTGCAATTTGTGCTCTTTGGATCACCCATAAAGGCTTCAATTACTTGTAATAAATTGGTTGTTTGATTGTGCTATTTAAAAAGTATCATGAGTAGCTAAATTCCTACATTCTTACATGCTTCATAGCAAGTGTTTGGCAACATTAAAAGATGAGGAGAGACTGCCAATAATTAATTTCTTCATGCTGCCTAATCTATCTTTCCACTGAAATGTATCCTAAATTAAAGTCTAGGCTGTATTATCTTTAGCTTTCAGATTGGAGACATGTTATGCTCTACAGATAACAATGAAAGTTGACAACTATACAGTTTTCAGATAAATGTGAATATTTATGCTTTTCTCTCATCAGTATCAGAAAAAGGATGGCAGTAAACAAATAAAGTGCATAGGCTATTATTATTATTATTATTATTATTATTATTAAAAAAACTGCCAAAACAATATCTCTAGTGTTTTAACTACAAATTCTTTTTTTGAAATTGTATATCTTTTCCCCAAATTATTAGCTCGTCGTGTAGTTAAATGCACACAGCCCTTAAAGTTGATTACATTCTCATCCTTATATAATAAATCTTTAGCTTTTTTAAAAAAATGCTATAGAGCTCCCTTGACAGATAAGCTTTCTCTTTGTCCACAGCAGAGCAAATTGTAATATTTTACTCAAAGCCATTTCCTTAAAAAATATTGTCCATCTGCTGTTTATTCTAGTTTGCAATGCTTTCAGTAAACAGAAAGCTAAAGTTCTCCTGAATAATTGCAGGTATACTTCAGGTAAACCTTAGGAGGAAAGGCTTGACACAAGTTTCAAGTATTACATATGACTTTGTGAATTCATATTTTGAGTATGCACAATTCTCCAGTAAGACATACAAGACATTTATATAAATATAAATGTTGTGCAGATAGGAAAATACTGAAGAGTGTGAGAACAAATTTGTGCAGACCACACTGTATATAATAGAAGAAGGATTACTGTGTGTCAAGAACACCTATAACTCTCACATCCCTGCAGAATCTCACAGGGGTGCTTCATACATAGTCTCAACTGCCCCGAAAATGTGAGGACCATCATGAAAATCCTTAAGCCATCATGCAGAGTCCCAAATTCCCATTGTTGTTGAGGCACGTTATCTGGGAATGGCTTCATATTGGGGAAAATGGGGGAAAGAGAGGGTTGCTGACTAAGGAACTTCTTTCTCTGCCACCTCCTTTGCCACTGCTCCTGGGAGGGTATGCACATATGACAACTGTCAGCATCCATCATAATGACACACAACTAGGCACTAAGCCATAAGTGGCCTGAAACCCTGTAAGATAAGGAATGCGGAGAACCTGGAGAACAAGCAACAGTTGAGAAACTGACCTTAAATTGGATGACTTTGGTGACTGTTAAAGGTTCAGTCATTTCTGCAATGGCACTAGATTGCAAAATTCCCTCCTTAGGGAAATCCCTTTTCTTTGCACCTTTAAATGTGCTTTAAAAACATTTTAATTCAGGAAGATTACCTTTATAGAACAACACTTTTAATCTTGTTGTTTTATTATTTATTGTTGTTGCATTATGATATTATGAGAGTTAAAATAATTTGTAAACCATGTTATAAAAGATCAAGGAAACTGAAAAGTCCAATAACAACAGCAACAACTATAACGGCAACAGCTTACAACAGAGAGTTCTCACAGTGCATCATAGGCAGTGTGCTGATTAAATACAAGCTGCTTCCAGCCAGCTTTGGTTAGTGGAGCAATAACCCTCTGCTGGCAGTGATAGGATTGAGATGGCTGAGTGTGAGCACCTCACTCTAAATTCAGTTAGCTACGTAGTCATTTTCTTTGACTGAACCGGTGACCCAGCTCTTCAAAAATATTTTAGAAACTGATTACAATTTCTCCAGGAATGAAGTGGAACCATGCAACATACATTTTTGTGTTTACCTCCATATGAATGGAAGCAAAGTTGACAGCCAGGGCATCACAGATCCACAGACAAATAAAGAAACTGACAATAACCCAAAGCATTTGTGTAGTTAGTGATTTTTTCAGCCACAAAGTACAAAAGAAGGAAATGAACCTACCACTTACAAAAAAAAGGTTAAATAAAGAAGATCACTACTAAAAGAAGAGCGCTTGCTGGGCAACCCTCCCTCCGTTTTATTCTTTCATAAAGGTAGTGAGATTTTCACAGAAATAAGGGGGCGTAATCTGCAGAAAGTATAGAAAGTGAGGGGGCACCAAAGTTGCCTTATACTGAATCAGACATTCGTCAATCTAGCTAAATATTGTCTACACCGACTGACAGCTGCATTCCATGATTTTATCACATTTATCCATATTTTTGTTAATTGTCTACCTAATAAGTACAGCAATAACAAAGCTGAGGCACACAAAAATAGTCTTTAAAGCAAGGCCCCCCACTATATATCTGTTTTTGTGACGTTAGCCTCAGCAACAAAAAAGAAACAAGCATATATGAATTATTTATATAATAAATAACTGACACAAAATAGCTTGAATTCAAGAAAATCAACTCACTGCCATCTGCTGCTTTTGCTCATCACGAAAGCATCAGAACATTTTGCACACGATTTAACTGCAAACATAACATATGTCAATAAAAAAAGATTTCTAGTTACCACTGTACTATGAACTCAACAGCACATTTCCCCAGAGGCTATTGTTTTACACCTCTGTCCATAGTGCAAGTATGTGTCAAATTTTACTTTCATGAATTCCTTACTTTCCCTTTGAGGAAAAACAAAAACAAAACAAGAAACTCCACAAACCTCCCATGGTTCTTGCAATCCTCCCCCTTTATATAGAATATTTCCCACCTACGCAGCATATTTTTTTCCTAATTTGTCATTCATATCAAATGTTCTCAAGCTAGGCAAAAAGGACTACAGAAAAAAGTAGTTGAATGAATTATAAGACAAGATCAAAGGGAATAAGCATCTTAAACTGAAACTCATGGGTAAGAAGTCACTTAACTTCATAAATATCAGTTACACTCAAGTAGCCTTTATTCTGTTTCAGCAACCTTAGCATTCCCAAGGGGGCAGTGCCTTTCTATCTTCTGTTCTGCATTCTTCCTCAGTCAATAAGGTCATTACCCACAGAGCAGGCATCCCGTCAGTGTCTATTAGACTTCTTCAATTTCAGTTCAGCATTTGAGCAGTACGGCATAATGCAAGCTCCTTGAAACGATGCCAAAAGATACCCAAATGGCAAACATTCACAGAAAAATTACAGGTAAGAGCACCGTCGTGTGTAGCCATTAGATGATATTAACACCACACTGCACAACAGGCATTTCATTTTGACAGCAGCCCAGTGATATGGCATATCACTGTCATTGGTTTTGCAGTAAAGATCGGAATTAATTAGAAGAGTCTAAGCAGAGAATAGACAGATATTTCTTAATAAACTGACAAAAAAAAACCTGGGAACTTAATGAGGCAATCCAAAAGGACAAACTGTCTCAGAACACTCTATTTTATTAACCGAGGATGGTATTTTGAGCCATAAAGCAGCTCATGCACAAGTCATTAGATGTATTTGACAGGTGGAATACCAATGCAGCTCACTAGACTACAAACAGAATAGCTTAGTTCTGGGATGGTTAACATGTGGCTCTCCAGAAGTTGGTGGACTGCCCTTCCCATCCTTACTGATCATTGACCTTTCTAAGGTTGATGCGAACTGAATTCCAACAACAGCTAGAGGGCCATGGATCACCCTCCGCTAGCTTATTGCACATGTATGAGGAGTGTGCACTGATCACAGAATTCAGTTCAGATCCAGATTCAGCATTCAGCTTGGTTCAATGTATGTTATGGGCTGCCCAGTTTGACTCATTGTCTGAGTCCACTTTGTTTCCCCTTCTCCCATTAGTTATAGGGAAATACTAATACTAATACTAATACTAATAATACTAATACTAATAAATGGCTGTAACTTTTTTCCCTTTCGATATAAGTGGATGAAATTTGCCTACTAGTCCCAACATTGTGGATACAGCCTGCTATATTAAAAGCCAATAGGTATAGAGGCTTTTGCCATATATGCCCTCAAATTTAGATTTATTTAAAATGTGCCAAATAGGATGCATTTGCAAGCAAGGTCACCCTCCTGAGGTAACAAATTCTGCCAAATTTCAGACTGATAGCTGCAGTATTTTTTTTCTGCAAGGGCAGCCTTTACAGGTTTTTTTTTGCAGGTTGTTTAATTATTATTATTATTATTTATTTGTACCCCACCCATCTGGCTGAGTTTCCCCAGCCACTCTGGGCAGTGAAAAGGGATTCACTAATCTCTATTAATGTTTTACAGTCAAATAGTATGAAAATAGCATACATGAGAGAAAGAAAACCTGCCAAATTGCAGACGGCTGCAGATCTAGAGGCCTTTGTGCTGGGTATTTACAAGCTTGACCTAACCGTTACAATGGAGCTGTCCCAGCATTTTTTGCCCTCCCTAACCTGACATCTGTCTTAAACTTAGAGAAGTACCGTATTTTTCGCTCCATAAGACGCACCTGAACATAAGACGCACCTAGTTTTTAGAGGAGGAAAGGGGGAAAGCCCTGTGGGTTTTTTGAGGATCAGCTGAAAGTGGTGCAGCTTTTTTTTCAAAGAGGAAAAGTCCTGTTTTTATGGGGTTCAACTCACAGTTCTGCAGCTTCTATTCCTACAGCTTCTTTAGGAAAGGGAGCCAATTCTACAGTTTCCAGACAGATAATCTAATCAGCCAGTCACATGTCAGTTGGGGAAACAAACAGCCTCCCTCTGCATTCAACAATGGAGGCCTGGGCAAGGGGGCGGGGCTGGAAAGGGAGCCTTATCTCTCTCCCCGATCTTCTTGTTGAACAGCTGTTCAGGCTTCCTTTCAACACCCTCTTCTCTCTTTGTAAAAAAAGAGCACAATCTGCTTTTGGCCCCTAGGCAATTCGGCTCCAGGGACCATGCATTAGTTGAATGCTGCCTGATGTGTCTGAGTGAAAAAATGCAAGAATCAAGAGCCTTGCAGTGCCTTGGGGAGTATACATGCATAGTATTCAAATGTTGTTCAGGGCTTGGTTTTTTTTTTGTTTCCAAATCACCTGCCACACATTTAACAACAACTGAATTGGGGCATGGGGCGGTGGGGCAGTGGGGACCACCTCTGTGTCCTGCTCCCTACTTGTGGGGAAACATGATTTGCAGCCATTTTTTGTTTTTTCTATATGATTAGCTGCCAATGAAGTCCCAGAAGTAGACTCAGAAAATAAACTAATATTGTGACTGAAATACTTGATTGAAAAAGAGATACTATTGCTTGAAACCATTTGAAATAATGAAGCAATTGTTTAAGGTAAGCATTGTTTGAATTAACTTCTCAAGTAGGGCACTGAACACCAACATTTGAATTTAGTATCTACTTGAGCCACTTGAACAGATTCTTAACTTTTCTCTGGACAGTCACCAGACTAAATAAAAGGTCTTCAGGCATAATAGATCCCCTGGGTGCCACATTCATGAATCTTGACAAGGATTTTTATACTGTTTATCCAGGCAGCATCGCATGTTTCCCATTCATTTCTGCTGACGGACTTACATTTTCAGTGTTCTTTATTCCCAAAGCCCTCTCCCCGCTCCCCACTTGGAAGGAATATAATTCACTTTAATAGATTTCTGCATAGTGTTTCAGAGGTATGCATATCTCTGCTATTAAAAGTATTATGGCTTAAGGGAACAACGAGGCTGTAACCTGAATGACAGGACATTCAATGGATCTGCTGTTACTGAAAAGCCCTGGGACGCTTTTAAAGAAGTAGCAGACATAATTAGTCCACATACAGATTCAACTGAAGTATTTTCAACTAATTAAAATGAAAATGGTAGTGGCAGCTGCAATTGCAGAACTTTTAAGCCCTTTTAAAAAGTTAACAGAACACAAAATACTAATTTTAAGAATCTGTATTCCCATCATGAACCAGTACGCTATTTTTTATTTTCCCCTAGGATCTAAGACAGTAATGCAGTTTTTAAATTTAGGAAATCCTCTTGGACCTTCTTGCAGTTGTTTGAATGCAAGCTTATGTTAATTTTTTAAAAACATAACAGATTTGCAACATCTGTCTTTTGGCAGTCACTGTAGTTTTAATTATGAGAAACAGTGAAACTTTCAAATGCAGAAAAATAAATACGAGGTTTTTTTTCTTTTCGTTTTTAAATCCAATTCTCAAATATTCCAAAATTCAGTACCTGCAACCCTACATGCCACCAAATTTGTTAAAGTAGTTCGAGACGTTCAGTACTTTGGACTTTCTTTTATTTATTCTTATTTATTTATATACTGCTTGATTGCAAAGATGGCTGATAAGCAGTTTCTAGGAGCATGAAAGTGTCACACTCTCTTTCCCTAACATGTACTGGCACCTGTCCCACTGGGAAATGGGAGATCATCCCATCAGTTCCTACATCATCAAGGACCCTTTATCACCAAACTCAAAATGGCATCCTGCACTAATGAAGATACTGGAGTGCGACTCTTGCATACCATAAATGAGAGATTGCCCTCACAGCCTCTTATTCACCAGAGAGATCTCTAGCACGCTCTTCCATTTCATGAAAGAACAAATGCCCACTGACTGCGCAATGTGCAATGTGACTTTCTGATACCCTTCTCAGTCCGTTGTCAGTAGATGGGATTCAACCCCAGCATTTCTGGTCAACAGTGGACCCTTTTACTAGTCTGTGGACCTGACTCTGTTAACCATTGGTGCTGGGCCTGCCCTCTTCTTTTATTCAAGTCACTATATGCTCCACCTATCCTTTCCTTAGTTGTTATACCTTAGTTCACAGATTTCTCTGCCTGTAACTACCATTTCCCCAGTTGGCTTCCCAGACCTTAATTTTCTTGCTTGGCCATTCAGAGACTCCAGTCCTAAGATTTGTTTGAGTGTTTTTTTGGCCAGTGTAACACACCTTTCATTTCTTTTTCGACGCTGTACTGAATGCGATCATTCCATTGCTTTCATTTTGCAGCTTGGTACCTTGGCTGTGAAGATCCCATAAGCTCAGCCAAAGTGCAGTGGAGGCTTACAGAGTCAGGTGGGTTGCAAACTGTAATTAGTTATATATAAATTAGCGCTGGAACAAACATTGGAACTTTGGACAATTTGGTCCCCTTTTTTTTTTTTTGGAAGATGGAGTCATGATGAAAGAGGGAGGAGAGATGAATTTTGAGGGAGCACAAAAATCATTCACATTCCAAGGGGCTTTCTTGGGATGGGGGAATGTCCCCCAAAAAGACATGTCATTCTGGGAACAATATAGGGATGTATTATCGTTCTGATGGCACTGTGGGGAATCAAAAATGGCATTCCACTGAGGAACTAGAATGAGCACTGTTACATTTCAAGTCCCCACCCTTGAGATCTGTACTCCCCACACACAATAGCCAAAATGCTATTCTGTCACACACAATTAGAGTGGTGAAATAGGGGCATTTCAGTTCAGCCCTGGTCCATAGATGTATCCTGCCTTACTCTTTTCTAGAATTAAATATGGGTTATGATTATTTTCTGGAATGTTAACTTCTGTAGTACAATGAAAACTATAAAGAACTAAAATGCAATAGAATAAGTGCACTACTTTTGTGACACATGCGTTTAAAAAAAGGCCAAACCTTTGGTTTTACTTCTTTCGGGTTTTAAATACTGAATTTACATTTCGATTCCAAGTTATTACTGTATTCTGCTCAGGCTTGGCAGTGACATGAATGTACAATTCTGAAGCGGGGGGGGGGGTACTTTGTGGGAAAAAACCCCTTTCCATACTGGTAGTAAAAAGCTTTAATAAGTTTACAGCTCTCAAAATGTAAATCTGAACACTATTGTGGGCTTTGGATTCTGGCAGCATGTGGGTGGCTCAGTGTGTGGGTGTCTGCCAACTAAAAGCATAATGTCTATTGTTGCATTATTAGAAAGCTGCCATTAAGGAGATCAGCATACTATCACATTTGCTGGAGCTGGAGCATAAAATTACATGGTCTCCAATTCCTAAACCTGGATGACTATGTCAGAAGGATCACTTAAGTGCTGTAAGCTTAAATAAATGGTATGCAAAAAGCTGCCACTTACCAAATGAGAAGGCTATTTGTCAGAAATGTAAGGAAAGCTTAAATGGTTACTCCCCCTCCATTTAATTATCCTGAAGGAGATCATATTGAAAAAGCTTCCCTCCCCTAAGAATGTGCTCTTTAAAAAAAAAAAAAACCCCACACATTTAAGATTGCAGCTCAGAACTATTCTTTTAGAGCACTGGCAATTATTTATAAAGTCTGTGTTCAAATGAAAGCTTTATGGTGTATGTTATATGCTTGACTTCCTCTTTCTCCTTTCAGTTCCAATAAACAATAGTTTCAGAAATAGTATTATAATGGAATAAGTATAGACAGAAGGCCAACTTTCATGACTGGTGCAGCCCAGATAAACCCCATGGCATGCTACATTGCCTACATTTTACACCAGCTGTGAGCTTTCAGAGCAACCAGCACTGTTGCAATGCAACTTTCCAAACCTAGCCATGTGCGACATCTTAAACTTTCTAGGTGACCTTCTACTCAGCATTTGAAGAATTCTGCCTCAGGGTATAATGAACATGGCATGGCTATCTCATTTTTTTATTCAAGTCCAGAACACATGTAACTTTCAGATGGGGTAAACTCACCATAAGGTGGGATTCTCAATTGTGGGGTTTTTTTGTTTGTTTTTTGTTTGCATGCTAAATGTACTGTTTGAAGGCACCCTCACATGGTAAGAGCCAGTACTTACTATCACAGAATCACATATCCTGTATCTTGCTAAATATTACATCTTACTGCATGGAGGCATATCAAAATCAATTGCATATTCCCCACCCCAAACAGTAAAATTGCATCATGGTGAGGTTCCCACATCCAAAAGTATCATACGAATAGGGTTTAAGACAACCTGGTCGACATTTCAGTGTGAAAGTGATACTGTGAACTACTCTGGTTCAGCATTCTGAAAGCATAGAATTATGTTTTGTTCTGCTGGAAGTGCCCCTTACTATAATTGGATGTTTACAATGACAACAGAATACAAAATTCCACCTCACCGTATATAATTTGGTTAACTTTGTGCTGGAATAAAGACTTTTATTATGAACTAAACGGCATACTCCAAGTTTTGATTGGCAGATGCAAATAAACCAACAACTCAGTGTGACTTGGGCAAATCCACCGCTCTGTAATGTTACCATGAAACAGAAGCTAGGGCGGACTGTGAAGACAGGGACAGGCTTGCTTCTCAGTGAGTGCAATCACCAGGGACAGGGAACAGATTTAACACCCGTGCAAATAGTGGATACTTTGCTAAGTGCATCCTTCCACTTTCTACCATCAAATGTAGAAAGTGCTGGCCTCCCCAATTTATTTATTTTAAATATTTTTTTAGTATGCTTTTCTGGGCAAGTGCCTGTTCAAAGCGGCACACCGTCAAAAACAACAGAAGATAATGAGAAAAGTAATACATTATTTGAAAACAAAGATAAAAACAATAATTTTAAAACTTAAAACTACAATTCAAGCAACACTTTTTTTAAAAAAAAAAATCACCCTACCAACAGAGCCATTCTGACTGCTTTCATACTGGCAGAAAACAAAGATATATGACCTTGTCATCAGATCTGATATTTGTCAATGACTTAAGCAAAATAAATATGCAGGTTCTTCATATGTTGGTTATTTTGGGTTCATACAATTCAGACACACAGCCTGCACCCAAATCCCTGTAGCAGAACAGCTCATCAGGTTATAGACACAAGTTTGTAATACTGACTTGGCAGCCACAAAGAATACCAAAAGTGCTTGAGGAAAGTTGCTAACTCATTTTCATTTCCCAGGTCTACAACAAATATAGGATAATTGCATCAACAAGGAATATGCTGTGTTGGGATCTGCTGCATCCATAAAACTCAATGATGAAGATTTAATATTTATTATGGTTGTTGTTGTTGTTGTTGTTGTTGTTGTTGTTGTTGTTGTTAGGCACACTTACCTTCTGCTGAGAGCAGAGGCAGCACCTCTGTGCCCTGAATACAATGTAAGCTGCAGGAAATTCTATTTCATTTACCTGTGCCTTAAGTGTTGCCTCAACGTATTCCCCCTTTTTTACTTTCTGTCCAAAACTAAACATTTTGTGTGCAATTTGGGGGGTGTTATTCATGCATTTGTAAGTCACAATACATTTGCAATATTTTTTTTAGGATGAAAATCAATATATGTGCATTACTGGGTTAACGAATTCGAAGAATTCAGATGTGTGTGTGTGTGTGTGCTTTAAGAAGGCAAACCATCTTTCTGTGTCATGAATATCTGTTAGATGTGTGCTAAGAAAGCAGGATGGCACTTTGCCTGCAATGCGTTGCATACCAGAACTGCCACGGTTGCCTGGCAACTGAACAGTATTTTCAGGCAAGATAAGTCTGAGTGAACATATAGGAATGCATATAGCAAAGGAGACATGTCTGGTGGCAAATGTATGGTGCATTCGTTGAGTGTTCCATACTCCTATGTTGGATTTTATCATTACTATTATTGGGCCTCTTTTTAAAGTCATGCTAGGCATTTACAATGTTATCACAGAAAATTATATTGCAGTCAACTTTCATGCTTTACAAAATATCAAGCTAAGCTAGTCGTTTCCTTGCTAAAAAGAAAGCTGCATAATGCCAGATGTAAGACAAAAGTTTGCATAATCTGCAATGGTCTTTATGTGTGCACACAAGTCTACTGTATATGTAAAGTCTTTACTTTGAGACCCATTAACTGCTGGTGCATGTGTTTGTGTCACCCATCTCTTTACATTGCTCCACATCACAAATTATTTTGTAGATACAGTGTGGGACATGGACACAGTTCTCCAAGAAGTATATATAATTTCTGGTTGAGCAAATGTGCACAGGTAGCACAATTTAGCAGAAATGTTTTGAATTTACTGAAAATTAAAGAGGACTGGGGGGAGGGAGGCAGTAAGGAGCACATTATTATAGTTCAGACATGAGACCATAAAAAATAAAGCTAGGTACATTTGTACATTTCTAGGGCCAGTTCATTCTCCTTGAAGAAGGAGCAAATTTCTGCGCAGACCAGGCAGCTGTGCATACAATGTTATGCATGAGCACCCACATCAAGCATTACCTTGTACTTTGTTAAGCAGTTCACAGAACTCCCTGATGATAATTCAGAGGAGTTACCTGTTTAGCACTAATCCTGTCCCCTGAATTTGCCAGAGCTAAACTCAGTGTTAACAGATTATCCAGTGAGGAAGGGGAGCGGTAGCCAAAGCCTGAACCTTCAGCAGTCATTTCAGTCCCTCCAACTGAGGAGTCTAAACTGGCCCAAAAGCAATTTCCTCTCCTAGACATCTTCAGAAAAAAGAGGTACAATACATGGCTATTCAGTGATGGCACAGCATTTGCAGTGGTAGAAAAGTTGGTGGTTCTTTTTTTATTTTCTTTTTTTATGCTCACTTAAGTTGCAAACATTATAAAAAAGTGTGAGGAATCGGTGGCCTTTGAGAGATTGCTGAACTACAACTCCTACTAACTCCAGAAAATACGGCCAATGGTCAGGGATGATGGGAGTTGTAGCTCAGCAACCTCTCAAAGGCCACCGATTCTTCACAGTTGAGAACTTTACAATTCAAGGACTGTGGAATAAAGATGGGCGCCATCTTGGCATTTGCCTCAGGAAGTCAAATGTCCATCTCTAACATTACCTTTTGTGATTTGTGGTGTACATTCTATGTGAGCTTCTGTTATCATTATTTTGAATAACCAAGTGTTCGAGAGTTTGAAGGGAAAATTCAAGGGGGGTTAATCTCCTTTTTACCAGTCCCTTCATTTTTGAGAAGTATCATTTTTTTGAAGTTAAATGTAGCTGTGCTGGAAGCCATAGCTATGTTATATGCGTCCAACGTTCATTTGAGTGGAAAAGGAGATTCAATATTGTAACACTTCCCTTGATACAAGGCCTTTTGCTTGCTCTAGCACCATATTAGTCATGCACTGGCACCCATGATGTAGTTTGCTGGGAAAATAATCTCTTGTCAATGGCTTTGTAAACATATAGGTGAACCTTTTCAACAAAACATTTCTAGTCTCTCTCACCTATGCTCTTTTAAAGTTTATTACAACATCCTAAGGCTAGTAGAGTTGTACAGTAAAGTGGTCACTTCTAAATGCAGGTCACTGTGGAAAATACAAGTCGTCTTTATTGGCAGATCAGGGCATGTGTGGAGTAAGTCGAAGTGAAAGAGCTGCAGTGGGAATTTCCTTCAGTGTATTTTAGTGGTGCTAACTCATGTCTCATGCTCATGGCTTGCTAGGTTTGTCTATTAGGACTGCAGTTTTGTTTGCTCTTTAACACAAGGGCTATTAAACGATTGTGTGTTATAGACCTGATTCAAACGACAGATTCTGCACCGTCGCCACAGTTCTGCTTTGGGACTGTCACTTCATCATGACAGAGATTCACCTAGAGCTGTTGCCTACTATTAAAATTACAATTCTTACAGCACTTTTCCTCCTAGTTACAACATGCACAACTGAACAATCATTCAGCGTTTTGTGTAGGGTGAAGACATGGCTGTACTTGACAATGAATGAAGACCTATTATCTTGCTTGTGTCCACAGAAAAAAAGTTGAAGACCCATCCCAAAGAGGAATTCATCAAAGAAGTTGCTTACTGTTTTGGCCAAGACCTCCAAAGACTCTAGTTTTTCCATAAAGAACAATTCACTTTGTATTGTATTTTCCTTTATGCTATGGACAGTCAAGCATTTACCAAAAAGAAAAAGGAAAGTCTGACTGGTTTCAGAATTTATGTCTGGCATTCACCACAGCCAAGGCAGATTCTGTGTAAAATGTGTGAAATTGAGTTTAGATTTCTACAATATTGTTGTTCAGTGGACAAATTGAAGCTGTATGTCCTTCCTAGTGCCTCACTCTGTTAAATGGACAAATAAAGCAATTTGTTAGAAGTTAGTCCTGAAATGTATAATCCCTCATTGCTTCTCCTCATCAACATGCAATGGTGCTTGGGGATCAGCTGTATAAAGTCTGCAAACACTCCATTCAACAACCTGTAGTTCCAATTCACAGACCTGCCTCCAGCCCCAAGTTATTTCTGAGGACACCCATGCTGAGCAGTGAAAACAGTCATAGCAAACTCAAGCTGGGGAGCTGGGGGGAATTAAGCATGAACTGCTCAGAAAAGTAGGACAGCAGTGCAAAATTCATATGATATTGTCTGAAGCAAAGTCATTATAAATGCTCAATGCAACATGCAGATGGGTTTGGCAAAAGTATTATCAAAGCCATGCTGGAAGCAATTCCAGTGCTGTGAAAGTCTGTGAAAGTGGCCAAATGGGTGTGCAAAATTTTATACAGAAAATTTCTTCCTGGGCTCCATCATATTCTAGCATGATCAAGAAATGCAACCTGGGATGAGGCTATTCAGAATCTCATTAGAGTGGCTCAGTACTCAATGGTTCCAGTGACTAAACTGGCACATGGTGGGAAAACATCCCTTCATTGCAGGCACTGAAGTGAATGGGTGTTATTAACCTTTTGGAGAAAATGAAAGGGACTGCATTTGTGGAAAATAAATGATGGGGTTGGTCCAAAAACCTGCTTGTTGCCCCAGATTGGTGGCTGGAATGTTCTGTGTGGAAAATACATTCCCCAATCAATATTTATTGAATTACATTTTTGCCAACTAATATTTTCATTAGCACAATCATGGTAAACTTTAAGCTTCTAGCACAGAGATTTTAGGTGAGTCAGTGGGAAGCTTGCCACACAACTCGTATTAACATTAATTGGCAGCAGAACAGTTGGAAGCTGAACTGAATATTAATACCTCAGTCAGGACATAAACAATGTTTCACATCTGATGTTTTCACTGAGGAAACTATTTTGGCCCATTCCACACAGAATAATAAATTAGGTTCCCCCCTGTAATGTACATATAGTGTGTATCAGGAAGAGATGTTTAGTATCTTTTACAGAATAATATGCTTTTAATTCACTGGAAAATATCCCAAAGTTTTGCAAAGCCTTTCACTCTACTTACTTGCTCATCAAGACTATTATTTGGTAATAAATCCTATTAAATTTGGTGATACTGACTGTTTTTTCCCACTGTAAACTTCACAGCTTCTAACTAGTCTTTTCCCCTTTATTCTATGCCCATGTTTTCCAAACTTGGGTCTCCAGCTCCCATCATCCCAAGCTAGCAAGACCAGTGGTCAGGGATGGTGGGAATTGTAGTCCAAAAACAGCTGGAGGCCCAAGTTTGGGGAACACTGTTCTATGCGATCCTTTTTACCATCACACAAAGCTGAGGCAGCTCCCATACATATCTGTTAAGACCCCTTTCACCGTGTCTGTATTTTCTTGCCAACTCTAGCCACATATTCAGATATGTTTCCTGCATCCTATGCCCTATTTGATCTTTTAACAGGCACACAGGCACAACTCAGGCTCCAAGACTTCTCTAAATGTTTTGTTCTGTTCTTTGGGAAGGTTTGCTGAAAAGAGTGTGGCTCATTTTTTAAGGAGTCATACACCAAGTCTAAGCATTTGCTTAATTGCCTCCATCTGAAATACCAATGCAATGTCACTGCCACACACATTTTGTGTTGTGACATTGTGCTCTTGGTGTGCCCCAGTCTATGAACTCATCTGCTGTTGCAGCAAATCCCAGCAGAGGATAATCTGAATCATGAGCTTTCTTTGAAAACCAAGGAATCTCATGCATATTAAATGGACTGTTAAAATCTGGAGCAAAGCTAAACTCATTCAATTTCTCTCTCTCAAAATGGACAATATCAGAATGAAAATATCTATTATTGAAAATGTGAAACACATTACCACTAACTAATTAACAGGAATATATTAGACAGTCAAAATTAGGGATGCTTTTGAAGTTCTCATCTGAATTTGTCTTCAGATTTAGGGGTTCTGAATTACTTCATAGTGTTTCCAGAGGCACTAATAAGTAACAATCTACCATTCTTCCATTTTTTATTTACAAACTTCATTCAGACAACTGCTCATGTGCAATATACTGAAGTTATCACATTGCACTTGACTCCCCTTACAGCAGTGATGGGTAATGCCCACCTGCCAATCAGACCATATATTACAGGTTACTGTTGCATACCAGCATTTGATTAAATGAGTTCAAAAGGCAAGTGTGAATCCATGTAAAAATAATAGAATGGGGAAAATCTGCTGTAGCTGAAACCCAGTAAACTGGTTTCAGTGGAATTAAACATTTGGCTTGATTTTTTTTAGTGCCTTCTGAATTTCTCATGGTGCAATTTAAGCATATTTTTGTTCTAGATTAGAATGTATATTTAAAGCATTTCTGATTTTGAGTTTATCAGTAACGTAGGGATTATGCAATGTCTTGGTTAGCTCTGTACACTGACAATCCATCATTTGGGATTTTACTTATCGTCTTTAAGAGTTTACTGTTTTCAGCAAACTTGTATTTTAAATAAACATGCCCTCCTGCAGTATCCACATAGTAATTATCTTGTTGGGTTTTTGGCCTGTGTGGCCTAAAGGCATGTACAGAGAAGGAATTTTAGAAAGCTTAAAGTCAGATAACTTGGTAAGGGCCCTTTGGTAGGGCCTTGTGGTAAGCCTTATTTTCCCCAACATTTGTCATTAATGCTGTTAGTTTTGCTCAGCTAATTTTTAGCACTTACCCTTCAGCTGAAAGGGCAAGCAGTTAATGCACATTCTTAGCCAACTGGCAGGAACTGTTTTGTAAATGAGATTCCTGTTTCCCAAAGAATGAACAGAATTGCCCCTATACAAAGCACTGAGTATTCACCCGATCAGGAACTGTACAAGCAGGAGCTTGTTTTCCAAACAAGAGCCAGTCACAGGGCAGTCAGATCAAATTGGCTGAATAGCCAGAGTGCTAGCTAATGCTAATGCTGAAACAAGCCCTGAAGAAAATAAATTAACACAAGGATATGTTTTTTTTAAAAAAAATACCCCCAAAAAACTTGTCCTACACTGTCAAAGGAAATGCAAAATTCCAAACTGGCTATGCAAAGATGTCTTGAGATATTTTATCTGTTCATCTTTTCTTCCAGGGATTGAATATACTTTGCATTTAACACAACCATATCCTAATATTGCTTAGCATTTCTCCTTGGTAACCTCTACATGAATAGGCCAAAGAATGTGTTAAAAAAAGAAGATGTGACTCTGGCAAGACAAATTGATAGTACAGGTTATAAATAGGGACATACTTCTGGACCTCAGAAAATACAGAAGTGAGAGGAAATGATGGAAACCTGTCATTTCCCACCACACATCCATTTTTTTAATGAAAGACAATGCTCTAGAACACTTCAGGCACCTTTTTGAAAACTCTCAGAGAGGAATGCATGAAGAACTTGATGCTTGTGAATTCTAATACAAAACTGACCTGATCTAACTTTCACATTTTATTAATAAAGCAAAATACATTTTAAAAAAGCAACCAGCTTCCCCCCTCTTTTTAATGAAGATCAATGGAGAAACAGCATGGAACATTTTTCCCCACAATAGTTCAACAGAAAACCCAATATGCAGTTTTGAAAAGCAGGTAATATCTTCTGATTAAGAAATAAACATCTTTCTGTACCTAGGATTCCAGACCCTCCAAGTGTCCTTATTTTCTAGGGATGTCCCTGATTTAGGGAAGCCATCCCAGTTTATGATTTGATCCTGGAATGTCCTGCTTTTCCTTAGGACGTCCTTATTTTCATTGGAGAAATGTTGAAATGTATGGAGTTATTTGACCCCTGAGCCGCCTGAAGGCAATCCTGTATAGGGTTAGGCTTGGGGACAGAAAAATTGTGTGGGGAGGGAGGAGGACGTGTTTTCTAGTCTTCACATTTGTACTTAGAAACACACCCAGAAAAAAAACAACCATAGCCCAAACACCACACCTATGCACACACAAATACATGAAACACAGATAAAAGGCAACCTTGGAAGCTAAACCACAAGAAAAACAAAAAAGCCTAATGATGATAATGATGAAAAGAGACCTTCACAGGTACCAAAGATCTGAGGGCATTAGCCTATAAAATAGATTTTTTTAAAGAACATATAGCCAACTGCCAAAGATACGCCCATGGGGAGCAGAATATCTAGCACTTTGGTGCTTCAGCTAATGGTATTCATTCTTTCTGTGGCACACAGTGACATGCTGTTTCACGTTAAGTAAAGCACAGATCCTGCAATGTGCTGAATACAAGTACTTTTCTGTGCTTGGTCTAATAAGACTCAGAGCTTCAGTCAATTAGTTGATGGCAGATACAAAATAAAAATGTAAAGATTAAACATCTAGAAAACTCTGGTGTATTATATCCAGTGATACTATCATCAACAACCTTCAATTAATGAGTGCAGCACTATCTCTTGGCTGCAGAACAGGTATCGCATTGCTAAATCTGAATGTGTTTTATGAAGGCAATACTGCAATTGTAATATGCATATTTAAAGTGTTTCTTGAAGTAATTTAAAACAATTTGTTTGGCACTGCCAAGTAACAAATTATGAAGAGGTAAAAAGAAAAGAAAGGCATTGACAGGTGTAGTACTAGGCATGTATGGATGTTTAATTGCACAATATCATTATTTTAAAACAGTAAAAAGCAGGCTGCCATAACCACATTTCTATACCAATTCCACACCATGTAATTTTCTCTCACAATGTCATCAGTAACAGCAGGAACTAGAAACTGGCATTACAAATTGGATTTCTGCTGTTGGAGATAGAAAGGATTCTTTGTAATCAACTGAATATGCTCAGTGCCTTTTGCAATAGCAACAACACACTAATATCTATTCTGTAAAGACCTTTTCAGCTATCATCGCCTTCTTTAAGAAAGGAGCTTCCAGTATGCTCTTAAAATTCTCTCTTAAAGTGTGGTGGGCACTTTAGCCATACATATAAAAGAGCTTTTAAAAACAAAACAAACAAAACCCTTCACTCAGCTCTGCTGAACCTTCAACTAACCCAGAAGTACCACTTGGTATGCTTCAATTTAATAAAAAATAAATCTTAGCTCAGGGCTGGACCAATAAATTTTGGCTCCTGAGGTGAACCACAAAATAGCATCCCTCCATCCCCACCAGAGAAGAAGGGGTGAGTGAAGAACCATTTCAGGAACAAGAGGGAAGAAAGATCAACATCGGGATCTGCTGCCCCTATGGACCCTGCCACCTGAGGTAGTTGCCACACCTTGCCTCATGGTTGGGCCGGCCCTTGGTCACAACTGGTAATAAATGTGGGCAATAAAAGATTGACATTAGATTGGAAAGCACCCTGAATCCTCGGGGTCCCTTCCAACTCTACAATTCCATGATTCTATGAAACATCTGGTAAGTGAAAAGTGGCTTTCAACTTACCACTTATTGCTGAATGGCCTGAGGACATGTCGAAAGGACGTTCCCCTTGGGTTCTAAAAGGCCTAGACCATCCAATGCTGGCCAGGGAGCGTGGGTTGGGTGGAGCTCAGCACTCTCATTTCACTCTTGCTGAACAGCCAATTAAATACATGGCTCAGTGATTTGACAGGCTTGTGCTTTAAGCCAGGTGGTACTTCCCTTATCAGAGCTGAGGTGAACTTTAACCAACAAGCTCTTCAACCTGGGACTGCCCGTGTTGCTCAGGCTTTCTGTTATTTGTTCTTTGCAGCTAGATTAGAATTATGGCATTCTAATCCAAACCAAATAATCTTGTGTCTTCATCCTGGTGTGGGGAAAATTTCATCCTGGTGTGGGAGAGATCTCATTTATTTATGTACCATCAACAAGCAGCCAAAATTTTATCGCTGGGAACTGAACTATATATAAGCATGTACTTCAAGTGAACTCACACACTCAAAATGTCATTTCAGTTGGCACACAAAAAAAGTATCCTTTTATGTGAGTGCATGAGTTTTCCCAGAGGTAAATCTATCATACTTCATCAGCAATTGGGCAATGGAACGATAAAACAAAGCCGAGCGGTTTAGTCCATCTGAAAAACATATACACCTACGCTCCCCATAATATAAATGATAGTTACAAGTCCCCTTAGGGCACAGTATAAATTTATTATAAAGAATCATAAAAATCTCTCCCTCTCTCTTGCTGTCACACACTGTCACAGGGACATTTTTTTAAAAGCATTGTACTAAAGATAAGCCAAAGTAGTTCTCTGCCAAGTAACATAACAGTCAGCTACCAGCTGGTGGGAAAACAAGGATATTTAGCTAAGTATCACAGGCAGTGGGGTATGTGCTATGAATCAATTGAGTTCATTTAACCTTTTAACATCTGGAAGCCTAACTTTCCCCCCTTTTGCTTGGCTATTAGATCATTGTATCATAGGAGCCAACTCCTAGGGGCCAAGATCCCCCCCCATAAAATTTTTGAGTGCCCCCCCAAAAAAATTGATGGGCATTGCCATTCAAATCGTGTGCATGCACTACATCAGGTGATCAATTATGCAGAGTGGGGCTTACCAGCCCCCCCCCCACATTTTATTCAAATTGCCCCCCTTGCATTCTATTAATATTGGGAGGAATTTATCAAAATGGGGGGGGAAACCTACTATGATAAGCCATCCAAGACAAAATACCAAGACAACAAAAGATGTCTCAAAATACTATATTAATATATATAACACATATAATAGAGAGTTAAGTACCAAGGATTCCACCCTAGTCCAAGGGATCAAGGTAAATAATAATGAGCCAAATTTTAGAACTGGTATTGATGAGTACCAGGATGGTGAAAGGAGATTCCCTGAATTTGCCATTCATGTCTTTGGGATGGGAATATGGATAAAGGAACTCTTTTGGAGCTCAGACACCTAGAAACTTTGGGCTCAGGGAGTATGTCTCCTTCACACCTGACAGCGGTGTAGCAGAGGTTCACCCAGCTTAAGGAAGGTTAGTGCTTCTCCTTGCACTAACCACAAAATCCTAGATTTAAAAAGTGTGAAGAATGGCTAGGGAAACCCAGCCAGATGTGTGCGGTATACTAATAATAATAATAATAATAATAATAATAATAATAATAATAATAATTTAAAAAATTAAAACCGGTCTCTGAGTGCTAATTTGGTTGAGGGTGAAAAAGGATCCTGTCTGGGTAATTTGCAACCAGATTCTCCTACACTTCAACCCTAAACCATGAAAGCGGTCTGGCCAGATGTAGTGCACATTTAGGTTGTCCTTGCACTCATTCTGCCCTCTGTTGATATCTGCTAATGGAGTGTGTGACTACAATCCATGTGGGTGATGCAACACTGTCCATCCCTGCCATGTCAGGTGGATGAAGTGGAATTCCATTCATGGATAATATCATCCCTGGAACAAGATACCAGGGGGAGTTGTTGTTTTTGTTGTTTAGCTATCCTTTCCCAAATAAGGAATTTCCACAGGCAAATAGCTGGGTCATTTTTATTTGCTATGCATAGCAGCATACTTCAACCTTCAGCTCCCATATGTTTTTGGCCTGCAACTTCCATCTTCCCCAGGAAGCTTAGCAAATAATGAAGAATGATGGGAGTTGTAGTCCAACGACATGTGGGGACCCAAGGTTGGAGAACATTGCTATATAGTATCCTTGTTATTATTTGAGAAACTTTATATTTCTTACATCAGAGGAAGGAATCAGTTTACCCTCTTCCTTTTTCCCTTTTCCTTTTTTTTTTTTTGAGCTTCCTTTTCATAAAAATACATGTAACTGCAAACCTATATTTTCACGGCTTATGTGCAAACTTTCACACCAAGTTTGCATGGCAGGTCTGTAATTGAATCTGTCTCGCTCAGAGATATCCAGTAAATTGGACTAGAGACAGCAAATGCAAAAAGTTCCTGAATTTTCAAGGTCTGATTTGAAAATATTATCGGGGGGGGGGGGATAAACATAAAAGCCTGTTAAACCATAACAGATTGTGCTCACAAGGCTACTTTAATGGTGATTGCACCTTGCAGTTCTTAGACCAGAGGTGAGCAACTTATTCAGCAAGTATGATGGCCACTGGAAAACAGGTGTTGTTGTTTTTTGCAGCTAAGCCGCAGATCGGGTGCCTTGTTCAGGCTGAGCATCATTTTTCATCAAATGGTAGTAGAATTCTATAATGTTATAAATTAGTTCTGTTTTAAGATGAGAAGTGACTATTTTAAAGGAGGCTTTCAAGGCAAAAAGTCAATTTTGGACAGCTGGGTAATCTACTAAGGTGCTCAGATCTCTATCCAGGGTGCTGAAGTTATAAATGTGAACGGGCCAGATATGATTCTCTGCTTTTGCTCACTCATGCTTCTCACTCATGATTCTCACAAATACTCTCTGTTTTAAACGACCTCGGGAGGTTTCAGAAGGATAGTTTAAGTAAGACTCACAATATTTGTGCATATTTGGGGGGGGGGCATCTGAGGCCACTGAGCCACTCAGAATCTAAGGGAGTCATTGATCCACCTCAAAATGCCTTATTAATGGCACTGACTCAGAAACATTAGTGTTTTCCAAAGTTCCCTGATTCACCTCTTAATTCATGGCACACACAGAGTTGATTCACACTTTATATACCCATAGAATGGATAGGTTAATATGAAGCTCTGAAGAATCATTGTGCTTACAACAACCTATTCATGCACAAAGAGACAGTATCTTTGTCAGGCATAGGCAAACTTGGCCTGCCAGATGTTTTGGGAATACAATTCCCATCATCCCTGACCACTGGCCCTGTTAGCTAGGGATCATGGGAGTTGTAGTCCCAAAACATCTGGAGGGCCGAGTTTGCCTATGCCTGATCTATGTCCTATATTGTAATGTGTATTTGCTTCTGATGAGACCTTGCTTGGATGAATTATACCATTAAAGCTATGCAAAGAATCAAGCAAATCTGTTTTATAATTAACCTAAAATTAGAAGCAGCTGCTCTGTGACTATCATGTAACCATGATATACAGGAATCAATAGCAGAGAAATCTATAATATCCCAGTTCATGTCCACCAGTTCACAGAACGTTATGATATAAATTAGTCATTCAAGTTATAGTTGAAAAGATAAATCACCCAGGGCCATATGTACATTATTTAAATATTATGGAAAAGGCAAGTCATATTTCATTTTATATCTTATGATCTGTTCAAGAACATGTGGGCAAGGAACGCCCACTACACATTTTCCACCCCAATGCTAAAATAAAAAAATAAAAATGAACGCCCTGTGTTCAAAGCTATTTTTACTGTAACAAATTTACATAATATTGCTGTGCTGTGCCTATGACTCAGATTTCTGCAGATGCAGAACTTTCCTTCTTCCTGTTGCTTAATCCTTGATAGCTAAATGTTTGAGGGGGGATGGTGATTTATTTAAACTTTTCTGACTTGTGCTAACAAAGAAGAAGCACCAAGGACAGCGATTTCTATAAAACACAGTAGGTAAATATTAGTAAGACTGAGAAGCTAATCCTTACAGGAAACCTACGACACTCCCTGAAAATAGGTTTAAATTCTTCTTCTTTTTCAGTTAGACTACATTATTGGCAGGTTCATTTTTCAACACAGAGAAACAGTACCTGTTTAAGCAAATAAGGAAACAGACATATTAACATAAAGAGAATTTTATAAGTAGGAATTAAACTTTGTTGAAGAGTAGTCCCACTTACATATATTTATATGTGTGTGGGAGCTGTGTCTCTGTGATATCATCATGTAGATGATGACTGGGAGAGAAAAATGTTTCTGAGTAACCCCACACTATCATGTGCAAATGTCGGTTAAATTGTAAAAGTAAAATGGTAAAGAAAAGCAGTACTAGTTATACCTTAAACTTTTCATTAAGCTTTCATGCCCATTCCCCTGTTTAAATTTTAGATTGTATGTCAATTTCCTTCAATCATTTGAACTCACTTGAAAAGATAAGCTAAATTGTAACATCTTTTGAAATTTAAAACTGTTCCCTAAGTAATGGACTTCAGAATACAATAATTCTTTCCCTTGCACTCTTTCACTCTTTTTAAGTATTCACTTCATCCCTAAACTTTGGCCATTTGCCTGATTTTTCCAGTACTTCCATAAAAACTGGCATTTGCTTAATACAGAGATTTATATAGGCTGCTTACAAGGAGCTACTCATTTCTTTAAGCGAAGTAGCATGCAACTACAAAAGAACAGCAATTCCTCACCAGAATGGCTTGAAATTGCTCTGGAAAGCTATTCAAATAAGACATTTGCTTTGCTTTTAAACGACTTCAACTTCTGCATATTATTAAAGCCAAGATAAATTAGTACTACATGTTGGCTTGTTAATGATTTTGAAGAAAACTGCTGACAATATCTAAAAACTTCTATTGCATAAACTTTGTGTAGGCGCCAATTAAATGGAATATTGATGCAATACTGACCACAAAGATTTCAGACTAAAATGGAACAGAACATTGTATTGAACTGTAAGCATCATCAGGAAATTAAGGAAGTGTTCAACTATTTTCTTGGTAAATCTGATGTTTAAGGACTTTTAATTGTGACCAGGGAGATTATGTATTACATAATGTTCCTAAGCAACAGGCTGATGACTTATCTTTAAGATTGTCATACATATACAGTGGTACCTCAGGTTACATACGCTTCAGGTTAAGAACTTTGCTTCAGGATAAGAACAGAAATTGTGCTCTGGCGGCGCAGCGGCAGCGAGAGGCCCCATTAGCTAAAGTGGTGCTTCAGGTTAAGAACAGTTTCAGGTTAAGAACGGACCTCCGGAATGAATTAAGTACTCAACCAGAGGTACCACTGTATTGGGATATCACTTGATTCTGACATGAGTAGGAATTATAATATTTTATGATGACTATGGTCTAGTCTCAATTTATATTTGCCATATAGGTACCATAGAGCAAAACTATATATTGCAATGCAGTTGCATATTACATGAGCCTAATGGATCCTTATTTGTTTCAAAGTGCCCTTGGAAAGTGATGCTTTGCAGTCGGAAAAGGAAAGAGGGTTGGAGAAAGAAAAGGTATTTCATTGTTGTCTTGCTAACTGCTCTCCTCATGAAACTCTCACCGGCATCCCATAAATATGTCTATCTTTCAAATGCAAATGTGCAACTCCAAAGGGAGGGGCAATTGGACAGAATTTCAGATGGAAAGTAGTCAGCAGGGCAGATGCTACTCCCCCAACTGAAGACGCTATTTCAGTGCAAAGCCTATCCTCCTCAGGGCATTTTTCAATGTAGAAGGGGCTATCATAAACATTGGTTGCAGTGTAACATGAAATTTGATTCTCTTTCATTAAATAGCTGTATGTGTGGTGGTGGGGGGGTAGAACAGTCAGTCATTTCTTCTATGAACATGTGTAGTTTCACAGGCACCAAACAGGCGAAACAGGGACAATAATCCGGATAGCCTTGTTCTTCTGAGTGCTCCGATTCTATGTTGAAATATCCAGTTTATGTTTTGGACTGGTGCGACACTGCTTTATCGCCGGATTAAGCTTTATCATCTTTTGGAACTATCAATTGACTTGTATGGACGGCACCGAACTGTTGCATCCTCACATTGTACCTCCATATATGAATTTTCTTACATAATTTGGAGTGTTAGTATGGACATATTGTATGTATATTGATTGATTTGGGTTTATGCTATATCACACATTGGATTTGGTCCATGTGCATGTTTTTGGAGATTATTATTTATAATTTACGTGCTATTACAATTATCATTTATCAGCCGGTTACGTTTGTTGTATGATTCATGCATAGCTGTACATAACCAGGGTTTGCTGTTGTTGGATATTGACCAAATTGTGCCCAACACTGGTGGGGGCTGGCGCCACATGCACAATATCCCGATGTGGCATTTGCCCACCAGGCCATGCTGCTGGTCACGGCATCTCCCAACACTGCGCGGCCTGGGGCGACATCCCGCCAGGCCTCCTCTTCCCCCTCAAGATTTCATCATCACTCACCAGTGACCATGCTGCATGGAACATGGGAGCTGGAGTAAAAGAAGGTCTGGAAGTCCCCCACCCTCCCGGCAATATGGCTAATCTAATTTGTTTTGCTTGGTAACTCTCCGAAATCTTATTGATATTTGCCAATGCTGAAACAGTAAGATTTCATACTCTGAAAGTATGAGATGATAACAATTGTGTGGGGGGGGGGAGTAGTCCAGTAGAAAAAAATACTATCAATTTAAAATATGATAGCTTTAAAACCTATCTCTGCTGCCATTACTGCTGACCATAATAAGGCAGGGGAATCAATTTTCAAATTTGCTGTTTCCTGTTTCTTTGTGTTTCGATGTAAGAAAGTGTTCAGTATCTGATATCAAAGAAGAGGAACACTTATGCTTTCAGGTTTTCAGAGCAACAGGGAAAAAAGCTATATATTTGTGTTGCTATTTACTGTCATGCATATGTTCTAGAAAGAAACCGTTCCCTATTCTTACTTAATAGTTTGATGGTTCACTGACTTCTCCATCTGCAGTATCTGTCTCTTCCCTCAGCAAGGAAGCTTGACAACATTAAAAACCAGGAACAGCCATTTGACTAAATATCAGACATATAAGCAACAGCTGGAATCCCATCTAAATATGAGGCAGAAACGTATAAAACTATTCACAGTTTAGGCAGCAACAAGCCTAGGCAGTGTTTTAGTGAGTGATCAATCTCTTGTGTCTTGTAAATTTCAAATGTATGACTATTGATGTGGCCTTTATTGCCATACTCTCTTGCAGAGTTTCTGTGACTCAAAACCAAGACATAAATGCAAGGCAAACACAGAAAAGAAATAAAGTTGCTTAAGGTTACTTAATTCTCTCAACATTATTTATTTACCAGCAGCCAATGTAAAATGGTATATATCTGTCTTGGGCTGCGATCCAAAGCAGCATGTTGTGTTGAGTAGGGCAGCAATTTCTCTCTCTCTATAAGTAATGCATTGCATCCCTTATTTGGGGGTCCATTCTCAGGACACAACCTGCTGTGTACTGGCTAACCCATGCATATTCAGCAGTTTAGGTCAATATATTAATGGCTAAGTCCCACTGGTGACTTTACTACTAGTGGCTGTGGGCCATTTCCCTCTTTGTGTTAATGCAGCTCCAAGGTCACATTCACACTTAGAGTGAAAGCGAGAAGTCAGCAGCAGACACTTGAGCTTTATGGGTCTATACATCCCTGTTTCAAGCCTCTTCTAAGGCAATACCATTGACATCCCAATCCTCTTGCAAAGATTTATTACAGAAATGGCCAACTTCCGCATTTTAGGCTGGGGGCATCCATTTTCCAGACAGATTTGAAAGCCTGGAAGTCAATTTTGCAGCACAACCTAACTCTCTTACAAGTGGTCTGGATGTGTAATAATCTGCTGAGGCCATTACACACAAAGCCCAAAA
The DNA here is from genome assembly GCA_034641385.1 of Darevskia mixta. Lineage (NCBI taxonomy): Eukaryota > Metazoa > Chordata > Lepidosauria > Squamata > Lacertidae > Darevskia > Darevskia mixta. Next base: position 14,905,896 of record JAWWNH010000058.1, read on the forward strand.
AGAGAAGAAGAAAAGCTTTGAAGTGTGGAACATCTATCTCTTCCAACTTTGGAAAGCAATATTTTCCTTAAGAATGAACCTGGTAACTAGTATATCACACACTGATTATAATTCATTAGGGTGTTTAATGGTCAACTATAAGTGCTGATTGTTTCCTGTTTTATTATAATTCCTCATTTTGCTGTCCCCCACCCAACCCAGAATTTTATACCCTATAAAATTGCATATAGTGGTGTTATTCCCTTCAGGAAAGGGATGCTGCCTCTAGGCTTAACCTTACCAGATTTATTTATTCAGAGAAATTTATTTACCACTTCATTACAAAACTCACTAAGCAGGTATCTGCTTTCCACTAAGGTTGGAGTTTGCTTTACAAATTGCAGGTAGGGTTGCCATATTTCAAACAGTGAAAATCCGGACAGAAAAGTTGTTGAGCTTTTTTGGCAAAATCGCAAAAAGTGCTGTTTCTGAGCTATTTTGAGAGGAAATCAGCAAAAATGACACTGCCTACATGGATTGCCATGGATTTTCCCGGACACTTAGTTGATTTTTGCCAAGACAATGCTGCCTACAGTATTTCCTGTAGAGGCACACTGTAAGTACAGCAGCAGGCTTGTAAAGCTTTTCATGTGATGTTTGTGCCATGCCTTTTCAATTTTTCATACTCTGTATGTCCTAGCTCCCATCCAGACTATGACAGCAGAAGCTCTTACTTAGGAGTAAGGAAACTATCTTTATTGAAGCAGACAAGGTTTATAGGCTCAGTGACATGCAATGAGTCACAGAAGCTGTGATGCCTATGCTAGATGATAGAAAAGGAATGGCTAGCCAGGTTGGGAGCAACAGTCCTGTTTTAAGGAGTCCAAGGTCAGAGTTAAGAGAGGCACAGAAATACCAGACTTGTCCCAACTGGTTGGCATGCCCATCTGCCAAGCTTTTAAAGACAGGGCAAGGAACACTTAATCAAGAGGCTCTCATGCTTTCCAAGTTGCTCACTGCCCATAGTGACTTCAGTTTCTGGTAGTGGGCTGAAGTCCTCCCCATATTCCATTGCTGTGCTCCTCTTCCCAACCATATCCTTGGATAAGGAAGTACCTGTCTCCTCCAGCCTCTGTTCCCCAGTCTCAGCCCCCTTGCATGCCAGCCTCCTGTCCACTCCACTCCTGAGCCCAGCACCTTCCCAGGACTCATGACACTGTATCCCCCAGAACTGGATATAGAAGCAAAGCAATTTTTCACTATTTCTGATGGTAGGCATAGAAGAATAAGTGTAAGGAAGGACCACTGTTCTACTTAAGGATTTGTGAACCATGGAAAAGTTTAGTGAACCAAACCTGCATAGCATTGTCCAGTTCTCACTGTGGTGGTAAATTTTTGTTCAGGCTGGGTTCAAAGAGTAGAATAGGCCAGAACTCTTCTCAATTGCATCTAGTTTTCTGTCTAAAAGGAACAAATGGTTTGAGTGGAAGAGTATTCTCAAGTGGTACAGCTCAGACAAAGGTTGGCCACCTCAGTGAGATGATGTCAATGTTCGGAAGAAAACTGAATCACCATCTCTGATAATTACAGTGTACTTTATTTCAGTCCAGAGGAATATATCAGAACTATATATTTTTTGCTTAATGCATTTATTGTGCTGTTTCTCAACATATGCCATTGCATCTAAATAACCATGCAATGTCAAATGTGTTTGCCAGTCTGATCTATCTAACTTTCAAGTGGTTAGTTAACACAGGAACATAGGAAGCTGCCTTATACCAAGTTGTGGACATTGGTCCAAGTTGTGCACATTGTCTCTGCTGACCAGCAACAGTGCTCCAGGGTTTCAGATGATTTCTTCCAGTCCTACCTGAACACCCCAAATATCTTGGGCTGTGGGGGCTTGTTTGTTTGAGAGTTTGGGGTGTTTTTCGTACATGGCTTTGCAGGTCACATGGCCACTTCCAGACTAAATAATTCCTGCATTGCTAAAAAGAAAAGAATCCTGCAAGACACGGTTTATATCACACAAACTACTTCAAAATTCATTAATGAGAAATGAAGTTTGCCCCATTTTGAAATGTTCACGAAAATGTTTGAATTGTACTTCTCAGGCTTTCAAATCAGCTTTAAAAGGGGGAGAGACTTCTTCGGGGTGTCTGATGCACATCTGGAATTCTTCCCACATAGACATCTATTTGAACATGAGGCTGCTTAAGATATTTTCACCACTTTTATCATGCCAATGAAAGCTCAGTAAGTGACTCAACAGCTTTGCTACCAACTGCTACTGGAGGAAGCTGAACATTAAACAGATGGAACCTATTACTAATAAAAGTGTTTACCAACTAGCAATTCAAGGAACCCTGTTGAATTCATCCTTGATTAATGTTTGTCTTGGCTGGAGACATGAACCAAGAGGCCATTCTGCAACAATACACTCCATACACCAACTAACAACAACAAGCTCAGAAAGTTGGTGAAGTAAAAAAAAGGGGGGGTGTATTTACAGAGAGGATTTAGGCACTACAAGCTAGTTCGTGTTGTAATGCATGCTAAGTGAGTTCTGAACACTGCCACTTAACAGTACTACAGGGAAGTGCATTTGCTCAAGATAAATTTTTTTTAAAGAAATGGAATGAATCCAGCCTTTCTGAGATAAAGAAAAGTTATTTTCATCTGCATGATAGCAGCTGTAACTGCAATTTTGCTGAGTGGTTCAGTACTCAGTTCTAAACTACTTATCAGAGTAAGAATGGGTTCTGAAAGCATTCCCAAAGAAGCAACAAGCTCTCAAAACATTTAATGTATTTCGTTGCTAATTTTGTCTTGGCTGTAATATTTGTCAGGGGTATTCAAGTTTTCAAGGAGGTTCAGTGTTGCATTTACTATGTGAACAAATGTGTTATTGGCATGTTTATTGTCTGGCAAAGTGACCTCTCGTTCATGAAAGCTTACATCACATTGTCACAATGAATAGGCTGCTATTAAAAAATATATGCTGTAACAGATTAACACAACTACCTAATTGAAATATGCAATGGTGTAACATAGAGAAACCAATGGCAAACTAATGCAACACTCAAGGGGTTGCAGCAGAAATAACTGAAGACAGATGAGGTACCTAGGAGTGTGAAATGGAAGGGCCCCCCTCAGAACACAGAGGGGCAGTAGTCCCTTTGGAAATGTGCCAACAGATAGCCAACAATTACCAACATAGTTGTAAGAAAGCCAACATATGACTGAGGCTGTATCACTACTGAACAAAGCACACAGCTAGAAAGGTTGAGTGGACAAGTGCTGCCAAAGCTAGAGCCACAGTGCCTTGGTTCAGATGTAATGCTAAACAATGGTTTAGTGCTTGGATGAGGAATTTCTGGCCCTTCAGATATTGCTGTTCATTGTCCATGCTGAATTGCGACTGGTGGGTATTAGTATACAGCAATACCTGGACAGGTATAGCTTCTCTACCACTGGTTTAAGATTACATGCAGAAGGGTCAAGTTTCTGCACTCCCCCCACTTCCTTCTACTTCTTCATCATGGTCACAAGGAAAGTGTAAGATATTACTTATGTTTTCAGTAAACCAGTTTAGTATTAAGTCTGAGTGGTATATCTTAACCATAGCTTATTGAAACAAATCAACCATGACTCATTGAAACAATCTGACACTGTAAAGCAGAAGTGGGGAACTAATCATTCATTCTCCCAACCCCTGCAGGCCACATTTGATAGATACAGGGAGCTGTATCACCTGACACCTTGGTTTTCCCCAGATGATTTGAAATCAAACAGTGCAGGCAAAAGCACAGCTTACAAAGTGGCAGTGATCAGCTGGTCGTAGGGTCTTGCAGAGCACTGGGCTGTTCAACAAATATCCTTTCATATAAGCCTCACCTTTACCCACTCAGAAAAAATGCAGGTGTCTCAAGGTTTGGAGTTGCTTTCCTCTTATATTCTTGTTTTACATTGAAGGGACTATGCATATCACACATATAGGCACTCATAGCACATAGAATCAGTGTAAACATCCTTTTTATTTCTGAATGTTAAGTTGTAACTGAGCCCCAAACTATGATTCCTAGGCGCCATTATCGATCTTTACATATGACAATGGTAAATATACCGGTGTCATTTTTCTTTATTCATTTAAACTCTGTGCAACTAATCAAGAATGTACCCTGCAATTATTTTATATGGAGACATGAGAAAAAGAGGATGCCGCCTTGAAGTTTAATTATGGGCTCACCAGAAACACAGCAGAAATAACAGAACAGAAGGCTCAGCATCCATAAATAGTTGTTTTATTGGCATGTTCATCTGTAAATATGGTATCAGGCCAGTACAATTATGAAAAGCATGGAGAGATTTAACTTTTACAGTCTGGAATGGCAGTTAAGTGTTGAGTTGTCTGCTACAGTAAATTGCCACAGTCCCTTGATGGCTTTATTTAAAGCATATCAATTATTTTGGGCTATGGTCCTCAAAGCTACTTACATAGGAAACTAGGTCTTTCACTAAAACAAGTTTGAGATGCTTCTGCCATATGATACATGTAGACCCACAATTATTCTGATGGAAAAATAATGCAAGGAGATTATGCAAAGTCTTCAACATAACATTTGTCATGTTTTATGCTATTCTATTCTATCTTTCCCACCAACCAAACCTTTGCATCTCACAAAGAACCAAACACTTTTGCAACATTATCTGATTAGATGTTTCAATATCATTTTTGGGTGTGTTTACCCATAAATCTCATTCCTGCAATTAAATTTCCATTTAAATATGCATTTCTCTCAAAAATGCACATTTCTAAAGTACCGCCTCCCAAAATCAATGCATTTCTAAACACATAATAGCACTTTTTCTAGTTGAGAAATCTATCATAACATTTGTTCTTGTACACCATACAGAGATCACTGTTATTAACCAGTATATATATTACTGAAATAAATAAATGCATAAAAAATAACTAAATATTTGCCAACTGTCAAAGCTAGTGGATAACTAATATCCAATCCTCACATTAGTCTGGGTAGCAAGAATCAAGTTAGTAAATTTCAGAATTTGCAAAGATCAAATTCCTCAAGCATTCATGTCTTACTGCACAATTCTAACCATGTCTACTCAGAAGTAATTTCAAGTGAATTCAGTGGAGCTTACTTTCAGGTAATGGAGTTAGGCTTGCAGCCTTAGTTCTATCCCTCTATCCCTCTTCTATCATTGTCAGCATTATCATAACTTCCATCATAGAGCTTCAGTTTGCTGTTGACAACGTAGTGTGTGTACACTCAGAGAATGACCTCCAAACCATCCTAAATATCTTCACATAAGCTTACGGAAAGCTTTCCTATCGCTCAATATCCAAAAAACCAAAGTGCTGCATCAACAAGCACAAAACAACCCCTCTGCAGCACCACAAATCCAACTCAATGGTGTAACATTGGAAAATGTTGATCACTTCTCCCACCTGGTCAGTTATCTTTCCACAAGGGCTGACATTGATGCCGAAATCCAGCATCACCTGAGCTCTGCGAGTGCAGCTTTCTCCCGATTGAAGTGCAGAGTGTTTGAGGACCGGGACATTCGCAGGGAAACCAAAATGCTTATTTACGAAGCTATTGTATGCTTGTGAAACATGGACCACTTATAAACACCATCTCCAACTCCTCGAAAGATTCCATCAACGGTGTCTCCAAAAACTTCCACATATCACTTGGGAAGGCAGGCGAACTAATGCCAGTGTACTGGAAGAAGCAAAGATCACCAGTGTCAAAGCAATGATTCTTCAACATCAACTTCATTGGACTGGTCATGTTGTTCAGATGCCTGATTATCAACTTCCAAAGCAACTACTCTATTATAAACTTAAAAATGGAAAGCGTAATGCTGGCGGTCAACAAAAGAGGTTTAAAGACTCTCTCAGAGCAAAACTTTTAAAAATGTAGGATAAACACCAACAATCGGGAAACGCTGGCCTGCAAGCACTCCAATTGGAGAACAGCCTTTACCAAAGGTGTCATGGACTTTAATGACACTTGAATTCAGGACAAAAGGGAGAAACGTGCTAAGAGGAAGGCACGTATGGCAAACCCTCACCATGATCAACTCCTGCCCGGAAACCTATGTCCCCACTGTGGAAGGAAGTGTGGATCCAGAATTGGCCTCCACAGTCACTTACGGACTCACTTTTAAGCCATGTTTATGGAAGACAATCTTACTCGACTATGAAGAAGAACATCAGATCTAAATGACCGAATTGTGAAGCAAAGTATCTTTGTTCAAATTGCACCTCTACCAATAAACTTACCAATTGGCTTTGGGAGGCAAACAATTCATCTCTCAATTTTCCATGTTAGGACAAGAGAAAGATAATATTTACATACCTTGCAGGTTGTTGACTGTTTTCATTTGTAAAAGAGAATGGATTGTTGTGGTAATAATATAAACGTGAAGATTGTTCAATTCCCACATTTTAAAAAATGGATGAATTCATGTTTCATCATCACAGCCACATATCCAATCATTAATTTTGCCTGTTTCTTTTAAATAATAAAACTACTTTGCAGTGCTGTCTTGAGGTTTCTTGCTCCCCCCATCTCTCTCTCTCTCTCTCTCTCTTTCTTTCTTTCTTTATAAAATTTATCAATTGACATTAAATTCTCTGTTAAGCAAGCAAGCAATAAAAGAAATTGGTTCCCCAACTCAGGGAGGAGACAGCATATATATTCAGAAAATGCTGAAAATTAAGCTGCTTAATACTAAGCCAGAGCACTGCTATGTCTAACTAGGAGCAGCTACGCAAGCTGAGCAACTCTCAGACAGAATTCAAGGAACTGAACCTGGAACCTTTTGCACTGAGCCAATAGTTACTAAAATACAAAAATGAAATGAACTGTGGCATGAGTGTGGTAATGAACATACCCTTATGCAAACAGCATCATAGCTTCCAAGAATGTAACTATCACCCCAATAGCAGAATGTGAAATTGTATAGAATGTTTGCTACAATTCAGTTTTATTAATTATGAAAATGTTGTGTGCAAACCTTTCTTATGCCAGAGGGTTGTTTAACTCTACTATCAATCAACAATGATTTTAGTGATTCCCCCTCTCCAGTTAGCAACCACCTACTATTTCTTTTCATCTTCTCTATTTTAAATTGCAAACGTCTACATTAAGCACCATTGCATAGCCGTAGCCCTATAAATTATATCCCATTAAAACGACAATTGTCCTATATTTAACAATGCTTTCATACTGCAGACCTTTCAGCCAGAAATCAAATGCACCATTGCAAAGCACTAATTAAACTCATATGGATTGTTGAGGAATTTGAACAAAATAGAAACCAGCTCATTGTGCTACTGAGTTCTGATTGAGTGCTAGCAATTGTTGGCAGAGAGGAATGTGTCTGCCTGAGAGGTACAGCATAAAGTTTATAGCCCTAAATGGCAATAAAAACCATTAGGCATCCTCTACCACAATAACTCATCTTGTTGTTATTTTAAAAACAAAAACAAAAAACCACGCACACATTGTTGGACATTCGTATTGATTCTTCCAGAAACTTTAATCTTTGTTTTCTTCCTGAACTGCCTTCTCTTTTTGAAGGTGATTCCGGTGCCAAACAATACATGGAGTTCAGCAATACAGTGAAGAAATCTGTTCAGACCTAACTCCTGCTGTTTTGATTTCTAAGGAAGAGAGCTTGGGGCTTTGTAGCTTCTAGGAAGTTAACTGCAGTATCCCTGTGCCTAAGAAATAAAAGACTGATACTTCCAGATGCCAACATACACTGCAGAGTTTTAACATATCTGGTTCCATACAGTCATACAATTGTCCTTGGTTGTTCTTCTCAGAGTGTTCAATGCCCCTCAAAATGATAATGATAATGATAACAACACCTACCCATGATCTAGTTGAAAACTCTAATATGCTCAGGACTAACACAGGAATACCACAGGGGTGCGTTCTCAGTCTGCTCCTTTATATTCTCTATACGTACGATTGTGTCGCTGCTCACCCTAGTAATAGGGTTGTCAAATTTGCAGATGACACAACCGTGATTGGGCTCATCTCTGATAAGGAGGGTGAAACGAACTACAGAGATGAGGTGGAGCAGCTGACGAAGTGGTGCAGAGCTAACAACTTGCTCATAAATACAAAGAAAACAAAGGAGCTTGTGGTGGACTTCAGGAGAAAGAAGAACAATGTCCAACCACTTTTGATTGATGGAATCTGTGTGGAGAGGGTAACAATGTTCAGATTTCTGGGCATTGAACTACAGGAGGATCTGTCCTGGAGTGCAAACATAAGGGGGCTTGTGAAGAAGGTGCAGCAGAGACTGTACTTCCTGAGAGTTCTAAGGAAAAACCATCTTCCACAAAAGCTGCTGCTTGCCTTCTATCACTGTGCCATTGAGAGCGTGCTCACTTATGGCTTATGTGTGTGGTACGGAAGCTGTACTACCAAGGACAGGATGGGGTTGTGCAGAGTTGTTAAGGCAGCAGAGAGCATTGTTGGCTGCTCGCTCTCCACCTTAGAGCAGATTTATGCCATGAGGTGCCACAGAAAGGCACTGGACATAGTGAAAGATCCATCGCATCCTGGTCACCGTCTCTTTGAACTTTTGCCATCGGGACGGAGATACAGGACGATGACAACAAGAACAAGCCGTCTTAGAAACAGCTTCTTTTCCAGAGCAATCGCGGCCTTGAATGGGAAGCCTGGACTTTGAAGTCATCTAATCTTACCTGTTATGTTTTATCATTGTTTTAATCAGTGTGTATGGTTTTAATCAGTGTGTATGGTTTTAATCAGTGTTTTTGTAGTTGTTTTGTCTTTGCGTGGAGTGCCCTATCTGGGTGGATGGAGCAGCCAAGTAATTTTGTTGTTCCCGAAGGGGACAATGACAATAAATATATTCTATTCTATCTATTCAAAACATAGGAAGACCTAGAATGGAATCAGGGTCATCTGAAATATGGGCTAAGAAAAAGCCCCAGGTCATAATCCTAGTTTGATTCCTGATTGAACATGAAGCTCTGCCCCACCCCCCAAAAAAGGTTTATTTATTTATTTATTTAAAAAACCTAACTTCAAAAAAAAGACCTTCTGAAATACAAGTACTTCTAGGGACAACTTCTACAGCATGTTTGCTAGTGTTCCTACTGTTTAAGGCCTGAGGTACTCTACAGCAGCTCTTATTGTCTGTTTCAGTAACTAATATTTTCATAGTATGATCGCCCAAGCCAGAGGCCTAACAATGAGCACAATAAACTCAGAGGTAAAAATTCGTTCAACTTGAATGAAAGGGTTGGCACCATGCCCTTTTGAAATGTAACTGTTTCTGCTCAGCTAGAACATTGTCCAATTCACACATTAGCTCTATGAGCCTGTATGAAGTCTCAGTGCTTTAAAGAAATTCCACAAAGGAACAGACAAGCAAAGCAACAAAAATAGCAATGCTTTGGACCATATGTTACTGTGTACAGAAATTTGCGGACAGGGTGCTCCAACTGGTAGAAATGGGGACTCAGTTTTCACCAATTCCTCTCCCCCCCCAATTTGATTGGAGAGTTGGAGGAGCCCAGAAGCGCATAGGACGTAGTACAAGAGTCTGAAGACAGGGGGCAGGCAATAAGTGAGAACACCTACCCCACTTCTGCCAATGAAAGCCTCTGCTGGGTCAGAGTTCATTCTATGATTTGAAGAAGCTCTTCTGGTCATGAAAAGAGGAACTCAGATTTCAAGCCAATGCTTATCATTTTCCTCTGAACTGTTGCGCTTTTTATTATTATTCTATTTCCTACTGTACAAGGAAGATGGAAAATATATCCTCAAAAGTTAGACACTCTGGATATTTTTCAAACCAAACTCCCTTGGCCTGAAAGAAATGTCCTTTGATATTCCAAAGGTTTCAGATTTGAGACCTTGAGAAAAATCTTACATCACAAGTGACTAGGCGAGTAGATATTTACATGCCAGAGAATTAGGTGGTAAAATGGGCTACCACGTTAGTGTATTAGGTTTTTAATACTCCATTTAAAACAAGAACAACACCTCATTGTAAATAGAAAGCTAGTACACGAAGCTGGCTGGGTTAATTTTGTCTCTCCCTTATTTACTAGTTCTCCTTTTACTTACAGGGAGTTTACTTAAGGAAGCATTAAAAATGTGACTTTACTCTTTGTGATCTGCTGGTGTAAAGGTAAAGGTAAAGGGACCCCTGACCATTAGGTCCAGTCATGTCCGACTCTGGGGTTGCGGCACTCATCTCGCTTTATTGTCCGAGAGCCGGAGTACAGCTTCCGGGTCATGTGGCCAGCATGACAAAGCCGCTTCTGGTGAACCAGACAGCGCACAGAAATGCCGTTTACCTTCCCGCCAGAGCGGTTCCTATTTATCTACTTGCACTTTGACGTGCTTTCGAACTGCTAGGTGGGCAGGAGCAGGGACCAATCAACGGGAGCTCACCCCGTCGCAGGGATTCGAACCGCCGACCTGATCAGCAAGCCCTAGGCTCTGTGGTTTAACCCACAGCGCCACCTGGGTCCCTGATCTGCTGGTGTAGTCCATTCTAAACCTTCAGGATTCTACCACCTTATTCAGCTGCATGTATAGGTCATGTTACCTTTTGATTCTTTAAAGTATTGTATAATTCCAAAAACAAATTAGCACAACATTGTTATAAATATAAAAACAGTTTCCTATTCTGGGCTTCATATCAACCACAGAACTCTGAAGTTTGATTACACAAGGAAGGTAACAATATTTTATAGAACCACTTTAGTTCTATTGCAGTACTGTTGTAAAACTCCTACACAGCTGGACAGAATGTAGCAGATAAGAGTTCAGATTTTCCCGTTTTGAAGTTTTCTGCGTCCTCCATGCACACAGATCAGATAAACACAGCTGTCTCTTCACTGCTTTTTCTGCATCTCCAAATGAGTTAAGCACCACAGTCAAAAAGGCTGGTGTGCATTCAAATGGATAGCTTAGGTTTTCTTTAAACTTTGAATTAGCCACTGTACCATGCCACTTACAAAAGAAACGTGTGTCTTTTGGGATTAAAAACTGCCCCCTACAAAGATATATCTTGCAATAAATTCCTTTCCTAAATATACGTACATTTAAAATTCTTTAAATAAACATCCACTGTGGTCTTCAATACATACATGTACACACAGGCAGAGATGAATGTGCACTCACACAAACATTTTAGATCCCCACTCCCTTCTCACAACGTATATATCTAGGTTCTGAAATGCTGTTCCTATTTTCTTTCTTTCTTTCTTTTACTTAGGAAAGAATAACACAGGAGCTTTTTCAAGTCGCATATCCAACAGCTTTCAGTACTACAACAGGCACTAAGGTACGAGAAACCTGCATTACACTGCCCTTGCAAACCATGTAACATTGCTTATAACATCACAAAACATTTCTTGACAGCACCCTTAGATGGCTAGATATGTCAGCAGCATGCACAAGCCCTTCCAGAACCTTTCTTTTTTAAAGTAAAGTATTGTATGGCCAGTGCCATACAAAGACGATGGAAGCCACAAGCAATGACTCCTAGTGATGGCCATCTCCATGGGGCAAATCACTGGTGTGCTTGTGCTTTCCACATGGGTTGGGCAATTTCCTCCATGCCATTGCAAAGATTGCTATGTTTTATGGTGAGATGAGCAAATTACCCCAGTACACATTGCAAGCAGATGGATACGACTTTGCTGGAAGCGACTATCACAAGGAGCCACTTAGAGCAGCCTTCACACATCATCTGATTTGTGCGCACACACCCCTAAGATAAAGCAAGATCTCCCTTCCACAACATGAAACATTAAATCAGTGACAAGAAAGCCCCATTGATTAGTTCAGGGGAGACTGCCAGATAACTGCCAAAGCAGAGTTCTGAGGAAACAAAGTACTACAAAGAGCTGTAGCTACTGCAGAAATAGAAGCCAATCAAAGCACTGCATTTTACAGACAACTGTATGCTATAAAAAGAAACAGCACCAATGCCATTTCGAAAGAGGAAGGAGAGTGTTAAGGGACACTTTTACTTGCCAGTACAGAGTGGAAAGCCAGCCTAGTAGTGGCTGGGAGGAATGCAGGAAGAAGAAACATTTGCATCAGCACAACTGGATGCCTTCATCTGCCCCAGCTGCAACAAAACATGTCTCTTCCATATCCGTCTCTACAGCCACGGTAGGTGCTGTAACTCTCCAATGGCTTGACTTCAACTCCCAAAGGCTCACTCTTCCATTTTCTCTCGAGACAGATGGATGCCAATTAGTGGCAAGAACTGCATATTTTTATTATTGTGAATTCGGATGAGGGAGAAGCTGGCTAACTAAAGGATGAACTTGGACATGTGTGGCGATTAAAGAAAATTATATGAAAATGACATATAGATGGTACCTAACTCCAGTAAAATTAGCAAAAATGTATAAAAATAAAGAAAGTAAGTGTTGGAAATGTAAATCAGCAGAAGGGACTTTTTTCATATGTAGTGGGATTGCAAAATTGTTAAGAATTACTGAGAAATGATTTATAATGAATTGAAGAAGATGTTTAAAAATAATGTTTGGTTAAAAACCAGAAGCTTCCCTATTAGGTATTACAGGAGTGGAAATACCAAGACCGCAAAAAGACCTAATTTAAGTATGCAACAACTGCCACACGTATATTATTAGCACAACATTGGAAAGAAGAAGGTGTCCCAGCTAAAGAAGATTGGCAAATGAAGTTAATGGAATATGCTGAAATGGCAAAAATGACTTAGAAATTAAGAGGAAGAGATGACAATGAATTTAAAGAAGATTGGAAGGACTTTATTGCATATATACAGAAGCAATGTACACAGGTTAATACATTAGCAGGATTTTAAAAAGACTTGTAAAGACATTATGACTGGGCAATAAGTAATTTTAATGATTTTTTAAATTTAAAATGGACTTGCGGTATGATGATAAACAATGGAACCAGGAAAGGGAGTAGGGGGAAGTCAACTCTACTTTTTTTGTATGTTTGAATATGTATTGTTGCTTTTTTGTTATTTTTGGGAAATTAATAAAATAATTTTTTTTTAAAAAAAATGATGAACTCGGATGCACCTTCCATACCTTAATCCTACCTCATATTATCTACTATCAGAGTTCACTTCCAGCATTTGTCTATGCATGGCAAACATTGCAGTCCCAAACACTGTGGAAAGCTCTCCCCAGGAAAATGTTGTCAGTTTTTTAGGGTCCAGGATAAGGCATATTTTATTTACCCAGGGATTTCATGGTTAGTTTAGCCTCTTCTACGTGGGTGGCACTGTGGGTTAAACCACAGAGCCTAGGGCTTGCCAATCAGAAGGTCGGCGGTTCGAATCCCCGCGACAGGGTGAGCTCCCGTTGCTCGGTCCCTGCTCCTGCCCACCTAGCAGTTCGAAAGCACATCAAAGTGCAAGTAGATAAATAGGTACCGCTGCAGCGGGAAGGTAAACGACATTTCCGTAAGCTGCTCTGGTTCACCAGAAGTGGCTTAGTCATGCTGGCCACATGACCTAGAAGCTGTACACTGGCTCCCTCGGCCAATAATGCTAGATGAGCGCCGCAACCCCAGAGTCAGTCACGACTGGACCTAATGGTCAGGGGTCCTTTTACTCATCTTTTAGCAGCGTGGGTTAGCAGGACTTGACCTGCTTATTTATTGCATTGTTGGCTAAGTATTTTATTTTTTAAAAAAGTGAAAGTTGTGCTTTGATTTGGTTTTAATTCTTTTTTTAATATTCATGTTCTGTCTTCACTCTGAGATTTTTTTAAAAAAATTAAGTGACCAAAGATGATAGCAACTTCATCAACAACAACAATATGCCACACCTCAGCTTGTCCCATGCCTGGACAGGACAGGTCTGAGAGGCTTTATGCTTGTCCCATGATTTCTAGGCACAGATCTGAGCAGTTTTTCATTCCCCATCACTTTCTCTGGCAAACCTTGCCATTTACCACTGAATCAGAACAAACTCCAATATGCAGAAAAACTGATCGATGTGTTTGTTCTGATTCAGCAGTAAACCATGGGTTCCCCTGCGGGACAGCATATAAGAAGTGGATGAGCCCTAAGTGCTTCTAAATGCAGTAGGCCTTAATGTCTACTGTGCTTAGGGTTTCATTCAAAATGTAAGTGGCATTCTTAGACTTGACTTTAGATATTGCTTGGTACAAGGGGCGGGAGAGGTATTTTTGCCTTCACCTCCCTACCTTTGAAGCCAGTAAAGCATTTGCCCCCTCTAGAAGCCATGTTTCCAGATCCGTTGTGGGTTGTTGTTGTTGTTTTGGGGGAGAGGAGAGAATCATGCTCCATCCCTAGTGAATCAAACATTTGACTGATTCTATTTCTCAATCTCCAACCTTTAGTAGCATATAGACAAAATTCAGAAAGGTTCAGTACAATAAATTCGCTCAGCAAAATCTCAGCAAATAAAATATTGTTGCATAACATTCACAAATCCGCACGAGGTGTTGCAGAAACATCTCCATCTGATCCCCTTCCTAAGTAAACAGTAGGAAGGCTACTTTACATTCACCTTACTGCCACTCCCAGCTAACAACTGATTAATGAACTTACCGGGTATATTGAATTGTCTGATAGAAGGGCAATGCAAATGAACATGCACAACTGATTCTATATGGCTCTGTCCACTGGGGCATAGTCTCTCTGAGAGTGGTATTTTCTGGAATCTCCCCTGTAATATTGCCAAAGGTAGCACATTCAGTTTTGCTAGCATGTATGCCCTGCTTTGACTCAGGACGGTTGGTAAAATGGGAGAGATAAATCACCACTGGCTTTCCACACCGCACTATCCCCAGACTTGCACAGATGCTATTTCTGATTTGGTTACTAAGTTCTTGAAATTCATTGCCTAAAAATCTGTAAGCAGTACAGGGAGTCTAGTGAGAGTCCTATCTGTTTAACTCTGTTCTCAAGAATGATTTTATTTATTTGCCGAATGTGCAAATGTGACGGCTTTGCTTTTATAGACATTTTCAAAAATCTAGCAAGTCTGGAGCCAAATAAGAATAATTCAATGGGATCCACACAGGGACGTTGATTTTCGAAAGCTTGGCTTTAAAAGGTGGTTGTTTTCAAAATACAATGCAACATTAGGACTCAAGGCAACACTTTCCTGTTCTCCGCTCTTTGTTAATGCACTCAACTAAGTGCAAGACAAATCCCTCTCCCCAATAGTACTTACCAGTAGTTTCTCCAGGGAAGACTAGCCACAAATGAAAAGCAACTCCTTGAGACTGTACTTAGGAGCAATGAAAGGTTACTTAGGAACAAATGAAGGGCAAATTGTGAAGGAGCACTTCACCCTTTCCCTGTTGGCAGTTTTATGTCTCACAATCATCAGTTCCAAAGTATAGGTGTGTGCAGCAACAGATTTCAGAAAGGGCAGCAGTTTTCCGTGAATACTAGTCCGCAGGGTGGTCCAAGATGGACTAGCACTGACTAAAATGTATTACATACCAAGTTTGCAGGTAAAGTATTGAAACAACACTTTTGGACCTCATAAAATTTGTACCTTTCTTCACCTTTACAGTATGAAGTAACATAATTTGAAGGTTGTTTTTTTGTTTTTTGTTTACTACTGAGGCCAACAAAATGTTGAGTGAAAATAAATAACACCTTTAAAACACTTCACTGATGCAATTCCTAAAGATTATGATGAACACAATGTCAATGTCAATTTCATTCTGTGAGTGTACATATGTCAATAACTATGTCCTACCTAGGTATTTAAGCAGACCAGTTCTTCTATTTTAAAAAATAAGTATTGATAATATAATGCAATTGAAATAATTTTTTTTAAAAAAAATCAATAGGATTTCACCAAGGTTATCTATAAAAGTTTTACTAATGGAGGCACCAAGAAATATTTAAAATTCTATGATTTTGTTTGCAGTATCATCTAGGCTATTAAATGGATTGAGTGCTCTCAATGTAATTAGAGCTCAATTACAAGTAAGTTAATGCATTTAGCTCATGACTATGTAATCACTTTGTGGAAATCTTTAAGGTGGTTAATTCTTTAATTTAGTGTTCTTTTCTTTTTTGGTGATACTACTGGGATGTGTTTCAAGGTCACTTAATGGGATTGTAGTACTGACTGAATCAATTTGGGTTTCTCTCTTCTACTGAAAAAATTGTGCATGGTACAGACAGTAGACTGGACTTTTTCTCATTCAAAATTTGCTGTGCTCAGCATTTCTCATTCATATAAAAAGAAGGTATGTCCAAAATAGCTTCATAAGCAATTTAAGAACCCATGGATGTCAATGGGTATCAGTTAAGCCAGAGCTTCTGCTGAAATCAATAGGACTTTAAAGTGATTAAGTTGGGTTCAATTGCACCAAATATTTGACTTAGCTAACTTATTGGCCACAGTAATGCTACTCTGTTGCTTGCACTTTTGTTCACAATGTGTTTTATTATATCTCAATCCTTCTACAATCCATAAACAATAAAATTTCAAAGCATTTCTCCACGAAGTCAGCAGTTCTTAAGGCATCCGTAGATAATTATTTTTATTGCAATGCTCTTGCCAATGGTTTTATTTTCTGAAGTCCTAATATTCCAATGCATCATTTCAAGCATATCTCCTCTACTTCATCAGCATATTGCCATCACAGTCTTGTGTTATTTCCCAGACATTGTTCTGAATCAGGCAATGCACAAAATTAGCCCTATCATTCTTGAACGCTGTTGCTGAAAAAACATAGGGCCTTCTTTGCCAGATAATTGCTGTTTCAGCTGTTGTATAATGTATTGTTGTGAGACTTGTCTCTTACAATGTCTAAATCTCTCAGGAAAATGAAAATAATATTCTTCAGATTTTGTGCTAAGAGCAAAGGCATCACTAGTCTCATAATTCCTGGGAGTTTAACTATTCACTTAATAAGGAATTGTTTTTAGTCTTTCCACACAGCATGTCCCTTTTTAAATCTGCTAAAATGGTTCTGGACTTTTAGCAAAATATACTGTTGAACTGCAACTAATGTTTTCCTTTGTTAATTCAGTTTGATTAGGTTTCTGACTAGTTTATGTGACAACCATTTTGAAAACCACATAATTGAATTTCGTAGTACATCCTGATTCCAGTGGTGTCTGTGAAATGCACTTTTACCACACTGCCCAGAATGTCATCATAACAGAAGTCTTCATTTGGAGAGATATGCTGGTGTGAAGTTAAATAAGCATTCTGTACTTGGTAATTATGCATATAATTGCCTATGTATATGAATATACTTTCCTATGTGCATGTATCTCAAAGCCTTAGTAATATTCCAACACACATGAGGCTCATTTCTGTCTACCAGAGGTGTAATGCCTACATGTAAAAAGATCACAATTGCTTATATTTTTCTGGTTGTGCTTTCTGTCTTAAACAGGTTGGTTTGAGTTACTGACTTTGCTATGGACAGATGTTGGTCACTGGTTTCAGGACCAGGAAGGGGGATTGGCTGGGTTCTGTGGGGTTTTTTGCCTATCTCAGAGTAATTGTCACAATTTTCCTGTGGTGGAAAGTACCTTGTACTGGAGAAGATGTAATTACTCCAAAATTGCACATGTCATAGTTAGCAAAATAAAGAAATAAAAATAAAAATATTCCAACAGCTTTCCCCCTCCTGCGCAAAAAAAACGCACACCCAAAACCAACCTCAATGTGGCTATTTACATTATCTGGTTATAAATTGTTCAGATTCCTAGCATATAAATTTCCTGAAAAGATAAATGAAGATAGCAGTAGTGTACCCTTGAAATACTTTCAGTGCATTTCCATTCCTATACATCTCCAGTTAATATTATTTAATTATGATTATCATTCCACCATGATGATGTTCTGCATTGGTATCAGTCTTTTGCACATGATAGTCCTACATAGTCTAGTGAATCTTCTCCTTTCAAGATTCCTTAAGCAGGTTGTGGTTCTCCATCTGTTGATGTGGGTGACAGCTGTGAAATCCTTTTAGAGAATCTATATTGATTTCCTCTTAAGGATGGATTAGAAGGATGAGAGCCTCAAGGGAAAACAGCTGCCATCTCTATATTGTGTATGTGTGTGTGTGTGTGTGTGTGTGTATCTCAACTACTACACTTTGTATCTGTTGGGTGGATTCAGATTAAAAGGAGCACTGGCTCAAGAACCCTACCAACCATTAAGTATTATGGGAGAGACAGGAGTTTCTTTTTCATCTTGGAGCCAATATCTGATGTTTCAACAACTTGACTGACAGTATGAGCTCTAAAGCACATGAAATATAAATCCCAATGTCTCGTGGATCAACATTCTATAGAGATGCTTGGATGTCTTTACACTTTCAAAAACACAATATAGCCAGATGTTCTTTCATTATTAGACAGCTCTTATATATAGAGAGAAATGACCGCCGCAACCCCCGAGTCGTCCGCGACTGGACCTAACAGTCAGGGGTATAGGTAAAGGTAAAGGCCCAGTCGTGGACGACTCTGGGGTTGTGGCGCTCATCTCGCTTTACTGGCTGAGGGAGCCGGCATACAGCTTCCGGGTCATGTGGCCAGCATGACTAAGCCGCTTCTGGCGAACCAGAGCAGCGCACGGAAATGCCGTTTAGCTTCCTGGAGCGGTACCTATTTATCTACTTGCACTTCGTGCTTTCGAACGACTAGGTTGGCAGGAGCTGGGACCGAGCAACGGGAGCTCACCCCATCGTGGGGATTTGAACCACCAACCTTCTGATTGGCAAGCCCTAGGCTCAGTGGTTTAACCCACAGTGCCACCCGTGTCCATACGGTTAGGGGTACCTTTACCTTTATATATCACTAAATTGCATTTATTTATCTTAAGAAGTGTATCTGAAGAAGTGTGCATGCACACAAAAGCTCATACCAATAACAAACTCAGTTGGCCTCTAAGGTGCTACTGGAAGGATTTTTTTTATTTTGCATTTATTTACACATTCATAAGTTGAAAGATCATGGCAAATATATATATATTGAAATGCTACTTTGTGAACTACCTGAATGTTAGCAGAAGACAATGCTGAGCTTGGGTAAGTTTCCCTGTTGAACCATCTCTTAAAGAGTAATCTTTATTCCAGTACATGGACTCAACTTATTATCATTTTGTTCCAAGCATATGGTTTAGAATAGTTGGCATCCAATTCAAATTGCCTGTGCTTCCTGGAGTCTTCTACTTAACTCTTAGTCAATAAATCTATTTCTAAGGGAACTGCTGCAACCAACCAAGTACAACATATTGGGGTTTTTGACACTAATGACACAGATATCTGAAGGAGTGTCTTCTCCTGTATAGACCAGCCTAAGGTGCTAAGATCAGCAGAGGAGCCCCAGCAGTATATACTATTAGGCTCTCTTGATAGTGCTGCTTTAAAAAAATGAGTTTCATCCTAAAGCACTAAATCATACTATGTAATGTGTAAGGTTTAATGGGATATTATATTTCTTTTGCTGATATCCAAAAACAAAACGCCAAACAACTAGGACCTTACATTCCACCTTACAGTTCTAACACCATATAATCCCTTATCATCTCGAAACCAGAGTAAAGACATACTAAGTGTGAAATAACTAAGTTTATTAACAAGATAAGTTTTTTTTAAAAAAACCTACAGACATCAACAGGTGCAACACTGAACTCGGTTGCACTATATATATATATATATAAACATGTTTGAACCTATGGAGACCACCACCAACTGAGAATCCTGAAGCTGTGTCACAGTAGAGTGATCCCAGGGACACCTTGCTTGTGCCCCTGATGACTCCATACCAGCAACAGTTTCTCCCTCTTTACCTCCAGCTCCCTAGGAAATAAGATAGCTTCAGGCATAGGAATGTCCAGAGCCAGTGGAGGTGTGCTCACTTGGCTTTCACTGCCAGGAGCATTCTTGAGAGAAGGAAAGAGCCATATGTGCATTGGGACCCATTGGGATGATGACAAAGGGGCAAGAACTCCCAGAGATAAATGTTCCAGTCTCTTCTGAGTCCTCCCTGAAATTGCAGCTCCTCACAGGGTTCCCATGGCCAGCAATGGCTCCCCATACTCCAAGGTACAGGGAAGTGATGACAGGCACTTCAACAAACAATTTTTAAGTTACTTCACATGTACCTTTTTCTGCTATGGAATGTCTTGGAAATTGCCTTGATAAGTTAAGCCTATTAAACCTAATGCTTTACTCTGAGGTGGGGCCATTAATAAATGATCCCTTCCCACATTTCCATAGGTCAAAGAACACAATCCAGACTCTGAAGTATGCCACATCGAGGAAAAGATGCACTGCAGATATGAGACAAGCCACATGCTAGAGATGCATGTGCATGCTCATAGAAACATACACCATTATCCAAGGAAAGCCTCAAGAGCCAATACCCATCACAGGCATATCTGCAAAACAGAAAGCCCCCAAAGTGAAGATGCACAGTAATAGTTATTAAAATGTATGCACTTTTAATTTGCTAGTTCACATGCCAGAAATTCCCCAAACCTACTGACTGTGTCACCAGTCATCATACAAACCCACACACAACCTGTTCTGTGAGCTGATTTCAAATCCCATCTGTTAGGACATCAAAATCCTTTGCTGCCTCTTGCTCTCCCCTCCCCACTACTACATTTCCCTTTATTTTCATTTTTAAATTATTTTTAATGATTTTCTCCCTTGTCCTCCCTTGGCAAACCCTGAGTTTCCCTAGAAGATATACAAACACACTTCTTGGTGGAATCTACACACATATAAAAACCATTCTGAAAATGCATTAAAAAAAAGTTTTTAAAAATACATTGAGTTTTCCATAAGGCTCTCCATTGTCATCTAGTGCCAGATTGTATATTGCACTTAAACACACTTAAAATGTTTTATTTGCAGCTGTATAGCTGAGTCTAGTCTGTCTTTCTTAAATGAAACATATAGTTTTCCATCTCCCTTTCACATTCAAGATAAAGCTCTGCTCAGTTATTGTTAGCAGCTTCTTTAAAAAAAATGTCTCTTATAGTACCTTTAATGATTGTCTTATTGGCCAGAATTGAACAAGCAAAACTTTCCCCTCACTCCACCTCCAAGCCAGAATCTTGATTGTTGTATTTTTGTCTGTCATTCAGTTGTTAAAGGCACAGTAACCCTGTCAGAAGCAAAACTGCTAACTCTACTAAGTCTCAAGGTTCGCTGCTAAAGTACAGCAGAAAACAAGGTTGAAAAAAGAGCTTATAAACAGTAACCTCTTGTGGACAGTGCTGCTAATTTTGAGGTGGGAGCGATGTGATGTGGATGCTCATCCTCTGATTTCAATGCAAATAAGCTCCTCATTCCTTCTCCAGATGATGGCCAAATGATGGTGAACTGTACTATTCCAGGGCCCACATCATAAGATGAATCATATTCATAACTCCCGCAGACACCCAAGAGCATATCTATGCAGGGTAGTCATGCAGACACACAAGAGAGACCCTAATCCAGGCATCCCCAACCTTCAGCCCTCCAGATGTTTTGGACTACAATTCCCATCATCCCTGACCACTGGTCCTGTTAGCTAGGGATCATGGGAGTTGTAGGCCAAAACATCTGGAGGGCCGCAGGTTGGCGATGCCTGCCCTAATCCCACTCTATAGGACAATGCCACCAGTTGTATCTAAGCTCTATACCATATTATTGATTGATTGATTGATTGATTGATGGAATTTATATACTGCCCTATATCTATATCCACAGGTCTCAGGGGGTTCACAGAATAAAATCAAAATATAAAACCACAAAATACATAATCAAAATAAAAGCAACTGCCAATCTTGTTAGTCTTACTGTTGCCTTGGACCATGACCTCTGTTCTCTACTATTTTGAAAAAGTCAGAAGTCAGGACAACATATGTTGAATTATGGTGTAAAAATACACCATATGTACTTATGTTGATACCAAAACAAGGAAACAAAAGCCCTATATGGTTAACCATGTGCCAAAAAATTAAATAAATAACAATGTGCCACTAAATAAATATATTGAGCTTACTACAAGTGCACTGAATCAGCGGTGGAGCAAGCCGATCAGGCGCCTGGGGCAGCATGCGTGCCCTGTGCCCAGGGGGGGGCAGCTGCCCGCAGGGGTGGGGCCAGCCGGGGCAGGACGCTCCGCGGAAACTCTAAAGAGTCTGTCTGCCTCCTTCCACTCAGCTGCCCTACAGCTGGGGAGGAGGCAGCGGGTGGACCGTCTCTCCCAGGAGAGACGTGTGGCTTGGGCGTGCTGCAGGCCCCACAGTGAGTGCCCCCTGGCATTTTGTCACCCCTCTCAGTGGTGACACCCGGGGTGACCTGCCCCCACCGCATCCCCTCCCTCCGCCCCTGCACTGAATACCAGAATGTTCTGAAGTACTTATAAAAAGTCTATTTAGTTTCTCTGTTTTATCACGAGTATCGATAGTTTAGAAAATATGAGTAAATTAAATTAGTTCTCCCAAGTGTTTAAAGAGACCAAACCCAAGACAATTAAAAATACTCAGTGAATTCCATTGTAAGTTAATGAAACTAATGAATAGCAACTCAAAAGAGCATGCAAAAGAGCTCAAGTTGCTGTGTCAGATCTATTTGCTGAGTTATGATTAGTCCTTGATGTCGAAGAGGAAGCAGCCGTTGGGAGATGACTGCACTATTTACATGTTGCAAAAAAGAGGGGCAAAAAGCAGCTGAGGCTCCATCCTTGATACATCCAATTTAAGGATCTTAAAAAGCAGAGCTTGGAAAACTCTATGCTCAAAACTGTGAGAAATCTGCTTCCAATCTTGGCTAAATACTGGGCAAGATGTATCAATGCTCTGACCTGGAAAGACAGCTTCATAAGTTAGATTCTAGTAGGTCCCATGGTGTACAATAACTCTGCTAGGTGGGTGAAGCACAGCTCATAGCTCTAAACGTTCAAGGATTTTGCCACCACTGCACAGAGATGCCCACAGCCTCTAGGAATATTAACCTGAGAGATGGGCTCATGTTGTGAGGGTTAGATGGCTGAAAAGCTGGAGATCACTTAACCAATGGAAAGTTGACATGGAACAGCATATGCAAGTGTCATAAACTCCAGCCACCTTCAAAGATGGGTACTTAAGGCAATTGTCACTTTGTCTGGGTATGTAAAGAGTTGAGAAGCAGACACAATCTTTCTGGAAACTATGCTGGACAGTTGTTTAACATCTTAACCTCACCTTTGTGGATTCAGGGGAAGTGTGATCAAGAGATGTCTTGCACGTTCCTCTGGTATGGTAAAGGATATGCAATCTTGAAGCGGCATGCAGTGTCTGCTTATCTCAGTGTGATATAGAGCAATTTTGATAAGTTCAGTTCTGAAACACAGCAGTTTTTGAGAATGTGCAGCCTGTTCTTTCCTAACATACCACCATGTTTCTTTCCTGGTGAACTGGGCTGAAGTAAGTCAACTGTGGTCAATAAAGGTTGCAATTAAGAAAAATCAAAATATTTTGTGCTGCTTTAGATGACATTTTCTTTGGATGAATATTCGTAGTATTTTATATTTGTTTTACTGTTGTTTTTTTAAAAGTGTTTTTATTTATTTGTTTGTTTAACTGGCTTTTAAAATGTTTTTTTATTGTAAATCACTTTGGGATGCCTCTGGATGTGTACAGTGGTATATAAATATAATAAGCTTAACTAAACAAAACTATGTGAGCAGGTAGCCATAGAATGAAGGCTCATGTGCATAATAATTTAACGTAGCTGTTAGAAGTTAGTGGCTGTGTGAACTTGTTCACACACTACAAGCCGATTGTGGCTACATCAAATAGCCAAGTTGGTGTGGTGAACATATGAGCTGATTTGTCAATGCTGCAGTGGCAAAAAGCCAGCAGATAGCAATATACCAGTAATTAACATGAGCTGAGTTTCCAAGTGCACAATGGAACAAACATTTGACTGGTTTAACCTCAGTCCAGTCCCATTCTATCTATGGCACCATGACTGTGTATCTGTAAAAATGAGCATGTTAACCTTTTTGTCAACACATAGTTTTTCTTCTACAAGTTATAATTAATTCAGTGTTAATTCTACTTTCTGTGAATAAATCACAAGCGATACTTATTTGGTTTTTGCATTTCTAAATTGAAAGTCAAATCTGTGTTAGCTATAATGAACACTGGATTTCAAAATAGTTCCGATCCACTTTCTATACTGCATTATGGGTACCAAGTGAAAAATATACTAGGTCCAGAATAACTAAATGGATGCTTTCCATGATATAGATTTAGTTTTATCAGCCTAATCACTATTTAAGAACATCAAAATTTTGGACAGTCAATTTACCACATAAAACCTAATCTTCATACTATTTAACGTGTACTAATTGCAAAAAGATATAACCAAAAAGACTGAAAACATCAAAGTTCAGATATGTAAAGTTTTCATCTACAAAATCAATACATTTTGAGAGAATGAACTTTGGAAACAAATTCAAAGCAGATGGAGAAGACAGTAGG
This sequence comes from Darevskia mixta, assembly GCA_034641385.1. Taxonomy (NCBI): domain Eukaryota; kingdom Metazoa; phylum Chordata; class Lepidosauria; order Squamata; family Lacertidae; genus Darevskia; species Darevskia mixta. The sequence goes on from JAWWNH010000058.1 coordinate 14,930,403, forward strand.
AGCCCATCACCAATCAACCAGTGAGCAAGGCAGCAGGATATTTTTTAATTGTTTGATTTTGCTCTTGGTCTTTAAAAGTGGAAATGGACAAAATTGCTCCCCCCCCCTTCACATCAGGGCCCAATGCCAGCTACTCATCACATGCATCCAACAATACATGGTTCTCAGTGCTTCTCTCAGGCCCACTCAGATGTTCAATGCCAAAGACCACTTGCTATAGCTACTGGGCTGGAGGACACCCACTGTGCTACCTTCTGCTTGGATCATCCCTGGCCTTTAGGTGCTGAATAACTTCCTGACACTGCCTGTTAATACAATACATGCCAAATTACATTGTCAAGTACACTCGTGTTTGATGCAGGTTGGCTCTTCAAAGGAAATGCAATAGCCCATGCAAATTCATGTTTCCTTTGCTCTGGCTTACTGCCTTCCAGTGCTGGCTGAAGTTGTTTTCATTGTGCATGATAACTGTACCTGTTTCTCATGCACAAAGCAGCTTCAGAGCTAGGTTAGCACAATTTATGGTTCATGTGGATGGTTCTACTTGTATGTAGTCTGGAGGAGGGGATTCATTCAAAATAATGTGCCTCCCCTTTCAGGATTGTAAGAATTTCTACTTGTGTTTCTTTTTCCTAATCAGAGGAATAACTACGACCCCATGCAACGCACATTTGAATGAGCTCATTCCATACATACTCTGTCCACACATGCTTTGGGCTAGCCAGCTGCCCTAACATTTGTACGAGCTCTCAGTTCTGACTCTGTCTGGCAAGCCTTTTGGATTCTAGTGGAACAGAACAGCGTGCAGTGTAAATCCCACCAGTGAGCAGAGTCCCAGATAGTCTGGTGCCTATTTTTGCTCTTCCTTTTCCATCCCTTATACATCATACATTTTAGACTGTAAGCTTGAGGATATGGACTGCCTTACCACTAATCTTTATAAGCCCCCCATGGGAGTCTTTTCTGCTAAAGGAAACCGGGGGGGGGGGGTGCTTTAACAGAGCAATCTTACTGGGTGGTAAAAAGGAAAAGGGTAAAGGGACCCCTGACCATTAGGTCCAGTCCTGTCCGACTCTGGGGTTGCGGTGCTTATCTCGCTTTATTGGCTGAGAGCCGGCGTACAGCTTCCAGGTCGTGTGTCCAGCATGACTAAGCCGCTTCTGGCGAACCAGAGCAGCGCACAGAAACGCTGTTTACCTTCCCACTGCAGCGGTACCTATTTATCTACCTGCACACTTTGACGTGCTTTCGAACTGCTAAGTGGGCAGGAGCTGGGACCGAGCAACGGGAGCTCACCCCGTCACAGGGATTCTGATCAGCAAGCCCTAGGCTCTGTGGTTTAACCCACAGCGCCACCTGGGTCCCAATACTGCCAAATTCAAAGTCCTGCTAGTCCCTTGCAAACAGGATGGGGAGGATGTTGTTCCCCCCTCTTCCACCCATAGCCTCCATCCCCTACAAAGTAAGGCTTTTATTCTACAGATGGAATCTTTTCCCTGAGGCATCCCTGACAAGCACTAGCACTCCTTTTAGTCCTTTCGAACATTGGAGTAGCACCAGTTGAGGGCGTCACAGAGGAGGCTTGTGATACTGGATCTCCCTCTCCAATGCTGGAACACCCTTAGAAAATCCTCTGGCCCCTGGCATGTGCTCCATAGAACAATAGGCTTGTGCCCATAACAATTGATCTGTAGTATTGGCTTGAACCATTCTTTTTCAAGTTTCCCAATACAGACTACAATATCGAAACATGGCAACCCAACAAGACTCAGTGTGCCTTCTGGTTATGCCTGCTGCCTGGAACCACAAAACCGGGTCAACTAAGGTTGTGCGCAATGTATTGGCTTAAAACAAAGCTATGTGATTCTTTTTTCTCTGTTTCTATTGAAACTGGTTTGGGGGAAACTGGAACAAAATGTAGTATTTCATAAGAGATGGCAGAAAAGAAACAGGGTACGTATAGATTGTAGCTAATGTTGTATATGCACCACTTCCTAAACCAGTTGTGTGAGCAGACTGAATGTAAATGGCAGTGTGTTCACAGCCTATGTGGGAGGCCACAGTACATGGCAGTGACATGTGAGTGTCTTTTAAGCTTGATGAATCTCAAATTCTTTATCCTTGTCCCACACTTGCCCAAAGTTACCAGGTCAAGGTGTTTGTTTTAGCAGTAGGCTTCTACAGATATTGCTGGCATCAATATTGAATGCTAAATTTGGTGTAACACTAACTACCAGTTTTGTTTTTTAAGGGAGTCACCCCTTTTAGTACCAGAGAAATGGGAAAGATGTAAAAGTCACTTAGTCCAAATCTGCACCACAAGGCAGAATTTTCCATTGCTGACTAGACTTTTACAGACTTGCACAACCAATCCACAGAGAAGAAAAGTACTTTTAATGCAGAATTTGTTTTCAGTGGGTTAATGGACCATTTTATTTGCTTGGTTTAGATATCTGAAAAGTCTCATGCAAATTATTGTCCACAAAATAGAACTATTCACACACTTACACAGACACACACATTCCTATATAATCCTCTGTTTTGATATGAGAAAGCCATTTCAGCCCTGGGTGCAAATCATCCAGTGAGGGAAAGGAAGTGAGCTCTATTTAGTCCCAAAGAATGATGTGCCTATTAGGGTGGATTGTGTCTTCAAGCTAATATTTCACACTCTGGACCAGTGTTTCCCAACCTTTTCTGGGCAACGGCACACTTGTTTTATGAAAAAAATCTCGCGGCACACCACCCACAAAATGGCGGCGGCAACGTCGCTATGGTAACGGAAATCACGGAGTTATGCGCCCAAAGCAGCCCCACTGGTATGAAAAGCCCGCCCCTGGGACTGTGAAAGAAAACCCGAAAGGAAAGACTTAGCTGATCCCAGGCAGCGAGTGAGGACGGCGAGTGGAGCCGGGGAGGCTTCTCAGCTGGCTGGCTGGCGGTTGGAGCGCTCGCAGAGCGCTCCTCCTTAGGGTGGCGGCCATTTTGACCGGGTGGCTACCGGCAGCCCTCGCGTCTCCTTCCTCTGACTTCCTATTGGTCCCTGGCAACCAATCAGATTCGGCGGCGAGCTCCCAGCTTGCGCATGCGCGGTAGAGCCCGGCAGCTTCTCCGCGGTGCCTCTTCTCAGCGGTGGCTTTCTGCGCTCCCTTTCCCCCACTGGAGCCGCTGCTACGCGTTTGCGGCGTGGGTCCCTAACGGTTTTCCCGCGGCACACCAGCCGACGTCTCGCGGCACAGTACTGTGCCGTGGAACACCGGTTGAGAAACGCTGCTCTGGACAAGTAAGACCTAATGCATCCTATGAGAACGCCATTTTATTTTATTTTATTTTATTTTATTTTTAAAAAAGCACGCCACATTTTATTATTTATTAAAATGGATATGCCATTTTTCTTTATAAAACAAATCCACAGAAACATTTTTAAAGGTATCAACAATCACAAAAAACTAACAAAAGCTGTTCAAGTAATAGGAAACACACACACTACCTTTATTAATGACTTTTAGTACCTCACTCTATCTTAACTTTGTTTTTCATTTGGTTTATATCGGCCCGGTTTCTCTTGAGTTCAAAATGACTCAACTGCAAGAAATGATGCACTCATAGTAGATAGGCTCTTGGGGAACTATGCTGTTTCCACAGCCAAGCTTAAAAAGGTTAGTATTATGTCATATTAGGATGCTAGGATTATGACACCTTAATGGCTCCGTGCCTGCAGCTGTTATAAATAGTAATCTAACTGCCACTACCAATTCAAAGACGCTGGAGTTATGTTATACTAAACTGTTAAATTTATGACATCGATGTAAGAGCTGTGTAAGTGCTATATAAAGTAGAAGTGGGGTGTGGGTTGGGGGGGGGGTAATCCCTGGAGCATCTTACACTTTGGCTTATGCAGGTCTGTGTAGAGACCACTGGTAGATGCTGCAGAATGGATTCAGATTTCCTATCGGGTCGGGGCTGCCAGTTTTCAATGCTTAAAAAAGATATGCAAGTAAAGCAGACAGACTGACAATTGAACCAGGCTTCCTGCTAGTTTCTCAATTTTAATGAAAGGTCTTATGTACCCAGCGTGTACGTTTTTTCATTCACTTTGTGAAGATATCAGAGAAAACCATGATCTCACTGTAGCTAATGGACCTGCTCTAAGTTCTGCATTTGTTGATGATGATGATGATGATGATGAAAAGGTTCCTTATCTCATGTTTTTGTGCACATTTCTGTAAATAGCATTTGTAACTTATCTGAAAAGTGCTTATATAAATATCCCATAGATGTCTACTCAGAAATAAAGTTCCTGTGAGTTTAATATACCTTGCTCCCAGGTAAACGGATATAGGATCGCATCCCAAGTTCTCTTAATATTTATTAGAGGGCAAATGATGACTCCTACTCTGACTGCATAGTCACTGGAATTCTGGTCATCTATATTGCAGATAGTCAGAATTATTATTATTTTTCATTTTGGCACTTTGAGGGAATCATGAGGGTTATTAAATAGTAAATGTTCCAAACCATTCATGAGTGGGTAGGTAGAATTCTGAATAATATTGTCCCTATAAACATACATGCTTTTTTGCCTTTGCAAAAGATGTTGAACAGAATTATTATTATTATTATTATTATTATTATTATTATTATTAATTATTATTTATACCCCGCCCATCTGGCTGGGTTTCCCCAACCACTCTAGACGGCTTCCAACAGAATATTAAAATACAATAGTCTATTAAATATTAAAAGCTTCCCTAAACAGGGCTGCATTCAGATGTCTTCTAAAAGTCTGGTAGTTGTTTTTTTCTTTGACATCTGGTGGGAGGGCATTCCACAGGGTGGGAGCCACTACCAAGAAGGCCCTCTGCCTGGTTCCCTGTAACTTGGCTTCTCGCAGCGAGGGAACCGCCAGAAGGCCCTCGTCTCCGGGCAGAATGAAAATGGCTGCTTCAGTGATAGACAACACTTGAGAATTCAATTCACTACCTTCTAAAAGCAAATAGGGAAAAGAATGTTTATAAAGACCATTGCAGAAATGGTGAGCACAATCTAGTGCATATCTAGCCTTGACTAGACTACAGTGAAAATACTGGGAGTAAGGCACAATGAAATGTGTGGTTCTCTAAAGGTTTTTGGACTACAACTCCCATCATCCCTGACCAATTGCTATACTGGCTGTGTTGGATGGGATTTGGATACCAACAACATCTGGTGTGTCCCCCCCCCCCCGATCTAAACAATAAACATGTGAACAGCCTGGGAGTGCCTGATGTATCATTATTTATGCTAAATGTAGTCATCAGTGCTGTGATTGGAGAGCCCAGGGTCCCCCATATATGTCACGCCGAGCTTTCTAAAGACAACTGACTTCAAGACTTAAGATCATACTAATATATGCGTAGAATTTTGCATGGCTATGTGCTTAAATTTGTAACAGGAACATAAATATAATAATTGTTTGGAGGAAGCTAATGTACAATCTAATCACTGTGAAAATCATGAAACCTCACAGATAAATTGGTGCTATTTTGCAAAGCTAAGCAGATACTGTAAATATTCTTACAACCTGAGACACATATTTCCATTGTTTTTATATGTAAGAAAGTTAGTGCAATGTGATTCCCACCCCCACCCCCAAATTGGTTTTATATGATGCTACTGCAGCATAGTTCGACTCTTTCCCTTTCCTTCTATTAACTATGGCAGACTACATCACTGAAGGATTAGTCTTGCTCTAACATGGCCTATACTACCTCTCACCACATGAGGGCACACTCAAACAACATATCACTGTGCAAAAGTAGACGCAATACTAGGCGTGGTGACTTTGTCACTTCCAAAAAGTGGCATATGAATCAGTCCCAAGGCAACAAAAGTAAGGGATGAGATTGGCTAGCCCTTTTTCGAGTTGATTGTTTTCAAGGACAAAGAGCCAACTTGAGCAACATCATTGAGAGGGGTAAAATGTTGTGTCCTCGCAAGAGAAACAAGTGTGTGCACACCTGCCTACATTTGTGTGCGCACATGTAGAATTTAGTGAGCTTGCTAACAACCACCAGACTCGTGTGTGTGTGTGTGTGTGTGTGTGTGTGTGTGTGCATTCAGCAAAACTTATATTTCTTTGTTAAGGTGTTTGCTGCTGGTCTCCTCATACGTTAACTTCCCATTTCTGTGCAACAAAGCAGTCTAGTTCTAAATTGTTCTGTTTAGCTATTCTGTGATGCAACCCACCACTTTTAGATCCAGGCCTTGCATAAAGAACTAATCTACTACTACCACCACAATATAAACTGATTTCAGTCAGTGAGCATACAGCCCGACAATAAGCAGTATGCTTCACAACTACATCAGCTAGCTATCAAGAGATAGGCTGGAGACAGAACAGCATGCTGCCATATCAGCTGTAATTCGTCTCTGTAAAGCCAGGGTGAAAGGTCTAAGTGAAAGGCTGTGTAAAGGCTTTGCGCCAGCACTCTCACATTCAACTACATCATTAACTGCTTCGCTACTGACTCCTGAGCCAGTCAGTTAAACTCCCTCAAGGAAAAACACATCGGCAGCACTGCTGGTCTTACCTATTACTATTTTGAGAATACCATTTTCAGTTCTGTTCAATGAGATTTTGTTCTCAGCACAAAAGCAATACAATTCACAGCTGAGCTGACAGAGAACAACACCATGCTGCAGAAGTGTGTCTTTCCTATTTATCATTCTGAAAACAAAATAATAATAATAATATCTGAATCATTAAGAGAGTGTGGCTTTCATTATACCCAGTATGTAGTCTTAGAAACAAAGCACTCCTAAACCTTGACCTAGACTGAGGAATTTAAACTTACTCAGAGAGCAAAGGCAAGGAAATATTCAGTCACTGGAAATAAACACTTATTCAGTTATGCTGCCTTACTGCTCTTCTGCTAACACACTGAAGTTCACAAAAAGCAATGCAATGCCAGAGGCATTGTAGTAAATACATTTTGGGGTGGAAAAACATTGTGTATATATATTGCATTTCAGTTGTGGTTATCACAGTGATACTGTGTGTAGCATAACACAGAGGTGTTGGGAGAGATTTATACTCATTTATTATAACCTTCCAGTTTGATCATTGCCACTCATCTGTCACTGCACGACTTTACAAGGGTAGGGTAGGATAGGAAGGATAGGAATAATTTATTGGCCAAGTACATTTTCCAACATACTTGGAATTTTGCTTCGGCTACATTGCAGTCTAAACATACCTTATACAAACACAGTTCTACTCACAATACAATGACACAGCAAAGAAACCCCACCCATAACTGGCCTCCCCTTCCGCTACACAGCTACGAATTTAACAATTTAATGGCACAAGGGAAAAAATTGTTCCTATGCCTAGACGTTTTTGTGTATAAAGTCCTGTAGCGACGTCCAGATGGAAGTAAGTCAAACAGATGATGACCGGGATGCAAAGGATCTGCGACAATTCCCTCTGCTCTCTTCCTAACTCGGGTAGCATAGAGTGTCTCTATTGAAGGCAAGCTAGCACCAATTACCCTTTCTGCAATTCTTACTGCTCGTTGGAGCCTTTTCTTGTCCATCTTGGAGGCTGTGCCATACCAAGCAGTAATAGAATTACAGAGAACAGTTTCAATGATGCCTTTGTAAAATTGGATTAACACTTCCTGGGGCAATTTAAATTTCCTTAGTTTAAATTTCCTCTGGTGGACCTTTTTAATAATACTATTGATGTTGCCTGACCAATTTAAGTTTTGAGAAATTATAGAGCCCAGGAACTTAAAGGACTCTACTATTACAACCATGTTACCAAGGATGGAAAGTGGCAGCAGGACGGAAGAGTGCCTTCTAAAATCAATTACCATTTCCACTGTCTTTTGGGCATTTCTTACTGCTCGTTGGAGCCTTTTCTTGTCCATCTTGGAGGCTGTGCCATACCAAGCAGTAATAGAATTACAGAGAACAGTTTCAATGATGCCTCTGTAAAATTGGATTAACACTTCCTGGGGCAAAGGCCTTCTCGGTAGTGGCGCCCACCCTGTGGAACGCCCTCCCAGCAGAGGTTAAAGTGATAAACAACTATCCTACATACAGAAAATACCTGAAGGCTAAAAACTTTAGGGAAGTTTTTAACTTGTGATTTTGATGTATTTTAATATTTGTTGGAAGCAGCCCAGAGTGGCTGGGGAGACCCGGCCAGATGGGCGGGGTACAAATAAAAAAATTATTATTATTATTATTATTATTATTATTATTATTATTATTATTATTTAGCACCAAATTATTTCTGGTGCACCATGAAACAAGATGGTCTACAACTGAGTAAACCTACCACCAAAATTTGCCTAAAGGGAAAATTAGGTATTCCTGATCAGGAGCAACATCAGAGGAGTTCCAAGAAAAAAAGCCTTTGATGATCAAGCTGCTGTTTATGACAGGTGGGGTTCTAAGAGCATCCCTAACAGTACAATGGAATGTATATTTACTGAGATGAGCCCCATTCTGTTCACTAGAGCTCATGCCTTCATGAATTTAAGACTGCAGCCTTACAATGCAATACTATGCTTGCCTACTCAAAGGTAAGCTGCTTTGCTTACTTGATGGATTTTTATTTTAAAAACATATGTGTCTTCTTTTCCATTTCAAAAGAAAAATAGAGTGAAACTACTAACAACATAACAAAAAACTTTGAAACAAGTTTAGTTTATTTCAAATATTTATAACTTGCATTTCAACAAAATAATCCTAAAGTGATTCAGTACATTTATAAACAGCAATATTTCTCTATAGTACATTCCTCAACATTGTCTCTCTGATTATGCCATTATTTGATGTAGATTCATTATTTCACACTAGAAAATTACATGAAGGTCTTTTATTTCTTTGGGGCTTCAACAAACTGTCTTATAGAATTGTTTAAGAAGACAGATTTTTATAGCCACTTTGCTACTCTCAAGTCCTTTCTGATGTCATGCCATGGCAATTAAGATATTTCATTCAACTATTTTTCATACTTCTACGGTATTCTTTAGTGAAAGAGTGAGAAAGAGATTGAAGCAGGTGGAGACTACATGCCCAGGACTAAATTCAGCTCCTACATTACACAGTTTAAGAAAAGTGCTGATTTTTAGTTAAAAATTGCTCTCAATGGAATGTAAAAAATTCTTCATAGAATACAGATGATTGACATCATCAATGATGGCAGCTCTTTTTCAAGTCTCTTTTTCAGCTGTTTTAATCACTTTTTTAAAAATAGCCTTCAGTATTTGTCTCATTATGTACTAACAGTCTGCTCTATTTCAGATCTTCAGCTGGAATCATTCTGCAAAAACTGCAATGCATCTGAATCTACACAAATCTGATGCCACAGCCTCTAACACACAGAGAGAGCTTTATTTTAAAAATGAAATAAAATGAATATTAATTTATCCCAGGTTTAGACTTCTTACACCTAGTTTAAAGGAAAACTTGAGATTTCAGTTATCAAGCTCCAAAGGGAAAAGCAAGTTGATTATAATAATTTTAAAATGTGCACCCTACTATAACAGAACATAATTAGATTTTATTTTAAAATTGACCTCTTTTGAAATGCATTCAGTACAGCATGTAGTCCCAATGTGGTGGAAAATTCTGAAGCTGTTTAATTGCCTGACCCAGAGACTGCTGAAAGATACTACCGTATACTTACTTTGAAAAACGAAGTTGACAAAATCTTATTCAGCTGATAGACCATGGTCTTCAGACCAAAGGAAAATAGAATATCAGTAAAACACAGCATAGGTTAATGAAGCATTGTGGAATGATCTCCCCAAGGAGGCTCACGTGGTACCATCTTTATCAGCTTCGAGGTTGCAGGCAAAAGCTTCTGTTTTTACCTGGGCTTTTTATCTTTAATTTGAAGTACAGTATGTCAAGTACTTGTAGCCTCTTAGGTTCTCTTAGACATATATTTTAGGTTTTTATTGGTTTGTCTGTTTGTTGTAATTGGTTTTAGTGTTTATACTGTGTTATAAGAGTCACTTTGGGTAACATTTGTGAGTAAAGCAACTAAATAACAACAGTACTAATTGCCTGGCTTGTTAGTATTATTTATGCAAGAAAGTCAGAGGGAAATTTGTAGCTGACAATTGGACAGAGAAACAGTAACCCTAATCCATCGTGCTGGGAGGGGGAATTGGACATAGCACAGATGTCTCTCTGCCCAGCTCTGATGGTGGCTTCCACTGCTGCTGGCATCCCCATTCCACCTGCCGAAAGGACAGGTAAGTAGAAGCAAATGCTAGCAGTATCTCCACGATGCTGGCATATACCCAGCTAACAGTAATGGACCAGGTCTGGGGCCTCTCTTCTGTGCCAGCAGAAAATCAGAAGTTTAACTGCCCTCCCACCTTTTGTCCTCGACAGCACAAGCATCAGGGTATTGGGTGAAGCTGTGGCTCCGCTGCTTCATTCAGTCCTGCTCCTTCCAGGTTGGGAACTAGTATTGCTTCCTTAATCACTATACACTGAACACGACAGTCATTAGGTTGTAAAGCTAGGAAGATGTGCACAGGAATTTGGATTCCTTCCCAATCTTCTTCTATGTGTACAGGGAAGAAAATGTGGCAGTAGCACAAGACTTAGTAGGGACGCTGGTGGTGCTGTGGTCTAAACCACTGAGCCTCTTGGGCTTGCCTATCAGAAGGTCAGCGGTTTGAATCCCCGTGACGGGATGCACTCCCATTGCTCGGTCCCAGCTCCTGCCAACCTAGCAGTTCGAAAGCACGCCCCAAAGTGCAAGTAGATAAATACCATAGGTACAGCTCCAGCGGGAAGGTAAACAACATTTCCGTGCGCTGCTCTGGTTTCTGTGTTCCGTTGCACCAGAAGCAGCTCAGTTATGCTGGCCACATGACCCGGAAAACTGTCTGCAGACAAACGCCGGCTCCCTCGGCCTGTAAAGTGAGATGAGTGCCGCAACCCCAGAGTCGTCTGTGACTGGACTTAACTGTCAGGAGTCCTTCACCTTTACCTTTTACCACAAGACTTGCTGAGTCTTTTGCTCCAGGAAAGGGGGTCAGATATCCCACTCTCTTTGACATGTTTGAAATGCATTATTTGTGATTTTATTGGTTCCTCTTATTTCAGACATGTTCTTTGGAGCATTGTAGAAAGTTGACTAAACTTTTTAAATTAATGCTGTCCAGAACAATAAAAAGTAATCTTTGGAAGTTTTGTCGTTGACTTCAAAATTATGAGGAGCAAACTCTATAGTGGGCTGAGTTCATCTCTGTGAAAGCTAATCTGGTAGGTCAAAGTTGAGTTCCTAAGCAGGTTAAAAAAAACAACCTTTTAAGATCAGAAAATAGAGCACCTTTAAGGCTTAAAAATGTGGCAAAATGAGATGTGGTTTTCTAATATTACATAAATCTAAGATTATGATTGAAATGAATGCATATATTAAAATATGTGACCTAATTTTGTTGGCTTTTGCTCTCAAGATGACTCACTGAACACTAATGAGAAGCAGAGACTTGTACATTAGAGCAAAGATCCTAGGGGCAAATCCATTAAGCATTCTTATTCAAATCATCATTGTCACCAATTGGCTGCATGGAAGGATAGAGCAATGGGCAATTGAGAAAACAGAATCTGCACCTCTGTGAGATGCACAAGAACCATGTTCTTTCATCTGTCTCATGTGGAAGAAGATTTATTCGACTTATCCTCTGCTCCTTGGAGCACCAGCCTTAATAGAGGTAGGAGATAAGAGATTTCATCTGCCCACAAATTAGTTTCAGGTCCTTCAGAAAGCCACTCTGTGGGAGTGCATTCAAAGCACATTTTCACCTTAATAGTGGGGAAGTGGGCAGGCATGGGACCTTGCCTGGGCACCCAGCCAGGTATTTTTGGCTGATTGAATGCAATTCTTCCCCTGGAACTTTTGAGTATTGTTTTCCCACTCCAGGCTCCCCAGGAATATGCTCGAAACCACAGGAACAGCTGGATTCTCTCAGAGTTGTCTGGGTTCTGGGGAAGGCTTTCACTAAAGAAGGGGGGGGACTTGCTTCAATGCTTTTATCATTGGCAGTTTTAAGTCCACCTCTCCTATGCATCCCTGTGGATGGGGGGTGGGGCTGGATAAATAGGATACCCAATGTTCCATTCTCTGACCCCACCCATTGGGGCTTAGGAGAGAGCTTGAAGGTAGTGTCTTGCCAGGAAGTGAAAGTCAAGCCCCCTCAGCTCTTCATAGACAAACCTAACTTATGGATATGGCCAGTGCTTTTTTTGAAAAAAAAATGTTTAGGGGTACTCTCATTTTCCGACTCATATTGAAATATTGCCCCTCAATGAAGCCAAACCTAGATTCACAAAATGTTTAGGGGTATGTGTAACCCCCCCTGAAAAAAGCACTGGGTATGGCTATTCCAGCCTTTTCCCTATGTCTGCATGAAGTTTCTCTTCCCTCTCTGCAAAGTCTTCAGATTTTTTTATACCTTTCGTGTTTCTCCACCTTTTGTTTTGCCTGAGGAATAGCAACTTCTCTCCCACCAAGCAAATGATGGAGAATGCCTTGTCCTACTCCTCCTTCTCCCTAAGGGGACTCCTTGGGTGCATGGGCGTTCCAAAGGGGCACCAGGGGTGGTTCAATCTGGGTGCAATTCCAAAGAGGGATGCAAAATGCTGACCCCTGATCGGTGGCACCCCCTGGGACACTTGCCACTCGCCACACACCCCCTGGGAGGTGCGCCATGCCATGTGGGCGGTGTGCCATGCCCCCGGGATGCGCACCACGCCCCCCAGGATGGGCCCTGCTTCGGGTACCAGAGCAGGTTGCTTCGCCTCTGCTTGAGGATACAAATAAGCTCCTATTTAAAGGACAGATATCAGTGAACAACTGCCAAGCCCCAGTGGGCCATCACAGCATGTTGTTCATACTGACACAACTAGACGAAGTAGTCAGGTCAAATATTTAGACAGTGAACTGACTTGATGCAGCTCCATTATGACTCAAGCACAGCCAGTTGGAGCACAATCTGTATCTTTCTTCCAGCATATCTATGAGGGTAGGGCATGATTCTTGCCACTAGGGCTAGTGCTGAAGAAGGCCTTGGGTAAGTGTTGATCCTTTTATTTTCTTCTTCCTAAGGTTAAGCAGTCCATGAAATGACCTCCATCCTGCTTCACAGAGAGCCTATTGTAAATCCTCTCAGTCCAGCAATGCTGCATTTTACAGGGAAATTCAATATTAATTCAGGATATCACAGTCTCTATGGCAGTGTCAAGGAATCCTTATAAAGCTAGGGAAAAGAATTAGCTTGATGGAAAATTGGCTCTCTCTTTTTTCATTGCATTCTTCAGTGAATATTAATTTTATTGATGTTTGTGCACATGTGTAAGCAAATGTATGCTCTAAGAGCAGAAAGTAATCCTCTCTACTAACTAATCAATTGTTTTGTATATTATACACACTATTTGATTGCTGAGGAAGAGCAACTGCCTTAGTGCCTCAATTCATGGAAGTGGTGCTGTTGTTGTTTTGAGAGAAAGAAAGGAGAAAAGTCACACACATATCAGCAGTAGTAAGCTTTCTTTTCATGAAGTTTTGATGGCACACAGTGGTTTAGAACAAGTTTGTGCAATGTAAATGTAAACATGGGGAGAACAGAACTAACAAAAGGTGAGGGTGGTGAGACAAAACTAAGCCAGGTTCGTAAGTGTTTTAAATGGGGGGAAACATTTTTGAAGAATTCTTCTTGCGTATATAAAACTTATTTATTTGGTTCTGCCACCCTCACCCCTATTTCAGTGATAAGGATAGATCTTGGGACACTTGCATGTGTGTGGTAAGGCTGGTTTATTTTCAAGGGCCTTAATATTCCATGACTGTTCCATAACCAGTGACACTGTTGAAGGGTAAGTCTTCCAATGGACAGATTTCCAAACAAGAAGAGATAAGTTGGAGAGTATGGGTGGGGGGGAAGGTGGAAGCATCAAAGTAGCAAAATGATTTGGTCTGCATTTGACTGGGCTGTCTCGTTGAGTACAGCCTTCGCCACTCAAATAGCACCATCTGCTGCCCAACAGGAAGAGAATTTGATGATGGTCTAAACCAGTCCTCCCAAATATTTTCTTTTAGAAATAAGGTGGGAATTTGGGTTTGGAGCCTAAGAGAAGGGGGAGGGAGCAAACAAATGAAAAAGGTTTGAGTTTTGTTCCCTCTCTTTCCCCATTACAGTATTTCAACACTTCAAAAAGAAAAGTTATAATATGTTTGAAATGCAAATCAGTATTTATATGTTGGTTCCAAGAAAGAAAAAGAAGAAATATTTCAGCATGTTAACGTTTGATGAGTTAACACAAGTTCAATTTTAGCTGCAGGAGAGGTTATGTTTTGTTTTAGCTGATTTCAAAAGACAAAACATTTGTTTCCCTAACTGGCTTTTCTTGCTCTGGTTGACATTTCTGTCACCTTTGATTAAGAACTTCATTAGGATAACACTGCATGAACTGGGTGTAAAATGCCATCCAAATACAGCAAAATACTGCCTATGCAATTTCGTAAAGACAAAATGATCATGATATAGGGGACAAAAATACAGCAGCTTTCATTTGGATCACAGTGATGACAAGCCAGGGAATAAAAGTGGTATTTGAGTTATGTTCCCCTGCTGGGTAATAACATGCAGTTCACTATTTATATAGAACACTTTTAGAAAACTCCTTTAAGCATTTGTTGGTTTTATAACAGTTAGTTACCTAACAAGATCACATCATTCTCCCATTGCAGTCATCATCCTGTGGTTGAACAATCAAGACTACTATGACATCATAAGACCCAACAGTTGATGACTAACAAAAATATTTTTATGTTTGGTATCTGCAGTATTCAATGTACAACATTGCTTTTGAAAAGTATGAACTCATTAATAAAGTACACCATACTGTTGTTTTCAAGAACAACAGTGTCTATTATTTCTTGTTTAAATAGTCTCACTTTCAAATTCTCATTCACATAAACTACCGGTATAATTTCAACCACACATATATATTCACTTTAAAAGATTATGGTTTGTGTTTCAGGTATGTGTACATATGTATTTAATGTCTAAAGAGAATACAGACAATAAAGTCCTGTTGAGCTCATTGGGACTTAATTCTGAGTAAACAACCAAACTCTTTCTCAATGAAATGTTACAAATTCCCCCCTTTGAACTCCTGCATTTAAAGTCAGATTAGCTATTTGCTGCCTTCTTGTGAGGCATGAGAAACATACAACCATAGGCGCCAGCTCCTGGGGGCCAGGCCCCCTCAATGGGCATATGGCTCCGCCCCCAGGCTCCTCGTGATGTCATTTGCATGACGTCAAGATGTCGCATTGGGGGCCCCACAATCATCTTGAGAAGCTGGCACCTCTGCATATAGCCATATAGTGAAAGTAGCAAGCAAGCCCCACCTGAACCCATTGTTTGCATGACCATGGAGACTGAAAAACATTAATGCAAATCACCAACAGGAAGTGGATACAACTGGAACTACACTAGAGGTAGGAGTCATTTCTTTCATGTGACTAAATTTTCAGGGCTGCTTGGAATATTCCACATCGGCAAACAGCATGTGCCCTCAGTTCTCAGAAAACCATTTGCTCAGTTTGTAACCTACATTAATACCTTGGAGCTACTGAACAATACTCTAGGATACTACAGGAACATAGGAATAGGAAGTTGTCATGTACCATGTCTGAGCATTTGTCTTCTAGCTCAGTATTGTTGAAACTTAATGGAAGTTGCTGTCAAGGGATTCAGGCAGGAGTCTTTTGCTGTGTATTCTACCACTCAACTACAGCTCTTCCCTAAAGGACAGCGGGTAGTGTAAGATAGTGGTCTTCAGATTTACAATGTATTGCTTTCATTTCAGCTTGCCTGCCACAAAAGTGTCAAAGAGCGCTGGCCAAGCCTGCTGTGCCTCTTCATCATCTGTGAAGTGAAACTTGCCCACAATTGCACATTGCAAGGGAAGATCAATGGCATCAGGCAAATAATATTCAAGGTTAGTGTCCCCACCGATACTAATATTCTCACTGAAAAGCCCTCAAGAGCTTCCAGAAAACCCAAAGTCTGAAAACCACTGAAGCAAAATGGTAAAAAGTTTAGCAGGCTTTGGGAAAAAACAAAACAAAGTAGGCAGAATACTTGATAACCATATGGCATTCTGTTTTGGTTTCTAAGCAAAACAAATCAAAAACATCCTATGGAAAGATTTTGTTAATTATTCTTAAAAAAAATTTAAAGCCCAGCTCTAAAGGGACCCTCCTACTCCAAATATATTTTGGGAGGATTGGACTTTAAAAAAAATTCTGTAGTATTACTTAGTTGGGTGGCAATGTTTTTGTTTTTACTTTTTAAAAAGAAAAGGGTGTTTAATTATATTGATGGCAAATAATGAGAGGCATTCTTAAGTTGGGCTGAAATCAATAGTACTTTGGAATACAAACATTTTTGTGTACCATCTCCCACTTAGGGTTGTTGATTTTATGTCAGTGTGCTAACAGTATTTTTGCCAGTGTTTATGACCTAAACGGAAAGTACAGACAGGCGAAATTTACTAATGATTATAAACTTAAAGACTCTAATATAAATATGCATCTGGACTGTGTGCATTGTTTCAGTAAGGTAGACTACCTTGTGTGGATTAAATGAGGACAATGAATTTGTTTCGCATGACTATGTTATTTAATTTAGCATAACAAAGATATCACTGTTAATATCAACAACTGTGTTTATTTTTATGAATGGCAACTGTTAATAACATAATTGGCACGATCTCTACTTTTCCGCATTTTGTTTCCTTCTGACCTCACTGTTTACTATTCCCCACTCACCCAACCTATGCAGGTATGTGATATCGGTACATGCACATAAATTCACAAATCCACAAGTCAGGACAGCACTTTCATGTACCTGATAAAGTGGGCTGTAGCTTATAAATACTTGGGTTATACAAAAACATTGTTAGTAATGAAGAAGCTACACGACTCTTTGTTGTTTTTGTGTGGCAGGAGAACTCATCTTTCACAGCCACCTTTGCATGTCACACATTCATTTTGATCTCCATTCTCTGCAGCACTCTTTTCCCTACTGCTGTTAAAACAGGCCACTTTATCTTCTAATTTTAGGTTTGTTATAAAACCTTCCCTCACACCCCCAAAACATATGCTATAGGTTTGTTCACGGAAAAGTTCTAAACTGCATTTATACCATAATTCCACATAATATTTGTTATGGCGTCTCACCTGCTTTGACATATGCAGATAAGAACCTTAGTTCTAGTTCACCTGAATTTTTATTCTTTCATGAAAACTTTGTATCCTGGCCATAATCAACAATTGTGGTGAAGAACCTCAAACCCAGGGGCTGAACACAATCCTCCATGCCTCTTTACCTGGCCCTTCAGACAGTGGCATAGTTATGGGGTTGCCAGAGCCCAGGGTCATGCAGGGGGAGGGGGAGCGAGGGAAACAGACTGAGCATGCATGCACATTCAACTGCCCAGGAGATTGCAGCTGCGGAGATAATAAAAAAAGAGTCATTCTGTTGTTCGGAGAGGTCACTTCCTGGTTCTCATGGAGAAGCCATTTTCAATGGAACCCAGTGATTGAAGCATGCAGCTGTATTGAGGCAGCACCAGGTGTTGAAATTTTGCACCCCTAACAATTTTACGCCCAGGGCAACTGCCCCTGTGCCCTGCACTGTGCTATGCTACTACCTTCAAAACTCTCCACAGGCAACACCTCTCACTGGCTCTGCTTTGACCTTCCTGGGGTATTTTTTTTTAACCTGGCTAGAATAAATCCTAGAACTCTGATAAAACCCTCTTGCTTGTCTGAATGGGTAGAGAAGTTTGAGTGTGTAGAAGATAGCCTACTGTAAAAAAAGTAACACTAGCACTTATTACTGTTTCTTTCTGGCCCTGTCCACCACTGGAATATGCGCCCCCACAAGGTTGATTAGAAGGAAATGCAGCCCTTGGTCTGAAAAAGGCTCCCTGTTCCTGTTTTCTAACAATGCCATTCAGCACACATTATAGCCAGAGACAGGTTTTATGATGTCAGAATCGCAACTGGGCTCCCAGAGGTATTGAGAATTGTAAATAGAAAAATGTGATTAAGGATCATGGTTAAAAAAACAGTTTTATTTTTATGGATTTTCACAGCCTTATCGCACTGCAGTCTATCAACTATTTCAGCTGGTGCAAAAGCTCAGCAGAGAAAAAGGTTTTAAGAATTATGTTAACCATACTATATGTTCTACTTAATTTAAAGTTCCTGTACATCAAGGGAAGGAGAATGGCTAAAATAAAATAAAAAACCTCCGAGATATGAATGGGAAATTATGCATTAAAATACAGAAGACCATGTAGCTTGAAATTTGTCTCATTTGGTGACAATGGAAGTTTTACTATTCACTCCAGCGGAACAAATTTTTAAAAAACCTAGCAAGAACACATTTTCCAGAAAAGAAAGGATATCTCAGTGACAATTTTTTATTGCTTTCTCAACTTGTGGAGTGAAAGCAAGGCTCAAATTAATTATAAAATGGGGTGTTTGACGCACAAAAAGGTGACAGCTTTATAAAGACTTTCATTTTTGTTATCTCAAGGTGGTAAAAGCTTCACAGTATGACATTCTTCATGGGGGGAAAAATCACAAGCATTTCAAGCTCTGATTAAAAGCTCCTTCCAGATATTTCACTCATATATATGTTTCACAAGTGGTAGAAGATTTCCAGCAACATCTGTTGTGAGACACTGGACAGTGGTGGAGTAAAAAATAGTGAGTAATTTAGTTTAGTGAGGGTTGTTGTTGTTGTTTTTAGCTCAGTGCCACCAGCAGACTTTAGAAGGTCAATGGGCAAGTCTCCTTATATGGGCCCTACCTGTTGCTGCTCCTCCTTCTATAACTGCACCAACTGCTGGTTGCCAGGCAGAGAGCCAATGGACAAACAGGCATTGGCATCTACTGCTCCTCTATCTCAACACTGGTCAGAGTGAAAGGCAAGTGTTCAGAGTCAAAGCCAAGTTGCAACAGTGAAGAGGAAGAGCAGGTTTAGGGAGCGCTTATCTGTGGTGCCCTAGCTGGTGTAGGGGCCTTTAGCAGATGCCCAACAATGCCAGCCCTAGATGCCAGACCTGCCCTTGGAGCATCTCCAACTCCATTGACACGTTAAGGACACACAATACATCAGCTTGTCGAGTTACTGAAAACTGGACAATTCGTTTTTTTTTATACTTTATATTTTATGTACATAAAGAACACAATGTACACCAAATGATGTCGACAAAATGTATCGCTGCAACAACCTTGTGAAGCAAGTTAGGTAAGAGACAGACTGACTCACAGACACCCATGACACTATACACACACACTGCTTATTTAGAAATTTCACACGTGATATTTGTATCACTGCAGGCTTTGAATTTTGTCCCGCTTGAGTGCCATTTTCCAAAGTGGAGCTTCTTTAAGAGGGAGTTTTTAAATAAGATATCTCTCCTAACTTCTGCAGTTTTGAAGATACCATTTCCTCCCCCCTCCCCCCCAAAAGGCAAGAAGGACTTTCAATCTGAATAGCTGTGCCCCAAAATTGTTTGTGGATGACCTTCTTAAGCACTTGGATTAACATTTTATAATCCCTACTTCACACATAAGGGATGGGTTTCAGAACAGTCAAGTGGCCCTCTTATAAAAGCTTATCACGAAATATACAAGGATCCAAGTGCCCTTGAGTCTTGATAATGCACTTGGATCATAAACACACACTTTCTCCTTCTCACACAGATCTGTATCATATACTGTTCTGTGTAATTGTTTAAAGTTCATGTCTGCTGACATTAAGCTACATCCCATGTTACTCTTTAAAGGGTAGGCTACTGTAGTTTGTTGCAGCATGTATCTTGAAAAGGACCGACAATAACATAGTTTGAAGCTCAGCTGCTAAAAGTCCACAGCGATGAGCTATTCCAGGTTAAGTCTGGCAATAATTAAGTAAACAAAAGGTTGACTCAATAGCTTTCCTAGAGATCCCCAAGACTAAGTAAAGAAGCAGGCACTCATCAGTTTTTATTTTGAACATAGCATTTAACTAGTGTAGCTTTTTCAAATGTACATAGTTGAGAAAGAATGGTAAACTCATTCTGAGCATGATTTTTTTTTAGTGTAACCTGAAGCAACAAGTAACCCATGCTTTTTAAAAAAGTAATATAAAGCCTGTCACAATATTATACCTGAGGCATGCATGCTGTTTTAACCATTGGAGGAAGTCCCAGAGGACAAATATTTTATCTTACTATTTGAATTGGGCATTTTGCTAATGTGTATTAATAACTGAAGAACCGTCCCTTAGGAACAGGATTTGATTTATGGTTTTCCACTCGATGTTCCATAAAGATCACATCCTACATACCCAACAGGAAGGCAGGCAAAATATATTACTTTAGGACATGCATATCGTCAACATGCATGGATATAAATTCAACAAAAGGTTTTCAAAAGGAATCAAAAAGCAAAGGGTGACAGGGAAAATACACTGCCAAGAAATGAGGGTCAGCAGTAATGGGAAGCAGGACAGAGCGGGGTGGTGTTGCTTACTTGGCTGCCTAATGTGGAGGTTGCTCCCGGTAACTGAGAGGGGGAGATGCCTGAGCCACGCTGACCTCACTGCTGCCTTACATCTTCTCCTTAGTTACTTGCAGTGATCTTTGCATTGGGAAGCAAGGTATGTAATGCCATCCTGCTTTGGTGGCCACTACTGATAGGTGAGAATAGTGGTGGGGAGAGTGATCTCCAAGCCACTTCAACCACGCATCATCTCACCCTAATCTGATCTAGCTCCATATCAACTGCTGGACTAATGCATGGTCAGAACATAGTCATTTATCAGTTTTCACACTGCATTTTGCTTTGGCATAGTTCTTGGCAGAAAAAAAACAACATATAAATATCTTTAAAAAAATAAATAAATCATATTTTGAAAAATGTGTTAGAATATATTTGAATAAGCATTTAAACGTGATATACATATACGTGTGTGTGTTTGTGTGTGTTAATGTGTAAATACAACAGAACAGTAAGTACAAGCAAAAGTGACACACACACCAGAAATATCCTGATTCATCCATCACCTTCACAACTAATTTCTCTTCAAGAAATTTCAAAAAAATAACTGAATTAATCAGGCAGACCTGAGCCCATGAGACAATAAGAAAACAAGAAGTATGTGGTGTGCTTTATTCATAATTCAATTCACACATTCATATTTTTGGTAGAGTGTGGGTCTGCATAAAAATTCTAAACTATATATTTTTCAATTCTTCTTTACATTAGAGAATCGTTAAACCTTTACCTTCATACGTTCTACGTCAAGGAATTTAATAATATGTTGCTTTTTTCCAGTTAGAGAACAAATGCAGTATCCTGTGGTCAGTCATTTTAGAATAGAAGCATCAAGATTCAAACATGTTGCAATGGGAACACACTAATCAGGAATTAATATGTTATCTTCATGTATTAAAACACTGATTTTTCCCCAAAATAGTTACATTGTACATTCTCTCTGAGTGCAATGAGCTGTCCCCATATTGTACAATTAAGTTAACTTTTCCGCATCACCTTGCATTGCCACCAAATTTCCTCAGCTCAGATTTCCTCCAGACTGAAATAGCTGCCATCAGACTACTCAATTTAGCATTTCTCCATGTTGTGCCTCACTGCAAGGATGCAGATCAACTGGTTAAAAAATCTTTACTCCGTAGAATCATAAACAAATAAAACTATTAACTTCCTAACCCAAGAGAGTCTATCTATAATTGGGTGGGATATACTACTCTGCTCATATTTCTGAACGATAATCAACAACATCATTATATAACCTTTGCATACTGTTTCATACATGATACCAAAAAGAAGAACAATTTCTGGCTATGCCTGTTCTAAAGAAAAATAAAACTAAAAGCTGAGTAATAGGCAACATGCACATGCTAAGGTTTAGCTAATCTCCTTAGTGCCTTATTGTTCATTATGACTCACAAGTCACACGTCCAATTTACAGTTTATAATTTCCCACTGAATTAATGCTTTCCATATGGTATCTCTAACACAGCCTACAACCTATTTATTGTGGGTTTTTTAAAAGAAAGAAAGAAAGAAAGAAAGAAAGAAAGAAAGAAAGAAAGATTCAAGTACAAGCTGTACAAAGATTTAGGAGATGTCTCTTCGAACACATTATTTTACTTTATTGGAAGTCCAATAATGAGCCTAATTTGATTTCTCCTCTCCTTTTGGTATTTGCAGTCTGAAATTATTACAAATCGGTAAGGTCTTATTAAATAATAAAATACTATTACAGGAATCTCAACTGAAAGAACTAAATTCAGTAGGGATTGTGGTTTCAATTTTTATAACATAATAAAAAAATATTTTAGCAAACATTGTATATATATATATATATAATCTTAAAACAGAAATATGAATTATTATACAATGTGCCATATAAGGAACCATGCACATTTGTTGAATTTGTCCCATATGCGCACTTGCAGTGCAGTCCCGCTGTTTTGCCTATTTTCACTGTTGTTAAGACCCATTGGATTCAATAGGATTTGTTCCTAGGTAAGTGTGCACAGGATTACTTTTCTGAACTACAGAACTGGATCCAAACAACTTGTTCAGTGGGGATGCAATGTAGGATGAAGGTGGACATAATATATTTTAGGCTGTAATACTATACACACGTTCTGAGTAGTGGTCGGTGAGATGCCAGAGGTGGGAAAAGTGGAATGGGCCCGAATTTACTATATTTTAAATAAACAAATAATAATAATAATAATAGCAGCAGCAGCAGCTAATTGGAAACAATTAAATGTAAATAGCACATTTTAAGAGGGGGAGGGAGGGAGGGAGGGAGAAGTTCACTTACTACAATTCCCATTTTGCAGATTCAAGTCCACAGTTTTGATCACTTGATCATCTGAATGATCATAAACTGATCCCATGAATTGACACCTAGTTTAACTTTCTGCAGCATGGTAACCTCTATATGCTCCCTGTTCTTTTGTGCTGTTCTTCTGTATCTTGTCCAATTTGTCTAGAGGAGCTATAACCTCTACTTTGTGATCACCTTTTTCCATTTTCCATTTAACACACCATATAATTATTAGAAGGTTTTGATTTTAAAATGCATCTCATAAGCTTAGGATTCATATCACCCACATTGAACAAAAAATAAAATTGCTAGGGAGAAAATTTATAAGTGTCCAGATGAAACAAATATATTTTGAACTCATAATAGAAGCAATGGCCAAAGTGAATTCATTAGCTTTGGTTGAAATAAATGCACTTTCATTCCAAATCAATTTTACTTAAGCATTAAATAATGGGTGCTCAAGGGAACTATCTAATGAGAACTTAAATACAATTCTGCAATTGGAAATTAAAAGTACACCATATAGATACCCATTAACCAACTGCTAGCAATGCCAAATTATAAGTTTTGCATAACCACCACTGATAGTTTTAAAATCTGCATTGTGCCCCATGGAGGAGAAGTTATTATCACTGTGTCAAATTGCTTCAGGAAATAGTGTTCCTTGAAACAATGAAAGATTGAAGTACTGCAAGAAGAATACTCAACTGTATATTGTTGAAAAATAACAGGTGTTATTTGCCTGCCTCCCTTTCTCTCCTGGATTCCTTTCCATGGGGCAGCCTGGGGTGGGGTGAGTTGAAAGCCCAGGCAGAGCAGCCTCTGAGCTGTTGTCCACCCAGTAGAGCCTTCTATTATGAACAGCCCTGTGTGATGGATATTGATGATTTCTTTTAAAAAAATCATTATTTTAAAATTGTTATGGTGCTTCTATTAAATGTGTCTCAGTTACTTGTCCTTTCAGAACCTACCTTCCTACTTTCCAACAAACCTACTAAGTAGACATCTTTCCACATATGCATTTGCATTGGAATCATGTTTAGATGTTTTAATCTTTATAATTTGTGTGGGAGAAAGGGTGGGATATAAAACAAACAAACAAAATGATAGTAGGGGAAATATATCTCAAGGAGCAGCCAATACTTGAACACTGTTAACCAGAACAAAATGCATTTCCTTTAGGAAAGGAATAATTGCTTCCAAAGTTTGAAAAATCACCCTAAGAAGTTGAGAATGCTAACCACCACCAGCAGTGGTTGTGAGCAACCTCTCAGTTGCAGCACTATACTTGTTGTGATGGAGATTATGTTGGGTGAAGGCAGCGGCAGGGACATTTTTTGAGGGGAAAGCTTCAGCCTTGCTACCTTCTAGGGCTTCCCAGCTGTCTACCACCTCGCATCAGGTCACTCATCCCTCTTGAATGTCGCCACTGGGAATACGCCACTGCCTCCACCTTTCCCTTGCAATGCCACGCCTCCCCACCACTAAGAACCCAAGATAAGTAGATGAATACATGAAGAAAACAGAAGAGAAAATAGCTGTCCAAGGAGCAAAGAAGAAAACAAAATTGCTGCTGTAATTTCCATCATTCCTAACTTGCCCTGATTATCTGCTATGTAAAACTGGTACTGTAATTTGAAATGCCTTCCTACTGATCTAATTGCCAGATTAATGCAGCAATGTGACTAATGGCTAGGAATGTAGATCTTGCTATTATGTGTGATTGGCCTTGGATTCCAAAGTAATATTCACTTGAGATTAAATTTGAAACATTGCATTTCAGTGACCAAATCACCACCTACATTTCACTGAGTGATCAGAAATGACTTTTGGTTTTGAGTTAGCAAGGGTGTTGTGGATAAATGTTAAATATGTGTGTGTTGATTCAGTGGCTACAGCTATTTTTAAGGACTTCTCCCCCCCAAAAAAGATTCAAGTAAAAACAAAACAAATTATAGTTCAAGTTACAAGTTAAAAACATTTTAAAGGCACCATTCAATCAGACAGTATTTCGTGAAAAATAACTGCTTCTGAAATGAGTTGCCTGAAGTAGCTTCCATTAGCTTGAAGAACAAATAATATAGTTATGAGCGGTGGTCTCTTGCAAACCATTGTTGACTAATTACAGAGTAAGCCCCACAACTTGTTTAAAATGCATTACCTCATCTACAGCATGTGAATGGTGAGATGCTGCCTAGTTTTCTACAGTAGATAAAGCTACAGATTAGGAAATAAAATTCAATATGATATCTCGCACCACTACAACGTAATGACATGATCCAAATGGGGAGCATCTAAATTTAAACCAATATGCCTACTGAAAATTTGACATTTAGGGTATACTATGGTTTTTACCATGTGGCGCTGTGGTCTAAACCACTGAGCCTAGGGCTTGCCGATCAGAAGGTTGGCAGTTCGAATCCCCGCGACAGGGTGAGCTCCCATTGTTCGGTGCCAGCTCCTGCCAACCTAGCAGTTCGAAAGCACGTCAAAGTGCAAGTAGATAAATAGGTACCGCTCCAGTGGGAAGGCAAACGGCCTTTTCGTGCACTGTTCTGGTTTCGCCAGAAGCAGCTTAGTCATGCTGGCCACATGACCCGGAAGCTTTAAGCCGGCTCCCTCGGCCAGTAAAGTGATATGAGCGCCACAACCCCAGAGTCATTTGCGACTGGACTTAACTGTCAGGGGTCCTTTACATTTACCTTTACCATGCTATGGATGGTTTGTACCACCCTGTTGAGTTAATGGACCTGTAAACCAGTTAAGTGTCTAGTTACAGCAGGTTTTATGAACGCATGACATCACTTGAGCACAGCAACACTGATGCCACAGATAAGTAATAAGAATGGGTACTCATATCTGTGATGCTTTTCCCCTGTAACATTTTGAATTCTGCTTCTCCTCTGCTACCATATCCAAAGATATATAAATAAAGCCAAAGATTTTTTAATTATTCTGAAACAATACAGTGCACAAGGAGAGATTGGAAGAAGAAGTTTAAACATTTTTTTTAAGTTTGCCTTTTCAGCCAAATAAATCCCTCAGTTAAAGAATAATCAGGTCAGCTTATTTTTTTCTCTTTACTGTCCAGCAAAGTATTTTTTTCCTTCTTGCAGTTCCCAGTTCAGACTCAATGCCTAAACAGGGATCTAGTTTCCATCTTTTTAAGAAAAGTAACCATCACAACCTGCACATCGAGTCTTCTAGCTTAATTAAAACTAAACCTGAAACCACATCATAGCCTGGATGCTCCACTGGTGTTATTGTACTTCTGGCATCCTTAGCCAAGAAGGTTCTGCAAATGCATATAATTCTCATTCTCATACACCTGGGTGCCATTCAGCTCATTTTAAACTTTGCTGGACCTTTGTGGCTGAGAGATGAAACAAAATCGCTGATAAAGTAACTGTGCTGCACCATGGACCACTTAATTAAATTCAACCATAAGCAGAACCTGCGGCAGGAGCTAAGCAACCCAAAATCAGGCAAAAGCCTGCAGCTGTAAGAGCAACCAGCCACTGCCAGGATAAGTGGGGGCAATTCTTTCTGTCCCCAACCCCAGCCATGCCCTGAAAGTGAGTAGAGAGGCCTTCCTACATCACTTCCCTCCCTTGGGGCCCTAACACTCCATAGTGACCAGTTAAATGCCATAGTGACCAGTTAAACTGATTAAACCAATCAACCTATTTAACAAACCATCATCCCATTCCATGTAGTAGTGGAGTAGTCAAAAAGACCAGCCTGCCAGGCCAAATAGCTGGCTGACCCAAAATTCCTACTTGGTCCTGAAGGCTACCACGGTAGCTGCACTAATGAAGGAGGAGACTAACCAGAATTAGGAAAAGGGGCAGGAGTGGCTGACACCTATATGTGCTTAACCTCCACAATGCCATGTACAGCGAGCTATGTACATGGGCACTCCTTCTCCCTACAGGAAGACAGTGGCTGGAGCTTCAACTCCAGACCACAAAGCCCACCCCATGACCCAATGCAAAATAATTCACATTGTACCAGTCAAATGTATCTACTGTAAATGCATAACAGACAGGTTGCTTTAATAAGAAGAGAAAGGTTGCTTTGGAAAGCTCCAGTGCAGTGCTGGATTAAACCATGTGGAGGTCCCTAGGTGGTCGAAATTTCAGGGGGCTCCTCACAAATTATCTCCTAATTACCGGTACATTTTTTATTTTAACAAACAACAATTTTAATAAACCAATTTTATTACATATAACAAACAGTGTTTATTTTGATCCTTTCAGCAAACAGAGTAGCAAACATGCCAAAAACATTTTTTTTAGGGAGAAGGCAAACACAAATCAGCCATGGAAGCAGGTGGGCTAGCAATAGGAGTGTGCCTTCATTTTGGATAAAATCCAAATTGAGTAGACCTTGTCTGAAGCTAATTGGTCAGCCCCCAAAGCTTTGAATCAGCTTTGAAGATTCAGGGGGGTCAGTCAGTTTAACATCAATACATTTCCCTCCAACCTTTTCATAAAAGGAAAATGTCAAGCAGGAGAGATAGGACTGATTATGTGGCTGACACAGCTCTAACTTCCAATCAGGGAATGACTTTCCCAGGTGCTTTCAAATCGCAATGCTTTGGGGAAGAACACAGAACAAATATAGCAGAGCTGAGTCACAGCTGAAGTCCAGAAAGGATTGTGTATCCTTGTGGGATTGTGTATCATTGCCACCAAATGTACCAATGTGGCACACACTTTCACATACGACATACGTATACTCTAGTTAAAACAAATAGAAAGATCAAGGTGCTCATAAACACAAGTGATAAAAGTTCTCAGAGTGTCTCCTGTTTGCAATCAATAATAATAATAATAATCTATTATTTTTACCCCGCCCATCTGGCCGGGTCTCCCCAGCCACCCTAGGCGGCTTCCAACAAATATTAAAATACATACACATGTCACAGATTAAAAACTTCCCTGGGAATCAAAGCCTGGGAATCTGGGATACACAACACATGAGATGAACAGATGCATCAAACTTGCTTGGAAATACCATCCAATGTCTGTCCATGGGTAGATCTTAAACATACTCCCATTAAAAATACCAAAACTAGAAAAACAAGGATTGTGACATTAAGAAAGTCAGTTGATCTTTTTATTTATTGATGACAACTCTGTGTATCCTGATCTTCAGCCGAGGGCCATTGCCGAATTATCAGTATTTGAGCACTAAACAACTGTAATGCCACACAGAACACTTGAATGGAGGAGAGGAAGAAATTGGCAAGGACTAGGAGGAAATGACAGTAGAAATAAAATACTGGCAGTGTCAGTTCAAATGTACCATGTGGCTTATAAATTAGACTGTATTATTAGAACAACAGTAAAAGCTACTCAGGTGCCATTCCTGCAGTTCCTACAATAGCCAAAGCTCTTTGAGGGTAAATTCTCACGGCTGTGTGCACAGACTGCTGAGTACGTCAAACAATGATAACGGGATTTTAAGAATGGTATTCCCTGTAAAGTCCATTCCTGAAAAATGCAGGAGAAAAATATAAAAGGTACATAAATTCTGGTCTAATGGCATGACTACAGAAACTAAGAAATTACTCAGCTTTGTTGTGCAATGCATTAAATCATACAGAAAACATTATAAAGTGCAGGCATATGGCGTGAGAAGTTAATGCTGAAGAGCAATGAAATTGAGGGGAAATGTAGCCATTATTGCCCTCAAACACCACTATTCCTTAAGAATACCCTCCCTGGGGTTTGATTAAGCTAAAGCTAGTCGTGACTAAGTCCCATGGAAAAGAATGAAACTTATCCTAATTTAAGGCCCATTAAGAGTAATGATATGGGACGTGGGTGGCACTGTGGGTTAAACCACAGAGCCTAGGGCTTGCCAATCAGAAGGTCGGCGGTTCAAATCCCCGTGACCAGCTCCCGTTGTTCGGTCCCTGCTCCTACCAACCTAGCAGTTCGAAAGCACGTCAAAGTGCAAGTAGATAAATAGGTACCGCTCTGGCGGGAAGGTAACCGGTGTTTCCGTGCACTGCTCTGGTTCGCCATGCTGGCCACATGACCCAGAAGCTGTATGCCGGCTCCCTCGGCCAATAAAGCGAGATGAGCGCTGCAACCCCAGAGTCGTCCACGACTGGACCTAATGGTCAGGGGTCCCTTTACCCCTTTAAGAGTAATGATAAGGCCCATATAAACTGACCCAGACTCTGCGATCATCATCTGAAGCTCTTCTCCATGTGCCTCCTCCATGAGAGGCTGGCAACATGAGAACAGGCCTTTTCTGCAGATGCTCCTCATTTGTGGATTGCTCTCCCCAGGGAGGTTCATCTCATGCCTTCTTTATACATCTTTAGATGCCAGGCAAGAATATTCCTCTTCAAACAGACCTTTGGCTGATTAACAGTCCGTGTCCTTTAAAATATGTTTGGGGGCATATTGTTTTGTTTTGCTATTGTTTTTATTATGTGTTTTGTGGTTTTATTCTGCATTTTAATTAATTAATAATACTTAGGGTAGGGCCTTTAAATGCATGCTTTCTATGAATAAGCCTTATGGAACACAGTGAAAACAGTGAAGAAACACCTGGGATAAAATTCACAAGGGGATGGAAAGCCTGCAAAGTGTTAGGAAATGTTATCAAATGGGAGGGAGCTTCATTAGCCCTCAAAGTTATCTCTGGTAGTAGCAATAACTACAGGTCTGTCTGAACAGTTACAGCATGAAGATGACCCCTTGGAGAAGGCTTTGCTCTGTAGACCTCAACTGCTCAGCATCCAGAACTATTTTTCTGTTGCTTGTACTACTTCTATCTGCCCCTGCTTAGCACACATGTGTAGACAAAAACAGCTGGCATCCTTTCTGGCAGGGATTTTGATAACTCTATGAAGCTCCAGAGTCACAAGCGACAGCTGGTACTTGTCATAATAAACAGAGCTGTTGCACCAACCTTCTGGGTTGCTGTATGGAGACTTCAAGGCAATTCAGAATATGTTAGCCTCTACCACCTCATATATTCACATGGGTTCACTTTGTTGAGAGTCACAATAGTGGAATATCATATCAGGATTGCTAGGCTAGAGGTTTCAATATGAGGGGAGGGAGGGTATACAGTGGTACTTTGGTTTACAAACTTAATCTGTTCCGGAAGTCCATTCTTAAACCAAGGTGTGCTTTCCCATAGCAGTGGGGAACTCAATTTACAAGTGGAACACACTCAACAGGAAGAGGAACACGTTCTGCTTCCAAGGCAAAGTTCACAAACCAAAACACCTACTTCCGGGTTTGAAGCGTTCTTAATCCAAGTTGTTCATAAACTAAGCTGTTCTTAAACAAAGGTACCACTGTATACATTAAAATGTGGCTTCCCCATATGCTTAGCTGAAATAGTCCATTCCCATGGGAGCTGAACTTTATTCCATGATTAACATTTGCACCAACTGTTTAAAGAGGGACAGACAGTCAGAGAGATGGAGGCATGGCTCAGTGCAGTATTTTTTCTATTATCCCCACACACAGAATGACAAGATGAAGGTATGGTGTAAAAAGGTCTAACTTACTATATATCTATCATGAAGGCATAGCAGGGAAACTTACTTCTGTCTCTGCTCCACAGGATGACACCACCTTGGCTCAAAGCCCAGCACAATCAGCACATGCCATTGACTGATGTGAGCCTTTCATCACCAAGTCACCATACAAGTGAGTTAAGGGGGAAATTGTTTGACTACCCCACCCCTGGCTGCTGGTTGGTGTTTGGAAGAGTGAAGAGGCAGCCTCTGGGATCCAATAGTGTTCCATGGACACAATTCTCATTGTGAGACCTTCCAATGTGAGGCGGATCAACTAAACAACTTTCACCCAAAGGGTGCCTTTGAGTACTCACCCACATAGCCACAGCCAGTGTAAGCTCACCCATAAGAAGGTGCATATACAGGGAAGATTGAAACCAAAAGCTGTGTACATATTACTGGATTAAAGTACACCCTAAGCATTCTTGGAAGCACATTTCACTGAGTTCAGTTTAAAGTGATGGTGGTGGTGGTGGTGGTGCAGAGAAGACTCCAATCTAAAGCAAACAAGGCCAGAAGCAAAAAATATAAAAAGCGAACAAAAAATTATTAACACTGGAACTTACTAACAAATCTGTGGGCTATGGACCGAGGTCTGCATTTTCAAATATAAGGAAAGAAAACTATTTTATTTCTGCTACTGTGTTAGCTAAGAGAGGGAAAGGGTGAAATAAATGTGTTTCCCTGAGCAGCACACAAATCCATCAGTCCATTTTAGCTGCTGCAGTAAGTTAGAGAAAGTGAAAGAAATAGGAACAAATCCCAGCTAATAAGAGACTTCTATTTAGTTGTCTTTGGAAGTTTTCTTACCAACTGCCTCCAGCAAAAGAGAATTATTATATTCCCAGTGAAATGTTATTATCAGGTGGATTCTTAACACAAAGACTCTTCAAGCCCTGAAGGCAGCTAGTCTATCAAATATGAAATCTCAGAAATGCTGGGCAAAGAGACTGCTATGAACATCAGTTCTTTTTGTGAAAGGGGAGAAAACACTTGGTAAACCAGACATTTTTAGCTTCCGTGCCTGACATTTCTCATAATGACAGATGGCCATTTTCATATTTCCCACACTCCCATTATGCTCTTATGGCAAAATTACTCTGGGGGGAGAAAAAGCAACAGAATGTCTCTAATTCCTTTGCCCATTTTATATGCCTTTTAAAAATAAAGAGGCCGGAGTCTGCATTTCTACTCAGCTAAGTAAAGCTGTGGAAGGAATCTCAGTCTGTGATGTAAGCAAACCCTATCTTCTTCTTCTTTCTGCCTGCTTCTAGTCCTTAGGATGCAAAACTCAGGAAAAGTGCAGCCATGACACAAAAAGGGCAAGAAAAACAGTTGATGCCCAAAATTAAAACTAGGAAAGTGCACAAGGAGTACAAGTCAAAATAAGCTGCAGTTGGACAGGAAGTGGTAGAATGGAACTATCACACAGGGGAAAGAAAAGGCTGAGATCATGTTGAAAGAAATATCGGCAGATAACATGGTAGGCACTGTGATCTAATTGTGTTCACTGTGTGGTGTCTCAGCATGTAGTGAAGAAGAAACATGTCCTAAAAATGGCACCAAAACCTCAGTATATTAGGGTTATTGGTAGATGCAATGCTCCACCTGTCAAGGAAGATGAGTTTCCATGTCCCTTGAAAACTCACTTTTTGCATCTAAATTTAAATTCACAGGTCCCGAATAAACAACTATATGCATACAGCTTGTTTAGTTGACCAGACTGTAAAGAAAAAATTATCTGTGCCCTATCTCTCTCACCATTAAAGACTAGAATAAAATCTAGGTGAGATTTTATTAGACCAGAATAAAACAAATCACATGCTAGGAAGCACATTATTTTTATTTTAAGCACATATTGGTAGTCTTAAAATTCTTCACCAGAAACTTCTCACCTCTCCTTCTCTACCAGCTAAAATAGCTCAGTACAAACTCACTGGAATTATCCTAAACCAGGCAAGTATATATAGCAAACACCAATATAGCCTCATGGATTAAATAGACCGTGTCCCCTTCTTTCCTAACAGTTGCCTGTCCTGCCTTTCTCAAAAAAGCCTCCAAAGGGGGACAAAGATTTCATAACCTTACTAGGGAGCTTATTCCATTGTTGAATCACTATTAAAATTATAAATATTAAGTGATGGACAGAGCAACTCAACTCCCCCAAGTCCTTACTTAGGGGCTGTGGGAGGGCTTGGATTGAGTAGAAGTGTCCCTTTTCCCAGCTCTGGAGGCTGAGCTGGCCTCCCACTGGCCACCACTCAAGTAGTGATGTAGGCACCATTCCATCAGCAATGATTTGCACCTTCTGCCCACCAGTGAAGCCAAGGAGGAAGCCTCAAAATGAGGCGGGGAGGGGGCTGTGTTGAGCTGGCAATGGATCTGCTCTCTTGTCACAAGATATGATTTTGGCCATAACTGCTGATTTTTGGAAAAGGATCATTATATAGGTATATATCCATAACTATTAACTATGACAGAAAAATTGAATGTTTCTGTAGAGATGGAATATACCTCTGAATACCAAATATCTATCAGTGGGCAAGTTACATCCTTTTTGCTTCATTTACGTGCCCAGCCACAGAGTACCTCATCTCAGTGCATCTTAGTGGTAAAATGAATGGGCACAACAAATCTCTGGGATTTAATCAGCAACAACATTATTGATTTCAGATGTAGGAAGCTTTGGCATAGGCACTGGGCATGTATCCCTCTCAGAAGCACCCCTGCTGGGGAACTGAGGCATGGCAGGGTCTATTTGGGGGTGGAACCATCGCAAAACGCAGGTTTACGCAAATGGCCCCCAAATGCTGACAGAAGCTCTACGGCCCGCTAGCCCTACGCACTTGGCTCTTTGGACAGAGATTTCCCTCAAGACCCCTCTGACTGGGTACCCTGGTAACGCTGCCGCAGGGAACGGTGTGTGTGTGAAAGAGTCACCACTTCACCACACCCCAATTGGATGAAAGATTATAGGATTCCGCCCAAGGCCTAAACCGCCCAAGTTGTGACTAGTGCTATGGGGAAGGCAAAAATTCCTTCCCGGCTCCAAATACGGCAACCACCAAAAGACCATGGCAAAGCCCAGCTAGCTGAAAAGAAATTGTTAGAGCAGTAATCAACTATTAATGAAGGGAGGGGAAGGGTGGGTGATGCTCCTGGGCAACTAGATACTGTGCTGAGTGGTCGGCTGGGCTAAGTAGATGGCCGTGCCCCCCGCCCCAAGTGCTGCTGTGCATTGGCTCATTTGAAGGATGGGTTAGGCAGGAACCCGTGAGCCTCCGTGGTGGCCAGAGGGGACAGGGAAACAATCTAAAATGGCGGTGCACATCCAGGGGAGGGAAGAGACACCATTCCAGAAACATATGACTGTCCACTGATGGACACAGAATGCAGGACTTCATGGATCTTAACCTGATCTGAGTTGGTTATTATTCTGCCCTGAATAGCTGGATAAACATCTAACATCCTTACAGCAGTCAAATCATCCTTTGAATAAGGAGAACATAGATTTTATATATGGGGGAGGGGCGGTTGTAAATTTCATGGGAAGAGGAAACACTATAAACTGAAAACAGATTTCATATTTTTATGACTTATTATTTCCCAGTATTGGTGGAGGGCATCTCCACCAATTTTGCACTATGTTTCATTTCTGAAAATCAATTTTTCCAAAATTGCTCAAAGATTTCATTTAGTTTTAATTACTTTTGGTTAGTGACCACTGTTACATTCTCTTTCATGTTCAATACTACTAATCTAGCTTCCCTCCTTCTGAGATCAAAGTGATGCTAGCCTTTTTGGTCCTACAGATATAAAGATATGTGTTCAGTGATGTGATTATCTTTTATTGGATCAACTAGCAGCATCAAATTTCACTGAACTTTTCATCAAACAAAATTAGCATGTCAGTTTTAGATTATGGTCTCTAAAGATTCTCTTCAGACAAAATAATGGCACAGGCAGCAGTGTGATTTTTGGTAAAAACCCATTAAAAAGAAAGCTATCTATCTAAACACAGCTTAATGCATCTCCACCTTTGGATAAATCCAATATCTTGTCTTAGTTATATTCACTGAAATTAGAGCTCCCTCATCTGAAATTGTAAATATCTGGAAGAAAATGAAATGAAATGTAGGCAAGAGGATAGAAATAAAAATAGGAAACTGCTTTGGATTTGCTCATTATATCAAGCAGGTAACTATAACTATGTATAGCTTGTTTTGAAGATACAGGTAGGTAGCCGTGTTGGTCTGCCGTAGTTGAAACAAAATAAAAAATAAAAAAAATCCTTCCAGTAGCACCTTAGAGACCAACTAAGTTTGTTAATGGTATGAGCTTTTGTGTGCATGCACACTTCTTCAGCTGAAGGTTAGGGCCTAACGTTCCCTTTCGGTGACCCCAGGGGGATCTCCTGGTTGATGTGCATCAGCAGGACTCCCCCTACTTGTGGTTAACCCTTCCAGGACTCCCAACAGATGGGCTGGAGTCAGATATAGTCGGTTAGATCCAATGCCTAAGCCAATACCGCTCATCATCTGTAACCAATAAAGTTGTGGCCTTTTATTGCCCATTAACCTTAAATAATTGTGTCATTAGTCATTATTATACCTGGGGGGGTGTCGGGAACTTGCCACGCAAGTGCACATCACAAAATTTGGAGAAGTACAAATTTTGAAGGATAGCTGAGTTTCATTTGTAGACAAATGGAGGTGTTTTGTAAAGAAGTAAAAAAGATCCATCTTCTTCCATAGTTATTTCATATTTTTGATTGGTGGAGCAAGAGTCTGTCTTCTGCTCTTTCCTACCATTAAATAATAAAGAAGTGACTGAATGGTGTATATTCTTGCCTGATAAATATATATTTAAATGCAGCTCCACACTGCCATTTTCAGTGTTAGGCTTTGCAAAACTCCAGAAGGCATTCCAGTGCAATGCTATCTAGAATGCTGCATGCAGTGTTCTGGAGATTGTTTGTTTTCTGTTGCAGCATATCAAAGTAGATTTTTAAATCTTTTAACTTTTCAGAAAACCCTCCACAGCTGTACTTTAACAACAACAAATCCAGCTTTTCAGTGCTCCACAGGCAGCGTTTTGGACAGCCTCGCTTCTTGCAAAGCCCATGGATCTTTAGAAATATGGAGATATAGGGAACACAGAGCTGAATAGTAAAGCACAGAAACAGCAGAGCTACAAAGCAACACAAGGCTTTGTGAGGGCCATGATCCAACTCACAGTAGGTGGCTGACTGACATCACATTTGACTTGGGAGGCGTTACTTGAATTCTCATTCTTTGGTCCTCTCAAAGAGCTGATGTACACCCCTAGTAACCATCGTATCTGAAAACATTAGTCAGGAAAGAAACAGGGTTGCTACAGGCAGTACAGGCTCATGAAACTTTTAGAATTAATGAAAGCTAATTTTGCTTTTTCTTAAGAAACAAAACAAAACAGATTTCTGAGCCATATTTAATTTTATG
Source organism: Darevskia mixta (assembly GCA_034641385.1). Lineage (NCBI taxonomy): Eukaryota > Metazoa > Chordata > Lepidosauria > Squamata > Lacertidae > Darevskia > Darevskia mixta. The sequence continues at coordinate 14,966,390 of JAWWNH010000058.1, forward strand.
CCCAATTTTAAAGGTCAGTTTGCTTATGAGCAAGCGTGCTAACAGGAATACATAAGGTGACTCTTGGAGTGTGGGTGGTGAATCACTGCTACTGCTAAAGGAGGTGTTCTGCATACTGCAATGATGTTTCAACTCAGTGTTCACAGTGAGCAGTAAAATGCTAATAGACATCTTCACCACAATGCAACTTCAACAAGCCAGACTGCAAATATCAGTTAAAATTAACGATCAAGCATCAGTGCACAAAATTAATCCACAGACTGGACCCAATTAATATTTGAAAATTTTTAATGGATCCCACTGATGAGCCTCTTAAAGAAGTACTGCTTTGCTTTATGAAATGTTTAGAGCAATTGTCAAGTAGCACACCACAGGGCACCTAGTTTTGCTTTACAAGATGACTAACTGGGCCCTCTACCCGTACCCCATCAATTTGACAATAAGTTTATTTCTAACTGTACTCAATAACGCTTTTCTCTGAGTTAAGATCAACAAATCTGAGATATGCATGTAAGCAACATGTGACTAAGTGTTACCTTGTTTACCTAAGAATAGAGGAGCGTACCTTTCTACATTTATATACCTGGTGATTTGTGAGATAGCTGAGATGGCATCTCGGAGGAATAAGTTGTGACAAGACATTCCGTTTAAAGTGCCATTAAACAACACTGACATTGGGAGGGTCAAGCTCAAAGCATTTCACAAGGCTAATAGACAAAGTATATACAAATCTGCAACCCAAGTGACAGTATCTGAAGACAAGGTAGACTGTGTGCAATTATATAATGGAGAAAAGCCAGAGATGTCTGTCATTTTAATATTTGCTTATTGAAGCTAGACTTTCGTGAAAGAGGCATGCATCATTTCAGACTTTTAGCTAGTGTGCTATTTCCAAGCATAAAATTTATTTGAATGTATCTCCACACATGGCTCTAAATATCATTTCTGGGCAGTTCTTAGGGAACAGCCTTATAGAGTCTATTCCAGCTAACTATAGAAAGACATTAGTGCTTCACATCTTTCTTCACCTGCTGAAACACCAAAGCTTTATTCTCCCTACATAAAACTACTACTCCAGGCAGCAAGCAAATCAGGGATAAACCGTGTGCATAATACTTGAAAGAAGTGCTTGATTAAAATGCACTCAACTGCTTTGTTGCTGTTTTTGCTTTTTTAAGGATACATTTATAAAATTATCACTTGGCTGCTTTTCTGTATGGATACAGAACATCAACAAACATCTTTCTTATGTGCATAGGGGTCAACTCCTAGGGACTGAGGGGTCTTCACCGCCCCTAAAATATTTATGTTAGTTCAAGTGACAAAATGTCCCACGCAGGCCCTGAAATGTAGTGCGGTGTATTGTAGCAGACATTTGACAATGGTAAAGCATCTCTTGATGGGATTTACAAAGGTGTGGCTAATTTTCCCCCTCAATGTCTGTTATATGACATTCTGTAATTTTTCTTTTAGAAAAGCATATTTATTTTCCGTTTCGGATTATCCAAGTTCACCTGCAATCACAGCGTAGAACTATGTCAATGTTCCATTCATCTGAATATCTGGTCATCCAAATGCACTGGAATGGTGCCCAGGGACATTGTACCCAGACTACACATTACACTAAAATGTGTAGTTCAAGTGGTAGTCTAACGGTTCATTAGATAAGGAACTGCTACTGCAGGTGGGAAGAATTGGGAGCAGAGAAGTGACATGATGGCACTTCATCCTACTCTACATTGCCATTTGTCTACTCTGAATAGTCTTCATAGGCTTTTCTCTTCATGGGGTTTTGGCTGAATATGGGAAAATAAACAAAAAGAAAGCTTGTACAGCAGTGAGGGATCTGGAGCAGCAGAACAGTGTGGGGAGGGGATTAAGCAGCATCCTGACACTTCTCTGCTGCTACTGGAAATGATTTTACCTCATCAAAATGAACTGTTAGCCTACTACTTCTTTTATTTGTGCATTGCATGTAGTTTGCAGCTTAGTTAGGTCAAGTTGTACAGTAGTTAAACGAGGTAATAAAAACAAGGCTGTACGGCACCTAGCTTTTGAGGTGCTTCATGAATTATAAGCATCATTCATTACCACCACTGTGAACAGCAGAGAATCAACAGATACTGCTTCACTAAGGGGTTGTCACCATTACCGAATGAAGCATTCTAGACCATGAAACTTCAGTTGCCTTCACATGCACTTTTATCTGCACGGCTACTTTCAACCACTGCAATTGCTTCCATTTCAGAGCAGATATAATAAACTCATGTGGTTCTATCGCATGCCAATGACCTAACTTTGGGACGTGAATCATTCGTGTGCTTGCTATGCTCCAACAGACCAAAAAAAGAAAGCACCCAAATGTCATTGGCAGAGAGCCTAGTTTATACGGACTCAGACACAACTGCAGAAACTGAAACAACAATGCCAGTAAAGGCAATCTAAGCCAACTCCCCAGCCCTGACTTTTTGAGCTTAGACCTTATAGCGCAGGCAACATGGGCTGTGAGTCATTTACTCTGAAAACCAATACATGTTTAGAGAAAAAGCTGAATAAATCTATGTGCTTTGACCACCATATCAGACCTAGCTTGATCTCATTGCTAATAAAGATGATGCAGCCTATCTCAGTATGCAGTGCTTATTTGTGATCAGAGATATCACATACTGGGATCTGTAATCTTTTGCTGATTGTTCCTTCATATTAAAATAAAAATAAAAAATAGGGCAGCTGTACTTCATTTTTCTTTCAATCTCTCAGGGTCCAGGGAAGTTGCCAACACCGCCCACAGTCAAGCAAAGATCTGGCACTCCAACAATACACCATGTGAAATACACAGGCATGCTGATACCACCCACAAAGGGGAAGGCGTATTTACATCCGTTCCTGTGAATACATCACTACTGGAAGCAACAAGAAATAGATCAAAAGAGAGGCTGCAGCACAGATAAACAGCTCTTCAGTTTGAGCCTCAATAGCTCAAAGAAAAAGAAAAGAAAAAACCTATCCCTACTGTCAGCGGGGAGGGGGGTAGTGAGGAAAGGAAATAAGAAGTGTGGCACAGCTTTGGAAGCTCCCAAGGAAATGGGGAAGGTTGCAGGAGTAACAGCATTCTGCAGTTAACAAAGATGAGTTATTTATAAGGAAGATATAACATAACAAGGAGATTTTAGGAGATTTGTGGCAAAAAAGAAGTGCACAGTTTGATGCACTAATGATGGCATATATGCATATTAATTCATAAATAACTATACAACTTTTAGAAGACACCTGAAGGCAGCCCTGTATGAGGAGGGTTTTAATGTTTTATTATGTTTTATTAATTTGTTTTTATTAGACACGGACCACAGAAGCCACATGATACATGAGTCAAAAACCTATTTTTAGCCGCCTCAACCAAGTTGGGATAGCTCTGCTGAGGATTTTGTTAAAATTACAGGGTCAAAGTAAAAATGTCTGAAGCCATATTATAAGCAATTTATGCAAGAGAAGTGACTGTTGAATGTATGCTTGAAGCAAATAATGATAGCAAACACTGGTAAGGGTGTTGCCATCAAATCTGGCCTTAAAGCAAAATGTTCAAGTCAAATTCCTGGTTGGGTGAAATAGCTTGATTTCAAGGGAAGTGGGGAGGAAGTGGGGGAGGTCTTATAACAGGGATAGTCAACATGGTGCTCTCTAGATGTTTTTGCACTAAAACTCCCATCATCCCTAAATACTAGCTATGCTGGCCTGGGATGATGGGAATTATAGTCTACAACTCAGAAGGCACCATTTTGGCTACCCCTGTTCTGTAAGGATGGTGATCATTCTAAAGATGGATGGAATACATATTCTTAAAGATGCCACCATACTATATCTGAAAGTAAATTTGGAAAACTTCCAAAGAATGCTGAGTGATTCAAACTTTGCATTTCTCAAAGCAATTTTGCACACTTCCGTTCGATGGAGCCAACAGTACTTCAGTTACTTACACCTCAGTACAGTTATGAAAGCCTAAGTGATGTTATATCAGTGGGTTCTATTGAACAGTTAATGTGCTTAGCATTACAACCATATTGAATAAGAAAACAGTCATGTAATTATCTTTACCCTATAAACAGCTGCCTGGAAAGTATAGTAAATAAATAAGGCAGTGCAGTAAATAGAAGGTCTTCTGGAGACAATCATTTTGTTCCAAAAGAGTACTGATGCTTGATTTCAAAGGTTCAATTAATATGAGAGGTTTTTGATATATGGGTGTGCATTTACCACACCTCAACAGCTAACATTATTAACAGACACAGACATATTGGGGGGCGGGGCAGGACTGAGGCAGCCATTGACTAGCCTAGGCTTCCAAAGTCCAGAACAGACCACTCAATATGTTAAGCCAGGAGAGGAGTAGTTAACTTCATGAGATGGTTTCTACCGTTAAAATCTTCTCCCACCCCATTACACAAGACATGGAGGAGTGTTAAACAGGAGAGTATCAGACTCTCTCTCAAATCAACGCATAATGCCTCTACACTTTTTTCTGATACTTCCATAAATGAAGTGAGGCAGGAAGGTTATTAGAAGGGTACAGCTGAGGGCTTGATCGGGATCCCACAAACATCTGAAAGTGCTATGGTCACACAAGGTCATAGGAAAAGAAATTTGCTAGAAGAAAATATATTGCAGGTAGGCCAGTCTGGTAACAGTAAATGCATGTTTTTCTGCTACTTTACTAGCGTGCTTGTCCTACAGTTGAAGGCAAACAATTATGGTTTTTAGTAGTGCCATGACATTTGAAAGAAGCTGTAACCAAGGTATTATTGCAAAGCACAGAAGCCTATATTTTGAAACGTTCATCTCTGAGTTAATGAATTCCTTCGGGGTAACTTGTTCTAAAAGGAATGACCCATTGAAAATAAATGGGTCACAAAGCTATTTCACATGCTATCTTTTCACTCTCTCAGCCATCCTCAAAACATTACAAGGTTCAGAAGCATATGAGTTCAGTGAACTTAATCATTCCATTTAAAAGGGAAAAAGTGTTTTCACACTTGTAAAATAAAGTTTTATCTATAGGACCTAGCCATTCTTAGAATTCAAGCCTTAAACATCACTTTAGAAATGCTTCAGTACCATAATTTATTTTGCCTGTTGCAGGGAAATGCTACCAATGACATTCAGAGAAGTAGCAAGGTAGTGGATATGAGTCTGAACATGTTTTAATCTCAAAATTGTTCATCTTCCACATTCTGCTACAGATGTAAGATATAGAGATTACATTTTATTTTGGCCTTGGATAATCAAAGATATAAAAGATCTGTTATTTAAACATCTAAACCAAATTCATAATTATTAAATCACATTGAGTTATTTTATTTTATACAGAATCTGATGGTATACACATCAGGAAAAATGAGATTAAATTAAAGTAATTAATTTATCACCTTTACAGAATAAACTAATAGGTACCAACTATATAAGTATAGTATATAGCTGAAGGGACATGGGTGGCGCTGTGGGTTAAACAACAGAGCCTAGGGCTTGCCAATCAGAAGGTCGGCGGTTCAAATCCCCACGATGGGGTGAGCTCCCGTTGCTCGGTCCAATCTAGCAGTTCGAAAGCACATCAAAGTGCAAGTAAATAAATAGGTACCGCTCTGGCGGGAAGGTAAGTGGCATTTCCGTGCGCTGCTCTGGTTCGCCAGAAACGGCTTTGTCATGCTGGCCACATGACCCGGAAGTTGTATGTCGGCTCCCTCGGCCAATAAAGCGAGATGAGCGCCGCAACCCCAGAGTCGTCCGCGACTGGACCTAATGGTCAGGGGTCCCTTTACCTCTTTATATAAGTATACATCAAACCCAGAAACATTAACTTATCGAATTTGCTAATTACAAGACTTGTGTAAAATTATACAATCCAGAGGAGGCTCCTGCGTGCACGCACACACACACTATTTGAATGGCAAGGCCCATCAACGGGGCGGGGCGGAATCCCCTTCTAATATTTTATGGAGGGATGACAAAGGGACCTCAGCCCCAGGAGTTGGCTCCTATGACCAGACCGATGTGTGGTTCCCCATCAGCTGCAATTGATAACAAGTAACTTTTAAATCTGCCTCAGTTGTGCAGTCTGATTCCTATACATATTCCTGTAACACTGGCATATGAATATGTATTTCTTGTAATACATTTAAATGTGTATTGAAGACAGCCACTTTAGCAAAATACCATAAGGCTGGAGATAACTCCCAGTTATTAAGCTCAGTGTGTTACTTTGTTTCCTGCTGTGTAATTTAGCAACTCCAAAATTTGTGAAAAAATATCTAGTTTGAGAAGAAGCATATACTTCACATTTCCCAGTTTTGGACCAAATAATTAAAAACAACATTAAAACTTATGTTGCCATCACTGGGAGTTGCAGTCTCAAAGGTCTAGTTATTCTGGACATCCAAGACTTTTAATCACCATCACCCCCAGATTAAGGAAACTGTTTGATGAACAGTTTTTCAAGACATTTGCAACTATTAAAAAGTGGTGGTTAGTATTAGTGTTAAGATAGTATAACTATTTTACACAGTTGCAAATGTAACGCTAATTATTGGGGTGCCCAATGTGAGAGACCAGATGTCCCAGAGTTTTGAACCCCTGAGTGGAAGACATGCATAGGGAAGTGATTGTTTATGCCCCAGGTGGAATGCCTGCATAATATTATTGTGTTCCGTTTCCTCACTTGGAGGGTTGAGATATTTATGAGCGCCTATATGTGACTTCACTATTGTGGGCTGGTGACATGATAAACTGTGTATTAGGTTTTCTTTTTACTTTATTTTTTTAGTGCCCAAATCCTGTTTGCGCATGATTGCAGGCCACACAGCTAAGTATCTAATGTGGAAAATAATGAGGGTATTAAATAATAATAAACCCAGCCAGATGGGTGGGGTGGTATTAATTTATTTATTATTATTATTATTTGTACCCTGCCCATCTGACTGGGCAGGTAAACTCTTTCAAGGCTGTATTATTAGGAATTTCACCTGGGGATGAATCATGGTTATGAATGTAGAAAGGTCCTAATTCAAATCAAAGGACATCAAGAAGCAAGCCTGAAAAACATCTTGATACAAGATCTGAATAGCCTCTGGCAGAAAGAGTTGACGTTGCTGGATTGAACAAAAGAAGCTAATTTATAGTAAGCCATAATGTTGATGTATCAAACCAAGTTCTGTCCACTGCACTCTTACTGGCATCAGCTATCCTGGATTTTAAGAGTCATTTTCAGCTATGTTGCCTGGGACATTTTAGCTAAGCATTTTGCATACATGATATGTGCTCTGTCCACTGAGCTTCAGCCAAGTGCACTACTGGCCTGGCTTGGTTAAAGATGCTTTGGAATCTTCTTTATGCTGAGTCAGACCATTGTTCCATGAAGTTCAGTACTTCCAAGCCCTACCTGAAGATGCCAGAGATTGAACTCTGAACTTTGGCTTCATATTGTGCCTACTGACACAAACTGCAACCATCCACTGGGGCAAGAGGCAAGGGAAAGTTGAACAAACTAAGGTAAATTCATTAAGATCCAGTGTTTTCTATCCAGCAAATCATGCATTTTAAATCATAATACCATTACAGGTAGGTAGCCGTGTTGGTCTGTCATAGTCAAAACAAAATAAAAAAATAAAAAAATTCCTTCCAGTAGCACCTTAGAGACCATCAAAGTTTGTTCTTGGTATGAGCTTTCGTGTGCATGCACACTTCTTCAGATACACAGAACAAACTCATACCAAGAACAAACTTAGTTGGTCTCTAAGGTGCTACTGGAAGGAATTTTTTTATTTTTTATTTTGTTTAGAATACCATTAGTTTGCCAAGACTATTATTGTTACTGAAATTACTAAGCACATTAGTGAGGATGTAGCAGTCACACCTTGACTAGGTCTAGAAAAATCACACTAATGAGTCTTGCAGTGATTTATTAAGGCAGCCTGGAAGGTGATTTAGTAATTTGCTTATAAATAACGCTTCATGACACTTGTTTTATAGATCAGAGAAGTGTGTCAAATTCTGTATACCTTCCAAAGAGTAAAATACCAGAAAAGTCCATTACTTGCCACAAAGATGGATAAGGTCTCTTAACTGTGCAGGTGTTGGAGCCAGCACACATAACAATTTTTACAGAATGCCAGAATGATGCCCCTTAACAGTAGTACTAATTATGACATTAATAAATGAAGCTCTGCTGAAACAGATGAAAGAATGATCTAGCTTGCCATCCTGTTTCCCACAGTGGTCAAACAGATACCTATGGGAAACCTGTAAGAAAGATTTGAGAGCAATAGACCTCTCCTGCTGATGTTCCCCAGAGATGAGTATTCAGAGGCATGCTACCTTTGATCTTTAAGGTAGCATCTACCTTGGAAATATATACCGTATTTTCTGGCGTACAAGGCAACTGGGCGTATAAGACGACCCCCAACTTTTTATGTTAAAAAACAGAGTTTGGGGTATACTCGCCCAGCCCCTCTCGCCGCCCAGGAGCCCGTTGCGCTCGCCGCCCACAGCCAGCCCGGGTTCCGTGGGGGCTGAGGTGGCGGCGGCAGCTGGAGCAGCGGGGAGAGCCTCCCCTCTTGCCGCACAGGAGCCCGTCGCGCTCCATGGAGGCTGAGGCGGCGCACGCACCCAGCCAGCGGCGGGGCGGAACCCCGTGTCGTGTCACCTGAAAAACAATATCCAGCGTACAAGACGACCCCCAATTTTAGAGAAGATTTTCGGGAATTAAAAAGTCGTCTTGTACGCCGGAAAATACGGTAGTCATAAATAGTAGCCACTGATATAGCCTTGTCCTCTACAAATTTGTAATGAGTTCCACAACTCTATGCTATGTGAATAAGTACCTCCTTTGGTATCTCCCACCATTCAGGTTCATTGAATGAGTCCAGGTTCTTTATAATAAATAATAATAATAATAATAATAATAATAATTTATTATTTGTACCCCGTCCATCTGGCTGGGTCCCCCCTGCCACTCTGGGCGGCTTCCAACAAACATTAAAATACATCAAAATGTCACAGATTAAAAACTTCCTTAAACAGGGCTGCCTTCAGGTATTTTCTAAATGTCATGTAGTTGTTTATCTCTTTGACCTCTGATGGGAGGGCGTTCCACAGGGCGGGCGCCACTACCAAGAAGGCCCTCTGCCTGGTTCCCTGTAGCTTTGCTTCTCACAGTGAGGGAACCGCCAGAAGGCCCTCGGCACTGGATCTCAGTGTCCGGGCTGAACGGTGGGGGTAGAGATGCTCCTTCAGGTATACAGGACCGAGGCCGTTTAGGCAGAATGTGTGGCCACAAAGAAGCATGCTCAGTGAGTGCATTACCATCACCTCCCACAAACCCATTAATACATGAGGGTATTAAGTCCTTTCCATGACGTTCTCCATGTATCACTTTGAAATTAAATACGATGTCCTGAGAATCACATTGTAAGATAATGATGATGAAGATGATTGGGCTGGAGTAACTGGAAGTCTGGAAGAAATCATAACATGTTGCTCCTTGGCGAAAAAACCTGGTTTTCTTTATACTTTGCAGGAATCATTAGTCACTTTACAGCCTCTTTCTTGAGTTGGTAGTGGAGCTATAATTAGATTGCACCTTCTCATTTGCATTCCCACTATGAAATGTAATATTTTACATGTCAAATAATCCATATGGATTAATATTTAGGGTTAAAAGCATGACAGTTTATTTCACATTTTAATGTATCCTACTTGGTATACGTATATTAGGTTAATGAAATATGACTTTAATTTCATGATTTTTAAAATTAACAGTCTCATTAGGAATTTGCTTAATCTGCAGACTTTTAGAACATTTTAAGGATGATTTTATTCATTACTAAAATGTCATAAAATTATAAATATATATATCACAGACTATGAAGACCTGATAGATCAATTTTAAATCAATGCATGATAAAAGTTTGCATTAGTTTTATCAAATGTAAATATGTCAGTGACCCGAACAATGAATAATTTGCCCATAAACTAGTCACCGGCTAAATTTAATGAATATCAGTCAGAAGCTATATGTGCAGACCACTTATTTGTTTAAAGAGTCTTTGATGTCAATATCTCCCCTGTGGGACTTTGCACATTTATTTCTAAATGACTTTATCTTACTTAACCCCGGTCCATACACAATCTGACATGGTGCTTTACTTTGCACAGTAGATTAATAGAGTGCCTTCCTCATGCCTGAGGTCACTTGTGTGGTGGACAGGGGAGTGCTCCTCCACTGTGCACTAAAGCCACATGCACAATAAGAACTGTTCTTCACCGAAATAAGACAAAAACTAATAATAATAATAACAAAAACTAACAAGAACAACAACAATTTATTAAAACAACACACACACAAACCCCAGTTTAAGGCTATATATTGTTTAATTAGCCAAAGTGCCCAGAAACTAATTGGCAGCCCACAGTCGGGCCAGGATTGGCATTATTTGCTCAAACTGTCTTGCCCCTGTGAGTTACCTGCCTGCTGAATTCTGCACGAACTAAACTTTCTGAACCATCTTCAGAGGCAGCCACATGTATAAAGCATTGAGGTTAACAGGACATCAACAACAGAATTTAGGCAATCCCTGTCCCAATACGGGCACAGCTGGGCCACCAGCCAAAGCTGATGAAAGGCACTCCATTCCACAGTTCACCTGAAGGCAGCCCTGTTTAGGGAAGCTTTTAATGTTTGATGAATTATTGTGTTTTAAAATTTTTGTTGGAAGCCGCCCAGAGTGGCTGGGGAAGCCCAGCCAGATGGGCGGGGTATAAATAATAAATTATTTATTTATTTATTTATTATTATTATTATTATTATTATTATTATTATTATTATTATTATTATTCACCTGAGCCTCAAGCAACAACAAAGTATCCAGGAGCACCCCCAAGCTATATGCCTGATCCTTCAGAGAGAGTGTAACTCCATCAAGAGAGCCAGTGTGGTATAGTGGTTAAGAGCAGTGGACTCATAATCTGGTGAACCGAGTTCGATTCCCTGCTAGTCACACTTCTTTGAAGTCTCTCAGCCTCACTCACCTCACAGAGTGTTTGTTGTGGGGGAGGAAGGGAAAGGAGAATGTTAGCCGCTTTAAGATTCCTTAGGGTAGTGATAAAGCAGGATATCAAACCCAAACTCTTCATCTTCTTCCTTTTCCTCTTCCTCTTCTTCTTCATCAAGAGCAGGCAACCTTCCATACATCTGGTCTAGGAACCACCCACTAACAGTGCCTCAGTCTTATCTGGATTGAGCATCAGTTTGTTGGCTCTCATTCAGTCCATTACTAAGGCAAGGCAACGGTCCAGCAACAGTGTATTCATGCTATCAATTATTGCTGAGCTTAATACTTTTTTATTTTTTTAAAGGAAAGAATTTAATCCTATTTAAATTTCATTGGCTGCTCCGATAACTAATTGGTTAAAAAATAATCTGGCATATAACTAGAAACAATATCTGAAGTATAGCAAAGGCAGTTCCTCAGTCTTTGGTTCTCCTTCCCTCTCTGCTTCTGAATTGCTCTGCCTATCTTGAAAAAAAAAGTATTTGCAGGTGAACTAGTTTTTGTGGAGTTTTTAAATAACTGGTCCTTTTGTAGCACCACATGCTCTTAATTGAAAGTATAATATCTATAAATAATTTCTCAAACTATAATTGGGCAAAATTATGCCACATTCATATTCTGATGAAAGTGATAGAGTCAAGGATTACAGAAACAAGGATATTAGTGGATCAGTCACCACTACGTACTTAATGGCTGCATCCTGTGACACATCATATTTTACAACGCCTTGTGACTAGAAGCTGGAAGCGTAGCTTATGGATTTTAATGTACTCAGAAGACCCTAATCCACTTCTGGGCATGGCTTGCATGGTCAAGAATTGTAAATACTGAACATCAGCAAGTGAGTTTACAGATAGTGCAGCAAAGAGTCAAGCCTCTCAAGGCCATTTACCTCCTGGCTGGAGAGAGAAAATTGAAATGAAAAAGGGAGACATCAGTTATTTTTCTCTTCTGTAGGAATGTGCTCTGGAAGACTCTTAATATGGGTTTCCCCGAAGGGAGAAATGCAGTAAACTGGTGCTTAGGAACTTCTTGTTGGGAAGGAGTGAATTTCAGAACCACTTTTAATCAAACTAGAAGGTCATTGGGATCAACTCTGATAATCCCAGAAACCATTTATTATACTGAATTTGCTTCCCCCGCCCCACTTTTTTTTTGTAGCTCTGGCTTTTCAAGGCCCACAATTTCCCAGCTCTTTTTACAGAACAGTTAAGATTATTCATGTCATTAAAACGGAAAATACAGCTTTTCTTTCTTTTTACTGAATAATGGTTACTAAAACTGTCCCAGCCTGCCTAGGCCATAAAGTTGCTCCCGTTTAAAGACGACAAATCAGGTTATAAACAAATAGTAAGTTTTATCACCATAATTCATGTGGATAGTGTGCAACACATAACATTCATAACTGAATAATATGTCACTATCAATAAACACCATGCATGTAACACAATACTTGGTTAGAGAACAATTTGTTTAGTACCTCTCAAAAAGATAACCTGCACATAAATACTCCAGCCATGCTGCGTATGTTTTCCTCCACAGGGGCCAACTCCTAGGGGCCCAGGTCCCTTTGACCCCCCCCCAATAAAATATTTGAGGGGGCCTTGCTTCCCCCAAGTTGATGGGCATTGTGATTCAAATTGTGTCTTTTGATTGCTTAAGTAGTGTGGGCCTTACCTGCCCCCTATTTTATTCAGGTTGGCACTCCTGTCTTCCTCTAAGATCAGTTGCTGCTGTAGTAGCTGCTACCATTAAACAAATTAGCAGTCAACACAGTCAAACTCCAAGATAGAAAACAACTTCCATTCTGCGTAGTTGTCTCCCTACTGCTGCTAGCTGGGCTGAGTCAGTAAATGTTCCCTTGCAATAGATTATAATGGATCACATTACAATAGATTACATTACTTAAAGTAATGTCTACAGCACATGCTCATGACCTCTCTATTCCATACATCCAGATGATCAGAGCCATTTGCAATAGGTCTTCCACCTCTCCCACTCTAAGATAACTGTCTCTCTGTTCCTCTCCAAATTTGGCTGCAGGATCACTGGTTAATCAGTATAATTTGAAGTTCTCAAAATCAATTAAATGATACTCCGTTTTCTGTGTGAAACAGCACATAGTCTCCAAGAAGTTTGGCATAAGGAGAACTGGTTACTGTATTAGAAACTTTACTTATGGGTACACTTGTAACATGGCTACACATATTGATAATATGAGGCAAGACACTCCAATGAGCAGGGATGCCATCGGAGTAGAACTCTGGGGCAGAGATCTAAAGCCCCACTCAACTATGGGAGCAGGAGGGTCCCAAACTGCAATATTTGCAAATTCCACATTCTGAAGTAATTGAAATAATATACATTACCTTCTAAAGAGCAGGCCTCCGTTTGAGACCATAAAGTCCATAGTCTAAAATTACCTAACTCTACTGCTGAGAAAATGAGGGTATAGTAGCCAGCACAGAACATTCTTCTTCTTAAGGATTAAAATTGATACAGAAGGAATAAAAACAATGACTAGAAAAATCAAGGAAGATCATAGTCTGAGCTGCAAATCAGTTTTTACCAAGTAGATGGAGATGAACTTCCAGGCAGAAAGCAGCATGTTTATTTTTAAAAGAACAACAATGCTCTAATCTTACAGATTATAATTGAGTCACTAGCAGACCATGACCCCTTCTAAAGAAGAATCCTTGAAAGTGTAGTTCAGGTGAGTATTCAGGAATTTTCTGATAGACATCTGTAGCTTTCCTCTTAGAAATGGGTTACCTGATATTACCATTATCTCAAGAGGCATCTCAAAGCTATATAATATGTTCATATATATATGAACAATTATATAAAAACAATTTTAAAACAACACACACATATGTAATCCATTCAAATCCAATCTAGATGCAGAGGGAAGGAGGGGATGATTTTTAAAGTAGTTCAAATCTATGATGCAAATATGTGTACTTTTTTCAGCATCGTACTTGCTTCTCAAAAGTTCTGCTCAGGGTGGGAAGCATAAAATCAATAAACTGGGATTGTGTGCCTTTTGAGGTTGCACAAACTAACCACCACACATGGTTATCACGTGGAAATAGTCTAGAAAATCAGCCCAAACTTTGGAATTTGCAAAACTCCATGTTCTACTAAGGGTTTGCTATGATTATTCTGCCAAGACGTCAAAATTGAATCAATTAATCACTGTGGTTCTTTTCAGAGTATATTTCTTAAACATATGACTTATTTTATTCAGTTATAGATATACAAAAACATAATTCACTATTGCAGCTGTCACTGTTGCTGAATTATATTACTAATGTATAAAGTACCTAAACTGCAAGGTACAGTACAAAGATCAAAATGTAGGCAGACAGAATTACTTCTATACGCAGCTGAAGTTGCCAAATCCAGATCCTGAGAGAGTTCCTGTACTTTTAATACCGGTAGCTACCCAATTCATGTAATTCACAGTTCACAATAGTACAAACAGATTTTTCTTTTCCTATACAGAGATGATGTTGCACATCTCAAACAGCCAGAATGTCTGTGGAATGTATTATGGCATTAGCAGTAATATGCACCATAATTCAACAATGGATCAACAAATTCAAATCTGTCTATCTTCTATAACTCCCATGCAACACACTGACCTTTCTAAGTATTGCTTTGCTCCAGGTGAATTCCTACTATTTATTCCCACAATATCTTCAAAATAATATCCATGTGATGTATGGGTTGTATCCAATGAAGTTGTTCCATGCGTGCAATGGCTTCCTTTTGCGCAATGGAACTTCCCCTCTCTTCTCTTTTCCCAGCATCCAAACCACCATCAAATATGCTCCAGGAGGTTAAATAAACCTCCATAACAGGTTAGTCTGGTGGGTAATAAATGTATTAATCCACATTCTTCTAATGGATTCTTGTTTCCTTTCTCTTGGATACAGCACACAAAATGATTGCACTATTGTTCATTATTTGATCAAAACTATATATATTTTAAGTGTTTCTAATAGTGCTGCCCTCCAGCTTCTCAAATGTTTTATTCCTCTGTGAAAGAGGATTTGCCTGTCACATTTTCAGGGAACTTTAGAATGTCTTTAGACTGTTGGTGGATGCAGGGCTTTGAGCTTACCTGATCACTGCAAGTTAGCTGAGGTTGCTGTGTGTGGCTTCGGCCCTCCCACTAAGCATTTCTCCAGCCCCCCACAGCATCCCTTGCTGTCCACATTTCCTGACATGAAAAAGTCCCCATGGGAGAAGTTACCTCATGATAACTTCCCTTGTGTTTGATTGAAGTGTGGGCTGAAAGACTACAGACTGCAAACCACCAGTGAGATGATTTGCAGAATGAAAGAAAGCCCACTCGCAAGTACCTCTCATCCACCTCAAAAGTAATATAAGCTCATCAAAAACACTGCACCACATCCATGGGAATTTCACCAAAATGTTCTTTCCCCTTTCATAAATTTCTGAATTCAGCTTGTTTTCTGATTAACACACAGAGGCTGAAAAAATGCATGAGGGTTTTGTTTGTTTGTTTGTTTCTGCTTGCATATTTGTTATTAATGAAGAACCCAGATGCTGCAAAGTGGGTATCTAGAGGTCTCCACAAAGACTCCAGCACATCAAACAAGGCAAAGTCTCATTTATTCAGAAGACAGAGTGCAGCAGGAGTGGTAGTTGAGAAACAAACAAAACATCAGTTTTGCTGTGAATCATAAGGAGAGACTGGAACTGTGTGAAAGCAGCTTGATTGAGGATAACCTGCACAGATTAAGGCAGAGGAGGTCATGCTTAACTAACCTGCTGGTGCTGCATGAGGATATTTTTTGCCATGGAAGATAAGGGATATTCAGCAGAAGTAGTCACCTTACAAGCATTTGACAACAGGCCACAACAGAGATTAATGACTAAGGGAAATAATCATGAAAGCGCACACAGAACAACCTGCTGGATAGAAGACAGGGATACTTGAACATGAAGAGACAGTATATTCAACATTCAAAAGTCAAGACCTCCGTTGTTTATAATTTATTTATACATAATGCCATTTAGCAGATAATTTCCAGTGGCCTACAAGATATTAGATGGTACTTGAAGCAACATTGGTTCCCTTCTTCTTCTTCCTCTTCTTCTTCTTCTTCTTCTTCTTCTTCTTCTTCTATTATTTTTTATTATTTCTTTTCCTTTTCCCTTTTTCTTTCTTTCTTTAGATTTCTCCTTTCCTTGTCTTTTCTTCCTTCTGACTTCATTCTCTTTTAGACTAAGTAGCTGTATTATCTCAGTATATTATTTAAAAAAAATACTCTGTAATGGGTATGCATTTTTGAACACCTTTGAATAAGTAACAATATTTTTATTAAAACAAAATAAAATAAAATAAAAAATTCCTTCCAGTAGCACCTTAGAGACCAACTAAGTTTGTTCTTGGTATGAGCTTTCGTGTGCATGCACACTTCTTCAGATACACCTCTGAAGGTGTATCTGAAGAAGTGTGCATGCACACGAAAGCTCATACCAAGAACAAACTTAGTTGGTCTCTAAGGTGCTACTGGAAGGAATTTTTTTTTATTTTATTTTGTTTTGACTATGACAGACCAACACGGCTATCTACCTTTAATATTTTTATTATTATTATTTATTTAAGAAACAATGTTGGTTCCTTCAGAAGAATGCCATAATCCTGTTGGGTGCAGTCTCAGCTATGCACAATCTAAAAGGTGAAGGATTTATCCAATCTGAAGAGCAACCTAATCTAGCACACAGTCTAGTTTCTGTAGCTGTGCAGAAATGAATACAAAATGCTACAACATGTTGCATCCCCTTCCATGCCCCGCAGCAGCAGCGGTTCAATCCTGAGCCAAAGCAGGGTGCTTTAAAGGGATTCTGTGCTTCTGCAAGGTGGATTCTTCACAAGGTGCCCCTCCCCAAAATCAAATTTAGGAACTCCTTGAATCAGGGCCACCCCTGCCTTGAAGCGGAGTGAGGCAATTGCCTCAGGTGGCAGATTCACACACCACCATAAACATGCCATCGCACTAACATGAAAGGATATATCCTTCTACTCCTGGGCTACCTTAGGTAGTGAGGTAGCTGGCATGTGGGAGGCAGCATACAGAGGAGTAAAGGTGAGCAGAGCATCCTGGGTCGTCCCTGCCTCAAATGGTCCGATTTTGACACCAAAAACTAAAAACACTTGCTGTGGACAAATGTCTGCAAAAAGCAAACCTAATCTATAGCAGGTTACCATAGAAGGAAAGTGCTGGACTCTCCCTCACTGGAAGATTATAAATAGAGGATAAGCCAGAACAGAAGAGCAATAGAGGGAGGGGTTGAATTTTCACTCAAAATTGTCTCCCATGCTTCTGTTTTTCCTGCAGGGGAGAAGTTATAAGGGTCTTTTATCTATGTCAGAGAATTATGACAAAAACAGAAATAGGAAAGGAAATTGCTGATTATTTGTTTATTCATTCCATGTCTAGAACGAAAATGAATCCAGCAACTACAATTGGTCTGCGAACAATACATAACAACTCGTAATTTATGACTTTTTTTCCAATTTGCATTATATTTCCTTTCCACTGAAATGAAGATTGTGGAATAGCATATGATAATGAAATTAGTTATGTAACTTTACCATAGTGGGTAGTGAAATTAGTTATGTAACTTTACCGTAGTGGGTAGTGATATTTATAACATAGCTTTTGTTGGAAGCTGAACTGCAGCAGAATGGAAACTATGCTGCATGTGATGGATATGGGGCAGAGAGGAAATAGATGCCTTCTTACATTCCTCCAGTATCCTTTTCACCTGCTGGGAGAAAAACAGCTAGCACATGTACTTTGGAGGCAAAAACAACAGAGCTCATCCCCTCTTCCTAAATCTGCCTATTATTCATTTTTTCTTTTAAAAAGCATGAACAGAAAAGAGACATACAACTATAAGTCACCTCTAGTTTGACCGCTTGGTAAAGGCAGTGCATTATTAAAAGGGAAAGTGTTACATTATCTGCATCTCCTTGACAGAATTTTCAAAGGGAGATAATATTTTGTCAGATTAATGAAATCCTGGGTGAAAATAAAGGTTCTTTTCTAGTTAGGTTGTGAGCATTGTTTAATTATTGTTGCTGTGATTCACAGGCAGTTCAACTGAAATATATTCAGGGGTTTTTTTTTATCTGCCAAGGTTTTGGCTTCATTGTGAGAATAGTAAGTAAAACAGATAACAGACTTTTTTCACATTTTCACATTCCAATGCTAGCCCACTTTCCATTCTTCCATTCTGTAATGTTGGGAAGCAGTGAGAAAGTAGTCACAGAATATGACCAGGAAAAAAATTTGAAGGGCAGAGAAGCTTCCATAGATATTCTAAGATACTCTACCAACTGCACTGGCTCCCGGTGGAGTACAGGATCAGGTTTAAGGTGCTGGTTTTGACCTTTAAAGCCCTACGCGGCCTAGGACCCTCGTACTTAAGGGACCGCCTCTCCTGGTATGCCCCGGGTAGGACCTTGAGGTCCTCAAATAATAACATCCTGGAGATCCCGGGCCATAAGGATATCAGGCTGACAGCTACTAGGGCCAGGGCGTTTTCGGTCATGGCCCCAACATGGTGGAATAGTCTGCCACAGGAGACGAGGGCCTTGCAGGATCTGGCATCCTTTCGCAAGGCCTGCAAGACTGAATTGTTTCGCCAGGCTTTTGGGTTGGGTGGAGTTTAATTACCTTGTTATGTTATTCTGTTGGTCTGTTGGTGGATTGCTTAAAATGAGGTGACATTTTAAAATTGGAATTTTACATTGTATCTTAATATGTGTTTTTAATTGATTGTTTGTGGTTTGTTGTGGTTTTTATGATTGTTAGCCGCCCTGAGCCCAGTTCCTGACTGGGAAGGGCGGGGTATAAATAAAAGTTTATTATTTATTATTATTATAAGACACAAATCTCATACACTCACCTGGTAATTCCTATATTGCAAAGATGCATGTAGCTGAAAGTTTTTTAGAAAGCAGTTTCTGATGACTGGGGGTGCCCTTATATGAATACAAGCATATTTCCATCCCTAATGTACTGTGATACCTTGTTTTTAGAAGACCCATTTAAAATTAAAAATATGGGATCTCTGGGAACCCAAGCCAGTGAAATCTAACATAGGATTTCAAGCTCATTGTGTAATGAGTCTGCTTCTTAATTAAGGCTGGATCTGTTCTGCAAAGTATTTCAATTATATTTTGAGCAGTTTTATCTCACATTGCTTGGAGCAAAATTGCTTTGCCCAGCCTACTTTTTTTCCTTTACTTGCTTATTTAATGTCCCCTTTGCTTTTTCTTGTGACCATGCATGTAAATTTATGGCAAAATAAATGGGGCATGGGGGGGGGAATTAAAGTCCCCCTTTTATTACATAAAATTCCAATGCACACATGATTTTGCATATGCAGGTTATAAACAGTATTCCTCATCCTCAGGGAATCAAAGAAAATAATATAAATTGATAAGCTGTTAGCAACAGATGTTTAGACATAAAACATACATCAGTGAACATAGTTTCCTGCATATATCACATTTAAAATCAATTTAGTAACCCTTATGTTCAATACGTGAAGAAATACATGCAAATACAAAAAAAAGCATTTATACAAAACCTTTTTTCTAAATTTCCAGTAAAAACAAAAGCAAAAAAACCCAGGAAGCCTAACCGGTATCTACAAACCATTCAATGACTGGTCTTTTTGTTCCATCAACCAACACCATTAAAAGCAATCACTGGTTTCTTTAGAAAAATTTAAGTAAATACTGTTTTTTATATCAACTTACAAATAACTTTTTTCAGTATATGAGGAGTTATGTTTATCAGAAATCTGCAAAATGAAGCTATATCCTTATGAATAATGTAGTCTAAAATATCCTGCATTTATTTCTCACATTTACCTAATAAAGCATTCAAAAGACCTCTTCCTTGGTTGACAGGTATATTCATTATAGAAGGAATCACGGGTGACTACAGAACTTGTTTTCTTTGTGTGTGGGCGGGAATACTCCAGATAAATATAACTAACATTTGAGAACAGGCCAATCATTTCTGGTAGATCTGGCGACAGAACAGTAGTGAGGTCTAGGTAGACTTAGCCTTTGAGACCCTGGTATTCCAGATCTACCCCTCTGTTGGTTCTTAGTGGGTACACCTACTGTCCACATATGGGTGGACCTGCTATTGAGACATATTTCCACTCATAAGTGAAATGCTCTGTTTTCTCAGGCTCCCCTCATATCCACCAGCCCTTAATTAATTGCACTGCTGCTACGATCAGCTTCTCAGCCCCCTCTTCATTGCATTTCCCTCTAAACCCATCCCGCCCCCTTTCCGCCAACACCACACACAAAATATCAGGGTAACAACACTGAAATAGACACCAGGGTTTTCTTACAATACCTCCCTACTCCCTTCAGCAAAATGAATATAACAACACTGGGCTACTTTGCAGGGCTGGTACAACACACTGTCTCTCAGGCACAGTCTTTCCCCCTGCAATATGGGCAAATAAAGATGGACTTTATCTGCACTGCCATTAACAAGAGTAATTTTTGAATTATTTACATACTGAGAATAAAATCACAATTTTTATGAAATAAAACCTGAATTTAAAATGTGAGCTCGGGTCTTTGCTGTTTCCTTTTGTTTTTGTATTAGGCCTACTCCCCAATTGCAGATACAATAAAATCCAGGATAGCTATGTTTTCTTCTATAGGGAACCAATCACTTCCCCACCCAGCAGAAAATGCTTAAAAAACAAACAAAGACTCTGGGGGAAGAGCCGTGGCTCAGTGGTACAGCATCTGCTTTGCATGCAGAAGGTTCCAAGTTTAAACCCAGTAGGACTGGGAGAGAACTTTGACTGAAATCCTGGAGAGCTAGATGGACCAATGGATCCAACTCAATATAAGACAGCTTCCTATGTTCCTAGGTAATGGGTGTTTCATTCTAGCATTCTCTTTGTCTAATTGGCCAGATGTGCTTTCCTAGATGTCAGTCATTTATTCCATTCCTTTGCTAAAAACACAGAAAAGAGGGAGTACGCCACTCCACCTCTTGTTTTGAGTTGAGCATGTTTGTCTCATTCACCCCACAACATTGTCATGAACTGGAAGGATGAGGAGGAGGAAGAGGAAAGGGATCCCAGCAAGGGGTGTAGCTGGGACTGGGACACACTGGGACAAGCAGTGGATGAGGAAAAGTACTCACAGGGTGATGGAGGATGGCACAGGAACCAGAGCAGCAGGATCCATCACCAGAGCAAGACAGACCCCTGTCTCCACAAACATGATGGGCTCTGAGGTGTAGGGAGCAGTGAGAGTGGCTAAGGTAGGCAATGGCCCACAGCTCATCTCCCTAGCTGGCTAGGATGGGCTCGCTAGCCCTGGGAAGAGGTGTGTGATTTCTCAGCTGGAGTAGGCTTGGATCAGGGGAGGGTCACATGTCTCATCAAGTCCAGATGCTGCAATCAGCATGCAAAGTACAAAAGGGAAGCAGAGTTGAGGTGCTGTATCTGCTTTAACTGCTTATGTCATCCTTGGCTTGGATGCTCTTGGACCTCTGTGGGAATGTGCTTCAGGTTTGATTCTGGACTGTAACCTGACTACTAGACTTCAGACTTGGACTGCATTTCCTGACCTTTGGGCTTTGATGGCATGGATTGACCCCTGGAGTTTGAACTTTGGACTTGACTTACTGACTTGCCACCAGGTAGGCCAGGTGTTCATGAGAAACATGGAGGAAATCTTGTGTAGATGTCTCCATCTTGGGGTTGGGCTGTGGTCTTTAGTGGCCAATCAGAGGCAGGTGGCTCTCTCTCATAAAATGAGATTTCTCCCTCCTTCCTTGTCCCTCAAAACTATTGGCAATATGTACAGTATAAGAACGGAGACACGTAAAACAAGCTATATGCATATGCCGTAATCCTAAGCATTCTTACTTGAAAACAGTCTTACATTTGCTCTTCAGAGTATGCACTGACACGCAATAACACCTTTCACTTTAATGTTAATATAGACAGTGTAGCAATTGCTCTGCTGATCACAGGCTGTGTGAATTATTTGGCCTAGAAAAAGTAAAGATCATGAAAGCAAGCAGTGAAATGGTGGTGTGTAATTGTGACTTATGTTGTGAGCCACTTTGGGCACATTCTTGTGTGGAAAGTGGCATACAAATACAAACATGAATGAATGGGATGGGTTACATTAGAGTTGGGGTTCACTCAAAATATGCTGGCGCATGGAAGGAGGTGTATTGCACATGAGGAATGTGCATGCATGTTTAGGCAAGGTTTGTTCCTAAATCTGAAATTCCCTGATTGGTCTTGAATAAGTCGCTGGCTCTCAGCTGGACTTTCCTACCTGTGAAATGGAAACAGTGGTTGTTTGAAAGAATATGAAGGTCTGACATCTGTTGTTTATTTGAAGGATCCAGGGAAAATGTTGATTCATCAAAACACCTCTATGACTGACACTACAGCTTTGGTACTCCAAGATGATATGATTCTGAACATGTAGGAAAACTCCTATTTCTCTTTTTACCTTACATCATTTTGGCTTTTCAATACTAACCTATAAGTTATGTGAATAAAACAACAATTTTTCTTCATAAGCCACTTTAAAGTCTCCACCGAAATAATTTTTGAAGCAACTATAATGTATTTCTGTACTTAGCAGAAATTTGGAAAGTTCACTTGACTCACACACCTCTTGTCTCAGGTATGAAGCACTTCACACAGTTATTTAAATATCCAGGCAAGATAGCCTTTTCTGTTTTCTTCTGACAATAACATTTCACTGAAGTAATTTTGTAAGTGGAGCTGTAGAAGAAATAAAATGATTAGCTGTCCTTTGTTCTATAATCCTTCTGTAGTGTAATTCCCTTAAAACATAAAGTAGAAAGATAAAATATTGTCATGGAGATCAAAATTATACTTGTAAGTTTGCCTGTCAGTTCTATGGTAACTATTACTTATGATTAGTGCCATTATTCTTATTTTTTTCCCCTTTTTAGTACAACAGTATTTAAATGTAAAACTGCACACACAGTCTTTAACAAAACATTGAGCAATAGAGCCTCAAACAATATCATTAATAAAATAATTCAAGTGCAGCATCCTTTGGTAAATGATGCTGAATAGCAAGGAGGGAATCTTATATGTGCCTAGTCAGAAGTAAATTCCACTGAGTCCAAGTTAGTATGTACAGGATTAAAACTCTAGCAATTGAGTCAGATAGGTAGATGTTAAGAATAGTTCCCATCTATTTGTGGGGGGGGGCAAGGATAGAGAGTTGTTTTGACTTTGAATGAAAAACTTATTGTTAAGCAATTCATACTGAATGCCACATGATGCTACTTCCATAAGGCCCATATGTGAACAACCCCTTGTTTCGTGTTCATTTTGAATCATTTTTAAATGCAAAAATGTTCAGTTCGGTCTTGCTTAAGATAAGGGAAAGGAGGATTCACATCTTTCAAGAGTTGTTGTGGTACGGGGGGAGAGAAATTCAATTGCTATGGCAACCTGAGTTGAGGAAATCTTTCCTGTTTGCATAGATCATCTCCATTCTATCAGTTGCTGTGTGTGTGTTTTTACTAAATGTTACTAAAGAAAGCAATTAAAGGTTAATCTCTCTTCAAAAGCAAACAAATCAAATGCCAGTGAACACCGCAGAGAGCAAATGATACATTTCAAGTTGGTCAACAGCTTCCTAATACAGTACGTCTATGATGTTCAGGACGTTTTCTGTCCATTTCCATAGCATCAAATATTAATTTGATATGCTGTTAGCATCAGTGTTTGGCTTGAGCATACATTTAGACTTATATTTTTCTACTTGGATAAGTGGATGCAATAAAGGGCCTGAAACCCATTAAAGGCAAGAAGAATATTTCTGTTGGGTTCTGTGGACTTCGGATTAGGTTCTGTGTATTTAAACCTCCACTGCCAGGAAATCCAATTTGCTTAGCATGGTTCCAAAATGAACATTGTGCCTAGCTGTGAGTGCTCCCTAACATGGATTTATTTTTAAAAGGCTGGCAGATTACATTCACATCTGCTGTGTAAAGGGCCCAGAAAATATTTCAATCATATCTCAGTTTATGCATGTGTAATTTCATAGCAAGGTGTGCAGGATAGCCGCTAGAAGAGAGGACTGAAGATGTCACATCGTTCTATTCCCAGAGTATATTGTCAGCAAATCACACAGTCATAGTTATCACTTTCTCCAGAAAACTGTAAGAGGCCAGTTTTGATCCCTGTGGGCTGAATTTTCTGATCCCCAGTTTAAAACATTTTGGAGCCTAGTACATCATAATCATTCTCTCTCTAAGGTTTCACAGTTCCAACTAATTAATATTATGCTCCTCTCTTTCAGCTGAGAAGTGGCAACCAACGTTGTGTGCACTTCACACACAGTGAGGGGCTGTTGCTGATCATCAGATGATATGCCCACCTGAGGAATGGGAGAGGAATATTAAGAATCTAGAGAAAACTTGCACATTTGGCAGAACAGCACAGCAGCATTTGCAAAAGTCTAGTAGTATTAAAGGGAACATCATATATATCCTCCCCACTAAAACTGCTGGTCTCCCTCCATACAGAGTACAGCTGTAGATGACAGTAGCTCCTGCCTTCATCATCTAACATATTTCATAGGGAAGCTGTTTTGCCAAGCGCCATCTTCATATCTTTTCAACTGCTGTAATAGACTACCACCACAAAGTTCAGTGTTGGAAATATAAATGCACTAAAGTCGATTTCATTTTCCAAACAACAAAAACACAGATACAGACGATGTGGAATCCTTATAGTTGCTGAATAGTACTAGAGATTTGTTAAATATCTAGTAAAGTTATGATACTCCTACTCCATACCCTCAAACCAAATGCATATATTGCATCAATGAGCTAGATTCAATTATGGCCTTCCATTCATGAAAGAGGCTTTGATCCAGCAAAGGCTCCTGCTCATGAAAGAAGAAACCAATTCAGCTTATTCACTGATTCTCTGAGGTCACCCAAATGAACACAGGAGGATTTTGGGTCATCCAGTAGTGTGTAGGACTTGGTACTGTGTTATGGAGAATTGCCAAAATAACCTGCTGAATCAAATCACATTCCATGAATGAAAGGGTGCTGTTGGATTCAGCCCAATGTGTGTGTGATGAGCAACATAATAAAAGCTGGCTGCTTCGTAATTGCAAAGTTCACCTTTGAACATATATATTTACCCTTATTTTAACAACTGCTGGGGAGAATGGTGGAAACACGCATTTATTTTTAGATTCACACACAGCTCTCTCTCTCTCTCTCTCTCTCTCTCTCTCTCTATATATATATATATATATAAGCCAGTATAAGGGTAAAAGGTAAAGGGACCCCTGACCATTACGTCCAGTCGCAGACGACTCTGGGGTTGCAGCACTCATCTCGCTTTGCTGGCCGAGGGAGCCGGCGTACAACTCCCAGGTCATGTGGCCAGCATGACTAAGTGGCTTCTGGCGAATCAGAGCAGCGCATGGAAATGCTGTTTACCTTCCCGCCGGAGCGATACCTATTTATCTACTTGCACTTTGATGTGCTTTCGAACTGCTAGGTTGGCAGGAACAGGGAGCTCACCCCATTGCAGGGATTTGAACCGCTGCCCTTCTGATCGGCAAGCCCTAGGCTCTGTGGTTTAACCCACAGCGCCACCCGCGTCCCAGTATAAGGGTAGTTTTACAAAATATCCAAGCTCCCAAATAGAATATGTTTTGACTTTCACTTTTCAAGTTCTGGAGAAAAGTAGGTCAACTCTTAGGATTCCCCTACTGTTGCTAGCACAAAAGCAAAAGGGGAGTTGCAGCAGATACTTTGCAATGCCACAACTGTTGTATCCCCTTCTCCTTTCCCTCATGTTATGAATTGCAAGCATCTCTACCAGTCAGCAATTCCAATGTGTTACACTAGGCTGTGAGCACAATCCCATTATTCCATGCATATTTACTCAGAAATCAGTACTACTAATTTCAATGGGATGTGTCCCCAGTTAAATACCGGTATCTACAGTATTCAATTTAGACAAGATGTGTATAGGATTGCACTTTTAATGTTGTTATGATTACAAATTAGGTTGAAATGACCCCCTTTACCATCTCCCATGGCTCTTTGGAACATTACCACAATATTCATATGTTAAAAGAAAAATCACAATGGTTGTATTAGCATATTTTCAATTCAAAACAGCTGTTAAGTTGTAACTGAGTAGATGGTGACTTCACAGGTATTTTCTATGAAATGACAGTAACATTTAAAGTTGCTTCCATATTCAACACAAGCCATGATTTGTTGGTGATAGTTCATGTACACTAGAATTTCCCAATGTTATATTCAACTTTATGCTTTTCTATTAATTTCCAGCAAAGGCTACCAATATAGCTGTTGAGGGGACTCTCATTATTTTCTGAATTGGTAGGTTTGTCACATATAAAGTATCTCTGTGGTACCATCACAATAATGAATTACTTCCTCCCTGCCTTCCCCTGCCTTTCGGATCTGGTGGAAGCTCAGTTTGGTGGCCTCTGTATAGCTATTCAAATTAATCAGTGCAAGAGTAGGGTCTTTTTAATTCACAACCAAGCTAAAATGAAGTTATAAACCATGATCACTCTCCTAAACTTCTCATGTTATATATAAGCTTGTAATATTATCAATAACATACTGGCCTGACTTAACATAATGAGACATAATTATTTTGTGGCACTGAATCCCAGTCTTGTTGGGATTGGGACATTATGTATTTTCACTGGTGTGGGGATCATGCTGCATATTTTATTGCTTCCTAATTTAGCAAATATTTGCTTATCAAGGTAAAGGTGCACAAAGTAGCTACCTAGCTTTAAACAAAGACAGATGGCAGAAATTGTATGGTAACTGAAGGACTGTAGGAAATCACATTTAACGATTATACCTCCAATTAGAGTATTCCTGCCGTTGCAAGAAATTGTGATTTTTGTGCAGCTGTGTCCTTGAAAACAAATCATTAGCAACATTCTCATTAGTCAAGAGACTTGCACTTATCATTATAAACATAAATATGAGACAAATTAAACCTAGTTCTCCTCTTGAAATTATATATATATATATATATATATATATATATATATATATATGCCTTCCAGTTTCAAATGATCTTAAAATGTATTTTTGTGAAACGCCCTAAGACCTCCAGGTATAGGGTGGTATATAAATTCACTAAATAAAATAAATATGCTCTTCAGTTAAAAAGTGATGAGCTATTGTTGTAAGATTCAACAAATAACTTTTTGGGTTTAACATGTGTTAAGGGTTTTCCATGCTCACACAAGCTCTGACATTCCAGTTCCTATGTGGAGGGAAATGAAATTCAGCAAATGTACATAAAAGTCCCTTGAATCTCAAACCCTCACTTTTCTCTGAAATCCCTAAACTGCCCATCAGATATATTTTCCACTCCACTCATTTCCCTCAAAGTGTTTTCTACTCATCTTCTATGATTTCTTCTCCCTAAAATAACTTCTCACCTATTAGCATACTTAAATGCGAAACACTTTTTAAATTGCACAAAACTACAAACGTATTACACAAATCATGAGTATGGCACATACTAGGTGCGCCCCTTAACCTAATGCAACACTTTCTCAACATATGCAGCACAGATACCTATTTTCCCCAAAACCACCCCAACAAAGGCTATGGAAGGAAAATGCACATCACCTGTTAACTTCCTAAAGTTATTCATAGATTTGTCAATCAAAACAAGCTATCTATTATCGTTTCTACTCCAAATTTTGCATGGGGCATCCTAAAATGTACCTCTCCTACTGTATATTTCCAGATTTCAAATGTCATAGAATCAGAGTTGGAAGAGACCACAAGGGCCATCCAGTCCAACCCCCTGCCAAGCAGGAAACACCATCAAAGCATTCCTGACAGGTGGCTGTCAAGCCTCTGCTTAAAGACCTCCAAAGAAGGAGACTCCACCACACTCCTTGGCAGCAAATTCCACTGTCGAACAGCTCTTACTGTCAGGAAGTTCTTTCTAATGTTTAGGTGGAATCTTCTTTCTTGTAGTTTGAATCCATTGCTCCGTGTCTGCTTCTCTGGAGCAGCAGAAAACTGGAGCAGCAGAAAATGTCAACAGAACTATTTTTAAACCATAAGCTGTAGAACAGGCTTCCTCAATCTCAGCCCTCCATATGTTTTGAGACTACAATTCCCATCATCCCTGACCACTGGTCCTGCTAGCTAGGGATCATGGGAGTTATTGGCCCAAAACATCTGGAGGGTCGAGGTTGAGGAAGCCTGCTGTAAAACCTACAATTCCCAATTGTCATAATGGAAGGATGTGATTCAGCTGTCTTGCCCTGAACAAAGGGCCACAACTGTGGATCTATGTTAATGCTGTGAAATGTGCTCATTGAAAATAAGAGGAATACTGCATGTTCTGATAAGAACTTACGTCAGTTTTTGTTTGTTTTGATTTCCACCAGCAGACAATTCACAAATGTTACTATAGTACATCGCAACCATCACATCAGAGATAGTTCATGTAATTTGTCTATATAGGTATTGCTCTTTGAAACACTGCAACAAATATTTTATAGATCTTGCTAATCAAGAAAAAAAATGGGTCACTTTATTTATGTATTTATAACTCATCTTCTCCAAAGACTGAGGCAACTTACAAAACAGCTAAAAACTATACTGAAATGTAAACCAATGAAACATATAAATTATAATTAAAATAGATAACAAAATTAAAATAGCAAGACGTTTTTCTTTTAAAAAGAGAGACCAATGCTTATTTGTCCAGTCTGATTGAAAGTGGGTTGTGAGTCCTCTGCAGGTATAAAATAAAAATGTATTTCAGATTGGAGCTCTACCCCAATACTGTATTCATGAGCATTTAAATGGATTTGTGACATAGAAAATACAGATTTATTTATTTTTTTAAAAAAATCGTAGAAAAGTAAAAAGTAAAAAGACCTGTATATTAAAAAAAACTTGTTTGCTTATTATTTTCTTTCTCTCTTCCCCACTCTCCGCCTAGACTGCTGCTACTCTGAACTGCATGAATAGGTACTTTGTATTGAACCAATATATTAAATAGTAGAACTCAGTTTTGGCAACTCCAGAACCAAATAGTGACAGAAAAATGAAGCTTCCCTCTCTTCCCTCATAGTCTCTGTGCTTATTTGAATCCCACCTAAGAAAACAGCCTCACAGTATGGGAACCACTACTCTAGAAGCAATGAAAACACAACACATAAAGCTTTTTCCACCCATATATATGAGTAGGCATTAAGCATGGCAGGGAACCTTAAGTTGTTGTAGTTCCAGTCATTATTTTGACAAAGTGATAGCGGCAAGCAAAGGGTACACAAAACTTGCTCTTTGAAAATAAGCTGGAATACATGTATGTGTTTCTAGAGCCTGACTCTTAGATGAAGAAGGATATTTACTTCCCTGAGTTTCATTGAGACTTGGCATCAGGAATAATGTGTAAAATCAGCTTGTTTTGTATATTCTGTATGAGATGGAAGAGAAAATAACTGCAGTGATGGTTTAAAATTACCTTTTCAAATAACAGTATGGAAGGCATGTCACTTATCAGATCTGAAACATTTTTACTACATTTTCTTTTATGCACTTCTCAGGTTCAGTTAGATTTAGACGTTTCTACCAGATGTCCCCTCTTCAGTCACATTTAGAGGGTACCACATTGTCTAGCTCTGAGTCAGGTGCTTTGTCTGCACAAGAATGTGAATTCCAGAAACGTTCATTCCTACTAGCAGAGACCTCATTTATTTCCTATCCTTAAGAAACCATCACAAAATTTACTCCAGCCCCAGCCCACCAGAGCTAATTTTTGGGGGGTATACATTGAGCTGCAGGGGAGAGGAGGGGAAAAGTGATGTTCCACTGGAGCACATCCCTTGCAGTAGCAGAATGGGAGCGTTGGAATACCAACCAGAATCAAGATCCAAGATGGTCTTGACATGCTGAAACCCACAAGATGAGATTCAACAGATATGAATCTGTACCTGCATTTAGGAGCTAAGAATCAATGCCACAAATATAGAATGGAGGGGAAATCCCCCCCACCTTACATGCCAAAGGTGTATTTATTCATCATAAACTAAACATGAAACAGTTGTGCAATGTGGCTACTAAAGAGCCTTGCAGTCTTGGGATGTATAAATAGGTGCATGGTGTCCAAATTGTGATAAGTAATCATTTCATTCTACTCTGTGCTGGTCAGTTCCAGGCACTTTAAGAAGGACCTTGACCAACTGAAGCATGTTCAGAGGAGGACAATCAGAATGGTGAGGAGTCTGGAAACCAAGTGCTATGAAGAACAGTTGAGAGAGTTGGGTGTTTAGCTTGGAAAAGAGAATATTAAAAGTAGAGGGGCAATGATAATGTTACACACACACACACACACACACACACGAAGGGCTGTCACACACAATAAGGAGCTGTCTTCTTGTCTATGTTTTTCCAGAAGGCAGGACTTGAAAAATGGCAAAAACTGCAAGGAAGCAGATTTCAGCAAAACGTTAAGAGAAAGTTAGGAGTGGAATGGACTGCCTCAAGATGTGGTGAGTGTTGCTGGAACTACTGGAAAAGAGTCCAGACAACCATCAGGAAGGGGTACTGTATCTGCATCCTCCATTGCAGATTCTGCACTAAACACAGGATTGGACTAGATGGTCAAGACTCCTCCCAACTATGATCTCCAAAGGGCACCTTGACCACCATGATGTAATCAACATTATATATCTACACTAGTAATATATATTGGTTTTACACTAGTTGTTTATATTGGTTTTATACTATTTTAACTATCAATTGTACATTCTTCCCCTGTTTACTCCTTCCTCCATTTCCCCTTCCTCTTTTTTATGTCTGTCTGTGTGTATGTAGCAAATGAAATGACTACTAAACCCATTAAGACTATTGTGTAGACATTCCCATAGCACAAAACTGAGCTCTTTTTAAGTGGCACTTGCATTGGAACAGCTTCTGATAGGTAGGAGAGCAGGACAGACTTGCTACATTTATTTCACATAAGATGTTTCCATACATAGGCCAAACTTTAACAAGGGAGACATCTGAATAGCTGGTATTTGGATAATGAGTCGTGAATTAGGAGAATGTGGCTACAAAGCAATTTCTATGCTTCTCTTTCTCTTATGATCACACAGTGCAGGGTTGGGAGCAGGAGAATGTTCAGCCGAGGGTGTGAGATGCAGATTTACACACCTGGTCCATAGGGCATGCCCATGTGGAATAACAAGGCAATGTCTCACTGTGAATGTTGGATGGGGAAAAGAAGAGTTATGCACTACGCAACACCCCTGGTGGTTGTACCTTTATCTCTATTGCTAACATTCAGGCAAACCACTGCATGAGCAGCATTATAGTTACGTTTATCAGTAGGATTAAGGTCCTTGACTACCAGCATGAACAAATGACTTTCGGAACTAATCCTTCTGTGCCTACAATATTATATGATCTGCTTTGGAAGACTTTTATTTCTACTACAAGGTCTTTCCGTAAGTAGTGATATATTTAACAGACTTGAAGCGAGTCTCTTTAAATGCATGCAACAACTAAGTTGAGAAACGAACTTAACCATTTTGCAGAACAGTTGGTCAGATGTCCTGGAAGTAGTGATGAAATGAAGCTACAGAATGCTAAATATGGTATTACATTTCCCTCTCCATCTACAGAAATCTTAGATCTTACGAACTGTAAAAAGGAAAATGAAACTAGGACATTATTTTTTTAAAAAAAATCAAATAAACCTACCTTCCTACCCACCCCTGTGAATATTATTAGTTCACAATCTTCATTAAGTGGCTATACTATTTTGGATTGGCTGGAGTGTTATATAAACACTGTAACCCCAGCCATAACCTTAGGTTTGCGGGGCACCTTAAGTCAAACCTCCTAAATTTAATACTGAACAAATAGCCATCAAGAAACAACACCCTTCTATGTTAGTATAGACCAGGCACGTCCAACAGGTAGATCATGATCTACCGGTAGATCACTGGACGCCTGTGGTTGATCACTGGTAGATCACTGGCTCCCCCTACAGAAGCTCAACAACTTTGGCTCCCCTAAAAAATGCTCAACATTTTAGCCCTTTGCCCCTCCCCCAAAACAGGGCTTTCATCCCACCTTAGAAAAGCTCAGCAACTCTGACCTGAACCCCTAAAAACAGGGCTTTCCTCCTCCCTAAAAAAAGCTTAACAACTTTGACCTGAACACCCCAAAAGGGGGTAGATCACTGCCAGTTTTTAACTCTGTGAGTAGATCGCAGTCTCTTCGGAGTTGGCCACCCCTGGTATAGACCATGCACAAGACATTGGCTGGATTACTTGGAGGTGTGGTGATGGTAAATGATGACTATGATGAGTGAGGAAGAGGAGAGGGCATTCTTTCATAAGCGGCTTGGCATGTCACAGTGACTTGCAGTTTGGTGGAGAGAAATCAAAAGCCCCAATGGACACACCTTTCTACTCAGTCAAAAGAGTTATCTGGACTATCCATTTACATGCAATAATAATTGTCTCATTTATCACCCCAACACGTAAAAAAATTTTTTTAAAAAATGACCTGATGAGGATCTGAGCCAAGCTATTGAATTAAATAAAAATCTTCAAGGTGCATGTGACCAAGGAGAGGAAATTGGGATATTTTTCCAAGTGCTGGACCACATTGCAGTAACTATGGATGCTTTCTCCCAGTCCCAGTACCATGATGGAGAAAGGCAAGTTCTAGTATGTAGAATAAGTGTGGTTCTACCCCCTTCCTTCCTTTCATAAGAAACAAAATATTATTCCCCATATCAACACAGAGTAGCCCCCTTCTCAAGAATGCTTGCTTTCCAAAAACCCAGTAGCAATGGAAATATAGCACAGAGCAACAACCAAAAATGCACACCTTTTTATCCCATTTAAAAATCACAAGAAGCAACTTTTTCTCTTTGCTTCCAAGTTATATGCTTCTTCGCAGCTTCTTGTACCTATCAAGAACCCTATTAATTACTGGAAGCAAAGCTGCACTCATGTAACCTTAATTCCCCTCTGTTCCTTATAATTAGCAAGTAGTGCGTACCTTATTGCTGTGACAGAGGTGAGGTTACAGAGGAGGATTTCTACTTTTTCTTTTCTTTTTCTTTTTAGTACAGCGGTGGAAACATATAGGCCTCCCTAATTTTTTCCCCTCCTGCCAAAAAGGAGGGTATATGCATGCTTTAAATCATATGGATGGGGATTGCTGGCATGGAAAGCAGGGATGCATTGCTGAGCGATTTTAACCGAATACATAGAGCTTATAGCCCTATCCTAGCCATATTTAAAGTAAATTATCCCAGCTCAATAAGACCTACTTACAAGTAAATATGCATTTGCATTCTGGTTTCGGCTTCAAGAAAGTTACCGAAAGAAAGCCAATAGGCTAAACACAGATTTCTATAGATTTTTTGCTAAAGAAAAATGAAAAGGAACTACAAGTCTGCAGTACACCTATTAACCATTTTAAAAGCATTTTATTTGGGGAGGGAACTTATGTGCAACTGTTCAAAAGGTTACGGGATTTGACCTACACATATAGTGTGTGTGTGTGGCAGGAATGTTAGTGATAAATATACTTGTCTTGTCATGAAAGACAAAGAGAACATTACATATAACACACACACACACACACACACACACACACACTTCTCCATGGAAATGTAGCACTTTGGATTCTTCATCATAGAATCTCTGTCAATAAAATAAAAGCAAATTAATTCCTCTCCATGGGGCAGTTAAAATAAAGAGTTGCTGGGCACTGCTAATTAAGATGTTATGTGCTTAGAAAACCAAAGCTGATCTGTTACTAGGCGATAGTTATTTTTCAGTCACTCTCTCTTTAAGCAATACACCTCATTCCAAATGTAGGTTTACATTATGCTAAATATAGATGTGAGTGCTTTAAAGCTTTGGAATGTAAAAGGTAGCAGTGGGAAGGAGTCAAATGTCACTGCTGTTTCTTCTTCTTTTCTTCTCCTGCTTGTTGTCTGGATCCAGTGCTACGTAAGATTGCAGCCTATTCCCCCCCTCCCCATATTAAAATAACGCACAGCTAAATTAATCTTAACTCTTGCGTCACCAAAGGTGCTGCCCAAAGCCCACTTTATGGATTAGCTGAATACAACTGAGCAGTGCTCTCTAAGCATGAACCAGTCTCAGCGTTTCATACACAATATCAGCTTTTTTTTAAAAAAGGAAAATGCTAAAATGGCAAATGTCAAGAACCAGCAACAGTGTGTTTAATAAATGAGTCAGAACTCTAAGTCCTCAGCTGTAGCTGAGACAATAGTGCTATTGATTGTAACTTATCCCACCCTCTCCTCTCCTCAGCCTCAAGAACATATTATTTGCCTTGATGCCACAGGATGAGCCCGTTTGATTGCAATTGTATGTCCATTCCTGGCAAATGGGCCCCCTTATTCCTCCAGCGCTCCTGGCCACAGGCAGCTGTTAGCAGCTGCTAAAAGAATCTGAATTTGCCAGAGGACCTGGATTTGTGTCCTTCTTTCAAATCCAGCTTCTCAAAAAAAACCAATCCAGAGGCAAAGGGCTGAAATGTAACACACGTGTCAGGATTATTAAGCAGCAGTAGCAGGGCAAGGCAAAACCTTGGCTAATTGGGGCTGCACAGGGGAAAGAAAAACGCTGTCTCCCAGCTAAGAAGACACACAGTCAAGGGTGGTGGAGGAGGACAGAGTGAGGTGAAAATATAGCAACTTTTGGAAATGGAATGAAACAGAAAGACCTCTGTTGCCGCAGTAGACTGAAAAGGGGCAAAATCCTACCATGGCATGTGAATAGCTCCAAGGGCGAGCCTTGTCTTTATAGGAGCTGGCCTTTCAGCACGATTTCTAAATATGTCAGATGTTTCTGTTCCTCTGTTCTTTATTCAAAGTGAGTAAAATGAGATCAGAGGCAGCAAAGAGCCAGGCATCACTTTGTCACCTGCAGCAGCTCCAGGGATGGGGTTGAAGGCAGGGTGGTGATGGGGCTTTAGTGCATTAACACAACTTGCTCCTCTTGCTCCAAACTATGCAAGCCTTAGTACAACCCAGTATATTGAAACAGAGATGAAATGTTGCCATCTGCCTCTTACCCTTCCCCTAACCTCTGCCTAGTGATTAAAAGTAATTCAGGGAAAGAAGAAGGAAGAAAAAGAGAGGGAGGGAATCTCAACGGGATGCTCACTTGTGCAAAGTGACCCCACTACTTTACAATGTGGCACCATGTCATAATTCAGAACACACTCACACAGGAAGTAGACAGGAGAGGCAGGGCACAAGCACTTTTAGTCACTTTGAAGTTTTTGTTCTCTCTGAGTTTTCAATAATTTGCTATAAAATCGGGACAGGGGAAAAAAAGGTTGACTTGGGAGAAATAGCTGTTTTTAATATGTTATGCTAGAATGGATTTTTTCATTTATTTATTTTTAAATAGCAAAATAGATTATCTATACCCCCCTCCTAACCTTTGTAAGGACACCTGAAGAGGAAGGAGGAATAGGGAGCTTCAGAAGCAAGACAGAAACAGGTTTTGAAGTAGGCAGGTGTTGTCACCAGAGGCAGCCACGACACACACACACCCTGCCAACACAAAAAAGGCCAGGGCTAAGGAGAGGCAAAGTGAATAAAGCCGACCTTGTTTTCTCAGGGGCCACAAGGCAAGTTGTGGGGCTAGGGCCAAGGCAGAAGTTGTGTAACCCTCCAGTACCCTGCCCCACCTCGGTTTCAAGGAGAAAGAGAAAACCAAGCAAGCAAATGGTGAAGAGAGTTTCCTGAACATGGGGGGAGAGGGAGACACTACATGCAAGATAAGCACCCGCACACACCACCTTTTTCTATGCCGATCATCAGGAACATCCTCAATGCCTGCTTCCCTCTCCTGTCTCTCTGCAACTTGCAAGGAACAAAGTACAGGTCTCAGCCATCCCAGGGGTGGGGTGTGCGAGGGCTGAGAACATCACACGGCCACCTCCTTCTGGGAAAGCAGGGCAGCAGAACGGCGAGCGAGGTGCCTAACTCGCCTTTGCTGGCAGCGGAGCTTTCTTCCATCTCGCGGAGG
Source organism: Darevskia mixta (assembly GCA_034641385.1). Taxonomy (NCBI): domain Eukaryota; kingdom Metazoa; phylum Chordata; class Lepidosauria; order Squamata; family Lacertidae; genus Darevskia; species Darevskia mixta. Next base: position 15,002,681 of record JAWWNH010000058.1, read on the forward strand.
GAGAGGAGAGGGTCTGAGGGTGGGGAGGCGGCAGAGGAGGAGGAGGAGGAGGAGGCGGAGGCGGGAAGGAACTTGGCAGCCCAGGCAAGCTATCTTTAGCATCCCTCGGTTAAGTACCAGCCACCACCACATCACCACCCATGTGCGGACGAAGAGAGAGGGCAAGGTCTCCCCGTCCAGCCCGGGAGGCTCCCTTCCTTCGCTGGCGGCGCAGTTCCTCCCCCATAGCGCACCCCCCCACAAACCAGCAGCAAAAAAACAACAACCAAAAACACCCCACATGAACCACCAGCGGCGGAGCTGGGAGGGAGCAGGTGCCAGGCATGCCACGGTCCGTGTGTGCGCGACGACGGCAAGGGGAGCGTGGAGCCGTCATGCCGGGCCACTGCGTTGACCAGTATATATGGGGCGGGGGTGGGAATACACGCCTGGGGTAAAGCCAGGAGCTGGCACAGGCACGACACCCCCTCCCCCCTCCATCGTCACCAGTCGGGTCGGCTGTAGAAGAATCCCCCCACACACACACAAAAGGAGGAAGCCCCCCTCAAGTAACGGAAAGAAGGAGAAACCAGCAACGCTTACCCTGAGCTGCGGCGAGGAGCCCCGCGCAGAGTACCAGCAGCCGAGCCCCGAATTGCCTCCACGCAGTCATGTCTGCAGTTTATTCCACACACATAGAGAGAGGGAAAGGCGCGAGCGAGAGCTCTGAGGAGGCAGGCTGAGACCCGGGGGGGGGGGTGGAGGTTGGGGGGGGGTTGCAACGCCGGTTGGTTGGTTGGCTGGCTGCTTGACCGGTCGGTCGGAGCACCTCGCCGCGGCGCCTCTCAGCTGCGAGCGCGGGCTCCCTCCCTCGCCAGAAGTGCCCGCGGGGCGAAAGAATCACCAGAGGGCGAAGCCAGGCGGAGGAGAAGAAGGAGGTGGTGGTGTCGGTGGTGGTGTCGGCGGCGGCGGCGGCAGCAGCAGCAGCGAGGGGAGCTCCAGGTGCCGCGAGTGGCAGCAGCGGCGGCGGCGCAGCATTCGACGCCTCCTGCAGGACTGCTGGTGGCCTCGGCTCGCCGCCTTCTCATAGCATCAAGTGCCGGCGAGCCACTGCGGGGCGGAGAGCGCGCGGGGAGGCGAGGCTGAGGGAGAGGAGCGGAGAGAGCCTCCTCCGCGAGCGGCTCTCCCGAGTCTGAGGCGAAAACCACCAGCAGCTGCCCCAAGACAGCGGCGGCGACGTCGACGGCGACGAGGAAGACCGTGGAGAGGTGGCGGTGGAAGAGGAGGAGACGCGGCCGGGCATCGAGTGAGGAGGGAAGCCAGAGGAGACGCGGGCGGCGGCGGCGGCTGCAAATAAGAAGAAAAGCGCGAGAGGGAGAGGAGAGAACCCAATGGAAACAGCGGCTTGCTCCTGTCACGGCGAGGAGGAGAAGCTGAGGGACGCAGCCGAGCCGGGAGAGCGCGGCAAGCTTGACAGGCTGCTAGCAGCGCAAGAAGGAGCTGCTGCTGCCGCTGCTGCCGCTGCCGCCGCCGCCGCCGCCGCTCCTGCTGCTGCTGGACTCAACCATCCCTTCCCACAGAGAGGGGAAGGAGGCTGCAGCGGCGGCAGCAGGAGCGAGCGAGCGCACCCGCCAAAGCCCAAGGCAAAGCAGCCGCAGCAGCCTTCTCGCAGCCCTCGCAAAACGAGGGTGGGAAAGGCGGGAAAGCGAGGGGAGTCGTTTTCTCTCTTCTCTTATCCCCCCCGCCCCGCGGAGGGAGGTGGTGGCGGTGGCTGGGAATCTTCTTTTCCAGTCACAGGTGACGACGGGGCAGTTGAGGGGGCAAGTGGAGAGAGAAAGCGCGCGCGCCGGCTGAGGGGCGGGACTAGGAACGCGCTCGGGGATCCCGCGCCGCGCCGCGAAACGCGCTCTCTCGTCCCGTCGTCGTCGTGGTCTCCCACGCTTCTCGCCTTCCCGCCAGACCTACCTCGCAGGGCGCTCGTTGGGTGCGTTGAGGCGGCTGGTTAAGCGTAAAAGGCGGGAAGTCGCAACTAAAGGAGTGCAGGGAATGGTTCCCCCCGGTCGGTTAAGCGACGACAGCAGCAGCCCACACCCAGACTTTGCTTGGTGTCTTTGAGGAGAAATATCCTCCTGGGGTCGCCAAAGGGGCCGTTTGCAAGGGTCGTTCTGGATTTTCTGGATCCAACCTAAATAAGAGTGCCCTCCTCCCTTAAAAAGAGCAAGGGACGCCTGGTAGCCAGTGGGCAACCTTGAACTTAGGTCTAACATATCTTCTTTGGCTACGGGTTTCTTCCAAGGATGCCCAACCACCTTGTGGAGCACACACACGCAAAAGTCTATGCTGGGTGTTTTTGTATGTATGTCTAAATCCCCTGGGATAGCTCAGTCGGGAGAGCACAAGACTCTTAATCTCAGGGGGTTGTGGGTTCGAGTTCCACGTTGGGCAAAAGAGTCCTGCATCGCAGCGGGTTGGACTAGATGACCCCTGTGGTCCCTTCCAGCTCTACAATTCTATGATCCTATGAAATCTGGAATAATAGTTGGCCTTTGGTTCTGTGCTAATAATCACTCGCTTGAAGATGGGTGTCTGCCCATCTACCCGGACCATTTTGAAAGAAGTGATCCCAAATTTAATGCATTTAAACATGGATTGTGTCGCCTGTGGCTGCCGTAGGAGTAAAAAGACAACTGTTTCCCAAATCCGATAGACAAGGCTCGTTAGGCCCCTGTTCAGCAAGGCACTTAAAAACGGTTCTCCTCTTATTCCTTGGCAGCATTCACAAGTGACATTTCCCGCACTAAAAAGCGTGCTTGGGAATCTCTTTGGACAGCAATGTAGGCTTCACACACAGCACGATCATCAGAACCAGGAAGTGCAAACCAGCAATCCTTGTTTGAGCATCACGTGAGCAATGTAAAACTGGGCAAGCCCCACTCCTGAATTACTTCTCTGAGCGCTAACTAAACAATTTTAAGGGACATTTAGGATGGGACAGGTCGGATTCTTCAGTTTATCTTCAATAAGGCCATTTCCCCATGGAGGGCTGGAAGTGGGCAACTCGGTGGTTCTCTGACCCCACTTCAAAGGAGTTTCGGAGCGGAGTGACTTAAAAGAGTCTCGGATGCGTTTGCTACCTTACGTCCATTTCAAGCTCTCGGTCAGGGCAAATATAGAGAATGAAAAATGGAAAGAAAAACCAAAACAAACCAAAACAACTAAGTCTCCTTGGCACCACGTTTCTTTTTCTGTGTTCTGTACTCTCCCATTACCAATGACCGGTCTCACCAATTTCTGCCATTTAAAACTATTTCTAAAACCCACTTCTTTGATGCCAGTATTGAGCAGACATCTTCTAAACGTGAGCCTAAAAAATTAAAAAAGTATTATTATTATTATTATTATTATTATTATTATTATTATTATTATTTTAAAACCTACCCTTCGTTCTGTGGCATAAACTACATTAGAGTGGTTCCTTTTTAAGGCCACGAAATGTCATCTTTTCTGTTTTCCTAATAAGACAGATTTGTTTGCTTAAAAACTCTCTGAAGCTGCAATCCAGTGTGCCCTGGGAGTAAGCTCCATTGAAGTCAGTGGGACTTGCTTCTGAGTAAACCAAGCGATTCATTGGTTTCGTGCCAGAAGAAGTCGAAAATTCTAAAGCCACTTAACACAGCAGAAAGAGCCTTACTTCCTAATTAATGCCCGAAGCTACCTGTGTTGGTAATTAAAATACAAAGGATCACAGGACAGAAGCAAAACCTTTGGCGAGGAGGAGTTTCGAGGTTGTGATTACTCACTGATGATAAATTCTCTTTCTTGGTAAAATATGGAAAGCTGTTGCCTCGTTGTATGTTGGTTCAACGAGTGGGTACTGAACAAAGTAGGCTGGCTCTGTTAATAAGCTTATATTTATATATTAATGTCGCTGCTTTTCTCACCGGCGGGGCAAGCGGGACGGGGGCGGGAGGCAAGCTTTGCGAACTGGAAATCTGCGAGAAACATGTGACACTGCTGCCATCTAGCGGCTGCATTTTTCTCTGTAGCGAATTCATAAATATTAAAGACACATTTCAGTCTTAGTTTAAAAAACAAAACCAAAAGGGGATTATTAGCGCGTGTAAGAAAGATCTCCGTCACGCCCTCATCGTTTGCTTATCTATTTCTTTGTTGGCTTTATATTTTGTCCTTCCTCCCAAAAAAGCCAAGGGAGGCACAAGAGATTGGGAGGATGCAAACCTCGAACAGAGGCTCATGCAGATGGACAACAGACAGGCAAATCTGAGAGCAGGTGATTTTGTTGCTTCTCTGCATCCAGAACGATTTAATGCTTCAATCTGGTGCGGAGAGATAGGCAGCATAGCCTGATCAGGAGGGACCAAGGAAAGAACAGTCAATTATGCAGAGATAGGATAGGCATCTTCTTGAGTGCTGGTGGCTCATAGAACTCACAGAATCATAGAGTTGGAAGGGACCCTGAGGATCATCTAGTCCAACCCCCTGCAGTGCAGGAATATGCAGCTGTCCCTTAACGGGAATCGAACCTGCAACCTTGGGGTTATCAGCTGTACACTCAAAGCAACTGAGCTATCCAGGATGTACAGCACACTGGTATCCCTCAGTAAACCATTCAGCAATTATTGGACTAGTGCAAACCAGATGTGTTATCATTATACTTCCCATCTTTGCATGCATTGAATTCAAAAGGTCTGTGTTTTCAGAGTGGAACTTTGAAGAGTTAAAATAATGAAAGCCAAGCTCCCTGATGCTTGAAACTGTCATCTTTACTGCTATTAGTTCCCTGTTCAAGACACAGTAGTTTTACACAAAGCCAGCATATCCCATTTCATCTGTTTGTACATTGCCTTTTCATGCTAGCATCCTTATCATCCTTCCTAACTGTCAGTCCCTAAGCTTCCCTCAGCTGTGACCTTTTTGTTTGTTTTTCATATATACACCTTATACAGCTCCTAGCACACTGCAGGCCTGCTCCAGTCCACAGAACTAGCACTTTTACAAGTGTCACATAATGTTCATTTTTGCACCTGCACAGAGTTAATTATTTGATGTGGCAGTACCTATTCTCTATAACTCCTCCTTGTCCATTGACGTTAGGTAGGCCCTTCACTGTATTCTTTCCTGCACCTACTAAATACGTTTTTTTTTAATGCAAGCCTACCAAAACATGTACTTTAAATTTTCTTAAGTAGATTTTAATAACTGGTTTTTGATTTGTTTTTTTACTTATATTCTGATGCATTTTAAAGTTAACTTGCTCTTAATGTTTGATTTAATCAGTATTTGCAATGAATATTTTATATAAACAGCTTACAGGCTAGAATAATAGATTATGAATCATAGGTTATGGGTTTATACATACATATATATATATCTATATATCTATATCTATATATACATAAAATATATATATACATACATATACATAAAATATATATATACATACATACATATACATAAAATTATACTTCATTTACTTGTTAGTTTACATTGGGAAATGGGAACATGGTACAGGTTAAAAGCTGGCAGATATGCTCATGCACCAAAATAACAGGAAAAGTTCATGCCAGCTTATAGTGGAGATGGGGAAAATGAAATTCTCTTCAACAGAATGCAGAACATCATATATGCTGGCAATAAGTTTATAGATAATGCCACAATCCTTCATCTCCACATCTGCATCCATTCCAGTTTTCTGGAATGATCATTGTGCTTAAAAGAACAAGGTCCCATCCCACTGAAACACTTGAGCTGAGAGATAAGCTCTTCTCTCTGTTGAAAAAAAAACCATGGGGGAAATATTTCTAATTCCAGGTAATATGAAAAACAGGATTGCAGAAACATTGCCTTGTACATTGCAATTATTGTTTTGTAATGAAGTTAGCATCATTTACCATTTCCCCCCCCTTACAGGTTGCCATGGGCTTTTTACATCTTGCTGAAATTATTTTTCTTTTCAAATTGAATTTCAGCTAGCTTTTTCTACATGACTTGTGTAATGAATAGGCAGTTGTTTTCGTTTTTAGCATTTAAAGTTCAGAGTTTACTCCCCTTCACTGAACCACTTGAGAGAGGGACAAGAGTATAGGTGAAAAACCTTTGGTCATCCAGATGTTGCTGGACTACAACTCCCATGGCTGAAGTTGATGGGAGTCAGAGACCATTTGGAGAAACACAAGTTGTCCATCCCTAAACTAGAGGCTGCGGACTGAAAGCAGAAACTGATGCAGGAAACTACCTCCCAATACACACATTAAGAAAGGGGCATGCCCCTGATTTCATTCCCTTTTGGATAATCAGAATACAGATTCTACACTTTGTGGAGCCTTGACATCTGAACTTGAAATTTCTTCAGGTAGGTCTTTTGCTGAACTCTGTGAGAAGTATGACCTACAGGTAAAGTACAGTATTATTCTAAAACAGTGTGTAGACTTACTAAAATGGATGCTGTAGAATTTATTGCTCACCTACATACGACATGCTCTTATCTTGTAGTGCATTTCCATACCAATGCACGAAGCATTATGTGATGATGATACTTCCTGATATTTTCACTTGCAGGCTGAAATATTTTTTGCAGCTTTGTAGATCTCTACAAAACCTTTTGTGATGATCCGTTGCAAATTAGAAGATCTGTGTTAGCAGCACCTAGACTACAGAATTCATTATAAAATGCCTGCCCAAGCAAACCACTCATGAGAATGTTTTATAATACTTCTTTAAGACTACGAAGGTCATGAAACAGTTTACAAACACAGAACCTTTACCTGAACAATTGGAAATGTTGAAGGAATGGAATGGTAGCAGGACTTGGACAAGCTACAACCCAAATGGGCAACTGAAGTTTCTATTAATATTAATAGAATTAATATTAATATTACTATTTTCACACAAGACTAGTTTTGAATGGTTACATTTTAATATAGCCACCAAACATGGCTCTTCTGTAGTTTCTACAAAACTGTAATATCTACAAAACTGTGAAAACTGTGACTTTTCAAATTGTACTTCCCCAATTTTTTTCATTCATATTGGAAAGATTTGCTTTGACTTCTGTAATAATTAATGGGATAAAATGAATCCTTAACAAAGACATACATACAAATGTGTCAAGACTGGAATACAGAAGGAAGATCAGTGGGAGATCATAGCAGCCATTAATTCTTACAAGCTGGAAGAAAAGACTGTAGCAGGAGGTATTTGGCTCGGAGAGATTAAAACAACCGGGCCCTGAAAGGCAATGTTTTTACAAGATTGGAAGCTGTGAAACTGCAGAAGGCCAGCTAGTATATCCAGTGAATAAGTCTCCCTGCTTGATTTTAGGGTATAACTTAATAATGTTTTCTTATAGCCAATACTAATATGTAATTCAGGGTCACTCTATTCCTGCTTTGTAATTAGACAATGTTTATTGACCTCCAAAAAATGATGGAATCCTCTCTTAGCGCTAAGCACTCTTACCTGGTTGCCATACCTGAACCCTTTGTGAGGAGGAAGTTGTGGCCACCATTCTCTCAATAACACACAACTAGCTGGAAATAAAGCTGATGGGTATTTTTTTTAAGGTGGTTGTGGTCTTCTCAAAAGTGTGTCATTCAAACAGGTTTTTTGAATGCAGTTTTACCAACACAGTTCAAGCATTATTTTTATACAAGAGAAAATGGAAAATCTTCTATAGCAACAATTCCAACCCACTAAATATAACTAAATATATTGCCTCCTGTTCCCCCTCTCTCCAGAAAAACATACTTTCTGCCTCTGGTTTGTTTTGTTTGGTGTGGTCCAAGCCACTCATGACCTGGGAAAATACCATCTAGGAGTACTTTGACCCTTGGTAAATGAAGTCTTCTTTTGTCACAACATTAAGTTTTTCAAATTACCTTCAGTCTCCTCTTGAAACAACAATATTTAGTCAACTAGTATGACCAGGATGTAAGCAATATTCGACTTCTAAGAAAGAAACAAGTGCTGAAATCACTGGAATTTAAATGCAAATGCATTAACTTGTAAAAGTACAAAAATATATAGTCAAGGCAATAAAAATAAGTGAAAATGAATTCTTCCTTTTACACTCTCTCCTTTAAATGTACTTAGTTAAACAAGCACAATGAAATGATTGATAAACAATGCAAGTCATTTAAATGAAATCCAGATAGGGATCAGCACCATGGTTAGTTCCTGTTTTCTGACTTATGTGTTTTCCAGGAAAGCATGGCTAGTAGGAATCAGTGTGAGACTCTCTCCACATCTTCCTGGCAACAACACTTCTTGGTGTGACCCATCAAAGGAAGCAACAACTCTCTTCTGAAATGTTTGGAGACATCTCCTCCTCTTCTGCCAAAGCAGCAAAAATGCAGTCCTCATTTTTCACAGAGGAATATCTTTTAAATGCTTGTGAGTTTTTTGCCCATCCTTAGCTTAAAATATCTCAGTAGCTTGCAAAATTCTAGAGTTCATGGAAATCTCTTCTAGACAGAATGTCAGGGAGTCCCCTAAAATATTTTGGCTTAGAGCTAATTCCAGTCTTTTTTCCATGGCCTCAAATGTCTAATTTCCCAAGCAAATTTTGACCACAGCCCGCCAGAAAGAGTATCTTGGACTCTCTCCACTTTCCAACTGAGGTTACAATTACTATGCAAAGACTGGATTTGATTGTGGGTGCAGTAGGGGGCCAAGAATACACATTTCATTTGTCTTATTTCATAATCCATCCTGGAAATGGGGGTATTTATATTTCTGATATGGAGAGTTTTGATTGTAGAGAAAGCCTGCACACCATGATTGTAAATTTAGGTTTGCACACAGGTAGTTGATTATCCAGTGCTTTGGTGTGTGCTGGTTACTTTTCATTTATCACATTCCTTTGCCTCCTGTGAAGGGTGTTATATAACACCCACAAAATTTATGGAATATAGAGCATCCCTTGATCAAATACATGGTGCTATTAACTGTACATCACAAGGTGTTTTCATTCTTTCTCCCCCCAGGGATGCAAGTCATTATGTACACTTATTCCACCTATATTTACTCCATAGCTATTCAATACTTTGTCAGCTCTGCCACTGCCCCTAGCAAAATGTCAATTTGACTTATGCAGTGTCATTTCCCTCCTTCTTGATGTTTCCCTCGCCAGTTGTCTTTCATTTGGCCCATGCTTCCTTCCAATATCATGTTGGCAACATTTACACAAACAGCAGGAGTAGTGGGTAGTAATATCAGATCATCACCAAAAGTCCATTTTTGTTGTTGTTGTTGTTCCTATATGAGAAGAAGAAGAGTTTGGATTTGATATCCCACTTTATCACTACCCGAAGGAGTCTCAAAGCGGCTAACATTCTCCTTTCCCTTCCTCCCCCACAACAAACACTCTGTGAGGTGAGTGAGGCTGAGAGACTTCAAAGAAGTGTGACTAGCCCAAGGTCACCCAGCAGCTGCATGTGGAGGAGCGGGGACGCGAACCCGGTTCCCCGGATTACGAGTCTACCGCTCTTAACCACTACACCACACTGGCTCTATGAGCAGTTGTGGGCCGCATTTAAAACATACAAGTTTAAAACACACACTGTTTTATCCTGTGTTGGGAAGATCAATGGTCATACCAGCACTCTGTTTTGGTGTGCAGCCAGATGCTCACATTTTGAAGCACATAAGCAGCAATGCTTCCTCTTCTCTCCCAGTGCAGAGAGGAACCCCCAACTGCTCTGGAGGGTCCCCCAACCCTCTTGATTTTGAGAGTGGAGGGGCATGCAGGGAAGAGGAGATGCAGGAGGAACCTGTACAAAAATAAAAACCCTCCATGCCACTTACAATGAACCTCTTTGAACCAGTGGAATTCTTGTTGTTCTTGGCCCGATCTGCTTTTCGTTGCACATGAGCATTTACTAATATTGCATCAACATTGAAAGGTTTGTGCTGCTAATCTAATCTTGGGACAAGCATGGCTTTCCTTGGTTTGGATTTATATGCTTTTGTTTGCAATTAGTAGACATGGTGAGTGTTGCATGCATAGCTAAGTCTTATGGTGTTTGTTATGGGTTTCTCAAGCCAAGAACTAACACCATGATTTGGACCACAGAATAAACAAGAAACACTATCACTGTAAAGGGGAATGTTCTTTCAGTGATATATTACTCTGGCTTATAGAGAACAGTGCCCTACATGAGAATGGTGATAATTGATAGGATAATTGAGTTCTTCATAAGTGTATATATATATATATATATATATATATATATATATATATATGCTGCCACATTTTCTATAGACAGCCGTCAAATAGATGTGGTGTTTCTGGTTCAATAGAGTATGCATGGAACAGTTAGGATTCTCTTCCGCCTACACTCTGGACTCCCTTTTAAAATGCCCATACTCCACAGATAAGCTGTTTGGTAGGAAGGGGAGAGGGAATAAATCTGCCCTAATATTGAATTTGTGGCGCTACAGACTTTTAAAAAAATAAAAAAAGCTAAATGCATGCTGGATAATGCTGGGGAACTTGTTGTCCAGTACTCATTTGAATTCATTATTTCCTTTCTAAAGCTCCCTGGAAAAGGAAACAGAAGTCTTGTTTGCAGGTGAAGAAAACTTTTAAGAAACTGAAGAGCACAGTACTACACAATATCCACTACAGATGTGTTGGGAAGGCCTATAGTCCTTAAAAGCAGTGGTCTTGGAGAGAAAGGGGATGGATTTTTGCCATCCAAGGTTGTTGGAAAACTGGCATTTCTACTATGGGTTTTATACCACAAAGGAGGAAAGCCAGGGACACAAAAGATGGAGGCTGGGGAGAGGAACCTGCAGATCATCAGCAGCACTGAGATAGTTGGCTGATAAAGGAGACATTTGTGGTATTCAACTGAGTTTTACTCAGAGTAAAGGTAAAGGTAAAGGGACCCCTGACCATTAGGTCCAGTCGTGTCCGACTCTGGGGTTGCGGCGCTCATCTCGCTTTATTGGCCGAGAGCCGGCGTACAGCTTCCGGGACATGTGGCCAGCATGACAAAGCCGCTTCTGGCGAACCAGAGCAGCGCACAGAAACGCTGTTTACCCTCCCGCCAGAGCGGTTCCTATTTATCTACTTGCACTTTGACGTGCTTTCGAACTGCTAGGTGGGCAGGAGCTGGGACCGAGCAACGGGAGCTCACCCCGTCGCAGGGATTCGAACCGCTGACCTTTTGATCAACAAGCCCTAGGCTCTGTGGTTTAACCCACAGCGCCACCTGTGTCCCTTTACTCAGAGTAGACCCATTGAAATTAATGGACTTAGTCATGTGCTTTAATTTCCATGGTTCTACTCTTAAGTAACAGGGACGCTGGTGGTGCTGTGGTCTAAACCACAGAGTCTAGGGCTTGCTGATCAGAAGGTCGGCGGTTCGAATCCCCACGACGGGGTGAGCTCCCGTTGCTCGGTCCCTGCTCCTACCCACCTAGCAGTTTGAAAGCACATCAAAGTGCAAGTAGATTAATAGGTACCGCTCTGGTGAGAAGGTAAACGGCATTTCCGTGCGCTGCTCTGGTTCGCCAGAAGCGGCTTTGTCATGCTGGCCACATGACCCGGAAGCTGTCAGGGAACAAACGCCGGCTCCCTCAGCCTATAGAGCGAGATGAGCGCCGCAACTCCAGAGTCATCCGCGACTGGACTTAACGGTCAGGGGTTCCTTTACCTTTACCTTTACTCTTAAGTAAAATTTAGTTGAATACCACCCTTCCTCTATTGTGATTAGCAGATTGCGTTCAGGATTTTACAACCAGCTGGCTATGGTGTGACTGGTGTTGGGGAAATCCCATAATATTTCCTATGCTACTTTGACTATAATGTCACTGCCACTGGGTGTAAACATTTCTGAACCCTGAGGATGCTTAGCTTTGGACTTCTCATGGAGTACAAACACTATCACATTACGAAGATCAATCAAACTCTGCAGAGCCCAGATCTTCACGTAGACTCTCACCAAGTTCATGAAGACCACCACTTGACCATATCTTTGCTAGTCAATTGACCAATGGGGCTGGTAAGAACTTCATCCTGAGTGCCAATGTACATTTCCACCCCCACCCTTGGAACTTAACTTGAAGGAAGGGGATGCAACTAGGTATTTTATCTGGTCTCGCAAGCTTTATGTCTGAATACATTTTCATTGCTTTCTTTGCAATTTAACATCTGTGGCAATTTAAAGACTTTACTTAAAGAAGTAAAATGTTGGTGCAAGACAAACAGAGGTTGGAGAGAAAAGGAAAGAATTGCTTGTGAGTTTTTGTTGTTGTTGTCTCTTGGAAAATCTAGATTTCCAAGTATCTCAAAGAAGCGTTTGTCAAGAGCCGCTCACGAGTTTTATAAGGGCAAGTTAAGTAACGGTGGGAGGAAAAACGAGGCACACAAAAGATCAAGATCAGAAAGATCAAGTAGGATGTTGACAGGATAAACATATAACTACTGTCATACCCTATTCCTGCAAAATACCAATGTGGAAGTAGAAGCCCCCAGCTACGTAGGAGTATTAAATAAGCTAAAGAAGCATCTCCGTTTTGATTTTGGGTGTTCTGACTTTACTCCAGTAGTTTATTTCCCAACACTCAGTAGGTGGGAGTTAGGTTCGAAGTCAACACAATTCATCTTTCTCAGTTTTGTACGGGAGAATACTTCTGTGTCGTGAAGCATGCAGCCTTTCTAGTCACAGTTTGCAACGTTATCAGGATAATAATTTAATTTCCTTAAAGAGCAGTCCCTTGGACCCATCTCTTTCAATCTGACTCCCCCAATGAAAATTGTGTCTGACAGATAGAGAGCTGAGATATCGGCTACAATATCCTCACCCTAGGTACTTGCTCAAAACATTTCCTTTTCAGACCCCTCGCATTCCTCAGAAGAAACATTATATGGTAACTCTAACTGGCACATCAGAAGGATCACATGAGAGAGCATTTACGCAGTTAGGTTTTTTTATTATTTAAAAGAAGAAAATATTTTCAAAGGATCTTGCAGTAACACGAGGGGCTTGGGTCAAAGGCAGATGAAAAGCAGCAAAGGGTTCAATGGTTTTGTGCTCCATTTTGAAGTGCTGTGAAGCCCACTTCGGCTCTGTGTTTATTCAGATGTACGTCCCATTGACTTCAATAAGCCTAACTCCAAAGTGTGTGTACATAAGACTGCCGTGTTGATATGCATACGCTAGGGCTGGCATCTGCTTCAGTGACTGAGATGAGGAAAATGGGGGGAGGGGTGTCGCTCAGTGATGCAGCCTCTGCTTTCCATGGAGAAGGTCCCAGGTTCAGTCAGTGTAGACAATAGTGAGACAGGGGAACTAATGGTCTGATTCGGTAGAAGGGAGCTTTCTGTGTTCCTATGGCTCCAAAAATGCATCCTCGAGGGGAAACTGCAATGAATTTTGGAACAATTCTACCAGCTTGAATACCTGTTGAATTTTGGGGGGTAGGGATGAGAAGACAAGGTAGAATAAAACACAAGGTAGAATAAAACACAAGAAGACAAGGTAGAATAAAACACAATGCTGTGTCTTCCTTGAGCACTGAGACATTGTAATTGTAGACCACAAGCTGGGTATGTTTAGCCTGGAAAAGAGAAGACTGAGAGTAAGAGCTGTTCAACAGTGAAACAGACTCCCTTGGGAAATTGTGTACTCTCCTCCCTTGGAGACTTTCAAGCAGAGGTTGGACAGCCGTCAGTCATGAATACTTTAGTTGAGATTCCTGTATTGCAAGGGGTTGGCCTAGATGTCCCTCAGGGTCCCATCCAGGGCCAAGAGCCCTGCTCAGTGCTAAGAACCACATGGAAGGCCTAGGTCATCAGCTGGCCCATACCCTGCAGGCCCTGGGCCACACCAGGAAGGACTGCTGCAATTTCTCAGCAACTCTAGGTCAACTGCCTTAAGTAGTGGAGGTGGCAAAGTTGGCTATCCGAGCTGTGTCAGCCATGGGGGACCAGAGCCCTTGTTCCCCTTCCCACCTGCAACACAGGTGAAGCTCCCAAGCGCTGTCCAAATGTGGTCTCCTCAGGAGTTCATGGCTGCAGTGCTCCTTCCTGGGTAGACTCCCCTCTGTCCCCACCCTGCCAGGTGGCTGCCTGCCTCCTTGCAGCAGGAGGGGATGCCAGCAGCAGTCCAGACCCTGTTTCTCTTGTCCACATATACAGTGCCGTTGCGAGGGGCGGGGGCGGAGCGCCCCGGGTTCCAGGGGAGGGGGGGTGACACTTGGGCCACCCCCCCACCGGCGGGCCCTGAGCAAGCTGCGGAGCGAGGCTGCTCCGCCCTGCGGCCCATCTGGGGCCCGCCCGCCGGCGCTGCTGCGCGCGATAGGCGGCTCGTGGGGCTGCCCCGCCCCTGCTGCTTTTCACGTAGCAGCTCGCAAGGTCGCCGTAGGAGCAGCGGCGGCCTGGCAGCGGAGTGCGCATGCACGGCATTTCGCGCATGCACAGTCCGCCGTGACGTTGCGTCGTGACGTCACAACGCAACATCACAATGCCCCGCCCCCAGGGGGTGCCTCTGTTCACCGCCCCAGGTGGCAAGGAGGCTTCCTCCGCCCCTGCACATATAGAACTGAGTGAGAGAGAGAGAGAGGTGGAGGAGAGAGAGACCGAGACAGACCGACCAGGGGCTACCTGCAATTTGTTTTCATCTCACTGTTTCCCCAGAGCTTGCTTGTCTATGGGACGGTGGGAAAGAGACACTGAGCAGAATTCAACCTTATGCTATTATGATCTTTCTGCCCATGCAAGCATTTCTTCTTGCCAGATGGAATGATTTCCCATCTCTCCCCACCTCCATGTTCTCTGCACTGTTCTGAGGGTTCTCTCCCAACCCTCTAGAGCGTCCTGCTAGTGCAATCCTTCCCACAGTACAGAATCATCAGTTAGTTCTACTTTACAGCAAGCATTTCCCCGTCCCTTGGTTATTGTTATCATTGTTATTTATTCAATTTATGTACTGCCCTTTATCAAAAGATCTCATGGCGGCGTACAACATTAGAAACACATTGCAAAATATCAGTGATAAAAACATAGTAAAAAGCCTACTGACAGACAGCCTAATAGCAAAATAATCATAATAAAAACAGTCCTGTCCCTCACACTTTCACAGATTATGGGTGGGGTGCTTTGCCCTTGTCTGTCAGCTATGGGGGTAAAGTGGGACTTATCTGCAGAAAGGATTGAGCATATCATCTGTATGGGAGATGCTTTTCCCCACTGCAGGGGTAGAGGCAAAGGGTGTTTGTGAAATATAATTCGGACAAGATACATCTTGGCTGGCAAAACAGCTGAACTGGCAGAGTATTCTGCCAGCATATCCGGGCAGTTCTGCTGGTATATTTTTTCATGCCAGCTGCGTATCTCAACTTCCACTAGCATAGTGGAGTTCGTGCACACATCTTTTAACATGTAGATATTTTGCTTGGGGCTCATCAGCTTTACCATGGTAGACAGGTGCTCTCATTATTCAAATAGACTCAGCAGAGATTTTTCAAAGATTAAGTATTTGGCAAAAGATTAAACAAACCTTCTTTTCCATATGCAAATACAGTTGAAATATGAATAGCAGACAGGGATTTATACATATATATAGATAGATGAATTTTGGGCAATGTAATAAGATTGTCCTTGCAGTTGATATTAAAAAGTATTTGGATGAAATTCTTGGAAAACTATTTGTGTCTCTTTGATCTAATGATTTAACCCTAATGAGCTATCATTCTGTTTTAGTTCGTAAACATCTTTGTTCATAGATGGCTATAGACAAAGTACAGAAGAGTTCTGTTGAAGAAATTACTTTCGTATCACCTTTACCAAAGAAGATATATGGGGGGGGGATAGTAATCAGAAGGTCAGTGTTGTTGTATATTTAGATATTTAAAAGTATTTTCCCCTGGAATATAAGGTTCCCAAGACAGGTTATAATTAATATTCAAACAATCATTTGATAAAGTGTCACAAAAATTAAGAATCAACATACTAATAAGAACAGGTGCTGCAGAATTAATCAAATGCCCCAGCATACCTATAAAAAAAGGAACAGTGTTTTAACCTGTTACCTAACATACCGTTACCACTGCCAATTAGTTGAAGGGAAACAAAAATGGAGCAGCAGCCATACCTTCCATCCCCTCCAAAGTGGACAAAGGACAAACTCCTTTGGTGCCACCCTTTGGATGGTGATACTTTAATGGTGACCCACCCACAGCAAGGCAATTGAACCATAGTTAAGACCATTAGAAATGCTTAATAACAGAGCATTAATATTCCTAGTGTGTGTTGTTGTTTTAGGTCAATCTACAGCTTTGAACAGGAGTTGGTAAAAATGTGATGATGTGTTTTGCTAAAGGCATTTCTAGTACACAATGCCAACATTACTGTGCATCTTGTGATAAAATGCCTTTTACTCCACAGTTTTATCTTGGGGGTTGTTGTTGCCTTCCTTATTGTGTTGGCATGTTTTTGCTTTGCACTTTGTCTGTACTTGGAAGCTTGCCTAAGAGTTGGGTCAATTTGGAAGAGAGGCAGAACTCTGTAGATGTTAAGTTCATTGTGATATTTCAGTAGCTGGCTGGGAGGGTCACAAGGATCCACGCAGGCAGTTGCCGTTGGCATCTCTCAAGACACAAGGGAGTGCATCTCCAAAGGCAAAGTCAAACTGCTGGAGAACCACAGCACCGGCTGTGGCTGCAGAGACCAGTAACTCATAACTGCTGCCACCCACACTGTCCTTGCTACACTAGCAGCACCAAAGTGACCTTCCTGGGGCACAAGTCTGGAAGTGTGTATGGAGGTCTTGGGCTACCCAGATGACAATACTCTCAGCCTCGCTGATGTGGCTCAAAGGAAAGCGGAGCAATAAATCTGGCACCAGCTTGGCTGCAGCAGTTGCTGGAACTCCTTCCAGCAAACAGGATGCCACCGAACCATCTTAAGGACTCCACTCTGGATTTGTGTAGGGTTTACTCCTCAGCTATTCTTCTCCTAAAGATGTCCCACAAGGCAGTGGGTACAGATTTTTCCTTGGGGTTTACTCTTGAAGCCCTTTCTCACAAATAAGTATAGCTGTAAGGTAGCAGAGGTAATCTCAGAGGTATGCAGACTGCTGGATAAGAATTTCCCAGGAGACCCCCTCCAACAGATGTTCCTGGATGCTCATCTTCCTGGGCTTTACTGTGTTGGGTCAGCTATGAGAGGCAAGGGGAAGCAATCCTTTTCGTTAGAGAGAGGCACAGTCATATACATGGACAAAGGCATCAAAAAGCAGCTGAATGCTGTGAACATGACTCCAGAGTTAAAAGGTCTTCATTGGCTCCTGGTTTGTTCCTGAACTCTGTTCATGGTGCTGACATTGACCTTTTTAAAGCCCTACGTGGCCTCAGGCTGGGATATCTATACAACTGTGTCAACCTGCCTGTCAACTCAGATGTTTATCAGAGGGCCTTTTCTGTTCATCTTTGTCTTCTGAAGACAGGCAGGTGATTAACAGAGAGAGTTTTTCCCCCAGTTGGATGTCAAAACATGGAATGTTCCATCAGGTCCCTTCATTACTATACATTACGCACCTTGCAAAATCCATCCTGCTTTGGTGTGCCTTTAGTTGCTCTTCTGGCTAGCTTTGCTTGAAATATATTCAGGAAATGCCACAGCATCCTGGCAGACAACATGGTTTTCATTCCAGGCAGGGCTGGAAAAGATCTCTGTCTGAAACCCTGGAGAGCTTCTGCCAGGCAGAAGTGGACAACGTTGTACAGTGGGTTGCATTTCAGCCATCCAGAAGTCAGAGGTCTCTACACACACATCTCCCCATCTCTTTTAGCATCTTCATCTGCAGTCATAAGCCCATTTACTAAGAGCCATCCTCATCAAATTCATTAGGACTTCTGAATAGTCATGGGATTGGTTAGAATTGCATTGTTAGCGCATGCTAGCACCATCCTATGTATGTTTACCTGACGGAAAGCCCCACTGTCTTCTGTGACCATGTAAGATCATCTGAACCAGAAAGAACCATGGGAAATAGCTGTAACTCAATGACAGAGCATCAGCTTTTTATCCAGAAAATCCCAGGTGAAATCCTTGGCATATCTAGTTAGGACTGGGAATGTCACCTGTCTGAAATTCTGGAAATTCATAGCCATTAAGGGACTACAAAATTGTTCTAGATGGACCCTATGGTTTGACTCAGTATAGGGCAGCTTCCCAGGTTCTTAATTTTGTTTAGGATTACAGCCTGTGTTACATCAGTTTGCTTTCAGAGTGTCAGGCTTGTTTGCTTTGTTTTTACCCTGCTCTCAGTTGTTAAAACAGAGAGAGAAAGAGAGTTATAAATCAAAGGGCACACTCAGAACCAGCTAAAGAAAGGAACTTATTGATGACTGTAAATCACATCTGCATGAGTCAATGGAAGGCTAAGGAAATAAATCTAAAGGAGTCCAAATTGGTATGGCATCCATATTGATTGTGTTGGAAATAAATGCACATTAAACGGTGACTTAGAAATTTAGCAACAACAAACAACAAAAATTACCAAGCAACTCAGGTTTTGGCCCGCATTCAACAATGACCTGAAAATTGCTAGTAAGATAAAGAACAGCTGTGCCTTCATAAAATAAATTCCAAACAAGGGGAAACAGCCTGTCAATCAGGTTAGTGCGAAAATTAGCATCTTTTTCTCCCTGTTCTCCCTGTTGTCTCTTCTAATGCATGTTCAGTACTTGTAGTGCATGTTTTGTACCAAAGGCAGCACTGATGAGATTCCGTTCATAATACAGGATGCAGTTAGGAACAGGTTGCTGTTGTTCCATCCTGAGATCTCAGTGTATAAATAAAATTTGCTTGCAGTGCAAATTGCTGCATTATCCTTCTTTCATTTATTGCCTCAGAACTGTTGATAGAGCCACAGATCTTACTTATTTTATTTCAGCAATGTATGCACCACTTCGTGCGGTAGTCTCAAAGCAGTAAGGCTAGAAAGTTAGAATAAACTGAAACTAAAACTGTGAAATCAGAAAACTTACTCAAAATGTCTGCTGAAATAAAGGAATAATAGTTTTTTTTAAAAAAAAATATTTAGCAGTGCTAGAAGTTCAACAGGGAGAGTACATGTCAGAACTCAGCTGGGAAGGATTTCCAGAGAATTGGGCCCACGATCCCACTGTCTGGGCCATGGGGGAATTTCCAATGCTGCAGGCCCACTTAACATCCTTCTGCAGAGATGGGACTGAGTTGCCTATATTGACCATTTCTGCTGGTCTTTGACCTGAGACAAATGTTGCACTCATTGATCTGATAGCCCCCTCTCCTCCACCAAATTGCTGGTTCACTTCCCTCCCTGAAGCTGAAAACTTTGGAAACCTATTGTTGAGAGCTTCAACTGAAACATCTATGAACACACTGCAATATAGTATTGCAGCAGTTCACCGATCACTATCAGAGGGCTTGCCAATATCATAAAACTATTTAGCAATATTCATGAGATGCTGTATTCAAATTGGCAAAGGTACCCTTATATAGTGGGAGGGGGGATATGCAATCGTTTGCAGAACTGACAGAGAAGTGCATTATTTGGTTCTCTGTGAATTCTGCAAACTATTGCATTTTTTGTTTTTGTTTTTTGCATATTTCATATGCCTACAGTCTCTCATGCAACCCACTGGTACACCAAGTAAAATTTTCTCTTATATTGCTAATGTAAACATTGTAAAGCCACAGTAAGGAGTCAGGCTTTTTAGACTCAAAGAGGAAGACTTCCTCCGTATGAAAGAATGGAGGAATGATCTTAGGCCTTCACAAGCAGAGAGGATAAATATTAGCTGCACCGTGCACTCTTGCTCTTAATGTAAAGCTACAGTGAAAAGTTACATTCTTTCGTCTGTCCTGAATCTTCCAACATTCGGCTTCATTGAATGTCCCTGAGTTCTAGTGTTATGACTGAGAAGACCGCAAATACATCGTCTCTGCCTACGAGTGCCTGTTGTTGCTCTCAGGGCTTTGCAAGCAGAAAGGGCTTTCTGACTTGCATCAACAGTACTCTAACACTGTGTGTGTATGGTTGTGTGTGCAACGCCGCTGCACAACACACAGAGAACACAGTAAATTGCGCACAAAACCTTAGGACAGGCATAGGCAAACTCCAGCCCTCCAGATATTTGGGACTACAATTCCCATCATCCCTGACCACTGGTCCTGTTAGCTAGGGATGATGAGAATTGTAGTCCCAAACATCTGGAGGGTTGGAGTTTGCCTATGCCTGCCTTAGGAAAAAAAAGAACGATCACTGGTGGGTAGGTGCTCATAGTTGAGTAGCGATATGAACCCTAGTCTCTCAGGTCCTAGGTGGAATCTACACACATATAAGAAATGCTGTGAAAATGTTATTGTTTTGTTTCGCTTTTTTAAAAAAAAACCTTTTGAAAAATATATTGAATTTGCCATAGCTCACCATCGTCATCTAGTGTCACATTTGTATATTGAACTCTACAACACATTTATTTATGTTTTATTTGCAGCTGTATAGCTGAGCCCCTAGTCTAACACCCTAACCACTACACCACACTGTCTCACAGGTGTCAAACTCTGGGTGTAAAGACTGGGAGCCATTTAAGTTGTACCTGCAGAAACAATGAAAAGAAATGGACTCACTAGCAGGATTTGAGTAAACAAAATTAACAACACGAATACAGAATTTACAAAGATGGTGGTAAAATGGTAAGAACATAACAATAATGAATTTAAAGAATTTTATATTAAGATATAATAAAGCAAGCAGGAGAAGTTGATATGTAAAAAACCAGAAGAGGAAGTTGAGGGAAGTCACTGGGGGTGAGGAGGGGAATATATGGGAATCGTTTTTTTCTTTTGTGATATGATATGATGTTATTACGATAAAAATGTAAAACTTAATAAAATTATTTTTTTAAAAAAAACAACAACTCTGGGTGTGGCTCACTTCCAGAAACTAAACTTCATCATTTTCTCCTTTAAAAAAAAAATACTGTTATTAGACAGAAAGTACAAATGGGAAAAGATCCAGAAAGACTAAGCTTTATGGATTCAGCATTGTTTCTGTACCTAACTGTGCCTGCCGTTAAAAGAATTAACAGGAGCATGTCAAGTGCAGGGCATATAAGCAAGCCCATTAATTTGACAAAGAGCCAATGTCAGGGTTAAAAGGTAAAGAAAACAAAACCCTTAAGGGTTGTTACCTGCCACTTTCAGATGTTGCAGCAAGCCCATAAAATGTTATGAAATAGCTTGGGGAAGGAATGCAATACATCATTTGAAAAAGCCAGGCAAATTATATAAAAGTATGCTTGCTTTGTGAACAACAGCGACAACAACGCTAAGAGCCTTAAATGATTCAACAGAGTGGTAATCAAGTCAAAGCTCATCATCTGCAGGTAGAGAAATCGATCAGCACAGGTCAGGCATGGGAAATGTTTGGCCCTCCAGATGTTGCCAAACTACAGCTTCCATAAGTCCTAAAAGATGGCCAATGGCCAGGGGTGATGGGAGATGATGTTCCACAATATCTGGAGGGCTCCCCCACAAATGACATATGTGATCTAACCAGCTCACACATAATCTATGCTTTCTGGTAGGGGAATCTGTCTGTTGTGGTTCTTCTGCACTAGCAATGGGGAACCAGTATCCTTGCAGAAGTTGTTGGGCTCTGAACTCCCATCAGGTCCAGCAAGCATGACCAATGGTCAGGGACAGCGGCAGTTGCATTCCAGCAACATCTAGAGATCACAGTAATGAAAACTTTAGGCTTTACTGGCACAAAGATGGAAGCAAGAAGAATTACCGACAAAAGAAGAATGGCAGATGAAGTTAATGGACTATGCAGAATTGGATAAAATGGCAGGAAGAATTCGAAACCGACGGGACCAGGAATTTCTAAAAGATTGAACTAAATTTGAGATATATCTGAAAGATAACTGTAAACAACAAATCACGCTAATAGGCTTGCAAGAAGTTTTGTGAGGTTAAGTTTAAGAAATATTACAGAAATAATTTTGGATAATAATATTTGAATTTGATTATTAAAAGTAATAGTGGAGTATGAAATACAAGAGGAAGTTAAGAAAAGTGAAAATCCTGAGAAGTGGTTGGTGGAAGTCAGTAAACTTGTATAACATATGAATGTTAAATGTTATTTAAGAATGTATGTAAAAATCTTTAATAAAAAATTATATATATATAAAAAGAAAACTTTACGCTTTACAAATTCTAGACGGACTTCCCAAACTGTTCCTCATTCTTTCTAGAATGTAGAAAGCGTCCTCGAGAGTTTGACACCTCCCCCCCAAAAAGCCCTTTAAAATCAAGTTGTCATTTGTGCAGTGTTTTTTGCCTAAATTATTCAGTTAAGATCAAAGCTGTATTGTATCATACTTGTGTCAGAGAAAACATTTGCACTGATTGGATGAGCTAGTGAGATGATTAAGTTTAGGGCCAAGTTGAAAGTCTTCCGTGTCCATTTTTTTTACATCCTTTTGATGGCTTGTTAAAACAGTTTTGGTTCATTGTTGGCAGGAAGGTAAGCAGAGAGAAAGAAAGAAACAAGGGGGTATGAGCATTGTGGAATGCTACCTAGAGTAAAGCTTCCAGCTTTTCTTTTCTTTTCTCCATTGGAAGAGGGGTTAGGTGAGACAAAGGGAAAGAAAGAAGAAATGACATTTGCAGAGGGTATGTAGAAAAAAAGGTAAAGGACCCCTGGATGGTTAAGTCCAGTCAAAGGCAACTATGGGGGTGCGGTGCTCATCTCGCTTTCAGGCCGAGGGAGCCGTTGTTTGTCCACAGTCAGCTTTCCGGGATATGTGGCCAGCATGACTAAACAGCTTCTGGCGCAACGGAACACTGTGACAGAAACGAGCGCATGGAAATGCCATTTAACTTCCTGCTGCAGTGGTACCTATTTGTCTATTTGCACTGGTGTGCTTTCAAACTGCTAGGTTGGCAGGAGTTGGGACAGAGCAACGGGAGCTCACTCCGTTGTGGGGATTCGAACCGCTGACCTTCCGATCAGCAAGCCCAAGAGGCTCAGTGGTTTAGACCACAGTGCCACCCGTGTCCCTGTAGGAATAAAACTATTAATCGGCTTGGAGGCATACTGAGATATCTGGTACTGGCAGCAGCGTATTTGGTGGGAGACTGTTCTGTTCCATTTTTTAAAAGTATTGATCCGTCAGTACTGGTGGCAACAGAGTTGCAATCAATTCTCTCACAATGCCTCTATCTGAATAATGCTGTATAGCATATATAGCTGTATATAGTGTCATTCCAGGGTCCGTGCTGATAAAAATATATATATTGTGACTCCTCCCCCGCTTCCTCCCCCCCCCCAAAGCCTTCCACTGTCACTTCTTGTCTTGGTAAGCCACATCCCATCTCTAAGTAAAAATGGCTGACAAAAGTCATTGGGCAGCATCGTGTGAATATATGATTGTCCAAAATACCATAGATAGGAACACTCAAAAAACCAAATTATTGCACATAGCTGCAGGAATAATTCTGTTGATTCTTGTCTTGATGCCATTGTTTGGGGGAGGAATGTAAGGTTCTTAGAATACCATGAACAAAATAATTTCTTAGATCAGACTATTAATAATGATAGCAAAACTAGTTTTATCTGAGACTGTTGGGATGAAGCAAAGCACACAGCGCTTAAAGAGATTGCGGGGTGAATATAAGCATTCTCAAATGGGAGAAGTACTTATAGACTATAAAGTAACTGAAAGCCATTCAGGGAATTTATCAAGTATTGAAAATAGGCCATCTACGCAGGTTTGTTAAAAAAAAAGAAAAAAAGATTAGCTTCCTCTAACTCTAGCCTTAGCTGCTTCCTGCATTTATCTTTCTGGAGATGTTGTGTGTGTGTGTGTGTGTGTGTGTGTGTGTGTGCCCGTGCGCATTTAATTCAAAGTATAAAAATAGCTGAGAGGATGGAATCTGAGTGATATCTTTCAACACAAACATAGTAGAATCAAGGGAAAGGGAAAACAAGAAAATGGTAGCCCAAATGCATTTTAGACTTTGTATGAAACTCTGAGAAGCCTCTCACAATCCATTGATTCCATACCTTTCAACATCCCTCAGATGAAAATAGGGACATGAAATAAGGGTGGTGGGGACTGAGGAAGCTGTTGAGAGTCAGTGTGGTATAGTGGTTAAGAGCGGTAGACTTGCAATCTGGTGAACCGGGTTTGCGTCTCCGCTCCTCCACATGCAGCTGCTGGGTGACCTTGGGCTAGTCACACTTCTCTCTGAAGTCTCTCAGCCCCACTCACCTCACAAAGTGTTTGTTGTGGGGGAGGAAGGGAAAGGAGAATGTTAGCCGCTTTGAGACTCCTTCGGGTAGTGATAAAGCGGGATATCAAATCCAAACTCTTCTTCTTCTTCGGGGATGGGGAGGAAAGGCATACCAGCTTACATTATAGGATTGATTGGCATCTTTCAGTTTCCCTAGGTCCTTCATCAAAGCTACATTCTGGCTGCCTGGCTTTGCATTTAAACCCACACATGGCAGTATGTGCTTTCAGTTCTCCTTGGGGTCTTGGTTATTCTATGCACTCTAGAGACCAGAGGACTAATGCTTACAGAAATGGAACCCATAGCTCTTGTCAGCAGCACTAGCACCCACTGTCTCTGGGGTCCCAAATGGTTCCCTTTGTATTAAGGTTCTTGCCTCTCCTCCCATTGCCAGTTGAATGCCAGATCTACTGACATTCGCTGTGTGTTCTAGAGGAGGAACTAGGCTGGCAGCTCAGTGTTCAGAAAAATGGCTCTAGGAAATCTCATGTAATCTGGGCACCCTATAGCTGTCCTATATAGATATAGGCGAATGTTTGCATTAGGGATGCTTGGGGAAACTGATTTCTCCTAATTTCAAGATGAATTTATCCAACCTTTACCTCCAGGATTAAAGTACAGATCAGGTCATTATAATGTCTTGGATTTTACACTTCTCCAGATTTTGCAGTAGTGTTCCCAGCACACAAAATCAGTAACAAAATGCATTTTTTGCAAACAATATGCATTTAAATAAAAAAGTGAGAAAAATATATTTAAAGACTTTATATATATATTAATTTGAATACATATTTTGTCTTGATTATTTATTTATTTTTACAATGCAGATGGATGCAGTAATGGAAAAGAAGTGGTTTACGAATAAACACATGCTGACACCCTCAAGCATGGTCTGTAATAGTTGTTATGTACTGAGCTGAATCCTAGAACAATAGGATCCAGAATGCAGCAGTCTGATTGGTCCGTAGGAGCCACCCAATCCAGCTCCAGGTGGAAGTGAAGCAGCGACCTGATTGGCCTGCAAGAGCAGCCAATCAGGCTCCTGGATGAAGTGAATCAGCAACCTGATTGGCTTGCAGGAGCAGCCAATCAGGTTTCTGGAGGAAGTGAATCCGCAACCTGATTGGGCCACAGGAGTAGCCCAGAATTAGCCAATCACGTGGGGCCCATTGTGTAAATAATGCATATATAGCAGACGTTTTGGGGAAAGATTCATTCATTGGTAATATGAGCTGAATAAAGAGCACGCAATTCACACTTGACTCTGAGTATATTTCAATAGTGTTGACCAATCTGGTGCCCTCCAGATATTTTGGGCTGCAGGTCCCACAATTCCTGGACAGCAAAATTTAACTTTCAAAATTTAACTTTAAAAGTTAACATTTAACTTTCTGGAAAAAACAAAGCAACAGAACTCCCAAATCCATCTCAAAACACCTCATTAATTGTGGAATCCAATTTAGGAATGTAAGAGTCTGCCCTACATCGTCCCAATTTTCTCATGAATTGAGTTACACATTGAAAGCTGATGTGGGCAGGTGGGGTTCGTCAATTTGGGAAGGTAGTCCATCTAGACAGTGATGGCTAACCTTGACACCCCAGATGTTTTGGAACTACAACTCCCATCATCCCTAGCTAACAGGATCAGTGGCCAGGGATGATGGGAGTTGTAGTCCCAAAACATCTGGAGTGTCAAGGTTAGCCATCACTGATCTAGGAGAAGGGAAATTCTGTGGGAGAAGAAGAAAAGCCTAATGAGTAAACCTTACACAAATCCAGAGTGGAGTCTCTAAGGTGATTGTATGGTGCCTTGTAGGCCTCTTTCATCAACTACTGCAGCCAAGCTAGTCCCATATGTATTCCTCTGCTTTCCTTTGGACCACTTCAATGAGGCCGAGAGGGAGGTCTTGTCGTCTGGACAGACCAGGACTTCCATACACGCTGCCCAGGCCTGCACCCTAGGGAGGTCATGTCAGTGTTACTAACGCAGCAGTTTGACTTCACCCCTAGAGGCACACTCCATTGTCTCTCAGGACAGATGGTTGCCAACAACAGCAACTACTACCACATATGTTGTTTTCTGAGATGCCTTAGATTAGAATGCATCGTGATGCCTTGTGAAAAATGCACAAATTTTTGACTGGTAAAAAAGTAGTACATTGGTAATGATAGCAGATAAGTACTTCCCAAGTAAGCACACTAGCCAGAACAGAAAAGGAACTACATGTTCAGTAATGCTTCTAATTGCAGCTGATAGAACAAGTGTTAAGTTAGCATAAACATCCGTGATAATTCCAGAAAATGAAAACAGCTTCCCATTGCCAACTTCCTGAGAAATACATCTTTGGCAGAATCTGTTCTCCTTAATAGCAAAGTATCAACTTGTCACAAAAATTTCAAAGGCAACTTTCAGCAACGATCAACTTGAGAGGCGGGGGGAAATCTGTAGCCCTCCAAATGCTGTACAATTCCCCAGCCAATGATCAGGGATGATGGGAGCTGAAGTCCAGCAACATCTGAAGGAGAACAGGTTCACCATCCCCTCTGAAGAGACAAAGATTTATAGCATTTTAAAAGGAAAACAGAATTCTCTAATTCCCTATCAGTTTTATGTGTGATATGATACTGGACATTGAAAATTTATATGCCCCTGTTTCATAGAATAGGAACACTACATTTTATACTGGTCTGCCCTTGCATTCCTGAGTCCAGAGATCAGCAATCAAGACATTTGGGGAAACTGGCAGCCTAAATGGAGATTAGGAATATGAGAAATATGGTAATTCTCTAGTTTGGGTGCAAGGATGCTCTTGCAGAGTAGGGGCGTGTGGAAACATGACGATCAGGGTTAGGCATGCACTATTGCAATCCTCCAGAAAATCTTGCACTAAGGAAACACAATTTCCCAAATCACAATAAAGGATAAAAATTAATCTCTCTCTCTCTCTCTATATATATATAACATTTAAATAATGTGCACAATTAAGATGAAATATTTCAATGGATGTTGGAGTTTTCAGCACAGACGTATGGGGTGCACAGCTCTTAGAGATGTGTGGCCAGCAAAAATGTGGGAGTCAAGTCCTAAGAATCTATAACTGGCTTACATAGAGCCAGAGGAGCCAATGGTGCTGATGGACAAGGCGCTGGTCCCAACCAGCGAGAAGGCCCTCTACCGAGAAGGCCCTCTGCCTGGTTCCCTGTAACTTGGCTTCTTGCAGTGAGGGAACCGCAAGAAGGCCCTCGGCACTGGACCTTTGTAGGAGGTGCTGTAAAAGTGTTTTATTTTTAATGAACATCCCAAAATGTAACTGATACATTAGAGCTAGTCACAGTTGCCCCTTCCACATGCCCAGCAGCTTAGTACAACTCCCATGCTGTAGTAACATGACCATGTGGGCAAGGCTAATTGCCTGAGTTTAAAAAAAAAAAATGGAATTGGCAATTGGTGGAGTGGTGGTTCTGTGGGAAAGACCCACATAACCAGCCCCTTAGCCATATGTTTAGGGTATTAAACGCATACGACTGCAGTATGGCTTCACATTGCACGGATACCACACTGCTGGGTTTGGAAGTGCACAGCTGAAAGGTAAGATATATAATTTAGTCTATGGTACTGGAGATGGGATTTTAAAGCAGTAGAAGTACACTTCCTGTTCATGCTGTTTAGCAGCAGTCAACGGGAATCTGACACATTCAACACATTAGATAAGCTAAGTATATTCATTAACAATTTAAGGCCACCACATAGTGTTTAATGAACAATTGTACTGGTATAATCCCATCCTCCTTCAAAACATATAATTACAACTTTTGCTTGCACAGTGACGGGTAAATTATCATTTGACCATTAATCTCCAATAACACAACCAAGCTGAGGTTCAGTAGGCAACCTTCCAATTAGCATAAACAAACATCCCACAGCCTCAGGTTGTATTTTACTTGGAAAGAATCTTTGAGAAATGTCTCAGTTGAAGATTATCTTAACCACAAATGTGCTTTTCAGTCAATATTATTTGAAATGCAGAAGCCTTAATGCTTGCATGCTTTTAGTCTCTTCACCTCCGGTAAAAGTTCATTTTAATTGTTAAAACATAGCTGTTTACTGTTTCAAACTGCACTGCAAAGGCTAATTGCACTCTGCAGATTAACAGAGCTATAGAAATGATTAAAACTAATAATATTCTTCTAGAGTGCATGATCTTGCAAGGTTTTATAGGAAGTTTCATTGTTTACCTTCAGACATTAGTAATGGCAAATGGAGATTCCTGACCACCCCCTCCCCTAGGATTATGTTAAGAAAGGGAGCAAGGGATTTGCAATAGGAGCACTTAATTCAACTTTATGTATCATAAGCCAAATAATATGTATCTGTTAATAAGCTTGGGCCATGTTGACTTGCTCATTCACAAGCTATCAAATATAACACCTTGATTACTTAGGGGAAATGATTATGGGGGAGGGGGAATGATTCTGACATTTCTGCATCACTGAAGGGCATGGACTATAACCTTGTAATACTTAAAGGTAAAGGGACCCCTGACCATTAGGTCCAGTCGTGACCGACTCTGGGGTTGCACGCTCATCTCGCATTATTGGCCGAGGGAGTACAGCTTCCGGGTCATGTGGCCAGCATGACTAGGCCACTTCTGGCGAACCAGAGCAGCGCACGGAAACGCCGTTTACCTTCCCGCCGGAGCGGTACCTATTTATCCACTTGCACTTTGACGTGCTTTCGAACTGCTAGGTTGGCAGGAGCTGGGACCGAGCAACGGGAGCTCACCCCGTCGCAAGGATTCGAACCGCCGACCTTCTGATCGACAAGCCCTAGGATCTGTGGACTACAACCTTGTAAGACTTACCTGAGAGTAAAAACTCAATGAGGCTTACTTCTGAAGAGACATCTAGGCATGCACTGTAAAGGTTCCTGGCAAATGGTTAAGAGGTTTCTACACCAATCAGATATTTCTTTCTTTTTTCTGTTGATGACTTTTAAAAAGTGCAGTTGATACTGACATTAACAAGTTAGGAAGAAATTGGACTACACCTTGAAGGCTAGAATTGATCATGTCTGCAAACATTTCCTAACTATCTCCAAAAAAAATCCAATTTAAAGCAAGTAATGCACAGGTGTATGGTTTTTTCCATTTTTCTTTTACACAATCTGTGCCCTGTAGAGCCACACATTACTATCCACAGCAGCTCATAATACAAGGGATTTGGGATACATCCTAAGCATTTTTTTAACTTGGCAATAAATGAATCCAAGTAAATATGTTTATGATCAGGGTGTTTGTCTGAAGGTGGTGATACAGGTCCAACACAGTGGGTAGCTGGTGACTCACCCTCAAGGTAAAGACATTTTTCTGGATTTCCCAGGCAGATAATCCTTCAGAACAGTTTTATATGAAGCAAGGGTAAGCAGAACACAATTCAGGAAGCTACAGCTAAAGCTAAAGGACTTCTGAAGCAGGAAAAAGTGGAAAAAATTGCTTGATTTATTTGCACATCATGCCTTCTACTAGTGAGCTACATCCTGCTGAAATTCCCTCTTCTACACATCTATTCAAGGTGGAAGAGGCTTGCCTGTGATTTTTCTTAGCAAAAGCACTTGAATAATGCAGATGGAGTCCAGAGACAAAATCCTGGTAAAATTTTACTGAACAAAATGGTATACAACTTGAGCAGAAAGAAACAGAGAGGTTTTGTCTTTTTGGCAGGACTTGTGATAGCTGGGTTAGATTCAATGAAATAGCCACAAGAAAATACCCTTACAGCTAGACAGCCTCTCATCAGTAAATATCATGCTATTTTAACCCTCTTGGCTAGTGTCTGTATTGCAGATATTAATATTGCACAGTTTGAAGCAACTGGATGCATAAGAGCTGATTCCTTTTGGAAGAAATCATTGTCCAGACCCATGAAAATAGTACCTTTTTTGTTACTTGCAGAACTTTGCATGACCAGGTGACGACAGGCCCAGTCCCCAGGGATCATAAGGAAGGAATAAAGACTCTGACAACGTTGTATGGAATTAAAATTAGGCCACAACTTTATTAAACTTCCGAATGTAGGAAGACCTTGGCTTAGGCCTTGGGCGTGTATCCCTCCCAGCCCCCCAGCTGGGGGGAACTGGGGCTCATCAGGGTAAATGGGATATGGGGGTGCTCTGTGAGACGTAAGTGTAGCAGGCAGCCAAGCCCATATCCCCACATACAGGATAGTTCACTGACAACCTTTCAATGTATGGCCAGTGACACCCATATATATAACCCCTTTAAGGAATCGCCACCACAGGGGGGTGAGTCACCACTTCAGCCCCCCCCCCCATATAGGGAAGAAAAGACTAAAGGATTCCACCCAAGGCAATAAACCACCAAAGTTGTGATGAATTGCTACGAGGAAGACAAAACCTGCCAATGCAGGAAAATTTCTTCCCTGTTCTTCAACAGCAACCAGTCAAAGACCGTAGCAGCGCCCGCTAAACAGGAAGAAAAAGTTAACCTGCAAACAAGAAACATTAAACAAAGGGAGGATAGGGAGGGTAAATCTCCAGAGCCGACTGCCTGACTATTGTTGGCTCCACCCCCTATTTATAAATGGGGCTGGCCCCACCTCCCAGCAAGAACCTTTAAAAATTAACACTGAGAGGCAAGCCAGCCCCTGTTTGTCAGTAAACTCCCTGGGAACTGTAGCACCATGCGCGATCCCGCAAAGGACACCCACAATGTAAAGTGTGAGTGCTCATTCTCTAAAACAAAACAGAAACATCAAATGATACATCCAAAACAGCCATACAATGTCTTGTGCTGTCCAAAATAGGCACAGCATCTTCAAAATAAAATATAATTCCAAAATTCCAAACTGGGTCTTCATTCCAGCCTTCATTGGCCTTATGCTATGCAGCTTTTGGAGAGCCATTATCACACCCTTTTGTTCTCTCTGGTGTTCAGAGAAAGATTAAAACCACCACCCTTTCAAGATGGTGATTTGCAACTCAATAGCCTCGTCACATGATCAAAGGTTACAACACTCGTGTTAGCTAGCAGAAAACAACACTTAGTAGATCATCAACTCATTAAAGAACTCAGAAACCACTTAGAAGACTACTGTGGGAAAACCACATGTTAGCAATACACATTTAGCTCCCCCCTCCATTTTAAACCTTTGTTAATACACAGGCATTTTCCCATTTCTGTGTGAATTAAACCAAATATATATAACCAAGTTTACTGGCAATTATAATTAACCTTTAAGTTGTGCAATGAATGATGTCTGCTGTTGCACTTCCAATATTTTTCACCTTGGCACCCTTCAACCAGCTATGGATACAGAAGGAAAGCTGAATTGATAGCTTTGATAGCTGATTGAAGTGCATTGATATGTGCACTTGCATGTATCCAGTTCAAATCTTTATTACGGTCATAGACCAGCATAAGATAAAAGGACCGCCATAAATGAACAAAAACATACTAGATAGGCAGTAAGGCAACTGAAGAAGTAGAGGGTACACTACACTCACATGTAGACAATCCTTTTACATGTGTGGGAGGCCAAAAGTAGGGAGCTGTGGAGGCTCCTCTGACATGTGCTTTCTAATCTCTTCCCCCAAAACTCACCCCATGATAGTGTCAAAGTCTGATATTTGCCTGATTGCATTCTCAGTGCTTCAAGCTTGGATTCCATTGGAACTCTAATACTTGGTTCTTACTTCAGCTTTTAAACATCATTCAGATTTGACAGTAGATAAATGGGGGGGAGGGAGGAGAGTTAACTTTTTGAAATCATATTCATACATGAGAGCAAGCCAAGTTGGACTCAGCAAGAATTACTTCTGAGTAAACTCAACCTGCACACACTTTCTGGGAAGATTTCACTGAACTTGGAAGACTGTATGAGAAAGTCTGCTTTAGGGTGCAGTTATCAATCAATTTGTCTTAAACCTTTAGTTTTGCTGGGATCCAAAGAAACCTTAAACAGGGAGGGACATGGCATCTTGTGTAACATCCTTGCATGAATGCAGAAGCATAAAACAAAGCCCAGTCTGGGACTATGGATCAAGCTGCCACTTTTGACCACTTTAATCAGGAACAGCCCATGTCTTGGGGGCAAAAAATCTATGGGTAAGGCATTTCTTTGCTTGTGAAACGTTTAAGTTGCTTGTGCTATGAGGATGGGGAAAACTACTGTTAAAGGAAGCAGATCTTTGGATCCTGATTGTGGATGGAACAAAGGCCCATTAAGTCCAGCATTCTGTTTTCACAGCAGCCAACCAGATGTCTATCTTTATGTGTTGCCATCCTTATTTGCCGAGGTTTTCAGTTTAATCCAGTTGTAGCACTGTGTGTTCCATCTAATGTACGGTACTTCAGGAGAAATCCTGTTTATCAAACTGTTAAACCACAAAAAGGGGTTGCAAAATGAGATGCCGTTATCTTTATTTCTTCCTTGGACTGGTGCATAGCTGCCGCCAGTTAGAAATCACAGATTTCTAATAATTTTTTTGATGAGACATACAAACATAAAAACAAATTTGTCTTGAGTGCATTTTAATCTAGACTTCCAAGTATAAAGCAAAAAAGGGGGGGACTTGATGTAATTTTACATCAATAAAATTAACAACTGGTGGAGGGACTATGACTCATCTCACTAAACCTTATCATGTGTCTGACAGATAATACTGGACATTTAATCCTTATGCCTAAACCGTTTGGTCTTAATTTTCCCCAAATTGGAATGAATGATGATACTGAATTAGCAAACGTTTTATGTATTTTTTAAAAAAATGTTTTCCCCTATTTGGATGCAGCTATAAATATTATCAAATTGATTGTACAAGGCAACTGAGACCCTTATTATAAGAGCAAGGGAAATGGTTCGTGCTTTCTGATCAAATTAACTATTAATATTTCATGCCAACATTTTGTTTCCATTTAACCATGGGGCTTCCTTTCCACATGTCCCTTTCCATGCGTTCAAGTTACATGGTAGAGGAAGCTGAAATGATACAATCCAAAAGGATCCATCTTCCTTACCCAAAATGGATAAGGAGAAAGGATATGACATGCCTTCCTCGTTCCCATTGTATTTACATACGGACATGCAAATTGGGTGATGAGATTTCAGGTCAGGCTTAGCTAAACAATTTTCCACACTGTAGGCAAGAGACTGTTATATAATAACCAGACCGCTTGGGGAGAAAAGGCTTCAGTTTGATAATATTCGTTCATCATAAGCAATTAAAAGTATTACAGGGTCAATGAGGAAGAAACAGTCTGCTTCAATAGGTACAGATTTATTCAAGGTGGAAATCAGGAAATAAACATAAAAACAACTAAGGGAGCTTTGTAAATAAGTTCACAAATGTTACTGGTGGTTCCCTCATTGCGAGAAGCAAAGCTACAGGGAACCAGGCAGAGGGCCTTCTCGGTAGTGGCGCCCACCCTGTGGAACGCCCTCCCATCAGAAGTCAAAGGTACTAACAACTATCTGACATTTAGAAAATACCTGAAGACAGCCCTGTTCAGGGAAGTTTTTAATCTGTGACATGTGTATGTATTTTAATGTTTGCTGGAAGCCGCCTAGAGTGGCTGGGGAGACCCGGCCAGATGGGCGGGGTATAAATAATAAATTATTATTATATTATTATTACTAAGCTTGAAATAATTACTAGCCTTCTGGGAGATGGCAGAGGAGGGCCAGAGAGCATGCAACCGCCCTCTGCCTGGGTGGAGCCTCCTTGTGGAGCCTTATGAAGGACTCTTTGATTCAACAGAAATTCCCATAAGCAGGGGAGGTCGGCTTTTTTACAATAACCCCTTTCTCTTGCAATGCCAATCCCCCCGCTGCCACCCAGTTATGCCTCCCATGCTATTCCAAGCATACCTCAAGTCTCTAGAGCAGATTAGTGAGCATGCAGGGGCCTGGAAAGGGAAGGAGGAATCAATAAAAATCACTGGCTTTCCCTCTAATGTAGGGTTTCTCAAACTTGTAGTCCAGCTATTGCTGGACTACAACTCCCATCATCCCTGGCTAGCAGGACCAGTGGTCAGGGATGATTGAAATTGTAGTCCAAAAACAGCTGGAATTTGGGAAGCTCTGCTCTAATGGAAGCCTCCTTTGGATCAAATAGCTTTCAAACGGGGTGGGCATGGCTGGACAGCACTCTTGCTTTCTATGCTGAGCACAATGCATGCCACTTGTGGCTACCAGGCAAGTGAACACAAGGCTAGCCTAAGAGACAAGTCAGGGAAATCAAAAGGAGGGATGCTGGGAGACGGCTGTACCGGCTGCAGCTGGTGCTGCTTTAAATAAAAGCATAGGAGACCTGTCAGAAGAAAGATGATCTGTTTACTGGTAAAACTTATCAAGACAGTATCATCAGCAATCCCTTCTTCAGCCCACCGCCCTTACCTCACAATGACTGCTGGAGCTTGTCAGTGAAATAATTGGTTAAGCAAGAAATGGCCCTCCCTGAGAAATTAAAGAAAGTTCCCTCAGATCTTTAGAGGTAGCTGACACTGTTGCTCTAAATAAAAGCCTAAGTGTGGGCCGCTGGTAAATATAGATAAAGGCAGTCCGGAAACTTCAGCTGGTTGAAAAAGTGGATTCATTTGCAACATGGAATTTCACATGTTATCAAACTTCAAGTGTACAAACACACACACACACACACACACACACACACACACTTGAAATCTAATCACTTTGAGAACTGAAACTACAGTGAGGAATGACAGCACTTGATTCAATCAGCTTTGGGAAACTTTATTTATTTTCCCCAATTTCTCAAGAGAAAGAGCAGAGGGTTACCTTCGTGCATGAATTCCCAATGGACAGGATCCACTCCGCAGTATAAGTAGCTCAGATTTTGGGAACCTCTTTATCACTCCAGCACTTTCTTATGGAGAACAAAATTATTCCCAACAAGAAGAATTAATTCAGCATAGTCAAATTCAGCATAGTTAACTATGCTTGCCTCAGACCAGCTGACTTCTTAATAGACCATAGTAGAGGAATAGAATAACTACATAGGTATCTTTAATGGTGCACAGGTAAAATTCCAGCACTCCTAAAAATAATAACATACACAAGAGGAAGTGTAATAAGGGGTCTGCTATTTCCTTTAGGCTGTTCCTAGGGTACAAGAAGACTGGTTCTACTCTCATTATTAGGTCCCCTTTACTATGTTGATTGCCCAGTTTAATAATATTTAAAAGTTCTAGTGCAATAGAGGCATTTCTCTGGTTCCCTCCCCTGTGGGAGCTTCAGGGGGGGGGTGATGTCAAAGAAAATGATTTTTTTCAGTTGAGGCTCTCCCCCTGTAGAATGTACAGTATTCCCCAGTGAGCCTGCATCGCACCTTTGCATACTTCTTTATGATACCATGTAAAGACTTACCTCTCCCCTTAACTTTTGGTGGACTGAGCTGATTTTGCTCTACTATTAGTGTGCTGCCAAAGCTTTCTGTAGTTCTTAATGAGGGTGGGGTGGTTTTATGATATGGGCATTGCATGAAAATGCTATATATGTTTTATGTGAATTTGTTATGATATGCATTTATATTTATGTTATTAAATGTAACTAGCTTGGAGACCTTTTAGGTAACAACGGACTAAATCATCATTATCATAATAATCATAGTATCATAATTTTAGCACTTGGGATAATGATGTTCTTGTCACTGAGTTTTCAGCTAGATTCTTTCTGAGTCTGCTATCTCAGCATTATTTACCTCAGTTAAAAAGATCAAGTTACAGATAAAGCTGTACTAGAAAGAACCCTTTGCAAGTGTGCTGTTTTGTTTTGTTTTGTTTTGTTTTGTTTTGTTGCATTTCTTACCCCTCCTTCCCCAATGAGCTCAGGATGGTGGACATTCCCCATCCGTTTTATCTTCACAAGAACCCTGTGAGATAGGTTAGACTAAGAAAGACAGAGTAGTTGGTTCAAGGTCATCTATCAGGTGTCATGGCAAAAGAGCGATTGGAACCCGGGTCTATTAGTCCAACACCCTGACCACTGAACCACCCTTGTTTCTTTTCATTGGGTTTCAATCTGCAGATTGGCCTTCGAGAACTCATACTTTTCTGCTTTGGGTGAGCCTTCTCAGATCAGCGTAAATGCCTCTGAATGTGGAGGAAGAAGAAGAAGAGGAAACCAGACTTCAGCATATCAACAGGGCATGCAAATCCATCCAGGCTTGCATCAATGACCATACAACAAGTAAGAGTTGTACAATGCAAAAAAAATAACGATGATGTATTTGTCTACCCTCATTAGGTTACTCAAATGTCACAACTGCAGATCAGTCTACAGAAAGCTCCCCTTGCCAGTTTTCAAGAAGTCCTTCGCATATTGTAAGGATCTGGGGGAAAGAGTCAAAAATTAGGCTTTCCCTTTTTCCTGCCCTATCATCCAATCATTAGGGGGCTTTAATTTGATTTCTGTTTCTCATACGTATGATAGCAATTTTCCTCCATGTGATTAAGAGCAGATTACTGCAATTGCAGAGGGGGGGAGTGGGAGGGAGAGAAACTGCCTACATCCACACTTCACACATTTACCAGCTTTCTGGCATGCGGTGGCACAGCAATTCCATTCGCTGCACCGCAAATGTGCCTCATTTCCCCATGCTCTCTATGCAGCGGCACAAATAGAATACAGATTGATGGTTGATGCCAATCAGCATTGGGCTTACAGTTCCCTGTGCTGCCATTGATGTTTCACCAAGCTCCTATTGGATTTTCATGTCCAACTGTATGTTCGCCCAAGCCAGCTTCGTTCCCACTGCATGAATGAGTAATGAAGGCTTTTCTATTTTTGAATCTGGCAGCCCTGACTCCTGTGTAAAAGTTTCATGGGAAAATTGAAGAGTGTGGAGGCTGAACTCCTCTCCCTGCTCCCCTCCCCGACTCTCTCCTACAGATACAGCTTTGGCTGTTCACTACATAACTGGCTTATCCCATTGTACAAAAACCCATTTATTTGTGTAGAGGCAAGGCACATGGTTGATTAAGTGCTGTCCCAAATCTATTACCATGAATTATATTTAAATTCATAGCAGGTTTCCCCCATTTCAAGGTAACTCAGTAGAGTCTATGAATATACAAAGGCAAGACACAAAAGCAGCTTAGTCAACTATTTGAAGTGAATGAATTTGAGCAAGTTTGTGTGTGTGTGTTTCAGGGCTAACCAGGCTTTCGCTATTCTCTCTCTCTCTCTCTCTCTCTCTCTGTGTGTGTGTGTGTGTGTGTTTGTATGCGCTTTTTGGCTTGTTGGGAATGATGGGGGGAAATCTTATTGAGCAAAATCACATTTCCTATTGTAGGTGGCATTAATCTTTCCCCATTATATTGCATTTCTATCGGGTTGGCAGATATATATACAAATAGCTGATGCCTTTAAATGCCATAATTGGTAGTTAGCAAGGCTAAGCCTACACTGGGTCTTTTCGTGTGTGTGAAAGATATCTTGCCCACCCATATAAAATACCAAGGGAGTATACCACAATCTATGCAAACATTTGGTAAGTATAGCATAATGATACGTGATGCAGCACATGCTATTTCCTGCAATACTCCAAGGTTTTATTACAGTTGTGTGTTACTGAGACATGGATTAGGGGTAGGGAACATTTTTGTACCAGTGGCACAGATCCTTATCTCCCCACCACCAGCGGCACAGGCTAACTTTGACAGGTGGGTGGGGTAATCATCTGACATCATAATGACGGAACACCACCTGGTTTGCAACAATAAATATTTGTTATTCAGCCAGGAGGATATCAGTGAGAGGCGAGGGATTTTCTTCACTATCCCATAGATGAGTCTGGCTTGCAATGTGGTGACTCAGTTCCACACCCTGTGGAATTCTTCTGGAGATGTGAATTGCTACAACTTTATTGGAATTCCAGATCCAGGTAAAAGCATATCTGTTCTCCCAGGCTTTTGGAGGAATTTAGTTATGTTGTCTGATGGTGCCGCTGAGGTTCTGCTATTTTGCGCAATGATCTATAACAGGTTTCAATTTTAGTTTTAACATTGTCGACTTGTGGTGTATAACATTTTGTCTTATCTGTTACATTGCAAATCATACTGTGATCGCAATGGAATGAAGCATGGTCTGAAAGTTTTGGAAATTAGATAAATAAACCTCACCCCTTCCTAATCTGAGACGTTCAGGATGTGACAGTGATCTAGCATGACCTGGCTTGCATATTTTCCCAGTAACCCTGGGATCAAGCAAACAGAAGATTATTTTAAAGTTCCATAGTAGAATTGCACACTCATCATGGGATCCAGAGTAGCCCTCTGTATCAAACATTTTAACATTTTATCTAAGTCTTTCAATACTGAAAGATACATGTTTTGTTACATTCTTCTCACTAGATTGGAGGGGTTGCATTTGAGGACAATATGTATCAATAGAATCAATAGAATCCTTCAACCCCAGTGGATTGTATATCTTTCCATTTCTGGATTGGAGAATTTAAAAGGCACAGAAGAAAGCTGTAGTGCAGTTAAGAAGCTGTGCTAGACCCTCAAATGAGGAGGTGTTTTTTACCTCCCCCCCCCGCCCCCGCAAAGTGTAGATGCAAGGAAGATCTAGCACATCCCAGAAGACTATGTTGAACATCTTTCAAGGGAGAGAAAGCAAAAGCACCTCCCAAATGTCTTCCTCCCCTCCCCCTCCCCCTGCATGTGTCCTAATCCCCACTAAGAAACAGGGGGTTATGGGCCTAGTTAAAAAAAAAAAAGTTTCCACCCTTACCAGAAGAAACTTGGTTCTGCTTTTAGAAAAGTAAATATTCTGAGCCAGAGTCAACATAAACACACACATGAAGGGATATTCATAGTCGTCACCAACAGTTACTTACAACGCCTTGCTTCTGTAAATTCTACATTAATCTTCTCAGGTTTTCACTTGTGGAAATACGAATCAATATGAGTACGTGCCGTGAATCTTAATTACACGCCACAAGCAGCAGTCGATTCTCAACAGCTGCTTAACCTGTCATTTTCTTTTCAAAGCTTGCAAACCGGTTGCTGGCAGCAAGGCCTGATGGCACATCGAGAAACACGAGGAGCTACTGTTCCTCTTGAAAGCACAACTTTTGAGGTGACCTCGAGAAATACAATATTGCAAGGCCTAAAGCAGTTGAAAAATCCTAAAAGAAGAAGTGTGCATGCGTTTTTCCTTTTCACTACACTCAGTTTCCTGTGTCAAAGGAGAAGATATGGTTTGCAAAAACCTTTGAAGAAACAACCACCATGATGATTCTCTGCTTTGGAAGACCAGGCTGCAGCATGATCAGTTATGCAGGGAGTCTATCAACAGTCTCAAACTGTACAAATCAGCAGTACTTTTGTCTAAAACTCACAAGTTACTTATTTCAGAGGCATAGCAAGCCCAGGTGGTACCCGGGGCGGATTTTTTTTTGTCACCCCCCCACCACCACCACTTTAATTTTAAAAAAATTTAAAAAAAATTAAAAAGTGTCACCCCCCTCTGATGGTGCCACTTTGTGAGGTGTGGAGGTTTTGTGTGTGTGTGTCTATTATCTCTTTTTCCCCCCAATAAAGTTAAAATAATAAATAATAAATAATAATAATAAAAATGTAAAAAATTAAAAATTAAAAAAATTAAAAAGTGTCACCCCCTCTGATGGTGCCACTTTGTCAGGTGTGGGGGGTTGGGTGTGTGTGTGTCTATTATCTCTTTTTTTTCAATAAAGTTAAAATAATTAAAAATAATTAAAAATGATAAAAAAATTAAAAAAAAAAATAAAAAATTA
Organism: Darevskia mixta; assembly: GCA_034641385.1. Lineage (NCBI taxonomy): Eukaryota > Metazoa > Chordata > Lepidosauria > Squamata > Lacertidae > Darevskia > Darevskia mixta. Next base: position 15,042,769 of record JAWWNH010000058.1, read on the forward strand.
AAAAGTGTTACCACCCTCTGATGATGCCACTTTGTGAGGTGTGGTGGGTTGTGTGTGTGTCTATTATCTCTTTTTTTCAATGAAGTTAAAATTAAAAAAAAAGTAAAAAAAAATATTAAAAAAAAATATTTTTTTTTAAAAAGTGTCACCCCCTCTGGGATGGAACCCAGGGCGGACTGCCCCCCTCACTCCCCCGTTGCTATGCCCCTGACTTATTTTCCAGAGAGCTGAAACTGGGCCTGGGAGCAGCATATTTGTATGGGCTTTGGAGCATTTGAGTGAGCATGCAGTATTGCCACAGTAAGATGGTGTGTGTTAAGTGTGCGCTATAGTTGGCCATGCAGCGAAGTGGCAATTTGATTGCTCTGTCATGCAGCCAGATTGATTTTGAGAGAGCAATCCGTCTTTTGGTTCACCATCTATCCAGCTATTATGCACATTGAACTTGTCGTGCATCTGTGGCCTATTTTTCAGTCATGAAAATGAGCCCAGAGGAAGGTCCTGTAAAAAAAAATACCTACAGGGACTGCTCCTGGATGACTTCAGAGCAAGCAGTTGGTGACTTGCAGCCTTCTGGATGCCTTTCATGTTTTATTTTGAAATGATTTCTGGGGAGGGAGAAGGAGATGGGCTAGATTATTTCAATGAAACCCAATGACTTCTAAATGTAAAAGCTTTTGTGTGTGTGAGTGTTTTCTTCAGATGCATTCCCTTTCACTGTTTCCTGGAACTGTGGTTGGAAAGCAACCTTTGATTGCTTATTGCTCACTGCTAAAATGCAATGAAATTCAATTATCACAAAAACAGTCGGTGCGCTTCAATTTTTGTGTGGCCTGTTACTTTTCAAATTTGGAACATCTCCCGATTGCTGTCACAGCTATTGCATTGTCTGAATCAATTGCCGTGGCATGCTTGCTAAATTGAGAAATGGCGTTGTGAATGCATAAGAGGTCTCACGCCTCAACAAGACCAGTTACAAACAGGGAGAAAATACCAGACAGGGGAATTTCTCATCTGCTGCAAAACTTTTTTATTCCTTTGCCTGATTTCCTTTGAGAATTCACTTGGGGACAAATAACACTCCAGCCTGTTCTGCTGCTGCAGGGCTGCATATATATATTTTTCACAAGCTCTTATGCAGATAGGAATACTTTTAAGTAGCATTGCACCAACTTTTTTGTTTTTGTTTTACCAACTTTCAGTGCCCAAGTTTCAGGTATGGGCAAGGGAGAAAGATAAAACTTCCATTAGAGGCACCCACAAACTGCAAAATGCCACATTCTCATCATCATAAATAGTTTCTGAGTAGTGTGTTTATAATGTCCGTGCTATCCTCATCATGTCCACACCTCCGCAACTTTTTGGCATTACAATTCTTATAGCGCTCTACTATTTCCAGCATCTTGTTGTGTTCTCATAATAACATTTTTTGAGATTACATTTTATTTAAAGAGGGGGAAACAAAGGCACTTGGCTGCCCATGGCCATTTGTTGATGGACTATGGGTTTTTAAACTGGCATGGAGTTTAAGTATGCACCCACATTCAATTGGACCAGTGTGGCTTCAATCACATGGGTCAACCAAACATATCACAAATGTGGGAGGCTTATTGCCTAGCCTTGTTTATCCAGCTCATCTTCTTCCAACTGGGAAAGGAGCAAAGGAAAGATCATGAGTTGTAGACAGCTATCTTTTACTCAAAGTAGACCCATTGAAATTAATAGCCACAACTAACTTAGGTTCTATTCTAACCAAAAGTTAGTTGGATATAACCCTATATCTTCCTACTGCCCTCTTCCTGCGTTTAAAGGGAAGGATAGAAATGGTTTAAGGGCTAACAGGGTGAAGTGGGAATTATTCTCTGGCTTGGATTTCAACCCAAGACAGGTGAGTATTCAGTGGACTGGTATCACTCAGCTCATCATCAAGGTGAGCATTATATGCTCTTCATGCTTAGATCCCAGCCCAAGACAGCATGCATAGCCAGCATCTGTAAATTTCACACCATTTTATTTAAGCTGCCCTGTTATCAGCATGCAGTAAACAGCTGACGCTTCTAGGCTATAAAGCTTGGCCTCAGAGAACATTGTGACTGCTTTGCAATGCTTCCATTTAATGGGCCATAATGATTTTGTTTTTCTGTGTTAATAATTGTGAAGACCCCACTCGCCCAACCCCTTGCTAATTTAGCACCTGCTAATAAAGTTGGGACCTGTCTAAAACCAGCCTTGTTGTCTTGGTCTTCTTTCCATCTCTGGCACCAATAATTTTCTCTCTTTCATTTTTTTTCTCTACTTGTGCAATCTGTTGAGATTTTACAAACCTACAAGTGTGAGTTTTTCTCTCTGAGAAGACTAGAACTGTATCCCCAATTTTTTTTTCCTTTTCTGTTTTGCTGACTGCACTGTTCGTAGCGATGGTGATGCAGTTTATAAATAATGTACTTGTAATATGAATTTTCACTGCTTGTAATATTGCTTTAATTACAAGTTGGGCACCCTTACCCTAAAACTCGCTCTGGTCATAATTAATACTGACATATATTTTGAGCTGCTGTTCTGCTTTTGTGCCTGTGCTGTTAGCAGTCAGTATACACACATGGTATCTGCTGTTAGTTTATACTCAGAACTCACTTTCCTTAGTCCTTTACATGGTAAGGATAAGAAACTCTCCTCCTTTCCTGATAAATGCTGTCATGATCCCCACTGGGAGCCCATGTTGTCCTTTAATAGCATCCTTTTGGATTGTGCCTACTTTACTGGCTGCTCTTTTACCAAAATTCCTGTCCATCATCTTAAGGCAGACAAATACCTTCTCTCAGTCCCCCTCCTCCTCCTCCTCCTCCTCCTCCTCCTCCTCCTCCTCCTCTTTCTACATTGCCAGACACATTACCATATCTCCACTTCCTCTTCTTCTTAGGCTTCCACAACACTGTCCTGGGTCTGCTTCTTTTTTATGACTGGGAATTTCATTGACATTTCTCTGACTCTCTTTTCATAAAGCTTATTGGATTTGATAGTTTCAGGTTAAAAATGTTATTTTGGATTTAAATTGTCATACCGGCGTGATTTATCCTTCTTTTCTCTTCCTTCTCTGAGAGCCAGTCTCATGGTATGACAGCATTGTGTATAAATGTTGAAATAAATCACATGCAATCTTGATACTCCCTAGATTATGTGGGTTGAGCCAGGAGGTGATAAGCTATGATCTCATCTACTCACCAGCCTTCTTTAGACATTATGAATCACAGAGTTATTATTATGGTGACAAGGAAAGTGGAGCTGGACCTGTTGGCACCACCCCTACCATTACATTCCTGACATGCTGGGGATGAGAGTTTGAAATGTTCTGCATTTATAGGCATCCCACACAATATAGAATGGGGGTAGGTAATGTACGACCTTCCAGTTCAAACTCCCATCATCCCTGACCATTGGCTGTGTTGGCTGGCAGTAGTGCAAGCTGGAGCCCAATAGCAGACCATCCAAGTGTCCCCGTTTTCCAAGGACAGTTCCAGATTTACAGAAGTTTCTGATTTCATCCTGGAATGTCCCGCTTTTCCTTAGGAAGCCCCTATTTTGATCAGAGAAATGTTGGAGGGTATGGAGTTATGTAACCCCATAGCCAAGGAGTAATTATACAACCTTTAGAAGAAATCTGAAGGCAGTCATGTATGGGGAAGTTTTAAAATGTTTAATATTTTATTAAGTTTTTATATATGTTGTAAGCTGCCCAGAGTGGCTAAGGCAACCCTGTCAGATGAGCATATGATGATGATGATGATGATGATGATTATGATATTTTAATTTATAGCCCGCCCATCTGGCTGGGTCTCCCCAGCCATTCTCGGCAGCTGAGACATCAAACATTAAAAAACAAAATATCCTATAAAAGCAACAAACAAACCAATAAATCAATAGAAACCAACAACAACTAGTTTACAGTTATACCCAAATTAAAATAACTGCCAACCCCAACTAAACATTTGACCAACACCAACCTGACAAAAACAAAACAGATGAACCAGAATTAGAACCGTTTAAAGCATTTTAGCATGTTGACCCAACCCAAGAGTTGTTCCAGCAATGTCCCAGTGGCTTCCCAGGAGCCTTTTAGCTGTTCAAGTTGAGTCTGGGCCCCTCCCACTAGGCCAGGTGGAAATGGGCTTTGCAGTAGGGAGCAGTCTTCCTTCCAACACTCAGGCAGCAGCAATAACAACAAAAACAACAACAATTGAGTAGGATGTCCCTATTTTCATTGGGAAAATGTTGGAGGCTATGTGACTGCTTGCCTGCCCCTGATTTAGAACTCTGCATCATCAAAATTCCAAATCACCCAGGGAGCCAGAAGGTAACCAGCAACCCCCCGGCCTCAGTCCCTCACTCCCAATCCACTGATGATGGTGGGAGCAGGCCACTGAGAATGTAGCAGAGAATGTGAGCAGGGGGAGGGGGAGGGGGTTGACATTGTCACTGTGTGAGGGCTTCAACAAATAAGTGGAAAGGTAACCATGAATCTCCCTGGGTAACACTGAGCCAGTCGGGAGCCAGTGTGGTGTAGTGGTTAAGAGCGGTAGACTCGTAATCTGGTGAACCGGGTTCGCGTCTCCGCTCCTCCACATGCAGCTGCTGGGTGACCTTGGGCTAGTCACACTTCTTTGAAGTCTCTCAGCCCCACTCACCTCACAGAGTGTTTGTTGTGGGGGAGGAAGGGAAAGGAGAATGTTAGCCGCTTTGAGACTCCTTCGGGTAGTGATAAAGCGGAATTTCAAATTCAAACTCTTCTTCTTCTTCTTCATTCTCTCTCAGAATATTATCCCTCACAGGGTTGTGAGAATAAAAAGAGGCAGTGAAGGCTATTTATTTATTTTATTTTCATTTATGAATCACTTCCTCAAGCTGCTAACTATAAACAGATCAACAGTAAAACAAACAAGCAAACAAATAGGCCATATTTTTTTAAAAAAACAAAAACAAAAAACAATGTCATGTGCAATAAAGATGCATATTGGGATAAGAATCTGCACTTTAAAATCCTTCCTGAAAAAGGAAGATCTTCAACAGGACCATAGAGATGGTGCTTATTTAGTGTGCTGCAGAAGAGAATTCCAAACAGTAGGTTTCTCTTTGAGCTCCTTGGAGGATGGGTGGGATATAAGTGCAAAAAGAAAATTATTTTTTAATTTTAATTAATTTTAATTTTTAATTTAAAAATAAACCCTTGACCCTGTCCTCACTAAAGTGTTTGTAGTCATAGATACCATGCTTTTCCTTGTGATAGTACTCTGTCACTTCTTTTTGCTGCCAATGGCAGCCATTTTGTGCTGGCACTCGCGGGACTTTTTCAAGCTATCAGTACTTGTACCTCATTGTTTCACCAAGAAAGAGAGAAAGAGAGAAAACTGCATATATTATATCACTGCTTTTTTCTGGGGGTACTCAAGGGTTTTCCGTACCGGCACCTCTCTCTTTTTTATATTCAAAGCACGGCACTTACCATAACAACTTCATGGTGAGTACTAGCACTTTTTGGTCTATATTTTAAAAAAGCACTGCATTACACATCTATCAAGATCATCTCAGTGAAACTCAGTTCCATTCTTTTGGCTAAAAGAGGCCCAATTTAAATTGCCCAGGATATAAGCTTCTTTAGAAGTACCTTACTTACATACTGAATGTGGCAGATACTTGTTTGATTTCAAAAGTTCTAATATCTGACTTCAGCATGGCTGCACAGAAATTCAGAAGCCGTTTCAGAAGCCCTAGGGGTTGTCTGAACTCAATGACATTTCTGTGAACACTTGTAAATTGCCGTAGAGGGTGTTCCACATAATGCCTGTTGTAATCAACTGTGCAGGAGTCTTGAGAGTTGTCTTCCAATGCTACTAAGATCTCTAAAGGCTCAAGTCCAGGGCAGTATTTCAGTTTCTAGGCAATCAGAGTGGGTGACAGTTTTCTTTTCCTTGAGAGAGGTGGGTGGTGTAATGAGCATTGCTAGTCCATCATCTCAAAGAGTCAAAAGGACAGAGCTTTGGCGAAGATTTGTTCTGTAGGACTACTGGAGTTTAAACAGAAACAGACTGTCTATTTTTAGATAGCAAGATGCCTGTGAGTGCTTGCAAATATCCTGCAGAAGTCATCTCAAGGCTACACATATTGAAAAGCGTGGATCCTGAAAAATACTTGGATGACAGGAAGAGAAGCTCTTACTATGAGCACCTGTGCTAGTGATGCTTTTATTATATGCAAAAAGAGGGAAAGGTAAGTTCACAAGTGGCCATAGAATTTGTTTTTGTTTTTAAAAAACAGAGTAAGGCCCAGTGTGTGAAAACTAAGGAGGAAAATGCCATCATCCCCATCATCTTGAGGCAATCGGTAATGATTCCTCAAGGACATGCATTCCTTGCTGTCCTTTCACACTTAGAAGGAAGGAGTGGGTAGTTTTAAAATGGTGAGACCATCTCCCATCACTCAAGTCTATTCAATTAGGAGAGTCCAGTTCATTGAACCATCCCTTGCAAGACTGAAAATGTGGCACTGTGTGGCCTCATCTCCACCATCATGAAGTAATCAGATTCTAGTTATAAACAATAAAATGCTGAGACCTTTAAAATCCTCTGGGAGGAAGCAGCTGGATATTTTTGGCCACAGCAATATATAACTTGCACTGAAGCTTTCTAAAAACCACACTAAATTCTGGAAATCAGAAATCAGATTCTAAAAAGCAAGGCGTGCCCAGATCATACTGAAAATTCTACAGTAGACCTTCAACAGTTTCTTTCTCTAACTTTCTCCCACGATACACATCCTTCAATAAAACACAGCTCCTCTCCTTATCCATCCAATCCCTCAATCATCTTGATTACCCTCTGCTATGTGCCCCTCTTGCTACCTCTAAAAAACCCAAATCTTAACTAATCTGCAGAGAAACATCGCAGAGAATGTAGAATCCACGCAAACCAAAGACAAAAGCAAAACATGAAGCGATGTGAATACTGACTTCTCTTCATAGGCATCCTGTTACACTTAGATTTTCTACTGAAATATAAAAATGTGAACATTTCCATTGATTGTGACTTTCCAGCATGTGGCTTAGTTTATTGTGAGAGTCATCTCAAATTATTTACCCTGTAACCACCTTTCTGTAGCGCAGCTGCTCTCTGCTTGAGTCTGTATTCTGTAGGTTGATCTGTGGGGGACTGCGGTGAGGGAAAGATCTTTCCTCACAGCTGGGGTTTAGATTAGATAACCGTTTGGTTCCTCCTAGCTCTGTGTGATTCTACAAGCGTTGGCTAATTCCTCGTGTCCACTTGTTTCTTTGTGTAGCCATTTTATTCTTTCTACCTATTTTCCTCTTTTTCTCATGAGAAAGCATCTACTCCCACATAGATGCAGTGCAATAAGGTATATTTGATATGGATTTCAGGATATGTCAGCCAAATAACCATGAGAGCATCTACAAAGCATGGTTTCTGTGTGAACATGTCTTTTAGCTGAAAGGAAAGGCATGACTGCATTGTGAATAATAATAATAATAAATAAATAAATAAATAATAATAATAATAATAATAATAATAATAATTTTATTATTTATACTCCGCCCATTTGGTTGGGTTTCCCCAGCCACTATGGGGAACATACAGCATATCTAAAATCAATATAAAAACATCAAGAATTAAAAACCTCCTGATACAAGGATGCCTTCAGATGTCTTGTAAAAGTTGTGTAGTTCTTTATCTCCTTGACATCTGATGGGAGGGTGTTCCACAGGGAGGACGTCATTGCAGAGAAGGTCCCCTGCCTGGTCCCCTGTAGCTTCACTTCTTGTAGTGAGGGAACCACAAGAAGATGCTCAGAAGAGGACCTCAGTGTCTGAGCTGAACGATGGGGTGGAGAGGCTGCTTCAGGTATGCTTGGCCGAGGCCATTTAGGGCTTTAAAGGTCAGCACCAACACTTTGAATTGTGCTCCGAAACGTACTGGGAGTCAGTGAATATAGAATAGAATAGAATAGAATAGAATAGAATAGAATAGAATAGAATAGAATAGAATATATTTATTGTCATTGTCCCCTTTGGGAACAACGAAATTACGGGAACAACGAATATCCTTTAGGACCAGTGTTATATGGTCCCGGCAGCCACTTCTAGTCACCAATGTGCAAAACAAATAAATAGGTAGGTAACATCAAATGTAAATGTTAAAAAGTTACAATTATGGATACATGTATGCAGACTAAAGAGCTATCTGCATTGCCACTGTGTTTTGTTGTTCTCTTGTTTTCTCTGTTCTTAGAACTGTCCATCCTTGAATTCTCACCTCTCTGCTGTTCTCAGTTGTCACAGCTAGGTAGTAAACTCAAAGGTGCTACAAGCACTCTTGATGTGTAGCTGTTCAGCAGTCTTGGACAAAGCAGTAGAGTTCTATGGAACACTAGGAGGCCTTTAGAATCTGAGTTTGAAGATCCACAGGCTACATCATTTGGGACTTCAGCTAACACCATTTTCTGATCATTTCTGGAACTCTGATGGAAACAGAAATACTGTCTACTTTATGTATGTGCTACTTAAAAATTGTGGTCAATTAATGTCTTGCAAAACAGGAAAACAAAAGAGGATACAGATTTGCATAAAAGTTCAATAAGCTGATTTAAACATATAGGTGCAAAATTAGAAATAGTTATATATGATTTAATGGAATAGTATAGAAGACTGTGGCCACGTGACCTGTGTGCTTGACAAGTCTGCTGCCTACATATTGTGTGTTGATGGACAACTTTTGAACCCCTGCTCTCCCTTCTTATGATACTTTGTTTTTAAACTAAACTTGGATTGGACAGTCCTTCAAACAGAAGACATCTTCAGACAGAGGAATGTCCTCTGTTAAGCATAACACATGGCCTCCCTTTATTTAGATAGTTCATAGCACACAGAACTGCTGGTTTCTAAGCAGGAGATGGTAGATTTTAGTGGTGTGATAAATTGGACAACATGGGTCCAGTGATCCAAGAGGTTAGAGACCTCTGTTTGAATGAACAACCCTTCTGTAATATAAGGATAAAACTGAAAGTATGCTATCCATTGCCCCCAGTAAGGATTCGGTGGCTCACATTTGGCTTACATTTTATTGACCTAGGAAACCTCAATCCATTCCAGAGTTCCAGGCGGGGTACAAGGCAAGCTATGAAAGGTAGGGCAAGCATACCTGTGGCTCTACCCTAAGCTTTGTCTAACAGTTCTTAATAAACTTCACTGTAGTACTTAGCAGCTGAGCACTGTAACGGAAATGTCAAGTCAGAAGGTCAACTCCACTGTGGTGGAACTCGGATCATCACATTTCCTGCTAGGAAATTACTGAAAAATACAGGTTTTTTGGGACTGTACAACTCCATTTCTTATCTCAAGAAAATTGCAGCCAACAAATTATACACTGTTTATAAAGCCTTTGTTTGGGAGAAACTGGGGGGGGGGGGAGAGAGAGAGAGAGAGAGAGAGAGAGAGGAGAAGAAAGAAGAAAATTCAATTGCTTAGGTTTGCCACTTGCCAGGTAAGACTGTAACTCCCTGTTGCTATTAAAACTGTGCATTTACACAGGGCTGTTCCTTCTCCTGGAGTCATTAGTGGCAGAGGGTTGGCATGTCAGTCAAAATTCTCTTACAAAACCCAGAAGGAAGAGAAAAATGGTTTTGCGTTGCTTGTTAAAACCTTTGCATTGTAATTGGAAGTGCCTGTTGTTGCAGCATACCTCTTAAATTGATGTTGTGTTTCACTGTATTGGTTACACATGATACACTGTCCTCCTTTATGCATAACCCCTCTTGTGATGTCAGGGGAGCAAGGCATGCTCCTTAGCATTGTCCCCCAGCTGTTCTCCCCCATTGTGCAGCTGGAGGCTGATCATTTGCAGGAGATACCCTTTCCTGATTTAGTATCCTGACCTGGTACCAGATGGGCTGGTAGCTGTGAAAACTAAGACTTCTCTACAACATTCTTTGTACCCTATGAGTTAGGAGGTGGTGGAATAGCTGGATCCCATAGTAGTTAATTTTTTGTGCATCAGTGAAATGTTGAGCCATCCTTTTCTTTCCAACACTTATTGCTGGAAAATGGCTTTTTGACCAAATGTGCACATGTAATTTTCTTGCACCCTTAAGCACACACTTTGTCTTTTTTTGCTAGCTCAAGGAAAGTTTCTAGTTTGTCTTCTCCTTTTTAATCTTTTAGGGGAAAGTTTCCAAAAGTCACCAAGTTCTAAATTAGGACCTTAAAGATGAAAAATGTTCTTGCGGATCTTAAAGGGTCTAAAAAGAAGAATGCTAGAAGAATGTTCATGTGGGTTCTTTGATCTGGGCTTTGAAACGTAGCATGCATTGCTTTAACTCAAATGGTTAAGGAAGATATAAGTGTTAAATCTGCATTGAAAGCAGATGCTCATCTACTGAGCTACAGCTTTACTCCCCATTTTGTGAATATGTGATTAATGCACTGGGACATTGCAAAACAGAGATATAACCCAAGGCAAAATACAATAACCACACAGAATAGGCTTATCTATCTTGCTGAAGACATCCTCTGATGCTTTGGATTTAAGTCCCAGTATATTCAGAAGACTCTTCTGCTAAAGTCTAGAATAGGATTGTGTACTGGCCACAAAATTTTGTTTGGATTCCACTTTGGGGCTTTGGAAAAGAGCAAGTTTTTGGTCCAAAGTGCTTTGGAGGCTGTTGAATTAGGGTCCGAATCCCAATTTGGAAGAGAGAACAAGTTTCATACCTAGGAGTGGGAAAGAAATTCAGTTCAGTTCACATTTAAAGGTGAACTTGCCCAGTTCACATTTTGGAAAACAATGTGTGAACCAAAGCACAGCCATCCTTTAAAATTAATCCCCCCCCCCCGAATTTTGCAGCGTAGTTGCCCAGTCAAGCTGTTGTCATGGGCATCTGTCTGGCAGTTTTTCTTGGAGTGGGCTGATTTCTAAAGTCTTGCAGATGTTCTGTCAAAGTGGAGTGTAGGGCCATGAATGTTGCTCCCTCCTGTGACCTTTACACATTCAATGGAATGTCAGCATGCTGAACATATATGGGTTTCTCTCTATGGGGAACCATGGAAAGCCATTCATACAGAAAGGCCCTTACATGTGATTTGTTGTTAGTGCAGAAAATCTATGGAGGTCTCTAACTGCATACATGGACGTCATAAGCAGGAACAGTACCTCCCTCAACATTTTGTGTGGTTTTTTTTTTGGGGGGGAGAACATTTGCATATGGCTTGATTGGGTGATTTTGTTTGATTACTTTGAAAGGTATTGATGCTAAAGTTGGGTATGTTTGGAATTTCTCTGCTGACTTAACAAGTTATACTCGGTTTTAATCACACAATTGTAGATGGATCAAATAGTATAACAAGAACTGATTAGGCTGAATTTGTCTACATAATTAAACCAACCTTCTGTGATTATTCAAATTGTTCATGTAACACATTCTTCGAAGGTTGTGATCTTGCAGTAGGGAACCACCTGCACATTCACCTTCATGCAGACATGGCATCTCTAACAGCTTAGGTAATGCGGGAAAGCAAGTCATGAGACTGGAGCAGGAGAGCATGACATCAGCCACAGAATGCTGGCTCCACTGTTCTTAGCACCCTGCAACACACCAGGAGAAGGTCATGTAAGAGAGGACAATGAGCAACGGACAATTATTTCCTACTGGATTACTGGATTTGCCACAAATCCTTGCAGCACATGTGGTATATAAGATGTAGATGCTTCACCTTCGAAAACAAACTTGATTCAAATAATGAGCATTCGGGTTAATCAACACACATTGCAAAATATAACACCCAAGACTGAACAATGTACTGAATACCATCAAATCATTGATGGGCCCCCTAGGGTATGGTAACCTAGATCTAATCAAGACGCAGTGGGGAAATGTTGAATAGAGCCGCGAAACAGCCAAATGCAATCAGTGCTTGACTTTTGCATGGCAATCTGGGAACTGAAGAAGGAAGCTCTAATCTCTCTAAAGTAGAATAGGAGGATGAGTTTGTCAATGGGATTTTTAATGCATGTGGCTACTGAGAAACAGAGCTCACTGAACAACGTTCACATTCTGAGAGTATGCATGTGTGAACTAGCAGGAAGAACATCAGATTCTGATGAACAGATTTTTCTTTTGAAGCCTCAATAATAGTTTAGTTCACACCAGATAGCAACTACATTATGCATTGTGTAGATGTTTTCTAATGCATAAAGGTTGTGTTTGCCTTGTTCACAGTAAAGTTCCAAAATTTGCCATTTTGGTTTTAGTGATTTTTTAAAGAATGCAAACTATTTAGAGCCCCCTTCTAAATCTTTTGTGAAGTCAGTGTGGGCCCTACAGGGATCAGGCTCCAGGCAATTGCGTCGTGTGTCTGACCTGCAGAAAGTTAGCAAATGTAAGGTCCAATACAATCAGGGAGCAAGTTTAAATCAGCAGGAGATTATGAGAAGGGCCAGGAGCAGGCGTGCAATCAAATCCAGGCAGAGATCATGTTCCAAGGTAGAAATGGAGGACGGGATGATCAGAAGGAGGAGCACAATCAAAACCAGAGTTCAAGATGCATGTCAATAACCCGTGGCTTAGGTGGAGTCCTCTCACACACAAAATAAATACAAGCAAGCAAGCATTGTGATCTCAGGTGCTTGGTAGCCCAGGGGAAGACATCATGAAGTAACTCATCATTCAAGGCTTTGTCAGATCAGGAATGTGGGCATTTGAGGAGGCTACAGAGTTCTGGAAAAATGTTTCATGTAAAGAAACACACACACCACCTAGTCACCTCATAATGCTAAGGGAAACTCAACCCAATACCCCCTGAAATTCCAAAGTGTACTGCAAATGAAGCGGAAAAGCAGAAGCCTGCTTCACAGGGAAAGAAGATATTCGAGAAGTTGGAGAATGGGTTTCAGCACAACACTACCTCTGAATATTTTAAATGGATGCATACTTAATAATACATATATGTGCCCTTGATGCCTCATAAGTGATGCAATTGTGCTTCCAGGTGCTTATTGTGGGTACTCACTGATGAGAGAAATGTACTCATGTGTTCAGAATTGCTTGAACTTTAATTACTGCATCCTATATTGTAGAAGACTGCCTTCTCATTGGACGGAGACTCTTGGCCAAATTAAACCCTGAGCAGAGAAGTATGGCAAATAACTATCATTAAAACTTGCAATAACATCAGTACCTTACATGATTTAGATACTTTGTGTTTCCAGTGTTCCACATGCTTCAGTTTTAGTATAGTTAGGTCCAGTCAGGAAGAGCAACAGCCACTGTATGGTTTTCTCCTACTTTCTTTGGCTTTCAGCATATTCCAGAACACTTTCAGCCTTCGGCTACTCTTGATTTCTCTTCTGCTGCATGCCTGTGCACCAACACAACTAGGCTTTAAATCCTCACTGCTTCTCTCTGTTCATCTCGGCACGATTGAACGGGCAGATGTATCCAATTTAATGGAAACCTAATGAGATCTCTCTTGACACAGATAGATTCCAAAGCTTGTCACAGTTGGCCATGAGAGGTAATGCAAAGATTAATACCATTAGGTGCCACATGAAACACATTCTTTGAAAAAAGATATGCTTTTTATGCAGAATATTTTTTTTTAAATTCTCTCAAATAACTCCCCTTCTCCCAGTGTCCTTCCTCCAAACCTCTTCTTCATGTTTGCAGAGCTTCTTTAACTAATGCAGAGGCCTGGAGAGTGCTTTCTGAACCCTTATCTCTTGCGCTGTCTCTCCTGAACTGCATGATGTAACTGGCACGACACATTGACAAGAGGATAGCTCTGTGACTTGAGCTGCTATAATGGATCACGGTATGAAGTCAGATTGTTGAGCCCAGTTGATGAAAAGATAAGCAAAGTGTTTCGGAAAGGTTTGTCCCAGTTAACATCAGACAGGTAATTTTTTCGCCCAGTGTGCAAGTAAACTGAAACTCTTTAAAAGATTGCCTTTGAACTAATCTGGACGTGTCTCTATCAGTTAAGATATTCCCCAAGTGCTGTTCTTTTCCTATTGCTTTGTTTTCATTCTGAAGTGAATCCCATCAGGGTATTGGCTGGGATGCATCATTAATCTGTAAGTACCACTGACTGTAAATTTCTGCTTTTGTTCATCATTAAGAAATATGACACTGGTCTGTCATTTGCAGAATTTCTGCAAGACAAATGTTAGCCTTGGCAATTATTTACCATTTTAGGTTAATAGAAATAATAAAAATAATAGTGCAATGTAGCCGAACAGGATGAATAGGTATTTTATCTCCATATGACAAATATCCATATGAAAAATAAAACCCTGTACTTGGAAGAAAAATTAAAGAAACTATAAAATGATATTTTATCGAGATAAAGCTATGCAGTGCGTGGCATTTATTAAAGAAGCATTTTTACATCTTCTACCCTATTATTTGGTCTGTTCATCTTCTTGAAATTATGCTGTGCTGCTAATTAGCAGTTGGATTGTTGAAGAGGGTTAGCTTGACATGCAAGCACAAAACAAATTATAAATATCTGAAACGAAAAAGAGATTATGCAAGCATATAGTTAAACAGAAGAAGAACCTCTTTCTATAGGCATTAATGAAGATGACTGGCAGTTCAGTTCCACCAATCTTAGACTAGTATAACACCTCTCAGATGTGATAGATTCCAACAGAAATACTTTAAAAAAAAATTATTCTCGTGAATATGAATAAAAGTAGCAGATGGTAGCACTTTTTGTATGAATATAATATGGCTATTTATAATAGCACTCCAGAACTTCCCTCCCATTTGCAAGATTGTTCAAGTATTTATGCTTTTCCTGAATCATATGGTTGATGTTCCTGCCAGAAATCAACTCACGTGCCCACAAAAGGCAGGCTGGTTCTGGATCTGGTCCTTTGGCTGGATCCAATACCCCACCCTGGGTCTAAATGGAATGATATGAGTCATTCAGTTTCCATCTGTCTCAAGCAATGAGAACCACAAATTTCTGAGTCTCTCTGTGCTCTCTCCACTTTAATCTGTAATTTGAGTCACTCTCTATAAATAAAGGTCCGTGTTCCCCATTCACTACAATGGAGAATCTGAAAGCAGATTTTTCCCCATTTGGCCAAAGCTGATAAAATGTATAGGCATGGGAGCCTCTCCATAGTGGATTAAGCCTACCAAATAAGCCCAGGAATTGTTTGAGGGGGAAGTAAAGGGTATTTTCTTTTCTTGTTTTGCATAATCCATATTAGGCAATACCTTTATTAGGTGAACTAAAACTCCAAAATCCATTAAGTTTCATATTTCCAAGGGGAGACTAGGGGAATCATGATCATTCTTACTTCAAAATAAGTAGGAGGTGGACAAGTAGTGTACATTCTTGCTTGTTTGCTTTTGTTTATGTGTTGTTTTTTTAAGAATACACCATCACACCAACCCTTCCTTTGTGGTATTAGTTTCTGTATTCCGATAGGTCATACAATGGGACAATGCTTGAAAACCTGCCTGTGAAGTTCTGAAGAGCTCTGGTCTTTTGTTTGTCAATTAAAGCAGAGCAACATAGGCTTTAAAAATAATAATTAAATGAAGTTTTGAACTTTTTTTAAAAAAATTTTTTTACTGTTGTGCTCTAACAAATAAATAAAGAGATATTCGGTGATCTGCAGTCCAACATCTTGGACCCAGATAAGCATGCTGATTTAGTAAAACATAGAGCTATAAGGGATATTTTAAAAATAGAGCAACTGAGTGACAGGAGGCTTTATGGGGGACATGATCTGGCCATTGACATTGTGCTCTGAATCAGGGAAGGGGAAAAACACCCAGAATCACCCACTTCACCTTGTTATTCAGCCCACACACAAAGCCTCTGTACACATGTACTAATTAGAAAGCTCTCTTTATGTCAGTAAGGCCAGAGAATGCTGCTGTAAATTATGCATATTACAATGATCAACTATATCAACATATTTACAGTAATGGGAGAGTGCAGAATGAGAGACTATGCAGATAAATCAAGGAGAAATGGCATGTCAGCTTTGTTTGGCCATATCCAATATAAATACATCCAGCAACAAAGATTCCAGTTGTTGGGTCTCTTAATATTCTGTTTTCTTTTATTGTCGCAATGATTTTTTCTTTTAATCAAAGTCTGCTTCAGTTTGAAAGCATAAGTTCTGAAAGTTTCTCAACATAGGCCTGCAGGGACTCAAAAGACAAACAGAGGGGGGGAAATCAAGGCAAAGAAGTGACTTAATGTGTGTTGAATTAGGAAGACTTTGAGCAACACTGTATATTTTTAGAGATCTAAGAAATCTCAAAGACATTTTTAATCAGAGCTGAAATATTTTTTTAAGAAAACACTCTGATAATTCTCCCTCTGGAACTCTGACCAGTTTCAGGTTTACAATATGTTGTTGTGCAATTCATTCTTAATTGCATTTTGTCTTTCTTTTTCTTTAAAAAGCAATTAGATCTCTGTAACTGGGCTAGGCTGAGGCTACTGACATCTTCACCATACAGAAGTTTGTGAATCTTTCCCTTTGTGTGGCAAACTAAACTAAACTTACGGTGCTTATTGGCTTTGTTTCCTTATACATGACCAAAACTTACTTAATCTTTGGCTTCATACATTTAAAGCCAAAAAGAAAAAGAAAATCCTGGGAATTGCAGTTTGCTCAGAGTGCTGAGAATTATAAGTCTGTGTGGGATAAACCACAGTTCCCAGGATTTAGGGGTGGAGAGAATTATGCTTTAAGTGTCCTTCAAATGTATGTTGTGTACACAGCCTTTGTCCCTATCAATCTGTCAGGAGCCTCAATTGGATCATGAATAATTTTCCTTTCATTGGATAAAGACTGATATTCGGAAACATCAAGACAGAGACAAACCAGAAAATGTTTTTAAAACACTTTTTTTTTTTTTTAGTTAGAAAGCTGGTGTCAGTGAGGCAGTGGAGAAGGAACCAGAGAGGGGGAAGCCCAGCTCTGGAATGTTTTACGACAATTAATTGCACCATTGTCAAAGTTCCAGAATAATTGATGGGCATTATTTATCACTTTTTCAGGAAAAATGGGGCTCAAATGTGAAAACAACAATTCACTTGCCAGATTCACTAAAATCCACCAGTTACCGGTATATATAATAATAATAATAATAATAACAACAACTTTTATTTGTACCCCGCCCTTCCCAGCCGAAACCGGGCTCAGGGCGGCTAACAATCATAAAACCACACAACCACAAAACAAACAGTTAAAAATACAAATTAAAACAATTTAAAACTTAAAAGTTTAAAAGCCACCTCATTATAAATAGCTCACCAACAACCAACGGAATAAAAAACATCAGGGATTACACTCAACCCAACCCAAAAGCCAGGCGAAACAGCTCCATTTTACAGGCCCTGCGGAAGGATACCAACTCCTGCAGGGCCCTTGTTTCCTGTGGCAGATCATTCCACCATCTTGGAGCCAGAACCGAGAAAGCCCTGGCCCTAGTAGCTGCCAGCCTGACATCCTTATGGCCAGGGATCTCTAGGATGTTATTATTTGAGGACCTCAAGGTCCTACCCGGGGCATACTGGGAGAGGCGGTCCCTTAAATACGAGGGTCCTAGGCTGCGTAGGGCTTTAAAGGTCAAAACCAGCACCTTAAACCTGATCCTGTACTCCACTGGGAGCCAGTGCAGCTGATAAAGCACTGGATGAATGTGATCTCACGGCAATTGATATGGCAATTGAATGAGGCAATAGAGGCATTTAAGGGTGGAACTATACACCGGGGGGGGGGAGCTATAAACAAGACAGATTTTTTTTTTTAAAAAAAATGCTGTGGAAAATCACTTACGAATTTTCTTTGCTCTCTGGTGCCATCTGGTGTTGCATGCTTATAATGCATTCTGAACACTTTTTCTTGACTAATGTAGCTGAGTCCTAAGAGTTACTATTGTTTTGTAACAATTTGGAACAGGGGAAATCAGAGAATGAGGGAAAAAAGGAAGCAGAGATTGGCTACATCTTTCCCCTTCTCTGATGAGGTTCTTTCTTCATGCTAACAGTTTAACAGACAACCATTCTTTGCAAAATGTTTGCCTTTTTAATTAAAAGATGGATTTAAGTTGTCTGAAGAGCTTCCATTAAATCTCAATGTGTTTTGTAAATTGAATCTATGCAGCCAGAATTAAGCACCACGGAATTCACCTTGCACCCCAGTAAAAATGGATTGCAGTCATGTCACATGATTGATCGTGGATGTAAACCAAGTTCTCCCCATTCCAGTTCCAACATGCTAACTATTACACCAGTTTTTGCCAGCTCACTTTCTATGACTGCCAGGTGATCCTAATAAATTATGTTATGTACTGCTGCTCTGTGGTGTGTGTGTGTCAAGGGGGGTGGGGATCAACATAGCTGCATTTTTGGACTCACCACTATATCACTGGGCAGTAATGGATAAGAATATATGTGGAAGTCTGTGGTTTAAATATCAGTTCATGGTTTCAGTGGGGCTTGTTTAGCACAGCTTCGTCGTGTGAATTTTGCACACAGTTTACACTCAGAACCCCAATCTGATTCAGAATTAATTCAGCTTCAAACACTCAAGTGCATGTTTTATTCACAGCTTCATTCTTGAGTGTAGGTTCTCATATTTGGTTGTCAAGCTTCTTCTTTGTTTTATTTATTTATTTTAATAATTATTTTATTACTCACAGGCATTGTGCCTGAATATTTTGTATGCTGCCCCAGACTCCTATGATATTAAGTGCAGTCGAAACATAGGGTGGTGGGGGACACAGATAGATAATACAGATGTGCAGCTGAAAAATGTTTTCAAGCTGATTCAATCCTTAAG
Organism: Darevskia mixta; assembly: GCA_034641385.1. Classification (NCBI taxonomy): domain Eukaryota; kingdom Metazoa; phylum Chordata; class Lepidosauria; order Squamata; family Lacertidae; genus Darevskia; species Darevskia mixta. Next base: position 15,061,644 of record JAWWNH010000058.1, read on the forward strand.
ATCATGAAATGAGGTGGGGTCTGCTTATGCTCCCTACTATGATTCATGGTGTTGGGGTGTGTGACAGGGACTTTTCTGTGGTGGCATTCCAACATTGTAACAACCTCCCCTTTACTGTTATTTGTCCTCCCCACCTTTTATAATAAAAAACCTATTGAAGATGTGCTGCAATTTTTTTGTTGTGTGTTAATGGTTTGGGTATTTTAAATATATTTATGGTTCTTTGTATGAATTTTATTTATGCAATGCCTTCTGTTCTATGCTTCGTTGTTTATTATCTGTGACACCTTCTGAAAGAAGGAAATAAATTATGTGGATGAAATAGTTACAGTGCTTTTTCTCTATTTCCACTATATATTTTTTTAAGCTGCACACTTTTTTTTTAAGCTGTACTGTTCTTCCATTGCATTTCCAGACTTTTTGGTAATTTCATTGGACTGTCTTAAACTGGCCCTATTGTCTTAAACTCAAAAAGCCTGAGATAGCAAACTGAAGACCAGCATGAAAGATCGAAAGATGATGTAGATGGAAGTTGTTGTGGTGAGCAGCAATGAAGCAAAACAGATCAGTCTAAAGGACTCTGGATGCTGCATGTTCTCCCTGGCCTCATTCATTGCTACATGCAGGGACAGCTGTGGCATACAGAATGCCAGGGAAACGCAGCACATTTTGTTGCCTTTCCCCAATCCTCCGAATTCTGGCAGCCAGTTACTGGACGGTTGTGCAAACGCAGCATGTTACGTTGGGTGTTTTCCGTTTAATTACTTTGTGACACATACTTGAGAAAGAATGGACATTCTCAACTAATTTAACTATAGAGTGCCATCAATATTCACCAGGTAGCACTTATTCTGCCTCTCATTTTTGGCTGAGAATACATGCTGGGGAGAGATGCGCAGATCACACTGCTGTGCCCTGCCCTCCTTGTTTCTACTCTTCTAAACTGTTCATGGTTCTGTACCTGTTCTTCTCTTAATCAGCAGTTGCCCTTGTGGTGGGGCAGAGCTGCATGCCCAACACAAGCATGGCTGCAGCCTCAACATCAGCACCAACCTGTCCTATCCCATTCTCATCTACAGTGATGCCATCAGGTAAAACAGGTAAAAAGTTAAAGGACCCCTGGATGGTTAAGTCCGGTCAAAGGCGACTATGGGGTTGCAACACTCATCTCTCTTTCAGGCCAAGGGAGCCAGCATTTGTCCACAGACAGCTTTCCAGGTCATGTGGCCAGCATGACCAAACCGCTTCTGGCACAACAGAACACCGTGACGTAAGCCAGAGTGCATGGAAACGCCGTTTACCTTCCTGCTGCAGCAGTACCTTTTTATCTACTTGCACTGGCATGCTTTTGAACTGCTAGGTTGGCAGGAGCTGGGGCAGAGCAACGGGAGCTCACTCCATTGCAGGGATTCGAACCGCCGACCGTCCGATCGGTGGCTGGCTCTGTGGCTCTGCCCCACCACAAGGGTTGCTACTGGGCTTAATGTGGAAGAGTTGTCAAGTATGGCGATGCTCCTTAATATTTTGCCAAATCTTAAGGGGAAAACATCTCCCATTTGATTACAAAGTTTAGCTGTGGTTTGAAGAAAATAGAATATTCTCATAAGTAGCCCAAGTAAGATTCATTGCCAATCCTATACTCATAAATATATTGAATAAACTCCAATTAGTAAGTTTCAGTAGAATTTATTTCCAAGTATCCTTACTGTTCTCATCAAATGGTTCTGTTATGTTTACATGGAAGTAATTGTAAATAGGGTTGCAACCTTAAATGACCTAGAATCTGGATCCTAAGACTACAGAACTGAACTAAAACCCTACAGTATGTTTGTTTCTGTGATCTGGTTGGTTTTGGAAGTTAACCGTTTTTGATCTCCCTCTTTTGTCCTTTCTAAGCTGTCACCCTAATTCTTGGATCACAAATGAACAAAGTCGATAGGAGGTGAGTGTATAGCTGGGATTTTCTTAGCAGCAAAGACATAGAACCTGACAGGTACCCCATCAGCTATTAAAAGGGATTGTGTTAGTAGCAGTAACAGGCAAAGCAGAACTTCTGGAAGACTTTGTTCCTGGAGAAAATTCATACCATGTCCTGTACAGCTAGTCCATTTTGCCAATGGCAAAGTGTCAAAAGAGAACATCTGCCCACCTTAAATCTGAAGAACTGAAAACAGTACAGCTGTTCTCTATGCATCCATAGCCGCACTTGCTAGCAGAACTACCCCATCCAAATTTCATAAGCAAGGGAACAGTCAGATGATCAAAGTAGATGTGAAGTTGAACACAGGCCTGACGAAAATTGCCCATATAGTTGTTATTAGCTCTAGGAGCAAAGTTTCCATTGATGCCAATGAAAGCTTCCTACCCTGGATTAATAGCAACTACTGGTGGTGATTTTCATCAAGGCCACACTGAGGGAGGAAAAGGTTAAAAACCAATTTCCCCTCGTGCACCAAAGTCCTGATTAAAATCCACCCTGTCTGAACATTGTATTCATTCTTTTTCTTTCTTTTAGTAGCAAGCAAGTGACTGCCTTTGGGCCAGGTCTAATATGGCCAAGAGGTTAAGGTACTTGTGCCATGGCAGAAATGTTGTGAGCCACTTTGGGGCAGGGCAGTTCGTGTGTGAAACACTGACCACACATGTATAAGGTCTTTGTTTTATAACCTCTTTGGGGGTGGGGGATGCTACTCAGTTCACAATACAGCTGAGCTTACAAGGGAGCCAAAATTGTATTGAGAACCAGATAATTATGGACTTCAAAGACGCCACTAAATGAAATGTGCATGCATTTTTGTACTTGGCTATAACTAGAACAATGCCAAACCTCATGTACAGAGCAACTAAAAGATGCAGATTTGATGCATTCGTGTGAGCAAAACACCACACACACACACACACACACACACACACACACAGAGAGAGAGAGAGAGAGAGAGAGAGAGAAGACTTTCTTTTTCTGAGAATTTCCTGAGGTCTTTTTTTGTTTTCATCCTGCTCCCCACCTCCAGAAAAAGAAGCTCACTTTACAGAATTTCTTCTGAAAATTCTCTTCAAACTTTTTTTTATTTTTATGGCTACCATTCCACCTCCCTCACACATGTACTTTAGCTATTTCTTCTTAAAGACTTAAAGCCAGGCAGTAATACCTTCCTTTTTGAAATGACAAATGTAATGGCCTGTCATTTGTCTGCCAGCAGAGCATATGGGTATAACCATGGTGGTGGGGCAATTATCATTGCTTCCTGACAACTTTCAAGGGTGCGCATGCCAGTGGTGGATGAGGCCAGAGGCAAAGGTGGGCATAACAATGAATGAAAAAGTTTGCATTTGTTCAGTAGATTACTTTCTACACTCACACACCCCTTGCTCTCCCCCATCCCAGGAAGCAGGAAACATTATGAAAATTCAAGGATGCATTCCACCCGGCAAAATTTCTCAAAGAAGGCCAGTAAGAAGGTCCTGGGGAAAGAGGGTGTGGCTGGGTAGTGGGATGGAGCTCCTGTTACTAGTTTCCAAGCAGGCAAGTCACTGTTTGGAATTGCACACCATTGCGGCAATTCCATGCACACATACCGGGGAGTAAGTCCCTCTGAACTCATTGGAGTTATTTGAGTAGGTATGAACGGTGCTGTGCCCTGCTGAAACCAATGGAATAAGTTACTTGCAAATAAACTAAAAATACTACACTTCAGATTGAATTTAGTCATGTAGCTAGATCATGAACTGTGAGTCATGCATAAAAATCTATTAATTTGCCATTAGAAATACTTATTTTAAAAAGGCTTAGCTTTCTAATGTTGGTTAGCATTGCAGCATTCATATTTAGAATCTCCCAAAGAGATTACTGAAATATTCACCTGATTCTTTGGCTCTTTTTGATTTTCTTTTTACCAATGCAAACAAAACAACAGCAGCTTCAAAATATTGGGCAACTCTAGCGTTATAATTTAAGACTTCCATTACCTGGTTCTAGAAACCACAACAGAATCAAAACAAAAGAGAGAGAATAACAAGCCTCGGGTGTGCCATTACTTGCTTTGTTTTTCTCGTCAAATCACTCTATGAGTTGTGATCACCAATTACTAGCCGATTTCTGTTCAAATGTCAATAAAACTAAAAGCCTTTTTTTAAAGGAAAAAGGAAAGGAAACCAAGTGGAAATGCCATTAAATGGCTCCACAATCCAGAAGTTACAATGGATGTCACAATGGAGTAAGCCATTCATACACAGAAACACATAATGAAGGTTAGGGCTTCTGCAGACTGCAGCAACCTTTAAAACAAATGGAGGGTTGAGGTATTGTGAAGGAAATGTCCTGATCAGCAAGTCATACTATGGCACAGGAAAAGCTTGTTCCACAGCGTAACCCTACGCAAACATTCAGAATTAAGTCCCATTGATCTTACTTACTTTCTCATGAGTATTAAATGTAGGGTTATAGTTTAAGTATGTTCACATTTGGTTGGATTTCCTCCCAATTACTAACATAAAAAGGTCAAAAGAAACTCAGAGCAGATGAGAAAGAAAAATGTTGACGAAAACAATGAAAAGGACAGACAAAATAGTTTTAGACTCACTGCTATAATTTGGTAAACCAGAAATAATGCTAAAATGTCCAGAACATTTTCATGCTGAAGTACTGTGGAAAATGGTCTTTATTTCATAGAAGTGTATGTCAAAACAATCAAGAATTTAATGATTATTGACAGTACTGTGTTTCCTTCATTACTTCATCTTGCAAATTTTGCATTTGCTGTCAGAAGCAAATGCAGCTTATCTGCTCTTTCGCATTGTTCATCTGATCTGACATCTGATTCAGTAATGATATGATGCTATTTCTGGTCTCAGTGCTGAACAGATGCATGCTAAATTTGTTAAATTCCAAGAAGTAATTATTTAATAACTATAAAGCATGAAAACAATTAATTCCTTATCTTTCATTCTTGTGGGCCTAAAGGCACTTCTAGAAACAACCTTTGAATATTTTCCATTTCTGTTTCTCAAGATACTGGTGACATGAATAGCGTCTTTCAAACATTAATTACTTAATGGCTACAGCTAGGGGAAAGAACTCTTTTAAAAAATGTCCATAACTACTACGGCCTCATTCTGCTCATAACACACAGAGCATGGAGGAGAAAGCTTGTGAAGCTATGCAGTCTACAATACTGCCATGAGGAGTTGGCTATTCTAGAGATGAAAGAGTATAATCTTTTGCACATATAAATAGTTGAAATCAACCATGCTGAATTCACTGACACTGGTTGCAAGTTCTCTTTGATCCAGCATACTTGTGTCAGATGTTGTCATCTAAGAAGTCACCCTAATAACCCAAAGAAGGGTTAGTGGCTTTGACTTTGAAAGACACCAGAATCTCTTGTGATCTTCCTCGCTTCATAGCAATGAGAAAGATTATTATCGAAAGCTGTCCTCCCATTTCTCAAAGGGTTTCCTTGGAAAAGAGGCTTCCATTTATCTACTTCATTCTCAGGGAACTTTAGAATTTTTGTCAATGTCGCTGATTTTGAGCTTACCTTAACATTGCAAGGTAGGCAGGAGTGAGGTGTATGTGCTTTTCCATTAAACATTTCTCCAGCACCCTCCCTGGAAACAAATGTTTCCTGGCCTTAAGGAGCTTCATAGGAGGGGTTAACTCACAATATCTTCCCCTGTACTTTGATTGAAGTGAAGGCACCTGGGGAGGCTGCAAACTGCAGACCACTGGTGGGATGACTTATAAAATGAGAGAAAAGACACTCAGAAAACATTCCACAGGCACCACAGAGATAAGGTAAGCACAACAAAAACCCGGCACCCCAATCATGAGAATTTCACCAATGTTTGATTTCACCCTTGATATTTATTATTATTATTATTATTATTGGAGAAAGGTCAGGAAAACTGCAGGAGAAATGTTAAGCAGAGAACCAACAAAGTCACACAATTACAGTGGTACCTCGGGTTACGAACTTAATTTGTTCTGGAGGTCCGTTCTTAACCTGAAACTGTTCTTAACCTGAGGTACCACTTTAGCTAATGGGGCCTTCCCGCTGCCGCCACCGCGCGATTTCTGTTCTTATCCTGAAGCAAAGTTATTAACCTGAGGTACTACTTCCAGGTTAGCAGAGTCTGTAACCTGAAGCGTCTGTAACCTGAAGCGTCTGTAACCCAGTGTATTACTGATTAGAGTATTAGTACCAGTGTATTACTGATTAGAGTATTAGACTAGAATGGGGGGGGGACAGGTTCAAATTCCCACTTAGCTAAGTTCCTGAGGTAGCCCTGAGATGATACACTTTCCTTTAAAACAAAAAAAAATGATAGCAGCGTGTTCAGATTCAGATTTATTCTCAAGGCAAGGCAGAGCGCCTCAGTGGATTTTGAACTTTCCCAGTGAAGTAGGTACATCAAAGCATAAACCCCTGAAGTATTCTGTGGCACTTTGGTAATTAAGCTATTTCAAAGAAAGCTGTAGACAAGTACAGTAGTACTTTGGATCTCAAACGCCTTGGCTCCCGAACAAATCAGCTCCCGAATGATCGAAACCCAGAAGTGAGTGTTCTGGTTTTCAAACGATTTTCGGAAGCTGAACGTCTGGCATGGCTTCCGCGGCTTCCGATTGGCTGCAGGATTGGCTCCTGCAGCTAATTGGAAGCTGTGCCTTGGTTTTCAAATGGTTCGAATGGACTCCTGGAATGCATTCTGTTTGAGAACCAAGGTACGACTTTATCTACTAAAAGCGAAACTATGCCTCTAGACATACTGAATGAGGAAAAGGCCAAGGGGTGGGTGGGGGGGAGAGAGAAATCAGTTTGAAGAATTGAAACTTATGTTTCTAGCTTAAAGGAAATGGCAGGGTCAGGAAGATACGATTTACATATCCAGCTTGCAACCAGAGGAAATTGTTTTACCAGTGCTCTTTAATTCCATTGATTTTTTGGAAAGGAGCAGGGATAAGGAGAATTCCTTCATGTTTGACAGCTCCAGGTTGTAATTGGAATCTCAGTGAGAAAAGGGTCATGGGGTGGGGAAGCAGTAAAATACAACATGGGTCAGCTGCATATTCCTGCATTGCAGGGGGTTGGACTAGATGATCCTCAGGGTCCCTTCCAACTCTGAAATTCTATGATTCTATGAACTTACAAACAATGCAATAGATTATATATATTCACTTGCCGCAGTTAAGAAACAACTGAAATAACCACAGTGTATTATTTGAATTCGTATGACTTCATTATGATACATTAACTATGCCTTTGCCCTCTTGCACCCTTCCCCCACGTTATTTACTCTCATTTCTTGTCTATCCACAGCTCAAAAGAGACTGGTGAGGCTTGCATTGGTGTGGGGGGGGAAGGCATTCTCCTTTGTATGAAACAGAGAACAAATAGTATTACTGATGTTGTGAAGGCTAAGGTTACTCAAACATAAAGAGGATCCTTTCTTTTCCTGCTGATTCATTCTATCCTTTTTATCATCACCCCCCCTATAAACTTGCAAGTCTGCAAAAATCCAGAAGTGCCTCTATATTTTCTAATGAGGGGAATACAAAGACTTTTCATAGTTCCCTATATTTCTAATTCGCTGCATGCTATCAGAGTCTAAAATGTCACCTTCAGCTATTTGAGTTATGTAAAATAACCATGGGGTTAGTTTGGCTTCATGAAGATTTCATGTCATTTGAATGCATGCCAGACAGCACACCATCAATAAGTTAAGATACTTAAAGGATTCTCTTTTCAGGGCTGCAGCATTTGGGGTGGGCATTTCCCACCACTGATGATATGATGATGATGATGAACGAATTAAGTACGTAACCAGAGGTACCACTGTACATTGACAATAAAGGTATTATTATTATTATTATTATTATTATTATTATTATTATTATTATTCCAAGGAGTTCAAAGTAGCATGCATGATTTTCCCCTTCCCATTTCATCATCACAACAATTTTGTGAGGTAGGTTACACTAAGAGACTGTGACTGGCCCAAGGTCTTCCAATGAGGTTCATAGCAGAGTGGGGATTTCAGCCCTGGTGTGCTTGGTCCTAGTCCAACACAAGACTGGCTTGTTCAGCTTGTAACATATATTCAGTTTTAATCACTGCAGGAGTCCACATTGTCCCTGGAGATAGGGGAGAAATTTGGTTCAGCTCACATTTTAATACGTCAGACTTCCTGAAGCAATTGCATTCTGAAGTTTGACAGTCTACATAGTTGCAAGGCGGGATGTGCAATTCAGCCGTACGTTGATGTTATTTGCATTTTTCTGCTTGGATTATTCCTGCAACCCTTTGCATAACCAGGATAGCTAAATGGTGCTGGAAAGTTTTCCCTTCCTTTCTTCTGCTAGAAACTGCCCTGTTCTCTAGTTTTTCATGTTTATGAAGTACTTCAAAAACCAGCTAAACCTCTTTGACCAGTGCTAAAAACAGCAGGACAAAAGAATTAGGCTGGCAACTTCGAGTATCTTTTTGAAAAAATAAAGTGTATTGATTTTCATAGATTTTACAACAGTCCATCTCCTCTCCCTGCTCCACCAACTCCACATAAAATACCCCAAATACACATTCCCTAAAGTGTTGTTGGCATTTGTCTCGAGAGACCATAGAATATGCCTCCAGGAGTGGAGTCAAACCACAGGAGAATCACAGCGCCTGCTGTGGCTGCAGAGACCTGCAACTTGTAACTTCTGACTTCCGTGTTGCTTTTGCTGCATTAGCAGCATGGAAATGACCTGCCCAGGCCGCATGCCTGAGCAGTGTGTATAGAGGTCCTGGGCGGCCCAGACAACAAGACCTCTCTCGGCCTTGCTGATGTGGTCCAAAGGAAAACAGAGCAATACATTTGTCACCAGCTTGGCTGCAGCTGTTGCCAGAAGTAGATGTACAAGATGCCATCCAACCGTCTTAGGGACTCCACTCTGGATTTATGTAGTTTACTCCTTAGCCTTTTCCTCTCCCACAGATGTCCTGCAAGGCAGCGGGTACAGGTTTTTCCTTGGGGTTTACTCCCAAACCTTTCTCATGAAAGTGTAAAGATACAATATTAAGTCATCACTGAAAAGCTATACAAAGGTTTTGTTCCATCAGTTTTCATTATAAGCATGTTCTTTAACTGCAGCAGAAGAAATAAAGTTAAACCAAGTGGCAGAATATTTGTTTGATTTCTTATTGCATTTTCTTTATACAGTCTTCAATCATCTTAAAATATTAGTCAGTTGGCAGCCTAAGGTATATATATGATGTTTTCAACATCTTATTCAAGACTCCCTCATTATTTTCCTCAACATTAATTTAGATAGGTCACATTCCTTCTACCTTACTGTGGTGTTTTGTTTGTTTTGACTAGTCATTGTAGACCTTTTCAGTATTTAGAATATTTTACTTGTGGGCAGCTCCACACTATGAGCATGAGCTGTTGCTTTTGACACACTGCCTATTCAGATTATTCATCAATTATTATTTTAAAATAAAAAAAGCTATCCAGAGAAATACGTTTTGATCATTAAAGAAAGGAACAGCCAATTATGTAAGTATTAACAGCGTAATCTCTTAAGTGCATCTGATGGCACTGTAAAATATTGATGGGTATATAGATTTAGTGTGTATATTTGAGAATGCTTACAGGAACAGAACAATTTAAAAGCCACACATGCCTCTGTTTTGACTGAAGCCAGGTTACTGGAAAATAAAAGGTCTTTTAAAAATGTATTGGCAGATATGTAGTTCAGAGGATGCTGGCCTCTGAGCTCACACCACTTTACTCTAAGCAGAGACTGTATTCTAGATGGCCACAACCTTTAAACATGTCTTCAGGTAAATTGCTTTCCTATACAGCCTTGCTTGGAGCTGACGGAAGTTACGAGTTTTACTGTAAAAGTTTACACACTAATTAATTAATTGTGAAATTAGAGGCCTTATCTCAGGACAAATTTTCTGCACTAGTCTGATTGTGTTGTATGTTTGTCCTTTGAAGGTAGCTTAAACATGCATATTGAGGCACACACAGAGAGAGAGAGAGATAGATAGAGAGATAGAGATAGAGATAGAGAGAGAGAGAGAGAGAGAGAGAGAGAGAGAGAGAGAGAGCAATACAGGAAGTATCTTTTCCAAAGGGTAGCTGATGGCAGAGGACACAGTCTAGCCAGAACAGGTTCCTGATGTCTTCTTCAGCTGCTTCCATCTTTCCTACCCCTTTCTTCCTTGGGATCCTTCTCACAGTGCAGTGGTTGGCCTGGGTTGGGGTGGGAGGAAGGTCCCTTCTCACTCTTAAGCGCTGTGTTTATGGTGGCGCAGCCTTGTCAAGAACAGGGTCTGTTACAGCAGGTAAGGGGGGTTGGCAAAGGCATTAAGGCAAGGATTTTGACTCCATTCCAATCAGCCCTATTTCCAATTGGCTTTTAACCACCCAAAGCCCACATAGGGCTCCTGTGAGATCCCAAGTCCTCCTGCAGGATTTCATGCCCCACGAAAGTCAGGCCACCCAGAAGGCTGAAGACCCCTCCTCCTGCCTCTCCTAGAGTTCCTCTGCTGCTGCACAATTGGCACCCTGGTTGCAGCTGTGCCTAAAGCGATGGTTTGCCAGTAACTCTTGACAAACTACAGTGCCCACTATTCTTTGAGTAACAGTGTGTACAGAGCCTTGAATCTAAAGTGGGAGTGACTTTACGCATGTTGGCCTTCAGTGCTAGTATGAAAACCAGTCCCCATTGCTCTTCATGACCCAGTCTCCTTGGCACCAATGCAATATATATTACATTGCATTAATCTTTACTGAATATATATGAGACGTCAACCTGATTTCATTCTAGCTCTTGAAAGGCAGAGCTGTGCTTTTAGTCGTGATCAGAGATATGCAGGGAACAAAAAGAATCATGGATCGAATCCCGGCCTAAAGCTTGTGTTAAGACATGCTTAATGAACCTGCCCTCCCAACTGCAGTTCCCTTTTACTTGGACCAAGGACTCACAGCTCATATTTAAGAACTTGGTAGCAGACCATCATTTGTGTCAGGGTTTTCTGCATTCAAACTGTAACCTGCTACCTTATTATTTATAGGATTCCTTACCTGACCATCACCATAAGCGACCAGGGAAGGTTAAAACAATATAAGCATGCCATTAAAAACAAAACAGTTCATACAACTGTTAAAAAGTAAAACAACTTTGAACAAAAGCAGTACAGTATACGTTAAAACAAAACAGGACACCCCCACAAACAAAAAAACCTTAATCGTCAAAGGCCCTATATAAAGGATTTTATATAGAAGTAGTTTTAAAATAGCCTAGTATATATAGTGTAAAGAAGTATGTCTCCAGCTTATGGTGAAAGTTCAATAAAGGTGGTGCTGATAGGCACACCTGGGGGGAAGGAAGCCAATCCCACAATTTAGAGCAGTGTTTCCCAAACTTGGTTCTTCAGCTGTTTTTGGACTACAATTCCCACCATTCTTGACCACCGATTATGCTAGCTGGGGATGATGGAAGTTATAGTTCAAAAACAGCTGGAGACCCAAGTTTGGGAAACACTGATTTAGAGGATGTTGACTCAGAGAAACTGGGCCAACATTTCCTGCACTTCTGAGGGCAGTGAAGCTACCAAGAGAAGCCATAAGCTTAACACCTGAAGGGTCCTTAAAGATGGAGGCAACCTTTCAGATGTCTGGGGCCTAAACAGGGTTTTAAATACCATGGTGAGCTTTTCCCTGGTGAGTTGTGCAAAAGCACAATGCCCTATTTGCCCTAGCCTCACTCATATGCTCCCTGGGGTTGCAACAGCCCCTGATATCCTTCTTAAAAAATAAAATAAAGGATATTATATACAAGTAGTTTTAAAAAGCCTACTAGATAGATAGATAGATTAGATAGATAGATATAGATAGATATAGATAGATATAGATAGATAGATGATAGATAGATAGATAGATAGATAGATGATAGATAGATAGATAGATGATAGGCAGAGTGTGATTTATGCTCAAGCAAAGTTTATGTCAAAGAAATTTCTTAGGAACTGTGCTTTTCTGTGTTGCCTGTTGTGATAGTGCTCTCCAGTCTCCCGCTTCTGCTTTTGCATAGTTTATTAAGACTATGGTTCTTTGTACTTCTAAGCATTAGTACCCAAAGGGAGTCTGTGGGATGATAAACCTGCATACAATCTGGCTGTGCCACCACCATAGGTAGGGATGTCCAACACATCTGGCTGGGTGGGAACTGAAAGTAGTTTTGGACTTTAGAAGTGAAACAGACAATGTTTAACAGCAGTGCAGAAAGGTGGGGGATTTTTTGTGACAATTTAGGAAATTATGGAGAATCAGCAGCATTTGGGAGCCACAAGGAATGACAATATTTGGGGGCAATGTTCATATGCTATCTTGCTCCTCTCTCCAATACCTTGGTCTATAATACCAGTACTCTTTTCTCTACAAGGAAATAGCCTCTGTTAAGCTTTCCCGGTACTGTAGTTACTTCCACAAAAAAGCCAAAAAAGCCACACCCAATCCTGAAAATTAGACCAAGATGAAAAATACTTTGGCCTCAAGTCTCCATGTGATCAAAGGAATTTGTACACAGGTCTCCCAGACTTTAGTCTAGCACTCTAGATACTACACCATCCTGGTTTTAAGAATACTGTTGCAACAACAACAACAACAAAATTAAACACTGGTTGGTGAAATCAGACAATAAATACTGAAACTGGATGCTGATTTGATGTCAAGCCCTAAATATTTGATATTTATTTCAAAGGACATGCCAAAAGCTTGAATTATAATTTTAAATATTTGACTTTGAAATCCACTACAGTTGAATCTTGCTGAGTTTTGAATTAAGGGCTATATTTCAAAGCTCAGTACACTCTCTTTTCCTCATTGGTGTCTATAAATGTTCCTTGGTATCTGTGTAATCATCTCAATTCATCCATGAGGACAATATGATTAAATAAACCTAGAGCTGGAAGAAATTTCAGAAGCCTTTGTATGATCAGTATTACAGATATGAATTATGCACTACATTCCTCCCCCCCTCAGGTGCTGCAGAAGAAATAGCCTGTACATTCAGTGCAAGGTCATAACATGGATTATGGACAACAGCATTCAATACAGGACGGCCTTGACTCTCAGCTGAATTTTTTTATTCAGTTTCTAATCCATGTACAACATACCCATCAAAACAGCTCCTAATTTTATTAAGCACATTATGAATCACTAACTGCACATATCTGTACATATCATGTTAGGAGCACAAGTTCCTGGATTAAATTATCTCACAGGATTATTCTCTATGTTTGATGATAATGCATGTGTAGAGTCCGTGTGTGTGTGTGTGTGTGTCCAGGGCTAGATTTAAGTTTGATGAGGCCCTAAGCTACTGAAGGTAATGGAGCCCTTTATACCTGTATATCCAGCTGTCCTTTGTCAACAACAAATTGTCGCTGTTTTTATTGTGTTGAATATATGCTATATGGTAATTTATGGACCTAATAGGTATCTAAAGCCATTTGCACATGCAGAATGTAGGCACCCTATATATAGAAATGAGCAAACCAGTGATATTTTAGGGAGCAGGCTAGCAAGCGGGGCCCATTATTTACATCATAGGAGCCCACACAACACAAAACACTGTTGCTGTATGTAGGTTTTATTTTATTTGTTTTTTATCTTATATTTTGGAAAAGTTTTTTCCCTTTAAATTTTTTGGGGGCCCCCAAGAGAGTGGGGCCCTAAGCTATAGCTTGTTTAGCTTATACGTAAATCCGGCACTGTGTGTGTCTACCCCAAATATCCCCATGCACACCAAGTTTGTCTGTTCCACCCCTAGCCTTCCCACAATGAGAAAAAGGTCTGAAAGGGGCTCCTAGGTGCATTATCACAGTGAGGAACCCTGATAATGTCAGCTTCCTGAGCAAGGTGGCTTCTAAGCAGATTCCACTGGATGTACTTAAAAGCTGGTTTTCAACACACAATGCAATGGTACCTCTGGTTACGAACTTAATTTGTTCCGGAGGTCCGTTCTTAACCTGAAACTGTTCTTAACCTGAGGTACCACTTTAGCTAATGGGGCCTCCCGCTGCTGCTGTGCCTCCACCGCACGATTTCTGTTCTCATCCTGAGGCAAAGTTCTTAACCCGAGGTACTACTTCCGGGTTAGCGGAGTCTGTAACCCAAAATGTTTGTAACCCAAGGTGTTTGTAACCCAAGGTGTTTGTAACCCGAGGTAGCACTGTAGTTGAGAGAGGACAGGTGGGGACATTGCACACATAAACATTGGGGCAGCTGCAGTGGCATGTTCTCAGGCCCCTGCACTTTGTTCAGGTTCAACACCTGAAGAGCAAATGATGTGAGGTATACTGGGGAATAGGGAACGGTATTTTATTGTCTGCTGCAACATCTCATCACTCCTCCTAAGTGGGGCATTAGGCAATTAGAATCATAGAATTGTAGAGTTTTGAAGGGACTCTGAGGATCCTCTAGTCCAACCCCCTGCAATTCAGGAATCTCAGCTAAAGCATCCCCAACGAAGCTATATCCTCCTCTCATCAGCAGTCTTGTAATAAAAGCAATAAATTTTTGGACAGGCTTTTCATATACCGTAACACTTTTTCTGGCTCCAAGAATGATGTTCTTACTTTGGAAGTGACCAAAAGAGCATTTCTCTTAACCAATGTAATGCTCTTCCTTTTGCTGAATCAGATAGGCTTCATGTGACCTCTCCATCCATTTCCTTCAGTGCCAAATATTTCTGGCATTTTTGAAATATTCTTTTCCAGAAAAGATGTGCTGTTGTTTTAAGTAAAAAGAGGAGGAAGAGACTTGCTTTCAAGCCGCTGCTCTAATATGTTTTTAGAGTCCTGGAGATTGGAAATGTGTAAACTATTTAGTAATAATAATAATTTATTATTTTTTACCCCGCCCATCTGGCCGAGTTTCCTCAGCCACTCTGGGCGGCTTCCAGTCAAATATTAAAACAATAGTGAAGTTGAGCTCTGTTCATTGAAGAAGCTTGGAAGCTCTAGTTCTACTGGTTTACCACCATGAATATGTAGACACAAAGAGTGCCCAATACTACGTCTGAACCTGTCTGCTAGCATTATAAGCTTCCTTTCTGCCCTCTTCCTATTTGTGGTATCCTTACTAGTAGGGTTCACATGGTGTGTTGGGGAAGAAAAATGGCTTCATAACATTTCCTCCCAATTTGAGGGGGAGTGACCTACCTAAGCCTGGCAGGACAGCTTACTCCATGGTCTTAACCCTTTGATTAGGCTTAAACATGTTGGTTAGATGAGGCTGATTATCCCACAAAACCAGGTTCCAGAGCCAGTTTCTTTCCCACACATCTTCTGCCATGCCTGACACATGCAGGAGGGCTACAGATGTGGCAATGACCATGCCATTCTGTAAAGTCCCACCAGCAGGTAGGAAGAAGTTTGGATTGCACTCTAATTGAGCACTCAAATCTGATGGCAGTTGACTACACCACTATGACCTTCAGGAACGAAACTATTTTTTTTGGTGGTTACTCTTGAAGACAATTCAGAGGCTTCAGTCATTATTATTTTATTACCTTTATATCCCACTTTTTCCTCCAAGAAGTTCCACTCCTCATTTTATCACAAAAAACAATAAAAATGAGTGAGGGTAGGCTGAAACCTTTGAAAATTATTTGCCCATGGTTTTTGCAACCTACTCTCAAGACTTGACACCAAACCATGAGAACTACATGCTGTGTTTTTAATTTAAAAATTTCAAGATTTTACACTAGAGAGGCAAATGCTGTATGACACATTCCCAGTGCCTCAGATTTCTATATTCTCTCGGCTTGCATGACTAGATATTAGATTTTTGTTGGCCATCAGGGAATGAAATTTGATTTTTCTGCAGGCTTTGTTTCACTCTGAAATCTTGTTAAAAAGGTCTCTTTTGAAATATCCAGGAGTAGCTTTTCTTTCTTTCTTTGCAGTTACCTTGCACCACTCTATTCCCCTAGCATATTTCTGATTTACTGAGACATACACTGACCATCAAAGGAATGTATTTCTTTCCAACTTTCATATTCAAAGACTTTTCAGGGTCTTTTTCACTCCTAGAAGTGCATACAAAAAGCTGTAAAATCTCTCTGTGTGCAACTGACCTTTTCTTTAAACAAAAAGTAATATGGTATTTGCTTAGCATAAGGTATTTTGATTTTGTTTTTGTTTTTAAATGTGGGATGGGCAGAAACCTGTGCA
The DNA here is from genome assembly GCA_034641385.1 of Darevskia mixta. NCBI lineage: Eukaryota > Metazoa > Chordata > Lepidosauria > Squamata > Lacertidae > Darevskia > Darevskia mixta. The sequence continues at coordinate 15,077,876 of JAWWNH010000058.1, forward strand.
TCAGACAGGTCAAGCCAAATTGAACCTAAATTGCTTCTGTCTGCTTTTGCATCATAGATCTATTGATCTTTTCCACTAATGTGTTCACATAAATCCTTAGATTCCAGACACTCATTCCTTTGAGCAGAGCTGCTTGAGTTGCTATGTAACATAAATGCTAGGCCCTGTGGGATAACTTTAGAAATCATATTAGTCTAGCTCAGAAACTGATCATTACCACATTAGAGAGAGAGAAATTAAACAACAAAACTCTTCTCTCTTTTGTTCCAAGCATGGTTACATTCTAATAATATTGTTATACATGCCACCCCAATCTCTGAGTGGTACAACATGGTTTACCCCTAATAACATTTAAAATAGCTTTATGGTGCAGGTCTTCTGTGTCATATTGTACACAAAAAAATGTTCAGCTATTGGTGTACATTGGGTTGGGCCCAGACTTTGCTTCCACAAGTGAGAACATCCCCCTAGCAGAATTCTGCTCAATGGACATTCCTGCTGGCATATAGGTAATTGTGACCAATTATTATTATTTATTTCTTTTGCAAAACCCAGTGCCACCTCCCTCCCTATTCCAAAGCATTGGGGGTCTCTCCAGAGCAGTCTAGGAGGCTTTATCAGGGAGTGAGGGCGGAGGGGGAGTGGAAAACTGGCAAAAAAATGTATTTCTCCTCATCCCTCTCACCTGAGGGTTCCCTACAGCATATCAAAAATCTTTTGTGGACAGGCAATGGACAGGAAGTCTTTCCATCCCCCAAAGGCAAAGTCTAGATCCAGCAGATTTTCTTTCACTTCCCTTTCCACACCTGCCTGTAAAAAAAAAGGGTTCTAATACATTATTTCTTTTGCTGAGAAGATGTGTTTTGCAGCCTGTTCTCTCCCCCTTACTTCTTGGTTATGACCTATAAAGCCTTATGCAGCTCAGGACCACAGTACCTCAAGGACCGCCTCTCCCCATACGAACCAACCAGGACCCTGAGCTCATCATTTGAGGCCTCTCTTAGTGTGCCTCTCACAGGATGTCTGGAAGGTGGCAACATGAGAATGGGGCTTTTCTGTGGTGGCTTCCTATTTGCAGAATGCTTTTTCTAGGAAGGCTTACCTGACACCTCCATTACATATACAGTATTTAAGCTCCAGGCAAAAAAAAATAAAAAAATCTTTTCAGCCAGTCTTGGGCTGTTAATCAATCTATGGCCCTTTCAGACATGTCAACTGTCCCGTTTTAAGTGGCACATCCTGGATCACAGAAGCCAACCCTGGATCCGGTTTCAATCCCAAAATGTCCCATTTTTTGGCCTGGCATTCTAGGATAAGCACTGGACAAAGAGACACACTTTGGTGAATATCAACAGAGTTGCACCAAAGCAGCTTCTGGTTTGGTGCTCTGACATGACCCTGTTGACGATCGCCAGAGTGCCTCTCATTCTGGTGCTCTGGTGATCATCTGCAGAATTGCACCAAAGTTCATTCTGGTCCAGCGCTCTGGCGTGACTCCGCTGATTGCCAGAACAACAAATGAGAGCAGGGAGAGCGAGGGCAAGTGGAATGGGCAGCATGGGTGTGTGTGTGTGTGTGTCCCATATTTTGTTTAGAAAAAGTTGGAAGATAATGCCTTTTAAAGCAGTGGTACGGTATGTGTTACTGCTTAAATTTGCCCTCTAGTTTCTCAAAGGTTTTCTCCCCCTGCAAGAGAAGCTTCCATTCTTATGGCTCATTCTCAGCAGGGAGATTTTCTGCTTGCCTTAACTTTGTGAGGTGGTCAAGGGTGACATGCCTGTGTTTATTTCCAGTAAACGCATTTCCAGCACTCTACAGTCCCCTCAGATGCCTACATTTCCTGATCTTAAAAGGTCCCAGGGGAGGAGTCGCCACACAATGTTTTCCCCTGGACTTTAACTTGAAGCAGAGCTACCTGGAAAAATGCAGACTACTTGTGAGGTGATTTGTAGGGTAAAAGAAAGCACACTCACAAGCAGCTCTTGGCCACCTCAAAAGTAAGTTCAGTCACTAAAATGTTCTCACCCCTTGGATAATTTCTGAATAGAATTCATTTTTCCAATAAGTAATAGAGAATAGGGGAGAATATACAAGAGAAAATTCCAACACAGGAATTTAAAGAATCCAGCACAGGAATTCAGGTTAACAGGGGAACGGGAACCTGAAGATCAGACCAAATAATTCGCATACTATATATTGAGAAGCATCTGGTGATTTCCATCTGATAAAGGAAGTCGTTGTTAAAGCTTCATTTTCTAAATCAATAGATTGACCTTTTCACTTTAAATATCACTGGGTTTTTTTTACGTTTCTGGCTGGATTATTTAGCAGCATGGAGCCAAAGGCAAAAGATTAAAAATATCTCTGATGCTTTCAGAGTAAAAGAAATCCAACATTCTCAGACTAATAAGCTAACTTTGAAACACTAGTCAATATCTTCAGCTCCAACTTCTCTTGTGGTCCAACATGGTTGTACAAAATGATGATGAAACTAGCCCTGATATTTCTTTACATTTCAGTCGTTTTGCAACTACTGATCTATCTGAATTTGAAGCTACTTTATTTTCTCTCCCCTGATGTTCTAAGACTGTTTTTCTTCATTTTTCAGCCCTCGCGCAAATATGTATTTAAGGTTTTTGTTGTTGTTGTTGTTTAAAAAAACCAAACAGCACTAAGACAAGGAAGAACAGTGGTTCAACGAACAATCTCCAAAGGTAGGAGAAAATATACTTTCATGGAAAAAAACACTCATACAACTTTAAACTGGATGTGTTTCAAGTAAAAAACAACAACCCACAAGTAGTAGAGGAGAGACCATTCACATGAATATAAACTAATCAACATAAGAGATTACATTTGTAAGCCTTGCAGTTATAAGATGACAACCTGTTTATAGCCGAGGAATGCCGAAAGTAATCATGGTGTTGAATGTTGCCTTTCAAATAGCAAAAAGAAACACTTAAGGGATAAGAGGAACCTTGCCTTCTGCAACAGAATAGAAGCTGAGGTGGTCTCTTCATGGTGCTTCCATGGCTTTTCAATAATCATAACAGTGAAACTCCAGTTCATTTCAATGTCATGTCCACATATTTATACTAGGTGAGAATGCATGTGACTCATCTAAGAAATGCTGACAAAACCCTTGGGTTCCTTTGAAATTCCTCAGATGTTTCCTCAGAGAAGGAACCTTACCAAATGTCCTTCAAAAGTTACTTTAGGCAAGATTTTGTCGGCAGCTTTGATGTTTCTGAACTACAGGTGCTGCTCTTATGCTTTAGGGGTGACCATTTACCACAAAGAAAATTCCTCTGTATTCATTTCATACAAAGAAACTTTCTCTGTATTCATCTAGACTGAAGAGGATGAGAATCAAAAGATAAATTAACAGTGGCATGTGAACAGCTTTACAGGCAGCTAACGAAATGAGAATGAACAGGCCTGTGTGCTCTCCAAAGGGGGCTGTGTGTTAAAAATGCATGTGTTTGAGGTAAATGTATTAAGAGAACCTAAAATAATCACGCTGATGGGGAAAATCTGGTGAATGTAATATTTGCAGGAGATGAGAATGTAATTCACAACTAAGATGGAAATGTTAAAGAGATCAAAATGCATATACTCTACTGCCACCCAGCGCGCTAACCTCTAAGCATTTAAATATGTCAAAGGAGAAGTATTCTGCCCTGGAAAACAAAGATAGAGAAGTTGAGAGAGCCGGCTGAAACCACTTCTATTGGGAAATAATAGCGAGGAGACACTATAATTGTAAAAATGATTAAGTTAAAGAAGATGTTTATTCAAGCCTATGATCTTCAACCTTTTGTTCAAATAGAAAAAGCTTTTCAGATAACTGCACTGAACTATTCCCGTCAGTAGTCTATGACAATCCTATTACAACCACCAATGAGGAGTCACTCATTCAATTACCTGCTTCCAAGTGCTTAGAAAAATCTATGAGTTACTTTTTGGCATGGAATGGAGAAACAAAATCACAACCCACTGAGCTAATAAGAGAGGTGCAGAGAGGAAGCTTTGATTTTTTTTATTAAAAAGACATCTCTTCATATCAAATCCAAATACGTATAATATGACAGTGTAAAATATCGGTGTGTGTGTGTATCAAAACGAGCAGCCCAAGAAGGAAGGGTTCTGTAGGACCCAGTATATTAAGTCCAAACCCAGGATAGGGGCTCCCGTCACAGCTTTTTCCTCCAGACATATGGTCCTAGGTCCAATCCCTGATCTCCTTGTAAGACTGGGAATGTCCCCTTTGAAACACTAGAGAGTCACTGCTCTCTCTAGTGAGCAATACAGGGCAATGCTGGTATAGATGGACCAAATGTTTGACTATGACTGTGCACTAGGCCAAAGTGTGTGTGTGTGTGTGTGTGTGTGTGTGTGTGTGTGTGTGTGTTTTAGGGCTGTGCACCAGCCACAGGATTTGCTTTGGATCTGTAGCACTGGGAAACAATCCGGTCTGTTTCAGATCTGCTCTGTGTCTTTCCCATTCAAGTTATTCATGTACGAAACAGATTTGTTAAATCCAAAGCTCTAATTCCACACACACGTATACCGACAGTAACAGAGAATGTAAAAATAGCAACCTCCCCCTCTTTTTATTCTTTTCATTTTCACAGAAGTGGATGAAATGTGCAGTCAAAGGAGCCCCTCTAGAGTGGATTAAGCCTGCCAAATTGTAGGCAGATCCATCTAGGGGTTTTCATGCAGGGAACCTTAAAAGTTTATTTAAAGAAAAAGTATTTTAACATGTTAACTTTCTGCCAGAATTGGATGCCATTTACAGGCATGGTTGCCCCTTCGAAGGGGCTGAAGCCTGCCAACTGTCAGAACAATTTCTTTATCTTATTTATTATTTATCAAATTTGTATCTTGTGCTTCCTTCGCAAGGAACCCAGGGCAGCAAACATGTCTGCAATAAAAATACAACGTAAAAATAAAAGAAAAACATATTTTAAACTGTTAATATATCCAAAAACTATGAAACACAATAAAATAGGAACAGTGGTTCTTCTGCAAGGGCAGACTTTATCATTTTGGGGTAAGTAAAATAGAAATCACTTAACCTCGCCCAGTGTTTTGTGAGCAATCAATCTGAAAACTGGTGACTCGAGGTGCCCTTGGCTAAGTGCGTAAGAATATGCTGGCAATGAGCAACGCATCTGGGACCTTACTCAAAGGAGAAACAGGCTTAGCTGAGTGTGAGAAAAAGTATCAGACCAAAGCACAGGGGAGAAAACATTAATAAAAATATTAATTCAGTTGTATGTAATGAAATCACAAGTACTTTTAAACTGAAGAGGCGAGGGGAGCAGAACTCTAAGAGAAGTTTGCACAAACCTAAGGAAAAATGAGAGAAAACAAGCAGAGTGAATAACGAATACTTCAAGTGGTTTTGTTATTGTCATTGTTGGAGAACAGAAAGGGATCAAATAAAAAATAAAATCCACAAAGAGCCGTACAGTTGGATGGAGAGAGAGGAAAAGTTGAATGGTGCTACTGAGCTCTGCTAAAAGTTTCTAAGTATCTCCCCATCCCCCAGCCCAAAATCACTGGGATTGGAGTGCCCTAGAGCAGGGGTGGCCAACTTCCAAGAGACTGTGATCTACTCACAGATTTAAAAACTGGCAGTGATCTGTCCCCATTTGGGGGGTTCAGGTCAAAGTTGTTGAGCTTTTTTTTACGAAGGAAAGCCCTTTTTGGGGGGTTCACGTGAAAGTTGTTGAGCTTCTTTAGGGAGGAGGAAAGCAACATTGAGCTTTTTTTAAGGAAGGAAAGCCCTGTTTTTGGTGGTTCAGGTCATTTTAGGGGTGCAGGGCAAAGATGTTGAGGTTTTTTTAGGGGAGCCAAAGTTTCTTAGCTTCTTTGGGGGGAGCCACTGATCTACCACAGACGTCCAGTGATCTACCAGTAGATCACAATCTACCTGCTGGACATGCCTGCCCTAGGAAAATGATTCACTGTGATTAAACCCCAGACCTGTTCATCAGAACAAAAGACCCCTCTGCCTCTTCACTCCACACTCGTGCTCAATGTAATCTATATTTAAAATAGCAAAATGAAAAGCACCCAATCCATAGAGTGACTTAAGACTTTAAGAAGTTCTTAATCCAACATGAGATACCTTGTTAATGGCACAATTTGACTTCGGCGTGTGAGAACCTCACCTCAAAATACAGGCTGCACAACACATATATAATATACATGTGCTCAGGTGTTTGGATTTCACTTGTAATAATTTCTTAGCATTGCTTTTATATAGTGAATGATGCATTGAATCAATAGCAAAATAGATTATTTTTTCAGCCATCTTAAGACTTTGTTGTTCCTTTCAGAAGGTGCATGGCAATGGTTCTTTGTGGGGAAACTAGTTCTATATATATTTATTCATGAAGGATATAGTGCCAGTCAGACCCACCTAGCCCTGAGGTAAATGGATACATCTCGTAATGGGTTTTATGTTAATAGTTCCACTTTTGCATCTGGTCTGAACTCAGTTCGATGTGCAGTGGCTGTAATTGGATGTGACACTCCCAGTTCCCTTAGTTAAATATAACATTTGGCTGAATCTAAAAAGAACTTTTGGTTGACAGCAGAGCACATTCAATGGACTAAGTTCTGAGTTAAATCAATGTTTTGATGTAGATTAGTGTAGCCAAGTGGAATTCTAGCAGTAGAAATACTATGCTCCTCCTGTAAATGGACATTGTGTGATCAGGGTCTGAGCAAAGCCAAACAGCAATCCAAGTAGATGGCAAGGGAAGTAAAGTGATGTTATGTAGACCAGAAAGTAACCATCTGGACATCAGCCATACTGGATTCTAATGCTGGGCTAGTGGAAATAAGCAGTGATCAAAGAAAGCAGAGATGGGGAAAGAGCTGAACATGAGGGCATCATGGAATTCTACTCAATATAGATCCACAGTAGATTCCAATGTATATTTAGCAGAGTAAAAACTTAAGACCCGTTGCAGGTTCCCCCCAAAATAGACCAGAGGCAATTGTATTTTATCCAGCAGAGTTTTACTGCTACTGAAGGCAAATGAGCATAATGTCACAAATCCAATACATTCAGGATTGGCACTGTCCATAAGAAATCCAGTTGCAGCAGACTTCAACTTAGTAATAACTTATAATAAGTCTAAACCTTAACACTAAGCATACTATATACAGAACACCACACCAGAAGGAAGAGATATAGAAAGAGAAAGTGAAACCCAGGCTCCTTCTGGCCTTACTTTTATAGTCAGCATGACCTTGACAGAAGAGATAAGAGAACCAGGTTAAACCAGCTGTACTCAGCTTCTATGAAGGAATAACCCAAATTTCATGAACCTTCTGCTTGTTTCTTTCACACAGAAAAGCTTCCAGAACCCTCTTGAATTAAGTAGAATAGGAAAGATCTCTACACTTCAGATCAATACCTTCTGCACTAAGAAATGCAAACTGACCGTTAGAGTTAGGCAATGATTTCCTAAAAGTTTCTTGTATTTTCCATGGTGAAAGTAACTGCTCCAAAGGCTAGGCAGTCACTGCTATGGGGGGGGGGAGCTTTACATTTTTTTAACGGAATCAATTTTTATGGGTTGTAGGCAACAAAACCAAGGGGAGTCAGTGAATTCTTCCCCAGATGCTGTGGATTTTACAACTCTTATCATTATTTATTTATTTATTTATTAAATTGATTTCCGCATCCCTCCTCCCAAAGGAGCCCCTCAGGGCTGCAAACAAGAAGGCATAAAATTGCATTGCAAAATCTGGGGAAGCACAGATGTCAAAGGACAGCAGTGTATACTGGTTCTCATATTTGTTTTGGATTAGGTTGGTCCACATTAAAATGTGAACTGGAATGAATTTCTCCTCCCACACTTACCTATGCCTGGTAATGGATCTACAAAACTATCTAGCCACAGGCTGAGACCTTGTCTGCTAGTATATTTCCACAATTTCTAACAGATTTGCAGTTGAACTATTAGGCTCTACACTTTGCAGCTTGTAAGTAGCATTTCATCTCTTCTATTCTGTTGTATAAAAATCTCCAGTAACCATAGGCATCTTGTTGGTCATTGCCTGAAACAGGATGCTGGGCTATATAGTGCTTTAGACAGGTCTAGCAGGAACTCTTCTTATGTTCCTACAATAAAGTTATGATGGTGGAAGTAGGCCACCAGCATGGTGAAATTACAGGATTACAGAGAAATGTTGTAATAATTCAGCACCTTTGAGGCAAGCTAGGACCTGGGTTATTTAACCTGGTATAGAGCACCATTCTGAATGTTGAGCACTCAGACTGGGGCATGGAAATAAACACATTAATTAATCTGTTTATGATTAATTTGAATTGTCATGGTTTGGATTTTCTTTTCATGTGCTGGTGGTAATTTGTCGTCCGTCCCCCCAAAGTGTTTATTGTTGAAACTTCTGTTAAAGGTGCACAGTAACAAGTTTCCCTAAAATTTAGTTCTGCAATCCCTTAAGGATTGCTATTATAATTATTAGAAATTCAGGTCAGATAAATGACTATTCTAACTACAGCCTTAGGTATCAACTGAATAAGATTCCTCGCCTCAATATAATTATTCGATAAAATTATTTATTTAATTCTCTGCATGAACAATGTGGTGTTTTTTCCTCCTCCTTGCTTCTTGCTTGAGGCTCTTATATCTCCACCTCAGCTCAAAGCACCGTGATTCTTTATTGCAGTAGAGATCAGGTCAGATCCCAGGGAGGAATAGGAGGAGCTCCAGGAGTTGAATCTGAACAACTCTGTGAGAGAGGTGAAATCGGAACCCCAATAAGCCTGAATGCCAGTAGTCCAGAGAATAAAGAGGTGTATCCAAGGGAGGGTCCAGTGGATTGTTCAGCTCCTGTGACACCAGACACCCCCAGTCAGACACCTTCTTTTGTGGAGTCACCTTTGGCACATGAGGAGTCTCCACCACTGGGGGAGGCAGCTGAGAATGAATGAAATGCTGAGCTGGTGCTGACCATGGTGCTGACCATGCTTCCATCTTCAAGAACAAGAAGATACCAGTGATGGACACACAGACTACACAAACCCTCTTGCTTGTCCAGTCCTGGGACTCCATGTGCTAAATGCTGTGCCTGTCCTTCAAAAGGAAGGCTCGGTGTGTGTGGTTCAAAGTCTTTGCTAGCCCTAGGCATCTGTACCTCTTATGTATCTGCTGCATCTTGTAACTTGTGTCTTGCTTGTGTACCACTCTGATTTTTGGACTAGGAGTTAATGTTCTTCATCTAGCAGTGAGGGCCAGGACACATGGGATGAAAACCACACGTATCTCTTATAGGATGTGTGGGAGCATGTATTCATCCGTGCAAATTATGGAGCAGAAGGAAAGGAATGGAACACAATGCAGCACAAAATAAGCTCAGACACACATACACACCTTGTAATAGGGCCACTACAACACACACATGCTCTTTCATCCAGTTCTGCAATGTTTCAAGAAGTCTTTTTGTTGTTAACTTTGTTTTGCCAGACAGGAGGAACACACCACCAATGGAATGTCTCCCACATGCAATGAAGCCATGTAGGTAAAACTGTTTCATTCTAGTGTGTGGGGAAAGGCCTTGTTGATATCTCTTAGTGGGTCTGTGTGACTGCACAGGTGCTGGTTACAAGCTGTACTACCTCTGGAGATCAAATGTATTGAAAGAGCAGTTCTGATTTAAATTGCAAAAACTAAAAACAAACAAACAAATCTGGGTGGATAATGCATCCCAGGCAAAAGCTAGGGAGGTGGAGAACCTTTGGTGTTCCTGCCTGATTTACTGCCTACACTGGTGCCATCATCTCAGTTCCACCCACAAACTACTATGAGAATAAATGGTGTGCAAATTACAGTGTTTGAATAAGTTCATTAAACTGACTCCCCCATTTAAAGAATCACAGTTAAGGTAAGAGCACCTGCAAACTTCAAAATAAATGGATTCCTTCCCTCCACCTCCCCAAAATATACAGCTGCACATTCCTTTTCATTATGAGATGGGTGATGAGTCACATATTTTAAAGCAGTTCTCAGTCAGCGCAACAAATGGTGCTGCCTTTTGTGCATTTTTTAAAGGGGATGGCACTTCAGAATAGTCACTAACTTCAATGTATAAACCTCAGTTTTGTTGGTCTTTAGCATGCCACAAGACTCTTTGTTGACTTTGACCTCATTGTTGGTGAGTCAGGCTGCAATCCTATGCATACTTCCCTGGGTTCTTCCTTTTGAAATCATCATCATCAGGGCTTTTTTCAGCCAGAGCTCACTGGAGCTCAGCTCTGGCACCTCTTTTCCTAGAAAAATAGCAATAATAGTAGTAGTAATAATAATAAACTCTGGAACCTCTCAGGTCCAACTTATGAGACATTGCGGCAATCCAACTGTGAGGCTACCAGGACACAGACTACTGAAGCCAGATTGTCCCCATCGTAGACTTGCAGTAGGGCCACCAGCTAAAGCTGGTTGAAGGCATGCCACATAATGAAGGCTGTTTGTGCCTCCAATGATAGTAATGTACCAAGGAGAATTTACTGGGTCACACACACCCCTGTATCTATTACTACTACTACTACTACTACTACTAAATTACCCACTTTTCATCCTAAGATCCAAGGGTGCATTACAACAATTTAAAGCACAGTATTAAAAGTTTAAAACAACTTAGAACCACAGAAATAACAAGGTACACCTAGGGTGTCAAAATCCAGGCTAAAGAGGTGTGTCTTTAGCATTCACTGAAAGCTGTGTAATGAAGATGCCATATGCACATATTTCACATATTTGGGGAGAGAGTGCCACAGAGGTTCCCCCCTCCAGGACCACCATCCCTGAACTTCTAAGGATGGTGGAGTAACCAATAAAGTCCCCTCTGCTGATCTTAACACCCAAAGAAGTCTGTAGGGAAGAAGGCAGTCTTTCAGGTATTTGTGGGCTGAGTCATTCAGGACTTTAAACATTGACATGAGCATCTTAAACTGGGCCCAGAAACAAACTGGCAACCAATCATATGTTTTTACAAACCACTGCATTACTTTTATTTGCCTTAATGTAACTCTTGCATTTATTTACAGCCACAGCCTTATTCTTCAAAGCAAGGGAATCCGTCAGTCAAAAGAGGCAACGTATAACTTTGTAAGTGTGTGTAGGATTGGAGTATGCAATATGAGACCTACTTACTTGAGAGTAAACCCCAACGGAAGCCAGTGGAACTTGCAGCAGAGTTAACATGCCTAGGATTGGGCAGCATGTAGAACCTGCCAAGTTCATTGGCTTCCAAATCACATAAGTCAAGCCAGAAAATAGATGGAGTTGGCACTTTATTGCAAAACTTCATAAAAATAGAAGCAGTTCAAAAGCTGCATCCATGTGCAATAATACTGTGTGCTCTGATTGCAAGAGCAGTGTATATGCTGCCTCCCCCCCTTTTTTTGAAGGGGTATATGGCACAGCGAAGACAAATGAAATCACATATACTGTACCCTCTAGATCTGATGAGGTTAAATCAGGGTGGGTGAGAGGGTACTGCCATGGCACGAAGCATTTTATACAGAAGATTGTTTTGTACAGGTTGAAAATGCTCCTAGAAATGATGCAGTGATATAGGACCACAGTTATAGAACATCTCGTGATACTGACGAAATTAAAGTTCAGTTCCCACTTACCATGTTTCTTGTTCCCTGACTGCTTTAACATCAAAGAATTGAAGCAGAGAGAGAGGGGGAAAACAATCCAGTTCTCCTCCAAATCAAAAAGGAAAACTCCATTTACTGGCTGGAATTGCTGCTGTTTTCTACAAGTACTTTTACAGCAGCTAGCATTACCATTAGAGAAGGATCTAAAGGCACATGCCATAACAACTGCGGTCGGGCCCTGTAATAGTCTTGTCCCTGTAGCCTCAGGAAAGTCATTACTGGCGGCAATTTCTAGTTTTGGGGGGGGGTAGTCATCATGTGCAGGTCGGAATGAGTCTGCAGCAGCCATTTCCCAAAATGGCTGCCAGCCATCTTTCTGTAGCCACTGTCCCATGACATACATAACCATAAAATTTATATCAAACTAGAAACTTGGTGGTCTTCCAGCAGTAATATGATCTAATAATGCTATATTCGTTTTAATAATAGCATGATATTTGTAATGCCTAATAAAGGTTTAGCGAAGTAAGTCATAAAGTGATAACGTCAGTAATTGACAAAATATGTCGAAAAGCATAAGGAACAGGATGTGTGCGCACACAATGATAAGCTTTCAGCTTCCACAAATGATATACCCACACTTCCATTCACTCCAGATAGGACTTTTAGTATACACTCAATGCGATTTGTGTCCTTGAAATTTTCTGGATGGTCACATGGCATCTGTTGCCACCTGTTCAGACCACAAATGTTGTGATTGGTTTTATCCCACTTTGGGTGCACTACAAGTCTAGGGCAATGTGCTCACTTAAATTTGCTTCCTAGCGGTGTGGTCACTCTCACATGCTTCCTGTTGGTACCATTTCAGTGGCACCAACAGAGGTTTTAGCAGCAATCACATCTTTTTGATGTGCTAGGGTATCATGGCAAGCTGCCACTGGCTTGCTCTCTCAGCGTTTGCAGAGTTGGCTAGCGGGTGGAAAGGAGAAGGGCTGAAGGTGTCAGTGGAGCTAATAGTGAGGAATGTGTTACTTTCCCCTGTGAATTAAAGGTGCTCTTCCATTTGTGGAAGCAGCACCCAGGATCCAACACAGGGCCTTTCCTGTGGCATTGCAACAACTCTGGGATGCTCTCCTTGGCCAAATCTTCCAGGTTCCTTTCTTGGGTCTCTTCCTCCGGAAATGGAAGATACTGTTATTTTGACGTGCTTTTAATGTGTCCATTCTAGTTTTGTTGCTGCTGCAAAGTTGTGGGTTGTTGCTTTTTAGAATTGATTATATGGCGTATATTGCTTTCAGAAAGTGTTTATTAGTTTTAGAAGTGCTGCAGGGATTTTCTGCATCACATGTTGGTGTACAATGTCCACTTAGTTCCTGATGGTCTACCCTGATTGGGAACTGTTCTCCAGGATTTCAGACAGAGCTTTCTCTCTTTCAGCCCTCCCTGGCGATGCTGGGGAATGATCCTGGAACCTTTTAAATACAAAGCAGATGCTCTGTCACTGAGCTAGGCCAGAGGCGTAGCCAGCCCAGGTGGTACCCGGGGCGGAATTTTTTTTGTCACCCCCGCCCCACTTTGCCAGGGCACTGACAGAGCTGCACCCAGTGGCATAGCAAGTCACCCCCACCCCCCCAAAAAATGATTGTGCCACTTTGCGAGGTGTGGGGTTTTTTTGTGTGTGTGTCTATTATATCTTTTTGTTTCAATAAAGTTAAAATTTAATTTTTAAAAAAAAATTAAAAAAAGAAGTGTCACCCCCCTCTGATGGTGCCACTTTGTGAGGTGTGGGGGGTTGTGAGTGTGTGTGTGTGTGTGTGTGTGTCTATTATCTCTTTTTTCCAATAAAGTTTAAAAAAATGTAAAAAAATGTAAAAAATAATAATATTTTTTTTAAAAGTGTCACCCCCCTCTGGGGTGGAACCCGGGGCGGACCGCCCCCATCGCCCCCCTTATTACGCCCCTGAGCTAGGCCCTTTCCCTGTTCTGCACTGGTTCTGTCCTTCCTCTGCTGCTGAAGTAATGGGGCATACATTCAATGCAGGGTGGAGTGAAGAATGTTTCAAGGGGGTGCAAAAGTGATAACTTTTCATACTTTGTTGCTATGTACTCTCAAAAGTAAAGGGAGGTTGTCCAGATTGCAGCCTGGCCACACTTAGGAGCTCACCTTTCTGACAAGCTAAAATGTTTTTGACAAAATACTAATCTGATTGGAACCTGGCACTGAGCTCATAATGTTTCTAATGGAATTCCTTTCAGGAAATGGTAGCAATTGCTCTCTGCCAACGATATAGCAAACTTTCATTATATCCGGAAACATTTCCTAGAAAGAAATGCTTTCAAACCAAACCCTGTGTGAAGTAGACTTGTCGCTTTTCTTCCTAGTTTTTGTGCCGTTACCAACAGCCTATTAATATATAATATAACTGCAAGAACTTGGCGGTCATTTCTAATGACTTTGATGCAATTCTACACACATTTTACTTACCAAGCAAAACTAAATTATTTTAATTTAACCCAAATATCTTTTGAATTCCCAAGTCATATTATTATGTTTTAGCACTCCTCATTTGGGGAACTTGAAAGCTGAAAAATCCAACATGCCCTACTTGCCCTAATGGCCATTGGTCAGGTCTAACAGCTTCTGGAAGGCATCAAAGCACCACATTGGCCAACCCTGCACACCTTTGCATAAACCCATTGTGTCCTCTCTTCTTTTATTTCCCTCCCTTATTCTGTCTTCACTGAGGGAATGAGCTTTTGCTCACAGATGGCTTTCCTTTTTCTCAACGGCATAGCCCAGGACTGTCTGACCAAGGTGCAGTCTCATGTAGAGGCAAGAACAGTTTACTGAGAAGCTGAGAGTACCCCAACTTGAGTAGTCAAGTCCCTATACTTAATTCGCCTTCCTATGCTCCTAAGTGACAGGAAGGCAGCCAATTCTGCTGCTGCTGTTCCAGCCTTCACAAGACAACAGTTACTCATATTTAGGACAGGCTCTCAGCTAGTGATTTGGGTGATTGCCGTAAGCAGCCAGCTGGTAGCCTAAACAGCCACAGCTCCTTCGGCTCAGTAGGAAGACTGGTTGTGGTGATGAAGGACACTTGTAGCTCCTTTAAACTTCTTCAGATCGCTGCTTCTTTTTATGCAGCATTAATGTTTAATAAGGTTCTTTAATTCATTTCCTATTTAGCTGCAGCCAATTCAGGAAAAGCACTCTGAACTGATTAGAAACCACAACTCCTCTGTTTAGTTTCCCTCTGAGAATCCCTTCACATCCATGACATTTCTTAGCAGGAATCAAATATGTACTGACTACTGCAATTTCCTTTACTTCCTTGTGTGGTTGCCAAGTTGTGATTGTTTCCCCCATTTGTTTGTTTGTTTGTTTCCTGGCCTGACTCCTTAACTTTTAACAAGAGCCTAGCACAAAAAAAATTGAGCATACAAAATAATTTCCATTGCTTTATTACCATCCTGTTTTTAAAAAAGAAAAACCCTGATTAATACATGCACATGCTCTGCTGTAAAAGGTAAAGGTAAAAAGGTAAAGGACCCCTGGATGGTTAAATCCAGTCAAAGGTGACTATGAGGTGCGGCGCTCATCTCACTTCAGGCCAAGGGAGCCGGTGTTTGTCCACAGACAGCTTTCTGGGTCATGTGGCCAGCATGACTAAACCGCTTCTGGCACAACAGGACACCATGACGGAAGCCAGAGGGCACGGAAATGCTGTTTACCTTCCCACTGCAGTGGTACCTATTTATCTACTCTCACTGGTATGCTTTTGAACTGCTATGTTGGCAGGAGCTGGGACAGAACAACAGGAGCTCACTCCGTCACAGGGATTCGAACCACCGACCTTCTGATCAGCAAGCCCAAGAGGCTCCGTGGTTTGGACCACAGCGCCACCCGTGCCCCATGCTCTGCTGTACCAGGCACTCAGAGCCAGTGAAAGTGACAACCTTCTTTTACTCATATTGATAATGAACGGGCCTAGCTCCATCAGTGTTTTCAATAAAAGGTGCTACTGGAAGGATTTTTTTTATTTTATTTTGTTTTTTCAATAAAAGAGAAATGGTTTTATGATCAAACCCAGGATAGCATTTGTTGAATGCCTTTCGACAAATCCATGTTCCAACCCATTTATCACTGCTTCCTTAGAGATGGGCACATTGATTACATTAATTGATTCATGGCTCAAAGAGAATAAGAGAGTCGTTAACAGAATGGCCTTGTGCAAATGAAATATTACATAAATCAGGTGCTGAATAGTTGAGTAGTGCCGGCTTCAGGTTTTAGGATGCCTCTGTGTAAATTACTCTGAATTGACCTCCTTAACATGGAAAGGTAGGATGTGCAAACCAAGAATTCTTCACAAACCTTTTACCTTCTTGGGTCCACCATGCAGAATGCAAATGATAGAGCTGTTGGGTGGTTGGGTCTTTGTTGGTCTTGGGACCCCAGAAAATGCCAAACTCATCACCCTCAGTTGCCGGCATACCTCATGTGCTAGGAAACCCATCGCATCCATCCCTAAGGCTGCAATCCTGAGCATGCATATTTGGGGATATGTCAGAGTAAACTCAGTGGGAATTACACACACTAAATGTAAAGTCTAGGATGTGATAAATGGGTTGCACAAATGGTGGGGTGAAAATGTAGCCCAAAGTCACTACCTCAGTGGTGTTGCCCCAGGAGCAAAATTGTTAGGGGCATAAAATTCCATCACCTGGTGCCGCCTCAATACAGCTATGCGCTTCTGTTAAACAGCTATCTCTGCTTATGTATGCCTTATGAAACTGATATATGCTAATGATAGCCAGGGGAAATAATGAGACAGTAGAACCAGGAAGCACATTTCAATGAACTTCCTTTCATCCAAAGGTTGTCTTGCGATCTTTCACCTGATGGGTCAGAACAGAAGAAAGGACTGTCACAAGCAAAAGGATGAGAGGGGTTCTTTCCATACCTGTTGTGTTTCAGTGCCTTGTGTGACACGCCACTCCAAATGAAGAGTGAAAAGGTTGTATGATCCTCCAGCATAGCTTTGCCCAGGCAATCCATTGCTTTCCACTGTCCTGACTTCTGTCTTGGACTGTGTGCCAGTCAGCACCTATCTGCGTGTTTGTCTGAGCACTTACAAAATGCCTGTACTTCCCAGTCTCACTTTCTCTTTCTGCCTGCCTGCCTAGGCCTTCTACATGATTAGCCATATAGTTTCTCCTGGGACACATCCTTCTAGCACTTGAACTCCTCACTTCCCACACTGTAGCACTGATAGTGAGACGCATTAGATCATTTCCAGACAAGGCAGAAAAGTGCCGGTCAGTTGTACGCCATGTCCCACTTCAATTTTTGAGCATGTAGTAAACTGGTTTAACAGATTTAAAAAATAAAAACAAACAAACATGGGGTTTTTGCTAGATTAAAACCTAAAGGTAAAGGTAAAGGGACCCCTGACCATTAGGTCCAGTCGTGTCCGACTCTGGGGTTGCAGCGCTCATCTCGCTTTATTGGCCGAGAGCCGGCGTACAGCTTCCAGGTCATGTGGCCAGCATGACAAAGCCGCTTCTGGCAAACCAGAGCAGCGCACGGAAACGCCGTTTACCTTCCCGCCAGAGCAGTACCTATTTATCTACATGCACTTTGATGTGCTTTCGAACTGCTAGGAGGGCAGGAGCAGGGACCAAGCAACGGGAGCTCACCCCATCGCAGGGATTCGAACCACTGACCTTCTTATCAGCAAGCCCTAGGCTCTGTGGTTTAACCCACAGCGCCACCTGGGTCCCGATTAAAACCTACATCTGTGATTTAAACAAGAAGTCCTGTGGCACAATGGGTCAGAGTGTCTGGCTCTTAACCAGAAGGCTGGTGGTTTGAGCCAACCCAGGGATGGATGTGGGTAGGATTCCTGCATTGAAGGGGGTTGGAGTAGATCACCCTCAGGGTCCCTTCCAATTCTACAATTCCATTTGTCACTACAGACTATCTCAATATTCTTCTTTGCAGAAAGCTGTTAAAGAAAACCTGGAGCGTTCCTTTAAGCTCCTGTAAAATTACTATACACATTTTGGAGTAAGTGTGTATCAGCTTTATGCTGATGGCGAAGATTGGCTGCCACTTCTTCTTGGCAGCAAGCAAAGTAGGTCTGAGACTTCTTTCCCTGTATAGTATCGCTTTATTGTATTCATAAAATTATAATGCATATTAAGATTCATTGACTAACAAACTTAAAAGTGCTGTTCAGTTGCAAACTAGTGCTAATGGACATTATCAAGCACACCATCTACTATTCCGCAAATAAGTTTTATGGAGACTTGGCGGAAGTATTAAAATCTCACAAAGAGTGCAGATGGCTCTTTTAGAGCTTTGCTCTCGCTCTCGCTCTCTCTCTCTCTGCACGCATGCATGTGTGTGTGTTTTGAGGAGACTGAGTGCTTCAGTACTCCCACTGACAAGGTCTAGTCTAGTAGGATGACTGAGCACACTTGGTGGAATGGCGCTTGTCGTTCTACTGCTTGCTGGCTCTCTAGACGCTTCTCCTAAAATTTCAGGCTGTCAGATTCTCGAGTGGCATTTTGTTTGATCTTTAAACCATCTCAGTAGGTTGTGTTTTTGTTTTTTCCCCTTCGACTACAAACATTTTCGGTTTAATGGCTTGGCTTTGAGCTTCTCCACTTATTTTCTTCCTTGTTTAATAACAGCTTGGCTGGCTCCAAAAGTTCACTAGAGAACAACTTTTTATTTTTTAAAAAATGGACAAAAATGCCTCTATGTGTGCTTTCAGAATGTAATGGGTGGGCGGCGGGGAAGGTAAATATTTTCTTCCCAGATAAAAAGCGAGGAGGAGAACGTAGGCAGAAGCCAAGTGGTCTTAGTACATCTGCCATAGATGTTTTAGTTGAGATTCCTGCATTGCAAGGGGTTGGACTAGATGATCCTCAGTGTCCCTCCCTACTCTACAGTTTTATGATTCTACAGTGATGGGCAACATATAAGTGATCTCAGGGCATGATCTGAAGGTAGGCAACAAAGCAGTCTTGCTTCTAGGCAGTGTCTGGATGGAAGAGGGACTGGGAATCCTGTGGGTGCTGCCTTGAGTACCATAATGGAAGAAAGGCAGAATATAAGCACTATTAATCATAATTACATACCCATAATGGAATATACACTTTTATCCTCACTAGCCTTCCTATTACTTAACTCTCATACAAAATATCTTTACAAATTAGCCATCATACGAAATAGTGACTGTAATGACCTGCACTTCCGCAAAACCATGAACAGAAAATTGTTATTGGCCACCCCAATCTCTGCCAAGCGGTACAAGATTCCAGGGGTCTTGGCATTTTCCTTTGGGAAAATGAGGCACAGCAGAGACTGCAGTGTCTTTGAAAAATATGGTTTATTTACACCTGAGTGTGGATGCAGAGAGGGTTCTAAGCATCACGTTTCAAGAGGGACTTGCTCCTCACAGCAGCATAGCATTGGATTCCAAGGCAGCCAAAACATCATCTCTGTGTATCCTCCACACAGCTTGTCCTTCTGCAGGCCACATGGTCTCTAGCCCCAGCTTTCTTCTTCCCCAAAATGCAACCCTAATTAAAAGGAACATTTTTTTATTGCTGTGATATCACACCCCCTGTAACCCTGGCAACCTAACCCTCCCAACTCTGCTATTGTCTTTTGCTAACTAACACTCAGCCGAGGGAGGGACTCCACTCCCTTTCTTGTATTTTGTCAAGGTAATGACTCTCTCATCACCTGATTTTGTCCTTTGATGGCACCTCTCTCTGCCACTTCCTGAGGAAGCTTACTTGGCTTATTTTTTAGGCCTTGCTAATTCCATCGATCAAAGCCCACATTTACTAATTTCAGAAATCATGATGAGAGCCTGGCAGCCAGGAAATTTAGGGGACCCTTGCCTCCTGAAAACCCATAACACTGCAAACCTAAGACATCATTTGGCATATATAAGCATATTTGGTTCTTCTGAAAATATTCGCCATCAGCATTCACAGAGAAGAATTTGGTTTGTAAGAGTGTGCATATGGAAGGGAGACATATTCATTTCTGCTCTAAGCACTAACCCCTTGAGCAACATCCACACACTATAAAGTTTATCAAAGGTCTCTCCTTGAACACTCCAGCCTTTTTTATAGACTACTTGCTCCCTCCTCAAGAGAAATAATGTTAGTGATGCTCTTCTCTATAAAGATGTCAAGTAGGTTGAAAGCACACTTCTTCAGAAGGATCCATTTCCTTCTCAGTGCCACATTAAAACAAAGCCTTTAAATTGCAGTAATCACCCCTGGAACTGGACATTCTTCCATTGCAGAGAAGCAGAGAACCATTCTTTAATGGAGGAGCAAAAAAACAAACACACACCTCATAAAATAGAATAGTTAGTGCTTTGAAATACACAATGACCCCACCATCTTGACTCAACTATCCTACCCGTTTCCTGTGAGTCTCTTACATACTCTGACACGAATAGAAATACTATACTCTGACACGAATAGAAAGCAGACAAGCTCAGTTGACTCAGACCCGCCGTGATCGCAAATAATAACAGCGATAATGTTGCACATCAAGTTACAGTTGATAATATCTGAATGAAATTATCTCTCACAAAATTTTAGCCAAATTTTAAGCCAATGTGTTCCTTGAAATAATGCTGCTAAAAGATGTTATTTAATATTTATTTAGTATATGTAATATTGTTATATTTTTTGTTTTTGATTCATCCTCTTATCTGCTGGTCTACGACCGTAATAAAGTATTAAAAAAAAAAAAAAAAAAAAAAAAAAGCTCAGTTGACTTTCATTACATTGTTATCATGAGGCCTAAATCTTTCCCCCAATCATCCTGAAGTTTTCCATTGGTTCAAACTTGCTGAACATTGGCAAGGAAGAGAGAAGAAGGGGGGGTATACACTATAAAAATATATATTGTCTCAAATCACGTCTGTACAACTGGTGGTTGTTTCCCAACATGCCGAAAAACATCCAAATCCATGTTTTTCACATACATATATTGTACATGGGTTCATAAATAGAAGTTATATCCATGTAGGGGAGAAAATGGTATGTGCAGAGCTTCCCTTAGATACTCTTACCTTTCAGACATCTGCCTTAGACTTATTAAACAATGTGTCCAAAAACACATAGCTCTATTAATCAAAAAGTAGGATTAACTATGATTCAGTGCTAAGCTAGGTTTATTGATGAGTAGCTATGTGAAACAACAGTTGCTACAATGAAATATTTAAGCTAAGAATCTTTTTCTGCAAGAACAAAAAGTTGACTTTGTCTAATCTCAGACATTTTAGGCCCATTTTCTAATTGTCAGTAAGTGTATCTGAAGTCATTTCAATCCTTTCAGTTTAATACCATGGAAATGACATAGACTAGAATGGGGTGCCCATGATGTCTTAGGAAATATCTCAACTAGTTTTATTTAACAACTTTTCTTTTACGGATAGGCAATTATGAAGAAATTGTTAACACACTGGCATGTTCTTATTTGAAAATATTTCATTATTAATGCTTCAGCGAATTCTTGAACTATTCACTAGAATGGGTAACTTACCATGAAGCTCAGCAAATTTTCTGGAACAGCTTTCTGTGTTTTAGGATTGCATCCAATGTGGATGATACTCAAAGTAGACCCATTTAAAATGGACATAACTAACTTGCATTTTTATTAATGCTGACTCTGAGTCTGACAAAGTTGGATATAGCCCATATCAGTTTTTTACAACAATGAACTGGCAGCTAGTAGATAGGTCAGTCTAATCCTTGTCCCAGGATAAATGGTAGAATGTATGATTAAGCATCTTGATGAATGAGCTTTGCTGAAAAAGGAGCATCATGGTTTCTACCAGCTTTCCAAAATTATTTGAGGCTGTCAACTATCTTGCAGTGGCTTTTGTATATTTGGGCTTATTTATTGTTTAATTTGGTAATTTACAACCTGATCTTCATTAAAATCAATCACAGAGTGGGGTACAACATAAAAATATATATTACATAATAAAACAAAACAACAAGATATTCATTAAAATAAATCTCGGAGTATGGTACGGCATGAAATTACATAATACCTAATAAAATTAAACAATTTGAAAAACCAAACAGCCACCGCAACAAATCAAGTTTACAGCACAGCACAAGAGCAACAAAACATACCGGTATCCAGTCAATTAACCAAATACCTGAATAATAAAATGTTTTTACAAGGAAAGTCTAAAACTCATTAGGGTTGGTCTCCACTAAATCTGTGAGGACAGATCATTCCTCCATCAGAGTACCACTGCAGAAGATCACATCTCCCTTGTCACCCCTTACTGTCCCATTGTCAACTGTGCCAGTGTTGAAGGGGCTCCCCATTTAATCTCAAAGACCAGGCTGGTATATAGGGCAGTAGGCAGTCTGCCTGAGGTAGGCTGATATTACTGTCAATCCCAATATATTTCAGGGACAACATCCTCAAAAATCAATGACACTTCATGGAAAGTCCTACAAATTGTCTACTTACGTAGAAATGAATGGGATCTCCTGCAGGCAAATACAAGCTTCAAAGGTACTGGCATTCTGAGGCTGGGTGTCCACTCATCTGAGGTCCACTTACCTGTGAGTAAGCCCCACTGAACTCAGCGAGACATTCTTGGACCTACACTGTGTAAGGCTTCATACACACACACCATACATTTAAAGCACCACCGTGAAGCATCCTGGGAACTGTAGCTTCCCCCTGACAGAGCCACAGTTCCTATAATACAGTTTAGGAGAAAGTGTGCTTTCAATGTGCAATCCTAGCAACACTTTGTTAAGCTCCATTGAATTAAATAGGATGTATAGATGCACTTCTAAGTAAATGTGATGAGGATTGTGTTGTATGTCTTCTTTTTTCTTTGACATCCTTGCCTTTTTGTAGCCAACCTTGGGCAGTGTCCTTTTTTCTTTGTCACATTGTACCCTTAGAGTGATATTTATCTATATCTTACCATCACATTGCCATCTATCAATCTTGTGATGACAGTTTTAAATCCTCCAAAAATGTTTCCTTGAACTGATTTTTTTTTCCTAGTAGATGTGCACATCTTCACTTTTGACCTTTTGGGACATATTTGAAAGGTCATTTTTTTATCGACAGGACATTTCTCCCCACCCTCCACCCTACCCCGTGCTGGTCATGTCTGTGACATGAGCTCAAATAGGGGCCTTTATAGGGGCAAAAGTTCTTTTAGTGTTTGGCATGTATACCCTGCCACTCTGTGCAAACAAAGAGCTTCCTGTGCAAAAATGACCGTTCCCCACATCAAATGGGGTGCGCATTTTGCGTGGTCGCGAGCAGCCCTCTGAGATCATGTTGCAGCTCCTGGCAGTTGGGTCTGGCACCGCCTTCTCAGGTTGGATACCTGTGGTCCACCTATTCCAGCAGCCGCCCAATCCCAGCTGGGGAGGTGTTGCCAGAGGGATTGGCCAGGTAGAGGGAGGGAACAGACAGTACAGGAGTCAGTCAAAAAATACAAAACTTTCTATGAAAATAAATATAATTGTCTCTGCACAGTTGTTTTCCACTCCAGGGTGAGTCTGTAGTTGACAGTCAGAAGGGAAGCTATGGATATATAATCTAGAAGTGATGGGCAACAACTAAACCCAGGGTTTTTTAAGAGGTGCAAAAAATAGGTAGTTCTATAAGAAATGCCACCAGCAGAGTTCCTTAATTATGAGTCAAGCCCCCTACATTTTGAACCCCAAGAGAAGAGGGGTCCACTAAACCCCAATTCAGCACAGGGAAGTAAGTACACATGACAGGTAAAAGTTCGACAGTATTAATGATAGCTGATTAATGATTGATGATTAATTGAAATTAATGATTGATTCCTGCCAAAAATTGTATGCACAATTATTTAATGTATTGTAGGTGGAAAAAATGAGAAAAAGCCCCATCTCACTCTTTTTTATATAACACACACACACACACACACACACACACACACACACACACAGCACATAAATGTCTCATCTTTGTAGTCTCTTTCCTAACTTTCAACACTTAATATCATCAGCACTGGAAGTCAAGCTTTATTGTGAGAGATGCTCTCATTCATTCTCTTTAGAAGCATGACTCCCCAACTGAATGGCTTTGTAAATGAATGGCTTATAACAAGCTAGTGAATGGTTCGCTTGTGGGCAATGTAAATCATCCTTTGCCTGTTTACTTTCACATCCTCTTGAGGATGGGCTCCGTTCCATGCCTGGCACCCTAAAACACAATAATGACGGTACAGTTATGGCAAACGTGGATTTCTGACATCCAGGTAATGAGAAACTCAACACTTAGTGCCACTTATCCATTAGCCGGAATGAAATGTGAAATAGATTTGCATGCTGGTTGGGAGAGATTTTCTTAATAAATTGCACAGTGCAGCAAGTCCTGGAGCATAAGAGTGACAACTCTTCAATTATTACTCAGCTCATGAATGTTAGCCAGAGTATAGAACTGGGAGTACTGTGTATGACAAAAGTAGAATGAAACGCCCCATCTATTTCCAGGGGATAGAGTTTAATGAGGACATGTTTTCAAAGAGTCTGAATTTATCATGGCTATGGCACTGTGGTAGGAAGCATGCATTGCACATGTAAGATTCCTGCTTGAGGGAGAGAAATCTGATGTTATTAAAGGATCTGGAGCAATGGGGTTGGAAAGCATTTCTGCCCATGCCCCGAAGTACGGCTGCTAACCAAAGGCGGTAGTTCTGAATTAACTGATCTCCTAGAAGAAACTCTATATTTATTTTTAAGGGTGTTAGATTTCCAGACTAATGCTTTCCAAACTCCTGAGACTTCATTCATACAGAATGCAGACAAATATATTTGCTCCAGTTCAACAAGAGACATGGATCCACATTGGAAACTGCCTTTCATGCATGTTGTCTACCCGAACACCCGTCCACTTGTGGGCCACAAGGCTTATTTGAGCTCCAGTGAATTGGCTGAAAATGTGCTTTGATGCAGATCATGATGAAAATACCCACCCAACTTGCACACAACTAGTCACGTATGAGCAGAGCTGAATTATGTCTTTTATGTTACTGAGAATTAATAATAAACTGTGATGGAGGTGTATTGAGACCCAGTTTTTTTGGCCCTGTATATTTAGGAGGCAGGCGAAGTTCTGTTCCTGTCCTTTGTATTCCTAAACTAGACTTATTGTCTATTTTTGATGGTTTGGCAAGGAGCTTGTGTTTTCAAAAACTTAGTATACCTTACATGATGACAGAAGCCTATATGGCTATTGCTAAGAATTGAAAGGGATCTGAAACACAGGGGGGGGGGGGAATTGCAACTTTTTGTTCTTATGGAAAAACAGCCCGGGTGAGGGTTAGCTGAAGTTAAGAGAGAGAGAGAGAGAGAGAGAGAGAGAGAGAGAGTGAGTGAACCCTAGCTTTGCTTTGCCACCTATATTAACAAGACTGTTTCATTACACTCATGAAATGGAACACACGTGTAATATTGTGGTGAGGACTTAGAACCTGAAAAGAAGAGCATGCTAAAATTGAGTCAATATTTCATGGTGCCGTTTATTGCACATTTGTCTGAGGGGAAAGGGGGAAACGTGTTTGTTGTTTTGGATTTGTCAGTTTCGAAAGTGAAAAACAAATGTGCGCATGTGTGTGTGTTTTATTTTATTTTTTATAATCATTTTTATTGGTTTTATATAAATACAATAATAAATTCGCACATTTATCTTCACATCTTATACCGTTTTGGCTTTTTATGGCCGTGACTTCCATCAAACCTTCCTTATGATATTCTAATATCTATTCCTTATATCTATATTTCCAAAGTCAATCATTGTTTTATATTATTATTTTCTAAAATTAATCACTATATCTTCGTACTAACAACAATATTTCTTCCTTACTCTACAAAGCCTCTTGCAATCCTACCAACATATTCAATTGCATGTGTGTGTGTTTTAAATATCTCTGTCCATTGTGCCATAAGCTGTACAGATTTGTATAGGAATTCTCAGAGAGTTTGTTTCTTCATTTTTATAGGTGTTAAAGGATCTGAAATTCAAGTGCATATATTCTTACATTTCATATTAGAGCCTGGGAACAACATGTTGCAGTGTGTCCATGTTCAGTCTTCCAGCCAGCCAGTCAGCCAGCCCTTTCAGAAAACTTCATTCCACTCCCCTTTTCTCTCCCACTTTCAATTCCCCATCTTCAACAGATGCTCAACATGCTCTGGGCACACTGTATTCTCACTCGTCATTTGGTTGGTGTTATCCTTTTTGGGGTGAGGGTGAGGCATTTACACTTTCCTTCTTAGTGGTATTTTATACTTATGCAAACCTTGGGGGTTCCCATGCTGATACCCCACTTCTTTCTATAGAGCCCTGATTTACTTACATAGCCTTCGCAATTCAGCACCTGAGTTTGCTATTAATATATTTTCATTTATGCTGTTGTGAGTTTGGGGGTGGTGGTGGTAGGCTGCCCTTCTCATTCCTGAATCCAGCAAGGATTCAGCTTCTGGAATAGCCAGGCCAGTATCTTAATGAGTTAATAGCTCCCTAAGTATGGGTTGTTAGGGTAACAAAGGAAGCTACTTTGTGCCAGAGGGCAAAGGGGTGGGTCCCCACTACCTCACCTGGCTTTTGGTGAGAAGGACAAGGGCCGGCGGCATGTGAGAGAGCTGGGCTAGAACCAGGCTGCTTACAGAAGCCTGAGAGGGGAAGACATGCTGGATGTCTGCTTGAATCCAATGCTGTAGCTATGGGGAAAGCAATACCTTCAAAAGTGTTATTTCTGTGAACCCCTCCGTCGTAGCCTTGGGTTGTATATATGTGTAAATAAAAGATATCAAGAAGACACCACAGTCTGCACTGCCCCTCATTCCAAGGAAACTAAACCCTGGGTAAGCACAAGGAAACCATGGAATCTCGCACCTTTCAGAGATTATAATTATAATTATCAAATTATCAAATGATGGGATGGTATTCACGCTACACAAATGTACATATTAGCATTTTCCTCCTAGGCTTTGAAGATGGTAGGATGCTACTTGTGCTTCTGCATAATTTGGGGGAGGTGGGGATTAGGCTATAAATAGTATAAATTTATTGGAACTCACTACTTTGTAAACGTATCTAGGATCAGTCTGCCCATATGCATAGCAGAAATGCATGTAACTGTTTTGAAGATTGTTTTAATTTTCTTAGTAGAAAAAGGACACCAAACGAACATTTTAAAAAAATTAAGGTGGAAATAGCCCTAAAAAGTTATATGCAAGATATACATTCTATATTCTTTTCTGTTTTATTTTTCCAAGGTAGGGGTGTGTGTGTGTGTGTGTGTGTGTGTGTGTGTGTGTGTGTGTTTGTGTTTATATATCACCACCCACTAACTGATGAAGGAAAGCTTACAGATGCCACTTTGCTGCACTGACACTTTTGTACTTTTGTATATGTGTCTAAGAGTGCAGGTCAAAGACGACATTTCCTTTTGGCAAGCTAAACAGAATGATCCATTTTTGAAAGACTGCCATCCACAAGAGGGCATAAAATCTGCATTTTCTTTCATCTATCTGGATTAGTGGATTATCCTGCAGACTGCCCAGGCTGCTGAGCTATTTTATATCCTTCGTCGGTGGGTTCTTAAAACTAATACAACAACAGGTGCATTTTTAAGATTTGGCACATGTGGATGGGGAGAGGCTGTAATCACATAGTTGATTAGCAGTGCAGCACACAATCGTAATTATTCATCTCATAATCTTTCAGAATCCTGTTTCGGTGGCCAATATTATGATCTAAGAAAGTATATGTATCTTCTTTTGCTTTTACCTCTGTTGCTGAAAAATGTACATCAAGAGGCAGGGTTTGAGCTCTGTTCTTTTTTCTCCCTTCTGTCCAAAGCAAGCACACTTCAAAACTGCTTAATGCAAGTACACTTCAAGACTACTCTGAAAACACCCTTAAACAGAAGCAAAAACTGTCAAAGCTTTCTGCTTTGCCATGTTCACTTCTTGCTTCTCTAGCGATTCAGATGGATTTGGCTGCAGACCTCCTCTTCCAACTTGCTCATACTGACACAACAAAGGAATACAGTATCTTTGTCCTGTTCTAGACAGGCTATTTGTTGTTGGACAGAAATCAGCTCCTCTTGCCGGCTTCCATGTTAAGGGGCCGGATGAGGCCTGAGTGCTGGTGAGAGGTTTCAAAACCGCACCAGAAATGTCAGGAGCCCTATCCCACTGTTTGCAATGCCACCAAATGGCAAGTTGGGGAAAACGCATGATGATAACCCAGGCCATCTGCAAAGATTGCATTGTTAACTTTAACTTGGAAATAATATTAAAATACTAGTGCAAAAAGAGAAAGCATTATGGGAAATATGGGGTCAAAGGTCTCCTCTTCTTGTGCAACATTGGATTTTGAATTAACATCTGTTAATACCGCTAATTCTAATAATGTGTTTTGAAAATATTCCACATATGATAAATAATTGCCCATAATTAATGCATTTCTCCCATGTTACTCAGTTTGCAAGCAATATTGTTGGTGAAATAATATCCATTACCTTCATATCACTCAGAAGTAAGTCCTGTTGAAATCGATGGGGCTTGTTCCCAGGTAAGGGGGGTTAGGAATGCAGCCCTACTTTTGTGCTGTGGTGGTTTTCCTCTTAGTGCTCATGTTTGCTTTTTATGGTTTTTAAGTGTGTGTTTTAAATCTCCCTGGTGGACTTTGCAAATCTGTTCTCTCTGGAGCCCCTAAATCAGTGACTAGACACAGGCCTGCAAAAATTGCCTTGTGGTATGTGAGGAAGTGTCTAAATGGGCTCTTCAGCTCAAGAAGTACTCTTGTATGAGTGCTTCTGATGTAGCCAGCTCTTATTGGGACCCTAATCAATTGAACAATGCAGCCAAAAACCATATTACTCGCTTCTGGCTCACAATCAAAGCTGTGCTTTTTAACAGTGTCTTAAAAAAAATGTAGTCCAATAAACTGCACCTGGAGGTAGATTTTTCGATTTGTTTTAATTAAGATTTAATTAAATCTTCTGCAATCCTAGCCCCACTCACATGGGAGGAATTCAGTAGGACTTACTCCTGTGTAGATATGGCTAGAATTACACTGCATGTGAACTTTGCAAATATTATACCAACTTACCAGTATTGACATCATGTATGAAACATTAATTTCTGCCAGAGGAACCCAAGACATGTGATGAGGGGCTTGAGGGGAAAGAGCCCTTGTTCTGTACTCTTTCCCACAAGGAATCAACAGGTCACTGTGTTAGCAGGAGCGTCCTACTCTCGTGTAGGACCCTGGCAGAGACACATGCCCGACTGGCATGTTCTCTCCCTCCTGGTCGGTCGTTCGGGAGCTTCAAAAGCTTTCTTCTGCCCAAACATCACAGCGATTGATACCAAGAAGCATCAGCACACTTAGGGATCCGCAGAGTCTTCGCAGCATGCGTAAACAGACCTCAGCAACTCAGCATTTTGGCTAATCTACTTTATTTACATATAAACACACATGGAGCACTGCAACATGGCTCCCTCTCTCTCTAGCATCAGACAGCAAAAAGAGAGAGCAAAGGACAATAGTCCCACTTCACGGAACACAGTAAAACAAACATCCTGTCTCTGTCACTTCCCATTCTGTGGAATGAAAACACATACCGTCATGTGATAGACAACAATCCCATGACTGCAGACACGGGGAATGAATCTCCAACATGCCATCAGAGGTCAAAGCAATAAACAACCACATGACCTTTAGAAAACACCTGAAGGCAGCCCTGTTCAGGGAAGCTTTTAATCTGTGATATTTTAATGTTTTGTTTTTTAATATTTGCTGGAAGCCGCCCAGGGTGGCTGGGGAGATCCAGCCAGATGGGCGGGGTACAAATAATAAATTATTATTATTATTATTATTATTATTATTATTATTATTATTATTATTATCCAGCCATTATGGGGCAGGCAAAGGAAATACCTTCCTGGTTCCTATCCTGCAATCCATAGAACCATAGAATTGTACAGTTGGAAGGGACCACAAGGCTCATCTCATCCAGCCTCTGTAATGCAGGAATCTTTTGCTCGACATGGGACTCAAACCCACAACCCAGCAGAGTCTCATGCTCTGCTGACTGAGCTATCCCAGCTCTGATGGGCATTTTAACTATCAGAAAACATAACAAACCTTCTAAGACAGTCAATGATATCAGCCGACAAAAGAAGTATATCATAGGACCAATCAAAGCCAGCATCAAGCTAAGTTCTCTCTAAAATTAATTTGTTCTTTAGTGTCGGCAGGGGGGGGAGGTGGAGGAAATCCCACCCTAAAACAAACCTTCCAATTTATTAAATACAAAGTATGCTTCTTTGTACTAATTTAAGAATTTCACTATCCTGAATTACGATGCCATGCATTAACATTTCAAAGTATTAGATTGTCTTTTAAACTATTAATTGTATACTGTGACACACACACACACAAACCCCAGTTACAATTAATTTACGAATGATGTGTTAGAACTGAAGGGAAAACAGGAACGTAAAGAAACAAATTACAATATATCTATTAGTAACATATGTGGATATTCAGTTATTCAAAACCAGCTTAATTTCTTCATTAATTGGATTCCAGCTTGTTTTATGGTGTGTGAAGGAAAATCTGAATATTTGTCAATCACATTATATACTTCAGTTGGGCTCAGAGGAATAATATATATATTAAAAAATCTCTCAGTTTAAAGAAAAAAAGGAATTGATCTAACAGCCAGATTCTTGGTAGTTGCTGTTGCACAAGAAGGAGCTTTTCCAGTTTTGTCTCACTTATCTCTAAAAATGCTGAAGAAACCCTTTACTACAATATTATGTTATCTACAGCACACAATGGCGTTGACACTTGAGTGATGGGCTGAGCTGAAAAACATGCATTCTGGGAACATGTTCAGGAGCTGCTTGCTTAAAAGGCATACACACATATACATATGCACATGCCATTGTCTTTCTGAATTAAAATCTGGCACTCAAACACAATTTATCTTCCCCCTTTAGTTGGAGCATGATAACACCTGGAGGGCCACAAGCCCCCAAAGGTGTGTGTGTGAATGTTTCCACTGGGCCACCACTTTCCCAAAAAGAGGTGTGAAGGTCATATTCCCCCCTGGCCTCTAACAGGAGGCTCAGGACCACAATATCTCAAGGACTGCCTCTCCCTATATGAACCGACCAGACTCTGTGTTCATCATCTGAGGCCCTTCTTCGTGTGCCTCCTTCGTGTTCACCTGGCACCTTCATACACCTTTAGATGCCAGGCAAAAATGTTCCTTTTTATCCAGGCCTTTGGTTGATCTGATTTACATCTAACGCCCTTTTAAAATGTGGGGGGTTTGGGGGGGCGCTATTGAGTTACTTTTATTCTAATTAGGTATTTTGTAGTTTCATATCTGTGAACCGCCCTGAGACCCCCAGGTATAGGGCGGTATATAAATTCAAATAATAATAATAATAATAATAATAATAATAATAATAATATGCAATTCAGAGACACACACTGCGTGCGTATCTCTGAATTATCCATGATAGCTCATAGCACTTGATAGACTTATCCTCCATGAGTTTGTCTAATTGAATTGAATTGAAATACTTTATTGTCACTTATACAACTTGTATACAGTGAGATTACAGAGCACCCCCTACTTCGCTCTTAGTCTTAATGAATTTTAACAGGGAGAAATTTTAACAGGGAGAAAATGCACTTGGGCAAAAAAAAATGAAAGGCACAAATACAGGATGGGTGACACCTGGCTTGAGAGCAGTACATGTGAAAAGGATCTAGGAGTCTTGGTAGACCACAAACTTGACATGAGTCAACAGTGTGATGCAGCAGCTAAAAAAGCCAATGCAATTCTGGGCTGCATCAATAGGAGTATAGCATCTAGATCAAGGGAAGTAATAGTATTCCGCTCTGGTCAGACCTCACCTGGAATACTGTGTCCAGTTCTGGGCACCACAGTTCAAGAAGGATACTGACAAGCTGGAACGTGTCCAGAGGAGGGCAACCAAAATGGTCAAAGGCCTGGAAACGATGCCTTATGAGGAACGGCTTAGGGAGCTGGGTATGTTTAGCCTGGAGAAGAGAAGGTTAAGGGGTGATATGATAGCCATGTTCAAATATATAAAAGGATGTCATATAGAGGAGGGAGAAAAGTTGTTTTCTGCTGCTCCTGAGAAGAGGACACGGAGCAATGGATTCAAACTACAAGAAAGAAGATTCCACCTAAACATTAGGAAGAACTTCCTGACAGTAAGAGCTGTTAGGCAGTGGAATTTGCTGCCAAGGAGTGTGGTGGAGTCTCCTTCTTTGGAGGTCTTTAAGCAGAGGCTTGACAGCCACCTGTCAGGAATGCTCTGATGGTATTTCCTGCTTGGCAGGGGGTTGGACTGGATGGCCCTTGTGGTCTCTTCCAACTCTATGATTCTATGATTAATTCCTCTCATTTATTGACGCACACCCACCTAACCCAAAAGTCAGTTGCCCTGTTGTTATCTTTTCATTGCCCTGTTCAGTTGCCCTGTTGTTATCTTTTCATCTAACAGCCCACGGATAGAAGCTGTTCTTTACCCTGTTGGTGAGATTAATCATGCTTCTACCTGTATATCTTCTGCCCGAGGGCAGGAAATCAAGAAAGTGCCGGCCAGGATGTGAATCATCCCTAAGGATTTTCCTCACTCTCCTGAGGCAACGGTCTTCCGCGATGTCATCCAGCGGATTCACGGGACAGCCCATAATATCTTGTGCTGTATTCATCACCTTTTTGTAGGCACTTCCTATCCGTGGTTGTCAAACTGGCGTACCACACCGTGATGCAGTATGAAAGGACACTTTCTATTGTGGACCGGTAGAAGGAGATCATCAAATGTTGGTTGACATTGTTTTTTCGCAATACTCTGAGGAAGTAGAGTCTCTGTTGGGCTTTCTTAACCACCTGGGTTGTATTGATTTTCCAAGTATGATCTTCACTCAAATAAACTAATATCTAGCTATCTGGCTTTTCCATATAAGCTAGTGGCCATCACACATAAAACAAAAACAAAAAAACCACAAAACAAAATAAGAACAAAGTGTCAACAGACCATATGGCAACACCAGGTGATGTAATTCTTATCCACCTGCAACATCAACAGCATCCAAAAACCTTCACTCACTTCCTTTAGACATGTAGAGCTGCCACAGAAAGTGATACGAATAAAACAAGAACAACAAAAGGGTTTATGAGGAGACAGGTGGTGCTGTGAATTAACATTGGCACTGGAACGTACTGCTGCAATATTAGCCAAGAAATATGAATGTGCAGCCTGAAAACTGTGAGGAGGGATTGCTAATTACAAGGCGTGGGCACCAGTCACAAGATTTCACTAGCATCTGTATCTGTAGCTTTGTTTCTGAGCCATTCCATGTCTTGCCAATTCAAATTGTTATTCGGGACAAAACTGGATCTCTTAAGGATAAAGTTGTTGCTCACTTACCCTCCCACCCCATTCACGATAGCGCAGGAGCTAAAAATGGCAATAGATAGCTTTTCAAAGAAGCAGATGAAATGTGCAGACACAACAGCCCCTCGAGAAGTGGATTAAGCTTACCCTAATTGCAGGCAGGCACATTCAAGGGGTTTCATGCGGAGGACCTTTAAAGTTTGATTTTTAAAAACAAACAAAAAAAGTCGGAATCATTTTCGCTTTCTGCCAGAATTGGATGCATTTGGGAGGCACCGGTCACACCTTCTGAGGGGACTAAGCCTGCCAAATTTCTTAATGAGAGCGCCAGTGGTTCAGCAACAACTTGGAATATTCTCACTGGGAGAGAAAGAGGGAACTCCATTCAGTGTTCTATGTGTCTGGTTTATGTCTGAACATGAATTATATGGACAGCTAAAACAAGGGAGCAACTCATAGGGACTCCCTAATCCAACTCATAACACCTTGTTAATGGCATAATCTGACAGTGTTTCCCAAATTTGGGCCTCCAGCTGCTGTTGGACTACAACTCCCATAACCCCTAGCTAGTAGGACCAGTGGTCAGGGGTGATGGGAGCTGTAATCCAACAACAACCGGAGACCCAAGTTTGGGAAACACTGCTAGAACATGAGAAGCTTTTCTCAAATCAACCCAATGTGCACACAGAGCTGATCCCCATTCCTATAATTCAAGTGTTTGAAACTGATATATTGATTTCATGAAAAGCACACACCGTTGCTAAATGCTGATATGAATGAATGAATGAATGAATGAATGGTGTGGTTGGGTATATATATTCAAGAAGCACACCAAGGAAAGTTTAATGCAGCTTTATTCTGTCAACGAGAACCACAGCTGCTGGGGAACCCACAAAGTGGAGTCCACCCACCCAAAGAAAACACAAGCTTTATATAGGTTCAAACTTTCAAACTACAATATCCAAGTCACATATACAACGGTGGTCTTATCGGGAGGAACAGTGAAAGTCTAGGAGGCTCATTTATCAGTGTCAGCACTTTTCTTTACAACACCTTCACAGACCATCCTGTGCAACTCTCCCTTTACAACTTCTTTTTTACAACTCTCTTTTACTGCCCCCCCCCCAGCTTTTAACATACATGCAGACGTTTTCCCACTACAGGCTTCTCCCCTTTGATGCCTCCCCTTCAATCTTCATGAGCTCTTCCGGCCCCTCCCTCCATCTCCATCCTTGTGAACATCTCCATCTCATTTACACCTTTGCTGATACTTGTAGTTGCTCTAGAAAACACAGAGAGCAATCTTAATAATAATATCAATATACATTATGCCAATAATTATTAGGCCTAGGATGATATAGTGGAAGATAAAAAGTTAAAGGTAAAGGATCCCTGACAGTTAAGTCCAGTCGCAGACGACTCTGGGGTTGCGGCGCTCATCTCGCTTTACAGGCTGAGGGAGCCGGCATTTGCCCACAGACAGTTTTTCCGGGTCATGTGGCCAGCATGACTAAGCTGTTTCTGGCGCAACAAAACACCGAAACCAGAGCAGCGCACGGAAATGGCATTTACCTTCCCGCCGGAGCAGTACCTATTTATCTACTTGCCCTTTGACGTGCTTTCGAACTGCTAGGCTGGTAGAAGCTGGGACCAAGCAACGGGAGCTCACCCCATTGCAGGGATTCGAACCGCCGACCTTCTGATCGGCAAGCCCAAGAGGCACAGTGCCACCAGCGTCTCTTGCATAGTGGAAGATAGTGTTCCCTAAAGTCCCTAGAGGTCCTGTAAGCCAACCCCAGGGATCTCATGTGAAGCTCTTAACCTGGACCTGCCTTTTCAATATTTTCTACATTCTGTTCTATTTCTCTGGTGGTGTCATTAACAAGTAGAGCCTATTAAAGCACATAGCCCTTCTTTTGCTGCAAACATATAATCAGCAGCTATGCGGTTTTGCAAGGGAAGTTTCCAAACCTGTCCCAGCTCTTCTGCAAGGGCTGTTAATTAACAACCTGGCTTAATTTTTTGCTAATACCGCCAAACTTCAAGATAACTTGAGAATGTCCATATGATTTACTCCTGCCCAATAGAAGGGAAATGCCTCCCTTAAGACAGTCATCCCTGTTTCCTGGCAACTTAGTTCTTCCAGCTCGGCTTGCATAAGCCAGTGAAGAGTCTTAGAAAAAACACTGTACACCCTTATTTAGGGGTCATGGGTGGGTATTCTCTAATCCTGAACTCTTCTTGCTAGTTTCACATGCATATGGGGGAAAGTAGAGGGACCAAAGAGGGGTAGTCCTGATTTAGCATTTAAAGTCTTGGCCAAGTAGGAACAATTGGGCTTGGAAGTGTCATGATGCAGACCTGGCTTAAAGATACCTTCTGCACTGCATCTATGTGAAAATGCTCTCTGGAGTATAAAGGTAAAGGGACCCCTGACCATTAGGTCCAGTCACGGACAACTCTGGGGTTGCGGTGCTCATCTCACTTTACTGGCCGAGGGATCCGGCGTACAGCTTCTGGGCCATGTGGCCAGCATGACTAAACTCCTTTTGGCGAACTAGAGCAGCGCACGGAAACGCCGTTTACCTTCCCGCTGGAGCGGTACCTATTTATCTACTTGCACGTTGACGTGCTTTCGAACTGCTAGGTTGGCAGGAGCAGGGACCGAGCAACGGGAGCTCACCCCGTCGTGGGGATTCGAACCGCCGACCTTCTGATCGGCAAGCCCTAGGCTCTGTGGTTTAACCCACAGCGCTATCCGCATCCCCTCTGAAGTATACTCGGGTAGAAACTCTATCTCCTTTTTCAAACCCTTGCGCCCTACAAGGGGCTTTCACTGGTCAGTCAGTGGTACTAGTGTCAGCTGCAGTGAAGGCAATGTGTCATTGTGGCAACATTCCCACATAGTCTCTGGTTCTGTATTCCTCTTAGGAGTGAAAACATAACAGAGATTGGGGTCAATAAAGGAATGGGTATCATTGCAGACTAATGTAATGGCATCCTACATTTCTCCCTTTCTAAGTGTTGTGTTGTGAACATCTGGTTTGCCTCTGTACAAAATGGGAACCTCCAAGTGGGTTTTACCAGCGTTACCCATGGTGTCAGTGAAGAAGCAAAGGGTGAGGAGAGACTTCTTGTTCCATCCAAACCTTTGGACAGTAGTGTTAGTGAAAACCATTCCATCTTTCAGGGGTGGTTTGCACCACTGCTCAACCTCAGCAGGGGCTGTGATGATAGGTAATCCTGACTCAGTGTCTAGAGCAGAGGATTTCAACCTTTTGGGGTCCACAGCTCCCTTGACCCACTACCTTCTTTCTGTGGCACCCCTGTGGGGCTCAGGAGCTCAGTTATGTCATGCCTTACCTGCAGAGCTGGCAGCCTCTTACCCTTTTTCAAACACCTTCCCTTGTGGAATGTTCCCTTAGCTTCCTCTCCTCTCCCCTCTCCTTCAAAGTCTTTTGGTCCGCAGCTGCTGCTGCTGCCTCTGGTCTCTGAGCTGCCCTCCCTGCCCCAAAGAGAGGTGTCTCCTCCCACTGCCCCACAGGGGCCTGGGAAGCACCCCCTAGCCAGCCCCAGAGGCACCATTCGCCTGGGGAACTTCTAGCCAGGGCTGTTGCAACAAACAGCTGTGCAAGCCTTTGGGAGGCAGAGATGCAAGAGGGCATCAGAGGAGGGAGGGAAGGAAAGAGGGACAGAGGCCAGTGTGGCCCACAGCACCCCTGACTATCATTCAAGTCACTCCAGGGTGCCATGGCACACTGGTTGAAAACCACTGGTCTCAAGGACCATGGGTGAAAATCCAACGATCAGTCTTATTGTGCGAGGCTGCCACTTTCTCAGAGTGTGCCAAGAGATTTTGCTGTTTGTTTATTGTTATTTCCCAACAGTGAATGAGGGTGGACACAGATCTCTGAGCTGAACCAGTTTATCCAAATCAAGCTGTTACATGAAGTGATGAATTGGTGTCTCAGCAAGATATTTTTGTTGCTACACAGGTCTGATTTAGCTAAAAAGTTTTCATTCCTCACCCTCTCACCTGTCAGGAATCAGATGCATGTTAGAGGTATGTGAAAAAAGGAACTTATCCAACAAATACATTCTGAAAATGCTCTGTGATGCTGTAGTTTTGGACTAGCATTTTCCCAGTATGTTAATCTAGCTAATACTTTAAGAACCCTTTATATTTCTCATACTACTTTAGATCTCAACTATAAAGGTCCTGTATGATTTTCAGACAGCCTGGCTCTGCAAAACTTTCATAGTAGCCAAGTGAAATATTTTTAGGCATTCCACTTGAGATTCATGACAGCGCAGGTGAGCATTGCTGTTTGCCAGCCAAGGAACAGTTGGTTTATAAATATAAAGGGCCATGATCAATGCATTTAGTAGTATTTCATTCCCTGCTCCTTGAATATTTTGATGAAGATGAAATGAAATTGTCTTTCTCTTCATTTTAGCCAGATGTTCTCTCTCTCTCTCTTTCTCCCTCCCTCTCTCTCTCTCCCCCCCTCTCTCTCCCTCCCTCTCTCTCAGTTCTACAGGTAGTTTCTCTTTGATATTATTGCATATGGTGGTATATGTGTAACTTGAATTACTTTGTTTCTAGAGCAAGGAAAGAGGGATAGGTGGAAGGGACATGCAGGGTATTTTCATGGTTTATTTCCAAGAAGCGATTAGTGGTATTTAGTAGAATTTATTGCATTAAAAACCCTTTCTGCCTCATCTCTCCACTATATCATTCTCAGCCAGCACTAGTCTCCAGAAATAACAAGAGATGGGCTTTAACATCACAAACAAACTTAGCATTGCTTTTTTCTGAATGTGAAATAAGTGAAAGCAAGCTGTGATACAGCTTGTACCCAGCTTGCTTTCTGGGGTCAGTGAGTAATTGGAATAAAGAACAACAAAATATTAAAATGCAAAAGACCTTTGCTTGATTTCTGATGGAAGCCACCTATCCTGTTCCATTCTACACAATATCCATAATTACTTTCAGCTAATGTAATTTTAAATAGTTTGAGCTATCTGCCTATAATTTAAGTGCACCAAGACATCACTATGAATCATGCTTCTCCTGCTGAAGCACATTATACCAAAGGGAACCTGTAGGGCAACAGTATTGTACTAGATGCTTTGTTTAAATAGACGAGGTCACGGTGAAAGATACTTGTTTTTCAAACAGAAATTCAACAACGAGAAGTGTCATTGCTGTTGCAACCCCTTCATTAGCGGATACGTAAAGGAAAACCACAATGCACCTCTTCAGTTATGATTTCTGACTGGTGACATTTACTGTAATTGTAAAAACAAGCATGTGTCAGAGGTCCAGTCAAGGTGAAGTTGTATTTAAAGCCCCTACAATTAAATTGCTTAATGAGAATCATGTTAAACACAAAACAATTCATGCCATAAAGTCAAGGAATAATCTGCAACATTCCAAGTTAATAGGGAAGAAAAGAAGGACAAATTAATCCAATTATCCACTTTTTAAAGCTATTCCAGGGGAAAGTACATTTCTTCACAATCAACTTTCAGCACATTTACCTAATTAATGCAATTTGATAAAATGAAACAAATTCACAGTGCCATTAACTGAGTGAGTTGTGTTTAATGAAGTTGGGGTTCTGGATGAAACATTAGCTGTAGCGGTAAATCATTTCCTTCTGCCTGGAAAATAAGTATTTATCAGTACATACCCTTACTCTGGAAATTTTAGCTGTAAAAGGCTTATCACCATAATCATGTCTTGATAAAGCCACATAAATGAACACTTTGATTTAAGTACTCATTTAAGTATAGGCTGCAAAGGAATCCAATGGTGTGGCAGCCTGGGACAAATTAAATCGCCTCCTTGACAGGCTAGGTGATAAGAGTCTCAAACTGACGGGCAACTGTCAAATGTTAAATGGAAATATCTGTGGCTGCTACGTTATCAATTTTATTCAGCTTTACATTTTGCCTGATGATCTATTATGCCTCTTCATACGTCTATGTACAGAAATTACTTTAGCAAGCAATCCATATTCATGAATTCATAATAAAATATACCTAGGGCAGAATCATTTTAAAAAAAACACACCACAGACACACTCATAAGGCTGCAAAAAGCCAAGAGGATATCAAGTCAAATTCTCTCCTCTGCTATTGAAATCAATATGACTAAATATGGGTGGCTTCATCCTGCCTTATTTTGGATTGGCTTAGAAAATGAGCTACCTCCCACTCTTCAAAAAGTGCTGCTGAACTCAGGCTTCCAACAGGCATCCGGTGGACCATGGTGAGAACCGAAGGCTGGATTAGATGGGCCTTTGCTCTCTTTCGACTGGGCTCTCCTTACCTTCTTTAGGGAGGGGGAATCAGCTTCTGCTGACCACTCGAGGACAGGCATGTCCAACAGGTAGATAATGATCTACTGGTAGATCACTGGACGTCTGCGGTGGATCACTGGTAGATCATTGGCTCCCCCCAAAGAAGCTGAACAACTGTGGCTCCCCTAAAAAAACCCTCAACATTTTACCTCCTCCCTGAAAAAACTCAACGACTTTGACCCAACCTTCCCCCAATGGGCCTTCCTCCTTCCTAAAAAAAACCTCAACAACTTTGACATGAACCCCAAAAAAGGAGGTAGATCACTGCCAGTTTTTAACTGTGAGTAGATCGCAGTCTCTTGGGAGTTGGCCACCCCTGCTCTAGGGCATGGCACTCTGGCCATAGAAGAGGGAAGAGGGGATATTTCCCTACACTCTCTGTTATGTGCATAACACACCCAGAAGAAATAACCTGGTGTTTTCCCCGAGGGCTACTGCAAAGGTCATATTCTCCTTTCCTTCTTCTTCCTTCCACACCCACTCTGGCTGAATAAGTGTTGGTTGCATGGAAAGGGAAAGGATTTGCAGGACTGACGGTTTGATTCCGAGGTGGGAGGGCACGGGGAGTATAGAAAGCTGCCTTATATAGAGTCAGACCATGGACTACACCAGGGGCCAGCAAACTTTTTCAGCAGGGGGCCAGTCCACTCACCCTCAGACCTTGTGGGGGGCCGGACTATATTTTTTTGGGGGGGGATGAATGAATTCCTATGCCCCACAATTAACCCAGAGATGCATTTTAAATAAAAGCACACATTCTACTCATGTAAAAACATGCTGACTCTCGGACTGTCCGCGGGCCGAATTTAGAAGGCAATTGGGCCGGATCCGACCCCCGGGCCTTAGTTTGCCTATCCATCGACTTCACTGACAGGTAGCAGTTCTCCAGAGTTTCAGCGCAAGATGTCTCCCAGGCATACCTGGAAATGCTGGGGATTAAACCTAGTACTTTCCACATGCAAGGCAGATGTTGTATCACTTAGCCACACCCCTTCCCAAAGAGGGAACAGTTGGGGGAGATAAGCTGGGAATTCTTCTCCCGGTTATTTATTTTATTTATTCCAAACATTTGCATTCTGCCCTTCATCTAAAAGATTCCAGGGTGGTGAGCAACAAGTCTAAATAAATTATTTCTATCATAAACACTAAAATATACAATAAAGACATAGTATTAATAGATAATATGAGGCATCAGCTACAATCATTCAGGAGACAAAGGCATTCCGCAAATTAAAGCATATAGGAAAATTAAAATGTTTTAGCCTGGTGCTGAAAAAACTAAAAAAAAGGCAATGTACAGTAGGTGCCAGATACAACTCTTTAGAAAGTGCTTGGGTTGTCATCCGAACTGGAGAACAATTCAGGACACCCTTGATACCCACAAATTTTAAGACAAACCCTGAAACTGATAATGGAGCCCAAAACCTTTGCTGGCAGCCCAAAATGAGTCCTAGATCAGAAGAGATTAACTTTGGCTGCATCATGCAAAGTGATAATATGATTTGCTCTGCTAGTAAAAGAATGAAGAAACACTGGGATGTACAACTGATGTACCACCGTTTAAAGCTAAATCAGGCCCTGGGTAATTTGATATTTAACGATTTGTGATTATATTTTTAAATTTGTGCACAGTGGTTTAAACATATGAGATGCATTTATTTGATACATAGGGGTTGATGAGGTAAATTTATAGAAACAGTAAATATGCATACATATTGCCATTAGCCATAGCTGTCGTTTTATAAACCCAAATAGCTATTTGTTGTTAAATGGCTTCCTTTCAGTTATTACTGTTCCATCAGTTTAGTTTTGATTAGTGTGGGATAATTTTTAACAATGATATGTGGATGAGCATTTAAGTTTGCACTAAAACTCCTATATTTGGTTTGAACAAATCATTTGCAACTGAAACAGCAAACTCAGAGTCTGATTAACTAAACATATTCTAT
Organism: Darevskia mixta; assembly: GCA_034641385.1. NCBI lineage: Eukaryota > Metazoa > Chordata > Lepidosauria > Squamata > Lacertidae > Darevskia > Darevskia mixta. The sequence continues at coordinate 15,119,380 of JAWWNH010000058.1, forward strand.
TTATACTAGAAGGAGTGGGAGGTTGTGAGCAACAATTCATGCTTCTTGTATGAATTCAATACTTATCGACCTTTGGCATAAATACAGAATGTATTGTTCCTTGAAACACCAGCAGTTTTTGGAGTCCTGTGGAGGACAGTGAGAGGAGAAAGACCAAAATCTGTCAGCAAAAAGGTTTCTTGGAAACTCATGAATCCTATCTGTCATCCTGACCTAAGGTCTTCAAGGTTGCTCTTGAAAAACTTTGTTTCCTTAGTGGCACACCATAAACATGGCAATAGCTATGTGGAGATATTGTTTTACAGCTGATCCATTCCTCAGATTAAAGCCAGTGAAGTACATGAAGCCTGCTAGAGGGAACCTGCCCTGTGAACCAATGTTCCCTAGTAAATACATCTGGATGTCTGTGAAGTTTTATTCCTGCTACACCTAACTAATTTACTATTATGTCTTGTGGGCCTACCTCATCATTGACCCTTTGATGTGTGCAGATCTATGAATTTGTTTAAGCAGTTCAACCCAAAGTTTCATTTATTTCATGTGCAGTATTTTTGGATACACGTTTTGAGCTGCGCAAGTGGCCACTTTGCCTGCACAATGAAAGTGAAATGAGAAGGAGGAAGACATTGAGAAATCTGCCATTTGTCTTTGAAGTGCAACCGCTTGCTGAGTGTTATAAAGAAAGTTCTGGCAGAGCTTGAAAGCAGCCATGGGGGAGCCATGTTACTCCTCTGGTCCAAATGTACTGTTTCTAAATCTTTACGTCCTTTTCCTACATCTCTTAGATCAAGAAACCATACAGCCTTATCCTTTGGTTTCTGTTTTTTCTTCCATTTTCATGCTCAACAACATGCAATATGGCTAGACACTCTTTTCCATGGAGGTCAACCTGAAATTAATCTTGTATTGCATTTATTTTAGCAAGCTTTATTTACAGGAAAAAAATGCAATACTCTTGATGGGAGTTATTTATTGGAATTAGACTTTACATATGGAGGAAAAGGTCTGTCATTGGCTATTGGCTGTGATAGTTAAATGGAACCTCTATGTTCAGAGGAAGTCTACTTCTGAATGCCTAGTGCAGCGGACTATCTGGTGATTCCCCTTCATCTGGGCCTGGTCAGTCTCTTCCCCTTCCTTATGTTGCACAAACAGTTGACAGTAATTGAATTAGCTACTTTTCTAATTTGAACCTCATTTCACTATCACCTTCAGCTCCAGCTTGTGAAAGCTCAAAAATATTTATATATCCAGTGCTGAAACCAGACTAGGTGGACTTCCATCATTCCTGACCACAGACCAGGGCTGATGGGACTTGGAGTCCAACAAAATCTGCCTGGCCCTAATAATGTCTTTTCTTAGGTTGTAGTTGCAAATCTTATTCTCAGTCAAAAATAAGAGTCTACTCTTTCCCACTGAGAATAAGATTTTCAATAAGAACAGCCTTGAAGTTCAGCTATGTTGTATGGAAATGTTCTGTTTACAGCATGAGCTATCCGTGATATGTGGTAGAAAACATAATATTTGGTTGAGCATTATAATGAAGTGTATACCATCAAACTCAGTTATGCTTATTCCAAGTAAAGATGTTTACCATTATAAGTACTGATTATGGATTTGCTGCTGAGAGATTCCACTATAATTAGTTACGAGAATATTGTTGTGGTCAACTTCACTATTGGGTAGTTGAGGAAGTAAATTATAATTGATTGCTAAAGGGAAAGTCTGGCATGAATTACTGGAATCAGCGCAGTTCAAAAGCTGTTCAGAGGCAAACATCACACAGAGCCAAACAAATCCAGTCAGGTGTTACATATTGGTTTGGAAAGAAGAATGCAGAGGGAGAGAGGCTGAGGTCATGCAAGAGAAAAGGTCACAGGACAAAACTGAAGGAGGAAAATATATGAATCCCTGTGACTCATGTGTGGGATAAATTATAAAAGAATAATTTAGTCTGCTTGCAAAGTGCTCCCTTCTTTTTATCCCTATGTGAGTGACTCTAAGCAAAAGACCTGCAGCACAATACTTTTTTTAAGCAGTTTTCTTCTTCACCTCTCTCCAACCCACATCAGCCCCCCCCCCCCCAATAATTCATGCACAGCAACTTTATCAACCTCTATTCAGGCTGTTGCAAGTGAGCTCAATATCCCCCCCCCCCGCCATCTTTGTTTTTTCTATGTTATCTTTGGAGCAATTGCCAAACCGACATTTTAAATGATCTACAGTGGTACCTCGGGTTACATACGCTTCAGTTTACAGACGCTTCAGGTTACAGACTCTGCTAACCCAGAAATATTACCTCAGGTTAAGAACTTTGCTTCAGAATGAGAACAGAAATCGGGCAGCGGCGGCGCAGTAGCAGCGGGAGGCCCCATTAGCTAAAGTGGTGCTTCAGGTTAAGAACGTTTTCAGGTTAAGAACGGATTAAGTATGTAACGAGAGGTACCACTGTATTTTGCACTGGCTTGCAAACAACCCCTCCATTACAGCTAGGAATGAAAAAAACATAAGCTGTTGCAAGTGTCGAGCCACTGCAGCTATCATGTATTCGCCCTGCATTATTTTAACGTTCACTTGAAGGCACTTGCTTTTCCTTTACTGGATTTCCCCCCTCGTGTTCCTGGGACTAGTCAAAGCTTTGCAAGATCCGGAGTTGGGCCTCTCTGAACTAGGAGGCTATAGTCACATCAGTGTCACTCTGTAGATCAGACTTCAATCCCTAGCTCATTCCTTTTCAACCTGTCTGTCACAGAATCCACTTGCATCCTGGATGTGACACTTAGCTGAACTATACTGCTCTTTTCTGCTCACTATTTTCTGTTACTAAATGTCAAACAGTATTATCAGAAATGCAGCAATGAAGGGCTTCGGCCCCAAAAAATAAAATCAAAAGGAGTTCTCAACTCTTCTCATTTATTAAGGTCTGCCTAACTGTGTCAAGAGTTAAGTGAAATTGTTGTTTTCATCCCTTTGGGTAGGTTTTTTTTATTTTATTTTTTGCTATTCCTCCACTTTCCTTAGCTTCTTAGTTCAACACGCATGCACCACCAGTGTCCTTTGAGAATTTTCACATCCCTTTCCATTGTTTTGCATCTCGGATCTATCCAGCAGGGAGAATAAATGCTAAGTGTTAGGAAGTCCTATTGACAAAACCATTAGTGGTACCACTAATACCTTAAATCTGTTGAACCGAATGGATTAAAACTTGTGAGCCTGATCCAGGCCAAAGTCAAGCACTTTCAAATCCCATTGATTTCAATCAGTAAGAATTTGGCAGGTGCTTAACGTTCCCTTTGAAATGAATGGGAAGCACTTTAAAAAGTGCTTGATTTAGGCTGGATTTTTCCCTGCCTGTTTCTTTTCTAGAAAAACTCCATAAAGATGGGGAACACTCCCCTTTTCGATATACAGACTCTGTCTTCTAGTGAAGTGTTTATATATCTTTGGGGATTTTAGTTGCCCTAGTGCAGGTGTATACTTTAATTAGTTAATGTTTGTAAATAGCTGTGAAACCAAACAAAGCTTTTTACTGACTGCCACTTCTGCTAATAAGGCTCCCAATAATAGCTGCTCGCAGGCATCCAAAGCCCTCCATTTTCAAAAGGATGTGGAATGCGTAATGAATAGATCTTCGTAATCACTTTGGAGAGGGAGGGAAAGTAGCATTAACCCCCTATTACTTTTCAAGGGTGTGAAATTAAGAATAGAAAGCCACAGTTAGATTTAAATAGCTGGGCTTTTTAAACTTTCTGTTTTTGTTTTTATGGCCCTGCTAAGTCCTCATATGCAGGCTCAAGATGCCGCCAGTGGGATGGAAATAGAATCTTTAGTATTATGGGGGTTTTTTTTTTTGAGGAGATTGCTGTAAACACTCCCAGCATGCCTATTTCCATTCCTCCTCTACCTGGATTAAAATAACCAAGATGCAGCCATTATCACCGCCTTCAAGTAGGAATGTTCTCCAACATGCAGCTGCAGAAAGAGACCCACGGAGCAATGGAAAAACAGCACCTCTGCTGACCATATTGTTACTCAACCCATTGTGGGATGTTGATGAAATGGAACAGTCCATAAGCATGGGAGTGAGGGGGGGAATTACACTTGCCTATGGACCAATAAACCAACATATCCTACAAAAAGCTCTAGGCTGTTTAGATTCCATTTTGTCCTTGCAACAGCAGCAGCATGATCACCATCACCCCATGAGGTCAGTTAGGCTGAGAGGATGTCCCCGGCCCAAGGTCATCAAGAAAACTTCATGGATAAGTGGGGAGTTGAATGTGAGCTTTCTCAGGCATAATCCAACATGCTGGAAGTCCAGGATCATATTATGTTATGTTCTTCTTAAAATGGTGCTTTCTCTTGAATTTACAGCTCCTTTAATTTCATATCAATTCACAATGGCTGCAATCCCATATACACTTGCCTGAAGAAAGCCCACTGAACTCAGGGGGACTTACTTCTGAGCAAAAAAGTAGAGGGCTCTGTTGTTGTTTTAATGCTCCATTTTTACAGTCAGATAAGTCTGAATTTGATTCTGCATCCTTATACTTTAGAATAGGAGAGGGTTTTTTTTCTTTTGGTTCTGTTGTGATGTCACTTGTTGTACAACTGAGAGACATGCCATTCTTTTTTCACACCATACTGCACAGTAATCCACACACACACACACACACACACGGGACAGAAAGAGACCTCTGCCACAAAGCCCCCTCCTCTTCCATTGTTCTCTTTCCTCTCTACTAATGATTAAGGTGAAGGTTATTTTTTGGACACCAGCTATGGATAGTTCATCATATTCCACCGCCTTGCTTTTTCATCTTATACCGCCCCTGCAAACGCACACTCTCCATGCAAATAAATCGTTCTTGACAGATCACATTGTTTCTCACTCTTGTACATGCAAAAACACTCTCCACCTTCCAGGTCGCCCTGAGGCCAAAACCAAACGTTGCAGTTTGGTTGGCTGCAGGCAGGAGTAGCAGTCCCCTATCTCCTCCTCTCTCCCTGTTTGGTAATGCACAAGGTACAATGATAATCAGACATTAGCTGTGTACACACTCCCAATGACCCCTCTGAGTACAGTGATCTCCCAGTGCTGATTTGAGAAGCAGAGTACACGTGACATCAGCCACAATGCATGCCTATCTTATATATCTTCTTTCTTTCCTGTGAAAAATGGCACTTTGGTGTGTTTCTCTTCAAACTGGCTTCCATCTGAAATTGAGAAAAAGAACAACCTACCTGCAATTTAAGCCTGTAATGTGTACATCCTCACTGTGTCGCAAGTTCCTTTCCACCGGCTGCCATTTGTGGAGTTTTTTTTGGGGGGGGGAGTTCACAGTGGGCTCATCAAATCACATCCCACTTTTTCATAAAGATTTTGTAAAGATTAATCTAAGGATTAGGAAAGTTAAGGAAGGGACTTGTTGTTTGGGGCAACAGCATTGTGGAGGAGGGCATTTGATGCATCACCAAGAAGGAAAGAAGAGGACAGAGATTGCATGGAACTTGAACATGCTGATTTATAGATGCAATAATTTAGAAGTTTGAACTACTGGCAATCATTGATGCCCATATGTTTCGGGAGACAGCACTGTCTTTCTACTTGTATATTGTGTACACTGATTATTTAGGATGTATTTTTAAAATACAGAAATAACCGATACTGAAAGAGTGCTTTCAACTGTTGCTATTTTGAAGTTTTGAAAATGGCTGAAAACACAATACATTTAAAGCAACTCCAGCCCCTCAAGAATCATGGGAACTACAGTTCCAAGTACCTTAGACAAGCTTCAGTTCCCAAAATTCTTTAGGGGATAAAAGTTTTTTTTAAAAATAATATGCTTTAAATGTATGTTGAATATGTAGCCCATATTGTTTTCAGTGGTGTGTGTGTGGGTGTGTGTACATATAAAGGTAAAGGGACCCCTGACCATTAGGTCCAGTCATGACTGACTCTGGGGTTGTGGCTCTCATCTCGCTTCATTGGCCAAGGGAGCCAGCGTACAGCTTCCAGGTCATGTGGCCAGCATGACTAAGCCGCTTCTGGCGAACCAGAGCAGCGCACGGAAACGCCATTTACCTTCCCGCTGCAGCGGTACCTATTTATCTACTTGCACTTTAACGTGCTTTCGAACTGCTAGGTTGGCAGGAGCAGGGACCAAGCAACTGGAGCTCACCCCGTCACTGGGATTCGAACCGCCGACCTTCTGATCAGCAAGCCCTAGGCTCTGTGGTTTAACCCACAGCGCCACCCGCGTCCCAGTGTGTACATATATACACAAACATTTCGGTGCAGGGGAGAAGCAACTCATATATTTTATAAGTAAGTAAGTAAGTAAGTAAGTAAGTAAGTAAGTAAGTAAGTAACAGTTTTGATTGTGCCTTTTAATAATATTTCCTACAAAGTAAAATGTCTTGGCCTCTTCTGACTTTTGTTGTAGAAAGATGATCCCATCTTCTGATCATTTTACAGGGCAATTCTTAATCGTCAACTGATAAGTGATTCCTGTTGAGTTCAATAGGGCTAACTCCCAGGTAAGTGGCTATAAGATTGCATCCTTATCTGGGAGTAAAATCCCTTGAACTCGATGGGATTTACCATATCGCCATCCAAGCATCATTATTTAATATTGTAAAAGTGCCTGGATTGTGGTAGACACTGCATTGTTGATATGTTTGCAATCTAAACACAAACATGAAGCAAAACAGAACGGGACTTGAAGGGGCAATGGTTATTTTGCACACATTGGGCAAAGTTAGAAATAGCATCGAAAAGAGAATAAAAGTATATACAATAGCTAACTCAAAGTTAAAGGGGGGGAAACCCACAGAGGATCAAAACAGAACAACATCAAGAGGGAAATGCCAGGGAGAAGGAAAAGGGGGGGAAAGATGGGTTTTTAATAATTTCTTAAAAGAGGACAAAGAAAAGGCCTGAAGAATATCCAAAGGGAGAGAGTTCTATGCATAAGGATCTGCAAAAAAAGAAATCATGAAGATGAGAAATAACACAAGGGAGTGGAGGTTTAGGAAGAGGATTAGTATTTGATGAGCACAGGGAGCAAAGAGGAGAATAGAGAGAAAGCAATGCATACAGATAAAACAGATCTATCCATATCTTAATATAAACCAGTCTGAAGTGGAAACCATCAGCTTAAGGCTGCAATCTTATAAACACTTACCTAAGAGTAAAGCCCATAGAGCTCTGCGCAGCTTGGCTCTAAATAGGCATGCACATCACTGTGCCAGAACTCTATTAACTGGGTTCAAAATAGTGAAACCTTTTATCGACCGTGGGAGCCGAGAAAGGGCCTCTTGACTCATTACCTTCCCACACAAAGTGGGAATGCTACAACTGCAAATACTGTATGCATATCATACTGATAGACTCAACTGGGTCAAAGTCTTGCTGACGGAAATTTATTTTCATAAAATGTTCAAAAGATTAAAATCGGCAATAAACTAAATGCAGGTTAAAACATGCGTCAGCGTTCTAAAAATCTGGGCAGGCTTGTCTACACAAAAATGTGTTTACAAGGCGCTGAAAAGAGCACAGTGAAGGCACCTGCCTGATGTCAACTATCATTCTTGAAGTATACTCTGTGGCAAACTCAAGATGGCTGCCATGTGGTAGTGAAATGGTCATGAGCTGCCATCGTTATGAGAGCTCAGCTTGGCATGAGTGGCAATAGGTTGGAACATCCACTATTGAGAACCTTAAACTGAGAACCTCCAAGTACACTCCCGATTGTCCATTGGCTACGGCAGCTTGCTATCCCTGCCAATCAGCTGATTGGTGGTGACATCAATCCTGCTGGGATTGGCTGCAATACAGAGTTACCTGTAGGAAACTCCACTGTGTAGAAGCTGACTTCTACCCAAAGAGGGGCTTGAAAGCACCACCTGTTAGTGGATAGGCTATGACTTCAAGCCAACTGGAATCGGATGTGCTGCCGAGAGAGCAACTTGCAATCACCACCTAAATAAGTGGTGACTTCCAGCCCACTGGATTGGCTGCACTACCAAGTCCCCTATGGGGTACCTGGAAGTGCAGATGACTCCTGCAGAAAGCCAGGTTTGACAATGCCACCTATCAGCTTCACTCTGGTTGCATTTCCCATTGTTGCATAGCATGTCATGCTACAAAGGGGGAAATGGTCATCCAATGTCATCAATACTTTAGGTGACTGACAGGATGTGGGACCCCACTGCGGGTCCGGGACTTTGCCAGTAGTCAGAGTCCACCAGCTGGATCCTGGCTTATGTTTTCAGCAGAGATATGCTCCAGAGAAAAAGACAACAATAAAGAAAGTCTGTCAGGTCCTTTTACAAGGATGAGTGCCTTTTATAATTCCCTTTTAACAGGGGGGAACGGTGGATGCTGTGATTGTAGCAAGTGAGTGTGGGAGAAAAATCAAGAATTCCCTAAATCTTTCATATTTTTCAAAACTAAAATAAACACACACAAAGCCTCTGGGATAGGAAAGAATGCAGCCTGAAATAAACATATAGTGTTGTTGTTTAGGGGGGAAAGGGTCCCAAAAGCTTTAGCATTGAACTAGAAACAATAGATAAAAGAAGCAATTAGGCAGAGATGAAAAGAAAAATAATAATTCAGGACTATTTTTTAAACCCTATATCTGTAACTCATAGAGTTTATTTGACTTGTGTGACTTATATAGTTAATAATATACCACACTGCAGTTTGACAGTGAGTGCAGAATAAATATTCTCTCTGTTTGCGGGCCAGATATCTTCTCATTTCATCCTTTATTTAGAACGCAGAGCAAAGACAGAATAAGTACAAAGCTTTAAAAGAGCATACATGGGTATTGTGCTGAGGGATTTTTGGATACATAAGCATAGCTATAATTACAATTTAAGAATGTTTCCTAGTTGTATAGATGCTAAATTGGGATCTCCGCTGCTTTGTTAGGCAAACAGGAAGATACATTGCAGAAAGATTGTGGAAGATGACATGGAGAACCAATTGGGTTTTTAGGAGGGAAATTCAACTCCTAATGCCAGCACCTGACTGGCCAATTAGGAAAGCTTAGGCATGCATTTATAACATGTCTCCTCCCCTGTTGGGCATGCCAAACATTTCCTTGCCTGTTTGCGATTACCTGAAGTGGTGGTTCTAACGAATGGCAAAGGCATTTTTCAGCAAGGCAGCTATTTTCATTTTTCCTAAATGCACACACGTAGTATAACGTTGTCATTTCAAGAGGTGGTGTCATTTTGTAGGCTCCATCCAAGTGCTGTGCTGGCAAGCAATATGAGATTGGAGATTTCCATTTAAATATATTCTGACATGTTGCTTGTTCCATTTTTTTCTTTGTTAAATAGCATGCCTTTCATACATGATTGTTCGGGTAATCAATCCCAGTCAGCATGGCCAATGAGCAGGAATGATTAGAATTGAGTTCCACAACATCTGGAGGGTACTGAATTGGCTGCCCTGATGTAGTGAAAGGAAACCATGTTTTCTTGTCACATTTGAGCCATGCCCATGGTTTTTCTTGGTTAACCTAGATGTTTGGTATATACATGACAGAAAATGAAGTGTTGCCATTAAAATAACTCTGAGGTCCATCAGGAGTATGGTGTTTTGTTTTGTTTTTTAAAAAATCCAACTACTAATAAATATATATAAATAATAGATATTCCACAATGGAGCACTGAAACACATAGATTTGGGTTGCAATTTTAACTTTGTTTTTGTTTTGTCCTCAAAAAAGCTTAAACTATAGGAAGTACACAATGAAAGGAAAGCATAGTGTTGACATCACAGTGAGCATCTGAAGCAAATGTTGCTACCTGAAATATTTACCAGTACTTCACCAAGTAAGAATGTTGGAAACAATCTGGCTGGGCCCAGACCAAAACCCTTGATTTGCCTGGAATGGGAGCTGGCAACGGCCTGATGAATTGACCAAAAAGGGGCCGGGTTGGATGGCAGTCATGAGATTTAAAGTACAAGATGATGAGGGCTGTCTTCCCAAGGGCCCAAATCATATTTCAACCAGCCTGTGTTTCTCCTTTCTAACCCATACTTGCTGTGAACACGCTTGTTTGTTTCATCAAGGTATCTGCAGCTGGCAAAGGAAACCTCAGGCCCATGAGTGACACTACTTTGAGGATGCTACTGCCAGTGATGGGATAATCTGCACCCAACTCTTGTTAGAAGCCCAGTTACTGGTGCTTTTTGGGCAACTTCCAGAACACAAGGAATTCAAAACCATGCAATACAAAAATAAATCAGCATTAAAACTGCCAATATAATAGAGGGAGAAGGGTACCAAACAGCAGATAATAAATTGCAGACAATAAAACTTTTTCAGTGTGTGACGCATTTTGCATCTCAGCATTTTGGGGGCTGAATAGGCAAGTGGCTGAAGTACGGCGTTTACTGAAATAGTAAGTACGTGTAAGACTTTGCATTTGACCTTCCAAGGGACGTGGCACCTTTTATTCATAGGAAGGAGACCCAGATTACCATAAATAATAATGTGGAAATCCTGAGCACACTTACTCAACAGGACCAGCTTCTGAACTCAGTAGGATTTGTGTGATTTAAGAGGGCTAAGTTACATTTTGAACTTTCCATGCAGATGCATACATACATAATTTTATTTGTATGCCTCCATTTTGCAGTTCAAGCCATGCTCGAGGCAGCTTATAACATGAACAAAATGTGTAACTGCAAGGTAACAAAAGTAGTCATAAACAATACATTAAACATTAAAAATACACAGCCGAGCTGAACAATTTCCACATAAATCACAACAAAATCTAAAATAAAGATACAAAAACAACAACAATCCACCCCAAGAATCCCCCAGCCCATTCTCCCTGTCATATTTTCTTCACGACTGTAACTAGTGAACTAGTTTTCCTATAATGCCTCACTTATGTATAAGCAAATATTGCTTCCATCTGTGGAACAAAACCTTATTAAATTTTAATTCTGAAGAACAGAAGTGTTCATTATTGATGAAATTAAGGCCATGTTATTTTGCTTTTGAGGCTATCACCTTGCCCTTTCATTGACACCCAGTAGATAAAATGCTGATTTGAGTACCTAAAAGCATGCTTGGCAGTGTTCCCTATAAGCAGAACATAAATAGAGCTTTCCTTGTCCTTTTCATTGATTTTTAAAGCAGAAGAGCAGACTATGTATAACAATATTTCATGGTGTAAGCGGTAAGAGGTAAGGCTGCATTCACATGGCAGTTTATTCCAGTTTCACAACTGTTAATTTCCACATTATATCTGAGCCTTTACATGACCTAAAAGCCACTTCCAGAAAACAGTGGAATATCGTGGAACAATAGTGGAATGTAACGCAAGTTTAACAATAATTCCCTTATTATTTGCAAACGGATTTTTTTTCTGGAAACAGGTACCGGTAACACAGAAATGAACTCTAGACTTGCACTATAATATTCTATATTCCCTCCAAGCTTCGCTATCCAGGCCACAACCCTCCCTAAGCCATGCCTCCATCCCCGTAGCAGGCCCTCCTTGAGAGTTTTTTGCCTGGCTGGAAAGTATACCCGAACTGTGATGATGCCTCTTGCTGACCTGGAGAAGAAGTGAGTGTGTAGCTTCACTCAAATTTGCCCATGGCCTTTCCCACCCCTGGCATGTGGGCCTCAGAAGGTTCTCATGAAGGAATGTGGCCTTCAGGCTAGAAAAAAGTTCCATTCCTACAGTAGATACAGGAAAGTGAGGAAACACAAAATATCTATTTTAATTACAACCACTGTTCCCATTAACAAATTTTAACTATAACCTATAAGTATGTAAGTCACTGCTGTACCATACCCTCCAACATTTTTCCAATGAAAATAGAGATGTCCTATTCAATAATAATAATAATAATAATAATAATAATACCCCACCCATCTGACTGGGTTGCCCCAGCCACTCTGGGAGGCTTCCAACATACATAAAAACATAATAAAACATTAAACATTAAAAACCTTCACTATATAGGGCTGCCTTCAGATGTCTTCTAAAGCTTGTATAGTTACTTGTCTTCTTGGCTTGGGGGTCGCATAGCTCCGTACCCTCCAACATTTCTCCAATGAAAATAGGGACTTCCTAAGGAAAAGCGGACATTCCAGGATCAAATCAGAAACTGGGATGGCTTCTGTAACTCTGGGATTGTCGCTGGGAAATAGGGACACTCATAGGGTCTGTTCCTGTTCACTTCTCAAATGGACAAAACTGAGTAGGACCTGTTTTTAAAGCTAGGAACTTAATTCATCCTGCTATTTGTTTTGGGCACAAAATCCACTGAAAGTTCGTCACATTGCTTTCAGTGTTAGAGGACCGATCATGTGCAGAAGTCAATAGACTTCTAAGACTAAAATTATGTCAGTGCTTATTTGGGTATATGCTGCGTTGATCTCTGTATGACTTGTTTCAGAATAAGCATGCATGGTTAGGCTTCACAGTTTTTAACTTTGGCCAAATCATGCCCATGATTTTGTACAGCAGCAGTGAGTACAATTGCATAATAAACAGGTGGAAATATATATCTCCAGAGCATTAGTACAGCCCTCTAAAGGACAACCTGTACTGTGGAGGTTTTTTTCTATCCTTCACCAATGCCTTTTCTTCTGCACCAAAATTAATAAAATAGTATGTTGTTATTTGCTAACTTTATGGGAAATCAATGTTCTGGTACAGTATGTGAACACATTCACTTTTGTTGTGATGTCATATGTTGAAGACTTTTAAAGGAAAAAAAATCGAGGTCTGTTAGAGTAAAGTGGATCCTTCAAAAATTATGGTAAATGTGTTAGGCTGACATGCACTCAGTAGCCTGTGTGAATTTATTTTCAATCCATCAGCCCATGTCATCAAGATCCTAATTGGGCACTAACTGCTTGGGCAGGTTGGCATGAAATCTAATTTTGCTAATCAGCCCGAGGCAACATGAGCATGAAATAAACAATTTGTGTAGGTTTCTTTTCTTTTTTTAATGGGCAAAAGATCATCATCTTGCTTTTGAAGAAATTCTGCTGTTTGAAGCAAAATGTATTTTGGCAAGTGGCATGAAAAATATGCATTAAGGCTAAGGTAATGTCAAATCTGTTCTCAGCAGTTCATTTCATTCTCTCTCTTCTCTCTCTCTCTCTCTCTCTCTCTCTCTTTCTATTTACTCTCAGGTAGCTAACTGCAGCCCAAGTCTTACTGAACATTATGAACCTTATTGCTAATGCACAGAATGAAATTCCGGGAAATGCAACACTTTCCCTTTCTGTAATAATTAAAAGCTAGACCCCTTTATCAACACACACACACACACATACACACACAACAACATTTGGTTACGGTGGCTCTTTTCAATGCAAAATGGCAACAAGGAGAAAGCCGTATTCAGTAATTGTGAGATAAATATTCCACTGAAAATATGGTGCTTCCCTTTTTAACGTTTTCTTTTTGTTCCTCCACTGACATATGACTGCTAGAGTTTTAGATTTGAAGTGATATTGTATACATATATGTTGTGGAAGTCTAATGCTACATGCTTACCTGAAAGTGAACCCCACTGAAGACTAAGAGATTTACTTCTGAGTAAACATTCATAGGAATCGACTGCTAGTACTAATATATTGGCAGGGTGTGTGTGTTGTGGCTTGGATACTAACTGGACTTCCATTGATGGAAGTAACTCGACTTCTGTTTCAGTGTATCTGAAGAAGTGTGCATGCACACGAAAGCTCATACCAAGAACAAACTTAGTTGGTCTCTAAGGTGCTACTGGACAATTTTTATTTTGTATATTTCGACTACGTCAGACCAACACGGCTACCTACCTGAATCTAGAACCATGGAAGGCACCACATTGAGCCGCATGAAATGGAAGTCCATCAACCTCACAAAGAAACTTGCACAGGTACAGACTGATATCTCCTTTCTGACTAAATGCAAGAACCTGGACATTATACATAAGGGTCTTAGAATTAAGAACCCTCTACAATCCACCTATGCTACTGAATATGCAAAGAAACTATGCCACACTTTCTCCAAGAAGCTGCTCAAACATCTCATCAGCGTTCTGTACTCTAAACAGAAGCAAATAAAGGAGGAACTCGACTTCTGTTTCAGTGTATCTGAAGAAGTGTGCATGCACATGAAAGCTTATACCAACTTAGTTGGCCTCTAAGGTGCTACTGAACAATTTTTTAAATTTTTTTATTTTTTGCATATTTGGACTTCCATTGGTGGGATCATTCCCTGAACAGAGTTTAGCTCAGAGGATGCTCCTCCCTTTGCTTGATTTTACCTCCCTCTGAAGCCCTTTCTCTCCCCCATCCACCCACCCACCTCTAATATACTCCAGAGGGGTGAAGGACCCTCTAGGACAGGATGAAAGGCATCACAGGGGATTTACAGAAAGAACAAATAAATATTCTCTCTCTCTGCTCCCTTCTAACATGGGGATCCTCCACTGAATCTCTTAGTTCTGTCCAGGAGCAATAGGAGTCCATTCAAGACACCTAGATCCAAGCAATAATAGTACTGTACTGTGATAATTAAAACCTAAACAGATAACGATCTAAGCAAAACTGAGCACTTCGCAGCCACACTGATTTCAATAGGGCACTAAAGAGCTGGCATAAATCTCTTCTGTTCGAGAGGAAGAAAATGGGCAAAGGTGTTCAACTTTTACTGGATTACACATCACCCCCTGCTTAAAAAGTGCAGGTGCTACCTGGTTCTATGAATGTTTCCTCAGACACAAATCCCACTTCTTCGCTGTGATTTACTTTGAGTAGGTAACTGAGAGAAAAAAAAAACTACAGCCTTCAGCGTCTCCCATTTATGTTTTCTCCTTGCTCATTAAGATAATCTCAAGGGGCCTTGTTGTACATTCTGTCATTTACTCAGTAAGAATTGAGATGGTTTTCTCTGCTCTGGCACCCACTCTGTGAATATCCCTCTCTCATGAGACCATTTTTCCCCCTCCTCATTATAAAAATTCTACCAACAACTTAGTGACTTGCAACATTTTTGTATGAAAATAATTATTTTTTATTACTTTCTCAAAGTCTTGTCACTTTGATGCTTATAGGGAGGAGAGAGACTTTCTGTGGTGGGTGTCTCCAAACCCTCCCCTAGACAGGCCTGACCGGTGTTGACATTACAACCTCCTCAGTACCAGGTTAAAATTTTGTTTTGCCCAGGCATTTTAAAGTAGCTACAATTTTCTATCTCCTGGTATTTTTTTAAAAAAATATTTAGATATATTTTCTAAAGTTTCTGTTGTCTTGATGGATTTTGTTTTGCCTTTCTCAGATGTAATGGGAAATCACGGAAGACCATGGCAATTTTGAGGAGTTTTTGGTGGTGTGCACCTCTCATGCCTAGAGGACCTTGGCCCTTCAAGTGATTAATTCTATCTCTCTCTTATGATTACATAAAATATTAGTTTCTGAAAGGTAGCTATATGCTGAGATGGTACTGTGTGGGGAAAGGGTCCCAGGTTGGCACCTGATATAGGGAGTTAGATTTATGCTCACTGCCTGCCAAGCATTAAGTAGCCTCTCGGTCTAGCAAACAAGGCCACTGATAATATCCCAAGTACCAGATGTGCTTTGTGCAACCCCAATAATATAGAAGAAGAGGAGGAGGAGGAGGAGGAGTTTGGATTTGATATCCCACTTTATCACTACCCGAAGGAGTCTCAAAACGGCTAACATTCTCCTTTCCCTTCCTCCCCCACAACAAACACTCTGTGAGGTGAGTGGGGCTGAGAGACTTCAAAGAAGTGTGACTAGCCCAAGGTAGTGGAGGAGCTGGGAAGCGAACCCGGTTCACCAGATTACGAGTCTACCGCTCTTAACCACTAGACCACACTGGCTCTCATGAACACTTCTGCTGGTCAGAACCTTATCTCAGGATAGGTTTAGAAAATGCTGCGTACTGGCCATGACTCTAGCTCCTACTTCAGCTCCTGCCTCAGGATTCATGTCTGTCGCTGACATGATTCTCAACGAACAAAAGAAGGGACACAAAATAATTGCAGTGTTCTAGCTTTCTGCTAGTTATTAAATAAAATCTTTCGTCTCCACCCCATTTGTGTGTTCATTGTGTTCCAAATCCCAAAAGAACCTCCCTGTCCATTGGCAGAATATCATATGTTGTTGTTTTCTGCTTACAACCCATCTGGATGAAGGGCAATTTAGAAAACATTAAAAGAAATAAAATACTGGTGGTTTTGGAAAGTTGTGCATTGCCTTGAGCACTAGGTTGTTCAACAGGTGACTAACAAATGGTCTTTAAGAACGAGCAAACCTTTTAACTCACTTGGACAGAATTTTAATAGTATACCCAGAGAAGGCATCTGAATTCTGTGGCTTTTAAATTAACGTTAATAGTGTAATTCTCAGACCACTTATTTCGGAATTTTCATTTACTCTATAATAAACCAAAGGGACCACTGAGAATTGCACTTTTTAGGTTCTTAATGGTGTTCACGAAGTCTAGAGTTTATTATGAAATAAACATATAAATAACTTTGAAAAACTTTTAACTATCCAATATGTGTGCTGCATTATTAACAAGACACAATTCACAAATTTCCAGGGGAGGAAGCTAGCAAGAACATTTAATTATCTCACTCATTACAATTGCTAGAATTCAATTAATATATGTGCCTGTTGATATTATTAATAAAGCTCCTGATCAAATTAGATTTTGGCTACAGAAAGCCGAATAAACTCTTGTTAAGAGCAATGTGCATATGATGAGGACTGAAAATACACTTCAAACTTTATTAGGCTGCTTGGCATTTTGGTAAGTTTGCATTTCATGGATCCATTGGCCAGAAGTGTCTGACTTGTTCTGTGTGGTCAGTGTACATTTAATACATTTAATGAATTATTATTTTTTTAGCAGGTGTAGATTACCATGCAGGGAAAAAATATGCCTTTGCTGAAATGTCTCAGGTGATAGAATCTCTTCACCAATATTTGGAAGTACAGTTGTACCTTGGATCCCGAACGCCTTGCGAGTCAAACATTTTGGCTCCTGAACGCTACAAACCCGGAAGTGAATGTTCCGGTTTGCAGACGTTCTTTGGAACCTGAACGTCCAATGCGACTTCCGTGGCGACTTCCGTGGTGAATGGGTAGGGCGAAGCCTCCTCCTCCCCACACAGCATCAGGCGGGGATGAGGAGGTGGAGCAGGGCCACAGGATTTGGGGGGAGCCCAACCCCCTCCTTGAAAAAAATTGGGAGGCTGAAACTCCCTCAGACCCCACCACTTGCTGTGCCTGACTCAGCTGATTGCAGCGAGTTTTGTATATATGTATGAGAGAGGGAGGAGGTTGTTGTGTCAACGATGCTCAGCTATTCTGTTTCATTTTGCTCCCACTGCCTTTCTGTTTTTTAATTGTTTTAACCAGTGAATTTAAATGTTATTTATTTATTTTATTAATGTAAGCTGCTTTGGGATTGACATGGCTAAAAGGTGGGGTAAAAGTGGATAATCTAGTATAAAAATAATCAATATTTTGAGAGGCTTCAGGCACCATGAATTTTTTTCCCAGCCCAGATATTTTACTCTTGTTGTGGTGTTACACTCATTGGCCCCACCCATGGCTATGTAACTTTGGACTCCCAGAACAAAAATAGCCTAGCACCTCTGGCCTGGGTTGCAGTCAGTAAACTCACTTTATAAATGAGACAGCTCTGCTTCCTCCAAGTCTCCTCACCTGATATTGTAGGGAGCTGAGAAATTGTGCTTTTATCATGTTGTCTGAAGGAAATGGGGAACATGTATCAAAGAAGCGGCTCTGTATTTTTCAGTTCTGCTTTCTGTTCCTCCTTAGAAAAATCATGAGCAGAATGGCAAAAAGGCACATATTATTATTATTATTTTCATCTGAACTGAACTGATGGAGTGAGAATTTTGAAGCTGGAAAGTTTAGCATTAAATACACTCTACCTAAAGGGGATATTTTAAGCGCTTGGAAAAGAGTAAGAAGGAGCAGCTAAAATGCTTCAGGGGCTGAACTACCTTCCCTAAGAGGAAAGGCTGAAGTGTGGAGGGATTCTTCATTGGGGACAGTGAAGAGATGAGAAAGCCCATGGGAGAAAGAAGAAGAAGAAGAAGAAGAAGAAGAAGAAGAGGAAGAAGAAGAAGAAGAAGAAGAAGAAGAAGAAGAAGAAGAAGAAGAAGAAGAAGAAGAAGAAGAGTTTGGATTTGATATCCCACTTTATCACTACCCTAAGGAGTCTCAAAGCGGCTAACATTCTCCTTTCCCTTCCTCCCCCACAACAAACACTCTGTGAGGTGAGTGAGGCTGAGAGACTTCAGAGAAGTGTGACTGGCCCAAGGTCACCCAGCAGCTGCATGTGGAGGAGTGGGGAATCGAACCTTGTTCACCAGATTACGAGTCCACTGCTCTTAACCACTACACCACACTGGCTCTGATGGAACTCTGGAGGAACTGATGGGAATTTATAAAAATATATCATGTTATGGAGAGGTAGAAAGTTATATCTTGTTCTCTTCATATAGTACTAGAAGTCAGGCTCACCTAAATGGGTTGGTCAGTAGTAGACTCAAAACACACAAAATTTAGTAATTTATAGTTATCTGATGGGATTCATTGCCACAGAAAGTTGTGATAGCCACTTACTGTTAGAGAAAGGAGGAGTATAGGCTGATCAACTGCTATTACCCACCATCATCACTGTCATCATCTCACTGTCCTTCCTCCCACAGGAGGGAACTACTAAAACATGCTAAAATACAAGCTTCAGTGCAGTAAGAAACTACATAAGTGAAAGAAACTTCACTTTACACTTCACATACAGACCCATGCTACAACTGCTAAAACTTACCGTAATGGGAATAATTGTTGCATTCACACTTGCTTGTGGACTTCCTGCAGCCCCAGATTGCCCAATATTGGTGAAAAGCCCTCTGGACTAAATAAACCCTTGGTACGATCCAGTAGGGCTCTCTGTATGTTTTTGTGAAAAGGAAATTACATGCTAACCATACCTCCATGTGTACGGTGAAAAAGAGGAGACTGAGAGGAGATATGGTAGCTGTCTTCAAATATCTCAAGGGCTGTCACATGAAAGAGGGAACAAGCTTGTTTTCTCCTGCTCTGGAGGGGAGAACTCAAACCAATGGCTTCAGTTACAAGAAATGAGATTCCAGCTAACATTAGGAAAAACTTTCTGATGCTAAGAGCTGTTCGACAGTGGAATGATCCCCTTTCGACAATGGGATGCTCTCTTTCCTTGGAGGTTTTAAAGCAGAGGTCAGATGGCCATCTGTCATGGATGCTTTAGCTGAGGTTCCTGCATTGCAGGGGGTTGGACTAGATGATCCCCGGGGTCCTTTCCAACTCTAGGATTCTATGTTGAGAAATCTAGTACATATAAGGTGCATGGACTCTAGGTAAAGGGACCCCTGACCATTAGGTCCAGTCGTGTCTGACTCTGGGGTTGCGGCGTTCATCTCGCTTTATTGGCCAAGAGCCGGCGTACAGCTTCCAGGTCATGTGGCCAGCATGACAAAGCCGCTTCTGGCAAACCAGAGCAGCACACGGAAATGCCGTTTACCTTCCCGCTGGAGCGGTTCCTATTTATCTACTTGCACTTTGACGTGCTTTCAAACTGCTAGGTGGGCAGGAGCTGGGACCGAGCAACGGGAGCTCACCCCATCGCAGGGATTTGAACCGCCGACCTTCTGATCAGCAAGCCCTAGGCTCTGTGGTTTAACCCACAGCGCCACCTGGGTCCCTGGACTCTAGCTGGTTCCTTACTTGCCAGAAGAGAGATACCAGTAGGCTCTCTTTTGCAACATCAAATTCTGTAGTTGTCAGGTGGCACAAGGGCGCCAGTAGGGTTCTATCATGCTTCATAAAGCCTCAAACTCTGACACGGTTCCATTGTGAGATGACCTGGCTGCCTATAGTTCTTTGTTTGCTTCTTTGATCTGTGCTTGTTTTGTCTCTGAACTACATCCCTGAGACAGCAAAAGGTTTAAATGTCACTGCCACCGTCTTACAATTCAAGAAATAGAGGCATGTCAATGAACTGATTTATCACCCAGAAAAGCACAGGGTGGGGGGTTAGAACTAATGTAGAGATTTGTGCTAGTTGCACCACAGTGTGTCTTAATGGGAAGCCCTTTGTAAGCACAGCAACGACGCTCTGAAAGTCTGCCGGCTCTGGGCTTATTGCTGCCCATTTTGTATGCTACTGTAGTAGCCGCTGACAACAAGAAAACATAGCCTCACAGGAGAGATTTGTGGCTGACCTATACCCCCTCTGACCTACATCTAAGTAGGTAACTGTAAGAAAGAAGCAGAAACACATTTAGCAAAGTTTCCAATTCAGGGGGTTTGGCAGGTTATGACAATGGCTGTTAAAAAGAAAAGACTAAAATAATAAGCAATGTTGCATATTTCCGTTTAAAAGCTACATCAAAAGACCACAGCGGTTTTCCTTTGAAACAGCCATTGATGCCACAAGGCACTTTGCCAATGAATTTAGCAGTCTGGCAGGTTTTTTTCAATGACCCAGCAAGTATTTGTTGAACTGTTTCTGCCATCTGCTTCTCAGGTTCAGTCAAGGGCAGAAGGGTAAACATTTGAGGATGCCAATTACGGCCACATATTTACAAGGGGAATACTGTTCTGAATGACAAAATTCCCAGTGAAAAAAACACTGTTCTCATATATATAGTATCCTAGAAAAAGACCCCAGGCGGGGGAAGGGATGTTAAATATAGCTAGGGCCTTTCTTCCATAACTGAAGAGATTGCAATGGGGCAGCTAGGCACCTGGTACCATTCATGAAATTTGTGAGTGATGAATGATAATTTTATCATCATTCATTTTATACACCAGTGCCATATACCATGATATAAAAAAGATATCACTAGCTTATTACGTTAAATTAATTTTTTTTTTGTTCCAACTACAAACTAAAGAGAGATGGGGGTGGTATGAAACAATATCAACATTTCAAATTATGATTATAGTGATAGATATTCTGATTATGCCCATGAATCTTTATATTTCCTTAAATATTCCCTATACAATGTCCTGCTCATAGCTTTCCCAATACAGCAACACTGAATTCACTTACAAGGTTTAGCTGATCATTCTAATATTCTCTACCTCCAAGAATAACATCTGCAACATCTGCACTTCTGTCTTCATACCACAACGTTATGCCCTTCAATTGTAGGGTACAAAGGGCTCTTTGCTGACTTTAGCAACAAAAACTGCATTAATAGACTATGCTTTACTGCTGGGGGGAAAGTGCAGGTGAATTGTTAGGTGTATGAGTCAGGAACCTTTATAATAATCATACCGGTAATATGATATTCCTCTTGGTCAAAGTTCCCTTTCTCTCCCCACCCCCCACAAAAAAGCTTCAATATCTTCCATACTATATAATGCTTTCATAAATGCATTACACTTTCTTTGACGTAGCCCAATTAAATCTGCCCCCCACCCACCAATCCAGCTATCCTTTTTCCATAACTAGGGCTACCATGCCATTTCAGATATTTAAATATACCCCAGATGGAACAACAACATGCTTATTAAGCGCAGGTGGCGCTGTGGTCTAAACCACTGAGCCTCTTGGGCTTGTTAATCAGAAGGTCGGCGGTTCAAATCCCTGCGATGGGGTGAGCTCCCGTTGCTCTGCCCCAACTCCTGCCAACCTAGCAGTTCGAAAGCACTCCAGTGCAAGTAGATAAATAGGTACTGCTGTGGCAGGAAGGTAAACTGTGCTTCCATGCACTCCGGTTTCCGTCACGGTGTCCCATTGCATCAGAAGCGCTTTAGTCATGCTGGCCACATGGCCTGGAAAGCTTCTCTGGACACAACACCGGCTCCCTCAGCCTGAAAAGCGAGATGATTGCTGGAACGTCATAGTCGCCTTTGACTGGACTTAACTGTCCAGGGGTCCTTTACCTTTTACCTTTTTAAAGGCCAAACTAGACATGATGGGTCCGTCAACAAAGGCTTGTTCATTGCAGAGAACCACCAGTTTGGCCTAGTAATCCCTGGCTTCCTTTTCTCCTTACAACCAGTCCAGAGGATGGCACTGACTGTGGCAGCTTCCTCTTCCTTAGTTTCAGTGTTGCCAGGAGGCAGAAGGATGTGGAAGAATGAGTTGGCACTGCCTGCCATTGGCTCTGGCTCCACCTACCATTGGTCTTCCTAAAGTCCACCCTACCAGGCACAATGAGCACTGCAGATAGACACTCACACCCTTGCCCTGTTTGTATTAGGATCTGGAAATGGGGGGGGGGGAATCTATTCTTTATATGAAAGAAAGGGCAGGGGGAGAGGAGTCAAACATATTGCCTTCCCTCACTTTGCCTCCTGCAAAATGTTTTAACTGGTTTTCTCCCAGCTTGGCTCCAATACCAGAAATGTGCCAAACTGGAAGAAAATCACTTGAAGTGTAAAAAGGTAAAGGTAAAGGGACCCCTGACCATTAGGTCCAGTCGTGTCCGACTCTGGGGTTGTGGCGCTCATCTCGCTTTATTGGCCGAGAGCCGGCGTACAGCTTCCAGGTCATGTGGCCAGCATGACTAAGCCACTTCTGGCGAACCAGAGCAGCACACGGAAACGCCGTTTACCTTCCCGCCAGAGTGGTACCTATTTATCTACTTGCACTTTGATGTGCTTTCGAACTGCTAGGTGGGCAGGAGCTGGGACCAAGCAACGGGAGCTCACCCCGTCGCAGGGATTTGAACCGCTGACCTTCTGATCAGCAAGCCCTAGGCTCTGTGGTTTAACCCACAGCGCCACCTGGGTCCCATCATTTGAAGTGACACAGTGCTATAAAGTAAGCTGGGAGCAGGTTGGTTCACCCTCCCCACTGTCTTTCATGTAAATAATAGATTTTCCGCCCACTGCACAGGGGACAGATGGTAAAATATATTTTTTTTAAACTATGCACATCTAGTATGAACTTTAGAAGCTACCCTGCATATGGTACTCAGGGGACATTTTATCCTACCCCAAGCTAAATCCCAATGTATTTCAGGACAGTAATATGTTCCAAAACAAAAGCATAATGATAATAATGTGTGTTGTGTCAAAAGGACACTTAGGTCTGCTTCGCTAGACTAGTTTTGTTGCAAAATATGGAACTTTTTTATGTTATTGCTTTTTTTAAAGAAATAATTTTTAATTAAAGATTTTCTTGGTTTACAAAAGTATGTGCATTGACTCTTTTTCAGGTTGTAGAGTCTTTTCTACAGATCAGTTACATTTAATATGAGACATTAGGGTTGTGTACAGTGTAAGGCTAGGGTAGAAGAGGGGAGAGAGGGGTGGGGTGGTGAAGCTTAAATTATTTTATATAGTGTATATGTGGGGTTTCGTGACTGCATCAACTGGGTAGGTTCTCTTTCTATTCGCTTATTACATTTCCTTGGTAGTGAGAGGGATTGGGCGGGCAGAGCGTGGTTGGTTGTCTGTGGTTGGCTGCAGTGAGGTTTGTTTGTGAGGGACAAAGGCTTGTTGGGTCAGGTAAGCCAGATTGATTCATATGCTGTTGGTGGATTCTTGTTGTTGTCTTGTTGGGCTGTGTATGTAATAAAGGGGAGCCATGCCACCAGGGTGAAGGCATCCTCTTCTATTTGTCCCTGTGTCAGTTTCAGTCTGTTGGTTAGCTTTTCTAGTAAGGCTGTTTCCCATAGGATTTGGTACCATTGATTTATATTCACTCCTGACGGGTCTCTCCAGTGTCTGGCTATGGTGCTTCTGGCTGCTGATAGTAGGTGTGTTATAAGCTCTTTATAATGTGAGTGGGCATTATTATCTTGGAGAATGTTCAATAGGGCCAGTTCTGGGGTGACTTCTAATACCTGTTTGGTTAATGGAACTTTTTTTTTAATCACAATAAGTTAGCTAGGAAAGCATCTCAGTAGAAAAGTAATTCAAAAAAGTTCATGTGCACTTTTTCTTTGGAATTGCAAACTTTCACTGGTGGAAAATTTCACACAGAAGCTTCTTTCCTTTGCTGCACAATGAATAATTACTATAAAAATGCCATATTGGGAACACACATTTGTTTCAATAGTAGTGTGAAATAACTATAGCTGTGGCATCCTTGTCCCTCAGATTAAATATGATTTAATAATAGGAAGTAGAGACCAGGGACTAAGCACTAATCTAGTGTTAGGAACTACCTAATTATTTATTTACATACCAAACCATGAAGCAGACAAATATATTATTTCTAACAGTTCCCTAATGTCTGTTTTTAATCTAACGTATTGAGCTATTTCCTACTATCCCTGCATGGAAGCTGTGTTGTTTCTTTTACTCCTGAAACATTCCTGATTACTTATTGATAACACTGTGCTCAATAATAAATATTTTTAAGTGGTCCCTATGCTTCTTTCACCCTTTATACTGGCAATAAACTACTTAGTAAAGACCATTTGTGCTGTCAACCACACATCCATATTACAGTACATTAGAATTATACTAGAAGTCACACATACAGAAAAGGTTCCAGAGCTAAATTTCACAGTGTGTGACTGGTCGGCAGATTACTCTGTATCATCAGCAGCTGGCTGAAGGTTGGTTTATTTTTATTTTTTGTGAGAAGTCCACCAACAAATTAAGAGTTTTTGTTATTGGTCTAATGAGGTTTCTAAAGTGTCAATAAGGAATAAAAATATAGGTGTGGAATTAGGGTAGCAATGGGGTCTATACTGAGAAAATAAATGGAAAGTTAACCGAGAAAACTACTTTTCAATACTGGTTGTTTCTTAATAGCAAACTTTTGTCTTAATAAGTAGAGTAAGGAAAGCAAGGGCTGGGGAGAGAGAATTCTGCCCAACATAAGGGCTAGAATCTTACAATTTTACAATTTTCCTCCCTTTAAATTAACATGCATGGGAGATTTTAAGGCTGTATATGTGTGTGAATGTACCATGTGAATTGCTGTTTGATGATTTAATGAAATCAGTTCCTGGGCAACTGCACTTGTGAAAAATGCCATTTACACAACATATCCCCAGAATGGAGATAACATCCATTCCATGTGAAATCCTGTGTTCAAATGATATCATGTGAAATGGCATTAGTTATAATTTTAACATGAAACTTAACAATGTAATGTGGGTTGTCCAGTATATATTCCAAGAGCATCCACCAGTTCTTGAAATGATAACATATGCTGTTATCATATGTAGAACTGTAATTCAAAGAGAGCTGAATAATGTTGGGACGGGGGGGGGGTGTCATGAATTCAAACAGAGTATTGCATTAGTGAACATTTGTGTCCTGTTCCACTGTGCCTGTACCTGTAGTAAACAAAAGGAAATGTTTGATGTGGGACTCATGTCCTAACACTGCAAAGCTTTTATGACTGCATCAACTGCTTTACAAAACAGGCATGTCTCTAAATGAATCAATGTAATTCTGCCAGCTTTTTTACAACATTTTCCTTAATCAGTGAAGTGTAGGTAGGTTCCCACGAGGCAAGACACAGTGATAACAGCAAAAACCTGTATTGAACTAACAGAACTGGACAACAGGGGCAAAGCAGCTGCTTATATACATTTCTGCAGGCCTGGGCCACTCCCACTCCCAACGTGATTGGCTGTCTAAACTTCCAAGCTGTGAATCAAGCTTAAGGGCCAATGGCAGAGGTCCAAATCCTGAAATGTTCTGTGATTGGATATCATGTATCGAATCAGAACACAGAGGCTCAGAATCCTTAGTCCAGACTCAAACTCAGGCAAACACAGACCACTGAATACATAACAATCAGTTTCCCCCATTCTCCTCCAAGGGCCTAAGTCATGTGTGTCCATTCATTTGCCATAATAAGAGGTAAATGGTGTGCCCTGCGACCCGTAGACTCCACATTACATGGATTGTGCTGTAGTCCTACCTGGATCTTACTCTGCTAGTGCTGGTAGAAAGATCAGTCCTGTAGCCAGCTTCCTTGTTATATGGGGCAGCCACATTTCTAGATGGGACATGTTTGTGGGACAGACACATATTGCCAGTCAATACCCCCCTCCACTCACTGATGGAGAGGATGTGAAGGTAAAGCCAGAGGAAGGAAAAGGCAATAACTTTCCTCCTCACTCCTTCTCCATGCAGAGCTTTTGACTTTTATAGAGCCTATTGTGTAAGTTAACAGAATATCAAGTATGGAAACTGAGAATTAAATGACTGGCATATTTTTTGATTCCTAAGAAAAAAGTATATGAAACATACAGTGAATGAGAGGATACCCAAAGCTTCCTTTTTCATGCCACACAGACACCGCCGAATCATATGAACCATAGATGTAGCATGTTTGTGAAATCTTGAAACCACTTAAAGCAAAGACGCCTTGTTTTGACATATTTGGTTGGAATTTCCAAGAAGCAGAGCAGAATTTGTCATCAGCTGATAGACAACACTCAAACCATTCAGTTTTCCAAAACCAGGGCCTGGAGCTCACTTGAGCTTAGCTCCAGCAATTCTCAGGTGGGCGCCATTGCCAGTCTAAGAAAACAAGGGAGAAGTTCATGGTGAGCTCTGGCATCTCTTTTCTAGAAAAATAGCACTGTCCAAAACCATTCTTATCAGAAATTTTGACCCTCAGTCTTTGAGAATGAATGACGTTTAATCAGTTCAGTTGTCTCATCCTCTCTTTTTTTTAGTTCACCAGGAATACCAGACTCCAAAGCTTGACTTTTCTCTGTGGTCTGTCCCCATGTTCTGATCTGGAGGACCACAGGTTCCACAACACTGCTGTAGAAATATACAAATGCCATTCTCAAAGGATCTTCTGTAAAAAAAAACAAAAAAAACACACACCATTTGATTCAGCTGCCTCGTATTTCATTTTCAGCAGGGCTTTTATTGCTGCTTATGTATTTATTCTTGTTATATTTTATTCACTCTCCTGTTTCTATAAATAGCATTTTAATTGTATTTTTTTATTTGAAAAATATATTGCTTTAAACTTAGAGTTTGTTTTATTCATATTGTAAGCAGTCCTGAATATAGGAATGGCAGGATATAAAATATCAAACATTGAATCAATACGTGAAGTAAAACTAAGTACTTTAAAACAAAAAGAGAAAGGTGCAAATCGTGCTTCCTATCCTCTAGCTAAAAACCACCCTCATGCCACAACAAAAGCACATCATTTGCTGCTCATTTAGTTCTGAACATTCTCTCCCCTCCCCATGGCCTGAGACCTCAGAGATGAGGGTTCAAATTCCCAATCAGCTATGACGCTCACTGAGTGTTGTTGGGCCAGTCACTGATTCTCAGCCTAACCTACCTTACAGGGCTGTTGTGAGGAAAATTCAGAGGTATGGAGAGAACCCTGAGACTCTTGGAGGAAAAGTGAGATAGAAATGTGGACATAAATAAATAAATGTATCGGTTTTCATGGCAGAAGTGGACAATGGGGCATGTTCTCACTTGGTAAAGAGCAGAATGAATGACTTCTGACCTAGGCATACATACAAAATGATACCATGCCTCTCAAGGCTCTGAGAAATGCTCTGTTTGTATGTATTCTCAAATGCCTTGGTATTCAAACAACTTGGAACCCAAACACTGCAAACCTGGAAGTAAGTGTTCCAGTTTGCGAACATTTTTCGGAAGCCGAACATGCTCCGTTTTGAGTGTTACACTTCCGATTTGAGTGATACGCTTCCGTTTTGAGTGTTATGCTGAGGTCTGTCTGTTTTCTGCTATTTATTTTGCGTTTTTTGGGCTTTTTTGTTTTCTTGTGACTGTGTGGAACCCAGTTCAGCTACTGATTGGTTGATTGTGTGACTGCAATACATGGTTTATTGCTTTCATTTTATGGATCAATGGTCTCGTTAGATAGTAAAATTCATGTTAAATTGCTGTTTTAGGGGTTGTTTTTAAAAGTCTGGAACAGATTAATCCATTTTGCATTACTTTCTATGGGAAAGTGCACCTTGGTTTTGGAACGCTTTGGTTTTGGAATGGACTTCTGGAACGGATTAAGTTTGAGAACCAAGGTACCACTGCACAGCTCTCCTTTTATCCACTACATCTACCATAGATCACTCAGGGCACCTAGAGGCACAGAAAACCCTGGATCCGGCCTGGCTTCTGAGAAATAATATTTAAAATGGGGAGGGGGTGGGAAACACCAGAAGGATCCTTCCTTATCACAGGCTCATTATTACTAAGATTTTAAAGAGCCAGATTGTCATATGAAAGGAACTGAATTTCAGGCTAATGTCTGAATTAGCATAAAGTGATTCCCAAAGCTTTAACTTCTAACCTCTCTTTGCCCAGCTTTTGCTAAAGATGTTGCTTTCAAGGGAGGAATAAAAAGGCTGCTAAATATATATTCTTCTGTCTTAATGACATACAGTTTTCCAGAAAGCCCAAGTCCCAATATCAGAAAGGGCATGCATTTTTTCAAAGCATCGAATTATGCTTACTAAATACTTTCTTTAACTCAATTTGTGCAGCTGCATAAAACGTTACAACTTAAGCAGAAGTGTATAGGGAGTGGTTGGGATTTTTATACGCTGGCATTTTACAGCAATAGTTCAGCAGGAATGTGACCCTGGATCTTAAAAGGTAATACAGCAGTTACAGCACAGCAGAGCTAATAAAGAGTTTTTTTGTGCCCCCCTAGAGGCTAGGGCCTGTAAAAATGGAAGTCCTCATGGCAATTTCTTTTTGTTACTTCTTTTGTGTGGATTACAAGAAAATGCATAGCAGGCTAAACAGAGCCAATAAATCAATAGTTTAAGGAGGATGAATACCTGTTACCAATAAATGGGATTTATTCTGCAGACATCTCCGTAAATGTTATATTCTTACAAGGATTTTTTTTATTTAAAAAAAAGAGTGGTGGTGGGGAATAAGCAAGAAACATTTTAGTATGTTACAATGTATTCTCATTACAAACTTTTACTGTCTCGGTAAAGTATATAAAGGCAATTAAGGTCAACACTGGCTTTTAATGGTGAGGGTAAGTCATTCAGCAGCCTAGGACTGTCATTCTCTCTTTCTCTCTCTCTATAAGTTAATGTCCTTTCACATTATAAACACTGGCTTCCCACTGGAGACCAATTAAGCACTGGTTTTTCATTTGTGTCTTGGAAAGCTGGCAAAGTCGTTTTGAGACAAAGCAAAGAATAATTGTGTTTATTCTTACTCAACGACTATGCAGGAGACCACAAGCTCCTGGACAATGGCCACATGTGTGTGATTGTCTTCTGACACTTGACATTTTATGTTTAAACATCTAAATACAGCAACAAGTTAATTGGGGGGGGGTCCAGTTCATATACTGTCTTTCCTGGCCATGTGCCATTACTGCTCATAAGAAGCAGGACTGATCTTGTGGGATCAGTCCAAAGGCCCATCTGGTCTGAAGAAGTGTGCATGCACACGAAAGCTCATACCAATAACAAACTTACGGTAGTTGGTCTCTAAGGTGCTACTGGAAGGAATTATTGTTGTTGTTGTTGTTGTTGTTTTGTTTTGTTTTGTTTCGACTATGGCAGACCAACATGGCTACCAACTTGTAACTATACTTTTATAGTTACTCATGTCTCTGACATCCTTGGGAGGGCATCCCACAGGGTGGGTGTCACTACCAAGAAGGCCCTATGCCTCGTTCCCTGTAGCTTCACTTCACTTAAAAAAAACACCAGAAGGCCCTCAGAGCTGAATTTAATGTCCAGGCTGAACAATGGGGGTAGAGACGCTCCTTCAGGCATACAGGGCCAAGGCCGTCCCAAGATTTAAAGGTCAGCACCAACACTTTGAATTGTGCTCGAAAAAGCACTGGGAACCAATGTGATTTGCTCACATGCTCAAGGAAGGCGACTGCGCGTGATTGTAGCTTCTCTAAAGCTCTCAGTGTGACACATTCCAACTTGCAATTTCATGTTCATAGAAAGGAGAGCAAGGCGCTGTCTCCCACATGTTCCCTCCTCCACTGTGGCATAAGGGTAGACTACTCGAGTGAACAGATATATTTACTATAATGGAAGAGCCTTTCCTGACATAATCTCATCTACAAACATATAGAGATGCACCGTTGCACTCACTCGCTCTCTTTGTAACAAGCTAAACTAAGGAAAAATGCACCAGGGAGGAAACACTCCCTGTTGTTTGTTTCTTTGGCCTTCAGGAAAGCAGGTAGACAATTTATGATTCTGATAGGCTAATGCTACTAAATAGGGCTTCTTCTTTTTTTTAAGCAGTCCTGCTAACTCCTCCCTTATCTGCTATAGTGGCTATGCTAGGCAGCCCTCTTAACCATAAGAGCCTTCATATGGGGGTTGACTTTCCAGAATCCAGATCAGTCACATAGTTTTTCTTCTTGGAGACACATGGAAGGGGCCTCTTTTTCATAGCTATATTTTTTATTATTAGGATTGGCAGAGTCATTCAGAGAGTTCACAGACAAAAATTCCAATGACAGAAGTATAAAATGGGGACGGGGCAAGGAAGAGTGTGCGGCTTTGAGATTTTGAAAGGGATTCTTTTTCTTAAAAAAAAAATATGCTTGACATATCCATATGCAGGCTCTAGTTGAAATTTCTGCATTGCAGAGGGTTGGACTAGATGACCCTAGGGGTGCCCTTCCAGTGCTGCAATTCTATGATTCAGTGAGAGGACTGTGCCCAGTAGCCCCCAGTGGACCAGCTTGCACTGCCTGGGAGTAAGTCTCATTGAACTTGGTGGGACTTACTGTTGGGTAGACATGGCTAGGATTGCACCGTCAGTATTAGAAGGAACTGAAGTTGGAGAATCTTTTTAGCATATTAAGTGAAATCCAACTTCAAAGGAATTACTGTCAATGCAACCCCATTTGAGTCTTCAAAAGTGTGGTTAACATTGGCTGATCCTAAATTAGCATCTTAAATTAGTTTGACCATTTTGAAGCAGATTGGGCCAGCTCCTCAGTAGCTAAACTCTGCCTTCCCTAGGCTTCTTTGGGTGGCAGGGAAAGAATACTACCTAGGAGAGATGTCAGAGAGATGTCAGATCTGTTCTGGGGGAATTGTGGTCTCTGACGTTGTGAGCATTATTCCTTATAGCTAGCTTTGACTGTATACGGTAGCCATTTTGGAGTGTGGGAGCTTCCTAAATTTTACATTTTGGTTTCACTTTCTACACTTGCCTAGTAAGCTTTCCTACACTTCTTTTTGTTTCATTTTTATTTATCGCAATAATGTATGTCCTGCATTTGTTGACAGAACCTGTGCTTTTTGTATTCTCAACAGAAATACCTTCCTGGATGCAAGTCCTCTAGGCTGGTTTAACACAGCAAGTTCTAAAACTCAACTTTTGGCAATGTTTCTTATCTAAGTGAGCCCAGGAAAGACTGCAGAAGCCCTCATACTCTGAAAGTTTTGAGGTGTCTCCTTAGGCAACAACAGCCAAGCTAAGCCACTGAGGTATACCTGGGAGGACAGTCAGTTTTTCTCAGAAGGTGCAAGACCCTGTGTATTAGAGAGATGGAACATGAGGAGTTCTGTAATGGACAAAGAGTCAGGGGATGAGACAATTGGCCAGAAATGAAGATTAAGCAAAGTGAATGTTGTAATGCAGAGTTATCCCTTCATATGTTTCGGACTTCAATTTCCACCAGCCCTGACCATTGGCAAGGCTAGCTGGGGTTGATGGGAATTGTTGGCCAAAACATTTGGAGGGCACCACATTGGCTAGATGCAACCAGCCAAACAGCTTGGTCAGAATTCTTGTCAGCAAATGCAGATGCTTTTGCTTCAGCGCTTCTTCCCATGTGCCACTCCTAAACCAGTTTGGGAACTCTGGGAAGTGGGTCGGTAGAGTATTGAAGGGAAACAGATGATTCTTGGAAGCCTCGGAAACAATCTCTTGCATGTAGGCTACCCACTGGATCATGGCCAGTGTGCTTCTTCCAGTTATTTCAAGGGAAGCTGCTGTTGCTTTTAAGGTTCAACAGCGTCTGACAAATATATATGAAAGCGAAAGAGCTAGGTTGTTAATAATTTTTTTTAAAAGGAGTTTTGAGTGAAGTTGGCAACCACAGAATTTTTAGCTTCTGTATTTGTGGTGTGCAGAGGTGTCCTCTCTCTTTTGGCAGCACCGTCTCTCAGGTTATTCATGCCCCTGCTAGGCCTTCCAAATATACTATTAATGGTCAGTCAAATTCTAATACAGTATATAAGATATACTTTTGAGCCTATGGGTGGTATAAAAACTATGCAGCTTGATCTTGACTAGGACTGTAGACTCAACTGACCATTGGTCTGGAGCAGCACAGCCTTCCTAAGAGTCTTGTGTTTTTGCCACCCCATGGCAATGTCCCTCCAGGAACTACCGGTAAGTGGCCTCCTAAGTGCCTAATTACTTGAATATGCAAATGGGTAAAAGGATTTTTGTTGCTGTGAACAAGATTTCTGGAAGGAAAGAAGAATCAGTCCATCTTGATTCAGGATTTATTTACTTAGTAATTATTTACTAGAGTTTTGAAAGTGTTGTTAGGCTCTGGCGTCAGCTTTGTTTGGGTTAATTGAATAATTTTAATTAAAACCACTGAACTCAATCCATCTAACTTTAAGTACAGCCCCAAAGGCAGTACTTTGTTTTTTAAAAAAACCCACTGTTCAAAGAAAATTAATATTTGGAGTCAGAAAATACTCGATAGGTTTGCCAGCTGCATTAGAAGAGAGGTTAATAATCATGCATACCCTGACATAAGTTTAATTCCCCTTTTTGGATGAGATTACTAGTCAAATTAATTGGCTTCAGTCCCCAAGTAGTGGGAAAGGAGTAACTTGATTATTTATAATAACATTTCACAGTGATCTGCTAAACGTTTTCAAGCAGGACTGTTTTGTCCATTGTGTGTCTCTGACCTACAACTGTTTAATGATGAAAGTGTGTTATCCTGCCTAAAATGTTTGCTAGATGTTATCTGTTAACAAAGCTGAGAACCTTTTGTGTACTGAAAAAGCTTAAGCACCCAAATCACCACCAGTTGATTATTAGGGTGGAGGTTGCCAACCTTTTTGGGCCCATGGACACATTTGCAAATAAGAGAAACTAGTGCAAGCATCACACACATTCCAAAATCAGGCACACTCCACTGCATATTTCACTGGCTACAATAGGATGCTTTGTTGAAGCCTATTATGCCTGAAGGGATGCGGGTGGCGCTGTGGTCTAAACCACTGAGCCTAGGGCTTGCTGATCGGAAGGTCGGCGGTTCGAATCCCTACGATGGGGTGAGCTCCCGTTGCTTGGTCCCTGCTCCTTCCAACCTAGCAGTTTGAAAGTACATCAAAGTGCAAGTAGATAAATAGGTACCACTCTGGTGGGAAGGTAAATGCCGTTTTCGTGCTCTGCTCT
This sequence comes from Darevskia mixta, assembly GCA_034641385.1. NCBI lineage: Eukaryota > Metazoa > Chordata > Lepidosauria > Squamata > Lacertidae > Darevskia > Darevskia mixta. The sequence goes on from JAWWNH010000058.1 coordinate 15,152,772, forward strand.
GGTTTTGCCAGAAGCGGCTTAGTCATGCTGGCCACATGACCTGGAAGCTATACGTCGGCTCCCTCGGCCAGTAAAGCGAGATGAGCGCCGCAACCCCAGAGTCGTCCGCGACTGGACTTAACTGTCAGGGGTCCTTTACCTTTTTATTATGCCTGAAGCCAGCTCCCCATAGAGCACATCCTTTGGTAGAGCCAACAGCTACCATCTTCCATTCTGCAGACATGAACAAGCCAGTGTGGATGTCATTGAGTGCAAACATGCTGGGAATGTGGGCTTCAAGAGAGCACAACTTTCTTTGGAATTCTGTCCTGCCATCTGATACCCAAATTTCTCCTGACACAGTGCATGTGGAAGGTGTCGAGGCGTCGTCCTGACAGTTGTAAGTTGCCCATGACTCACTTCCATAAAGCAGCGTGCTCAATGGGGTGTTAGAAGAGAGGCATAATATCTGGAGGGGAACATAGCATGTGCCTTCTGGGTAGCTCATCCACCATTGGTCCCCGGCCACTGCACTTGACTCTCATCTGGAAAAAACTGCACAGCTATGTAAAATCTGCACTTCTTATCCTACAGACAACAATGGGAGCAAGTTAAGCACCTGCTTTGGCTGAACCATTCGTGTGTGTTTTTACTGATACGCCTTTCCAAATAATGATTAAAAACTACTTTTCCAGAACGCCAAGCAAATGAACTATTGAAGCAACAGTGAGTCCCAAGTGGAATAATAAAAAAAACAAGATCAGGAGGAATTTTGTTGTAGTTGTTGGTATGTTTTTCAAAAGGCTTTGACAGGCAGTTAGAATATTGCAAACTCTCACAAAGCTGGTAAAAATGTCATTGATTACCAAGCAAAATTGGAAAATTGACCAGCTTCCTCACCAACTTGTTTTGCTGTAGGATAAGAACTCTCAGCTTCTCAGCGTTAACAGTTAATTAGAATGGGAGAACCTGCATAACGATGCCATTTTTAATGATTTCCTGCAGGCTATTCCCCCTCTGGCTAGTAGCATGATATTATTGCTTTGTCATTCTGTTCTCCAGCTGGTTTTTGTTCATGTGTCTTTTTTTCTTCTTCCCAGATTTGTTGCAGTAACCCAGAAAGAGGTGCAAAAAAACCATAGAGAAAAGAGTAGAGAAAAAACACTTATTTGGAAACCTCCCTTCTTAGTACAATGTGCTTTCATTTTGCCTGGTCACTGATTTATTTCAGGGCCAAACCATGTCAGGGGACCCTCTGCCAGGCCCTGGAGCTCCTCCTGCTTCCAGTCATTCCCTGTTCATATCCATCCCCTCTAAGCAAGCAAGCAAGCAGGACAAAGTTTGAGGGAACAGCTCTGTAAGGAGACAGCTCTGCCTGTGTGGTTTGGACGGCAAGAGGAGAGGGAGAGAGAATGAGCAGTGGCAGCCCTAGTGAAGAGGGGTTGGGCCTATTCAGGGAAGGGCTTTTCTTTTACAAATTTATTCAAAATAAGATTTAATACAGTCTCTAATAATAATAATAATAATAATAATAATAATAATAATAATAATGGCATCCAATCTATAGCGTATCAGGCTTCAGGGAATTGGCTTCCTCCCCCCTCTGGCAGTAGATAAGCAGAACAAAGCAAAGGAGTCTTCTTACCAGTTAGAAACTTTAATGATCATAGCGAGAGAACAAAGAATCCCTTCCTAGGAATGGCGGTGCTCCCAATTAAGGGTTCCACCCACTTCTTCCCTAATCACCCACATCACTATCGTGTCTTGTACCCTGAGCTCATAACCACTGTGCTTTCTGTGCTGCCACCTTATCAGCTCTTCTTGACCTTGGGCTGAGCGGATGAATGCTTTCCAGAGACAGTGAATCTGTTAACTCTCTCTCTCTCAGTGCATCTTCTCCTAGCTGTCCCCCATCCAGTATTTCCCAGCTTCTGCCTTCTGATCTATGTCCCTCTGCAAACCACTGTCCCAAATCTATACTGTCCTCCTGCTCCTGGGGAGATTCAGGATCCTGATCAGGAGCAGGGGGAGGGTCCCCCCATTCCTCCTCAGTGCAGCCCTCCTCAGCACAATCCCTGACATAGCATCATTTTGCATAGTCTTAAAACATTAATGGTCAATGTAGGCTCTCCACCAATTTCACAAATAGGGAAGGGCTTTTTGATGGCTTCTTGCCCAAAGACTTCCATCACCAACCTCCCACCCCAAATCAAGCCCTGGAGGCTGCATAGGTAATCAGGTTCCTAATCTCAGCAATACAAGGGAAAGGAGCAGAGAGGAAAAGAGTGCAGTAGAAGCTTAGCAAGGCAGGGCAAGTCTCCTGAGATGATGGCTGTATCTGAAGGGAGTTGAACTCCAGAACATCTGGAGAGTGTCATGTTGGCAACGTCTGCAGTGGAACAACTACTCCAGCTACAGAGTTGCTTAGATCCCAGGGCAGCTATTTCAAAAAGCCATCAGGGCATCTATTGGCTCCCCATATCACTTCCCACCCATTATTTGGGTGTCCCTGTAGAGCAGGAAGGATTACAGAGAAATGGACATTTGGCCCCACTGTGAGTTGAGTAGGTTGAGTCTACTGGTGCTATTGGTGGAGTATAGAAGAAGAAGAAGAGTTTGGATTTGATATCCTGCTTTATCACTACCCTAAGGAGTCTCAAAGTGACTAACAATCTCCTTTTCCCTTCCTCCCCCACAACAAACACTCTGTGAGGTGAGTGGGTCTGAGAGACTTCAGAGAAGTGTGACTGGCCCAAGGTCACCCAGCAGCTGCATGTGGAGGAGCGGGGACGCGAACCCGGTTCACCAGATTACGAACCGTAATCCATTCTTAACCACTACACCACACCACACTGGTGTATAGCTTCCCCCATCCTGTTTATTTTAGCAATATTAATTAGAAGTTTAATCCTGGGGGAACATGGGTCTCAGGATAAAAAAGGTTCCTCACCCAATTATGAGACAACAGAATGTAGTTGAAAGGTTTTTAAAGGCACATTTTGACCCACACACCCTTCCCACAGAGAATCCTGGGAACTGCCATTTGTTAGGGGTACTGGGAATTGTAGCATTGTATGGGGAAACTACATTTCCCAGGATTCTGGGGTGAGAGTGCATTCAATGTTCCAGTTTATTAAATTTATTTATCGCTTCACACAGTCGAAAGGAGTCTTGAAGCAATATTGCATTTTGCAGCTGCCAGCGAGTGCTACAGTCTTTTTAAGCAAAATATGTTTTACTGCCTTTGAGCTGTTCGGTATATGTTATTTGTTTACTGATTCACATTTTTGTATTCTTTTGTGATGACCGATGTGTTAAATAAATATAGAACTTCGTGAAGTTTAATAATTATTTCTTTAGGAAGAAAGCTTTGGCATCCTTTGAATCTTAAAATTCCAATATATACTTGCAGAAGATCTATCATGGCAATGAAAGAACGGGGTTTTGTTTTTGTTAATTGCATGCTTTTTAAAAAAACAAACAAAAAAGAAACCTACAAATGTTTAAACTCAATGTTTATTGAAAAACACATTTTTCTCTGGCTGCAAAGAAAAAAAAGAGAAAAGAGGAGAGAGAGAGAGAGTGTGAGAGAGAGAGAACACCTGGCTTTTGATGCTGATATACGGAGACACAAGTCTTTACATTTTCAATAGATTGCCACCAGCACATCAGAAGTTTGTTGAACAATATCAGCTAACACTTAACCAATAATGAATGGATATTGCCGGATGGATTCTGCCAGGTGTTAACGATTAATTATTGATATAACTTCGGGAATGGGTAAGGGAATATTCTGAATACGCAGAGGCCATTCCTACCCCCACCTTTGCATCCCATTATTACATTACACTGTTTCTCCACCATCCCTTTTGCCATGTATGAACTGCTCACCGCAAATTGCATTGGGGTTGGGGTGGCAGGGCTGATCAAATGATATTCTATCCGGCAGGCTATTAAGCAGCCTGCTGAAATCACTGTCTGGAAGAGATGGTTTCAGAAAGGAATAATGAGAGTGCTGAAATGTGTTTTCCTTTCTTCCAGGCCTGTTTTGCAAGTTCTTCCCTGGCTCTTTTGTTTAAATGGCTATCACAGTGCTAGATATGCAGTACCATTATAAAAGCTTGTATTAGAGGCATTATTATGGGTTTTAATGCGCTGGGGGATGCAATTTGCTCTATCTACAATCTTTCTCATTGAAAAAACTTCCATGTAAGGTAAAAAAAAGCATGCAAGCTACAAACTATGCCATCAGACTGTATACATACCACTGCCTAAAGCAAAGATACCCAACGTGGTGCTCCAGAAATTGCTAGACTGCATCTCCCATAATCCCTGATCATCAGCCAGGTTGGTAGGGCTTGTGGGAACTGTACTTCAAAACATCTGGAAGACATCACATTGGCTAGCTCTGGTCTAAGACGTTTCCTTCTTGCATTGTGTTTGCATTAACATTATTATTTTTTTATCCCCTTGTATCCTTGGGATGAGAGGGAAGTTAGTTTTGGGCTCACAGCTCTCTCGCCATCTTTGTCTCTGCCTCCCTGGGCACCCCCTATTTTCTTTAAAATGCTGTCCCCATATGAATTTTTGGGGGTGTGGCTTTTGAAATTTAGTTAGTAGGAAATGCCAGAGTCATCTTTCTTAAGGCTTCAGCTCTGTCCCCATGGCTTCAAGAAGTTAATATTGTAGTCCTGCATGTGTCTATTCATAAGCAAGTCCTAAGGAGTCCCATATTCCCATGTGCATATAGGATTGCAGCCTAAATCTCTTAGGGAATGTCAATGCATGGCGTGATCAGGGGCAGCCAATGTGGTGCCCTCCAGATGTTGCAGGACTACAAAACCCATCATTCCTGACCACTGGCCATGCTGGAGGGGGCTTTTGGGTACTGGACTCCAGCAGTGTCCACACGGCACCATGTTGGCTAGCATTGGGTGCTAAGGCACCTTGTAGTACAGAGCCAACTGCTTCACATTCTGCAGATGCAGAGGTATATTTGGGCTACCTTAATACTCTTTAGATGTTCCAGCAACATTACCGGTAAGTGGAGAAGGGAAATGTCCATGTTGATCTTGCCCCTGCTCAGTATGTGTTCGTATACACTTGTCTGCTAAGTCCTTAAAGGGAACCCTGACCATTAGGTCCAGTCGCAGACGACTCTGGGGTTGCGGCACTCATTTCGCTTTATTGGCTGAGGGAGCCAGCGTACAGCTTCCAGGCCATGTGGCCAGCATGACTAAGCCACTTCTGGCAAACCAGAGTAGTGCGCGGAAATGCCATTTACCTTCCCGCTACAGCGGTACCTATTTATCTACTTGGACTTTGACGTGCTTTCGAACTGCTAGGTTGGCAGGAGCAGGGACCGAGCAACAGGAGCTCACCCCATCATGGGGATTCGAACCGCCAACCTTCTGATCAGCAAGCCCTAGGCTCTGTCCTAGGCGCCACCTTACTCTGTGCCTAAACTCATCCGTATAGCTGGGAAATCTTGCTGCATTCCTGCTACCATAATCCACACACACTCAGAATGTCCGGAAAGGGCAATATGTGGTAGGACAATTATAGGCCCCTTCATGCATTGTATTTAAGAAGGAGCTTAGTGTGACAAATGGGAAGTGTGGCTGAATTCCCCAACACTGAACTCCTCACTGCTGTCACTACCCTCAACATCTGCATGCTGAGCTTAGACATCTGAAGAGGGAACTCTAGGGGCCTACAGGATCTGGAACCCTGTTCACACAGGGATTCAGATCATGCAGAAGTCTTCCCACACAGGACTTCCCCCTTCAGATGTCTGTGCTCAGTGTGTAGATGTCAGGGGCAGGACTGTTTTCCCTTAATTATTATTATGTATTGTATTCTTCATTAAATTCATATCCCACCTTTCCTCTCCAGTAGTGTCACCCGCAGGACATGGGTGGTGCTGTGGTCTAAACCACCAAGCCTCTTGGACTTGCCGATCAGAAGGTCGGTGGTTTGAATCCCCACAACGGGGTGAGCTCCCATTGCTCTGTCCCAGCTCCTACCAACCTAGCAGTTCAAAAGCACGCCAGTGCAAGTAGAAAAATAGGTACTGCTCCAGCGGGAAAGTAAACGGCGTTTCCATGCGCTGCTCTGGTTTCTGTCACGGTGTTCCATTGCACCAGAAGTGGTTTAGTCATGCTGGCCACATGACCTGGAAAACTGTCTGTGGACAAACGCTGGCTCTCTCGGCCTGAAAGCGAGATGAGCGCCGCAACCCCATAGTTGATTTTGAATGGACTTAACCATCCAGCTGTCCTTTACCTTTACCCCAGTAGTGTCACAATGTGGGGAGATGAATTGTTCATGAAAACAGGGGCTTAGGCTGTAATCCTGTATGCCTGTGGTAGGAATCTGTGACTCTCCTGATGCTGCTAGACTACACTGGCCATCAGTCTCCAACAGCATGGCCAATGATCAGGAAGAGTCAGAGTTGTAGTCCTCAACATCCAGAGAGCTACAAGTTCTCCACCCCTGGGATTAAGTTTCATTGAACTCAGGCAGGGACATACGCATGTTTGTGCCATCAGTCACCCCTATATTTTAGAACATGTCTTAACGCGTTTAAGATCAGTGGGTGTTTGAAGCAATCCACAAAAAATGTTTTTAATTTTATTTTTTATTAAGCACTTAGCAAAATAGAAGATCAACAGTTATGTTTTATGAAATTAGCTATTCTTTTTGCCTAAGCAATTATGTGATACTTCTGCATTCCAGAATTCCAAATGAATCAACAGAGGTGAAATGGAAAACTAATGAATGGCAAAATTAATGGTACCTATTTATTTACTGTACTCAGCCCAAGCACTCAAGACTGTTTACATGTTGTAATAGGCACAGCACAATAATCACAGTAAAAAAAAGAGGAGGTGGGAGAGAATAAGCAAACCCAGGAGCCGACTCTTTCGCATTGTTATATAATTCACACTGGAAACTCCCTTTATGCTGGGCTAGGGGTAGTTGCATTGGGCAGACGTGCCCCTCAACCCAGCCCTGTGATCTTGTCACAGCCTCTTCCCATGGAGTGATGCCTCTGACGTTCCATTAGCGCAAAATTCCCCATTCTGCCCACTCAACATGCAGGTGGGCAGAAGTGCCTTTAGCAGGATCCCCACTGGCAGCAGCCCGTGGAACATTCTGAAATGGAGAATTTCAGGGCTGAGGATGAATCCGCTGGACTTTGAGCGCCGCCCCCCGTGCTATCACATGATGGGATGGGGCCCAATGCAGGCCTGATTACCAGCTCCCCCTGCCCCCAAGCAGATGTGCCAATGGTCCTAGCCAATCTGTTAAGCCTGGCTGCTGCCCAGCTGGAGCTTGGACTGCACCTTTGGCTGCAACTTTATACCTTACCAGGGAGCAAGACCCAATTGAATTTATTGTTTATGCAAAGGATGGTGCTATCAGTTACATTATCCCCAGGTGAAAATGCCATGGGTGGTACTAGGAGGGTGGAGTGAAAAGAACTTGGGTGGGTATAGTTTGGGGTGGGGAGGTTGTTTTGAATTGTTCTGAAGTGTTATATGTTAATTTGTATTTTGTATTGGTATTTTTTTAGCTTTATAAGGCTGATTAATATTCTACAATGTATTATTATTATTATTATTATTATTATTTGAATTTATATACCGCCCTATAGCGGGGGTCTCAGGGCGGTTCACAGAATAAAATCAAGATATAAAACCACAAAATACATAATGAGAATAAAAACAACAACCCCCTCCCAAAAAAACCCCACCACATTTTAAAAGGGCATATGATGTAAATCAGATCAACCAAAGGCTTGGTTAAAAAGGAACGTTTTTTTCCTGGCGCCTAAAGGTGTATAATGAAGGTGCAAGGTGCTTGTGGGAAGGGAGTCATTGTTTTGTTTCTTTTTTTGTTTTAACTATTTACTTGTGTTTTTTTTTCTTTTATCCTGTGAACCGCCCTGAGATCTTGTGATGAAGACCGCCATGTAAATCTAATAAATAATGATAAATAATAATGGTGGTTGGTCCCATCTGAACCAATAGAGTGGCATCATTGTGCCTCCTCTCCCTAAGATGTAACCATGTAGAATGGCTGTGATGTGGGCAGTTCTGGGGGTGGGGGAGGAAGCCACATTGAAGTTGGAACCTGTCAAGCTATTAGAGGGCACTTCCTGCTCTTATTCGGATGGAGCCGAGTGGAATAGCTGCTGGTGGACCCAGTTCTAAAAGGGGAGGAGCCAGGCGGCACTTAGTCAAAAATTAATGTACAGCAACACATAATTAATATTAACAAAATGTTTGCAAGAAGCAGAAACTTGTAATGATAATAATAAAAACAATACCAGTTTGGTTAGACGTACATTTTTCTTTTTTAATGCAACATTATTCTCTGCATGCTTACATTGATCTCTTATTACTTTTCTGTTCTCTTCCAGTGTTTAACATGAATAGTGGCCTGCCCTGGTTGCCACAGGGGCTGTAAAACGAGGGAACGTTACATAAATTTATTTAGAACCAATTCTTAGTGATCCCATGTGATCTGCTCTGAAATAAGCATGCATAGCTCTCCAGGCACACCCTCATCTGGGAATAAGTCCCACTGAAATTAGTAAAACTGCATCCATGAGGCTATAAGTCTTGCTAATTTAAATCAGATTTAGTTACAACTAACATTCAGTGGATTACCCCCCAGAGAATATTTCTTATCAGCAATCACTCAGGAGACCAGGAATATCCATTCTGTATTTATCAAAATGTAGGCGTTTTTTAATAGGACGGGGGAGGGGAACCCCACCATTCCACAACCACCATGTTTAAAGTTAATTTGAACAACAACAAGAAGAAAAGAACACATATTTTACCTATGTTGTCCATTTACTGGAATACCTTCATAGCATCATCTTCTTTGCTTTCATTCCAAATTAATTAATCCCAGTCTTCACAAATGTGAAGTAAGTATTTTTTTTTTCTCTTTCCCAGTCTGTAAATTGATTTTTGCATTTCCTTCATTTGTTAATCTCTGCCCAGTGAGCCTCATTCCCTTTAAACTCAATCTCCACCCCACAAATTGTGACTTATCCAAATAAGAGCACATTGCACGACATGCTCAACTGTATTGTTTTGATATGCTGCCATCTGGTGGTGATCAAACAGTAAAACGGATATGAATGTGTTGTATGCGAGAGCAAGTAGATACGCTCCGGCTGAAATCTGAGATACAACCAACCAATTGTCATTGTGCCATTGGTTCATTCGCAATATAGCAGTATAACCAAGATTCATTCTGAAACTTAGATCAAGAACTGTATGGACTAAATAACCACAAATCAAAAGCCTGGGCCCAAAGAGGTTGCAGAACCAACGTTCGCTCGCTGTGACATGTTTGCGAAGCACTTTGAGGATAAAATTGCTTGCATCCAGTGGGACCTTGACTCCATTGTTGCAGCAGATGAACCTCAAGAGATGCCCAGAGCACTAATACTGTTACATTGGATAAGTTCAGTTAGTAAGACTCAAGGATGTGGACAAGGTGCTTGGTTTGGTCAGGGCGATCACTTGTGCCCCTCTTGGCTGATAAAAACTAGCAGGGAGGGGACAGTTGGCTGGGCCAGGGACATGATTAAAGAGAAGGTGGTTCCTGCCTGCTTAAAGGAAGCCGTGGTAAAACTGCTACTCAAGAATTCCTCCCTGGGTTTGGAAAAAGAAAATCATTACCAGCCAGTTCCCCTTGGGGAAGGTTCTTGGGTGGGTGGTGGTCAGATCCAGGCACTCTTGGAGGGAACTGATTTTATAGATTTGGGTTTAGGCCTGGTTTTGGTTGCCCTGTATGATGACCTCTGCCAGGAGAGAGGCAGGGGAATTGTGCCCCTGTTAATTCTTCTCAACCTCTCAGCAGCTTTTGATACCACCGACCAAGGTAATAATAATAATAATAATTTATTATTTGTACCCCGCCCATCTGGCTGGGTCTCCCCAGCCACTCTGGGCGGCTTCCAGCAAACATTAAAATACATTAACACATCACAGATTAAAAACTTCCCTGAACAGGGCTGCCTTCAGGTGTTTTCTAAATGTTGTGTAGTTGTTAATCCTTTTAACCTCTGATGGGAGGGCGTTCCACAGGGCGGGTGCCACTACTGAGAAGGCCCTCTGTCTGGTTCCCTGTAGCTTTGCTTCTCGCAGTGAGGGAACAGCCAGAAGGCCCTCGGCGCTGGATCTCAGTGTCCGGGCTGAACGGTGGGGGTGGAGACGCTCCTTCAGGTATAGAGGACCGAGGCCGTTTAGGGCTTTAAAGGTCACCACCAACACTTTGAATTGTGCTCGGAAACGTACTGGGAGTCAATGTAGATCTCTCAGGACCGGTGTTATGTGGTCCCGGCGGCCACTCCCAGTCACCAGTCTAGCTGCCGCATTCTGGATTAATTGCAATTTCCGGGTCACCTTCAAAGGTAGCCCCACGTAGAGCGCATTGCAGTAGTCCAAGCGGGAGATAACCAGAGCGTGCACCACTCTGGTGAGACAGTCTGCGGGCAGGTAGGGTCTCAGCCTGCGTATCAGATGGAGCTGGTAGACAGCCGCCCTGGACACAGAATTAACCTGTGCCTCCATGGACAGCTGTGAGTCCAAAATGACTCCCAGGCTGCACACCTGGTCCTTCAGGTATCCTTCTGGAGCAGCTGTACGAGTTAGGGTTTGTTCCCAGTCCTACATGGATGGACGTTTCCAGAGGTTGATGCTTAGGGAGTGTTCCTCGGCCTCATGGAGCCTTCAGTGTGGGGTTCCTCGGGGTTTGGTTTTATCCTATGCTGCTTAACCCCACTGAGTGGGGTTATCCAAAGATTTGCTGGTGACACACAGCTCTACTTCTCTTTTACATCTGCAGGAGTGGTAGCGGATGTGCTGGACCGTTGTCTTGCCTCAGTAATGATCTGGATGAGAGTCAATAAACCGAAGCTCAATCCAAATAAGACTGAGGCGCTTTAAGTGGGTGGTTCCCTAGACTGGATGGCTAGGAGATTGCCTGCTCTTAGGGTACTCTTGGATCCTTTTCTGTCACTTGAGGCTCAAGCGGCCTCAGTGGCGCAGAGTGCCTTCCATCACATTGGCTAGCCCTGGGATCTTCAATGGTGGGAATCAACAGACCACCAATATTTTTACCACTTAAACTGTCATTTGTAAACAGTTAAGCCTCTCAATTTATCTGCAAGTGGTTCCTCAGCAAAATGGTGAAATTGCGAAGATGTCATTTTAGCTAAGTGGGATAGACCCTGTATTTTGGTATTGTGTAGGATTACACTCACAAAACCTAGTGGAAAACTGCTGTAAGATTAAATGATCCTCAGAGTAGCTTGAATTAATTCTGCTTTTAATTCCTTCCTGCATGTGAATTAAGAGGATGCTTCGGCCAGATGCGCTGAAATTTCCCTGCTAACTTGATAATAGGAGCATATGGGGATTGCACGGAGATATATGCAACCGTATGCCTGAAACTGCTTGAGCTGGAACCGACAGATCCTAATGGAAGACACCCATAGGTGTGAGAAAGATGCTAATTTGCATAAGCGTCAGCCAGTATGTTTGGAGAACTGAAATATCCCTACACATCTGCAGATCACCAGCACGCAAAAGACTGCATCCTTCCAAGTCCAGAATAACCCCAAAGCCTGGCCATAATTCACCGTAGAAATTAACATCTCCCTTTTTCACTCTATCAACCAAGCAGGGAATCTGCCTATTAAGCAGCAAGTTGAACACCATTATTGCATTGATGTCTTGGTTTTAAATATATTTCCCTTTGGAAGCCATTATCTCTGTCAGCTTCATTCTGTATATACCAATCCATACAAGCCAACTTCTTAGCACAAGTGAGTCCAGTTGCCTTCAGGAATGGAGCAAAGCTCATTAATGAGCAGCGCTTATTAGATGTTTTTTAGTGAGTGGGGGGGTCATACAAAGTATATTGTCAGATTCACAATTCGTAGGAGTTTTCTGGGGAAAAATGAAGTGATGCTGCTGTTTTTAAAAGTTATCAGCAGCATAGTTGCAATCTGAGAAGGCTTAGAGATCCCTGGTTGTCAAAAGCTATTTTTCATCTTCTGACCCTATATGTCTCCGGCCCATTTTTTTTCTGGTGGGGGGCGGATTTCATGTTTGTTTTATTCTGAGACAATTAAATTGAGAAAAGAATTCACATTTGCTTGCAAAACTGTCAATTGATCTCTGCCAGATATAAATTTCCTATGATAATTCCAATTTTGGGTTCAATTATGCTTGAATTGAATGTCTTGATACTTAGTATTGCTTTAAAAATGATCAGCTAAACGTCTGTCAGGAAGCTGTCAGCGGCTCCCGGTTGGTTGCCCAGGAAAGTATAAAGACAAGGAAAAGTTTCTTGCAGTCCTTTTTTTATTTCAGACTTTACAGAGAGAGGCTAGAGAACCCAGCCTCGTGGGATAATGGCATTGTCCTAAGTGAATCTCCACCCCCCCATCTCTCCCATTTCTTCATTTGTCATCACCATCCTTTCTTCTATGGGTGCCACTAAGTATCCTCTGTCTTTGAGCTCTTTGCTCTCCTACTTTTAAGGCCCACCGGGTTCTGGGAGAGGAAGGGAGTGGAATGCTTTCTAATGACAATGTGTCAGCCAGCTGCTCTGGGTCTCCCACAATTTGCCTCTGAGCTGCAACCTCCCTCAAACCCCTGTTGTAAATCTACACTGTCTTCCTCTTCCTCTTCCCTGGAAGGGTCGGGATGGGGAGGTGGTCTGACCCTCTGCATAGTTACTTGGAAATAATTTTCCATTTATTTCAATGAAAGTTGTTGTTGTTTAGTCGTTTAGTCGTGTCCGACTCTTCGTGCCCCCATGGACCAGAGCACGCCAGGCACTCCTGTCTTCCACTGCCTCCCGCAGTTTGGTCAAACTCATGTTGGTAGCTTCAAGAACACTGTCCAACCATCTCGTCCTCTGTCGTAACTTCCAAGTTATTAGAATTTCAGCCTGGGGGTTTACTTTAAAGGGGGGAAACGGGGGAAATGAAGAACAGCATGTTTTCTAATCTAATTTGGATTTGACTTTCAAAGTTCAGCCAATTCAGGCACTGTTTACAATTTCATTTTAGTTTTAGTTTTTCTCCAGTCCATCACCAGCTTCCTGAGAACAAAACTAAACAGACAACACATTTCATGCAGTATACTTCCCTTCCCTCGTTGTCACATATTGTCTCAACTTTACTCTCCTTCATTCCGCTTAAGTGAGTGACATTCAAAAATTGAAATACTCTATCTACATGCCAAAACCACTTCCCAGATTCTATCATTTCTCCCTTGAATCAGCTCACCAATATGGTTGTAGGAACTCTCTCTTAATTCCCCATAATATACCTGGTGCATGGCATTCTGGGCAAAATGTTTGTCCCAGGATAAGAGATGAATGCTGGGTAATAGAACCAAGTTTCCAATCCACAATTTGCTTGAATGGCCTGTTCATTGCTTGTTAAAAGATTTGCACTATCTGGCACTTTGTCACTGTCTATGAAAGGCAGCGGATGTGTGTGTAGTAGGGGGAGAGGAATCTTATGCCAAACAAATGAAATCAATGGAAAAGAGATGTTTTTAAGTTAGACATCATATAGCTACTGGGAGCAAGTAAATATAGGACGATTAAAGGTTATGTTCAACTTATCCAACAAGTAGTAAACAGCAAGAACCCCGAGAGGAGCAATTTAAAAGAATGAGAAGAAAAGCAGAGAACAAAAGCAACAAAAAGGAGATTATGAATAAAAGAATGTAGAGATTTTTGGCTTTCTGCAGAAAGGGAGAAGGCAATGGGTTTAAATTGAAATAGCGAGTCAGCATAGCTGTGCTGAGGCCATATATCAGCTCTCAGCAAAAGTAAACCTCAAATCAAGGAAGGGCTTCAGGAAACTACAGAACAATTCTGATATTCACTGTATGGAGCAACAGGGGAAATCTGTTGAACCAGATGAAAAATGGAAAGGATATTTGGGGTGCAAACAGAAACTTTGAAGGTAAATGAGGTGGCCGTACTGAATGCTGCTCTGATATTTTCTTTCTACAACCCTGTCAGTTGTGGGTGGAGCTAGAGCAGCTGAAAATGAAGGGAAACCAGAGCTTTAAAACAGTCACCGTGGCACAGCCCTTTGGCATAATGTTTGCAGCAAAATTGTTCCAATGAAAGTTGTGGATCCCAGAACATAGTTCATTAGTAGGTAAATGGAATCTTGAGAAAACAGTGCATTTATCATACGGAACACTTATTATGATGCCATGCCAGGATAAAAACTCTTTGTGATACACCTTTTAAAGTGTATCATATTACACTTTATGTCATATTTTAACTGGTAGGGGATTGATTTTGATGTTTAAAATCAGTAAGTGTGTTACTGGTTGTAAAAAAATAAAATAAAAAATGACACAATAATAAGGCCATATCACTTCAGACTGTAGGTGAGGGGGGCACTATAAATTGGATTGTTCTCATTTTGGAGAGAAGGCTGGATTAAAGCCCGGTGTGCTTCACTTGTATTAAGGAGAACATTTGAACACCCTATCCTTCACCTGCAGGTTAAAGTGGTACAGTCCATTAAGTGAAACATCACTGGAAGGGCTAAGAAAGTACATTATATGGTTTGAACACACAGGGACAAACTGATTACAGTAGTTAGCTAGTTAGACCCACTTTCATTGCCTGAATGAAATAAGGCCTCGTTCCATCCACTTCTGCCCCCAATTTACCCCCAAAGCAGCTATACACACAACGGACAAAAAGAATAATGGGAATAGCACTTTGTTAAAGGTGGTGGGTCACTGTTGCTCTATGAGTGGCGAACTACAATTCCCGGGATTCTTGGGGAGGGGAGCAGTGAGTCTTAAATGTTTGGGGTATACACAGCCCTGATGGGGAGATAATTGGAATGTGCAAAAGTGGAGGGCAGGGAAGCTCACCTTCCTGCCCCTGTTTCCCTGGTCTACCACCCTGGTTGCTTTTCTTCAGCAACAAGCCGGGCTCGGAGCTCTCTCGCACACATTTGCGCAGGACGTGTTGCTAGCTTTGGAGGCGGCTGACCGTGCCCCACAGGCAGCTGCAATTTCTCTGTGTGGTGGAGCTGAAACAGGAGAGCAGACAAAATGGTTTTGCTATATATATACACACACTAGGACTAAGGCGCAGGAAACCAGCCTCCCCATGAGTTCCTGTGCTTAACAGAAGGCTGCAGCACAGGGAAATACTAAATTATGCTAAACTTTCTGATTAACCAGGATCTCCAAGGAAATGTAATGGGTGGAGTGGGGGGGAATTACTCAGAATTGTGCGGTTAGCCAACCATAGGAGAAGTAATCCCACACCTAGTTAATGTGAATGGGTTATAGACTGATCTGGAAACAGGGAAGCTTAACACTGGAACGTGTTAGCAGCATGAAAGAAACAAAGACAGCTCATTTAGTACAGCAAGGCAAGGGGCTCAATTTCTTATATTTTAAGTTAGGGACTGTGCTTATGGCTTTACTTCATTGGCAAATCCACACATCTGGGTTTTCTGCTGACTTGCAGTTTCTTTAAGCATTTGATATTGGTACAAAATGCATGGGCTATACCACTTTAGGTAGAGATCATAATTTTGGATGTTTCCCCTTTGTAAAATTTGCTGCTCGAGAGGAGTTTGTTTTTATAGTGTGGGAAAGCAGCCACCTCTTTTGATAGTACAGTGCACTCTAGTGCCTCATTCTGCGACGCTTGTGTATCTGTCGTTTGCCACTCTGCAATACTGGTACCTGGGACAAACACCTCATTTTCTTGGCTTATTTCTTTCTAAGGTTATATATTGAGAACAACAAGCCAGCGATGTGTTAAAATGTTACCGGGAGAAGACTAAAATGCAGGGCGTAATTCAGATTTCTATTTGAAAGTTCGCATGCAGGCCTCCGTACTTCGGAAAAGGCCCCTCAGACATTAGCTTTGATGAGCAGGGATTTATAGCAGGGCACAGCAGAATCCATTGCCACACCTAGCAAACACTAAGTGATTTCTTAAATATTGAAGTCCCTGTAGTTTAAGCAGATGGCTCATTCCATCTCCTGAAATCCTTCTTTGTTCGTGGTTCATTGGAGAACAATCACCCATTACAGTTTAACATGATAATTAGGAACCCACGTGCTATACTTCATTGCAAAATATTAGCAGGTGGTTATTATGCTATTCACAAAAGCTGCCACTGGCATGCCTGCAATAATAATTCCACTATAAAGGCGCCATGATCCCCTTTAAAGAAGGGAATTCCATATAACATTCGCCCTCTTCCAGTACAGTGGTACCTCGGGTTACAGACTCTTCAGGTTACAGACTCCGCTAACCCAGAAATAGTACCTCAGGTTAAGAACTTTGCTTCAGGATGAGAACAGAAATTGTGTGGCGGCGGCACGGCAGCAGTGGGAGGCCCCATTAGCTAAATTGGTACCTCAGGTTAAGAACAGTTTCAGATTAAGAATGGACCTCCAGAACGAATTAAGTTCTTAACCCGAGGTACCTGTCATGAAATGGTCTCTACTCACGAGTAGAGGCTCAGCAGAGACACATGCCCGACTGGCATGTTCCCTCCTTCCTGGGCGATCGTTCGGGAGCTTCTCAGCTTCTTCAGCCCGAACATCACAGTGACTGGTGTCAGAAGACATCCAGCACACTTAGGGATCCACAGAATGTGCGCAGTAATGTAACAGACCACAGCAGCTCAGCATCTTGGCTAAATCTACTTTATTACATATCTACACACACGGAGCTCTACATCATGGCTCCCTCTCTCACTAGCATCAGGCAGCAAAGAGAAAGAACAAAGGACAATAGTCCTACTTTAGGGAACATAGCAAGACAAGACATCCTGTCTGCCGTCACTTCCCACTCTGTGGAATGAAAACATATACCCAGTCATGTGAAAAACAATAAACCAATGACTGCACACAGGGAATGAGTATTACAACATCACCACTGTATCTTCCTGGCTCATATGAGAGGCTGGGACTGCACCAGCTAGCCTCCCACTTCCCCTTTGTCTCCCTGATGCCTCTTCCCCACTGTTCATACACCGGAGAAATGTCTGGAGTGGGGATCTACTGAATGCACGTAGGCTTTCCCCCTGATCTAGAACCCTGGTTGTGTCCAGACATTCCCCCCCACAACGTGTGGGCAATGGAGGGAACCAATAGGAGGCTCTGCTGTCCACTTATGCAATTGTTCATCAAAAATGAGGGAACTTGTGAAGGGAACTATTAGGTGTGTGGTTATATATGTGGTTGTCTGTTGTTATAAGATAAGCACAGGAGCCACACAACACTCCCTTCACTCTGGGCCTTTCTGCATGAAGCATGTTGGTATGAAATAGCTGTGTACTTGTTGCTTGTTTGCTGCACAGGTCCAGAGATTATTTTCACTAATTCAGCACTGTTCATGGGTATAAGTAGGCCAATCAGCTTTTGCAGTGTCAGGATATGTTCCTGCCACATGCCAAAGAGCTTGTGGAATACTATAGTTGAAGGGAATCTGGCCCAAGACATTTGAGGACCTGAGGCAAGCCACAAAATAAAATGATGATGATGAAAATGGCAGGTCCCTTCTGGCAGGGAAGAAGGGGTGAGTGAAGCTCTGTATGAAGAAGAAGCAGGGAATGAAGGTCTATACAGGGAACAATGGGGAGAGTCATATCATCCTTACTCAATAGCTGAAGTGGGAATAGCTGCAGTCGCCTCACCTTGTCTCATGGATATGCAGCCCCCCCCCCCCGGGAATGTGTATTGTGCTTGTTTCATACACTTCATTATTCAGTCCCTTTACTTACTGCAGGTGGCTGTGGCGAACCTGCCCTAAGTTAAGGGATTCTCTTAAAGAGTTTATGTTCACTCCATGTTTGAGTGGCAGCTCACTCGGGGGAGGCGGGACATTCCGCCCTTTAAAAGGAGGGAGCAGCCGTTGGTGAGAGGAGAAGAGGGAGGGAGGGAGTGGTGACTGGAAGAAGAGGGAGTGGGACCAGGATAGTGGTGGGTAGGATAGGTAGGATTAGGACAGGATAAAGATCAGTTGGTTAAACTGACGGTGTTTATGCTTATGGTTGGAAACTAAGCGGATGAAATAATAAAGATCTGAAAAGTTATGTTATATAAAGAATAAAAACTTGTTTTCGTTGAGCCAAGAAGTTATCGTCGTTTATTGTTGGGTCCAGCGATATATGAATGCTTATGAGGAAAGGAACTCAGGGAAGAGACAAAACACACCTGCAGGGAGATAGTTTGTGTCTCAGGGTTTCTCTCAAAAGGGGCAAGAGGGTAGAGGCCTTGGTAAAGCTACACAGTTGCTAAAGGAATTAGCTAACTGACGCAGAGGGGGAATCTGAAGGGACAGAGGCCCCAGTACTGCAAGCTGAGAGGCAGGTTAACCCCAGGAGCCCAGAGCATTGTGAATACATATATCTACCACGGTCACGGCAGCTAGACAAAAGAAACCCCTGTTACTAAGATATCCCAGGTTACAATAATAAGGGATTGACAACTCAGACGAACCTCAAAGGATAGAGGTGGGGTGAAAAGGAATTAGAACCCAGAACACCCCAGTGATAAATACACTTAGTAACAGTCAAAGGGGTGAAGCGTGAAGCTTGAGGGGAGGTTCATCGCAGTGGCTTTTCAGCTATCCGCTTCGGAAATCTTCTATATTAAGACAAAATAAGATGTGTAGCACAATGCTTTGCATCTTATCTTGGAATGTTTCACTAACTTTGGTGAGTTTCCTGTGAGGACAGGGCTGAAGCTGTTCCTGAATAGCAGATACCACATTTTTAAAAAAATCACTTGCGAAAACATTCCCTAATTTCCTACTTTAAACTACCCTTTTGTAATGTAGTATCCTTTACACCAGGTAAACATAGAGGTGAACATATTGGGGAAATACAGTTCTGCCACTTCTTCCAAATCTGGAAAATTCAGGGTGAGTTTGGCTGCGGTTTTGGCTGCATAGGCGTTGGCACTCACACCTGAACATCAAAAATACTATAAATGATAGACACCTATTTGACGTCATCTGTCATGCCATTAATAACGAATATGACAATTTATAAAAGTAAGACAATAGAGTTCACTTTTCATGCTACAAATCATCACACAATTTGTAGTCTGAAGGTGCCCAGTTTACAGGAATTCCAAATGCTGAAGACGTTTAGTAAATCTGCCTTGGCATATTTGGATTCAATACAAAATAGAGATGTGGATGGCTTTTGCACCTGGTTTTCAGTTGGACTCAAATGGATTTTTGTCCACATCACAGCATGGTGATCTAGCTTCCCTGAAACTCTAGCTGCTGGGCTTTATGATTTCATCTTCCTTTTTGCTGAAATTTCACACGCTACACGCTATAAATGCCAAGAACACAGAGGAATTCCTATGGAAGAATAGAAGTGCCATTTGGATCTCCCCCCGCAAAAGTTGGCAATTAATCTTCATCATTATATAGCTGATCTGCTCCAGTCCCTTGGAGATTAAAATTTTAATCACCTGATGATTAAAGGTTTCATTACTAGGCAATTAGCACTTAAAGTTTAAGTGCTAGAGATTTAATTCCATTTGGGGACAGGGCTGTTCATTAGCTGGGCATGGTAAAGCAGTGTGGGTGCATTATAGGGAGAACTGCTAATCTGAAGCTTCTCTCACAGCAAAATGAGGATCTCTCTCTCTCTCAGTCATGAAGAGAAGACGACAGAGAGGGGGAAATATCAGAAAATTGTGGCTGCTTTTTTTGCCACATATTGGTACTTGGTTTTGGAATATAGCTCAAGCATCTTCTTCAGCAATGGGAGGGGGTGGGGAATCAAAACAATCTCAATTAATTTCAGTCAGAGCTTGGTTTGATGTTCCATAGCCAGGAATTCAAATCAGATCTTGTTTTGTTGCTGTTCATTTGATTTACATTTTCCGAGGAAATATATCATTTGTGAGTTCAATTGGAGGAACTTTTACTAATTAACTAACTGATTATTGTTCTCTGGTAGCTAACATGTGAGGGTTGTAAACTTAGATCATGTGAGAGGTATTGGGTTGCAATCTCCATTTTGAAAGGATTTGCTTTGAGTGTTGGTCTTCTAAACCCAATGGAGTGAAGTTGCAAGTAGAGTTTCTCTCTGAACTGTACAGGGAGAAAAATGCACATAAATGGTTCTTCTGAAAGAAGAGCAAACAAGCTGGAGGCTGGAGAGAGAGAGAGACGCGGTGGTGCTGTGGTCTAAACCACTGAGCCTCTTGGGCTTGCTATCAGAAGGTTGGTGGTTCAAATTCCCACAACGGGGTGAGCTCCCATTGCTCTGTTCCAGCTCCTGCCAACCTAGCAGTTCGAAAGCACTCCAGTGCAAGTAGATAAATAGGTACCGCTGTGGCGGGAAGGTAAAAGGCATTTCCGTGTGCTCTGGCACTCGTCACAGTCCTCCGTGTGCCAGTAGCAGTTTAGTCATGCTGTTCCCATGACCCAGAAAGCTGTCTGTGGACAAACGCTGGCTCCCTCGGCCTGAAAGTGAGATGAGCGCCACAACCCCATAGTCGCCTTTGACTGGACTTACCGGTAACTGTCCAGGGGTCCTTTACCTTTTTTACCTTACCTTTGCTTATAGGCCTGATTGGATTATTTCATATATTGTAAGATGCTGAGTCTGGGTTGGACAGCACACATGTTGTATGGATATTTTTGAGGTTTTATTTCTGTTTTAAAGAAAATTCTGCCAGTAAAAGTTTAAATAATATTTCCATGGGCCTGGACAACATTTCATTTCCAAAGAGATCAGTTCCTATGCTTCCTGTTGCTTCAAACTGTGCAATACTTAATATCTGCAACAGCCCCAGCCAGCATAGCCAAGGAATCATTGGAGGGCCACAGTGTAGGAGTTGGGGGATTCAGGAAGAGGGGAATCAGCAAATGTCATTTGTTCTCCTCTGCCAGCAAGATCCCTCTGCTGGATCCAACACTTCCCATGGATTGAAAGAGCCTTTTCACCCGCTTAAGGTGTAGTCTGCATCCAACCCAATATTTTCTGCTTGTAGAAGTTTTGTACAGTACTAGTTCAAAAAGTGATTTTTGTTGTTTGCTGAGACAAGCTGTGGCGAGGGGGACAGTAGCTTTGATGACTATAATGGGGGATTAGGCAGGTTCAGAGAGAATCAGTCTGTCATTGTCTATTTGTCATGATGGCTACATCAAATCCCCATGTTCAGAAACAGCATTTTATTGATTTTACATTAAAAATTTATATCTCCCTTTTTACGGGGGGATGGAATGCACACTGAAGGTGACTTAAATATCTTAGGGGGTTTTGGTTTTTCTGTTTCTTAAAACAAAAAAAAACCCCAACCAATATAAAAGTAATAAAACATGCCAACAACTATGAAGCCCAGTGGAAACAGTGGTCTAAACAACTGAGCCTCTTGGGCTTGCCATTCGGAAGGTTGGCGGTTCCAATCCCCGCAACGGGGTGAGCTCCCATTGCTCTGTTACAGCTCCTGCCAACCTAGCAGTTCAAAAGCACACCAGTGCAAGTAGATAAATAGGTACCGCTGTGGCGGGAAGGTAAACAGCATTTCTGTGCACTCTGCTTTCCGTCATGGTGTTCTGTTGTGCCAGAAGTGGTTTAGTCATGCTGGCCACATGACCTGGAAAGCTATCTGTGGACAAACGCCAGCTGCCTTGGCCTGAAAGCGAGATGAGCGCTTCAACCCCATAGTCACCTTTGACTGAACTTAACCATCCAGGGGTCCTTTATCTCTTTTTATCTACAGGAGCATACGATTTCCTTCCTACAACAGCTCCCCTGCCTACTGCTCTGTTTCCAGGTACAATTGAAAGTGCTGATTATGGCCTTTTTCTCAGTCCTGCCACCCTCACAGGCATGCTTGGTAGGGACATGGGAGAGGGCCTTTTTCCAGACATTAGAACTCCCCACCCTAAAAAGCGAGACTGCCTCCCTCCTTGTTTTCCTACTACCAGCAAGTGAAGACATTGTTCCAACAGGCTTTTGGGAACTGACTGCTTTTAATGAAAGGGCTGGTGCCATGTTGTTTTTATTGTAATCATTTGTAATGTTGTAACAGATTTTATATGGGATGCGGGTGGCGCTGTGGGTTAAACCACGGAGCCTAGGGCTTGCCGATCAGAAGGTCGGCGGTTCGAATCCCCACGACGGGGTCAGCTGCCGTTGCTCGGTCCCTGCTCCTGCCAACCTAGCAGTTCAAAAGCATGGCAAAGTGCAAGTAGATAAATAGGTACCGCTCCGGCAGGAAGGTAAACGGCGTGTCCATGTGCTGCTCTGATTCGCCAGAAGCGGCTTAGTCATGCTGGCCACATGACCTGGAAGCTGTACGCCGGCTCCCTCGGCCAATAATGTGAGATGAGCGCTGCAACCCCAGAGTCGGTCACGACTGGACCTAATGGTCAGGGATCCCTTTACCTTTACCTAACAGATTTTATAAAAGTATTTAGTTTCACTTCTATCAATGTCTATCTGCTTTTAAATTTTTCTTTTGTTATGTTTTTAGCAGTTCTCATTTTTATATATAAGCTGCCTTGAGTCCCATCAGAGGAAAAGGTAGGGTATGGGTGGCTGGGTGTACAGACACACAAACACACAACGACAACACGCCCCCCTGGGGACCTAAGGTTGAAGAACACTGAGATAAGGAATGCTCAGTAGCCAGGAATGCAATCCATAGCAGAGGGCAATGAAAGGAAGGAGAAGTTGAATATAGGAAAAGCTTGAGATGAAGATTTGGGCTGAAGACAGAAAGAGGTCCAGGGAGCTTTCTCAACCTTGGGTCCCCAGATATTGCTGGACTACAACTCCCATCATCCTTAGCTACAAGACCAGCAGTCAGGGATTATGGGAATTATAGTTCAACAACATTGGGGGACCCAAGGTTGAGAAAGGCTATTCTAGGCAGTTTAAAGAACATTGGCTAAGTAGCTAGCATGGTGCCCTTCCAATATTGTTGGACTCCAACTCACTTCTGACCCAGACAGTGTGGCCAATCATCATGGATGTTGAGGGTTAGAGCATTTCATTTGAGTCTAGAAAATCAAGGCTCAAATCGCTGCTTATGAAGTTTATAATATAGGAAGGAAAGCTTCCCATCTCTTGGTCTATCTACCTCACTGGGATGCTGTGAGATAACAACCACAGAGATCATGAGAAGGTATAACAGAGGACATTTACACTGAGTTCTCCAGCCAGTGGACATGCTGGGACTATTGCTAATCAGGGCCTGACATATCATATCCCTAAATAACCAGTTCTACTGCTCCCCATGCCTTCTCTTTTTGCTACACAGTGAACGCCTTTGTCTCTTTTCTTGAAAGTTTTGGATTTTAATCCCTTGAAGAGTGGAGCCTCTCCCCAATGTTTTAGTTCCTTCTATGCTAGATGATTCATTAAGACTTATATATAAATGAACTGTCAAAGCTCATATTGTTCAGTTTCTATGATACAAAGCCCTGATTTTGCAAGCTACTGGGATCTTGATGGTGAATAAGAGTGCACATATTGAACGAATTGCCCCTAAATTAATTTTCTAACCAACCTTTAGATATATATATATTTAAGTACCACTATGCTTTGATGATTGGCTACACAATGCTACAAAAATGGTCAGGGGAGTCTGCAGTTGTACAGCCAATTAGTTAGATTGTGTATAAATTTAGAGTCTCTAAATACGTATGACCTCCAGGGGAACCAAACGAACGCATTTAATCCCAAAATTAATGGGAACATTTTTGTATGGCTTCATTCCGTCTTTATTCCGACCCAATGTGGTGATAACAAAGGAAGTTATTGTCAAACACTGAAAACAGGATGAGAACTTTGCTCATCATACACACCTAGGATGGAAAGAGATGAAAGAGATTTTGAAATGGAGTCAGGTGGTTTTTTTTAATCAGACTAGAATGAGAAGACCAAAAAGGATATGAAAACTCCTCCATACACTATGCACAATTATATTTCAGTATAAAGGAACTTACGATCCGCTCAATGCTTTCTCATTGTTGGCATGTGATATTGCCCCCAAGTACATGATTAGTTCTAGAAAATTTCATTTCCAGCAGAAATCAATCAGTTCAACATATCAACTAATGGTCATGGCATAGCAAGTTACTTTCACACAACTGAGTGTGTACTCATTAAATTAGAAATGAGCAGAAGAGGGTAAGGTGGAAGGAAAGATAAAGAGCCATTTCCTTACCAAGCGGAGCCCACATGAAATTGCCTCCATGTGCTGAACATGGCACATGGCAAGGCATTCACATTTACTGGTTCACGCTGCAGACTGCCCAAAGCATGTGGTTAGTGGTACCATGGAAACAAACCATAGAGGGAGAATGAAGCTGCATGATAAGCCAGCACACATAAATGACCCATATACAGATCAGGCCCATCAACTTGTCTCCACACCAAACAAGCAATATCTGTAGATCAGCCATTATTAATTTTGATTAAAAATGAAGAGGCTCCTTAAAGTCTCACAAATTTATGATGACATAAGCTTTCATGGACCACTTCAGATCTATGGTGTAATCCTAAACTGGCAGACATATATGCACACACATATGTCTGGGTGGGAGGGATGATGGGAGGGATGTCAGAGGGCAACAGAATGCAGACTGTAATAATGAAGTAGTACAGTGACCATTGATAAGGCAGTATTGATAGTACAAATAGCCTGGGATTGGTAGCTAATTAAAACCTAGTGTGTGTGTGTGTGTGTGTATACATTGTCTCTATTTTCAGATCATAAAGTCCTTCCAATAAAGCAGGGGTAGGCAACCTAAGGCCCAGGGGCCGGATGCGGCCCAATCGCCTTCTAAATCCGGCCCACGGACGGTCCGGGAATCAGCGTGTTTTTACATGAGTAGAATGTGTCCTTTTATTTAAAATGCATCTCTGTGTTATTTGTGGGGCATAGGAATTCGTTCATTTCCCCCCCCCAAAAAAAAAATATAGTCTGGCCCACCACATGGTCTGAGGGATGGTGGACCGGCCCACGGCTGAAAAAGGTTGCTGACCCCTGCTAAAGTCTCACATCGTATATACAGGGCTTTTTTTCACCTGGAACTCGCCAGAACTCAGTTCCAGTGTCTCTCTCCATTGCCATTCTAAGAGAATGAGGAAGGTGTTCATGGTGAGTTCCTGTACCTCTTTTTCTAGACAAATCTCTCTCTCTCTCTCTCTCTCTCTCTCTCTCTCTCTCTCTCTCTCTCTCTCTCTGTGTGTGTGTGTGTGTGTGTAGGTAGGTGGATGGATGGATGGATGGATGGATGGATGGATGAGAGATGATAGATAGATAGATAGATAGATAGATAGATGATAGATAGATAGATAGATAGATAGATAGATAGATAGATAGATAGATATAGATATAGACAGATATAGATAGATATAGATAGATAGATATAGATAGATAGATAGATGATAGATAGATAGATAGATGATAGATAGATGATATAGATAGATATAGATATATGATAAACAGATAGATAGAGATAGAGAGATACTGTAGAGAGATAGAGAGATATAGATAGATTTTCCACCTTGTTACAATAAGATTTGAGGGGTGGGACACCCCTGTGATTGTTTTCCCACCTTGCCGTATACTGCTTAGTTGGTATGACTCAGTATGTCTGAGGAAACTGCTTCATTTCCTGTTTAATAATGCACAGGTCTAAGTCCAGACCTTTTCAAATTCAGGATGAGGTTGAGTAGGAAGTTTTCCCATAACTGGGTGCACAAGGAATCCCCATTTTGTTCTGCTTTTTGGGATGCACTGAGAAAGCTGATTCACGCTCCTATCCTGATGATGCTCTGTTCCCACGAGCAGCCACTGGAACTGATTTCTTTCTCTTCTGCTTAAATTTCAATTAGATCCCCTCCTTACTTCTTATTTCCTTGTATTCATTGCTTGTGAACTAAGTTTGTCATTTTCCTTGGAACTGGTCAAGGTCCCTCTGTGAAGAGGCATCCACCAGTGTTTTTTTTCTACAGGGGATGAGTGGTTTTTGTTTATTTGTATATTTAAATTTCAATCAAGTTTGGGTGGTTTCACAGGAACTTAGAGATTAACAATTGTAATAAGGGGGAGTTGCCCTGGGGTTGGATGACCAGCTATCCTGGTTATAGATGCCAGATGTATTTGGCCACTGAAACTACTCTACCCCTGGTTAAGCATCCAACCCTAACTTTGAATTCCTGCCATATTGATATAGTGACTAGCCCAGAGACCATGATTCAAAATGATTCCTCTTTTTCCTTCTGTGGTAAAGTAGGTAACTATTATCCTCACACCTCTTACTTCTTTCTGTCTCCTGTATTTTACTGATTTCATCCGCTCCCTGAACTCATGATTTCAGGACAGGCATGCAAACTTCTCCCCTTCCTGATCCCTTCTCTTTCACTGTAGGAGAGACTCCAACTCATAACTCCATATTGGACAACTCTCTACAATAGTAAACAAGCCTATGATCCAGGCAACGGGAGGGTGGGTTAGTCATTGTAGCATATGATTAAGCCTCTGTACTCTATATGTTTCTGTAGTGGGGTTTCAAGCTGCAAAAGCCATTATCATTGCTTCTAAACTGTTGTATATTGGTACATTCTTGCCTCTAAAACTTTAATTTCATATATTTTATATAAATATTACAGTTGCAATGACAGTGTTGTTATTGCTAGCTCTCTGGAGCAAGCACACTAATATTGATTCTTTATTGGTCAGTGCAAAAAAAATAAATATCACCCAAATAAACTAGGTATTGTAAAGTGAGCCAATGCAAGTCTGTTGTAATGTGCAGTAAAAATCCCAAAAGCAGTATTACCCATTCCTCAAAATGAGCTTTTTCCACGAATGCATTTCTTTGTGAACCTGTGCATTCAGATACAGCAGCAGATCTGATAACAGTTTGGGGCAAGGTTTCATTAGTATGGATTTTTGTTTTTAGCTGTCAGCTTTTAACCATATACGTACAATGCGTGGTTCTTCTATCAAAATATCTTCTCTGGAGATGCTCTCTTCAGAAGCAAGCATTTACTCACTCACATACAAATTACCAGAATTAAGCAACCCTTCGTGGCTTACGTTTTTTTGAGGGACACAGTGAGCCTTTCTTGGAAGAATTTATTTGATTTATACTTTCCCTGCTTCTGCTGACCATGGCTTAGTTTATCTTCTGCTTCCTTTTTATCAACTTGGCATTGACCCATGTCCATTTCTACAGTCCCAGATGCCTTCTAAATCTGAAACCCTTCAGGGTGGATGAAACACATTCCACACCTATTATAGGGTGCCTGCTCTTACTGAATAAACCTACAGCTGCTTCTCACTTGCGTTACTAAGGGTGTGAGCAGCAAGCTCTCTTCACTGTTTATCCCAGTGGCAGCTTTCATACGGATTGCTTGGAATTTTTTCAAGCATTGGACAAAAAGTCTCGCAGCTTTGCATGCAGAGTCCTGTGAAATAAGATCATGCTTTTCACACACACAAAAACAACAACCGGAACGCAGGAAGTATTTTATACTCTTCAAATGCAATGTGAGCTAAATCTGGTTTATTTCAATGAAGCTGAGCCCCAGATATGTGGATGTAGCACTGGAACCACACACCCATGACAAAGATGTACATCAAAGTAGGAGTAAGTTGGACTCAGGTTGGACTCAGTCTGATGTTTTTTCCTTCCCTTATGGTTTTGATTTTGGGCGATAAATGAAGCTGCATTTAAATTTTAAATTTTAAATTGTATTTTAACCTGTATTTTAATTAACGGTTTTTCTTTCTTTTATATTTTATTGTACTTTTTAATGGTGTTAGCCGCCCTGAGCCCGGTTTCGGCTGGGAAGGGCTGGGTATAAATAAAATTTATTATTTATTATTATTATTAAGTTCTACATGGATGTGTTAGTTTAGGATTGCAGCCCTAGAAACAAGAGTTTTCTTGTTTTGATTAAAGATAGAATAAGCAGAGAAGTTCCAAATAATATCTTATAATACAAATAGAAACAAATGATGCAGGGTTTTGCGTAAGAAAAATTAAAAGTTCTACAAAACATGAACAAGAATGGGATTTCCAGTAGAACCACCAACAAACTTACTACTCCTGTAGTCTCATCTAATCCCTTGTCCATCGCTCCTTCTACTTAATTTCCATGAACCTCCTTAGAGATGAGCTGGTTATATGATGAAGGTCGCCCCTGAGTGTGGTTAGAGGCTCTCAGTAGTTATTTGGTAGGAATTTGAATAGCCCTGGAGATCTGCAGCAGCAGAACAGCTTGTCAAAGTGAAACCTTAAGCATATGGCTCTAAATCACTGGGACTCCACTTGGTATGTGCAATGCTTGAGCAGGCGCATGAATAACAGAGAGCTGTCCTCAAAAAAAGTGTGCAGGGGAAACAGATGTGCAAGGCGGATCGTCACTACCTGGAATCTTACGGCTGTCAGATGTACTGGCTTGTCGGTTCCAGACAAAGATTTGAAAGAGGGAAGAGAGACTTATGCAGGCCTTGCATTTAAACATCCTCATACGTACAGCTTTCGTTCCAGAAACTTGGAAGCAGTACAGAAAGTTACATATCAATGCAAATTCCAGGAACTCAATTAAACGTTTCTTTATTCAAAAAATAGAACTTGAGCCTGAAGTGATTAGTCATAAAGGGGCCACACAGAACTTTCATCCCTATGGGAAAAGATTTTCCCCAAACCACAGTAACTTACTTCTACACTTTCTTCCCAGAGTGGGATATTAAATAGACAAGAGTTAGGAGACCAGGCTTAAAATCACCAAGAATGCATGGTTCTGATTGACTTAGGGTGGGCTGAATGACTTAGGTTCCTCACCCACCTTGTTATAAACTTTAGCTTGTTTTCTTTTTTCTTTTTCCCTTCCATGGCTTTTACAGATAAAATAGGGAAGGGGAATGAGCAAAATAATCCACTGCCCTACCAAAGCCATTTCAGTTACTGTAGACAGGGGTGGGACCTGCTGGTAGTGATTATTTTGATTGGCTAAGCAGAGGAGATGAGCAGAGCTTCCAGGAAGCCTCTCAGCCAGTAGAAATATATTAATAATCACTGTGGGTGACAGGAGAAAGACTGGACTATGGCTTTGGGGGTTTGTGCATAGCTGTCAACTTTCAGATTTGAAAATAAGGGATGCCGCAAGGGCGGTGCAATGGCACCAAGTAGCCTCGCCACCCTGCGCTCCAGAGGCTGCGCACGAATGGGTGAGTGAAAGAGCAAGCGCATAGACGGCAGGCAGGCTGTCTGTCTGGTTGGGCGTGAGGGTCTGGCTGCACAAGGCATGCAAGCTCCGCCCCCAGTAGGTCTCAGACTCCTTTTTGGCAGCCGAGTAACGCAGCTGAGGAGCCTCCCTGGCCGGCAGGGAGGGAGAGGAGCTGCTTCCTTTGAAATCCGGGAAATTTAAGGGATATCAACAATCCGGGATAGCAGCGAGAAATGGCATTGGAATAAGGGAGTTTCCTGCAAAAAAAGGGAGGGTTGACAGCTATGGGTTTGTGGGGGCTCAAAATCTTGGAAGGGCTATGCCCCACCCAGAGGAGCCTCTACTGGACACAAATACAAAAATGATGCTGCCTCAGAGATAATAACTACCCTCTTGTGTGATTTGTGACCTTTAAAGGCCTCTTTAAAATGTTTGTGTTTACGCAGGCTACCCAGGACTTCAGTTCTTGTTTTTAATAGTTTTGCTTTGTACAATAAAGTTTTGCTTTATTTTTTTTTGCTATATAGTGGTATTTTTATCTCATTTTTTAGCTAGTTCTTAAGGGAATTTTATTGAATATTGTTATATGATTATTGTTTTAATTAAACAACTGTGTATGTGTGTTTATGTATGAATGACAGAAGTCTAGGTCATAGCTTGTTTCATTAGCTAGTGTACAAACCCTCATCTGACAGTCTCTCTCTCTTTATCACTCACACACACACACACACCTGCTCAGCTGTATTTCAAAGGGGAGAAAAGGATTTATACATGTGTGTACCTCTCTCATCTGACGTGATTCAATTGTCATTTATTTTTGGCTTTTTGGTTACAAATGGCAAAGTTTTATTTATCTTTGGTGCTGAGCCACAACACTCCACATCCCTTGAAGAAGTGCATGGTCAGTCAAGGACCCAAACAATGCCTTTTATGAATGATTCATTTTCTGTGGTAGACAGTTTCCTTCTAAGATGAAGAAAGGACTTCCCTGACATACAAGGATCTGTCACTATGGATGTACTCCCTCTTCTCACAAATGTATGGAGCATAACAATTGCCAAAGAGTTTGCTACTATCTGCAGCTGACAGAAGGCCTTGGGCTGCCCTACTGTATATGATATCATTGGCATAAATGTATTGCTGATAGCATGACTGTTCCAGGAAATGCTGCAGCTTTGAATTACACACTCCAGGTGGCCTGCAGCCAGCTTGTTTTAACCATGAAAATATCTGAAGGGGAGGGATAATGAAATGCATTCTGCATTATCTCTAGACTGTGGAAGAAGGGGAAGCTATATTTAAAATGCAGCCCATTATTGCACACACAAGTGCCGGCTTTGTAATATTTAAAATTAGTTTCATACCTTAGCCTACTATGCAACATGGGCTAGGGGGAAATAAATCCTTTCGATAGGGCCTAGACT
Source organism: Darevskia mixta (assembly GCA_034641385.1). Lineage (NCBI taxonomy): Eukaryota > Metazoa > Chordata > Lepidosauria > Squamata > Lacertidae > Darevskia > Darevskia mixta. Next base: position 15,183,459 of record JAWWNH010000058.1, read on the forward strand.
GAAGCTCCATTTTGCTTCCTTTCCTTTCTTTGTTTGTTCACATATTTCATTTAATCTTAATGTGCTCTGGCTCAAGCCTCTTTAGAAGCTAGACCCTCTGACTGGAAACATGACTGTGTCACAACGTCAAACACATTTCTGAGCTGGCTCTGTTTACCTGCAAACTCTCTCAGGGACTTTACTCCTTATTCATGGTGCGCCTATGTTAGGATGAGCCATGCATCCCAAACACATACCCTCCAACATTTTTCCATTGGAAATAGGGACATTCCATTCATCATCATCATCATCATCATCAACAACAACAACTTTATTATTTATCTGCCACCCATTAAACATTAAAAATCATTCATATACAGGGCTGCCTCCAGATGTCTTATAAAGGTTCAATAGTTACTTATTTCCTCGGATCGTGGGTCATATAACTCCATCGCCTCCAACATTTCTCCGATGGAAATAGGGATGGCCTAATGAAAAGCAGGACATCCAAGATCAAATCAGAAACCAGAATGGCTTCTGTAAATCCGGGACTGTCCCTGAAAAACAGGGACACTTGGAGGGTCTGCAAATAGGATTCTGGGGCTGAGCCTGAGCTAATATTAAGCCTGGAGTTTTCCCAGAAGCATTGGTCTAGCTCCAAAAAAACATGGCAAGATGGGAAATAGCCACTGGGATGATTGAGTAGAAGAAAAAGAGTTTGGATTCGATATCCCGCTTTATCACTACCCGAAGGAGTCTCAAAGCGGCTAACATTCTCCTTTCCCTTCCTCCCCCACAACAAACACTCTGGAAGGTGAGTGAGGCTGAGAGACTTCAAAGAAGTGTGACTAGCTCAAGATCACCCAGCATCTGCATGTGGAGGAGCGGAGACACGAACCTGGTTCACCAGATTATGAGTCTACCACTCTTAACCACTATACCACACTGGCCCCACACTGAGGAAGAGCTTCTTCAAGAATTCATGACATTGTGCAGTAGGTAGGTAGTACAGCTATTCTCATTCTTTTGCTGGGGCAGGAGGTTGTTCAAGCCCATGTACAAGCAATAGAACATTATTGGATTGATGTTAACTGTTCTCGCGCAGCACCGCTATAGTTCTTCTGCAAGTGGAAAACACCTTTTGCAAGGGGAAAGGCACCTTTGGTTCCAGCCTTTTAAATGGGAGCTTGCCACAAGGCAGATCCATCACCGTTTTGCAAAATGTTATGCGGCACCTTGAAAGCCTAAGGACCAAGATTCAGAACGATGCACTTCCAAGCTTTATTGCACCAGTAAAACTAGTTTAGCTCAGTTCTTCAAATACCTAATGAGCAATGCAGCCTACTCAAAAATAAGACCCCTTTAGTTCATTTTGGGGGTAAGAGGGCTGTGCACATTTAGTTGAGATTAAATCCCACTGAACTCAATGGGACTTGCTTCTGCGTGGATATGCATGGGGATTGTAATGTGAGCTGACTAACTGTGGACTAGGTTGTTAGTACAGATTGCAGGGATGGCAAATGTTCCCATTTCATACACACTATTTGGCAGGCATATTGAGATAGCGCTATACTTGTGGAAGTAAACTTATTGCTGCTTACTAGGTTCCTGGTTTGGTTTAGTTATGTTTTTCTTTCAGTGGATATGCCCCATTGTTCCCCATAAGTCCTCTAAACTTGTAAACGACTAGAGAGCTTCGTTCTCAATCCTCCTTTAGAAAGTCTTTAATTTCTCTGGCAGGACTAGGTAAAAACTAAAATAATTCTTTCCTCTCTGGGTCCAGTGGCTGCTTATCACTCCCCACAGTGTTACTGTTTGTGACTGTATCAATATATAAAGACTATTTCATACCTCAAAGGGATGAGGCTGTGTGTGCCGGCGTTTGGGAATTTGGATAAATGTTCTGAGCATGACTGAAATGTTATATTATAATTATATTTGGAGTGTGACAGCTTAAAGAGAACCAGAACCACTACAGTGTAATCTGGTAAATGAAAGGTAAAAGTCTCATACGGCGTCTCAGTGGGTTTCCAAAAGCTTTATTCTATGATTTGCATAATTTTATGGTGCCAAGAATAAGGAGCATGGAAAGTTGTCAGATTGCAAGAAAGTGGGCTATGGCTCATTCCACTCTTCCTGTCTTGTAAGGAAACATAAAGAGGTATATTTTAATGAAAGGATTTCAGAGGAAAAAGGATCATTGCGAATTTCTATATGACCTTGACTACCATCTCTGTTCCTTTAGCGCATAGTAAGGGACTATTATGATTCTACTCATACCAACATGAACAGGTAGATCAGGAGCTAGGGGTGTAGGAGAAATTCATTCACATTGTATTTTACTGGGAACCCACCTGATTCACACTTGTGGAAACCAAAGCACAGCTAATCATTTTGCACGTCTCTGAATTTTGTGATGCAGTTCTCCAACCAAAAAATGCACTAAAAAGTATGTTTTCAGAGGAACTATGCACAACAATGCATATATTGGGTAAAATAACATAGATATCCATTTGGTTCAGGAAAATGACTTGCAAAAAATGTGGGTGCTGTCACATCTCTGGAGGATCTGAGAAAATAAGTTGATAAATTACAGACATAAATCAGCTACCCAAGATAATATGTGCATAAAGAATTTTTTCAGATATAGTTAATTTCCTAGAAATTATCTCTGAGGCCCTCTCATTTAACAGAAAGTATAGGTTGTATCCATTACTGGCCAAACATAGTCAGAATAAACTCATTACTAGACTTGACTAACTTAGTTCCATGAGTTTTAATGGGTCTGAGTAGAATTTAGTTTGCTACAACCTTATGGAAACTTGTGTTCACTGAGTAATTCATTTCTCTTTCAGCTGTGTCATAGACAGAGTTTGCCCATTGTCCAAAACATTGCATTATCCTAAAGATAAACTTGCATATTTCCTTTTTCACCCAGGCTTGAAATCCATATGCATTAATCTCCCAATAAAGCTGGTATGAAGTATAAAGAAATCAAGGGAAGAGACAACTGGAACTAATGGCCTGGCTCAGTTGACTGTACCAGGCTTCATAAACCATGGTTTATCATGGCAGGAAGAAGCATCCAAGACTGAGCACTCTTTCCTTGCCCCTCCACTCTTCCCATTCTATGCTGCCTTTGTGATACTGGTTTGTTTTCTTCCAGACAGAGTTCTGAACTGGACACAACAGGAAATTGTGTCTTAATACAACCCAGGATCTTCATGCCAGACCACAACAGGATGGTGGAAAGGAGAAATGCTCAGCCTTGATGCATATTCTTCTCAGCTTGATAAACCATGTTTTATGAAGCCACAAATGGACACCATCTGTTTTCATTCATCCCATACTTCCAAGATAAATGGTATGGGGGATAATGAGTGGTGAACACCAGTATTTCCTGTTTTCACCCGGTATTTGTTTTCTAGAGCTCTAATTAAGCAAACAAGGTGGCTTTTCTGAGCAGCAAGGTGGCTTTTCAGGACCCACACCTTGAGGATCCTCTGAAAAAATCACTGGTTGTAGGTCTGCCAAACTGCAATTCCCCCTTAAGCTTGGACATAAGCAAAGCAAAGTTTCTTTTCTTTGCCACTCTGTCTGACCTTAAATATTACTTAGACGAAACAGAGCTTATTGCCTTAATACCTGGGTCTTAAAAGGAAACCAGAAGTATGCATCAAAAGAAGACAATTGAGTTTTTGAGAGAAAGTACATTTAGAAATAGTATCTAAATGCATATCTATATGAATACATATTTAAAATGCAATATTCATGCACAACACATGCTAAAAGTAAAGCAAAGCAAACCTCTATGAACAACTTCTGAAATTTGTAGGAAATAATTTTTATCCATTTTGATGACTAATGGGGGTGGGGCGGAGGTAAACTCTGAGACTAAACCAAATCAATACTTTGAATATCCTAAGCCAACAGTATCTGTTTACTTCTGGAAAGAGCCTGGCTTTCTCCAGTAGTTCTTGTTATTCTCTGAACAACTTACAATTGTTAAATAGTTGTTTTGAATTGTGTTTTGTAACCTTTCATTTATTGTAAGCATGGTTCCTGCCATCTATCATTGTCTAATAAGGACCGTCTCCAAGGGATTGCTGGCATAAAAATGGCTATTTGCAGCTCAGAGCTACTGTCCCTGTTCCAGGTTTTATTTTGTTTAGTATATAAGTGTAGGTACACTTTGTCCAAGAAGGTTTTTTAAAAAGTGATTAAGGATTCTTTTCTTCATGACTATCAGGTAAAGTGGTTCATTCCATTTCTTCCACTGGCAGCGCAAAGTGTTATTGGAAGCAAAACAAGAGAAGAATCACATACAAAATGTTGCTGTGTTGCAGGAAGGATTTCCCACATCCCTTTAGCTATTTCAGTGCTGCAGTTTGCTCGTTTAAAATGAGCATATCAATTGCTTGTATTTGCACCTACGCACCTCAGCGCCACTGAAGTCCATGTATAGCTGAGTAATATGTTAAGTATTGTGCATTATTTCAGGGCTCATTTCTAAACAGAGGTCCCTGTGCTATGGCTGACAAATATTAATTTATGTATCTGAAGACTTTCTCCACCAATGAGCTTCCACAAGCTGGGGCTTTGTATCTTCCGCAGGAAAAAGCCATACATCAAAATTCTGAGCCAACTCAAATTTTGCACCAAGAAGATTAGACCTCTGCGATAAGTATAAATGGCACCATTTTCTTATTCTGCATAATTCATTCGGTTTCTGCAAGTCACTAGGAGGAGCCAGGCAGAGCACGGAGGCCATTCTTTCTGCCTTCTCCCTCTACTTCCACAAAGTCTGAGATCTTGCCAAGTTCTCATGCTTTTTCTACAGGGCTGGAGACTTGCACTGGAAAAAAGTGGTAAAAAAGTTCAGGTGGACAGTCCCCCTAAAGAAAAAAAGCAGACATTTGCCACTGAAAGATGAACACCATGTTTCAGGTTGGGCCCTGAACACTCAAGTATAGATACAGCTCAAAATAGGCTTGCTTCCAACCCATGTCTGCCAATTGTTCCAACCTTTGGGTGGGAGATAGAGCCCACTCAGCTTTGTGAGGGTGACAGGCAGGAATAAGGAATCTGTATTCTTTCAGAAGTTGTTGGAATACAACAGCCAACAGGACCAATGGAGGAAGATGCCTAAGAATTACCAATGGAGAAATAATTCCCATACCACTCATGGCTGCATACTAGGGCTGGCCCAATACATTATTGTTACCTGAGACAAACAACAAGATGGTGTGTCCACTGCCAAGTCCATAATAATAATAATAATAATAATAATAATAATAATAATAATAATAATAATAATTTATTATTTATACCCCACCTATCTGTATCAAAGCTGATTAGACTGGAAGTTGAATCTTACTTCAGCAATGTCAATAGGATCCTTTTAGTGTACTCATGGACAGCAGACGAAGTTAAGCAGTACATGACAGGACTGTAGCAGAGATAGTTCTGGACTTCAGTAGAGAGAAATGGACAAGGCGCATTAAGAGGAATAACCAGAGGGCTGCCACCACTGTCCCTCAACCTCTGCCACCTGAGGCAATTGCCTCACTCTGCCTAATGGTAGGGCAGCCCCTAAAGCCTAGTTGAACCTACAACAACCCATCATGTTCCACTTATTATACGTCTAAAGGTGTACTATGGGGATGACCAAATTGAAACTTGGGAACCGACATCAGTTCAACTGCAGCTCTTCGTCTATCAAAGGTTTGATAGATGTCCCTCTGGACTCAGGTGCCACTGAAAGCAAAGGGAAGAATCTGGCATGAAGGAGAGAGAGAGAGAGAAAAGTAATTGGAGGCAAGGCCATGATGTAGGTCAGGAGCATAGTGGGGAACAAAGCAGAATGGCAGTGGCATAAAGAGACGTGAGGATTCCTTAGAAGTTGTGAACAAGCATGGAGAGAAGAGACAGACAGGCCCAAGCTTGGAGCAGAAGGAAAAGGGGAAGCTATCAAGACCTGGAAAAGGAAGAGAGGATAATCAGTGCTGCCTCCTTTAGCCAGCTTGCAGGACTTAGTCCTAGGCAGCAGCACCTTCCCCTCTTTTCTCCTCTGCACCTGCTCTGAAGGCTTCTTCTAGCTGAATCTTTTCTGTTTTCATAGGGCATCGGGGCACTTTTCACAGGGCACTTTGCCCAGAACTCTCCTTCCACTCTACAGGCCTCACCTATGAAGTGTGTGTGTGTGTGTGTGTGTGTGAGAGAATTAGCCGTCTCCAGCTGAGCCCCTGATAACGGTTGTTTGTAACAATCAAAAAGGAACTTATGAGGCATATTTGTGCAAGTGCAAAGTTGTACCTCTCACCACCCACCCTGCAGCTCACCTTTGTAATCTGGAGTTTGCTGTGGATTTCCATCCCACATCCAATTCTACGTTTCTGAGCACAATTCAAAGTGTTGGTGCTGACCTTTAAAGCCCTAAACAGCCTCAGTCCTGTATACCTGAAGGAGAGTCTCCACCCCCACATTTCAGCCCGGACACTGAGATCCAGCGCCGAGGGCCTTCTGGCAGTTCCCTCACTGCGAGAAGCAAAGCTACAGGGAACCAGGCAGAGGGCCTTCTCGGTAGTGGCGCCCACCCTGTGGAACGCCCTCCCATCAGAGGTCAAAGGGTTCAACAACTACATGACATTTAGAAAATACCTGAAGGCAGCCCTGTTTAGGGAAGTTTTTAATCTGTGACATGTTGATGTATTTTAATGCTTGCTGGAAGCCGCCCAGAGTGGCTGCGGAGACCCAGCCAGATGGGCGGGGTACAAATAATAAATTATTGTTATTGTTGTTGTTGTTGTTGTTGTTGTTGTTGTTGTTGTTATTATTTTCTGTTCACGAAATGGTCTTGCAGAAGGATAGCCGCACCAAGTCAGAAGACATGCAAGGATGGAGAAGAAAATCAAACTTTTATTTTTATTTATTCTAGAAACTGATTAATAATAATAATAATAATAATAATAATAATAATAATGGCAAAATACATCTAAGTAGAGTACAGAAAACAATATAAAACAATTCCCATAATACACAGATAAAAGTCAGCAAAAATGAAAAGCCAGTACTAAATTATCTACAGTATATTAATCTATATGGATAGGCATGTTTAGCAAGTGTCTACAACGGTATAGCAAGGGTGCCTGCCTTAATGTTAATAGGAAGGGAGTCCCAACGCATAGGTGTTGGCACACTGAAAGATTGACTTCTAACAGATGCGGAACAAACATTACATGGCACTTGTAAAAGTGCAAACTCCACAGATCGAAGCGGTCAAGTAGGCAATCCTTCAAGTAAACTGGTCCCAAGCTGTTATGTCAAAGTGGGAGGAAGATATTGCGCTCGCTGTTAAAGGAGGCAGCCTCCTGTGTTTTGTCTGCAATGCGTTGCTTGCTCAGTACGGAGCAAGCAACTTGAAATGCCACTTTGAAACAAATCACAGAAACCGTTTGTCTGAATGAATACCCTCCTAGAGCAGGAAAAATAAACTAAATAGCTTTAAATTGTATCTAAGTAGTCTACAGATATTACATTCTACCTTCACTGGAGAAGCTGACACAACAACTGAAGCCATTGTGTTACTGTTATGTTGCAACATAATATTCACAGGTTATGCTATTAATGTAAAAATAATATTTTATATGTGTGTAAAGGACTTGCATGACTAGTGGCTCTCATATTTTTGAAGGCTATGGTCTGGGGCTCAGAGAGTCTGAGGCTTTTACCGTCCCAATATATTATGAGGTTTTTATTCATGGAGATATTCTTATCTATGCTTAGAGCAACTCAAATCTATACCTGACAGCATCTCTGCTTCAGCTGAACAGTTTCACAAACAGAATTTTTGTAAGTATTTGTCAAGCAAATCTGCTGGACATACCTTATGACTTAAAACAAAAAAACCCAAATGTAATGAATGATCTTTTTTATATTTAAAAAAAAAATGGAATGAGACACTTTCATCCTGTCAATATTTTATTGTGATGCTTTATGAAGCAAATCAAAATAAATCTTGAGACTGATCATAAACCTGAAAGTATAAAAAATTGTGTCATTTATTTGTTTGTTTGTTTATTAAAAGGCAAGAGATTTGATCCCAGATCTTCCATGCCATGTCTGTTTTTGCTTTTACATCCAACAAAATCATGTGAAAATTTCACTTGACTTCACGTTGGTCTGTTTATGTTTTCAGGGAACACAGCCAAGCAAACAACAGCAAGAACATTCTAGCGATACACTGTAGGTGGATTATAATAAACCAGCAGCCGTATGCAAAATTTTGGCTGAGTCCATTTAATAAACAGTAAATTAATATGTATGCACCTTTCCTTCCAAGGAACAGAAAATGCAACAGGCAAGCTTGTAAACAGGCACATTAATAAATATTCAGTGCAGCTAGTGAAATGCGTTTTCTAATATTCAAGGAAAGGAAAGAGCTTGGGGATGAATTATAGGCCACTCTCAATAGTTCTTTCACTTTGTAACCTCTCTTCTGAAATGTCAAAAAAGGCCACTATGTAAAGTAGTGGCTGCGTTTTAATAATGTGGGTAGCTGATTAAGCTCAATTAACTATTTTAATGTGCTAGCCTTCAGACAGCAAGAATATGTTGTTGTTGTTGCTGCTGCTGCTGCTGCTGCTGCTGCTGCTATCAGGGGCGTCTTACCCATAGATGTTAGTAGCGCTGGGTGCCAAGACGCCAGATTTTGGAGGGCGCCACAGGCTGAGTGTCCGGAAAGGAGAGTCAGGACACACTCCCTTTCCTGCTCTGGGGCAGCCCGTTCCTCTCATGTTAACATTTCAAAACTTGACGTCCTTCCTCCTCTTTCTGCGGTTCCTTAAATTTATTTTTAATATTTTCTGCATATCCGAATTAACTTAATTTGCTCATTTATTCATCTGCTTTAAATATATGCATACACACACACACACATATACGTCTGTGTGTGTGTGTGTGTGTGTGTGTGTGTGTGTGTGTGTGTGTTAGAAACAGTGGGATGAAGGGATATGGCACTCATCTCCTGCACTTTGCCATGCTGAATTGAGATACATGCACAATACAATAGCACCTAATTCAGTACAATGCTATTGTACAGTGACATGGTAAAATTTTACTCCTGCTCAAGCACTATTATTAAGTAAATCTTGCAGATTTAGATTCTGAGTACAAGATATTTTCAAGCATTTCCTATTGTAAGGGGAGCATCCTTCTTCACAGTTTACAGTGAGGCGTGAACACACACTTTGCTTATGTTTTCAAGATTTCTTTGCAATGGTGTCACTTGTGTTTGCCATTGTAAAATGGATTTATAGATAATAGCTTATTTCACAGTCATTCACAAGACTAACACTGACAGTGGAAACTACCAGCATGGCTCCTGGGAGCCTTTCCATTTGACAAAACAGCTGAATCAAGCCCGCATCACAAAGATAGTCGGGGTAATATGGTTGAACACTAAGTTCTGCCATGCAGGTATTAATCTTCCTAATGGACTTTACCATGAAGGATCCTACACACCCAGACACCCAGACACACACACACACACACGATGCATAGTTTCTCACTTTCCCCTGAGAAGCAGATTAGTGTCCTGCTTTTCTTCGAATTTAAAGGAAAATTGGGTCCCTAATGGCATAACATGTGATGCGAAGTGGAATTCTCATCCAAACACTTGGTTGAAATCCATAGCTTTTCCACACTTGAGTTGCATTCCTGTGTAACTCTTGGCCGCTAAACACAAGCAAATGACTTTTGTTTAATCGACAGGATGATAGACTCAAATGCACAACCACATGGGTGAATTTTAGTGTGAAGCATCTAGCTACATGGTGACACAAGACTGTGATTGTCGACTGAGTATCTAGCTGATTCACAATGCATTTATCCACATGGTTGCATACCTGAGAACATGCTTTTGTGAAGAAGGAGGAGGAGGAGGAGGAGGAGGAGAAAGGGGTGTGTGTATGTGTGTGTGTGTGTGTGTGTGTAAGCCCATTGTCTCTGTGGCAATCCAGTTTAACCACATTTCATATCCTCTGTACATTTTACCTCAATTCATTTGACTGAGTGAAGCTGAAGAAACATAACACAAAGAAGATAATCACCTTTTATTGGAGCAGATAGACCTCCAAGTTGTAATGCCGACTTTCAAGAATATACTTCATAGGCAAAGCAGTGAATGAGAGACAGGCATTGTGTTTGGGAACTGAAGAAACCAAAGAGATTCAAGGCTGCAGAATTCCTGACCCACCCAACCCAAACAGAACCCTCTATATTGGGAAATGTCAAGTGCTTGAAACCTCCTTTTTTATTATTTATTACTCATATTTGTATCCTTGTATCCTTGCCAAAGCTCAGTGTACAGGAGGGTTAATGAGCCTCATACAGACCACCAGGAAGCAATCGCAAAGAAAAAAGTTTCTTTCCTTGCAACTTCTTCAAAAGCCTCTATTACTAGACACCAGTCACTACCTCATTTTCTTCTGAAATGTTTCTGCCAGCTGAAGCAAAGACTCTCGCTTATCCTTTGAGAAATCAACTTTGACTCTGTGGAGCTAACTGGAAAAAGTCATGCTGGCAGATATTGTTTCCACTTTATCTATATCCATTTTGAAGCAGAGGTGACACAGTAACTCAGGGGTTGCCAACCTTTTCCAGCCTTTGTGCAAACCAGACAAACTATTGGGAACAGCACAGACCATAGCCGAGCACACACCAAAGCCATTTCTATTGGCTGTTCTATTCTGTCCAGCCTGATTTCAGTGGGGGGAGAAACAAGGAGAAGGAGTCAAGGAAGACCACTCGCAGGCGCCACTCGCATGACACCCCCTGATTAGCATGATACTAGAGCTTGGAGTCGGGTTGGGGGGGAATTCAATTCACTTTATATTTAAAGGTGAAGGTACAAAATTCACACTTTTTCTAAACATTACTCAAAATAAATCACAGCTACCCTTTGGAATTTGCGCATATTTGAATTCTGCACTGCAGTTCTCCAGCCAAATAATGCATGCAAGCATTCATATGTATGTTGGGCAAAATGTGCATTAAAATGCATATATTAGTGGAAACAACATACAAAAATGCATTACATTCGGGACAGTGGCTTTGGGAGGAAATCCAACAAAGTTGCATACAAAAATGTGTAAATTAGAGGAACTCCAAACTAAAATGCTGATGGGTTTTCGTTAGGACATGAAAGATTTGAAACTGGGAGAAACCAAAATTGACAGACTCACCCATCCTGAACTTAGAGTGCTCTCTGGATGTATGATACTATTTGTAATATTACCTTCTTCCCCTTTCCTAATTCTTGTTATCACTGTCTGTAATATGTTGTTCACAGGTTCCATTTCTTTGTTTGAGTTTCATCAATGAAATTGAAGATGGTATTTTGGTGTTCAATGAGTGGAGATGAAGACTGGGAAGCCGAGGTGGGCTTCAGAAGCACTTCTCATTTTTCTGCTGTTGCCACAAAGATTTGTTTTGGGAACTGATGATGCCTGGTGACCTGAATTGGTTGCCAGCAGTGCCTTGTTTGAATGGTTCCTTGGACCAATGTAAAGTCCGTGCAGATTTCATTAAATGCTCGATCTCTTTGAGATCAATAGCAAAGGTTGCTTTGTATTCACAAAGCTGTTTGATGAATTTAGAAACATCTGCTGTGTTTCCAAACTCTGAGTTGGGTCCCAGTGGGCAGTGAGCTCCAGGACAAATTTTCTTTTTGAAAAGATAAGACTTTTGTTCCTGCTGTTACTTCTTAAGCCAAAACCTGGCTGCCCTTGAGTTGTTGGGTTTCCCCACTCCCACCAGTGCACCTATGAATGCTAATATTACATGAGGAGGAAAAATAAATCTGAACAGCCAAGCCATTCATAAACAGGGGAGTTAGGCAATACCGAGACTGCGGGATGTAATGTTCGTTACACCAGTGAGTATAAAATAGAGGACCAAGAAACTTATATGTGGCATTTAAATTATTTGTATCATCCTGATAAAGCATCCTGGATTATTGTTTCTAGAAGGTTAGGTCAACCTTGTCTTAGCTTCCAAGTTTAAAATTACAAAGGATGGTACTCTGCTGACCTCTCTCACTTGAGTAAGGAAGGATAATACCTAATATATCCTCTCCTGGCACCTACATTCATTCCTACAACTTTAAGTTGGATTGGCTTTACAAATGTAGCTAAAAGTGGTGAATCTTAACTTTGCCTGGAATTTTGACCATGAACGGCAAACAGAATTCCTTTGAAAAGCAAGGTATATATTTTGGAAGTTAATCACCCTCTTATGAGACTGTGAAAAGTTTGACTTAGTCAAAACCACTATAAAATTATCTCTTTAGGCTATAGGCATGAAAGATCTTTATCTGCAGAAACCATTTGATATTTGATATTCACACTGCTGTGAATATTCACAGAGATATTGCTGCTTCACCTTCCATTAATCTGAAATAGTCACATTTTGGGGGGGGAGTTTATATAGTATTTAACACTTTTAAAGATTGCACAGATTTATTTTTAAAAGGGTCATTAGTTATGCTGGAGGGGTTACAGCAACTTTTCAGCATGTGATTGAAATGGGGGGAGAGAGAAGGTGGGGAATAGGAGTTTAAAAAAATAACCTAAAATTGAACTTGCACTACCAGATGACCCTTTGAGTATACTGTTGGTTTCTTAAAATATTTTTTTTTCCAAAGTCTGTTTAGTGTCTGTACTGGAATGCCCCCGGTAGCAGCTAGGATACCAGTGGCAAATATTTGAAAGAACTTACAGTTCTGAAGAAATAGTTTGATGCTGGTTGAGTAAAGTCTGAGAACTTGAACAAAGATATTGTGGCTGTGTACAAACCATGAAGCACATTTAAAGCTTCCTCCAAAGAACCCTGGGAAATATATTTTGTTAAGGTTGCTGGGAATTGCAGCTCTGTGAGGGGCAAACTACAATTCCACCAATTCTTTGGGGGAAGTCATAAACTGAAGAGAGAAGGATGAAACTTTGAACAAGCAAACAAAAACCAGGAGAGAGAGAGAGAAAACAAAAGGGTAACTGATAAAAAGAAACGCGCGCACACCCTGATATGCAGGGTCACATTCTAAGGGAAATTTGTGAGATGAGAGGGGGAAACAAAAGGAACAAAAATAAAATAATTAAAGCATTGTTACTTTTTCTGGCTGTTTGTTTTCCTCCTCACCCCTGGTCTGAATATGGTGCTGGCCCTACCAGTGTGGTGGAGCTGTATCTCCCCAGCCCCTGGCCGAATTGTAATTTATGATCGCTCAATATATAATATTTTTTGTATTTTTTAATCACATTATCTTAGTTGAATTTTGGTGTTTTTAATCTGGAAGATTCCTTGGGTGCCAAAGGGCAGAATAGATGTCTTCTTTTGTGAGTGTGCTTTGCAAAAGCTGCAATAAAATAGTATAATAGCATTAGAAACAGCAGCATAGGCACAGGAGCAAAACACATTAAAACAGCGAGCAGTATACAGCCAGGTGACTACACATTCTTAGGAAATGCTTGTGGGGGTGGGGGGAGAATGCACATTAGAAGAATGTATTTTTCCAACCACTAAAAGGCAGAATAAACACCCAGTCCCTCACACGAAACCTGCTTTCTGATGTCTGGCAAATCCGCTGACCTAACTGCAAGGTGTGGCAATGCTGTGGGCTGGAGCTGCCTCCCTCAGCATTCCCTATTGGGAACTTGCTAGCTGATATAGTCCGAGCTGGCTTGGGTGGGGGCAATTAAAACACCATTCAAAATCATACAGTCCTTAGCACAACACATTGCGCATCAAGACCCCGGCACACCCCCAAGAATAATAAAAGCACACTGACATAGAATTTTAGTTTAAAGGTTAATGGGCAAAATTTAGGCCACAACTTTATTGATTGCAGAAATGAGAGTGGTATTGGCTTAGACATTGGCAATAACTATACAGTGGTACCTCGGGTTACAAACACCTCAGGTTACAAACACTTCGGGTTACAGACTCCGCTAACCCGGAAGTAGCACCTCGGGTTAAGAAGTTTACCTCAGGATGAGAACAGAAATTGTGCTGTGGCGACAGCGGGAGGCCCCATTAGTGGTACCTCAGGTTAAGAACAGTTTCAGGTTAAGAACGGACCTCCAGAACAAATTAAGTTCGTAACCAGAGGTACCACTGTATCTGACTCCTGCCCGCCTTGCAGGAAGTCTGGAAGGGTAAACGACCACAAGAGGGAGCTCCAACTGAAGCTCACCCTGGGGTTCCCACTGGGTCCTGGCATGGCCCTAGCTCCTCAAGTGGACTTCGGACAAAATCCAGGCCCGCAGAATCCTTTACAGTGGTACTTATGGTTAAGAACTTAGCACGATTTCTGTTCTCATCCTGAAGTAAAGTTCTTAACCCAAGGTACTATTTCCGGGTTAGCGGAGTCTGTAACCTGAAGCGTTTGTAACCTGAAGCATTTGTAACCCAAGGTACCACTGTACTGGAATACCCTTGTACCTGGAGGGGCTGCACCTCCCCTCCCCCACATCACAATAAGCCAATGCCTAACTGCCCAACCTTACAAAGTTGTGACGATTGCTAGGAGGTAGGCGAGAACCAAATGGCCAGTGCCAATTCTGCCAAATGGAAAAATCCCTACCCGGCCCCTGTCCCAAAAACAGGCAACCAACTGAAGTCCAGAGCAAGGCCAAAGCAGACACCTAAAAAGGGGGGGCGGGGCGGGCGTTCAGCAGAGCGGAGCCAGGTAAATCCTCCGGCAATGCGCCGCTGCTTTTATATGCCCCACAATCGCGCCCTCTTCCTGATTGGCCAATAGGCCGTGGTGCGATCATGGGGCCACCAAGTGCACTGTGCTCAACCCCCACCCCCTCAAGGGTTAGTGGGGGGGTGCCTTGGGCCCATGCACAAAGTGGACCCTCGAATAGGAGGATCCGATTTACAATAGCCACAACAGGCAGAAAACCATTCATGTGGTCCATGGGGTGGGGACAATGCTTGGGAACCACTGGGGATTTTTTCAGTGGTGTATTTTCTTTATCATCATTGTGGGACACCTCCAGCTTTCCACTTTGACCCCCCCCCCTATCAGCGCCAGCAAGCCAGTGGTAAGAGATTACAGAAGTTGTAGTTTAGCAATATCTGGTGGGCCAATGGTTCCTCAAACCTGCTTTAGCAGAAATAACTTCCCTTCATGCAAGTTGAGGCATCCAGTTTTCACTATCCCCCCAACTTAAAACGCTACCACCACACACAAAAAAGCTTATCTTAAAGGCTAGGTGATCCTCCAGAACAAAATGGGATATGATGCAACTACAATAGGTGAAGGAGAGGAGATTAACAAAAAACCATGTGTCCCAACCTCTGTAAGCGGAAGTGCTTCCAACTAAGGCAAAGCCACTGTTGAATACAACCTAATATAAATGCTAAAAGCTACATTTTCCTTTTTTTAAAGAGAGGGAGGGAGGGAGGGAGAGAGAGAGAGAGAAATGTAAATTTCAGTCTAATCCCCTGTATGCATTCCTATGCACACCTATTTGGGAGGAAGCTCTATGGAATCCAGTAGAACTTACAAGCAAGCATGCATGGAATCACACATTGATTGCCATCCAGCCAGGTCAAGTATCACACATTCTTTCTCCACAACAGCAGGTGACTTATTCTCCCATAGGATGTCCATTTGAAATTATCCAAACTGAATTCAATGAATGATTTCTCTAACAGGAGCATTCTAATGCACTCTGCCCTCATTTTAAGTTTCCCATTACAATATATATTCTTGATTAAAACAAAGTGAGGGCCCTTGTTCCCTTGCTGCGATAAACCTTCAGATAATCACCCTTTGTTTAACAACATGAAAGAGCTTAGTATATTTTCTAAGAGCTTAATTCCTTAGCGTGCACCATATTTATCATCAAAGTATACGAACACTCTGATCCTACCGTTATATGTACTTGAAAAGGGAACTATGAAGATCATTTGCAAACCTGTGAAGTGGTAGTGATCGCACTAAATGAATCTTCCTTTCCTGCCTTCATTGGGTCAGCCTGGCCATACCAGGAGTCATGAGCCCTTCCAGGTTGCCCCTTAAGGCCCTCCAGAAGTTCCTGGACTAAAGCTTCCATCATCTGCTCTTGAGCATAGGCCATGCTGGCTGAGACTGATGGGAACTGGAGTCCAGCAACAAGTGAAAGAACACAGGTCTCTCATTTCCCAAATCTCTAAGGATTGTGGTTTCATTTATAACCCCTCCATAGTGAGTTGGCAGGTAAACAATCAAGATAAGATAAGATAAGATAAGATAAGATAAGATAAGATAAGATAAGATAATTTATTGTCATTGCACAAGTACAAGCACAACGCTATACAAGTGCAACGAAATTGCACGCCCCCCATAAAAACAAAAGAAAGAAAAAACAAAACAAAAAGCAGCACAAAACACACAAACACCAAAGAAAGCCACACATACACACACATACACCCATCACAGCTCTCCAAGGTCATATTATCTGGTTACAGCGTTTAAGATGGTTATAGCTCTTGGGTAGAAACTGTTCTTCAATCTATTTGTTCTTGATCTAATTGTTCTATATCTTCTACCCGAAGGCAGTGGTGCAAAGAGGCTATGTCCTGGATGAGATGGATCCTTTAAAATATTGTTAACTTTTTTAAGGCAACGGGAACTGTATAGTTCTTCCAGAGATGGGAGAGGATGACCAATAATATTTTGGGCTGTGGTTATGACTTTTTGAAGTATCTTCTTCTCCCTGGCTGTGCAGCTGGAGAACCAAGCACAAATACAGTATATAAGAATGCTCTCTATGGAGCCTTGGTAGAAGGACACCAGCAGTCTCTCACACAGATTGTTCTTCTTTAAAAGTCTGAGGAAATAAATTCTCTGCTGGGCCTTCTTTACCAGAGCAGTAGTATTTGCGCTCCAATTCATACCCTGTCATAGACCTTGCTATGATTCTAGGCTGGCAGTGGTAACACTTTTTTTTGTAATTGGTCATGGTTTTTTTGTACATTTTAATTTTCCATGTAGATATCACAGTCTGAACTTTTTCATTTCATTGCCCTCTGCCCCCACTGTTACGTGCCAACTTAGGAACACCCTTCAACCATTTGATGAAGTAGATTCCTGTTTCTGAAAGCCCGTGCCTTAATAACTATTAGTCTTTACGATGCTTTTCAGAGGATTTTTTCCAGATTACATGTGAATCCAGACAAGATGGAGGTTATGCTTGCCGGGTATGCTGAGTGTTTACAGGGGACAATATGATTGTGAAAGGTGGGGTAGTTATCTCTATGACCAGATGAGGAGTCTACTGGTGCTTCTGCACCTACTGTCTTGCCAGATTGGTGCATGCTCTAGTTATCTCTCGCTTGGAGTACTGCAATGCGCTCTATGTGGGGCTACCTTTGAAGGTGACCCGGAAACTACAACTAATTCAGAATGCGGCAGCTAGACTGGTGACTGGGAGCGGCCGCCGAGACCACATAACACTGGTCTTGAAAGACCTACACTGGCTCCCAGTACATTTCCGAGCACAATTCAAAGTGTTGGTGCTGACCTTTAAAGCCCTAAATGGCTTCGTTCCAGTATACCTGAAGGAGCGTCTCCACCCCCATCATTCTGCCCGGACACTGAGGTCCAGTGCCAAGGGCCTTCTGGTGGTTCCCTCACTACGAGAAGCCAAGTTACAGGGAACCAGGCAGAGGGCCTTCCCTTCAGATGTCAAAGAGAACAACAACTACCAGACCTTTAGAAGACATCTGAAGGCAGCCCTGTTTAGGGAGGCTTTTAATGTTTAATAGATTATTGTATTTTAATGTTCTGTTGGAAGCCGCCCAGAGTGGTTGGGGAAACCCAGCCAGATGGGCGGGGTTTAAATAAATTATTATTATTATTATTACTACTACTACTACTACTACTACTACTACTACTACTGTAGAGCTGCTTTTTAAGAAGGTTGTAGGTGTGGCTACAGACGACTTGAAGAAGTCACATTGGTTGTCAAGACTCTACACCTTCTGGGAGAGTGTTGACTTCCCACATCAATCCATCACTTTGTGACTTGCAGACTTGGCTATAGGGGGTTGCCCTTAACAATGAATAGGGAGCTTCAACTGGTGCAAAATACCTAAAACTTGCCCTTTGACAGGTGATGAATACAACCTGACACTGCCTGCAGTAATGGGTGGCAGGATGGGGTGATGTTGTACTGCTTGTCTGGCTTCCCAATGCCAGTCACTGAGTGAGGGAGAAGCAAGATGGCAGGGCAGTCACCTGTGGGGTCCCTGTATAGTGATGCTGGCAAGCCAAGAGAGCAATGTAACCCTGGCCCTGCCCCAGTGACTGCTATTGACTGACTGACTCTCCCACTTTCGGATCCAATTTAAGAGACCACCTCTCCTTATACCAACACATGTGCCAGTTGCAGACAGAAATTGCAGCCTTACTGTACATGACTTTGCTGCATCGGATCAAAACAATATATCTGTTAATAGGAACTTCATTGCTGTATCCCCTAGGCTCCAGAATGTCCTCCCCTTTTAGGTGAGGAGGCCCTTTATCTGTCTTTTGCAAGGAATTGCATTTTTTTTCAAATTTCAATTTGTATTCATTTGACTCCTTGGTGTACTTTGTTGTTATTTCTTAGCAGTTTACCAGCTATTTTAATTTACATCAATATGATTTTGTTTATTGCCTTAATTATTCTGGAAGCTATTATGAGCACCCAGGAAAAGGGACTTGGCAGTCATTTAAAATAAAGATATATTACTTGCACCAGGTCCACCCTGCAATAGCGCTTATCAATTCCATTATAAAAGGCTCCTGCTAAATACACATAATAGTCTGGCCATCTAGCCGACTCCAGAGTGACTGAAATGAATTTAGGATGAGGTCTGAATTGTCTGTTGTCTAGCCTTTACCATTCTCTCTTTGTGCCCATATTTGTGCAGTACTTCATCTTCAGATAGATAACTGCCAACTCATTCAGGGATAAAAGAATTGCTTTCCACTCTTTTTTTTCCACTTTGAGAATACTGACATACTGACTTTGCTTTTCATTTAAGTGACCGTACACCAAGGATAGCTAATGTGCCATCTAGCTATTGTTGGACTACAACTCCCATCATCTCCAGTAATTGGCCATACTTGAGTGATAGGACTTGTAGTCCAACAACACCCAGGAGGTGCCACATTGGCTATCCCTGCTATACGATATATGATAAAACAACATAAAAAGGAGGATAGATTTTTCCTTCCTTGGTTTTATAGGAAACAGTTGACCAATCATATTATATACCTTTATGGGTTTTTTCTTAACTCCAGTGCCAATCTCTCAACAAATTTAGACAAGCCTAATAAGGCCTAGTCAATCTGCTCTCTAGTTGACACCATGGAATTCACCTCTCCATTCTTAACTTAGAACTGCAACTGAATCCTTTCACTCTATGCAAGTCCATCTCATGTAAGATAATTACTTGATGAAGGATGCAAAATTGGAATGAGCTTCTTCTTCTCATCTTGCATGATGATCTGACCAGGCTCAGCTCAGAGACCTTTGTGATAGCCTTATCAGAGTCTCTGATTTGTGATGTTACTTCAAGTGGTGGGAAATGCAATCAAATCAGAAGGAACAAGTAGAGTAGCCCAGCCCATGAAAGCTCAGATTTGGGAAATTATTCCATCTTTCAGAAATGGATTATCTCAATATGGAGAGAAACTTGAGATGATTATAATAGGATATCTCAGTCACTGTGTAAATGACATGGTGGTGGGCTTTATGTACCTAATTTTGTCTGCCATTTCTGTGACACTGACTTGTGTGTGATCACATGATAATGATGAGCCCAATGTTATTATGAATATTAACTCAATAACCAGATGCTCTCATAGTCCTCAGTCCTGTGTTCTGTTCATACTTAAGACTGTGAACATTTTTGGGGGGGGGGATGAGGAGAAGAAGAAAAAGAAGAGTTTGGACTTGATATCCTGCCTTTCACTCCCTTTAAGATGTCTCAAAGCAGATAACAATCTCCTTTCCCTTCCTCCCCCACAACACTCTGTGAGGTGAGTGAGGCAGAGAGACTTCAAAGAAGTGTGACTAGCCCAAGGTCACCCAGCAGCTGCATGTGGAAGAGTGGGGAAGCGAACCCGGTTCACCAGATTACGAGTCCACCGCTCTTAACCACTACACCATGCTGAGGGAGCATCGCCCGTGGTGTGAACACACATCCCCCTGTTTCTCCTTGTAAACATTCATTGTGAGTTTTCCACCACCAGCATCCTTTCAGGATAATGCTGACAGGAAGGAGAGGTGACTGTGCCTAATTCCAGATAACAAAAAAAGACTTTGTTTAGTTTATTGCAATGTTGATGGTTGGTTGTTTTTGTTTTTTGTTTTTTTACTTTTGACTCTTATTTTATTTCCCCCCTCATTTCCCTATCTCACAAAAACTAAGATATGCCTGGATACCTGCAGCTACTTGCTTCTAATACTGGGTACGTTTGTAATTATTATTTGCATAAACCTAAGGCAATTATACTTGTAAATTTCATAAATATATCAAACTGTACAATTATGTGCTAAGTTATACATAATGCATTTATATTCTTCAAGAAATACCGTTCCAAAAAGAAAACAAGTATTACATACATTTTCATTGCGCCAAACAAACAAAAAAAGCAAGGGATGAGGGGTGGCTAGATTCAAAAATTTCCAGAAATTTCACATCTCTACCCAGGCTATGTCTTCCTGGTGGTGAATTGAGTTGAAAAAGTTGAGCAACTTGTGGGCCTGTTAGAAGTTTGCCTAGAGGGAAGAACTTAGCCCCTGGAAGTACCTCCATTTTCAGTGTTTCGTGTGCATGTAAAAATAAACCATGCATTCCTGTCTCCATTGATGCTAAATTTTGGCTGATACATCTTATAATATTTATTTATTTATTTATTTATTTATTTATTTTGCATGGGGTATTAAACGGGAGTCATCCTAGGCTTCTCTGTGTGAAGAGTGTTTCTCTAGGAATTGCTGAGGATGGAAAAAGTTTTGCAAACTTCGTTATTCCCACTGAAAAATCCCCAACCCTATTTCCAGCATGTATGCATTGATTGATTTTTTTCTCTCAGTAGGGTACACACTTGAATGAGCAATCTAACATGTTCATTCCAGCACCCGCTCTGGTGCAAATAGGGCTGAATTGGGGCCTCAGAGGAAAGGCAATGCAGCTTCATTTGACCTCAGTGATGTAACTATGTAGCTAAATCTGATTGGTCCTATGATGTCATCACTAGGGATGGGAGGATCTGTCATTGTTGGTTCTCTCAGTTTCTCATTTTTCCAACCTGAAATGCAGTCCCCACATTTCTGCAGTAATTTGCATTTTTTTAAAAATGCTCATGAAATTCTTCAGCATCTTTGTGCAAATTTCTCCAAGTAAGCACTTTTTTGTCCATAGGTTTGACTAATGTAAACTTTCCCCCCAGAAATTTCTTCTAATATAATGAATTTTGTATGTTCCCTTCACTGATATATTCCTTTTTATGCACATGTTCCTCAGATTTATGCTCCTCTCTGGGTCTGACCCCATCATAACTCTATGCTCTCCACTCTCCACCCACACACAGAAATTCCAATAGGATACCATGGTTGATGGTATCAAAGACCTCTGGAAGAATCCAAGGGTCACATTTCCCCTGTAACTCTCCCCAAAGGCAGAATGTCCAGGGGCAGTTTTGATCCCAAACTGTGATTGAAAACTAGGGACAATAAAGCACACAGCATATGGCCACATCTCTTCCCAAAATGTGAGGCAATGCCAGAGGCAGATTTAGAGAAGTGCCACTGGTTCCCCTGCACAGGGGACCTTCCTGTCTCCTTCCCAAATCCTTGTAAGTTCTGTGCTTTGGGAAAGAGGTGTGAGGGCTCTAACAGGGTCCTAGAATCGTCCCAATTCCTTGCCCCTTCTTACTTAGTGCTTTCCCAGCTTTCAGAAGGAGATGGGAGGGCTCTAGGACACTTCCAGAGACTCACACCTCCTTCTCACACCTGGTGCCTCCCTTAGCTAGCTTTGGGAAGGCACCACAGGAGCTGAGGAGACATCAATTTTTGGTCTTGCACAGGGCGCCATATTAGCTATGCTTTCCGCCTCAGAGAAGAAAGGCAAAACAGGTTTGAGTATTCCGATTACCAGAGCTAGTGTATTGACCTTGCACCCATCTGCACCTAATTTAACACCTAGCAAAAGGAAATTTAGAATTGCCCTGCTTTTGAAACATCGACCCAGTTGTCCACCTCCCGCCCCCCAAAAGTTGCAAGGAGTGTAAACAGCTTCTACCCTTCAGTCTCTACCACCTTTACTTGAGATGTGTATGTGTGTATGTACACAGAGAGAATACAGAGTACCAGAAAAGTAATTGTTTCCCCAGACACATAAATGGCCTTGGCCTTAGCAGTTGCATTTATAGATTAACTGTGTCTTTTAGCAGGTGAAGGTTATTCTTCCTTTCTAAAACTAGAAGTAGAGGAAGCTTTAAACAACTCTGCCCCTCAGGAAGCAGAGCCCCTTGAAGTATCCAATTACACGTGAGAAGGTCAATCAGACGTCAGGTCAGGCTGAAAATGATTTTAATGAACTAGGTGATTGAAGAACAAAACATTGTGGAAATGAGACACAAAAGCTGAGGTGGAAAGCAAGAAAGGGAGCTAAAAAGAAGTGGGGCAGTGTGGTATCTGCAAATTTTGCCCGGGGTGTGTGTGTGTGTGTGTCTACCCTGCTGCCACCCCTCTCCCTGATTATGAATTCTGTCTCTCTGGGATGAGGGCTCCTCTTTGTGGTGGTGCTTAATTTCCACCTGTGATGTGCAACAGGAGATTTAATTTACCTTTATTTTACAAGAAATCTTGGTCCATTGATCATTTACTTTCCCCCTTCCCTCCCACCTTTGTTCTCTCTTTCTAAGGCCCCCACCCCAATTTTGTTCAGGAGCCCCTGAGGGACAGTGTTTGCTTAACATGCAGTTGCTCACTCCAGCCAGAGGAGCAAGTTCTGTTTGCCTGACTTTCTACCTGTCCCGCTTCATTGAGACTCACCTCTGAAATAAACATGGTGCTTTGGCATTCAACTTGAGGTCTTGGCATGGTTGTGAATTCCTGGGTCCCGAATGCCCTTAGCCACATGCCCAGAGGTTGCATGACCAACCCATGTAAAATAACCCCCTCCTTTTGCAAGGGTAATGTGTGAAGAGCACATCTGTATGAATTCCCAGAGACACATGTAACAACTGTCAAAGGTTGGGGTCAAGAGGTGCATCCTCAGCATACAGCAGAAGCTATGCAGCCAAGATCCGCCTCTATAGGGAAGCAGTTTCACAATACTGAGATATGGTTGGGGCTGTTGATGCATGACAGAAGCAATAGGCTAACTTGGAAAGAATTTGCAATGTACCGTGAGAGGCACATTTGATTTGATCTATCTGTGCTGCATGCTTTCTGTGGTGGCTGCATATGAGCTTAGAGCACTGTATCTGGCATAGATTTCAGCAGCCCTTCTTATCACCATCTCATTGTGTAGCAGAATAAAATGTTTCATATCAACTCCAAAACTCTGTTCTTGTCGAATCCAAACTGAATTCTGCATTTGGTCTCTCCCCATCATGCCTCTTGTAGAAGCAGGGCAGGCAGAACAAATGTGAAAGGCCACTCTTTCCTGACATGAGCAAACAGATAAGAACATTTCACATTGCTCCTTCCCCAGCTTTTGTCATATATGCCAAAGCCATGGTCCCAGCTTCGAGCTCAGAGTAAGAGGAGAATGACAAACTGGACATGTCTGAAGCTGCTGTGCTGCTGTCTCGGGAAATGGACCATGTTTCTGACATTGAGGCTGATGGTTGGAAGCCCATTTCACCTGGAGTTGGCAAGCAGTAACTCACAGCACCTCCAGGGTTTGTTGAAGCAAATTGCTCACTAGGAGCTATCCATGGTCCTGAAATCCTACTGTTTGGGCTCACAGGAAATAGCTCCAGTCTATTCAGAACAGCAAGGCAAAAGCACAAGGCAGCTTGTTGACATTGTACACATCAATATGCTTGATTTGCATACCTAGCAAACAATGTGCATAACATACAATCTGAGCAACTA
Source organism: Darevskia mixta (assembly GCA_034641385.1). NCBI lineage: Eukaryota > Metazoa > Chordata > Lepidosauria > Squamata > Lacertidae > Darevskia > Darevskia mixta. Next base: position 15,207,590 of record JAWWNH010000058.1, read on the forward strand.
TTTAAACTGGGATATGGTAACCACACAAATGAGTCCTGGCCCAATCAATGTACTGGATGCCCCCCCCCACACACACACCTGATGTAGGTTTGCACAGCCTGGGGCCCATTAGAGTCAACTAGAGCAACACCAAGTGTCAGCAGCAACCTGGTCTGTTTCCAGAGCACTGAAATAGGCAGATGTGACCCAAGTTTCAGATTCTGTAGAATAGCTCATTTTGAGTCAATGCACGTTAATTTCCACCTCAGGGAACCTGATTTGTTCTGAATTGTTCAGGTGATGCTAGAATGCACACAATCCTCTCCACATGTGGCACTATGCATGAATAGGTTGAAAAGTGACATGCAGTGTGAAAGTTGTGAGAATGGGCAACCAATTTCATGAAAAAATAAAAACGGCAAAGCATATTGTGAGCTCTTTAAATACTAACATATTTATAGTGACATAAGCTTTCAAGTGGGTTAGAGTCCACTTCACTAGATGCAGGACTAACAGGGCTACCTCTTTGGAAGCTGTTATCATGAAAAATTAAGTGCATGATTAAGTGACATGAAATTAAGCAGGTGCTTGACTCTCTTATTTTAAATCAATGTGGCTAAAATGTGCTTTAGGTTCTTGCACTGTATCTCTAGAGATAATGTTGAGATGCTGGGACAGTTGTCTGGAGAAAAATAGTTTAAACAAAACAACTTCTAATATGGTTTGTGAAGTTGGCTTGTTTCAACTAACTGTAGTTAACCACAGTTTAGGGCAGGCAACCCCAAACTCAGCCCTCCACATGATTTGGGACTACAGTTCCCATCATCCCTGACCACTGGTCTTGTTAGCTAGGGATGTTGGGAGTTGTAGTCCCAAAACAGCTGGAGGGCCAAGTTTGGGGTGCCTGGTTTAGGGTTTGAACATGCAGCTAAACTGTGGTTCGGCACCAGCAGAGGAGACGGGAGAGGGAAAATACAGAAGTCTGTGGGAGGTAAGTGCATTCTAATAGTTTATCATGATGTTCAAGCAGCCAATTTCCTATCCCCTTTCGAATTCCCACGACGGGGTGAGCTCCCGTTGCTCAATCCCTGCTCCTGCCAACCTAGCAGTTCGAAAGCACGAAGTGCAAGTAGATAAATAGGTACTGCTCCGGCGGGAAGGTAAACGGTGTTTCCGTGCACTGCTCTGGTTCGCCAGAAGCGGCTTAGTCATGCTGGCCACATAACCTGGAAGCTGTACACCAGCTCCCTTGGCCAGTGAAGCGAGATGAGCACCACAACCCCAGAGTCATCCGCGACTGGACCTAATGGTCAGGGGTCCCTTTACCTTTACCTTTACCTGACAAAATGCTAATACACTTCAGAGATACTCATCATGTTCCTAATTAGAAAAAAAGAGGGCATTGTAGGCAAGCATTTGTTTCTGAGAGAGCAAAAGCAAGAGAACACTTTGCAAAAGTTGCTGTACCACTATTTTATATAAGTCAATTGAATATAAATCTACAGTGGCACTGTCAAAATACTCTTAAGTAAGACTTGCACAGTGACAGGGAAGCAAAACATTATATCAAGTAGTCATTCCCGTTGACAGTTTTTATATTTTAGTCGCTGCGCAGGTCCTTGGAGTCACACAGTTTCCCCTCATTTTGAATGAGATGTTGCCCTGAGTTTGTATGTATACCCACTTTACGTGCCTGTGGTGAATAAATAAGAATTACTTCCAGGTAATCAGGCAGTTAGCATGTATAAAATGTAAGCCAGTTTTCTTCCTTTCAGGAAAGAATTCATGACATTGGTGTGCCATATGGTATGATTACTTGTGAGGGCAGACAGCTACTAAAAATGTTGTGATATGGAAACATGGACTTACTTGAAAGGCTGTATTATCCCTAATCCTATGCTCATCTCTCTAGTGCAGAGATTTCCAAATTGTGTGTTGTGACATGTTAGTGTGCCGGCTGCAGTGTGTAGGTGTGTCACGTGAATGATCCCTGTGGTCTTCCCAGGGCTGTAAAGGGGTTAGTTTAACCTCTGGTTTGCTAGTAAAACTGAGTTACTGTGTCATGAAATGTCTAAAAAGTGTGTCACCACTTCTATGATGCACTGATACTTACTGATAGATGAGAGAATAGTATGTAAGGCAGCATGCCATGTGGAATAAAACAGCTTGTTGTACATCATCTCCAGACCCTCTTGGCTCCTGGTGAATTTCTCATTAATTCTGGGAAATTTGGAAGTTGACAAAAGTGATTTCCTGTGAAGTGGCTAAAGGCAAAGGACTGGCGCCAGTGTTTCCACCGCAACTGCTCTTTGGGCAGCCAGTTGCTGAAAATCAACCGTTTCATTATTACCAAGTAGTGTTCTAGTGAGAACTTGCTCCAGAGGCCTAGGGAACAGCAGCTGAGCTTGAAGGAAAACCATGTCATTAAAAACAACAACAACTCGGCATTATTACTCAAGAGCCATTCGTTGCAAAGCTCCTGATTATGGATATTGCTCAGCACTGACTAGTTAATTAGTTGTCGGTCATGGGGAGGAAACAGTCTCAGAAGAATCTATCAATTCTGGATTCTCATCTTTTCCAATCTTAAGTTCAGTTCTCCACTTTTCCACATCAGTTCGCATGGAAGAAGAAGAAGAAATTCTCATGAAAATGTATTAACATTTTAGTGAGAACTAATACATGCCTGATTCCAGTCATATAAGTGCATACAGACTGAAACAACAAGCACTATAATTTGGCAACCTACAGCATACCTTGATGGAACACTTAAATACTTAACTAGCTTTTAATGGTAAATTGGAAACCTGAGAAAATGCAATATATCAACAGGACCTAATGATCAGAGGGAGGAAGCAGGAAATAAAGCAAATGTCTCCCCCTAGTAGATTTATATAGCATTAAATTTTTGGGACAATTGAACAAGTAAGGAAGGAGAGGAGAGGAGGAGGAGTTGCAAAATGTACTTCATTCATTTAAGACAATCATCATTTTGCTTTAGTTATTTTGGATGAGAGTTGGAACGGCATGTAATTCAGCACAACCCACCCACCCCACTTCACCATACTTATTATTTGTACTGTGGGGAAGTATGAAGGCCCTAATCAGAATTTGAAATGCACTTGAGCTGGGCACAGAAAGAGGGCAGTCCATCTGAGAACACATGAGCAATGCTACAAAGAGTTTGCGATGCAAATTGATATAATGCAATGGAAGAAGGGAAGGTGAAGGGTTTTTTAAACAGTAGAAACGCACAGGAAAAAGAAAACATAGAGAAATATTTTACTAATAATGGGCCATTGCCTTAGCACACTGCGGGGAAGCTAATTCTCCTGCAGTAATGTACGCCAGCCCTATACAACTTATAACCCACCAAAGTACACACAGCTGACACACAGCGATGTTTGGTGGCCTAGTAGAGGCTCTGGCTTCTGCTGCCTAGCTTATAGCTGAGCTGAACAGAGGCCCCAGAACAAAGGGTGGCAGTGGCCCATTCTCATCCCCAAGATTGGCAAAAATGATCACACACGGACATAAAGTCCAGTCCTAATTGCTGAGGATAATTGTTAAGGGAGAGGGAGAGGCACAGGTACAGGACCCAAGAACACTTCAGCAATTTGTATGCTCTGCCTTAAGAGCAGAGCAAACCCCTATCAGCTTCAGCCAGCATGGCCAGCGGTCAGGAATGATGGGAGCTATATTACAACAGCATCTCAAAGGACCCTGGTTCCCCATCCCTGCTACAAAAGTGTGTGACAGAGTACATAATTAATAAAATATTATGCTTCTCTCTGGAGCTTCTAACACAGAGTAGTTCATCTGGCAGATCCAGCAAAATAAACCTAACTAAATTGATGACACCTGACTGAAGGAGACTTTGAAAACTGCTACGATGCGCATCACAAAAAAAAAAAACTGAGACAAATATGGCATGTACCAGAGGGACTTGCCCCAACTTACACATACTTAATATGAATAAAATAGGTTTCCTTTTTAGCATTGGCATTTCTCAAGCAGATGAATGAAAAGCAATATGGGTAAAGTGAATGGATGTTGGCGAATAATAAGACTTGACTGAGAGCTATTGTAGCAAATCAGAAGCTCTGTGTCAAGGAGACAAGGCCTTTGTTAGCAAAACTGACAAAAAGGCCTTGAATCGTCAATCTTCACCACTTAATGACAGATAAACTCCCATTTTCAAAAAGATCTTTTTTGGGGGGGAGGAGAGGTAGAAGGAGTCAATGTTAGCTACTCAGAAGAAACACTTTGAAATGCTGAAATTGTAAATAATGCTGCTTTTTATCCTGGTGCCAGACGCACACTGGCCTTTCGGAAAAATAGAATTTGGCTGTTAAGCTGTTAGCCATGGGACATGCATGAAAATGATAAAGATGGAACCCAAAGCAGAGTGGTATATTAAATGCTGCTTGGAATGGTGTGGTAGATTAAACACTGCATTCCTGGTAGGACTGAGACTGAAATCCCTGTTCAGCTATGAAGCCCACTGGTTGATATTGGGCCAACCACCCCTTCACAGGATAAAGAAAAGCTCATTAAAAGAAGTACAAGATAAAATTTAATAAAGATGTAATAAATTGCAGCATGGGCCACTCTATACATTATCTTATATTTGTAGCAGGATTAATTTTGTGGCATTCCTCATCATGGTGTGTTTGTTTAGAGCAGCCGGAGCTCACCAGAGCTCAGTTCCGGCACCTCTCAGGTGGGAGCCATTGCCATTCTAAAAGAACAAGGGAGAAGTTAATGGTGAGCTCTGGCACCTCTTTTCCTAGAAAAAGATACAAAATATCCAGTGTTTCCCACATGCAAGTCATCAATGGATATTGCAGTCATTAATTCTACCCTGGGGACCCTTCTACTGACATGTTTCTCCCAAAAATAGCAACAGGTTTTTATGTCCTAATAAATAGCAGAATGAAAACAAACAAACCAGGATCCTATCACTTCTTTCCTTTAAAATAAACAAAGGCTAGAGCTATCTACATTTATTTCATAACGGAAGTTGGATAACAACAAAATAGTATGGCTTTATCACACAGAAAATGGAACTGTTATGAATAATGGATATTCATGTGATATGTAAAGTGCTGACTTCGAAAGCAGCAATTATTGCTGAATTATAGCTGTTGCCTTACATTTCTGGGCCAATTTAGATGCGCTTTTGAGCACCCGCCTAATAGGAAAATTAGACTTCTTGCTTAATGTAATGTCTAGCCAGCAATTACAGAAGGAGAATAAGCAAGGAGCAACAGTAATGGTTTCTTAATGTGCCCTTTATGAAAGCATTTGACTCCAGCTTTAAAATGGAGACAGGCAGGAGTTGAGGGTGGTTTGAGAGAGGTCTAGCTTAGTGTTCATGTATACCTCTTCTTTTTTCATACCATTATTCCCCTCGTGCCCTAGTCAAACAGGCTTTGTAGGTTTTTGAAACAATACTATAACCTAGAAACTTATTTGCCAGAGTTCAAACTGGGATGAACTTACATATATCATGCAGTGATCCCTCTTTCAAACTATATTCAGTACCTATTTCCAGCCAAAGGAAGCTGAATAGATAATTTGGCGATTTAACCTACTAGAGGAGCATTGTTTCAAATGAAGATTAAAACACACTGTTTTTGTTTGTTTTTTTGGGCTTGTAAATCTTTTCAGAATCAAGGTTATTTCTTACCAGCGATTCTTTCAGCATTCAAAGCATTTTCCAAGCCTTTGGTGCAAAGACTAGAATAACTTGTAAATCACTTCTGCTGCCTTCATTTACACTAAAGGGCCTTGGATACTGAATAAAAATAATAATAATATTTTTTTTTGTACCCTGCCCATCTGGCCGGGTCTCCCCAGCCACTCTGGGCAGCCTCCAACAGACATTAAAATACATTAAAATACCACAAGTTAAAAACTTCCCTAAATAGGGCTGCCTTGAGGTATTTGCTGAATGTCAGATAGTTGTTTATCTTTTTGACCTCTGCTGGGAGGGCATTCCACAGGGCGGGTGCCACTACCATGAAGGCCCTCTGCCTGGTTCCCTGTAGCTTTGCTTCTCACAGTGAGGGAACCACCAGAAGGCCCTCGGCGCTGGATCTCAGGCTGAACGGTGGGGGTGGAGACGCTCCTTCAGGTATACAGGACCGAGGCCATTTAGGGCTTTAAAGGTCAGCACCAACACTTTGAATTGTGCTCGGAAATGTACTGGGAGCCAATGTAGTTCTCTCAGGACCGGTGTTATGTGGTCCCAGCGGCCTCTCCCAGTCACCAGTCTAGCCGCCGCATTCTGGATTAATTGCAATTTCCGGGTCACCTTCAAAGGTGAGCGCATTGCAGTAGTCCAAGCGGGAGATAACCAGAGCATTCAGAAGAATTGCTGAGAAAGCTTAGGGATTTTTCTGTTAAGAGATCTCTACTACCTTTATAGGACTAAAAACACCAAGGTTTATGTTTGTGACTTGCATGTGCCAAATTCTTCTTATAACGGTCCTGCAGATTAATGTGGGGTATTAAAGTCAGTATGGTGCAGAGTATCAGACTTGGATCAAGGAAATGCAAGTTGCACTCTAGCTGTCTCCACACTCTTGTTTCTCAAGCTCTGGCTATTCCTGTTCAGTGCACGGTTTTGCTACCACTATCTTCATGGGGCCATTTCCATACCCTTTAAGGTGCCATGTTTGAGAAGCCAGAGGGACAGACTTGCTCTCACACACCTTCCATACTTCCTTTGGAGAAAAGTTGTGGTGTCCAGAAAGTTGTGGTCCCCAGTCACTACAGCTGCCATCCTCTGTAGGTGTGTCCAGAGCATCGTGAGACAAAACATGATGCAGTCAATAAGTCTGGATACCATCACTGGCTTATGAGAAACCCATTTAAGCTGCCTTGAGCTCCATAATAAAAGAAGGGTGGGATATAAATGGGCCCCCCCAAAAAATAGATTGCTCTGGTACAAGACTTAATTTCCCTTACACTAGTTCTGCGCCCAATTCTCAGCTGTCACTAAGAACAATTCAATAATAATAATAATACTATCAAGCCATTCATCTCAATGCTGAATTTTCTATCACATTTTTAAAAGGCTTTTGTGATTAGAAGTTGGCATAATCGACTAGAAATACTAGAATAATAAAATACTGGTTTTATCGGTATACTTTTATTACTGCTAGAAAACTAAAAGTATACACTGATGACACTTGTAAGCAATTCAGATTGAACGTAGAAAAACAGCTTGTCTCCTTGTCAACTCTTCTAGTCAAAGATTTTCTGGTTAAAAGAAAATTCTTTCATTCATTTATTTATAGTATCTATATGCTAGGGGTGTACACAGCTCTCAACAGTTGCCTTGTGTCTATATTTGCATGTTTTAAAAAATTCTGATCTGTTTCTGTGTTGCTCTGTGCTCTCTCCACTTCAGTATGTGCTTTGATTTCCAAGTCTCTCTGTATAAAATAAGGCTCCATTCATAATAAAACACTTTCTCCCCCTTTGGCCAAAGTGGATAAAATTTACAGGCACAGAACCCCTCCAGAGCAGATCACGCCTGCAAAATTGTAGGAAGAAACATCCAATGGCTTCCATGTAGGGCACATGTAAATTTTAATGTGAGCTAACATGCCCAGCCCACGTTATTGGTACTGGTTTACGAATCCCTAAATGGATCTAAGTATTTATACCTTGCCCAATGCCTGCTACCACAACCTTAGCAATGCTGAAGTCATGGGCCAAGGGGCAGTGACTTGTAACAGGGCAGTGTCTGTTTGTGTAACTCTCTCCCCAAGGAGGTATTTCAATTCCTAATGTTGATGGCGTTTAGATGCCAAGTAAAGGCATATGTCTTTGAGACATGAATTCCTACTAAAACTTTACACAGCTATTGCTGTGCTTTGCTTTTGTTCTCTTGGGGTTTGAGTGGGGGGTTTTGGTTTCAGAAATGTATTTTTATATGGCTGGTTGTTGTTTTTGTATATAATGTTGAAACCCCACCCCTCATCCCTGGGCTCCAGTGACATAGAAGAGTGATCTGGAAATGAAAATAATAAATACATAATCATGCTCTTTGAAATATATGTTGTGCATTTCTGTGTATGGCGTAAACCTCACCCTCTTTTCATTCTCCCTTTCTCTTCTCCCTTCTGTTTCAGTCAGCTTAATATTCTCAGCAAGACACTCATTTCAAACTTGCTGCTCTCACAGTCAGAAATGATGAAAATGAAATTGTCAGTAATAAAAGGCAGCTACCTCCTATGCATTACAGTACATGCTGAAATTGACAAAGCTCTACTACCTAGTTGCTTTATAACTTAGATGCAGACCTGTTGTTTCACTTTGACCCCTAATGCACAAATAATTTAACTGTTGTTTATATTACAGTATTTGGTAAACCTTATAAGCAAGGACAGGAGTCATCTCAGCCATTAAAAAAAAAACTTAAATGGAAATTAGACCTATGTGTTGGGAGGAGTGGTTGTAAAACCTCTGGCAGTTTGGTTAATTCTAGGATTGTCCAAATACATCCGTCCATTTTGTTATTCTGTTCGTGTTAAAACTGTCATTCATTCATTCAATTTTTCATTAGTTAACTACATATGTTTTGTATCCAATTTAATCCATTGTCACTTCCCAATGATTTCAGTGGGAGACTTTACTTCTCTTCTACTTCCTGTATCTTCAGTATTTTCCATCCTATTGACATGACACTTTGCAGGCAGTCTACTATCTTCAAGCCAGGCATCCCCAAACTTTGGCCCTCCAGATGTTTTGGACTACAATTCCCATCATCCCTGACCACTGGTCCTGTTAGCTAGGGATCGTGGGAGTCGTAGGCAAAACATCTGGAGGGCCGCAGTTTGGGGATGCCTGTTCTAAGCAGACATGCCATACTTAGACAGATAGAAAAGTGATCCCTACTTTACAGGCAATTTTAAAAGCATACAGATAGATTCACCAAGATCAGACTACAATTCCCTCTTTAAACCCTAAACTAAAAATAAGCATTAGGGAAAGGGACCAGAAGGGAGGAAACACTTATAATTTAAATACCTAAACTATAAGGCAACTAAGAAATCAGAATGGGCTTTTTTTTTTTTCTTTTTGAGGGGTAGGAAGGACGAAAGCAAAGCAAAGTGCACAGAACCCTGCAGACATTCTGTCTCCAAAGAGCATATAAGGCACACAAGATAAGCACAAATATCTGTGACTGCCTTTTATGCTTCCACAACTCCCTCCCATTGCCACTGTGTTTCTCCCTGGAAAGAAGGCATATCAGATTTTTGTACACTTTTTCTAGAAACTGTTTCAGTTAAAGATTGGACAGTTTACAATCTCAATTTCCTGTGCACTCACTCTTTCCCCTTGGTAACCTCCATCCAACCTGGCTGTTGTTTGTCGACAAAATGATAGCAAATGAAACAACCAGGAAGGGGAACCTTAGTCACCCATTCTGAAATCATTCATTCTGATTGCATTTGTTTGAGCCCCATTGTTTCATAATGCATGAAAAATGAGACAAACACACACTCCTCATTTATTCTGGAAGCTGCCTCTACATGGCAGGTGCCATGTAGCTGAAAGAAACTGACTTGTGTGAACCAGATTGCCATACAGATCATATGGCTTGTTGTTGTTTTTTTACATTGATTTACAATGTTTTTTCTCTATTAAAAAAAACCACCCTCAAAGAGGCTTATAAGATTACACGCACACGAACAAACATATCAAACACAAAAACAAATCAGAACTACTACTGTAAAACCAAGAGCAGGATAAAACATTTGGGGCATAAAAGAAGGGGAGATGAGCTTTAATCCAAATGAAAAACCACATAAAAGTTTTAAAAGTCCTGAAACTTAAAAGAGAAGGAGAAACCAAACCTCACTAGGGCAGGAGGTCCACAGGAGTAAAAATCCCAACCATCTCTGCCTTTGATAGGACTGTTTATTGTCAAGGTACATGGTGGGAGCCAATCCTCACGGGGAGCCAGTGCACAGGATGTGACTCCCTATGTCTAATAGCTGCGACACAGAGAAGTCATTTCAAGCAGTATCCAAACATGTATGTGTATTATGTTGTGGTGCCCATCTTGCAGAATGTCTTATGGAATCAAGTGCCTCAGTCCCCATTGTTCCGTTGCTTCAGGTGGCTGGTGAAGACCTGTGGTGGCACTCAGTGATGTAGGCTTGCTTTTGCAATGGAAATCTGCTTGCATGATGGGACATTCAGTTTCTCTTCTTCCTCTCTCCAGGGACTGCAGGGGGAAGAAAACGAAGGAGAAGACTTGTTGTCCAAGCAGAGCTCTGCTCACACTACATTGGATCTTGCCCCTGCCATTTTGAGAAGGCTTTTGGCTGGATGATCCTTTACATCCTTGCTTAGCGTTTCAAATGGCTGTTCTGATGTTCTTGACTTTCTGAATTTTTGGTTTCTTTTTCATGTTTGCATTTTGATTTTCTGGTTGGATTTCATTTGCGGGTGTTGATTAGTTTTGAATACTGTTGCTATCCGGTTTGCCCCTTTGAGAAATTGGGTTGAGAAGGATTTAAAACAACTACAAAAACTCTAACGAAATAAACCTTTATGTTTTCCCTTCCCCGCAGAATCCCATGAATTGTAGATTAGTGAAGGTACCATGAGGTCTCAGTGAAGGTCACTACCAATCCTCACCACAGAACAACTGTTCCCAGTATCCTCTGGGGAGAGGGATTAACTATTAAACAAGTTTCAATCTGTGATGTAGACATGCGTTAAGTGGCAGCTGTATAATGAGAAGTAGTCCGACAATGTGACCTCTGACATCGTTACGTGCTCTTTGATGTGTCATTATTCTATTATACCGTGGTGCTGTCCAGATTAGATCAGCGCTCATGGAGTGCAAGTTGGAAGACAAAGATGGATTTTCCGGAGCTTCACAGCTGTGTTCACTTACATTACTCTCCCTGCAGTGTGGCAGTTCCTGCACACAGTTCAGTGCTGTATAACCTTTGAGAGTTTCCAGCTGTGTTCAACCAGCAATGAGTGAATGTGATAAAGTACAGCTTATTGAGAAATGTTTCCACCTTCACTCTCGCCTTGTCTGGACAAGATATGGGGGTAGGCTGTGGATAGAAATCCAAGGAAGGAAGGAAGGATGTAGCTGAATTAATGGCACATGATCAGGAATCACTAGCTACACTGTAAACGATCAGTTCCTAGGTTTGTACTACAATTCTGCTATTAAGCACATACATCAATTGAGTTCGAATTTCAAATTCTAACTCTGGGGCCTCCGAGTTGAAGTCAAACTGCTGCATTAGCAGCACCAGTGAAATCTCTGGGATGCCAGCCTGGGCAGTGAATATGGAGGTCCCAGGCTGCCCTGACTACAAGGCCCCTCTCTCAACCTCACTAATGTGATTCCAAGGAAATATGTTTGGCACCAGCTTGGCTGCAGGAGTTACCGGGAAGAGGCATACAAGATGCCATGCAACTGTCTTAGGGACTGCACTCCAAATTTATGTAGGGTTTACTCCTTAGCCTTTTCTTCCCCTAAAGATATCCCCCAAGGCAGCAGAGGTTTAGGATCAGAGTTTTCCTTCTCCAAGATGGGCTACCTCCCAGGTTGACGAGCCCCATCTGTCCCTCGCTTCCTTCCACAGCATGTGCAGAAACCACCTTCTTGATCTTGGACCCATTATTGGTCTTGTCCGCTCAATCCACTAGAGCCTGTCTTCACATGCAGAGGAAGTCATAGGCATGTAGCCTAAGGCTATATTTGCCCACTTGGCATAAATCATATGGCAGACAGAAAGGCTACTATGATTTAAAAGTCCTTCCCCATGCTACTTTAGCCAAAATAATGTTCCCAGAAATTGGGGGCCTAAATTACAGAAACCACTGACCTTATGTTACACATTTCTGCCAATAGCAGAGAGACCTCAGAGAGAAAGAAGGCAAACATGGCTCCATGCCTCTCCAAACCTTGCTCCCTAGACTATAGCTTAAGATGGGCCAGTTAGGACCTACTTCTTAAGTATGCCATAGTATTATAGCATGCAAGCTAGACAGGAAGGAAAGCTAATAAAGGACCAAGATTTTGAAAAGTGCTATGTGATTTTTTTAATATATTTTTTTAGGATTGTGCTTTTCAAAGAGGATCTTGTGAGCCGGCATACATATCAAAGTCTTCATCTGAAGCTTCATCATCAACATGCTCTAAACGCTTGCAGGGAACTGTTATCCTTCCTCTTTTTAAATTTTTCTTTCTGGACATGTCTCTCATCCCATTGGCTGAGAAGCAAAATGGCCTACGCCACATGAATCACGGTTCTGGTAATACAATACCTGACAATCTCCAAAGATAAATTCACCTGCCTTACAACTGCTTCCCCTTAGTGCGAGGTTGAGAGTTTGACCTGTGGCTTTCAGAGAAAAGCAACGTTAATAAAAGTATACTGTGCATTCTGTGAAAACATCCACCGTCACAGATTGTAAAGCCATTATCTGCTCCACAATTCAAATGGCAATTTATCTGCAGGGACTATGTTCCTTTGTGAAGTATTGCACAGGTGTCATAGTCTTCATACACCCATTCTTCAAGCGACAGTGGCCTGCGGGGCTGTGACAAGGTCCTTCCAAGAATAAATAATCAATAGAGAGTTACCCTACTGAGTGAGAACATTACACAGAAGTAGCACATTATGAAAGTGCATCACTATTTCATACTGCAGTGATAAAAGATTGCATCTGAGAGGAAAGTGGAAAATATGACTCTGCTTTCCTACATATATAATACTTGGTCTAAGCATTCATTGTGCGCACAGCAGTGCATATCTCTCTACAGGAAAATGTTGTGCATGAAACACATATTGCAGAGGAAGAAACAGGGAGGATGAGTAGACCTCCAGACATTGCTGAAGTCCCATAACCTCTTGATCATTGACCAAGTTGGTTTAGGATAAGAGGAGTTGGAGTTTAACAGCATCTGCAGGGTCACAGACTTCATCTGCACCAGGCATTAACAGGACCAGTGGTCAGAGATGATGGGAATTGTAGTCCCAAAACATCTGGAGGACCGAGTTTGGGGATGCTGGATCTGCACTGTACACTTAAAGCAATATCATGCCACTTTAAACAGTTGTGGTTTCCTCCAAAGAATCCTGGAGATTTGTACTTTGCTAAGGGTGCTGAGGGACCCAAGTGGCACTGTGGGTTAAATCACAGAGCCTAGGGCTTGCTGATCAGAAGGTCGGCGGTTCAAATCCCTGTGACGGGGTGAGCTCCCGTTGCTCGGTCCCTGCTCCTGCCAACCTAGCAGTTCGAAAGCACGTCAAAGTGCAAGTAGATAAATAGGAACCGCTCCGGCGGGAAGGTAAACGGTGTTTCTGTGTGCTGCTCTGGTTCGCCAGAAGCAGCTTAGTCATGCTGGCCACATGACCCGGAAGCTATACGCCGGCTCTCGGCCAATAAAGGGAGATGAGCACCGCAACCCCAGAGTCGGACACGACTGGACCTAATGGTCAGGGGTCCCTTTACCTTTTTAAGGGTGCTGAGAGTTGCTAGGAGACCCCTATATTCCCCACAGAGCTACAATTTCCAGCAAGGCTGGCCCAAGATATTTTGGCACCTAAATGGAGCTTCCCATTCCCACCAGGGAAGAAGGGGTGAGTGAAGTTCTGCATCAGGAACAAGGGGAGAATAAATATCTACACCAGAATCTGCTGCCCCTGTGGATCCTGCCGCCTGAGGCGGTCACTTCACCTTGCCTCATGGGTGCACCAGAGTGATTCAACAACCAATGCCTCTTCCAGGGAACTCAGAGAATTGTAGCTCTGTGAGTGGAACACAGGTCTCCTAACAGCTCTCTGTACCCTTAACAAACTCCACTTTCCCGTATTCTTCAGGGGAGCCACAACTATTTAATGCTTTGAACATATACTGCAAATGGGGCCAAAATCAGCTCTCATGGAATATGTCTTTTAAAGGAAAACATCCCAATTCATGAGTCAACTATCATTGATACCTCTGTATGTTGCACATGTATTCTGAACTTAGGTTCAAAAGGTATTGTAGATCCCAGATGCAATAATAGTGGGAAGGCAGCTCCAAAACAGAAAGTACCTCATTAAAGAAGCATCATTTTCATATGTTTATCTCATTGGGCAAAAAGATATTCCCCCAAGGTCTGCTCAACTCATCAAACCCCGCAAGGATAAAGAAATAAAAATTCTCATTAAAGGTGAGGAAAGCCATTAGAAACTGTAGCTACATGAAGCAATAAAATGATAGCTGCTGTTAGAAGCAAATGAATACATTATCATTTCATCCACCCAGTTATTTGCAATAAGTAACTGGTAAATGTGATTTCTTGTAGCAGCAAGAGTTTATCCTTAAAACTTTTATTACTATGATTTATCACATTTTGAAACACGTAGCTGTCAGCACTGGCAAATAACTAAGCAGGCAATCAACCAACAAATTCAGATAGAACCTGCTAGTCAATCAGAATGGGGACCACCTGCCAATCTCTGGTATCATTTTCCCTACAAAGTGGCAATTTGAAAGTAATTCAATCAAGTATTCATATAGGAAATTATCCCACATGTTACAAAGCATCCAAGCTGGTGCCAGAGTCTGTTTTACAAATCTGGCCTACAAATAGGCAGTTAAACAATTTCCACCATGGTAATGACTCAGGAAGAGATTACAATCTTGCGAGTGGCAAATGAGGCTGGTAGGTGCTAATGATTTGGGTCCTCAAAGTCTCATATTCAGAATAGTCCCACAGTCTTCACAGAGCCATGCATTTGCTCATTAGGGAGAATTATCTTACAGATTGTTAACAATAATAGTACGACCAGTCTTGGTATAATAAATTGTGTAGCCATTTGGTGTATATATTTCTTTTTTTGCTTTCTTCAGTAATGTTTTATTCTGGATTGCTTTATTCGGTGATTAAGGCCCTGTAACAGAATGGAGCGAAGGGAAAGGCTACCAAGGAACCCAGGAATCAAACCAAGGGATAAAAATCGATATGTATCGGTCGGTGTGGTTAAGGAAACCGTATAGAATAGGTATCACTGGATGCATTTATTTCTGCTTATTTTTCTTTCATTTGATGGATAACTATTCAAACTGCAAAATTAAGTCTAGCCCCCTTAAAAATATTTTAAAAATATTTTTTGCCTTAATGGACTTTATGTAAAAGCATTTTATTTATTTATTTTATAAAATAAACCCGCTGCCTAAGTGTGATACCACTCTACTCAGTATTGGAAGTAGGCTGGGTTGGTTAAAAAGGTAAAGGGACCCCTGACCATTAGGTCCAGTTGTGTCCGACTCTGGGGTTGTGGCGCTCATCTCCCGTTACTGGCTGAAGGAGCTGGCGTACAGCTTCCAGGTCATGTGGCCAGCATGACAAAGCCGCTTCTGGCAAACCAGAGCAGTGCACTGAAACGCCATTTACCTTTCCGCCAGAGCGGTACCTCTGATCTCCGGCGGGCTAGGGACAAAGGTGAGAGCTGTTTCCTAGTTCTGCTGGATCTCTCAGCGGCTTTTGACACCATCGACCATAACATCCTTCTGGACCGCCTAGAGGGGTTGGGAGCTGGGGGCACTGTTATACAGTGGTTCCGCTCCTTCCTCCTGGGCCGTGTTCAGAAAGTGGTGGTGGGGGATGAGTGTTCAGACCCCTGGACTCTCACTTGTGGGGTACCTCAGGGCTCTGTCCTCTCCCCCATGCTTTTTAACATCTATATGCAGCCGCTGGGAGAGATCATCAGGGGGTTTGGGCTGGGTGTTCATCAGTATGCGGATGATACCCAGCTCTACCTCTCTTTCAAATCAGAACCAGTGAAGGCGGTGAAGGTCCTGTGTGAGTGTCTGGAGGCGGTTGGAGGATGGATGGCGGCTAACAGATTGAGACTGAATCCTGACAAGACAGAAGTACTGTTTTTGGGGGACAGGGGGCGGGCAGGTGTGGAGGACTCCCTGGTCCTGAATGGGGTAACTGTGCCCCTGAAGGACCAGGTGCGCAGCCTGGGAGTCATTCTGGACTCACAGCTGTCCATGGAGGCACAGGTTAATTCTGTATCCAGGGCAGCAGTCTACCAGCTCCATCTGGTACGCAGGCTGAGACCCTACCTGCCCGCGGACTGTCTCGCCAGAGTGGTGCATGCTCTAGTTATCTCTCGCTTGGATTACTGCAATGCGCTCTACGTGGGGCTACCTTTGAAGGTGACCCGGAAACTACAACTAATCCAGAATGCGGCAGCTAGACTGGTGACTGGGAGCGGCCGCCGAGACCACATAACACCGGTCTTGAAAGACCTACATTGGCTCCCAGTACGTTTCCGAGCACAATTCAAAGTGTTGGTGCTGACCTTTAAAGCCCTAAATGGCTTCGGTCCAGTATACCTAAAGGAGCGTCTCCACCCCCATCGGTCAGCCCGGACATTGAGGTCCAGCGCCGAGGGCCTTCTGGCGGTTCCCTCGCTGCGTGAAGCCAAGTTACAGGGAACCAGGCAGAGGGCCTTCTCGGTAGTGGCGCCCGCCCTGTGGAACGCCCTCCCTTCAGATGTCAAAGAGAACAACAACTACCAGACCTTTAGAAGACATCTGAAGGCAGCCCTGTTTAGGGAGGCTTTTAATGTTTAATAGATTACTGTATTTTAATGTTCTTTTGGAGCCGCCCAGAGTGGCTGGGGAGACCCAGCCAGATGGGCGGGGTATAAATAATAAATTATTATTATTATTATTATTATTACCTATTTATCTACTTGCACTTTTGATGTGCTTTCAAACTGCTAGGTTGGCAGGAGCTGGGACTGAGCAACGGGAGCTCACCCCGTCACGGGGATTCGAATCGCCAACCTTCTGATCAGCAAGCCCTAGGCTCTGTGGTTTAACCCACAGTGCCACCCATGTCCCAGGCTGGGTTGGTTAGAGGCCTCTTCTTTGGAGGCAATGCAGGAGGGGGGGCATTTACTTGGTACCCTCACTTCTCATAGTGCAGGCCAGAGCCCATGCTACCACAGTCTCAGTTGTTCCCCCAGCAGCTTGTTACACCAGTATATGTAACACATTCTGCCAGCACATCTCTTATAGTGGCAGTCTATCCTACTTTCCTTAAATGAGGAACTGCCAAGTTATTTGCCGTCACCTACAAAATGCATGTAAATAAAGCAACCAACATAAATCATAGAACTGTAGAATTGGAAGGGGTCCCAAGGGTCATCTAATCCAACCTCCTGCAATGCAGGAATCTCAACTAGATCATACATGACAGATGGTCATCCAATCTCTGCTTTAAAACCTCCAAGGAAGGAGAGTCCACCATCTCTTGTGGGAATCCATCCCACTGTTGAACAATTCTTACTGGCAGAAGGTTCTTCCTGATGTTTAGTCAGAATTTCCTTTCTTGGAACTTGAAGTCATTGATTCAGGTCCCTGCCTCTGGAGCAGGAGAAAACAAGCTCACTCCACCTTCCGTGTGCCAACCCTTTAGATATTTGAATATGGCTATAATATCTCATCTTAACCAGGCTAAATGTAGCCAATCCCCTCAACTATTCCTCATAAGGCTTGGTTTCCAGACCCTTGATCATCTTGGTTGCCCTCCTCTGCACACGTTCCAGTTTGACAATAGCGTTCTTAAATGGTGGGGCCCAGAACTGGACACAAAATTCCAGGTGTGGGACACTATATTTCTGTTGATGCATCTTAGAATAGCTTTAGCTTTTTTCCTTTCTTTTTTTGCTGCTGCATCATGCTGTTGACTCATGTTACGCTTTCAGTCTACTAAGAACCCTAGATCCTGTTCACATGTACTACTGACAATCCAGGTGTCCCCCATCTTATATTTGTGCACCTGGTTCTTATTCATAGACCCTTTAATACAATACTTTATCTGGCTCTGTTTGAAGGAAAATAAAAGCTGGAAAAAACATTTTTAGTTTTAAAGTGTAGATAAAATGGGATTCTTCCAAGTGCATGGTACTTTTAAAAAAACAACAACACCTTTTGTTTTCTTTAGAAGATCTGGATTTTAATTTGCAGAAAGGCAATCCATACCTAGTTGCATTGAGCCAGTTCCATGCTGATCTCTCAGACTTTCGGGGTGAAGGACTGATGTCTTGCCTGCCGTTCAGTAATTGTGGAGAGAGATTTCAATTCCAACCTCTGCAGGAGCAGAAGAGCTTTGTTTAGAATTTCCTATCTACTGTATATGAAATGAATTGGCTTAGAAGAGGGTGGATTTGTTCCTCTTCATTTTAGGAAAGATTTTGTTTCCACAAACTAAGCAGTGCCCACAAGACCACACATGATTACCATAAGAAACACCTACCGAAATGTGCAGCATTGGCGATTTTCCCAGTGAAGTTACTCTGATCGCAGTACTGTGTGCTGTTCTCTGCATTACCCTGACACCCGTCTGACACCTCTGTTGTGTATAATTTTGGGGAGAGCAGATTTCATTTTTAGTAGGCCAAAAAAAAAAAAAGGTGGTCTCATAGATGCCATTCTAAAATGTGCATATGTACAGCATGTCATCCCACCTTTCTACTAGAAGCCTGGCTGGTATTTGGGCTGAAACACATATATAGAGTTGCTATAGAGTTGCCATAGAGTTGCCATGCATAATGTGATGACCTGGGAGTCAGACTCAGACGCTGAACCTGAGGGATCCCAGCCTGCACAGGATTCACTGCCTCCAGAACCAGCAGAGCCAGGGCTGGGGCCTGAGTCTCAAGGGGACTCACCTGTGCTGGATCCTCAGGTGCAGGCATCGGCTGAGGTTGATCTGGCTTCTAATGGGATGGAGGACGTATTGCCTGCAGGTGCTCCACTCCCCATCCAGTCAGGGGAAGCTGAGGTTGCCTCTGGGTCCGGTAACCCTCCAGCTTCTCCTGAGCTGCAAAGGCTAAGGGCAGAGAGGCGAAGGGAACTAAGTTCCCGCAGGAGGAGTGCTCGCCTCCAAGCCAGGAGAGGCGAGGCACCTGAGGATCGGAGCCGCCCTTTGCCTCGGGGCAGATAAAAGCCAGCCAGTCCCAGACCCAAGTTGCAGGAGCAACATCGGTGCTGCCTAGTTCCTGTTCCTGGTTCCTGCGTTCCTGACCTCAGCTTGGTTACTTCGGCTTCCTGACCTCGGCTTCCTGACCTCGGCTTCCTGACCTCAGCTTTGTTACTTCGGCTTCCTGACCTCGGCTTCCTGACCTCGGCTTCGTGACTTCGGCTTCGTGACTTCTGGCTTGGACTGACCTTGGACTGGACTAGACCTCGCCTATCGGATATCCCTTGGGACCAGCACAGTTTGCTCCTGCCACACCCGCACTCCCCCTTCATTGGGGTGCGTTCGGGAGGAACCTGTCGTCATGACTGACCAGGCGGCTGCGCTGGTGGCATTGGCCCAGGAGAACCAGGTCTTGACCCACACAGTGCAGCAGCTAAGCAATGCGGTTACGGCGCTTCAGCAGCGTTTGGACGCCTTGCCGGCTCCTGGTGCCGGCGCCCCAGCTCCAGGCAAGTACCCAGTGGCCCTGCCAGAAAAATTCGATGGGTCCCCGGGCAGCTTTCCCATGTTTCTCGCCCAGGCCAAACTGTATATTCAGGGGCGAGCCCGGGATTTCCCCGACGACCGCACCAAGGTGCACTTCCTGATCAGCTTGCTGAAGGACCAGGCGGCCAAGTGGGCGTTGCCGCTGCTCCGGCAAGACTCCCCCTTGCTGACAGACTATACGGGGTTTTGCAACCATTTTGAAACCGCGTTCGCCAACCCTCAGAAGGCGAGTCAAGCCAATCGGGCAATTCGGCGGTTGAAACAGGGCAAGTCCACAGTGGCTGCCTATGCCACGGAATTTCGGCTGTTGGCGCAGGACTTGACCTGGAACGATTCCGCACTTCGGGACCAGTATCTCGAGGGGCTTTCGGACGAGATACTGGACCAGCTGGCCACCTTGGATCGCCCCGCCACGCTGGAGGCCCTCATCCAACGGAGTCTACAGATAGACGATCGGTTGGAGGACCGGCGCCAGGCCCGGGCCCGCCAGCACTCTGGGCTCCCGACTCCAGTGCTCCCCAGCAGTTCCACGGCCAGAGCCGAGTCACTGGAGGAGCCGATGCAGCTCGGGGCAGCACGGCCTCGCCTCTCCCCTTCGGAGAAGACACGACGTCGGGAGGGAAACCTGTGTCTCTACTGCGGGGGGAGTGGACACTACGCCCGAACCTGCCCCGAGAAACGCCAGCCGCAGGGAAACCGCCAACCCCAGTAGCCAATGGCCCAGGCTATCTGGGGTCCCAAGCATCGCATGATGGGCCCTCACCAGTGGAATTGCAACACCTCATGATCCCAGTGCGTCTATACCCCCCAGGCGGGCCCTGGATTCTCACCCACGCTCTGGTGGATTCAGGGGCAACCCGCTCCTATATGGACTCTGCCTTCGCCGCTCAGCATCGGGTGCCGCTCCAGAACAAGCCAGAACCGGTGCAGGTGGAGGCAATCGACAGACGGCTCTTGCGGTCAGGCGCCGTTACTCGGGAGACCCAGCCCTTGGTCCTGTGCCACCAGCAGCACCGGGAGGTGCGTACCCTGGACATTGCCACCATGCCCCGGTTTCCCCTGGTGCTGGGGATGGACTGGCTGGAGTCTCACAATGTTCAGATCGATTGGGTCAATCGAACTGTACGCTTCCCAGACTCGGGTTCGATTGCTCAGTCCGAGATGCTTTCGGCCGCCTCCATGGGGGAGGCTGCGTCAACGCTCCCCGCCGTGTACCGGGACTACGTAGACGTGTTCGAGGAACAGGGGGCAGACCGGCTGCCTCCTCATCGGTCTTTTGACTGCGGCATAGACCTCCAGCCTGGGGCGCCTCTGCCTGTGAGTCGCCTATACTCTCTTTCGGAGCCAGAGCGTGAAGCCTTACAGGACTTCCTTCACAAGAACCTGGAGCGGGGGTTCATTAGGCCCTCTACCTCTCCCACCGCCGCTCCAGTACTCTTCGTTAAGAAGAAGTGTGGGGAGCTTCGCCTCTGCCATGATTACCGAGCCCTGAATAAGATCACCATCCCAGACCGGTATCCCTTGCCCCTAATTGCAGAGTTGCTGGAGCGGGTGCAAGGGGCGCAGATGTTCACCAAACTGGACCTCCGGGGGGCTTACAACTTGATTCGGATCCGTGCCGGGGATGAGTGGAAGACCGCATTCGGGACCCGTTATGGGCAGTTCGAGTACCTGGTCATGCCGTTCGGACTATGCAACGCGCCCGCCGTGTTCCAACGGTACATCAACCACGTGTTCCAGGACTTGCTCGACAAGTATGTGGTGGTGTACCTCGATGACATTCTGATTTATTCCCGTGACCCAGCTCGCCACGAGAGTCATGTCCGGACCGTGTTGCAGCGCTTGCGGGAGCACCGTCTGTACGCTAAGCTCAGCAAGTGCGAGTTCCACCAGCGGTCAGTGGACTTCCTCGGACACCGACTCTCCCCTGATGGTGTACAGATGGACCCCGGGAAGGTGTCTGCGGTTCGAGAGTGGGCGGCGCCGCGGAACCGCAAGGACCTACAGCGGTTTTTGGGGTTCGCCAACTATTACCGGACATTCATTGCGGACTATGCTCATCGCACCACCCCGTTGACCCGACTGCTGCGCCCCAAGACGCCCTTCGCCTGGGATGAGGAGGCTGAGGTGGCATTCCAGGGATTGAAAGCCTGTTTCCAGAAGGCGCCAATTTTGCAGCATCCTGATCCCTCTCGTCCCTTCGTGGTGGAGACTGACGCCTCCAGTACGGCTCTCGGTGCCGTCTTGTCCCAGCAACACGGACCAGATGCGCCACTGTTACCCTGCGCCTACTACTCCCGGCAGCTCCTTCCGGCGGAGCGTAACTATACCGTGTGGGAGCGGGAACTACTGGCCATCAAGGTGGCCTTTGAGGTCTGGCGCCATCATCTTGAGGGGGCACGACACCCGGTGGAAGTGAGAACCGACCACCGGAATCTGGAGTACCTCCAGACCACTCGCAGGCTAAACCAGCGGCAGATCCGGTGGGCACTGTTCTTCTCCCGGTTCCAGTTCCGGATCCGCTACATCCCCAGCTCCCAAAACCAGAAGGCGGATGCACTGTCCCGGAAACCGGAGGACATTGCAGAGACAGTGCAGCAGGCGGCCCCAACAACGATCATCCCACCAGCAGCTTTCCTGGCTGTTCATGAGACTGAGTCGCTGCTGGACCGAGTGCGGAAGCAGCAACGGGTCGACGCGTGGGCTCAGGAACGGATTCAGGAATTGGCCAGTGGATCATGTCCTCGATACCCAGAACTGGTTGTGCACCAGGGTTTGCTGATGCACCGTGGTCGGTTGTACATCCCACCAGGGCCTTTGCGGGCCGAGGTACTCCAAATGTCACACGACGCCCCGGCAGCTGGCCACTTCGGGAGGTATCGGACCACCCACCTGGTCAGCCGGGAGTTCTGGTGGCCCCGCTTGAAGGCCGACGTGGCACGGTACATTGGGGGGTGCGAGGTCTGCCGGCGAGCCAAGGGATCGACCGGGAGACCTGGTATGGCTCTCCACCCGCCACCTGCACCCCTCTCGGCCTTCGCGGAAGCTGGATGCCCGCTTCACCGGCCCATTTCCGATCGTGGACCGTGTCTCACCTGTGGCATTCCGTCTCCGGTTACCCGCGACCCTGAAGGTCCACCCGGTATTCCACCGGTCCCTACTCAGTCCGGTCGCCCCGCCAGACGAGTTCCACCCAGACCATCCACGACCGCAGCCAGTTTTGGTTCAGGGGGAGCCCGAGTATGAGGTGGAGCACATTCTTGACTCCCGATACCGCAGGGGGAAGCTCCAATACCTCATCGACTGGAAGGGGTATGGGCCCGAGGATCGGTCGTGGGAACCAGCGGAGAACGTCCACGCGCCTGTCTGCCTCCGTGATTTCCATGCGACTTACCCCAGCAAGCCTGGTCCGGCCCCTCGGTTGAGGGGGGGGCCTGGGAGGGGGGATGGTGTGATGACCTGGGAGTCAGACTCAGACGCTGAACCTGAGGGATCCCAGCCTGCACAGGATTCACTGCCTCCAGAACCAGCAGAGCCAGGGCTGGGGCCTGAGTCTCAAGGGGACTCACCTGTGCTGGATCCTCAGGTGCAGGCATCGGCTGAGGTTGATCTGGCTTCTAATGGGATGGAGGACGTATTGCCTGCAGGTGCTCCACTCCCCATCCAGTCAGGGGAAGCTGAGGTTGCCTCTGGGTCCGGTAACCCTCCAGCTTCTCCTGAGCTGCAAAGGCTAAGGGCAGAGAGGCGAAGGGAACTAAGTTCCCGCAGGAGGAGTGCTCGCCTCCAAGCCAGGAGAGGCGAGGCACCTGAGGATCGGAGCCGCCCTTTGCCTCGGGGCAGATAAAAGCCAGCCAGTCCCAGACCCAAGTTGCAGGAGCAACATCGGTGCTGCCTAGTTCCTGTTCCTGGTTCCTGCGTTCCTGACCTCAGCTTGGTTACTTCGGCTTCCTGACCTCGGCTTCCTGACCTCGGCTTCCTGACCTCAGCTTTGTTACTTCGGCTTCCTGACCTCGGCTTCCTGACCTCGGCTTCGTGACTTCGGCTTCGTGACTTCTGGCTTGGACTGACCTTGGACTGGACTAGACCTCGCCTATCGGATATCCCTTGGGACCAGCACACATAAGTTCCAACATTTTGGGAGGGCAAATTGGGACACACCACCACCACCATCTCACTCACCTGCTCTCCATGCTCCTTCTCCGCCCCTGCTCCCCACTGCCTGATCTTCATGCTTCTTCTCCCCTCATCTGATCTTCATGCCGTAGCTGCCTCCACCAGCCACAACCACCCACTGCTACCTTGCCTTCACCAGCTTTCTCTCCTCTGCTGCCACTGCCACCACCACGGCAGCAGCTAGACCTCAGCCTCCTCAACCTTCTCACGGCCTCCTTGGCCTCACCACAGCTGCCAGAGGTGCACCAACTTATGGAACTGTGCTTCTGGATTTGCTGCATCTGCTTCCAGGGGTATGGCGGTAGCAGAGCCGCGAAGGCGGAGGCCACCCCGGCCACCCCAGAGGAGGCGAGGAGGCTGTAGTGAGACACCCAGGATTTCAGACAGAAGCCGACATGGATTCTGTGAAGCCAGGATGTTCCACTCAAAGCTGGGCTGTTGGGTGGTATGCATATGCACGAACAGTCTCTCTATGGCTGAATGGATCTTGCTTTGGTCATAACATATATAACTATTTGCCACGTAGATCTGCCGTGTTCTTGTAAGTCTCTTAAATTCATCATTGACTGC
The DNA here is from genome assembly GCA_034641385.1 of Darevskia mixta. Lineage (NCBI taxonomy): Eukaryota > Metazoa > Chordata > Lepidosauria > Squamata > Lacertidae > Darevskia > Darevskia mixta. The sequence continues at coordinate 15,231,846 of JAWWNH010000058.1, forward strand.
AAAGAATGTGCAGCAATAGGCAGACCCATAACATACATTTAAGACAAATTCCAAGACAAAGTAGATGTATTTCCACAAGGAATCCTGGGGACATAAATCACAGTTTTCAATCCTGATCAGTCAGCTCCACCATTAGGCAGAATGAGGTGGCCACTTCAGGTAGCAGAATTTGAGTGTTGTGAAAGGCACTATTCAAGTTGTTTTTGTTGCTGCTGCTGCTGCTGTTTGTTGTTTGTTGTTTGTTGTTTGTTGTTTGTTGTTGTTGTCACCATCATCTATTTTTCCAGCAGGAAGGGAGGTGAGGTGCTTATGGGATTTTCTGTCTCAAGTGCCAAAACGACATGACTGTCCTTTGGTACTATGCACCTAGATGTGAAGCATGGTGTCTCCATGTGGATTTCTTGAGACTCTTACAAGGCAGCTTGTGAAATATGAAGTATTTTATTTGCTTGGTTCACTTGGTTATTGACATATTGAGCTGCAATAATTGTCAGCTGCCTTGGCTGTCCCTAGCGAAATGGAAAGGTGAGAGATGGATAGGTAGATGGAGTTAGGGAAATATTTGAAGAAAATAAAATTCAAAGCTCAGTTATGACCGAAAGAAAAACAATAGTCAAAGATAAATATTTTTAATGAATGTTCCATTAGAAGGTGTCACTACTAGAGATGTCAGCTGCCCAATTTGGGCCAGTTGGCTGAGCACATTCATTTATTTCAATGTATATTATTACGGGACATGGGTGGTGCAGTGGGTTAAACCACTGAGCCTAGGGCTTGCCAATCAGAAGGTCGGCGGTTCGAATCCCCGCGATGGGGTGAGCTCCCATTGCTCGGTCCCTGCTCCTGCCCACCTAGCAGTTCGAAAGCACGTCAAAGTGCAAGTAGATAAATAGGTACCACTGCAGCAGGAAGGTAAATGGCGTTTCTGTGCACTGCTCTGGTTCGCCAGAAGTGGCTTAGTCATGCTGGCCACATGACCTGGAAGCTGTACACCGGCTCCCTCGGCCAATAAAGCGAAATGAGCGCCGCAACCCCAGAGTCGGTCACGACTGGACCTAATGGTCAGGGGTCCCTTTACCTTTACCTTTATATAATATACATTTCAGACGCCCTAGCTTGAAATGGAGCTTGCAAGATAAGCCTATGGTGGACTCAACACTTTGCTCCATTGTAGGGGAAAGGGGTGGGGTTTACACTGACCATAAGTACTCACCATGCCAAGCTTGCAATGGTTTGGTGGAGCTCTTTGCTTTTTTTCTTTTTCTTTTTTACATTTTCAGTGTCACTTTGAGTGTTAAATTTATATTTCAAGCATAAGGTAAATGCTTACATCCTTTCTCAAATGTTGGGCAGGCTCCTGCAACATTCCAGCATCCTTTAGGGCAGAGTAGGGGTTGGGTATGAATCACACATATTCCTGTGTATAATAGTGGTGCTAAAATTTCAGATTTTTTTTTTAAAAGCATTCTTTTCAAGCAGTAGCATTCAATTAAAAAAAGCAGAAATGTCAAACATCCCATAACCCATTTGAATAGCTGATGAGCTGGGGTGAGCAGGGGTCTATAAATAAAATGGATAGGCTCCTGTTTACAATACTCTGTGCTATAAGGTTTTTCCAGTGCAATCATTACTCAATGAGTGAATTGCTATTTCCATTTTTTACTGTCCACCAAAGGGCACTTTGGAGAATATTCACTGAGAGTACACTGCCAAAACCACACTTTGGCAGCTCGTAATACTGCGATTGTGATTCTGAAAAAGTACAGTAACTCTCTGAGGGAGTTCATCATACTAGATTAGTGAATTCTTCATTGCAGCAATTTTCTGCCCAATAATGCTAGTAATTATTATCTCTAGTACAGTATGAATAGCTGTTGAACAATGTACTCCACACTTTCAGCTGAAACAAATGAGCAGCAGTTAGTTTATTTTAATAATGTGCTGCAAAAACACAACCATTGCACTTCGGCGAAGTGGTATACTTATGTGTTTTTAAAAAAATAAAAAATAAAATACACCAAGTGGAAACTGATGGCCCACTTGGGATGGAGAAGGATGAACAGATAATGAAGCACACCTTCCCTATGAAATGTGAAAGTGATTTGATGAAAGTCTATATTGTAAGTCTCAAACAATGCCCATTTCACACAGGAAACATCTGCAGTGGCACACTGTGAGCCCCAAACAAAAATAGAATAGAAATCAAATGCAGCTAAAGAGCTTCCCGACTCCTAGAAGTAACTGAATGAGTTTTTAACGTGACAAAAGCTGGTGTGGTGTAGAAGCTACAGGGTAGCAAATTAAAACAGTGTACGGTAACTGATTTCATTTCAAGAGACCACCTGCAAACCCTTTCCATGTGAAGTGTTTAGGGCGGTATAATGGCAAGCGCGTCGGACTAAAACGGAGGAGATTCATGTTGAAATCCTCACTCAGCCATGGAGCTCGCTTGGTGAACTTGGACCAATCTGTGAGGCTAAACCTGTTGTGAACATCATATGGGAGATAAAACCCTGTACACCGCGTTGAGCTCCATGGAAGAAAAGAAAAGCATAGATATAATAAAAAAAAATTATTTCTTCAGATTAATAAAAAGAGCTTAAAGTACTTGATGGACAAAGTACTTGATGGACAATGTCTCCTAAAACCTGTGGAAACCCACTAACATACAGCGTGGGACCAGTCAGAGATTGACTCTTGTTTGTCTTCCTCACCCCGCCCTCCACAAGAGCTGTTATTAGAGAAATGTTCTGTTACAATCTAGTACCTTGACATGGGAGTCTCAGGCATTTTGCTGATGTTTGAACTTTGCTAAGCACACACACTGAAAGAGTTTCAAACATTGCTTTAAGTGAGCATTTTAAAGATTCTACTGTACTCCAGGCAGACCCTAAAAAGAAATGTCAGAGCCATAAGTGCCATTGTGGAGGACATTGATGAGATGTTCTCAGCGGGCTATTTGTACTGAATCTCCACTTGAAAATGTCATGGCAGCCAAAAGCGGGGAGAGACTTGCTTTATGACGGCAACAAGAGCAGATCCTCTCAGTTATCAGCCTTCAGCTTTATAAATATTTGGTTTATTTTTATCACTACTATTGAATAATTCGTTGGTATGGTTGCTTTCCATGTTGAGCTCAGAAATTCACCATGGAGACTAGGGATCAGGAACTTCAAGCACAGGGGCCAACTGTTGCCCAACTGTTGTCTCTGTCCTTTGGGACTCTCCTCAGTCACACATCTTCTCTCAAGGACACAACTCTCATTGGCCCTGCTGTGCACTCCCCTGGGTGTTTTTGCCTTGTTGGAAAGGACTTGTGCTTGTCTGTATGGAGGATTGACAGGAGTTTGTGTTTGTACAAACTAGCCTACTAGACAAAGGAAAGTTCACATTTGTTGCTATGACCACCTTTGCCTCCGGCCCTCCCCACCAATGGCATAGGAATACAGCCTTCAGGCTGAAAATGGTTCCCTATTCATGATGTGGATCACAAATGGTTGGGTTTCTTTTCTTGAAAAACAGCAAAATTAGAAAACAGAATACTGGATTATTTTGATGGAAACACAATTCACTATTGGGTCTGGCCATACTTATGAACCTGGTCATGAGGTTATTTGACAGTGACCTTTCTGGTGTTTTCTGGCTTTAAAGAATCATATTGGTTGTTGTTTGGGTGAGTGATTGGCAAGCCTAACTCTGGAGGGTTAGCTAAGGTCTAGTCAGTCTTGACTTGTGATGCATTTGGACAAAGCACCCTTGGTAGTTCAGTCAGTTGAGCATGAGACTCTTCGTCTCAGGGACATGGGTTCGAGCTCCATGTAGGGCAGAAGACTCCTGCATTGCAGAGGGTTGGACTAGATTACCCCCGTGACCCCTTCCAACTCTACAATTCTCTGATTCTAGAAAAGCAATTCTGCAGGGATTAGCTGCTTCAAAATTCAGAGAACAGTTTCACTTCCTTCTTCCCCAGTTTGACAAGCCCCCTCCCAATACTATATTCTTTATCCTTAATTGTTAAGAGTGTCTGGAGATATTTCTCACTTCCTATGCAACTGAATGTGCCTGCTTAACTCTCACCTGACCTCACCTGGCCAGATTTACTCATAACTAGGCACGGGCAAATCTTCCAATTCCGGTTGCTCTCAGTTTCTTACTGTTCCAATCTTAAACTCAATTCCACACATTTCAACATCAGTTTGCTAACTTTTAAAAGTAAGTTTTGCAAATATTCATCAGCATTTCAGTGCAAATTTCTCCCAATTTACACATGTTCATATGCAGTTTTGCCTTATATACCGTACATGTTTTTGCAATGCAACTTTTCCGAATATAATGCACTTATGTACACAATATTTGGTTGGAGAACTGCATCACAAAACTCAGAGAAGTGCAAATTTTGAAGGATGGTTGTGTTTTGGTTCCTGTATTGTTTCAGAAAGTGTGCATTTTGTAGGTTCACTTTTAAATGCAAACTGAATCGATATTTTTCTCCCATCCCCACTCATCATAACTGGAGTTAACCTGAGCTTCACCACTGCAGAAATGAATTCCAAACTACCACGGAGAATCTTGTGCTGTGTCACACATCATTCTGCATTTTGAGCCAGGCTCAGCACAGTATCCAGCCTACGTGCATGCGATTGTTGAAGACGGAATAGCTCAGCTCATAATACATTCTTGCATCTTCACATCAGGCACCTACATAACAAAACCGAGACGTGCTTCTAAAAATACAAAGCAAATTTATAATTCAGAACTTGCAGCTGTAGAGCAAGCTGGCACAATCACACAAGGGACACCCACCCATTTCATTTTGCAGTGATATGAGCTAATATTTAAGCTTCAGGCAAGATGTCTGGTGTAGTTTGCAAAGCAAGCAAATTCCCTGAAGATCTAGAAACAACCTGCAGATTTCATAGACTGTCATCTCTCATAGCCCCTGGCACCATAACCTTTTAGGTGCTGCAGAAAGCAAAGAGCAGTGTGTTGGAGTAGAAAGTTTAAACAGGATGGGATTTCTCCCCTCAAGGAATGGTATATTGAACCGTGTACTGGGGGACCCCAGCTTTTCTTGGAAGCTGGTTATTAGGGGCTCCTCAGGGCAAAGTTCAGTAATAGCCAACAAACTTCTTTGAAAGGTTATTTGTCCACCAATATTGAGCTTGCCCTGTACGGTGAAGCTCATGAGGTGTGTTGAATGTTCTTTATTATATTTAGAAGAGTTCTTGCCCACTTTTATGAGGACTGCACAAATTTTACGATCAAGGTAGCTCACAGAAAAGAAAATCACCATCCAATTAAAAAGTATCAATAGAACACAAAAAGTATAAAAAGACAAGTGAAAATCCTACCCATTTAGAAAAGTTTTCACTAATCAATAAAAAATTGCAAGGGGGACATTTAATCTTCAAGGATTGAGGAGCCAATGTGGTGTAGTGGTTAACAGCGGTAGACTCATAATCTGGTGAACCGGGTTCGCTTCCCTGCTCCTCCACATGCAGCTGCTGAGTGACCTTGGGCTAGTCACACTTCTCTGAAGTCTCTCAGCCCCACTCACCTCACAGAGTGTTTGTTGTGGGGGAGGAAGGGAAAGGAGAATGTTAGCCGCTTTGAGACTCCTTCGGGTAGTGATAAAGCGGGATATCAAATCCAAACTCCTCCTCCTCCTCTTCTTCTTCTTCAAGGAGAAAGGGTTTCCATAATGTGTTCTAGGTTCTTCCACGGGATACTTCTGAATCATTTTCTCCCCAATATTGTAGTGAGCATTATGCATGCCCAATTCGCTGCCATTTTCAGCTCCTCCTTTTATTTCATGTTTTCTCTTTAGATTACCAGTGTGCCTGCATTGATAAAGTACTCAAAAACAAACAAGTAAACTGACAACCCAACCCAACAATTTTATATAGGAATGTACCAATACAATTTTTGAGTCTTATTTCACTCACACACATAAATGCACTATGCTCATTGAACTGTCAGTGGGATGGAGCACAGTGGAGCTGCACTGCTTACCTGGTTTCCCAACATCATGGACACTACCCAAGAGGAGGAAGGGGCAGGCAGGGAGGGGAGGGGCAAGGGAGCCGGGAAATATATATGACCACAGCAAGATTGCTTTCATGCAGTATTATATCAGTGTTCACATACACATCATTGATGTGTAAGGGGAACAGGCATATAAAGAGAAGGAACTGAAACCTGTGGCAAACTGTGTTTGGCATCCTGGTTAAAATAGAATGCAATGGTAATGAAACACAGGGCAGAGCAAACAGATGCTACATTCAAACCAGGGTTCCCCAAACTTGGGCCTCCAGCTGATTTTGGACTACAACTCCCATCATTTCTAGCTAGCAGGGCCAGTGGTCAAGGATGATGGGGGTTGTAGTCCAAAAATAGCTGGAGACCCAAGTTTGGGAAACACTGATTTAAACCATTATGATATCACCCGAAACAGTCATGGCTTCCCCCAAAGAATGGTTAAGCAGCCCCTTTTCCTCTCACAGTTGCCAGTCTCAGAGTTCCCTGCAGCACCGTGAGTGACTGGGCTAAAGATAATGTGTTGGCTCCACCACTCTGCGAAGTCTTGGTGGCAGCAGCTGGGAGTTTGAATTGCTCTGTGAAAGAGCTTATGAACATTTGTATAACCAATGCAGTGAGAGCTGCCATGAAGCACAGTTAGAGCCAGGAGAAAGAATATATACCAAACATGATGGAGAAAAGACATGGCAGACTCTTGCTACTGTACAAGGAAAATGTAAAACACCCAGGTCATATTCTGTGGAGACCGAATGTGGAATACTTAACAGTGACATCTTCTCCCTAAGCAATTGCCAAATACACAAGTAGTATCTGAAAAAGACAAGTTCATCTTCTGAGATTCCGCCTGAGCCAACTTGTAAGACTGATGTTACAAGTAAGTTTGTAACTTGCACTAGTCCAGTTAATCAGAAACTTTAGAGATTTAGAGATGAATGGCTGATTACTTGGACCACAAGGCATTTTTGTAATTCTGATCAATTGAATTATTGTTTCTTTGAATAAAAAGGGGTGTGTGGATGGATGGGGTAATTATATAGTTTAGGTGGCACTGAACTGTCAGGAGTCCAGCTTCCCAGCTTGATAACACAGTAAGCGTAGTTAATTAAAAAGGATGATTTATAGTCAAAACAAACAGATAGTTCTGGACGGCTCCAACACAGCCTCCGACATCATCAATCAAGATGACCCTTCTGAAGACTTCTTCCGGTTTCTGCAGAAGGTGGAGAATTTTTGCGTCTTACGTCTCTTGGTTCGTTTCCGGTCTAACAGCTCTCCCCTTAGCCGTATTGGATCAGCTCCCCCCTCCCTTTCTGACAAACTACTTCCGTCTCTCTTCACTCCTGTTTGAACTTCCCAAGAGCTTTGCCTGGGTTCCAGCCCACTCTGAGCCATTCCCTTATCACCCAGCATTCCAAGGGGCAGGGGAGTTGGCACTAGCTGCTGTTCATCCTGCATGAAAGTTAACTCTCTCTGTTCCTGGCTGCTTTCTTCCATTGGCTGCAAACCTTCACTGGGAGCTGGCTCACTCCTGACATGAACTTAGTTGTATCTCGGGGAATTCAGGAGCGCCCTGTCAGTATTGTCCTGTTCCTGTTGTATTGCAGCTCCACATTTTTTCAGTTCTCCAACTTCCAAGTTATAAAAATGTTGATAAAAATAATTTGTTTGACACAAGTTAAAACCAACTAAAACTCAATTAAAATTGCATGATCTGTGGAGCTCCAGAACCAGCTATCTGACGTGTCACCATCTTAACCAGAAGTCTCTGTTCTTGTTGTAGAGAGAACATAAAGATCACGTCTAGCTTCCTGGCTGGTGTGTCCCTAGGCTGGACATGACACTTGCCAGAGTTGCCACTTCTCCTTAACAAAAAAGCAGGCATGGAAGTGGGAGAATGTGCAGCAGCTAGAACCTCCAGGGACTGATGTGAGAAGACTTTCAGTGGGCAAAGGCATGGTGTGAAAGTGTTAATCCCAATCCTGATTCACCCTGCCCCACTTTAATTATTTTTGTTCTTGTTAAATAAAAGAAGAAGTGACATGTCCTGATTGTCTATTTAAATGAAATGCTTAGCATATCATTTTGTTTGGTCCTCAGTTCACATGTCCCAGTTTTTCAACCAGCAGCTTCATCATGTCTTGGTAGGAAGGCAAGAACAAGATTAATTTCTCTTTAGAAGACAGTAAAATGTCATCCAACTTGATACCAGTTCAACTTCAGTAAAATTTTTATTATAACAGACAATACAAGTTGTGTGTTTGACAGAAGCCTCCAGAAAGTCTTTCAGGAAGCAAATCTGGAATCTTTTGGCTTCAAATGCAATTGAAGGCAGGATATGTTTAATACCAAATATAATATGAAAATGTGGCAAGGGAATTTAAATCCATACATCTCTAATGACCAGGTCACACCAAGCACACTAGTCTTTTATAACATTTGTTATGTAGATTCTCTGTTAAAATACTTGAAGTGCTGTGCATGTCCATATGAACAACTCCCAAGTTTCTTGTGTGGTGGAAAAATCTGAAAAGCTAACTTTGAATCACATGATTTCAACAAGGAAAAGTCCTATTGTTCTAGTGAAAACCTTTGGGAGTTTTGCTTTTGCTTTGAAAGAGACTGAGGAAATGATGAGAGAATGCAAATTGATTTGAAGAACCAAAGAAACTAGCTTTTTATTGCCAGGCATCATCCGATTAATATTTTCTTAAATCTATTTATACAAGCAACAATGAAGAATACTCATTTCAGAACAACGCCAAAACAGTATATAAAGAAAAATAAATGACAGTTTATTATACCATATGACTTAAAGCCTGGTCCACAGTCCACTTTGATTGAAGTACTTTGAATTAGATTTGCAACATGGCAATATTAGAAAGGTGCATGTAAATTTAGGGAGTGTTCTGAATTCCAATGACTTTGACCAAAGATGTTGCAGTAGGTTCCAGCTGAAACAGGAGAATGCCGCTTCTGTCCTTTTTAAAAATGATATCCCACTCATTTAGCAGACCATGAAGATTACCACTGTGCACAGCTAAGTCAATGTTATGTTCCTCACTAGGAGAAGTTCCAGCAGATGCAGCTTGCCTTATTATAGTACTACAAAGGTGAGAAAAGCCAAATTTGACAAACTTCCCTCTTCCTAACTGCTGTCGCTCAGGCTATTGTTAAAGGCACATTAGCAGGCCCACTTTTCTGAAATGACAATCCCAATCAGGCCTTTCAAAGTGAATTATAGAACACACTGCAAGTCATTACTCAGCTGCTCATCTTGAGCAACATTCTATCTCTTTCTAAAGTTCAGAGGAGAGCGTGAATTCTCATGTAGCCCGAATTGCACTGTTCACTCACTGAAGAAAAATCTGAAGAAGTGTGCATGCACACAAAAGCTCATACCAATAACAAACTTAGTTGGTCTCTAAGGTGCTACTGGAAGGAATTTTTTTATTTTGTTTTGGAGAAAAATCAGCAGACTGGGGTTTGAAATCCTGAGGCTTGCAGATGTACAAATAATTTTGGAAGGAGGACCCTAAGCGAGTGATGGCTAACCTTGACACTCCAGATGTTTTGGAACTACAACTCCCATCATCCCTAGCTAACAGGACCAGTGGTCAGGGATGATGGGAGTTGTAGTCCCAAATCATCTGGAGGGCCGAGTTTGGTGTTGCCTGCCCTAAACTGTGGTTAACTCTGGAGTGTCAAGGTTAGCCATCACTGCCCTAAGCAAAACCCAAAATTGGTCCAATACAGACTGACAGTGCTGAGTGACTACAAAATAGTGACTGATGAATCACCAGATGGGAAGGGAAATGGAACAGAGTTTTATAGAGGAGAGCATGGCTGGCTGGCTGGAGCACCGAACAAGAGCACTCCACGCTGCAACGTTTTGTTACAGGTCCCACTTGTCAGGGATGCCCTAGAGAGGAAAATTGGACTGTCTTCCTCTTAACGAATGTCTAACATACACTGTTGACAGGTTTGTATAGCACAGGACAACAATGCCACAAATAGAAATGTTCCTTTCTCTCAATAGAAGATGGGGACACGCCCTGTTCTTATGTGACTCAACAGGAGAGAAAGGGGGCAAATGTTGATGATCCAGTTCTGCACAAACTAACCCAGCTCGAGAGAAAGAATGGGACGGATATTCTGCAAGCATCCCTTTGAGGAGCAAATTGTCACAGGGGGACAGGTTTTAGACAGAGGCACTGGGTCTGCCTGCAGAACTGGCAGGATGCAAAACAGAAGCAGGAAGCATCTTGAATATACTGAGGCAGCACAGCTCCCCTCAGTGAAAATGACACTGAACAGTGAAGTGGTTATCTGAAGCATAATAATCTCCCTTCTACAGCTTCTCCTGGAGCGATGCAGCTGCACCTCTCAAATTTAGAGCTGAGCCTAAAGGATCTCGTCAGCCCAAGGTAAATTAGGAACTCAAAGGAGGTTTTGCACGTGCTATGTCGAATAATAACACAGCCTGTACTTGTCGTTCGCTTTCTCCTGGACTCAGTCAAAAGCCAACAATTCATTTTTTGTGAATAGTCTGAAATGTGCCTTAAAAAAAACAAAAACACCCAAGTAGTAACAATTTCTGAGGTACATATTAAGAGCACAATGTGAGGGTGTTGAGAACAGTTCGCTACTCACAGAATCGCCATTACTGAATATTGTTCCGTCTTCTTCAAGGAGCAAAATCTCCGCTCTCAAAATCTGTGCATCTCTACTCACAAATAAGCCCCATTTAGGCTTATTCTCAGGTAAGTGAGTATAGGATTGCAGCCTACATCATTTATCTCAAGGTTATACTCGATGTCCACAAAACACCTGGAAAATAATTCCTGGGTTATCATATAAAAATATCAATATCCTAAATGACAGGCCTTCTTTGTTTTTAAGTTGCCTCAGAAATATTCATGATCATCAGAGTTTGAGTCTTTGTTTTTATTCTTCACTTTAAAGAACTTACTTCAAGTGAAGCGAATTAACATGTGGAAGGTGTCACAAGGAGACAATGATGTGCGGTTTTACTCGTACCTGGGTACCCATCCACTTATTCCCATTTCCCAAAGCACTCAACAGACATAAAACTATGAAGCCATGCTGGCTTATCATGTTTGTGACAGATTTTTAACCCGCTACCATCTATACCCAGTAGGATTCTGTATGAGCACTCGTCACATTCTCTTGGGGTGAGGGGAGAGAAATATGAGTAGCTGTTCACACTTGTCATTAGCTGGAACCAAGACTAAGTTGACAGCTGATACAATGGCTCATGCTAATTTGACAATGTTCACTGGAGGCTGAGGGCCAGAACGTTCATCTGTGATCGATGCCAAATTTCTGTCACACAGAAGCACAGGTAAGGCATTCATCACATGTATGCCCTCGGTTCCCCCTAGCTTAACAGATAACCAAGGACACACACACACACACACACACACACACACACACACACACAAAAGAGCAAGAAAACTTTTGGATCCACTGTTTGCCTCAAGCTATGCCCTGATAGTCCAGCTGTTTGGAAAGCAGAGTTTTCACTGTCCATGAAGTAAATAAAAAATGAAGGAGGAGAAAAAGTGTTTGGGTAAAGTTGCACTAAAAATGCTGTGAGACGTAATGCCGAATCTAAGTGAAGACAACGTCTCTAAAACACTGGAAGTGCCATGACACCGTGCAGAAACAGGTGTGCAGCAAGATGCAGAAGGCAATAATTGGAAGGAGTAGGACAGAAACTTGTAGAAGAGAGACTTAGGCCACATTTTCAACATACATTGAAAGCACTATGTTGCCACGTTAAACACTCAGGGCTTTCTCTAAAGAATTGTGGGTACTGTGGTTTGTTTAAGGGTGCTGAGAGCTGTTAAGAGACCACCTATTCGCACACATACTGAGCTACAATTCCCAGAGTTCCATGTGAAAAGAGACTGTTAAACCACTCTGGGAATTGTGGCGCTGCACATTTATTGTGGTGTAGTGGTTAAGAGCGGTAGACTCTATTCTGGGGAACCAGGTTCGCTTCCCTGCTCCTCCACATGCAGCTGCTGGGTGACCTTGGGCTAGTCACACTTCTCTGAAGTCTCTCAGCCCCACGCACCTCACAGAGTGTTTGTTGTGGGGGAGGAGGGGAAAGGAGAATGTGAGCCGCTTTGAGACTCCTTCGGGTAGTGATAAAGCGGGATATCAAATCCAAACTCTTCTTCTTATTATTCAAGTGAGAGCAATAACTGGCACGCTGCACTATTGGATTCAGTTACCTTATAGCTCCAAATGCATCTCCCCCAACCCCTGAAATTGTAGTGAAGCCTACAGTATTCAATCATATTAGTCTAAAATGTCCCAGCTCTCTCTCCCCCCCCCCCCCCGCTTCCTTTTTCTTTTCGTCCCTGAAGAAAACTAGAAATCCTTGTGTCAGAGTACATAACAGAACTATGAACTGCTTTAACAACCAGCCAGGATGCATATGGTATTGCCTATAGCTACTACAAACCAATTAACTCTGTCATTGTTCATCTAATTAAGAAGAATGATATGGACAATGAAATTCCTTAGATGCCTGATGTTAATTATTTTCTTTTCCAGTTGAAACCTCTAGGTGGCTTGTAAATGTGACTCCCTCTCATACACACATCCCAAGCGGACTCAATAAATCTGTCGTTTATGTCATTTCATTCGGCGTACATTGCATCCATTCATACTGCAAAATAAATCACAGATATTGTACTCCTAGAGTCTCTTTGTTTTAAAATACACACACCTCCAGACATGCTCTGAGGGACAAACTTGACACTGCCATAAGCCAGTGGATGGGCGTGCAGCTACCCCCTTCTTCCCAACCACTACCCTGCAAAGTTTTTGTATACGTCAGCAAAATGAGGAAATGATCTAATTCTAGTTGTTGCCCTGTAACCCCATTTATAGCATCCTATAATTCTAATAGTTCTTTAAGGCAGAATCGCCATAAAATAAAATTCTAACAGACAAGGTTGTAGCTTGCAGTCATCTTCTGAAGCCTTTGGCAAGTATTATATCACATGGCCAGCCACTGACTGCAATTTGGCCTTAAATTGGTATCCGGCAAGATATTATTGCCATATTTCCCCTTGATCAAAGTTTGGCTCTCCCAAAGTTGGGCTTTCCCAAATCCAGAACTTACTTGATCATTTGTAAGGGCCGGACGACATGTTGCGCCAGACCAACATATGCAGCTACGTCTTCTGTTTTTCCTTAATTAATTATTATTATTATTAATTTTATTATTTATATGCCGCCCATCTGACTGGGTTGTCCCAGCCACTCTGGGTGGCTCCCAAAAGAATAATAAAAACACAATAAAACATCAAGGTATTGTAAATTATTTTTTATTGATTTCCCAGCATAAACCCAATGACACAATTATTGTATCCCAATAATATGGAGGGTAGCTTTTACCCCTCCCTAGCTATGAACAGGAAAGCCCCACCCCTCATGCAGTTAGGGGATTTAGGTAAAAACAAAAACAAAAAACCCATTGGTGCCAATGTGGAAATAAGATCATTATTTCTCACTGTGTACTAATTTAAGGGGAAATTGCATTAAAGGAATGACCAGGTGGTATATTACTCCCAAGTGTGTAGTTTGGCTTTAGCTCATTTTCATATTTTAATAAAATGTTATGTTATATACCAGATTCCATGTTCCCCTTCCCACTTCTTTCTTCTTGGCCTCTGTAGCAACTGAAGTCTCAGAAGACGCTAGTTCACATAATTAAAATTTGGGCTTCTTAATATATCTGTGTATAACGTCTCAACTGTGTAAATTCAAACCAAGGTGGATTTTGATTCCCTGTCTCAGACTTTTATGTTATTATAAGACTTTTTAAAAAAAGAAGTAACACCTAAATTTTCTCAGATGAGATCTTTATCTCTGAAAAGTAAATACATTCTCCATAATTTACAGAAGGACAAAACCTTTTGTGGTTTGAAATCTAGCTGATATATAACTATAGTTAGCGGTGATTTAACAGGGTTAACTCTGTGTCTTTATGGGTGGCAGTGGGGATGTTCCACAGTCAATTTCCTGAGATGGAAGGAGGTTGAGCCTTTTCTCTGTCAGACGCCACTCAGCTGCAAGGTACTTTCTTACCTTCCTCCTGGCAGAAAGCAATGGCAATCACAAGTAAAGAGGGGCAAGACGAAAGGACTTGAAACAGCATTTGACCTGTGGCTGTGCTCATATGACAGGTCCGTTGAAAAGGCTGCTGGAGAAGGTAGTGTGAAGTTTGATTCCTGCCTGAGAACTGATGCCCATCCCTTGACAAGCCACTTGGTGTGTGGTAAAACTGTTCCTAAATTTCACTTTTGTGGGAGGCAGTGGAAGACAGGAGTGCCTGGCGTGCTCTGGTCCATGGGGTCACAAAGAGTCGGGCACGACTAAACGACTAAACAACAACAACAACAAATTTCACTTTAGTGAGGATTGCATGTTTGGATCACGCAACACAGGCTGCATGGAGGGAATTGCATAGTGCTACGCTGAAAAACACCTGTATTTTCCCCAACTGTTCTCTATCAATAAATTGTATTCAAAAATTGCCAAGCTGAGAGGAGAATTTCAGTGAAATTCTCATTGTTTTCCCTGCATTGATTTCAGAATGTTGAGGACTGGTCAAGGTGAAGGGTCTATTTTGCCCTTTCCTTCTGTTTGACTGCTTAACATTGCCCTTCAGTCAGTTTTAATCTCCAAGGATGTCCCAGTCCCAAAGTAATATAGGAAGCTGCCTCTACACCTGTCAGCAGCAACTCTCCAGCTTTTCAGGTAGGGGACACTCCTAGTCCTACCTGGTGATGCTAGGTGTTGAACGTGGAACTGTCTGCACAGATTCTCTGATCACTGTAATCAAACCACCTGTCAGTCGCTGGATGCCACAATGTCAGGTGACACTGTGCTTTGAAAAAGCTTGCAAAGATCCTTGTGCTGTGCTTTGAAAGCCCACCAGTGTAATGAGCACTACCAATCAGCTGTTCGGTAGGACTTCAGAAGCCCCTTTCTGCACAGAGCAGCTGCTTTTTACAGCTGCCAATGCCTGATATCCTATATGACATCACATGATTGGCATTTGGGTTTGGATTAGCCAAAATGGTCTGGCAGACCAAACTTGGAGGACTGGAATAGCTAATTAGGCCCACAAACCAAGGTTCACTGTCTCTGTATGTTTTCCAGCTCAGAGAGCAAAGCAGCTGCGATGAGAGGGAAGGCAATTTTAAGCAGACAAACATCTGGGAAATAAAGAGTTAAGGAGCTTGCACTCCCCGTCATCCTCCCATTGGCCCTCTGAATCTAACGCCATCTGCAGCTGCGTTACCTGATAAAAGTGAGACCCTGGAGGAAAAAAGAATAGCAGAACTGCATGTAAGCAGGTCTAGTTCCATCGCTGCAGATTTGGGATATAATAAATAAACATTCATAATAAATATTTTTTAAAGTTCCTGCTACCTTTCCTTCAGTGTTACAATGCATTTCTTTTTCTTCTTGCAATTAAATTTTTACCTGCAATGTTATTTAAGGAAGCATATATACCACCAAGAAAAGAAGCCAACAATGAAGCGAGTCTAAGCCCGCAATTCCAATCCTGGAAACGAAATGAAATGTTGAGGCATGCTGCTGCAAGTCCCCGATTCAACAAAGCACCCACACTTTTGCAGAAGAATAAGGCACCTCTTGAGCTCTGTCCCTGAATAGGCTGGGTCTTAATCAAATCCTTACACCCGCTTGAAATAAATGTGAAACAATTCTGTGACAAAACGACAAAGAAATGGCAGGCAGGCACCAAAAGATTAGCAATGGCCTTGGAAGCAACCCAATCCCATTCATTAAAGAAAGGGGCACAGTTAATTAAAAGTAATCTTGCCAAATTTTAAATGGATAAGGAACAAAAAGAAAAGGAAAGGGGGGAAACCACATGAAGGAAACTGAAGTGGAGCTACAACATTATTTCAACTGCAAACAGAAATCCACACACAGTCCTTACTCTAAGGCAGGCAACATGCTGGGGACGTTCTGCTCCTTGCATTGCTAAGAAGGTGTGACCTCACTGGCTCTCTTAGCTATGGGCGTTAAGCATTCCTCCTTAGCTAGGGCGTTAAGCATTCCTCCTGCTACATTCTTGTTGGGTTTCCCCCAAACAATTCCCCCCAAGAATGAGAAAACATCATCAAACCCTGTCGCTCCTAGGGGGACAAATGCTGCATTTGCATTCTAGGAGTCTTGTGACCTGGCCCTTCCCGATTGGTTTACCTATTTTAAAAAGCAGGAAAATGTGTTACAGCAAGTGAGGCAGCCCTCAGATTGCCTCATAAAGCAATCGGTCAGACTGTGGATCGGCCAGACTGTGGATTCAGAAGTGGGTTCATAATTCAGGATCATGATGATCAGCCTAGATTGAATCAGATTGAATCAGGTGAGTCCAGTTTACTGGATACCTCCCCTATCCATACCTTCAGGTGGCTGAGGGTGGAGGAGCAGGACATAAAAGTGGAGAGATCAGGAGTGTGCCAAACCATGCTGGATCTGGGACCCGACAGACCACCAATGATATTATGGGGCAGGGGAGATGTCTTTCCCCCTTGGCCACACCCAGTGGAGGCTGATATATTAGGGCAAATGGGACACTAACCTGAATCTGCGCTCAGCTTACACCCACCTGCCTGATTTCTTAATACCTGGCAGCTTCCTCTCCTTAGTCCCACGTTGCCCATTGTACGCATTAGGGAGGACAATGGAGGCAAAACTAGAAACAGATAGCTCTGCCTGTTATTGGCTCTGGCTCCACCAACTATTGGGCTCCCTGCCTTCCACCTTATCAGTCTCAATAGACACCAGTCACCACTGGCCAGACCTGAAGGGAAAATACAGGACATTGTGGAGTACTAGGAAGGGGAAAGGAGTTGAGTAGAAGGTGCCTCTTCCGAAGTGGAAGTGCTTGATCACAAACAGGTACCACTACAGTTCTTCAAGCTCTGATTGAGCAGGAGATTGTGTGGTTGTGATGTAGCTCTATGCTAGGCAATGGCATTACTGTTAGCAGGAGCATCCTACTCTCGTGTAGGACCCTGGCAGAGACACATGCCCGGCTGGCATGTTCTCTCCCTCCTGGTCGGTCATTCGGGAGCTTCAAAAGCTTTCTTCTGCCCAAACATCACAGCAACTGATACCAAGAAGCATCAGCACACTTAGGGATCTGCAAAGTCTTCGCAGCATGCATAAACAGACCCCAGCAACTCAGCATTTTGGCTAATCTACTTTATTTACATATAAACACACATGGATCACTGCAACATGGCTCCCTCTCTCTCTAGCATCAGACAACAAAGAGAAAGGACAAAGGACAATAGTCCCACTTCATGGAACACAGTAACACAAACATCCTGTCTCCGTCACTTCCCACACTGTGGAATGAAAACGTACACCATTATGTGATAGACAACAATCCCATGACTGCAGACACGGGGAATGAATCTCCAACAATTACATCCATCAGGTTATAAGAACCCATGAAGCTTTCATAGAATTGTAGAGTTGGAAGGGACCATGAGGGTTGTCTACTCCAACCTCCTGCAATTCAGGAATATTTTGCCCAACTCTCATGCTCTACCAACTGAGCAATCCTGAGTTCAGTCGATAATATATCAGAGTCCTTCCAAGTTTGTTCCTGGAGTCATGATTCTGTTGCCACGTTATGGTAGGAAAGGGTCTTCACTAGGAGTCAACTCTGTTGACCCAAAGTGGCCCGAAAAGAGGATATGGTGCTCTAGGACCCAGTGGCTTAACAGCAGTGATAGTCAAGGTGGTGGTTGACCCTTAGAAGCAGAGTTTGTCATGCAGAATCAAATACAAAGTAGGTCATGTACTCTTGATGGAACTGACTTTGCATATGGAAACTTTTCAGCCAGCAAAATGAAAAATTTAAATGAGAAATTGCTACCTTATGTTCAACTTATACCTCTTGACATACTTAAATGTCATTTATGTTTAAAACAGCTTGCTATGGAATGGAGAGCCGTGCCAGACCAAATGGATTTTCAGCACTTCTCTCCATTTTCCAGATACGACACAGAAGGGGGAAATGGAAATGAAATTGAAAACCTTTTGGGGAGAGCATATACAAAATGACATCTGAGAATGATGAAATATTATCACTGGAAGCAGGAGAATCGTCTCTCCTTTTCCCTGCAACGGGGTAAAATCACTGATGAATGAAGAAGACCTTGCCAGATTACAAGTTGAGGTTCTGTGGTGGAAAGAGACATTTTCCCATCCATTTGTATTTGTTTGTTCAGAGTGCACTTCAAGATGAACAGGCCAAATGTAGGTCTCAGTGGGTGAAACATCAACTTCACTGACTTCAATTTTTATTCTGCAAACACAAATCTAAAGGAAAACAAAATGGGATCACAGTTGCAAAGTGGCTCAGTATATAAATTCCATAAGGTACAAACACTGAAAAGCAGCAGTACTCAAGAAATGCGAAAAACAATACAGTCTTGATACTGTGCTGTAAACAAGCCAGAGGAAGACATGCTGTTTCTTGCTGTCGTTTATTCTCTGCAAAGAACAAAACAGTAGCATAGCACAGGGAGGCATCAGGCAGGAGCAAAGGTTGCTCTGCCAATATGTGTTGATGCTTATGATTGGGAATTTGTGGCCCTTCAGATATTAGTCCCCCAGCCAGCATGGCCAGTGATCAAGGATTAAGGGTCCAAAAACTTCTGGAGGGCCACAGGTCCCTCTCCCCTGCTTTATAGGTTAGAACTATGTGTTGGGCAACAGGAATGGGGCTATCAACCACGTGTTTGCTGCTGATACACAAATGACCAAATTGGGAAGGGCATTTACAGGAGGAATGTGACACAGGGGAGAGTTGTTTAACCCTTTCTCCTGCCAGTCAATTTTCCTTTCTAGCTTTTTCCTCCTGCCAGGGTTCCAAGATGGGTTCATCGGTTGTGGTGGAAAGGAGTCCAAAGTCCTGGTTGCAGAAGAAGACAGTTAAGTGTCTCCTCTGCTCAACTGTTTTTTTTTCTCTGCAAATGCCCCCTCACAACATATTGAGGATTCTGTGTTTGTCACTGGACATCATGAGTGAACATGTTAAGACACTCTTAAGTCATAAGTCCATGAACCAAGCCAGTTACATCCCAACTAACCACGTAGCAAGGCTCCAGCAGTAACATTTGAATGTTAAGCTGCTCCACTATGACTAGGGATCTCTGATATCCTTGCCACAAAATCAGTTTCTTTGGGCAAGGACATAGCTGCTGTTTCACCCTGTGTCGCATTCCTTTCAGAGGCTATAGCCTTTCGGAGCCAGGGTTCAATATGCCAACCTGCTAAGAGTAGTATGGCGAGCAAATTATACAATCTAATCAATGCTAAAAAGAAAATCTTGTGGGTTGTTAGACTGGAAGGGTCAAGAATGTAGAAGCAGGGCAGAGTAGTGTAATGAATGCACCTCTGTGTGCTCAAGAGATAACTCCCTTGCCTAGGCTTTAAGAAATCAATCCGGCGGCTTTTGCGAGCACTAAATTCACTTTAAAGTGTGATAAAGAAAGAGTGCTTCATTCCTAAACTGCTGTGTGGGACCTTGTACACAAACATTCACTCTCTTTCATTACTCACAATAATTTGATTTCCTCTCCTTGCAAGGAGTCAGGCTGTGACATATGATTTGAGCCATCAGCTCTACCCCCAGATGCAGAAAGCACATTAGCAGCTGTACTTGGGGAAAGGAGGCGGGTGCAGATAATGAATTTTGCCATGACCTTGACTACTTAACAGAGTGTGATGTGCATGGTTTTCTACCACTATATGTACATGCATTCCCTCATCAGAAACAAATGAAAATATTCCGTTCAATAACTGCGGCAGATAATTCCAAGGCATCCTTTCCCAATCTGATGCCCTCGAGATGATTTGAACTAGAATAGCCATCAGCCCTAGCCAGCACAGGCTGGCAAAGGCTTTTCCAAAGCATATCTTACGACATTAGCAAATTTTGTTGCTTTTTCTGCAGAGCTACAGCAGAAATTAGTTAGGATAACTGGTTTCTCCATAAACTAGCAGTAAGAAAAAAGGGTACCCACCTTAAAGTAAAGGTAAAGGGACCCCTAAACATTAGGTCCAGTGGCGGATGACTCTGGGGCTCATCTCGCTTTACTGGCTGAGGGAGCTGGCGTACAGCTTCCGGGTCATGTGGCCAGTATGACTAAGCCACTTCTGGCAAACTAGAGCAGCGCACGGAAACGCCGTTTACCTTCCCGCCGGAGCGGTATCTATTTATCTACTTGCACTTTGACGTGCTTTCGAACTGGCAGGAGCAGGGACCGAGCAACGGGAGCTCACCCCATCGCGGGGATTCAAACTGCCGACCTTCTGATTGACAAGCCCTAGGCTCTGTGGTTTAACCCACAGAGCCACCCGCGTCCACCCACCTTAAAGTACTGTTATAGAAATAGTTGCTGGTATTTGAGACCTAGCAGAATTCACAGAATGCATATATAAAGTAGTACAAATTGTTGGAAATGGTGAAGAAATCATTTTTTGTTTAATGAGTGTTGTGTAGGTATTCTATGATTCGTATTATAACGTGCACTGTGATGTCACACTGTAACAAGAAAAATATACAGAGGCTTTAAATGCGTAAGTCATCATTGATGGGTCAAGTTTGTGTAAGTATCTTCATATGTAGAGGACACTGAGGGTGTTGACTGAGAGAGGCTAATACTTCATTGATCTGTTTGGTGACTGAAGAGCTATTCACTGAAACTTTTGATTTCCTGATATTCTGTACTTGTATATTCTGGGTTATTCCCCTGAGTTGGTTATGGGTTTTGGGGAGATGAATAGGTTGCATGGTTTGTTTATTGGTTCATTGTTTTTTCTTGATATAACTATACCTATTCACATGTATCCGTAATAAAACTTAATCAATATTGTTACATGATAATGTTATAGGTCTGTAGGTGCTAAATGACTGGGCTCAATAAATGTTAGAATTTCATTAGAGCTTATATGGGATGTCAAGCCTGTGTGTGTGTGTGTGTGTGTGTGTGTGTAATAGTTTGTGTAGACCCACTTCAAAGCCCCTGAAATTAGCATGTGTGAAGGCTAATTAAGTCAGACTCTGTGTGCTGAGCAGGGAGCCAGCTATTCCTAATCCCGTGGAATCAACAAATGTAAAACAAGTGTAAAAGCTAATTGACTCAGCCTAATTTCCTTTGAGATGATGGCCTGGGGATAATGATCCATTAGCACATCAAAAAGGTGGAGCCTCTCCCTGAGTTGGAAAAGGCAGAGACAAGGAAACCTTGGAAAGAACAGGGTGATGTAAGGTGACAGGAGGAAGGGGTCAGAGAGACATGAGCGATTTGCTGCTGAGCTGCAAGGCTGCAATGAGGAGAGAAACAGAAACCTTGTGGAACGTGGTGCTCTGAATTCCAGCTCTGTCTAGGCCAGTGATGGCTAACCTTGATACTCCAGATGTTTTGGGACTACAACTCCCATCATCCCTGACCACTGATCCTGTTAGCTAGGGATGATGGGAGTTGTAGTTCCAAAACATCTGGAGTGTCAAGGTTAGCCATCACTGGTCTAGGCTCCAAGCTGTATACACGTGTAAATAAACCATATATCATAAAGACACTGCTGTCTCCGCTGTGTCTCATTTTTCCAAACTAAAACACAGACTCTGGGTTAGCACACCTGGGACCCATGGAATCTCGCACTGCTGTGGTGATTGGGGTGGTTTGTAGCACTATAGTTGGTTGGAACCTTCCAAACACTAAGCTGTCCCTTCCTTTCACACTTAATGGGACTGGGGTTTTGAATAGTCTAATTATGGATTTTTATATTTTAATGTGTGCATTTTAATATTGGATGTATATTTAATGTATATTTAATGTTAATATTTTCATATCATGTATTTTAATTATGGATGTATATCTTTTAATGGTTGTGGCATTTTGGCATAGCTAGTATATAAATTTATATACTAGCGCTATATATATATATGGATGCATTTTTTTCTAACTCTAATTTGCAGATCCCTGCACTGTATCCCATACCATTTCCATAGGGTCACCCAGCTCTTCAGAGCAGCATTTCAGAGGAAGCAGGGAGTTCAGAGGGAAGGGGGAGGTAGTTCAGCCCCGTATGAACATGAACTCTGTTCTTTCTTTTTTTAATTTTTATTTATACTTTTCAAGTTTATACATTTCATTAGTTTTACAATCAACTTAACATTTCAAAATGTGACTTCCTTTTAATATCTTCTGCATATCCAAATTCATTTAACTTGCTCATTTAATTATCTGCTTTAAATATATACTCTTACGAAACTGCAGGTTATTACAATAATCCTGCTAATGTTTTTTATCTGTTTGCAATTTATCTGTAAGTATTCAATAAACCATTTCCATTCATTTATAAAATGTTTGTTACCTAGATTTCTTATTCTGTCCTCAGAAGGAAATCTGAGGTCCAAGTCAATGGGTTTTTTAAAAAACAAATTAATGGCTAGCAATGAAAAACTCATAATGTAGGGTGTGATTCTGGGCATCCCAAGGCCTGTAGGATATTGTGGATTGAAAGGCAGGCTTATGGGCTCATGCCCTTGGAGGCTTCCTCGTGACCATGGAAACATCCACAGCCATCCCTTCGACACAGATGGTGCTTTGGCAGCTGCAACAAGGACAGAACAAGGAAACATTGGGTCTGTAGATGCTAAAGCTCTCCCAATCCCATGGCATGTCCACGGCAAGGCAGGGAAAATGCACCAGGCCTGGAGCTGCTGCAGTTATTTCACCTCCAGCTTCCTATGCCTTTTGCTCTGGTTGGGTGTGAGCAGTGTGGGATATGGTAGCTATGCAACATACAATATGGTGGTGTGAGTTACGGTTGCTCCACAATGGATTATTTCCTCCCCGCCAAACCATAGGATTGTTCTGCCTGTAAGTCAACAGACATAGGCAGTTTTAAAAATTTGGTTTGGACTCAGCTATACAGTTGCAAATAAACTGTTTTAAGTGTGTTTTAAGTGAAATACACAATGTGACACTAGGTTGCGGTGGCGAGCCTTATGGGAAATTCAATGTATTTTTAAAATAATAATAAAAAGCTTTAAAAAAAAGTAGAACGGTTTTTATATGTATGTAGATTTCACCATAATTCTGCTGACTGCACCACTAGGTTTGTTGACTAAAGAAGAAATGATGACACAAGGAAACATCCTGTGTCCCATGAACAAGCCCATCTTGGTTATAAACTATTGGGGAAATGCAGAAATCTGGACAAGTTTCACATAATGAATTTATGAAATGAGAACACAATGTTTCAGAAAGCTATCTCGTGTATGGAAATAAAAAATCTAATCTTGCCAGAATATAATTTTTCTGAATCAAACCAAATATCACTCATTTCCACTAGAATATGTGAAGCATGCAAAAATAGCTAATTTAACTTTGTAATTATGCCGATTTATCCTGTGCCTTAAGTGGCATGTGAATCCTCGGGCATGTGATTTCTTGCTCTGTGGAGTGCTAGAACCAAAGGATGCTTTTCTGCAGCTACAAACATTTGGCTGAAATAATAGCAAAAGCTTCTTCATCTTCCCATAACAGCTTGTGAGATACTGTATTGCTCACTCAGCAACTAATCGTGGCAACAAACCATTTATTACAGTAGGAAGTAGAGAGTTAAGTCTATTCCCTTTTCTTCCCTGTTGCTCTCTGAATGCATCATTCACCTACTCTCTCCTGGCACAGTACTCAGGAAGAAATTGTGCTGGGCCCGGGGGTAATCCAAGAAACGAGGTCCAGGTCTGGTCCAGAATCCAGGGGTTCAGCGAGGAGTCAGTCCGACCGAGCCAAGGCAGAATATGGGGCAGGCAAGGACAGGTACAAGATCTCAGGCAGGATCTTGCTTGCAGCAATGTTGCTCCTGCAACCTGGGGCGGGATCCGACAGCCTTTTATCTTTGTCGGGGCAACGGCCGGTCCCGATCACCACTTATGTGACATAAGGAAAAATGGAAAAATCTATTAACTTGACTCTCATATGAAATTGAAAGAAAAGTGGAAAGGGGTATTTATAAAGACAACCATATCCACTTATTAGAATGCAGTATCCACTCTGACCATCTGGAAAGAAACAATAATATCCAAGAAACATGCACATTCTCTGTGGGGAAAGAAAACCCTCTTGCAAATAAGGATTTTTAAAACATTTTGAATGCCTTTTTTGTTTTTAATGATCTTTGAAGTGTCAGCTTCCTGCAGTACAAGAGGCAGGCACTCTTCTGTGGAATGAATTGTGGAAAATAAAAATAGAGAAAAAGTTATGTTCAGCATCTGAAATGCAGGGGTTTTCTTGCTGTTGTTTTTAAAATCTTTTACATGTAGAATGCTTCCTGGCAGTCACAAAAGAAGGAAGACCCTTAAAAAGCCTAACTGAAAAGAGCTATATTATCTCTTGCTATTTTTCACTGGGAACAGTCGCTTGCATGGTGCTGTGTCCCAGGGACCATTGTAAAAGGATATTGCAACAGTCCCATTGGAAGCCATCTTGCAGCAAGGAAGCCCAGTCACAGCAGAAGGAAGTCAATGTAGTCTGCCCAAGATAATCCAAGATCACAATGTTATCACTTCATCTACTGAGGTGCTACCGGTGAGGCAAAATGTGTTTCATGGAGCCTAAGGTTATCAGTGACTACTAGCTACGATTGTTATATTATCTCCAGTATCAGAGACAGGGTGAGCTATTGCGCACTCCCATGAGCATCTGGCTGGCCACTGTGAGAATAGAATGTTGACTAGATGGACCTTTGGTTTGTTCCCACGGGAAGAAGAAGAAGAGTTTGGATTTGATATCCCGCTTTATCACTACCCGAAGGAGTCTCAAAGTGACTAACATGCTCCTTTCCCTTCCTCCCCCACAACAAACACTCTGTGAGGTGAGTGGGGCTGAGAGACTTCAGAGAAGTATGACTAGCCCAAGGTCACCCAGCAGCTGCATGTGGAGAAGCGGAGACTCAAACCAGGTTCCCCAGATTACGAGTATACCGCTCTTAACCACTACACCACATGGGGATCTTCTGATATACTTACTGCCAGCAGATGAGAAAGATGCCCAAATCCGGCCTTCACAATTCTTGTCTCTGCTGCCATCAAGTGGACGTCAGCTTCCTGCTACTGAGGAAGGGGACAACAAACTTTTGAATATTCCTCTGCCCATGATGACCATGTTGCCACTGTATGTTTGTTTCACGCTGCACAATATTGCATACTGGAGACAATGCCATTACTTTCTTTTCTTCTTCCTCTCCTGATGCCTGACTGCTACCTCTAAAATTATAGGTAACAGAAGGCAGATAACAGCCTGCAAAGTTTGTGGAGGCAGGCACGCACATTATTTAGCTGTGCCTGTCTGCGCCAACACAAGTATTTGTCATACTTCTTGCTTATTACTGAAGTCAAGTGCCACCAATGAGGAAAGTGCCAGAGATATTTAGAAACTGGCAATGTGATCCAACTAGAATACCTCTGGGCTGTGTGCAGTGATACTTTGAAACTTCCAGCAAGTGATCAAAGGGACAGCCTACTGGCTTAGAGTGAGTGCTGCAACTGATAAACACCTAAAACTGTGGACTCTGCAAGCTGCACAAATCAGGAAATGACTTGCTTCACAGCAGACGCAGGGAAAATGTACCTTGCTCAATGTGCTTAGGCTGGATAATATATTTTAACGCTTGTTTCCCCTTGCTTAGTTCTCTCTGGGGCATGGTTTGCTATCAGCTCGATGAGTGACACCTCATGAACAAAATTGGATGGGACAAGGGGAACCTATCCTATAAAAAGGAACTGAAAACAGGTTGTTTTTTAAAAGAGAGATTTAATAAATAATGGTACCATGACCAGGCTAAGTAGAAAGGCATGAGATATCCACATCATTTTCTTTAATGGTTTTTTTTTATTTAAAAAAATTACCATTATATTATCCTATATTATGTGCATGATATAGTAGGTCAAATTATGTGCAAAGAAAAGTACTATGAGAGCAAGGGATGCTTGTTTCACATGATTCTGCTGGCTCACCTAGAGCTACGCCTTAATTCATTTAGGGTAATTCACAGCTGAAAGCAGGCTCCTATGAAATATTTTCAACTGGATGGGGAATATCACACACAAGTGGGTGCTTTGTATACATTTCTCCAGCCTGATCCAACAGCTACATCTCTGTGTGTATAATTCTCCATGGCAGCCTTCTCCAATCTCATGCTCTCCGGTGGTTTGGACTACATCTCCCATCATCCTTGACCATTGGCCATGGTGGCTGAGTCTGATGGGATTTGCAGTCCGAAATGTCCAGAGAGCACCAAGTTGGGGCAGGCTACTCTGTCTGGTGAGGAAGCCAATTCCACATCTCCAAGGCTTTGAAATGCAAGTGTCCTTAGGATTCCACTTATTAAATTTGCCATCTAATATCTTTATGTATTTGTTGAAGTTATATTGAAAAGTGAAGTTAGTGCATTATCTGGTGGGAGGAAGAGAATAGCTCCACTGAGGATCAAGGAAACTTCAAAGCAGAGACAGGGGACATGTGGCCCTCCACATGTTGGACTCCAACTTCCATCAGACCCAACCAGCACAGCCTATCATCAGGGATGGTGGAAATTTATAGCCCAAGAACATCTGGAGGGCCACAGGTTCCCCACCAAGCTCTAAGGCCAACCTGGATGAATGAGGAGAAACTGCCCTCGATGGAGTGGGGGAGAAAGCAGTAGAGTTTTGACACCAATAATACCTCCAATACACTAATGACTTTTTAGCCACCGTGTATCAGCCTAAAAGGGCAAATACATTACAACAGGGCTACCGGGAATTCCCTACAATGCGAATATGCACACCATGTCCTGAACTAGGTTGATTAGTTCTAGCATTCTTTTCATACTAGGAAAGATTTTCAATAATGGTCATGGTTGCCTATAGGGGCATTTCCCCTCTTCCTCCCCAAACCCCTTACACAATGCACATGCGCCAAAGAAACCAGTTTATTTTCTTGCTCTTATGACATTTTGCTTTGCAGCTTCAGCTTTTTGCCTGGCGATGCTCAGGCACATTTCCTGGCTGTGGGGAATCTTCATTCAGATGGGCTTTTCTGCTTCAGAGCAACTGATCATTCCCTTACCAGCTTCATTAGTATAAATTACTGGACCATCTCTCTTGTCCCCTGAGTCTTACTAAAGGTAGCTGTGCAAGGAAATTAGATCAAAGTTAAAGCTTAAGTGCAATAAAACACTACTAAACTTTCTTGAGAAGCACGGAGAGAAATATACAGGCATTGTATGTGAAATATAATTTTTAATGACTCTCATAAATAATACGCTAATCTCATTTTCTTTGCACTAAGCCTTCTCATTTTCACTGGGAGCAGATTTACAGGATGTGAGTTCTGTAATTAAGGCAACTATGGTTTTTTTGTCTTTCCAGGTTAGGGTAAATCCCTTTTGTTTATGCCCACCAGCTACATATTGACCATCTTCATTTGTATTAGCAAAATGATGCTGTATTTTAATTAAGTAAATAGAGTTTCTCATTAGGCTAACACTTTGCAAATGTACTCAGGGCACATTATGTTTGAGAATGTTCTTTATCATCCGGCTTAGCCTTGTGCACATGTCGTGTGCAATTACCAAGCCCTGCTAGCAACTCCAAAGTCCATCAGAAGAACATCTTTGCAGAACTGCATGGCTACAAGAAAAGAGAGCTATTTTTCCAATTACGGCATTTGAAATATATTTCAGATGCCATAGTTGGAATATTTCAAAGCACCTGCAACCTTATATGTGAATTGCATCCTTGTAGTGTGCTTCTATGCATGTCTACTTAGAAGTAAATCCAAATGAGTTTCATAGGATTTACTCCCAGGCAGTCAGCAATACAGCGGTGCTTACCTGAACACCCATCGCCAGCATTTCTGCAGCTTACTGGTGGTAAAGTTGGTGTGGTGCAAAAGCACCAGTGCAACTAATCCAGCACTCTCACAGGTGTGTTTGCACCATGCCACCCTCACTGCCCCTCCTCTCCCTTCTGGTAAGCCTCAGGTAAGCACTGCCACCCTACCCTGCCAACTACCAATGTTCCCAAGTAAGCATGTAAAGAACTGCACCCTAAGCATATTAATAACCAACGTTTGTCTGCAGTTTTTCCTGATCATGTGGCCAGCATGACTGAGCCACTTCTGGCGAAACCAGAGCAGTGCATGGAAATGCCTTTACCTTCCCGCCAGAGCGGTACCTATTTATCTATTTGCACTTTGACGTGCTTTCGAACTGCTAGGTTGGCAGGAGCTGGGACTGAGCAACGGGAGCTCACCCCGTCACGGGGATTCGAACTGCTGACCTTCCAATCGGCAAGCCCTAGGCTCAGTGGTTTAGACCACAGTGCCACCCGCATCCCTGCCGGTACCTATGTGCTTTCAAACTGCCAGGTTGGCAGAAGCTGGGACAGAGCAACAAGAGCTCACCACCATCGAGCGGATTCAAACGGCTGACCTTTCGATCGACAAGCCCAAGAGGCTCAGTGGTTTAGACCACAGCGCCACCCACATCCCTTGTGCAAAAGAGTAGTCTTCACCAAACAGGATAGGTGCAACAGCTGTTGAGAGGAGGCATTCATTCTGTGGGGCTGACTGTCATGCGAGATGGAAAGTCAGGCGGCACTGGGCTCATACATTCTCCCAAGAAAATGCAGCTGTCAGTCAGGTAGGTAGGAGACAGCTGAACTTCCCCCCTAGGCATGTCCAACTGCTTGGTCATTCCTAATGTAGCCCTTTGAATATTGACCACTGGTGATTTTATTTTATTGATTCAAAATGAAATTTTAAAAGTTAACTGAAATGAAATGATTTTATACTTCTCGGTCTTTGTTTATACATATCTGAATATCAAATAAGAGCATAAGAATGGTCTGCTGGATCAGGTCACTGATCCATCTGGTCCAATCTCTTGTTGTAACAGTGGCCAACTGGATGCCTATGGAAAGCACTTGAGCAGAATCTAAGGACAACAGTACTCAACCCATCTGTGACTTCCAACAACTGGTATTCAAAGGCATACTTCCTCTGACAGTGTAGGTAGAACATAGCCTCATCCTCCATGAGTTTCTCTAATCCTCTTTTGAAGCCATCCAGGTTGGTGGTCACCACTACTACACTATTTCTAGGAATGAAATCCATGTTTACTATGTGGTTTTTGAAGAAGTACTTTCTTTTGTCTGTTCTGCATCTTCAGTTTCTTTGAATGTCTTCTGTTTCTTTGGATTAAAAAAGCAAATTCGTGGAACAATCCATCAGAATCAGTCCCCCATGTGCCAGTGTCCTTGTGCGGGATTGTAGAAGACAAATATTTCCTTATTTGTTCTCCAAGCACACTGCATCTGCAGTTTCTTTGGATGAAAAAGAAAGCTCAAAATCATGGAACAATCCATCAGAATCGGTCTCTCATGTGCGAATGTCCTTGTGTAGAAGACAGATGTTTCCTTTCTTGTTCTCCAAGCACAATGCTTGCACTATTCTATAAGTCTTTCGAATCTACACAGATTTGCTTATGTGTTAAATATGAATTGATTAGTCCAGTTAAGATCTGACCATCTCACAAATATTCATGAGAAGCATATTACAAATACAATAACACCTGCAATAATTTTAGATATGAAATAGTATGACGTATACATTGATAAAGTGGTTCTCTTTCCTTTCTGCTGCAATTTTTCATAGTAAGCAGATACGGTGACAACATGTTTAATCTTTCTTACTATCTCTTCCGACTGTAGCTAAAGCATATGGATAGCATTTTTAATGAAACTCTACAGTTCCATAGAGAGAATTTATTGCTGCCTTGTCCTCGAGGTAGCCCGTTATAAATTGGACAATTCATTTCAAAAGATACTCTTTTTATAATAACAATCTCAAACAAATTAATGTTCAAACACTCTGGATATTTTAATTTCTAAAATAAATCTCCTGTGGGCAACCCTTCCCCCCTCCTTATTGCATCTCTCTGTGGCAACAAATTCATTCTACTCCTTCACTATTGCTTTTCATAAAGTAGAGGAAAGTAGATTAGGATTTGTATAAATTTGCAGAAATAAAACATTTATTTGTGAACTCCAGTTTACAATATTGCCCAGAAAGCATGTTTCTAAGCCAGCATGATTCCTAGTGAAATACGGGCTCTGATTTGCCCTAATGATACAACCTGCAGCCATGTCCTATGCATGTTTACATACTAATTATTTCAGAAGGGTTTATTTTCAAGTAAGCACTTATTGGATTGGGGCGCTAACAATCAACAGCCTATCTACATTATGAAATTGAATTAGGCCCAGTAAGAAGAAGCCTTTCTCCATGCTAAAACACAACCGCAAATCAAAGGTGTATGTTGAGTGCGGAGGGAGCTGGTATGCTCCTATCTGCTGCCCACTTCTCACATTTTACATTAGCCTAATTATAATGCCCGAAGAGAGGTTTTGGTAATGATAAAAGCCTCTGAGCCAAGATGAACTGAGCTACGGTGCTTATGCCAAAAGGAAAAAATAAATCACAGGCACAATGAGCATATCAGAAACCTGGTGTAATGGAAATGATTGGTGAGGTGCAATTATCCCTGGAAACAAAAGTATGGAAAGGAAAGCCTATGGTGGGGTTTTGCTCCTCTGTCAATCAAGAAATGTAAAGAATCCAATGAACTAGAGAGCTTCAGAGAGAGAGAGAGAGAGAGAGAGAGAGAGAGAGAGAGAGAGAGAAGACAACCTGAAGAAGCACTCTGGGTGCTGGCAGACCACAAGATTAAGCAGGGAGCAATTTGAAGTGACCCCTCTTTTCAGGAAAAATTGCCAGAGCTCTCAGAATCAGACCAAATTTTGGCTTGGGTTTTGGGATTTTTCTGAAGCCAGTGCAGAACCCCAGGAAATGCCCTCTTAACTTTAAAAAAACAAAAAGAAATACTCTACAAAGAGAGATCAAGCGTTCATCAAATATATAAAAAAAGAATTGTCTTATAACAACTTCAACATATTAAACATATGGTGTCCAACTGACTTGATAAAATGAGAGAGAGAGAGATAATATTATTTTGCAGAATTGGATTCTCACATTTTAGAAGCCATTGTGGCAAGTTTCAGGCATCAATCCAGAACATCCAGCTGTGGCATTTCATTCTAGAGCTTCCTGTGGCTGCAAATTTCATGAGGCATAACTACTTATAAAAATGTTGTAACAGTTCCTTCTATCAAATAGTTATTGGAGAGCCTTTCAAAACTTCCAGGCACTCTATGCCATGCCTGCTACCCAGAGTCAATCACTTTGATCCAATGAGAGTGACTCAGACATGGAAACAGATACTAGATTTGGATAACTGTCATTTGTCCCTTAGTTTAGACAACCACTAGCATCAGAACTCCATCACACTCTTTTGTGCTTAGCTAGGCCTTAGGTAGGCAACCTAAGGCCCGTGGGCCGGATGTGGCCCAATCGCCTTCTCAGTCCGGCCCGCAGACGGTCTGGGAATCAGCAGAATGTGTCCTTTTATTTAAAATGCATCTCTGGGTTATTTGTGAGGCATAGGAATTCGTTCATTTTTTTATTCAAAATATAGTCCGGCCCACCACATGGTCTGAGGGACGGTGGACCGGCCCACGGCTGAAAAAGGTTGCTGACCCCTGCCTTAGGTGCTTACTTGAGGTGCTGGCTTCTCCTGAGCCAGGATACCTTGACAGAAGCAAGTTATGTGCAACAGCATCCATATAAATAGCTTTTTTGTGTGTGTGAATAGCTCCACAAGGGTGTGGATCTGTATTTACAGATCTCAAGATAGACTAAGGACCAGGCATTTGGAGGACTGAGGGTATCTTCTGTGGGAACTTCAGTATATAATTTCCTGGGTTTATAAGTGGGGCAGGAGTGGCAGTGCTACTAGTACGTTGGGGGCTTGTGCAAATGGGAGGGCATGCAAGGGATAATGTGGTTTTCTCCCAAGTAAGTGGGCACAGGAATGCAACCAAAATAAACAGGATATTTTTTAAAGAGCCATAATAGCAGGAATAGTTGCACTCAATTTCTCTGAATATATTAGGAGCTCAAGCGCAGTTAGCTGAAGCCATTAAATGGATTTTGCACAACATGTCGGAGCGGCATCACACACTGAATCAATTTGCAATACAGAGGTTACATTTTTAATATGGACATTTGCACACTATTAAAAGGTTGCCGTAAACACAAATTGGACGCTTGGTAGAAGATTAATCATTTACAGCTCATATGACATGCATTTTAAAGGATGTTATTATGAAAGAATCCTAAATGAACAAATTCCATATAGGAAGGGAAACCCTTTATTGTATAACTTTAAAAACCATACACAGGAAACACTGACAAGTAAATAAATTAGATTATACCTTCTTTTAGAAGTGAATTTGGAAGTAAATATGCAAAGGCAGCAGACAATATTATTATTATTATTATTATTATTATTATTATTATTATTATTATTATTATTACAAAGCCCTACAACTGAAAATAAAGCTGTTATAATATATGCACTTATGCACATGCTTGTTTTTAAATGTATAAAAATTCAGATGTGCTTCATTTTGTACAGTAAAAATGAGGCTGTGCCTTATTTGAGATGATATTTATGTAGGAATTTGGCCTTCACAGGAGAAAGGCATTTTGTTTGGGCCTGAAGAATGGACATAAGTTTGAACAGAAGGACCAGAGGGCCTGTCACCACAGACAGAAAGAAGAGTCTTGAGTATAAGCAGCAGTTCATCTAAGGACACTGTACTATAACAGCATGGAACTACATTGTATTACAATACTTCACCATTTGTTCTAACTACCCAAGTACTATATCCTGATAGTTGTGTTTATATATATATTTATCTTTTACACCTAAATTTAACACAGCACTACAAGTGTGCTGTCCCCAGGCACACTCAGGGAAGGTTGTCAGTTTCAGTTATTTCAGTTTCTCATTTTCCCAGTCGTAAATTCAGTTCTCCGCATTTTGTAGCAATTGGTGTTGTTGTTTTAAAAAAATCAGCCTGAAAACTCATTAGCATTTCTCTTAATCAATGCAGTTTTGTATCCAGTTCTGACTAATGTACTTTTTTTTTTTTTGCAAGGAACACCCCAACCCCCGCCCAATATAATGCACGTCTGCATGTTATTTTCACTGATATCTATGCACACTTCCCTCTAACATGTGCATTTTGTAAGCATTGTTTAGCTGGAGAACAGCATCACACAATTCAGACAAATTCAAATTTCGAAGGATAACTGTGCTTCTGTTTGCACATTGTTTTGGAAAATGTAAATTGGATAGATTTGGCTTCAAATGCATAAGGAATCAAATCTCTCCTCCATCCCTACTCAGGAATCACACAAGAACAGCTTTGAGGTTTACAGGTTTCAGGAAATGTGTGTGTGTGTGTGTGTGTGTGTGTGTGTACAGAAGAGCAGATGCAGGATCTAATCATCTGTACTAAACTTTTCCTTTAAGTCAGCAAGAATTTGCCTCTAAAAAAGCAACAAGCTGAAGGAGATAATTTATAGAATGCTGTGGCGTCTTCTAAAATAGCAGCACTTGTAGCTATAACAAAATGCATAGCCCGATACAATGCACATATGTTTAGAAGCAAGCCCCACTGATTTCAGGTACTTGTGAATTGAGATCATAATCTAAATCTACAAGTATGAATCACATATATTTGGCAGCATAATCCAGGCATATTTGTTGCCAATTCATTTGTGTCTACAAGGGGGATTTGCTGTGCCACTGAAGAGAGTCTTTGTGTCATAGATGTCCAAAACTCACATAAATATAATATAAATCATATGAAGGTTTAAAAAGACAATTTGATTAGCTATGCAGCTGAAGAGGACAATTCCTTCCATGTTATAAGTTAAAGGCACGTAAAATTCTACATGGGGAAGAGTTATAAGGTATTCCCTGCAACTATAGTCTTCCCTGCTTGCCGCATTAGCTGCCCTAACTGAAAATGTTGGGCTGTAAAAGTAGTAGCACAGGATTGGTCTGCCCCTCCCATCAATTTCAATGGAATTTCAGCTGCAATTCTGTGCACACTTACCTGGGAGCAAGCTTTGTTGTACTCTATGGGACTTACTTCTCCACCGACAGGTACAGAATTGTCCCATTAGGAAGGTCTGCCATTTCTGACTTGCATTATATATCTCATTCAGGATTTCACCTGGGCTCTGGGCTCCTGGAGCAGGGGACTCTGTGTAGAATGATGAATGTGCTACCTCTGGTTATATCAACTAGAGTGCAGATGAAACATCTACTGATGCTCGCATGAGAAGACCAACCCAATAATAATAACCAGTATGGGTTTCAGTCAATTAAGTACATTTGGACATGACTGTAAAGAATGTTTCCAAAGCAAGAGGCATAATTTGTTTGCTTTTAGGTGACGCATGATGTGCCACAGCAACATCCACCTTAGATGTTGGAATTCCTCTTGAGAGAGAGAAGAGAAAAGGGCCGTTTTCAGATGGTGCTGTCTATCTACACATTTTCTAAGTGCCTGTATTTTTAAAAACAAAATGACTCACACCCTGGCCAGCACCTTTTTAATCTCCTGCCCTCAGGCAGGAGATATAGAAGCATGATAAGCCGCACCAACAGGTTAAAGAACAGTTTCTACCCGAGGGCCGTGAGGCTGCTGAATGGAAAACAGCAACATTGCAGCTGACTTCCGGGGTTGGTGGTCATACGACAGCACATAGAGTGTAACAAGGACTGAGAGATTGGGGGGGCTCGTTTAATCTCACTGTAAACATGTGGTACAGTGACAATAAAGTATTTCTATATTCTATAATAATAATAATAATAATAATAATAATAATAATACTGCAGATAGTGACAGCAGTCACGAAATTCAAAGATGCCTGCTTCTTGGGAGAAAAGCAATGACAAACCTAGACAGCATCTTAAAAAGCAGAGACATCACCTTGCCGACAAAGGTCGGTATAGTTAAAGCTATGGTTTTCCCAGTAGTGATGTATGGAAGTGAGAGCTGGACTGCAAGAAGATCAAACCTATCCATTCTGAAGGAAATCCGCCCTGAGTGCTCACTGGAAGGACAGATCCTGAAGCTGAGGCTCCAATACTTTGGCCACCTCATGAGAAGAGAAGACTCCCTGGAAAAGACCCTGATGTTGGGAAAGATGGAGGGCACAAGGAGAAGAGGACGACAGAGGAAAAGATGGTTGGACAGTGTTCTCGAAGCTACCAACATGAGTCTGACCAAACTGCGGGAGGCAGTGGAAGACAGGAGTGCCTGGTGTGCTCTGGTCCATGGGGTCACCAAGAGTCGGACACGACTAAATGACTAAACAACAACAAATAATCTAATCATTGACTTTAATTTAATTGCAACCTTATTCCATACAGTCCCAGTGCAGTGGGAAGCCAGTCTCAGGGGGCCAGGTTTGCAGCAGAAATCATAATGCAAAGATAACAAATGAAATGGGCTTAAGACTCCAAAGGAGGAGAGTGGAGTGAGACTGCATAATATCCATACAGATGGAAGAATCAGTGTCATTTAAGGCTAATAAGGACTCCGGAGATAAAATGTGTCCAGTTTTGGGCATCTTCACATCTGTAACTAATACAAAAAGAACTAAGGATAGCCCCAAACAAAATATGTGCATGTACTTAGATGCGCCGTTTGCATGACATGGCACTTTATGAATATTCAGGCACACTGATAGAGACGGAAAACATTGGTATAACGTCTCTAAGCATTTGGTCATCCTTCCTTTGCTTGCTGTTTTCCTTGTTACGTTTCCACTAAGTTAACATCCAGCAGTAGAAAGTGAATGGAAAAGCAGCATTAACTTGGAGCTGAAGTTGCAGCACCCTGGGGTTGCTCTCTCCCTCTCTCTCTCCCCCAAATGGGGATAAACAGCTATGTTTCATTTGGTTATTTTAATTCATCCGTATATGTGCAAATTAAAATTACCCACTGATTAGCATTAAGGCTGAGTTAACGTAAAACATCCAAGAGGCAGTAAATAAATAAAAATAGCAATCAGAACATTTTGAAATCTGCTGTGTTGACATACATTTGACTTTCATGAGTATGCTACGGATAGAGGATTCATTCAATTAGTGTATATGGTTGAAGTTTTGCACCCAGGCTACATACACATTAGTGGCTTGAAACGTGGCGAGGTCACTTTTTCCCTGAAAAAAAGTCTGTTTGCAAATTACATGGAAACTTGTGCTGTGGTCCACTGTATTTATAGAAGTGAAAGTTCTTTCGAGTTACACTGGCAGCCAATTAGCTACAGGACTAAGTTCAAGGTGCTAGTTCCGGTGTATAAGGCTTATATAGCTTGGGATCAGCACACCTAAAATATTGTATTATATACACAAATGATCAGGTCCTTCTGCACATACCCTCTTATCAGGAGATCTGTTCCACACAATATGAGAAGTGGGCTTTGACTGTCATGGTACCTACCGGTATGTTTCAGAATTCCCTCCGATTTAATATCAGTCACCATCTCTGCTATCTTTCATTGCCTGCTAAAGACCTTCCTCTTTTAACTGGTAGAGCAGTTTACCAGTCTGCATCTGTAACAGAACTGGTGTTTGTTGTTGTTGTTGTTGTTGTTGTTGTTGTTGTTGTTGATAACTTGTGTTTTTGCTGCCCTGGGCCCCTTTGGTAGAGAGGGTGGGATATAAATTTAATAAACATATATGCTACAGTGGGGGGGGGGATAGCTCCCAGATAAATGAATATACCGTAATACCAAATAGATTTTAAGTTTCTTTCTAGAATCCAAATAAAAGGAACCACTAGATGAAATGAGAAATGTTTGGAGATGGAAAAAGTTACCTGCTAAGGGTGGAATATCACAGGCATGACAAAGTAATAACAAATGCTTTAAAAGAGTCTATTTATTAAAAGGAAAGCTGTATTATGACAACAGTTGTACTGATTGCTGATTCTTAAATAGACACAGTATGGTATGTATTTTGATGTTTCAAAACTTACTGGGTTTTTCCTCAGATTTATCTGGACTGTCTTAAACTGCATTGGGGGGTGGGGGCTGGATTGAATCTTAAAATCCCAGCAGGAACTGCACTGGAAAAAATGTAGGATAAACTGTGTATGAATGGAATATATGATTTGGAAGGGCCTTATTGAATTACAGGTATATGTCATACAGAAAGTTCCCAATGATCCATCTTCAGCAATGTGAACCTTCTGATCAGCGTTTAAAGCTGTTTTGCTGCAGATTACAATGAGTAACCTTTTTCCTTTTAAATTACCACAGAGTACAATCGATATCTTAAAAATGAGGAATGGTTTGGTTTACCTACAACCTGATTGTATGGATTTTCATTTGGAAGTACTATGCAACACTATCCATTTGTGTTTGTTTGTTTGTTTGTTTGTTAAATTTGTATCCTGCCTTTCTGCGAAACTAATAATTTCATTATACAGTGGTACCTTGGGTTAAGTACGCTTCAGTTTAAGTACGCTTCAGGTTAAGAACTCCGCTAAAAACATAAATCGTGCTCTGGTGGCACAGTGGCAGCAGGAGGTCCCATTAGCTAAAGTGGTGCTTCAGGTTAAGTACGCTTCAGGTTAAGAACAGACCTCCGGAACGAATTAAGTACTTAACCCGAGGTACCACTGTAGTACTATAATGAGTTAAAATGCTATTCCCTTGAATTGAAAACAACAACCTTTCTTCGGGGAATTACTTTCACAACATTATACCATATTGGATCTCTAATGATACTAGTGAAAGGATCTCATTAAGAAGTTGATGATTTCTCATTAAAAAGGCACCTATTACTTCCTTTGATAATAATCATAATTCTAAAAGTATGCCATTCTTCATTCACTTGGTTAAAAAAAGAACAATGGAAGTGGAATGTATATTTTCCTACAAAGTCCGGATTCATCTGATCCAATAACCAAGGAGATATTTGACAAGACAACTATTTGTTCAATAGTGCTGCTGCTATTGCTCTGACATTTAATAACAAAATATACTATTTAGAACACTGAGGCAATCACAGATGGTTATCATGTGGCAATTTAGTACAATGTGAATAACCCATGAAAGTGACTGCTATGCACATACATCCTATTATTGCTGCTTCCTCATATAGACACCTCTGTTGCTGGAGACAGGGCAGCCAGCCACGTTTGGTGAAGTGATCCAAGTTTGTAGCATCCAAGCAAGTCTTACACTAAACGTTGAGAGCTATCATAAGATGCAAACTTTCTGGGGCAGGAGAAGGTCACATTCAACATACCTGAGCATTCCCTAATATCAAAAGTTCCTTCCCTGTTAAATAGATTCTACTCCAACTTTATACCTGATCTACTAGGTGTAAGGAGTCTTTCACTGGTGGAATATTCAAGCATACCTACTGTCATTAGCATTCCGAATGATGATAATGATTATTTTTCTCTAGGAATAAATGGCACCTGTGTTGGCATTCCAATGTTTGCTGCCACTCTGGACCAAACAAGAAGCAAGAAAGAAAAACAACAGCATTATTTTGAAAAAGTTAAAAGGATAACACCAAAAAACCAACAACATTCCAACATCTAACAATTGAATTAACAACACGACTGAATATAAGGCATCAGTGAATATTGAAATTCATATGGAATAATAAAAGATCAAGGCTATAAATGAGAATTCTACATGATGTGAAAGGAAAGAGCAGGACTTGGAGTTCCAAATTTAAAATTATTCTACAGCACAGATCGTATAACTTGGCTAATGGGCTGGATTATATTTCTATATAGTATTTCTGCAAGAGCTCTGTAGAAGTTGCCTTGCATATACGCAAAAGACCATAAAATCACATAAAAAATGCTATCCTGCCAAATGAAAGCAGCACTCGGTCCATCTGCTGCCCTACTGCTTTGTAAGCTGTGCACATTGTATATTTCGGCACAGCCAGAAACAGTCATGTACAATGAAGGAGAAAAAGTAGGCCAATGCCTGCATAATGCAAGAGAGTCGCTAGGAGAGTAGGGGCTCTGAATAGGAAACAAGGGTGCTTACATTAGAATATGAGCATCCATACTTGGTACAAGGCAATCTTCTTGGATATATAGCTAGATTTGCAGATTGAAAATATTTTTGTATCTCAGCCCAAAGGTTAGAATGGATTCCAGAAGGGTTGCTTGATAAATCAGTCTTCCTGCACAACTTCCATCCAGCACAGCTTCTTGGGTAGACTTCTCAATGGCACTTGCACCCAAAATTGATCATGGCACCCAGAGGCCGAGCTTTGGTTTTATTTTAATTTAACGTAGATATTTTAGAAAATTATATGCAGCAGGGAAATATCCTTCATGGATCACTGCCTTGTCGTGGTGAAGGGGCTTGAATAACTCAGAGAAGCTATGAGCTATGCCGTGCAGGGCCACCCAAGACGGATAGGTCATAGTGGAGAGTTTTGACTAAACGTGATCTACCTGGAGCAGGAACCGGCAAGCCACTCCAGTATCCCTGCCAAGAAAACTCCATGGACAAAGACAACAAATATATATATAAGACAATACTAAGAACAGGGGGAGAGGGACAAACTTATTTTAGCTAAGCCATCTCATTTTTGATAACTGCTCTCCCTCCTTTGGTGGCCTCAGAAGAAATCTGGATGGTTTTACACTTCTTTTCAAGGAGGCTGAACGAGACTTCTATGCATTTCCCCCCTCATCTAGACTATAGGATTGAGTCCACAAATGATCTGAGGC
This sequence comes from Darevskia mixta, assembly GCA_034641385.1. NCBI lineage: Eukaryota > Metazoa > Chordata > Lepidosauria > Squamata > Lacertidae > Darevskia > Darevskia mixta. The sequence continues at coordinate 15,271,738 of JAWWNH010000058.1, forward strand.
TTTTCAGCGCAGTTAAAATCTTCATGTGAACTAGGTAGATAGTCAAATGAGACTATGGGGTTGCGGCGCTCATCTCACTTTCAGGCCAAGGGAGCCAGTGTTTGTCCACACAGACAGCTTTCTGGGTCATGTGGCCAGCATGACTAAACAGCTTCTGGCGCAACGGAAGACCGTGATGGAAACTAAAGCACACGGAAACACCATTTACCTTCCCGCCGCAGCGGTACCTGTTTATCTACTTGCACTGGTGTGCTTTAGAACTGCTAGGTTGGCAGAAGCTGGGACAGAGCAACGGGAGCTCACTCCATTGCGTGAATTCGAACTGCTGACTTTCTGATCAGCAAGCCCAAGAGGCTCAGTGGTTTAGACCACAGCGCCACCAGGGTCCCTACCTCATGTGAATTACAGCACACATGACAGTGTCTACATATGAACTCCCATGCTGACTTCAATGCAAAGAAAAGTGTGCACATTGAAATGAACTGAGTACATTTTGTGGATATGAAAACATCTCATTCTGGACTCCTGGACCTGCGGTGACTCACTAAACTGAAGTGTAGCTTTAATTTTACCATAGAAAAATGCATTGGAAGAAAAAAGAAAATAAATTTTATAATTAGGCTTCGATGAAAATTAATTGGATTTAAATTATGGATAATGACTATAACTAGTGGATAATGAAGTACATAGCAACAAGAACAACTGGAATGGAGGTTATAATTCAAAGACAAGGATTATGGAGATTTAATTATGACAAATCTTTTTCTCCCACCCACCAGCTAGTTCTCAAACAAATTTGCAGCATTTTACTTTAGCAGAAACATTTGTAGAGTGAAACAATGCCCAGAAGTCTTGCACACATTAAATAACAAAATGTCTATACAAAGGCATGTAAGTAAGATACAAAGCAAGACTTAACATACAGCAAGTGTGTTGTGGTGATATAAGAGTGATGAACCATTTTAAAGCACTGACTATATTTATATCTTCATTTTAGGGTCACTGGGAAAGGTAATCTCAGTTTTTTCCTTAACTACAGAGATATTGGAGATCAAGGGCCCCTCTAGACTGTTGTAGCTTTTTTTGTGGATGTATTCTGCAACAACTCATTGACACAATAATAGCTAATTAGTGGTGGATTAATACTGTACCATCCATGCATTATTCTGCTTTATTAGTCATTCTGGGTTGTAGTTAGTGTAGTGCTAAGGTGAAAATCCCACATGCAACACAAAGTTCTCTCCATTTCCTCCCCTGTGCACCCTCTAAATCTGTTCTGGGAGTTCTCCCAATCCTCCAGAGAAGATTTGAAGTTAGGCATGGGGCAAGCGAGGGGGGAAATCCCAATGTACTTGTGCTAATCCTTGCACTAACAAAAAGAATTTCATTGAATACCACCCAGTACCACGTGATTGTCATGTGGAGTGGCACTCTTGCATTATAGCACAACAAATGTCAAACAGACCCCCTCCCCAAAACAGTTGTGGCATTAAAAGTTGCAATGTTTCAACAGGAAGCTATGGGACAGGCAAAGGCAAACTCCGGCCCTCCAGGTGTTTGGGACTACAATTCCCATCATCCCTAGCTAACAGGACCAGTGGTCAGGGATGATGGGAACTGTAGTCCCAAACATCTGGAGGGCCGGAGTTTGCCTATGCCTGCTATGGGACATGCACCAGTTGAAAACAAAGCACTAAGACTGCCCCAAAAACATTTGCAGGCACAAATAATATTGAAAGTAGAGTCGCATAGAACTGTCCTGATACCATCATGAGCACAAATCATCATGAATACACCGCAAAAGGATGTCTGGAAGAGTTCCAAAGACCCAGTACTCCCATCATCATCTACTATTCTTTAATTTCATCCAGAATATAATTATATTCCTTCGCATTTCTATCAATCTGTTGCCAGTGCTTGCAATCTACGGCGCCAGCAGAAAGCTATAAGGCAATAATTGTTATGTTTGTGAGGACAGTGACACCCATAAAACGTCTCCTAATAACTGAAGAGCTTGGGGTTATTTACAACTCACTGGAAAGACTTGGAGCAGAAAGTTTAAACAAGAAAAACTCTCTGACGACCATCTCCAGATTCTTTGGGCCTAGGACTCTACATTGTTGCTGTTTATACAGTGGTACCTCACCTCAGGATGAGAATGGAAATCGCGCACCAGCAGCACAGCAGCAGCGGGAAGCCCCATTACCTAAAGTGGTACCTCAGGTTAAGAACAGTTTCAGGTTAAGATTGGACCTCCAGAAAGAATTAAGTTCGTAACCAGAGGTACCGCTGTATATCAGAAATCTGAGGCTTATTACACAGTGCATACACTTGCACAGCCATTGGGAACTTTGGATTCATGATCGTAGTGTACCTTTACATAGTAGCTCTCTCCATTAAGCAGTCAAGTTTGGCGCATGACAAAACATGCCTAAGTATTCCTCCTGGTGGCATGAAGGCATTTCCGAGGAAGTTTTCTTTCAACGGAACAACATCAATTTTGAATTGAATCTGCAGCCCTGTTAAATGCAGTGGCAGTCCTCTGGCTATTGAATTTCCGTGTGCATTTCCAGAAATGCAGAACGTCATTATCCAAGTTCTGAACAGCTTGGTGTCCTGTGCATCTGCTATTACCCTATAGAGTTTACTTCTTTTCTCTCATTGAAGTTTTTGTTAAATTTCTTGTATTATTTGTGTGACATTTTAGGGAGAGGGGAGGATGAAGCTCTGTCCCGGAAAAATTCAAAAGATAAAACAGTGTCTCCTCATATATTACTTGTTCTTGAGTGGGAATGTATTTGCATTCAAATACGGATTTTACTTTTGTTCATAATATAAGGCTTTAATTCCATTTGGCTAATTAATTCTCAGCACACAAAATTTAAGATTTGGTACCTTGGTATCTAAATAAATAATCCCTTTTTGAAGACTTCAAAGTCTTTTTCTAAAAAAGAAAACTTTTCTAATCTTTTACCCCCTCTACGAAATTAATTTCACAATCTTAAGGTTACTTAAGCCTCCAATTGGTTGGCATCTGGAAAACTGATTAGCTGCAATAACTCAGAATATGAGGGGAATCAAAATCTAACTTTCCATTCGAAACTATGGAGGGTGGGGAAGGAATAGTGTAGGGCTGTGGAAGAGTGATGATTAATAGCACCAGAAGCCACCCATCTGGAAGCAGCCTACATCTAATATTCTGGCCACTGCCCAACAATGGTACAGGGTCATATTCTAACACTTTGGCTTCGTCTAGTCTAGGGCCTAAGCAGATTGGCTGGAAAACGAATATTGTATTATGCAAAATGGTCCAGGCACATAGAAATATTTCTTGGGTCTTTGTAGCACTGCTACCGGTAGTCTTGTTGTGACTTTCTCTTTGGGGCTGTGCAGCAACCACAAGTTTTGCCTTGTACCTGTAGGATTTGGAAACAACCTAATCTGCTCTGTGTCATTCCGATTCAATTGGTTATTCAGATCCATATCCAGTCTGTCAAATCCAAAGATGGGCCCCCATTGTCTCTAACTGGGAATGTAAAAATGGCTAATAATCTGTTTCATTTTCACATAAGTGGATGAAATTTGCAGGCAAAGGAGCACTTTCGGAGTGGATTAAACCAGCCAATTTACAGGCAGATCCATCCGATGTGTGGATGGGTGTGGATGTAACCTTTAAAGTTTACTTTTTTAAAAGATAATTTTCAGTCAGAGTTAGATGCAGGCATGAACACTCTTTCTAAGGCAATGAAGACAGTCATGTGCCAGATAGGTGCAGTTGTTCTCTCACAAGATGTCAGAGAAGGCAATGAGGGGCATGTCAGGCGTCAAACAGGGAGACTTTGGATATGCTGGATCCAAAGTCCATCCATTCTATTAAACATGCTCTCAGAACAGGGTGAACAGGGTGAAAAGTATGTCACTTCTAGAGCTGGAAGATTAATTTTCCTTTCAAAACCTCTGGTTTTGTAAAAGGTCAAAACCAGGGAAAGCAAAGTCTTTATTATTTTTACCGCACTGGTGAGAGTCTGACAAGGTTTTGCATGTGGTGTTTCAACTGCCCCACCAGATCCCTTAAAACTGCTCAGCCCATGTGTAAACATAGCAAGGCAGAGAGAAAGATAAACAAAGACAGGCAGGTAATTTTTTAAAAAAGTGTGGTCAGGAAACAGGGTTAGAAGAAGCAAGGGGGGAAGTATTATATTTTCTCCCTTTTTAAAACTTCCTTCCCCTGTTTTCTGGAGTAACCCTGCTCCTCACAATCTCCTCTGCTCCAGTGTAAACACTGCTCAGAAGAATACACAGTTATATCCAGTGCACAAATAGGTGTAAGGGTTCCCGACATATTTTTATCAAGAGGGCACGTGGAGGGGTGTGGGTGGAAAAGGCATCTCCATTTTGTGAGTGTTGGGTTTTTTTTCCCCACTGATGGTTTTGTACTTTCCCCCCTCTTAACAATTCCCTGTTCAGATCTTGTGTGTTGTTGTTGTTTTTAAATCCCTTGCCCCTTTGAAAGCTGACATTGTGTGCCTGTTTCGTAACTTATGATTTTTATATGGTCACATTCATGAGGGGAAAATTATAAGAAAGAAGTTGAAACAAACAAACAAAAAACCTTCTTAGCATTATGAAGCACATTAAAAATCAAGGTCCAGTTGTCCTCTTTCTATTCTTTTTTTAAACTCCTTTTTCGTGCAATTTAAGATTTGCGGTGATAACTGCTTGCCTCAAACCTCAGCACAACCCATAATGGCAGCCCAGATGCACTTGCTCATAGAGCAGATTGTCAGCACTAGCAAGTGAGCTAGCTAGCCCTTTGACAGCCAATAAAATGCTTTGCTATCACAAACAATGACAACACAGAATGCTGGTTGGTTGGCTCCTTTCCCAAGCTACTCTGAGTCAGGGAATGCTGTTTACTGGCCACATGGGGGAAGTGGAGAGGGAGAATTTTCCAGTGGAGAAGACGACAGGGTCTTAATCCTGCTTCAGCATTTGCTTGCTGCATGCTCAGATAAGGACATGTGCAGCACAACATGTGTGCTGGCCAGCATCCAGACCACACTAGGAAGTTTTGGAATATGTCCCAGATTTCAAACCTCAGAAGGAGATGACTGGAAAGAATGTGTTGCTGGTCTTCTAAGAAATAAAGCTAAGGGAGGAGGGGAAAGCTATTCAAACCAAGAAGAAATGTGTAAATGGTGCATGAAAACAACAGTTTAATAACTTGTGGCAATAAACTGTCAGTAGGACAAGAAAATGTTTTTTTCGGTATTGCAGAAATTATCGCATAATGTGTTATGTCTGATGTAGAAAACCGGCTTTATAGAAATGAAGTTCTGGCGTGGACTCATAGTGGGGAAAATGGCTCATCTCTGATGCATTTTGGCACAGTCTTCAAAGACCTTTGAGCCAATATGCTAGTGGTTAAGATTTCAAACATGCTGTTGATAGTTTTCAACCACTCAGGGAGAAATCAGTCAGAGTGAATACAAAACTGGAAGTAAATTGTTCGGCCTACAAAACAGGGCAGAAATTCCCCTCTCCCTCAATTTGGCAAAATTGTGCTTTTAGTATAGATTTTTACCATCATTTTCTGAGGTACAGAAGTCTCAATAATGGGTGAATACCAGGTTTTGGTTTTTTTAATGGGAAGTATTCACCCTCAAGCATACCACACATTGCAAACTAAAAGGAAGAAAGTTTCAAAGTAAATATATAGCTGCTGCAGGCGGTCTGCATAGATCCAGGATGCAGGCAAGGGTAGACAGGTGTTCAAGCCTGGAGCCAAGAAAACTCAGGTCAAAACCTACCTCAGCCCCAAACTTTCAGTTTAGCCTTTATAATCACCCTGTTTCACTTCTTCATCCCATACACTGGAATCAATTGCCTTGGAAAGTAGTCAGCTACTCTTCCATTTCAAGCTGTGGCAGGATGCTCATCTATCAGGAGTGTTATAGTAGTAGATGTCCTGTTGGCCTTCACAACTCTGTGGTTTTATGAAAACTAAGGCATTAGCAGAGGATAGTTACTAGCAGCACTTACAATTTCAAGTCAACTTCAAACAGCATGGATGAGATCCCTGAAGCACAACTTTCATATGCAAAACAATTGCATCTCTGCGTGACTTTTTGGAAACAGACACCATGATAGGAGTATAATGCCCCTGATTCCCAGCTGGTCCAGTAAGATAGATACTATGACTGATGGTGCCACAAACAACCAGGTTAATAGAATCTCTATTCAAGGCAGTGTATTTATGATGCTAAGGGTTAACAGGGAGTATTTAACAGTGAGTATGGTCACAGCAACCCTTTCTGTTGCCTGGAATTGTACCATTGAAATCTATAGCACAGGTTTGGCATCCTTACATCAGAGCCAATGATATATTTCTTCTGCTCCTGTAGCAGTTTGATCAGTTCCAAAGAGCACTGGTTTTAGAAAGCAGAGAACTACCTGAAAACTGAGCGTGCGCACAGCCCACGGTGATATTGCAATGGTGATGAGGTAAAGGTAAAGGATCCCGGACAGTTAAGTCCAATCAAAGGTGACTATGGGATGTGGTGCTCATCTGGCTTCAGGCCAAAGGAGCTGGCATTTGTCCACAGACAGCTTTGCAGGTCATGTGGCCAGCATGACTAAACCGCTTCTGGGGCAACAGAACACCGTGATGGAAACCAGAGTGCATGGAAATGCTGTGTACCTCCCCACCACAGCGGTACCTGTTTATCTACATGCACTGGCATGCTTTCGAACTGCTAAGTTGGCAGAAGCTGGGACAGAGCAACAGGAGCTAACTACCATTGCGCAGATTCAAACTGCCAACCTTCCGATCGCCAAGTCCAAGAGGATCAGTGGTTTAGACCACAGCGCCACCCGCCTCCCCTTTTGCATTGGTGATATTGTGATTCAAAACTACTGCAAATAAAAGGAAAGGTCTGCAATTAAACCAAAACAGGAATAGTTGGGTTTCTGTATTAACACACAAAACTCTGGAGAGGGGAGGATTACATGTTTGTCCTTGAACCTCCAGCCAAAATGATATAACAAAACATGTGCAGCACATTTGCCTGTGAAACAAATGGGAGCTGAGAACAGGATAATGAGGCAGTATTAACCTATTAAAACCATTATGTTTGCACTGCTTTTACAATTACAGCAAAGTAAATTGATTTCAAACACAAATCACTTTTTTTGGCATTTGTTTATTTTTTGTATAAATGGTTATTGCACTGCGGTCTGAGATTTGCAGTGTTAACAGCATTCAAATAATGAGCACTGGCATAGCAATTAATTGGGCTTAGAAGGAAAACAAAACTTGTGGGCTTTCATTGAAGCCAGTAAGATTTATTAGCTGAGAGAGGGTATTTGCCACGCCCATCTCCATGATAATGTTTCCTTCTCCTGCAAAGGCAGAGAAGTTGTGGCAAGGGGCCATCATGATGCAAACAGTAAGAGAAAAAGCAGTCAGTGCCTCAGTCAAGGAAACAGCAACAAAAACGAGAGCCCTCTTAAGGCATTCAACCCTCACACCAGGATCTTTTGGACAATAACTCCCAACAGCGCCTGCCAGCATAGCCAACAATCGATGATAATGGGAGATGGGAGTCCTCAGCATCAAGAGCATTCCACATTGGCTCTTTCTACCTCATGCAATGAATGGAGAGCAGCAGCGGCGAAGTTTGTTCTTTCAAATTGCAGTGGCACACTGTGCGAGGCCAAAATTTGACACACACACACACACACACTGTCAGGGACCTGCCCTCGCCCAGAGCTCAGCCGACGGGGGGGGGGGGGGGGGAGGCAGATGGAAAGGGAAAGAAGTCATGTCAGAGAGCAGTTCCCAGGAGAGCCAGGAAAGCAACAGTGGCGGGGAAGGGGAACTGCAGGCAGACATTGCTTTGCAAAGGGTTGAAGATGCTAACAGAGACCTGGCAACACCAAGGGGAGGGGCTGAGAGTCTGACGGATCAGCCCAGTGCCAGCCCGCAGGTGTGCAGGGGTACTAAGCGGAAAGAGAAGAGGAGGCACTTTGGCTTTCCAAAACTTTTATGCTGGGGGCGGAGTCGGGAAATGCCACTCCCTGAATCTGCGACCGACTCAAGCGGTCATGAATCTTAGGAGCTCTGATGTGTACAGTTGTAAATAAAGACAATTAGTTAAACAGACAACGCAGTCTGGCTGATTACTCTCGAGGAGACATCCCAGAGTCCTTACACACACCCTCTTGCCTTCCATCCTGCTCAGTTCACTATGTCATAGTTGCAACACCCTGCAGTGTCCCCTAGACTCAACACCCAGTACAGTGGTACCTTGGTTCCTGAACGGCTTAGTTGACGAACAAATCGGCTCACAAACGCCGCAAACCCAGAAGTAAGTGTTCCGGTTTGCAAATGTTTTTTGGAAGCTGGATGTCCGTTTCGGCTGTCAGCATTGTTTCTGCTGCCAATCAGCCAATCAGAAGCTGCGCCTTGGTTTTCGAACGTTTTGGAAGTTGAACGGACGTCCAGAACGGATTGAGTTCAAGAACCAAGGTACCACTGTATGCTGGAACCAGTTGCAGTGCCCTAAATCCAACTCTGAGATCAGGGATGAGCCTGTTAGCCTCACCCTCTTCATTGTGCTCTTGAAACCAACTCCGTTATCTGCATGATTTAAAAGCCAAGTACAGAAGGCAGCTTGTTTCATAAATTCCCTTCCCAACATGTGGAAGGTAATGAAGAAATGGTGCCATGTTGCTTTTTGATAGCCAAGTCAGGCAGGCTGAATCAGTGCAGCTGGTAATTCCAAAATGCTGCACCAGGTTAACGTGTCTTTCCCGGAGTTAACTTTCGTCCTCCTATCTTTTGGAGTAGTGCATCAGGAAACAAACTTAATGTAGGAGGAAGCATAATGCATTCAAGAAAGAAGTCTCAACAAAGTAAGTATTGAAGCAGTCTTAAAACAAAAGGGATCTACTATACATTATGTTTGCAATCTGTACACACAAACGCAGAGGCAGATCAGTTGGACTGCAGTGGACTTTGGTGTCAGTACAACAAATATTAAAAGCTCAACCAGCATCTAATATCTGTATTAAATCAAACAATGGGAGATGCTGTGTTTGATTAGCTGACAAAGTGGCATTTGTCAATATACATTTTGCAAGCAACCACAATAGCAAAAAAAAAGGTTATTGAAAGAATGGATGCTGTGCCATTTGTGAAAAAGATTTTCCGTTGAATAATTTTACAGAAAGAAAAATAATCAAACAGAAAGCAAATTAGCAAAGGGACATAATGTGCTTCCCTTGATCTTTCTGTTGATCTTGAATTGTCATTGCAAAGGGTGCTGCTTAAGGAATATAAATGGAAATGACCTCTGTGTCACAGAAGTAAATATTAGAGATTAAAATTAGCAAGAAGAAAAACATCTTATCATTGGAGGGGAAAGGGTTAAAGAGATGCTGCAGAATTAGTTCTGTTCTCCATTAAAAATATTACTTGAGATACCTTGGTAAAGACTACATAAAAAACAGACTTTTCCCTTTTTTATTATTCATCTTCATTGATTTTATCCATTGTATGCTTTTTATGATTTCTTTTTATGTAGACAGCTTGTAGAGTTAGTAAATTAAGCAGTATATAAATACCTTAAATAATGTTAATTAAATTAGAACTATTGTAGAATTTAGGCAATTGGTTTGTTTGAAAATGAAGTATAAATTGTATTACTGGAGTGGACACAAGGATCCCACCCACCCACCCATGCAGATATGCTGTATAGATCCTCTGCTCCCATAGATGTTGATATCTTTTGATCCCAGATACACTCAGTTATAAGTGAGAGGCTTCAGGCATTCTAAACAAGGGCAGGTATAGGAAGCCGAAATGAATGCAAAATGTCTGTAGAATGAATGAATTTAGAATGTCCTCCACAGGCTGCCTCCTCAATCGAAGTACCTGCATGAGCTATAGAGTATTTATTGGCATCCGTGTGAGAAGTTAGCATGTACTCAAAGTCCCTTTGATTTCAACAGAGCTTACATCTGAGCAAGTTGTTTAGTGTGGCTCTTGATTTATTTATTTTATTTTATTTATTGAATTTATATACCGTCCTATACCCGGAGGTCTCAGGGCGGTTCGCAGAAAAGAACACAATATATAAAATAAAATGAAAAACAATAACCCAATAACACACACACACACCCAAAAAAGAGCCACATTTTAAAAGGGTATAGGATGTCAATCAGGTCAGCCTGGTTAAAAAGGAACGTTTTTGCCTGGTGCCTAAAGGTGTATCATGAAGGTGTTGGATATTGCAGAGCTTACGCAGACTGTCCAGAAGTATTCGGTTGCAAGCTGGCAGGATGAAGCAGGAACAAGACGCTGCTCACTAGTAACTTGTTTACTACAGAGGTTTGTTATTTACAGCAGACTCACAAGTTACTATATACAAGATACAGACACGGATCTTAACTCTCTCTCTGAACAAACTCCAACAAACTAACCACGAACCAACCACTCACAACTCACAGGAAAGTCATAAGTCACCATGGGTGCCTATATGGGTGGCCTCATCCAATAGCAGAGTTGTATCCAGGGCTCCCATATCTCTAGGCAGATTAACTCCCTCTGCTCAGTCTTCCTGGCCTTCGGCCAACTCCTTAATTGCTTCTCTGGGAAGCTGTATCAAGCACGTAGGCAAAATCCCAACTGAAGGCACCAGGCAAACTTCCCTGGGGAGAGCATTCCACAGACGGGGAGCCACTGCAGAGAAGGCCCTTTTTGTGTTGCCACCCTCTGGACCTCTCGAGGAGGAGCCACACAAAGAAGGGCCTCAGAAGGCAGCACATATCGAGAGCAAAATTCTTTGAGAGTATTTTAAACAACCAAGTGGTATATATATATTTATGAAATAAATAAATTAACAAATTGCGGCAAAACATTTAAGCGACCAGCTGATGCTTAAAAGGTGTTAAGTAGGTCTTTATGTTATAGAGATTGTGAGCGGAATTCAATGTTGCACCAAGGCAATTGCTCCATCAGGTTTTTCTGCTTACTAGGAACTATCTCCGCCTCCCTGTCCCCACATGCTGTTCCAGGGGTTGTCCTGCCCCCCCTCCAAACACTGTACTGGGGCAGGGGAGGAGAGCAGGGGAAGTCCTGTTTCACAAGTGGAAGTCCTTGCACAGGGCTTCTGCTGACAGGCCTCATTAGCTGAATCCAGCTCATCAACTTGGGTTGTGAAAGAAAGTTTCACCGTTATGTTGCACTCATAAATAGTTATAGTAATTGTCTTTATTATATATAAACCTGACCAATGGGGGAGGGAGGGAAAGGGGAATCACAATATAACAACAAGAGGATACTGCTTTGAAACAGATAAAATAAAACATATGCAAATCAAAGCAGTATCAAAACCAAAGGAAGCAACATAAAGACAGCAGAAATCTTCAGTTATAAATGGTCTGATGGAATGGAAATCTGTCCAGGACCCATCTAAAAACCAGAAGAGTAGGAGGTCCCACCCGTTCTGTATCTCTCCTGCACACTGAGTCGAAGCAGAGAACACCTGGCAGATGGCAGCTCAGTTTCCATGAGCAGGAAGTTCCGGTTTCGGAGGAGTCCTTGCTTGTGAAACCTTCCTGGATTCTCTCATCTATCTACAACATTTTATGCATCAACACTAAATCATGGGAAGAGATACAGCTCCCAAGATGGAGGCTTCAGGAGGATGGGGAAAAAACTGGGCAGAAGATCAGTTTAAGCCAATGACATCTATTTTAGGGCAAGGGGTCAAAGCCAGATCCACCAATCCCAGGGCTGGTCCAAGACATTTTACTGACTGAGGCAAAGAGCAAGATTATCACACACACACACACACACACACACACACAAAAATGCCACACTACGCCTGGCAGATGAATCTCACTTCAGCACTGGCAACAGAACTATATTCACCCCCAGACCTGAGAGCAGTGGGCCAGTTTAGGTGGCACAGAGCAGCCTGCAAGTTCTGTCCTCCAACATCTCACTGCTATTTCGTATCTGTCCCCCTCTAGCATCTGCCACCTGAGGCAGTCACCTCACTCTGCCTAATGGTAGGGCTGGCTCTTCTCTGCATCTGTAGAAAGAGCGCCAGGAAAGCCAGTTTTGTTTAAGACAAAAGTCTGGGACTCCACGGCAGAAGAATTGCTTCCCGTTTTTGAATATTGAGCTTCATTCATCATGAGTGCAGGAGATCACCATCCATTTGCAAGTAATCCTCTCTTTGAATTGATACGTTCCTCTAAACAGGAAAGAAAGAAAAGCAATCCATCAAACATTTAGTGATTGACTGTCAAATGAATTAGTAATTCCGGCAATAAAAAGGCTGACACGACATGTGCTGCTTTACCAGTGCACGTCTGTTCTGGGATTCTGAGCATTGTAACAAGCTCGGAAAGCCATGCCTTCCTTTTGGAACATTATCACAGAGCTTTCAATTGCAAACGTTCCAAAACTGATCCCCCCGCCCAATGTCATGCCAGCTATGATTATAGCATTTGCATGGCAGCTTGGTTTAAAGAAGAAAAAGTGTGCTGTTTAGAGCCAAAAATGAGTAATTGAGAAGCGTAGCCAAAAGGATATATTGGAAGTTATCTAGTTCAGTACTGTTGCACACCTTACTCTGCTTTCCCAAGTGCCAGAAAGTTCCATGGACAATGTCACTGTGTTCAGTTTCCTTTGGATGGGAGAGATCACTAGAGACTAAGGTCACATGACTGTTATACCACCATAACAGCCTTGGGGAATCCAAGGATATGTAGTTTGTTAAGGTGCTGGGAACTATAGCTCTGAGAGGTCCACACCCTTAACAAACTAAAGTTCCCAAGATTCTCAATTTCAACTCACTTCAGGTAGAAAAAAAGAGGCGATGTTTTCTGTCCCTCTTGTCTTCTAAAACTGCTGTTTATCTCACAAACACCTGCCTTCTCCTTAGCTGGAGGGGTGTCACTTTCTACAAGCTCTGATGGGTATCTCATTCCAACACACAGAGAGATTCACCAGCTATCAAGAAACCATCTTCTCTACATTAGCCCCCATTGATGAAACATCAACCATCCATTCTGGGCTGTTAACCAGTAAATCTGCCTAACAAAGAAACCGTCAAGATCAGCAGTCAATCGCGTTATTTGTTCCCAAGCTATATTGTGTATAATATCATAATTGATTTACTCATGAAAGGGTGACTGTAAAGCAACTGGCGATACTTGGTGATGCCTGTACATTTCAGTTCTTCAGAGGGTGTCTAATTATATATTCTAAGCTCCTTGCAGCAGACAAAACTCTTCTTTTTTGTTTATTTCAAATGTGCTGTGTGCAGATCTGGAATTCCTGAAAGCATCTTTAAAACACAAGATTTTAATGACTTAAAACATGACATCCACAACAAACTGAAACAGTATAACAACATAATGTAATTTCAACTGCTACTGAAGAATATTTGTACATGGAATTGTGCCTTCTTCATGCCTTGTCATTTATTTAATATTTAGGGTGGGGGGGGGAGTACATGGCCGGCACTGCAATGTTCTGAGAGCTTAACTTCCTAATTATTGTGAATGAGTCTCCAGCAGAAGTTCTATCTAGAAGGGTCATCTGATGGGAGTCGGCAAGATGACAAAATATCTCTAGTATTTCTTTAATGGCTTGGGGTGTTTCCCTGAGCAGGAATTCCCCAACAGAGTTTCAGACCAAAGCTTTGAGAGCGGGTGTGTGCGTGGGCACATTGAGGGAGGTAGAGTGCTTTGCAGATGAGATGAGCAAATAAGAATAGAGAGAGAAGGACAGTACAGATATCGTGAAAAATGAAAGCAAGTGGAGGCCCTGGGCTAGGAGACCTTGGGAGACCCAAACTTAATAGCATCATCACTTCTGTATCTATACAAGTAGAACATTGCTGAAATTTTAGCATTGATAAAAAGATTGTTTATAAATTTACTTTTAATAAGTTTACAAAAATATGGAATTAATGAAGACATTCACACAGAGCATATTGTGGTTGTTAATATTGCACATTTGGAAGCAATAGGATGAATAAAAACGGGCTCCTCTTGGAATAAAAAATATCCAGAGCAAAAAATATGGTTTTAAAGCTTTACTAACAGAACTTGTTCCAAAACAGACACAAAAACAATCAATCCAGATAGTTGCGTAACATCATGTGCTTATTCAGCATCTTAGAAGTACTAAATTACCGGTACTATAAACAGAACTGAAATCAAAGATCTTTCTCTACACAGACTTCATTAGCCTGCATTCTAGCCTGAAGCTACTTCCTCCTTGAGAGAGATCATTAGTACACGTTTCTTCTAAGGTGACTGGGAACAAAGACAACACCCTCAAAATGGAAATTTGCAACTGAATTGTCAATTGTTACATCCATGTGATGTAAGTTAGATACCATGTGAGAGCTAGCAGAGGCACATTCTTAGTATCAACTTGTTAGGTGCTCAGAGAGCTTAACATAGCTTCAACAGAATTTTCTATGTTCCCTTTAGCCATTCACCTACAGAGTCATTTTCCATTTCAATGTACAACTAAACAATTATACTTAACAGAACATTCATAGGGGAATCATAGCTATGTTATAACATTACACTATATACGGTACAAAGTCAGAACAGTTTCTTTCAAGTTCTTTTGGATGCAAACTTATCAATTATATCATTAAAATAGTAAGTAATGGTTTATCATTTTCCATGCAGAGAATGCTTAGATCAGACAGCCAATCTTGGGATGTTGTTGATCACAGATCATTCTTTATCCTTTTTAGTCTAGAAAATTATCTTTCACCATTTTATCTGTAACCATTAAACAAATTTGGGTTAATGATGGTAAATAGATTTCCTAATAAATAAATAAATAATATTCACTTGAAAGCAAGTCCTGTTTACTTTAATGGGGCTTACCCAGAAGCAAGGGGGTTGGGGACAGAATTGCTGCAACTAGGAAACCAGTAATAAAAAATAAGGAAAATGAAGGCTGGCGGCATTCAACTCACTGAAAACATCACACACTTCTAACTTCAGCATTTAATATTGCAGGACTGGAGCAATAATCCTTTTGTTACATGCTTTATCAGGTTGTGAGATTTCGCAGTGCATTCTGTTGTGTTGACCTACCCCAATACATGCCACACCGAATACGTTTCTTGTCTACACCAGGATGCCATAAGAGAACACAGTTTCCAGTCAGAGTATATTATTATTCAGACCTGTTCTGATGACACCGAAGCAATGACAGGCAAAAGGAATATCCTCAATGCTAGGCTTAATGTCCTATGTAAGAATTATTGCATTTAGCCAGCTCGGTATAAAACGGACATAGTGCATTATTCAATGAGACAGCACTAGCTGCAAAGAAATTACTCCTTCTCCATTGCTGAAAAGAGGAAAATTTTATCAAGCCAAGGGCACTCAGTTTGACAATTTGTGGGGCCATTTGTTCTGCACACCAGCAGCTCCTCTCTGCACCTTGGTTAAGACGGCTGTCAAAAAGAGAGAGAGAGAACATTTATGATTTTGTGCTCTGCGTTCTGAACTCAGAAGTGAGATCTTTACCATTGTGGGAAGCAGCTCAGTCCAGACTCTGCTTTTCAACCAACCAGGAGCCTTGCAAAGGAGGACGCCACCTAGGTTAAGCAGACTCCATTTAAGCACGCACGCGCACACACACACACACACACACACACACACGGGTAACCTGTTGGTGAGAAAACTAAGCATATGTGAAATACGAGTTGGTTTGCTTTTCTTTTTAAAAAATAAAAATAAATGACATTTTTGTTACGAGTTCTCTTTAAATCATGTGAGTGCTCTAAAAGAACTAATTAGTTAAAAGGTATGTGAATGAATGAACATAAGAAGCTGCCATATACCAACCACCAGTCCCATCTACACTAGTGGCCAAAACTGTGGAAACCTTTTGGAAAAAGTGTATTTCTGAAGTTTGATGACTCATAGCACCACTTTTTCTTTGGAGTAATGCCATAAAATTATATATCAATGGAAAGATAATTTAATGAAGAGTGTAATGCAACAAAGTTTGTTCAATTATCTGTATTCTATCAAAAGCTATAGCCAAATAACCAGAAAAAGGAAGCACAACTTGCTTAGGTTGATATGCAGTAGCTTTCCTTCATTTGAATGTAGCCAACGAGCATGAGTGTTTAGAGAGCCAATCAGGTGTTATGAGACATCAGACCTCAGAAATACACTTTGCCCAAAGGGTTTCCACAATTTTAGCCACTAGTGTAGTTTGGTATTGTCCACACACTGACTGGCAGAAGCCTTCTAGGGTTTCAGTCTTACCTAGAGATGCAGTGGATTGAACCATGGACATTGAACCTGTGGTCTTGAGATTAAAGCCACCCACTATTATTTGAATGATGAAGAAAAATCCATGCACCCCAATCCAGGAAGGGAGATCCAGACAGGTAGCTGATATACAGTAGACATGCTTATCTTCATCACAAAGCTCATCCAGGAACACTCAATGGACAAAATGGCTGGTGCACATAGTGATGTGGGTCCTTATCTGGACCTTAGTCATGTGCAAGGTGTGGCTAGTTCTGGGTGAGGATGTTTGAATTACTGACCACTTCATTGTTTGGCCAGTACTAAAATTATTTGGAAGATCCCTGATCAGCATTTGCATGTGATTTCTGAGTTATTCGGTGGTGTTTGCACGCATGAAACTAAGTTTCACTATTGGCTCTGTAACTCCAGTGTAATTGGTAGTGATATATTTATCAGTCTTCCTAATTCTACACTGCCAGAAACTCCAAGCGTACCAAGAAGAAAATACATAGATATTTCTCATATATTTCAGGCAAAGTGAACGCTACTGAATTTCAGGCTCACATTAGAACCATTTGCCCTGTTTGCTGTGTGCTCCAGATTTTTGCAGTGATAATACAAAATTGAATTCTATAAGCTGTCAGAAACTTCTATGAAAGGTTTGGCAGCTTATTATCACAGGACCTACTCTGCCTTCCACACTTGCAAAAGGCAGCTTGGCTACTTGCGATAAACACATCAGTTGGCCATTTCTGATGAAGTGTTCAGCAGAGCAGCCGCTCGCCAAGTTTCAGAAATAAGATGCTTACTTGGGGAAATTAGGCTGTTTTATTGATCTGGGTTTCCAGGCAAAAGTACATTTACATTTGATGAATACTTTCCCACTCTATTCCATGGCAGCACTATGGGGAGATAAGTGCAGGTGCTGTCCCCTAGCTATGTCAAGACAATTGCCTCCTTTGCACATTAATCACACAAGGTGCATCGTTGGCCCCATCCTTAGGCTACGTGACTTCCTAGCCCCACTCCCAACAGCCCCACATTAGGCACTGGACCTTGGCTGCAGCCTATATCCATAGATCTCTATTTGTGTGAGCTTCCACACATTCTTAACCCTGATACAGAATGTATGAAATGGATAAATATCTGGGCAGTATAGATGTTCACACCTAATGTGTGGATGTTGGAATAGGTCTAGGACATGGGTAGGCAAACTAAGGCCCAGGGGCTAGATCCGGCCCAATCGCCTTCTAAATCCGGCCCGTGGACGGTCCAGGAATCAGCGTGTTTTTAGGTGAGTAGAATATGTCCTTTTATTTAAAATGCATCTCTGGGTTGTTGTTGTGTTTGGTTTTTTTCCATCTCTGGGTTATTTGTGGGGCCTGCCTGGTGTTTTTACATGAGTAGAATGTGTGCTTTTATTTAAAATGCATCTCTGGGTTATTTGGAGGGCATAGGAATTCGTTCATTTCCCCCCAAAAATATAGTCTGGCCCCCCACAAGGTCTGAGGGACAGTGGACAGGCCCCCTGCTGAAAAAGTTTGCTGACCCCTGGGCTAGGAAGTCACATGATGTCAGGGTGGGCTCAATGCTGCACTCTTGTTACATAAAGCCCCTTTGCATTTGTGTGATTAATGTGCAAAGGCAACAATAGTGTCCCACAGTGCAGGCATGGAATAGAGTGCACTATCATAGAATACCATAACTATCCCACTTCTGTTCACCTTGGGGAAAAACCTTGATCTCCATTTTTGAGGATCTGTCAGAGAGCTGGTCTGGAAGAGACATAGATGCATTTAGAGTTTTAATGGAGGAACAGTTTTTCTATTCTCTACAACAGATGCCCTCATTCTCTACCTATTCACACTTGGGTGTTTATTTTTATGCATTCTCGCCATGTCTGATTCTGAGTTCAAAACCCCACTAAGGCTCATAAGTAGTGGTTTTGTTTTGCTTTTTTTTTACAAAAAATTCAAGAGTTTCTATGCTTCACAGGAGCTTAACATCCTGAACCTGTGCTAATCAGGTTGATCAGGTCGTGCACACTGACAAAGCATTTTTGGCAAGAAAATAACCATTTTAAGTTATTGGCAAGAAAATAACCATTTTAATCTGTACTCTTTGAAACTTTCAGTCCTTGGAAGTTCTTCAAGATCTATATGTGTGTGTGTGTGTATTTGTTTTATATATGTATGCATGTATGTATGTATGGTGTGTGTGTGTGTGTGTGTGTGTGTGTGTGTGTGTGTGTAGGTAAAGGTACCCCTGACCATTAGGTCCAGTTGCGGACGACTCTGGGATTGAGGCACTCATCTCGCTTTATTGGTCGAGGGAGCTGGCATACAGCTTCCGGGTCATGTGGCCAGCATGACTAAGCCGCTTCTGGCAAACCAGAGCAGCACACGGAAACGCCGTTTACCTTCCCGCCGGAGCGGTACCTATTTATTTACTTGCACTTTGACGTGCTTTCGAACTGCTAGGTGGACAGGAGCTGGGACCGAGCAACGGGAACTCACCCCATCGCGGGGATTCGAACTGCTGACCTTCTGATCGACAAGCCCTAGGCTCTGTGGTTTAACCCACAGCGCCACCCGCATCCCATATATATATATATATATATATATATATATATATATATAATTTAGAAAGCAGTTGTCAACAAGTGTTAACTACCCCATTATATAACCCAACATCAGCTGCATATATTAAGTGTGACGCATTTCTTTTAAATAGCTGGACTTAACTGTTTTGGTTTAACCAGTGCCTGCATGACTCATCAGCTTCATGTTTGTGTGCAACAGACAGGACCAATCAGAAGGATATAATAGTTTTGGTGGTTAGACTTTGTAGATCTGGCACCGATTGTGATCAACCCCTGAACGGGTCCATTGCTATCATGTAATGGGAGCAGGGTCATCTCAGCTGTGTTCCCTTTCTACTTACAGAAAACCCTATTTTGATGATTTCTGCTGACTATGGCTGGTGGGGATCCCACACCTGCACATTCAGTGAGCAGGAGGAATTGCTCAGCACCAACACAGAGACACTGGCAGTCAGTGAGATACAATGGAGTACAGTGGTACCTCGGGTTACAAACACTTCAGGTTACAGACTCTGCTAACCCAGAAGTAGTACCTTGGGTTAAGAACTTTACCTCAGGATGCACACTTCTTCAGATACAGTGCACACTTCTTCAGTGTATCTGAAGAAGTGTGCATGCACACGAAAGCTCATACCAAGAACAAACTTAGTTGGTCTCTAAGGTGCTACTGGAAGGATTTTTTTTTTTTTTTTTTTTTGACTACGGCAGACCAACACGGCTACCTACCTGTAACTGTACCAAAACAGTGAAGTTAGTGGACATTCTGCACAGCTTCATGTGTGTAAGGATGGAGGGGTGTCTGGCTTGCTTAAGTGTAAAATTGGTTTGCAGAGGCTGATTTGATTAATGTGGTTTATCTTTTTCTAGGCAGCAGAGTTATGGTCCCCTTAAACTCAACGTATCTTTCCCATGTCATCTTTTTGCGTATCGAGGTCCCCCAGACCACCCCTCAAAGAAACACACTATACACACAGAAATTTTGTTTAAGGTTTTTGGCATTATTTTTGGCCACAACTTTATTAAAATACAAATTATGTGAGTGGTTGCTTAGGCATTGATTAAGTCTATCTGTCCCGCTGGGGACAGAACTGACCTCCATTCGCCTATGGAGGCAGTACAAGGGAAAACACTTCGGGGAGAGATCTGAGTACCCGTTCTCCCCTAATGTTCCCAGGGGCTCTTGCATGGGCCATGGCCCCCTAGCGGGGATACGGACAAGCAATGGCGGACCCCTGAGTTCCTTTAACGGAATTCCCTGCACAGCAGCAGCATTAAAGGGGCAGACACAGCCAATCCTGCCCCTTCAGCATTGGAGGGGCAACCACAGCCAACCTGCCCCTCCATCAACCAATTTATAACCAATGCCTAACCGCCAACCTTACAAGTTGTGACAAATTGCTACGCAGTAGGCAAAAAACCAGATGGCACCAGCCAATCAGCCAACTGGAAAAAATTCCTACCAGGCCCCTGCCCCAAAGCAGACGACCCCATGACAGGCATAGCAAGGTCAACACAGAGACCTAAAAACAGGGAGGGAGGGCGGGTGATCCAAAGCACGCAGCCAAGAAGGGTCCTATCCCACGTGCAGGGCAATATATCGGCTCTGGCTGTCCATCAACCAAATTGCAACATATAAATCTCCCCAGTAACAGCCAGAGGCCCAATCAATGGAGTGGCCATCCAAACTAACCCGCCCAGCAACAGAGGGGAGACTGGTTGGCCCCCACCGCAACACGTGCTCTCCATGAAGGAGAACCCGCTTTGCAAACAGTGATAGCTTCTTGTGGCTCTTGACTCCGGTGGAGTAAACGATGTAAATACTTTATTGCAGAAGCATACATTAGGAAAATAACTGCCTTTGGAGTCAGATAGGTAAGCCTAGGACTTACTCTCCTGTGCAGTGTTTTCAGAAATTATTTATGACAGGACATTAAGTCATACTGAGAGGATCACAAGAAGCGTAATAGAATCCTTGTCCAGATTTACATTCGGTATTATCTAAACAGTTTGCTGAAGCCTGCAACTGCTCGGATCAACCAATAAATACTTGAAGAATAAGAAACCATTTGTACAGGACTCCCAAATAGCCAACAAACCATTCAAGCTGTGATTGTGACAATATTTAATATCTGGATCAGAGGACACATTCTGCAAAGAAATTGCACAAGCAGAATTAGTCTTGCTTCTCCAAATTAATAGAAAGTGGTATTTTTAATGGAGCATAATAAATAAAGTGGCTGTTATATAATAGCATAAGTGTAAATCTCTCTCAGATTCAGTTGTCCGAGATATCCCATTTAACATTCTTTTCTTCTGTATCTAATAACTTCACATTTTGCATTGCACACTTTACATATGAGGACCTGGCAAGTTAGAAGATGCTTTCTATCTTGTCTTACCATACCTAAGTTACTTAGACATATGAAGCAGCGCCTAATCAAGGATCAGTTTCCACTGTTCTGGGCTAATGTTTACTCATCCAGTGCTGTAAACACCTCTAAAGTGATTGTCCTGACTATGAGTGCTAGTTCACATAAATAATAATAATTATTATTATTTTATTTATTTATTTATACATACATACCCCGCCCATCTGGCTGGGATTCCCCAGCCATTTCTGTCTGGAAAACCTGGACCCATAGTGCTGCATCACCTCCACCTCAGATGAAATGTGTGATGAAGGTTATATAAGTTCCTAGTTCCATCAGCCTTTCAACCCTACCTCCTCATTTTTTGTGTGAAAAGGGAACATGTACATATTCACCATCCCATGTGATATCATAGGCATCAAGGATCCGCAAAGTAGGGCATTTGCTGAGGACCTACACCTGGGCAGGGTGCCCACTGACCAGAGTCCCCTGGATCTGCAGAAGTGAGAAGGTAGGCTCACAGAGGAAAGGGAGGCATGTCTTCTTCAAGGGCTGTCCAAAACCTGGGACCAAGATATGTGCATCAGTGTCCCATGAATCTACAGGTGTCGTTGCATTGGGTGGTTTAACTAAAACTGCAACTAACTAACTAACTAACTAACTTTTACTTAGTTTAGTGTTTCTCAAACTTGGGTCCTCAGCTGTTGTTGGACTACAACTTCCATCATCCCTAGCTAGCAGGACCAGTGGTCAGGTATGATGGGAGTTGTAGTCCAACAACAGCTGAGGGCCCAAGTTTGAGAAACAGTGATTAGTTCAATGGGGCTTATTCCCAAGGCAAGTGGGCACAGAATTGTAGCCAGATTGTCTCAACATCCACTTAGAATGTTTTTTGAAGGAATAACGGCGGACATTTGGAAAGGAAGCAAGGTTCCCAATAGGTTTTCACCAGCAACAAAATAACTTACAGTCGGGACTTTTTTGTGACGGCAATCACCAGTATGGACTAGCAACACCTCTTTTTTAGCTGCCCATGGCAGCCATTTTGTGCTGACATTAATGACACTTTTATCGATCGATACATGAGTACCAACACCTCATTTTTTACCAAAAAAACCCAAATGAAATAAGAATATATGTTATGCTGCCATTAAGATATTGCTACTTATACTAGCAAAAAGCTGGCATAAATTTCACAGGACTAAAATCATACCAACGTTAGCAGCTCAGCTTCGCAATAGGCTATGGTTGCAATGTAAGATTATTTGTTTAATGTCACATCAGTTAATCAAAACCTAATGATGGTACAAATGGCAGCACATCTGACTATCTTAAATAATTCTAGGATGTAATACTGTATAAAGGTTGATGTGACTGAAAGTTTGCTAAAACATAAAATTTTGCTGAAGATGTACTTGCTGAAAGCTGAGAGCAGTGGTAGAGAGGGTTTAAAAAATAATAATAAAAGCCATAAGAATAACTCTTTCTATGGATTCTTCATTGGTTTCTGATGCAATACAGGCTTCTCTGTTAATCTAGCCATCTGGATCTCTTCCTCAATTTCAAGCTTACTGACAAGAAAATAACAAATGATACATTTCAGAACACGAGACAATCAGCCAGAGAACAAACCGTGGACAGGTTATTAACAGCATAGACAAGCAACTGCTGAGGATGAATCAGAACTCTAATCTAATCCACACTCACACAATACCTACAGATGTGGTTTTTCACTCTTTCTTTTTGCTACTGTGGCTGTGATAGGATCAGTGCTAGAGCCCTGTCTGGTCAAGTTGCATGGAATCAATTTCAATCTGTTACCCCCCGAGGATGTGAAACCAACCACCTGTCTCCTTGATCCTTGCCCATCCTGGCTAATAAAAGCAAGCCGGGAAGGGCTGGGCGATGGGCTCTGCAGGATGGTGAATGCTTCCCTCTGTGAGGGAGCATTCCCAGATCCGCTGAAAGAGGCGGTCATTAAACCGCTTCTTAAAAAAACATCTTTAGACCCGGCCAGTATGGCCAACTATCGCCCAGTCTCAAATCTTCCATTCTTGGGCAAAGTGATTGAGCGGGTGGTTGCTGAACAACTCCAGGCACACCTGGAGGATGCGGACCATTTGGATCCCTTCCAATCAGGATTCAGGCCTCATCATGGGAATGAAACTGCCTTGGTCAAGCTAGTTGATGATTTCTGGAGGGCTAGGGACAAAGGTGAGAGCTGTTTCCTAGTTCTGCTGGATCTCTCAGCGGCCTTTGATACAATCGACCATAACATCCTTCTGGATCGTCTAGAGGAGCTGGGAGCTGGGGGCACTGTTATACAGTGGTTCTGCTCCTTCCTCCTGGGCCATTTGCAGAAAGTGGTGGTGGGGGATGAGGCACTTGTGGGGTGCCTCAGGGTTCCGTCCTCTCCCCCATGCTTTTTAACATCTACATGAAGCCACTGGGAGAGATCATCAGGGGGGTTGGGCTGGGTGTCCATCAATATGCGGATGATACTCAGCTCTACCTCTCTTTTAAATCAGAACCAGTGAAGGCAGTGAAGGTCCTGTGTGAGTGCCTGGAGGCGGTTGGAGGATGGATGGCGGCTAATGGATTGAGGTTGAATCCTGACAAGACAGAAGTACTGTTCTTGGGGGACAGGGCAGGCTGGTGTGGAGGACTCCCTGATCCTGAATGGGGTAACTGTGCCCCTGAAGGACCAGATGCGCAGCCTGGGAGTCATTTTGGACTCACAGCTGTCCATGGAGGTGCAGGTCAATTCTGTGTCCAGGGCAGCTGGCTACCAGCTCCATCTGGTACACAGGCTGAGGACCCTACCTGCCCGCAGACTGTCTCGCCAGAGTGGTGCATGCTCTGGTTATCTTCCGCTTGGACTACTGAGGTCCAGTGCCGAGGGCCTTCTGGTGGTTCCCTCACTGCAAGAAGCAAAGCTACAGGGAACCAGGCAGAGGGCCTTCTCGGTACTGGCACCCGCCCTGTGGAATGCCGTCCTATCAGACGTCAAAGAGATAAACAACTACCTGACATTTAGAAGACATCTGAAGGCAGCCCTGTTTAGGCAAGTTTTTAATGTGTGACATTTTAATGTATTTTTAATCTTTGTTGGAAGCTGCCCAGAGTGGCTCGGGAAACCCAGCCAGATGGGCGGGGTACAAATAAATTATTATTATTATTATTATTATTATTATTATTATTATTATTAAGCGAGTGCTCTTCTTTGGTGTTTAAAGTAGGGTTTCCAGGTCAGGCGCATCCCAGACCTTGAGATTTCAGGGCCTAAACCTGAGCCCTAGAGGCAGCCACTGGTGAAGTTACAGGGGACCATTTGATCAGAGATGGACAGTGCTTTCATTTCAGCTTATTTAGAGCTCAAAGAATATTATTTGTTCTGATTGACCATTTCTTGTTATTCTTGTTACTCGGGAATTTCTTAAATTCAACTCTCTTAAAAGCAATGCAAAAGGAAAAGTCTTTTGGTAGACCTGTGCTTTATGTTTACTACGCAAAGTCAAATATGTGCAAAAGATAAGTGGCAGCATCAAAGCACCATCAATAATAAGAGTAGACTGTAGATGTGAAACATGTTAATGCAGTCCATGTTGAATGTCTCTGTGGCTGCCCTCAACAGGCTTCTTTTAACCATACGGGTATGCCAAGAAGCACTTAGATAGAAAGTCAATACGGCTGCCTCCAGTGGTGCAGACATTCATGTTATTTACCAGCCCTCGGAAAACTAATCAGGGGAGCATTCTGCATGGATTAAGAGACAAAGAGGGATTAGTGTAAATATTGGTAAACAGTGTATGACAAGATTAAAGGCAAAAGGAGTTCAGACTTCTTGCGGTACATATGCCATGATAATGCAGTCAAACAGCAATTCCCAGTGGAGACAGAAGATAGTTTGTTTAATTCTGCAGTTTCATACTTGATTCCTGCATTGCACTTAAATATTGTGTGCTATGAGGAAAGGTTGCAGTATTTGAGACTTTACAGGGAGAAGGCAAGTAAGAGAACAGAAGGTTATAGAATTAATCATAGCATGGAGAAAGTGGCTGGAGAAAAATGGTCTCCCTCACTCATATAACACTAAAACCTTTGGACATCCAATGAAGATAAATGTTGGAAGATTTGGGATGGAACTGGCATCCACAGGAGACAGCAATGGCCAGCAGATTGGAATGGCTTTTTAAAGGGATTGGACAAATTCACAGAGAATAAGGCTATCCATTGGGTTATTCTTTCTGTATCCATTGGGCAATAATCTTTCTGTATACCAGTAGAGAGTGCTCTTGAACACAATGCTGGACTAGATGGGTCATTGCCCTCATCCAGCAAGCTCTTCTTATGTTGAACTCTGTAAGACTGTGAACTCTGAAAAAGTAGTCTGTTCACATCTCACCTCAGCCATACAACCTCCTTGTACCCTTCGTTTCAAGTTGTCTATGTATAGAAGGCATATGCAGAAAAGGAAGAGAACAGCGGATGTCTGCAAAGGCACATCTACTCATGTCCAGCTGAACACACATATGGCTTCCATGAAAGCAGGACACCAGCATGATCAGGTCTTCCAACAACGTGGAGCACTTATGCATGTTCAGATGGGCACTTGGATGGCATCCTGGCTCAGCACGTGGTTGTTGAATGTGTGGAGCCATTGGTGCATGCAACACTGAGAAACCAGCTGTGTAGCCACACATATCTTTGATGTGGATTATTTGCAATGATGGACACAGGTGGCGCTGTGGGTTAAACCACAGAGCCTAGGACTTGCTGATCAGAAGGTCGGCGGTTCGAATCCCTGCGACGGGGTGAGCTCCCATTGCTTGGTCCCAGCTCCTGCCAACCTAGCAGTTCGAAAGCACGTCAAAGTGTAAGTAGATAAATAGAAACAGCTCTAGCGGGAAGGTAAACGGCGGTTCCGTGTGCTGCTCTGGTTCACCAGAAGTGGCTTTGTCATGCTGGCCACATGACCTGGAAGCTGTACGCCGGCTCTCGGCCAATAAAGCGAGATGAGTGCCGCAACCCCAGAGTCGGACATGACTGGACCTAATGGTCAGAGGTCCCTTTACCTTTACTATTTGCAACGATGGATCCCATAACCTCAGATAAGTCATTATCTCTCAGCCCTCATTTGGGAAGAAGAGTTAACCATCTTACAGCAATGTTTATAGGGGCAGTCACATGTTACATTCAGTGAGTGTACAGTCTGTGTACCCATGAGATCCTTATGCTTGTAATAGTAAGTTCACATGTGGAAATTTGGGGTGCAACTTCACTCACAGGCATCAATTAATTGTGTGAGCAATTTAACATATGTGCCAGTAGTTCATTCATTACCATTACTGCAATATCTGTGTTGGTGGAGACCTCAAAGTGCGTGTTTAAGATAAACATTGTTGTGGCTACGATCCCTGGGTTGTGAACCCTTCAAATAGCTATATAAATCCATTGAGTGACAAAACCAACAAACAATAATACACAAACTGGCTGTCAAAATCTGCACTGTACCAATAATATTGCCACATCCTTTTAAGTAAGAAGACTAGTAATGAGAATACACGGACACAAGATTGTCTACTCTCAACTAAGTGTTGAAATTAAGTGCAAGTTTGACATTTTGGTGTCATGTTTCTCAACCTCAAAAGCGTCTTATAAAATGGCACCTAGCATAACAAAAATTTCCTAATGCTGATGCTGGCATGATGTGGCATTTAGAAGAGTTTAGCCAAACCAAGTTGGACTTAGATGTCCATTACATGGCTTCGGTTTCACTTTCAGATACTGGCCTTTGAATTTCCCCTGCTCATCCAGCATTGCTATCATGTCTAGCTAGTTATTTCTACCTGACTTTTGGGTACACATCCTTTCCTCACTCCTCCACCCCGTCTTCCTTGAATTATATTGATTTTAGAAAATTGCAGTGTCCTTCCATGGTGATTTTCAAATATGTAAAAGCGGTGGTGGGGGCCCAAGCCAGCTGAATGTTCAAGTGGGTCATTTTGTGCCATTAACCCTTTTCCAAGAGTTGACTCAGAATGTTAAAAAGAGACGAGGCCCAAGAAAAACAATACAAATTGCCTAAAACAAAAAAACCAACAGCTGATATTTAGAAAGAACATAGCTTTCCACCCTGCAATCATCACCTGGAAGAAATGGGGACTCATAATCAGAAAAGGCAGTACTATATTTACAACACCAGCTTTCTCTCTGTATACAAAGAGTGCAATTGCCAGATGTCTTTATTTTCTTTAATGCGGAAACGTAGCCTAAAATAGAGATTCCTGCATGCAGGCATTTGACCTCTCTGATTATAATGGGCCACTGAGTACAGGGACCTTCTGTTGCCACAAATTACATCTTCAGAAAAGCCACTGGAATCATGTTGCATGAGCCTCAAGTCTGAAGGATGAAATTATGACCTCCACAACCAGAAAAATTATCCTTAACAAGGTTGCCAGATTTGCTGGGATGAAAGCCAGGGAATATACTAAAGGTGCCTTCCAACTCTATAGTTCTATGATCCCTAGGGTTGAACTAAATCATTCATTCCCACAGCTTCATAACCCCAGTGTGGCACCTGCTAATATGGGGATGAAGTGGTCACCAATTTACATGATTTGTTAACACCCAGTCCAGATTCCACAAGCATTTTTGCCTTGCATGCATGGCGTCCTTGCTGCCTCTTCCGAAACCTCACTTATCAGGGTTGCACAGCAGTGGCTTCTAGTCATAGCTGTCAACCTTTCCCTTTTCTCGCGAGGAATCCTATTCAGAATAAGGGAATTTCCCTTTAAAAAGGGGGAAAGTTGACAGCTATGCTTCTAGTGAGCCCCCCAAGATCTTGTGAGAATTCACAGGGCTCTTGCTACATCTTGCCGGAACCCGGAAGCTTCCACTGCAGCTGCTTCTCCTTGCTTCTTCAGCAGCAGTAACCACATTGGCACCCCTTGAAATCTACCACCTGAGGCAGTTGTTTCAATATGCCTCATGGATTGCCCAGCCCTGACACAAAGTCCATTGTTTTGTTTTGAACATCTACCAAGCTCATCTTGAAGAGGCCTGAATAAAAAGCACTGGCAGAAGTAATTTGAATGAAGACACCACCACCGCCACCCCCCATTTTATGTTTTTATGAATTTTAAAGAAAAGAAGTTATAGTAACTAGGCACTGTTTAACAGGAGTGAACATCAGCTCTGTGCATTTCCAAATTACAAGGTGGTGATTTGGGTGAGGTTTTCACATGCCCAAATCAGATTGTCCCAAGGCATCTTGAGTCAATGCACTGCTCTGGTTCGCCAGAAGCGGCTTAGTCATGCTGGCCACATGACCCGGAAGCTGTCTGGAGACAAACGCCGGCTCCCTCGGCCTATAGAGCGAAATGAGCTCTACAACCCCAGAGTCGTCCGCGACTGGACCTAATGGTCAGGGGTACCTTTACCCTTTTAAGGTCATGAGTCTGTGGAGTTGAGTGCCCTCCCCCAAATTCTACATCTTTAAGTGACTACTGTCACCCTATGGTTTTTATTGCACAAGACCAGCATTGTAAAGTCTGACCTTGCAAGACAATAACCGCAGCTATCATCCTGAAGTTTGGCAGGCTTTGTCCCTTCAAAAGTGGCATTGATGCCTGCAAATTGCAACGTGGCCTGACAGAAAATTAAAAAGTGTTTTCCTTTCTTTTCTTTTTGAAAAAAATGAACTTTAGAGGTGCCCTTTCTGAAACCCCCCCTGGATGTTTCTGCTTACCATTTGGCAGGCCTTCACTCTGGAGCAGCCCCCATGCAAGATTTCAACCACTTCTGTGAAAAGTGGGAACTGGGGTGGGGGGTGGGGGAGTTATAGCAATTTTAAGATTCCCTGTTATAATGAATGGGGGAGAAGCAGAGCTTCATTTTTAACAGATGTAATTCGGTCCTGAATAACAAGCTGAATTGGAAAGACACAGAGTCGCTCTGGAACAGATTGGGATGCTTCCCAAAGGTGCAGGTGCCAGTCAAACCTTGTGGCCGATAAAGTAAAATGTAACGACAAAGGCCTTGGCAACCAAGACCCTTCCTGTAAACCCTCTAACTCTTGAGAGTCTTCTAAAACAATAAGAGAGAGGTCCTTTCCAGCTTCAACCGTGACCAAGTACGCTTTTAAATCCTGAGCTATATGAGAAACTTCCCCTTGTGTCCAGTAACAGGGGTTTAACCTCTATAGAACCCCTACTGACAAGCTCGCCTCTTCCCTGAGGTAACTTAGTGACAACCTGGGTCGTTTCTCCCTTTTTAGCCCTCTCAGCGACCTCCGTACTCACTACCTTTCCGTTCCGTTTTGAGGGAAAGTATAGTCTTTTATAGGGTATTCCCCACCTGGGCCTTTCATGTACTTTGGCTGGACAGTAATTCAGACGACTTTCATGTTTGGCACTTTAAAGATGTAATTTCTTTATTGTTTGAAATCGTAATGGTTGCAGTCAGGCTTAGCGTGTACAGACTTAATTTTCAGAGCAAATATCTTTGTTTTTATACATATAACCGATAACAATACATCTCCCTAACCTATTCCTACTCTCTCAGCCTCTTCTCCTACACCACCCCACACTCCCTCTTCCAAACCCCTTCTCAACTGCCAAGAGAGTCAATTTTCAATCATGGCAGATTTGAAAATCCCTTGCAAGCTTCCTGCCTTATAGAACAAGCAAAGGCAAAACTAGTTTTGCTCAAAAGGGCAGTTTGCTGAGCTAGAAATGTTGGTGACGGAGGTGAGGACCTATAGCTTTTGGATGAAGTTCTTCCTTTGATGGCAAGTGGCTAAGGTTGTGATGCATCACTTTGTATTTTATGGCTGTTTTATTACTTTTTTTTACTGCATTTCTATTATTGCTTTCAGCCAACTTGAGAACCATTTGGTGGAAAGGCAACTTGTTGTTGCTGTTGTTGTACATGATTTGTGTACCACCCTTCATTGGAAGTTCCCATGGCAGCTCACAACAGAAAAATACTAAGTAAGAATACAAAACACAAAACAAAACAAAAACAAAATCATATGGTTTTGACTGATGTAAGAGATAGATTGCTGTTGGGTTGTCTGAATTTCTGCTTTCTCGATATATTGGTTTGATATTTGCTTTATTACTTTTGTGTCGATTTCTGTATGTTAACAAATTGTTTGAACTGTCATGACCTTTGACAATGTAATAAATAAAAAAATTAAGCTAAATCAACTACAAAACTTAAAAAAAAAATGAACAGAAGCAGCAGAAGCCCAGTCAGACATTCAGCTTCTAAAAGAACGTTTGAAAACCGGAACACTCACTTCCGGGTTTTGATTGTTCAAGAGCCGATTTGTTCAGGAGGCAAGGCATTTGAGATCCAAGGTACGACTGTATTACCGGTAGTGTTCCAAAATGCAAGGAATTCATCAAAATCCAAACTCTTGCCATTATTTTTCTTAATCTTTTTTTTAAACAACAACAACAACAACAAACCATGATACCTCAAACTTTCCCTTATTAGCAGATTTATTTATTTTTTTAAACACTAGTGTAACCTTTTGAATTCTTGTAGATAGGGAACATGAATTTAAACACTAGCAGGTAAGATCCTATCACTGAGCTCACTGGGATTCACTTCTGAGTAAACATGTTTGTCATGACGGCACACTTGGCATATCTGAAGCAACATTATTCCTTCTAAAGCATAACTTTCAGGTATGCAAGAGCTCATGGTGATGCACCAGAATCAGGGATATCTGACGGATATATCTATAATCGGAAATCCAGATCAAGAGGAATGCTAATTGCAAAAGATTCCATTGAAATGTGGCTACACTGGGGAGAGACTAGGCATTCTCGAATGTGGATAATTAGTGATACAACTCATCGACAACCTATACACATGGTAATTGGTTCAATAATGAGAACCGTTCTTACATTAACATTTAATGCTTGCATGTGTTAAAAAAGGATGCAGCCAACATATGTTAGAATGTTTCAAATGGCTGGAGTGCTGCATGAGAATTATTTATTGTAATCTGCATGTGGAAATTATTATTTATTACTTATATTTCTTACCATAAAATACTCCCTCTCCAAGAGGGCTGTGCATACTTTATCTCCATCCCCATTTTATCCACCGCTGTGAAGTATTTTTTTACAAGATTTTTACACCACCCTTCCTCCGAAGATCTCAGGAGGGTATACCATAATTAAAGCAGTGAAATAAATCAAATAGCAACACTTATTGTGCCGTAATCCTATACACACTTGTCTAGGAATAATCCCCACTGAACTCGATGAGACTTAGTTCTGAGTGGATGTGTATAGGATTGTACTGTCAATAGCTACAAGTCTAAAAATAGGAACCTAGCAAGTGGCCAATGTGAGAAGTGTTAATATACTTCACCACAAACACATGTGGCTGAGAGGAAATAAAATATCGTTACTTCATGCTTAAAGGATAACAAAGGTGGCACTAGGCAAACCTTCTTGTGGAGAGAGTTCCATGGACCAACTGCCACAGCCAAGAATGCTCTTTCTCCTTCTGTTCACTATCCATTTCATCTCAGATGATGGGGAAATCCCAAGGGGGGCTTAGCAATTGACCTTAGCATCTGGGCAAGTAGGCATGGGAGAAGACCTTCCCTTTTAAATCTGGGTCTCAATTCTGTAACAACTAAGAAGAAACTTGTTTCCCTTTCTGAAGACTTTCTCCAGTTCGGACCACATGTTCTTGTTGTTTGCATATCAATAAGGCATAACTATACAGCTCACAAAGTGAGGGAATGTGCTAGCAACCCAGCTATTGTTTCAGAAAATGTTCTGCTATTTAATACAGTCCCCAGCTGTTTGTCACATAGAAAAGAGAAAAATTGGCGGTTTCAGTACAAAATTAGTTGTAACAGTATTTTAGCTAAGTGACAGACAAAAAAGATAACCCCACAAAAATCTTTTACCAAGCTATTGCATCAAGACTCCTGCCCATTCACTATGGAAGAACCTACGATCACCAGTGATCGCTAACTGACTCAGGTATTTTTTTCCCTGAGGTATTGTCTGCTTTCACAAAAGTCCTCTTCCTAATTTGCGACACTTTGTGAAATGAATTTGATTGTCGTGCACAATTTTCATCAAGGCAAAAGACAGTGCCAAGATGTGCTGAAGGCAGAAATGTGGACAGAGAATACATGAAGCATTTGTGAAGCCAGAGGCTAGTGATACAAGTCACTTGCTTGGTGTGCTATATATTCCTGCTTCATAAAATACGCTGGATGGGTAATATCCAATATCCTTCCAGGCCTCTTCATTTTCATACGAGGATCTTTCCTCATATTTTTTATTTTTTATTTGCAAATGGTTAAATAGCAGCCTCCTTCCTCAATCTATGTTGTTGTTGTTTTAAAAGGATTGTTTTAACAGTCAACAAGAATTATTGGCTTTATTGGCAAATCTTTGTTTGGCTATATCAAGTAAATAAGCAAAACATCGTTTAAACAAGAACAAGTGACTGTTGCGTTTGAGGGTGTGTGTTTTTCTAGCTAGGAAATTGTCAATCTGGTAATTAAAGGCGTTGAGACTTGGAAAATTCCATTATCCTTTGCATACAATATAATATTTCCACAATAGCTCTGGGACTGGAACAAAGCAGAAAGGTAAGAAGCATCTTGATAACTTTTTTTCTCTTGCCAGAGAAATTCAGCTTGGGAATACTGTACCCTCTAGCACTCATCACAAGTAATTACCCTGCAGAAGGAACATAGCCTGAGAAAAGTTAGAACATTACTATTATTACTTTTTGGGATTAAGTAATAAATATTTAAGGCAGTAAAGTTAGCCCATACGGAATGATGAATGAGCACACATAAAGAATCACCTGCCTTCATCTACAGCAGCGGCCTTCTTTAACTAAAACGAATAGCCAAAACTATTATTTTTTTATCCTGCTGTGGCCTTTTATTTTTCATGACAGATTCAACCTTCTGACAACTTCAAACTCTCTTGTGATATTACTTTCTTTTATAAATGTTTGGGGTCTTTTGGGACAACAGATCACCATCAAAAACCTATTTATAGTGCAATTTTATGCAAGTCTGTACTCAGAAGTAAGCTTCATTAAGTTCAGCGGGAATTATACTCACATGTAGGCGTGTATAGGTTTGTGGATGTTTACATATCTTCCCATTAATAATTTTGTTTTGCTTCGGTCGTGTTATAGGGCCAGAGCCCCCCTCCAGATGGCAATAATGCAGTAACATTGGGAATGCCCCACAGAACAACTAATAAAGCAGAATGATGTGCAGATGGTCCAGGACAAACTCACCACTAATGCAATGTTTTAGCATCAATGGCACGTTGCAGAATACACCTTCAAAAAAGCCATCATTCTGATGGGGCTATAATCTGACTACCATGCAAGCTTTGTGCAAGCAAATCAGGACGAATGCTGAATAAAAAGGTCTGAAGGAGCCGGAAGTCATCACCTGATGTTGTACTCATCACACAGTGAATATTATCATACCTTCAGATGCAAGAATGATAGTCCCCTTATGCCTTCTCTAAATGTTGAATATATTTGACATCATCTCTGTGTAATGGTCCATTTGTTTTATGCAGCCATGTGGAGGTGGGGAGCGGCATTGTTCAACATGCAAATATTCAGCAGTTAACAAATATTTGCCAAGGTCTCTTTATCTTCCCCATCAGAAACATGCTTACAGATTTTACAAAGCTGTAATCAGAGGAAAGAGTATGGAGCTCTGCTCAGTCCTGCAGCTTATATTTTCATGCTCACTCATTGCTGCCACTGCATTGTCAAAGATAATGGGGAGACCTCCATTCCAAATGTTCTTTTTTATGAGATATTGCCTTAAAATTTTAAGACTCTTTGTAGAATGTTGCAAAGGAAAAAAAGAGAAATTCAAGAGTTGTTAACCCTGCTATAGGGCCTTATTCCACCAAAACCTCTGTGAAAAATGAATGAGATAACTAGCATATTGATACAGAAAATGTATTATAGCTTTGGAGGTAACATCACCTGAATGCTAGAAGCAGATAGTCTCTCCCCCAGCAGGCACCCAAGCAGCATAGTTTTGCAATGAATGGAGTGTTTATATTGCTGCTACTTTTTAGATCACAGTTTGGTTAATTTGCAGTGTCCTCTAGCATTATGGTTTAGTCCATTAAATCAAATGCTTCTGGAGTGTGTCATTGAACTGTGATAATATCTCTTGCTTGGAGAATCGAGAGGTGTAGAAACTTCTGGTTTTGTGTGTGGCTGGAATGTGCCCTACCGTACGAAGGGAAGAGTCCCATCCTTTCGCTTCTAGCCCTGCCTATCACTGACATGTAAGCCCCAGAAAGTGGCCAACAAAGGAATACTGTCTTCAGTCTAGAAACGGTTTCTCACCCCGACCTTTATTCTCATATGAACCCTTTGAGTAAGAAAATGTAACACAGAAACCCACTCTTAAGAGGCTTCAATTGTGCATGCTGTCAACCAACACCTTGAATTATTGACTTAAGTGTAGCAGAGTCAGATTTAGGGGACCGCAGGGGTTGCCACAACAATGACTAGAAGAAAACACAAGAGGCAAGGGTGCCCAAATTTTGGTGTTGCAACAGGGTGCCACCGAAATTTGAAAGCCCAGAGTATGCCACTGAGTGTAGGTTGAGGTACAGGAGAGAAAAAGAGGCAGTGAAGCTTACATTAAGTAAAACAAGTTAGTTCAAGTAAATGCTCTGACAAGTAAACTTTCAGAGTTTGTGCTGTCCCAAATTCGTACAATGCTCTATTTGGACAGGGGCTGCAGGAAAAAAAAACCCCAAACCTTCTACCTTCCACTCTTCTGTGGGTTTCTTCAAGTCTCCTCACAGACATTGTTCCCAATACCGACTGGCCAAGCACACAAGTCAGCATTTTCTGTCTACACAGCCAGCATACTACACTGGCATCGTTGTTGCTCACTAGTACCATGTGATAAGATCCACCCCCCTCCAATCCAGCTGTAGCCACACATATTTACAAATGGCTAGTTGGGGCAGAATGTTTAAGTTTGTGGCTGGCAGCTGCTTCATGACCGCTTACTGGAACACTGCAGGCATGGAGGAGGGCAGTGGTGATATTGGGTGGGAAACTATGGGAGGAATTCAACGTTGAGCTAAGGCAACTGGTCTGTCGGGGAAATCCATTTATGGCCCTAGCAGGAAAAAGGGTTGCGGGAGAGTCACGACCCCTTCACGTGTGTGGGGGATGACGGGCCATCCCCTTTTCCCATTGGGGGAGTTCCAGCCGCATCGCTCCCCTGCGCGACCAATCAGGTCGCTCAGGTTGGGCGTGCCCCGCTGCATTTAAGCGGGGGCGCGGCCGGGGCTCGCCCTCTTGCCCTGCATCGCCCCAGCAGATTCTCCCCAAAGCCCATTTTTGGGGAGTACACTGGGGAAGGAATGGGGGAAAGCTCCACTGCACAAGTGGTAATCCTTGTTCAAGGCTTCCACAGACAGGGCTCAGTTTAATGCCACCCTAATATTCACAAGTACTGATTGATTGATTGATTGATTGATTAAATTTATATCCTGCCTTTCATCTCCAAGGAGCCCAGGTGGGCAAACTGATACACAATTTAAAAACAAAAGCAAAGCAAAAATGTTCTAAAACAGAGATGCAAGAAGGAAGCAAATTCCACCCCAAAGTGTCGTCATCACATTCAGTGCCGTTTCCATTCCACTGCAGTTTGGTTTCTGCCAAAGACAACATTATCCATGTCCCTGTCCACAAGTTAATGTAATTTATATAATGTTACTTAAGTTATGGGACGCGGGTGGCACTGTGGTCTAGGGCTTGCCGATCAGAACGTCGGCGGTTCAAATCCCTGTGACGGGGTGAGTTCACGTTGCTTGGTCCCAGCTCCTAGCAGTTCGAAAGCACGTCAAGTGCAAGTAGATAAATAGGTACCACTGCAGCGGGAAGGTAAACAGTGTTTCCGTGCACTGCTCTGGTTCACCATAAGCGGCTTAGTCATGCTGGCCACATGACCCGGAAGCTGTACGCCGGCTCCCTCGGGCAGTAAAGCGAGATGAGCGCCACAACTCCAGAGTCGTTCGTGACTGGACCTAACGGTCAGGGGTCCCTTTACCTTTACCTAAGTTATTAATATAATGTAATCAATGTAATTATTTTCACATCATGTATTTCAATGTAAAGGAAGTATTAAAACAATGTAGGGGGGAAATCATCATTAATTTCATATCTGTTGCAGCCTTTTAGGGAGAGGGGAACCAAGAATGTTGTGAGCAAATACCAGTCATATTTGCTGGATTGCTAACAATCATATTTGCCCGATTGATTTTCGTTCCAAACCTAGGATGAAAGCACAAACAGTGGCAATTTCCTCTTCCATTTCTGTTTTTGACAGAATCTTCCAAAATCCCTATTCACAAGTAATGCCTTGCAGTAGGCAAAAAGAACCGATCCAGAGTCCTTAGCACTGATTTGTAAAAAAAGAATGCATCTTGTTTAATTAGTGTGGATTAAACCTTTTCAACTCAAAATGACAGTTTCAACTATCTAGGCATTTTTTAATTCCTATCTTGTTCCCATAGAGAAGCACCATAATCACACCCCTGAAGATAACAAATGTGTGGATTGGCGGGGGGGGGGGAGGATCCAAAGCAACAAAGTTGCCTGTTTGATAAAAGGTTGCAAAGACTGAATTGAAATAAAATATTCTGTAGACTTTTTGCCCAGGTGAAAAGGACATAGATTTCAAAAAGCATATCTCAAAAGCAGGTAGGTTGGCCAAGCAGCGTCTTGGTTGTACACAAAGTTTTTATTCTGCTGCAAAAAGGCTTCACAATAGCCACAAACAAGTCGGCAGGAGTTGAGTCCCGAGATAAAAGAAATGATACATGGATCACCTGTTATATATACTCAGGGCAAAATTTAAAAAAGGCCCTCAACTTGCTTCATATCCTTCATGATATACTAGGGGCATGAGCTGCCAGGAGCATGTCTCACACAATCTCATCAAAATTAATGGTGCTTTCACAAATGTATCATAGTTCTCTTGAACAACTCCAGTTCATTCAGTGGGCTTCTATATGAAATGTAATATGCTCTTTTATTAACTTTTCTAATGGCACTTTCCCAAGTGAAAGGTACTTGACCATTCTTCATCTCTACTCTGGACACCCTAGTTGCTGGGTCACACAGAATGGGATTTCATC
Organism: Darevskia mixta; assembly: GCA_034641385.1. Lineage (NCBI taxonomy): Eukaryota > Metazoa > Chordata > Lepidosauria > Squamata > Lacertidae > Darevskia > Darevskia mixta. Next base: position 15,309,240 of record JAWWNH010000058.1, read on the forward strand.
AACTACTATCCATAGAGAGAGGAAGTTTGAAGAGACACTTCAAATATTGTAGTTCAAGATATGCACCTGATGCATTGAGAACCCACAGAAAGCTGGTTCTCAGGCTAAGCTGGCCAACTAATTCTAAGGTGTGTGGATGGTTCAAAGTCTATTTTGACACTGCCCAATGCAATTCATATACAATCGAACTACTATATATATGGTGAGCCAAAATGGTGCCCTCCAATTATTGCTGAACTCCAACTCCCATCAGCCCCAGCCAGCATGGCAGGGATGATGGGAATTGGAGTCCAACCGCATCTGTCAGGCACCATGTTGACTATTCCTGGCGTAGCAGGTGTCAGCTCCCATCGCTAAGCAGGTTCCTGCACATAGGTCATATGTCTCTATCACTTCCATAGCAGTGTACATTTGGACTCTGTTGAGTTGTTTCAATGCAGACTGCCACCAATGATGTGAAAAGCCCCTCAACAAACAAATGAGTTGAATCAGCCAATTTCAAATGATCTGAGCTAGCGGTCCCTACTCAACAGAAATTGAACAGGCACAGAGAAGGGAAACAGTGCATGACATTAATGCTACTCCATTGGGCAGTGAGCAGAAATCACACGCCAATTAAAGCATCCCAACGTGGCCATCTAGCAGCAAAGTAATACGGCCAGACTCCAACGCTCAGAAGCGTCCCAAGCTGGGGAAAAACCCCAAACAAACAAAAAGCCATCTTGAAATCACTGTTATCTTTTTATGTGTTTTATTGGGCTCCGGAATTTCCCAGTAGGCTGGTTACTGTTGTTTTATATATTAACACACTTGCTACAGAGTGAGAGTATTGAACTTGAATACATTACCACTTGGGAAGGTTGCCGGCTTGTTGCTTACAAATGACATTTTAACAGCAGCAATAATGCAAAAAGCTTTTGGTTTTGGAAGTTTGGCCAAGCTCATGCTTCATTCCCAGTACATAAAAACAGATATAACCAGGGATGTATTATCTACCAAATTAAAAGGAAAGTGTGTTTGTCCAAAGGCATGTTCACATGGTCTATTATTGTCTCCATGCAGTACTCCCCATCTGCCCCCCTGGGGTGAGTGCATCAAGGCAGTGAATTCAAAACGGCTCCTCTCTTTACTCCTTGGGTATTTTTCACAACTCAGCAAGAGCTTGTAATCAGAACAAAGAGTGATTCCCATGTGTCAATTAAACTCTCTGTTCTTACATTAGGCTCCATTGTACATTAACACTCCAGAAGAGCCCTTCTGGATAAGACCAAAGAATCAGGCCAAAGCTTAGCAAGTAAGCTTAGCGTTTAGTTTAGCATCTATCATATGCTTCTGGGAAGTTGACCGACAGGACTAAGAAGCCATCACAGATTGCAATGTTCAGGGCTATGGAGTGCCAACTGACCTAAGTTAGCCTGCTGCAGTCAGCTGTATATTGCACTCAGTGTGCCATTGGCAGTTCCAAATAAGTTTTATTTATTTCTTCAATTCAATTTATAAACCCACCCTTTCGCATACTGAACCTGCGGTAGGTTACAACAACAAAAACCAGCACAAATACAAAATGGGTCAGCACCACACAGGTTTACAGATTCCCATTAGAACAGCTTAAAACAGGCATCCCCAGACTGCAGCCCTCCAGATGTTTTGGCCTACAACTCCCATGATCCCTAGCTAACAGGACCAGTGGTCAGGGATGATGGGAATTGTAGTCCAAAACATCTGGAGGGCCGACGTTTGGGGATGGCTGGCTTAAAACCTAGAACAGCCATTTAAATTAAGTCTAAAATACATTTAAAAAGTAGGTGGTGGACTCTAACAACAGTATTGTTGGATTCAAATGCTAGTCTTGCCAGCTTTTGTACATGGAGTGGGTAGGGAAGCCATTTTATCTTTCGCCTCAGGCAGCAAAATATCTTGGACTGGCCCTGCTGACAGGCCATTGCTAGAGAAATCGTCTAGAACTGGGCAGGTTGATTTGCCATATGGAAATATTTATTATCATTAAATTCAAGACGGTAATATTTTTGCCATCTTGTAGCTATGACAACTTGCTATTGGGGAATGATTAGGTGAACGTTTATTAATGGGTTTTTCTGCAAAAAGGCACCTATCGCATTGTTTGTGGTGCTTATTTTAAAGCACCGCCGAACAACAAAAAAAGCCACTTAGCCTTGAGCTATCAATGCTTCTGGGAAGCTCTGCTCATTATGCCATTCAACGTATTATTAAATGTTAAGGTATTTGCCTTGAATGCGCAATGAAACATGAGGAGAGGCTTTCCATTGAAACAGCAGCACTTATTTAGGCATGAGAAACAGCAAGGAGTAGCAATGTAGCATTCACCTATACAAAAAGAGAAAGTAGCTAGCAGTATCATCTATCTTTGCTACCGTTTCCAGTACTACTTGTTTCCACACATGTATACTGTGGTTGCCAGCGCATGGGCTAATGGGGGCAACAGGGTGGATGAAAAGAAGGAGGGGTGTGAAACAGGCATATTTGTAAGCAACAAATAAAGTGCATTTTTTTTTTGGCATGGTATGCACTAGCAGAGATGAAATGCTGTTTCTGCCAGTTATACTCAAAGTACTTCCAGAGGGAGATGCCATTTTAGCTGTTGCTGAAAAAATAGCAAATAATCTTGAAGCATTGTCAAGGCTAAGTCACTTGCCCCTATGCATTCTGTTTGAATAGAATGAGAACAACTTAGTAGGGATCAAACCCTAACAAATTTATCATGGCAAAAGCTTTTTGTTTCGCACACTGTTGTTATTGCATTTGTTTTCATATATGAATCGTTTCCCATGAGGCACCCCAAAGTGATTATATAATGAAATATATAATATAATGAAAACATATGCCACTTCTACAAGGATAAAAACAGTTAAAACAATTGCATGCATAAAACATTTCAACCCGATAGAGATGATAGAGGTAGAAATAGAGATATAGACACACACACTTTTAAAGAAGAGTTTGGATTTGATATCCCGCTTTATCGCTACCCGAAGGAGTCTCAAAGCGGCTAACATTCTTCTTTCCCTTCCTCCCCCACAACAAACACTCTGTGAGGTGAGTGGGGCTGAGAGATTTCAAAGAAGTGTGACTAGCCCAAGGTCACCCAGCAGCTGCATGTGGAGGAGCAGAGACATGAACCCGGTTCCCCAGATTACAAGTCTACCGCTCTTAACCACTACACCACACAACCCAATATAGGTACCAGCTGGGATAAAGTTCTCATTTTAGAAGGATTGTTGAAAGATGAACATCTTTAGTAGGCATCAAAATGATAACAGGGAAGGTGCCTCTCAGATATATGATGGGAGGGAGCTCCAAAAGCTAGGTTCCACCACCCTAAAAGCCTGATTCTGGCATCATGTGGAATGGACCTCCTGATAGAATGGCATCATCAGGGGCATGAAGTGGTATCCAACTACAGGTCATTGTTAAAACGTAGGTATGCAAGGGACTATGAAGGGCCTGGCCACCACTTCTGTTTTTTGACAACGCGTAAAGCAGGATCAAGTTTCCAGAGAGAAAATGCTGATATTATGGTGGACCTAAATGTTGACTCACTATATCCCAAGGTCTATGCAATATTCAGGTTTTAACAAATACAAAAAGCAAAGTGGAGGAGACATAATCATCAAAACACAAAGTCACTCTTCAGATGTTAGAAAAGCATCTTCCTCTGCTTGTAGCAGTGCTATTTTTCTAGGAAAAGAGGTGCCAGAACTCACCCTGAACTTTGTTATTGTATAATGGCAATGGCGCCCACCTGAGAGATGCTGGAACTGAGTTCCGGCTGGGGGAAAAGCCCTGGCATTTTCCACCCAGAACTGTTAAATTCAGTATTCTCCAAGGCACATAAAAAGTAAAAGCAGCTATATTTCTCAATAACAGGGGCAGGGGACAATGACTCAAAAAACATGGAATAGTACAACTGGACAAGACAAGGAATCTCCCTTATTTTTGCTGCGAAGTGCTGCTCTGATTAAAATCCCTTCAGTGCCTCGTGTTTCCTAAACCTGAATCCTCATGTCTAACACAAACAAATTGTGGCTCACCTAATTCAGTGACAGTGATTGGAATGCATATTTTTCTCCTATGAGAGGAACTTATTCTCTAAATGGTTCTTGAAATTTCATTAGATTGTCTCCTGCTTGAACTGCAGGCCTTGTCTATTTGATTAGGGGAAGCTAACAGTAATACCAGACTATTGGAGCTAACACAAAAATGAATTTATCTCAAATGCAGGTAGGTCCGAAGAAACAGGTATTAGAAATAGTGCTCCAATATCCAGTCAATAACTGAGCATTTGTTATTATTTGTGTGAGCCATCCAAGGAAACTTCTGTTAGAGGGAAGCTGCACAAATGTGGGTTTAGATAGCCTGTGTTGATCTCTACATAAAACAACTCTTCTTCTGTAAAATTTACTCTTCTGTAAATTAACATGACCCAGAAAATTGTCTGTGGACAAACGCCAGCTCCCTCGGCCTGAAAAGCAAGATGAGTGCCACACCCCATAGTCACCTTTGACTGGACTTAACCATCCGGGGTCCTTTACTTTTTTACCTTTACCTTTACTCTTCTGTAAACGTTTCATTTGGCACTCCAAACCCCTAAGCCCTTTTATTGGTCTGGTTGCTATTTTGTCTATATGCTTAAATGTACATTTTTATCCGAATCAAGATTGATGGTGTGTGATTTTTGGCTAATTCCTCCAAGTAATAAATCTGAACAGGAAAACAGTGCAATGATTGGGCCCCTGGCCCCGCCACCCACAGTGTATAATGATCTCTGGATTTAAGATCCCAAATATCACACCTCCATGGTTAAACATGGATAAGATGGACCTATAGACTGCCTCAGGTTCTGGATATTCCAGATATTGTGAGCTAAAGCTCCCATCAATGCTCACCCTTGGCTATGGGGGTTGGAAATTATTAGAGTTGCTGTCCAGCACACCTGGAAGTCACCATTTTGGGGGAGCCTGGTCTACCTCAATAGGTGTCACCTTTGAAATCCTCCATACATTATTTCATCAGATTTATAATTAAAAGGGGTTGCCTATTTCAATTCCTTTTTGTTTACACCTGCAGTTGTGCTGCTACAAAACATTACAATCATTTTCAGGCACAGAAGGGTTTTCTGTTAGCTGCAGATGTTGAAAACAACCCACACTAGTTTTTCTCATTGGTATTTATTTGCATGTGGTTTTGTTTTTTAAGCATTAGGAAAACAGGTGTGCAAATAAAGCTCTCATTATGTAGAAGATTTTTATTTGACTGCACAGATTAATAAACATTCTCCATCATGAAGAATCCTAGGGAGATGGGCAACAAATACTCTCTGATGAATATGAAAAATGTTTAATGATAATCTTGAAAGCTACATAACCATGATTCTGACAAATGATCGAAACAATTAGATACAGCATAGAAAACTAATTTCTTATCATCCGTAGCAAAGAGTTATATTTATTAAGCATTAATCATGCACTGCACAACACACAAGGTAGGAAACAAAGTGCAATGAGCTCACAGGCTATAACTAGCAAAACACTAAACACAAAGCATGGTTTTTGATGCTGGGAAACAGCAGTCTCCAGGCGGGATGCAATTCTTGGAGCCTTCATATGTGCCCTACAGCTTCCCCTGCTCCCCACAGCAATTATGCTTGAAAACAGCCTCCTATTGGGAACCAATGGGAGGATATTTTCAAGCCTAACTCCTGCACACGGGCCATGGGGGGGGAAGGTCGCAGCTGGGGAGGTAAGATTTAACCCTTCCATCTGCAATGAATGTCCTCCACTACCCCCAAAATTACTCCCCGTGTGCAGCCAGGGACATACCGGAAATTTAGGTTTGCTCAATGTAAGTGGATTAAAGTTGTCTGTAAGCCCCTAGTGCAACAAAAGAATTGACTTTTCTGGTCAAGAAAGTGATAGGGAAATGCTCTAAAAACTATGGTGAACAAGCAATTAATGGGAAGACATATGAGCACTCCAAAAGCAAAGTAGGATGAATGCTCAGTGTCATGTAACTTTTAGAAGGGGTTAGTGGGGACCTGGAATGGTTTTAGACATTTGGTGGCAGAGGATGGAGAATTGTTGAGGGAGTGCAGTTAATGGGAACTTGAATAATTTGACAGAGAGAATTAAGAGTAGGGGAGGATTTTAAGAGGTTGGTCGACAGGGCTTGGTTGGTTGTGGACAGAATAGGAGATGGGGTTTGTGAGGTGCTGAGGTGAATGGATTGACAAAGTGAAAGATAGCAAAGAGGATATAGAATGGCTGACACTCTATATTTGCTGAGGGGAACTGTAGGGCAGGCTTTATCTCAAGAGGATTGTTTTGTATTTGTATTTGTAAGCTGCCTTGAGTTCCTCCTTTGAGACAGAAAGCGCAGAGTATAAACTATCCAAATACATAAGTAAGTAAATAGATCATAGCTAGGGCAGGCTGTAAATAAAAAAAATAATATTTTTATCTTCCAGTTTCCTGAAATCCTTTAGTCATTCTTGACAAGTTTATTGAGTGTCATTATTATTGTCACTATTATAGTTTGCTTCCTGGTTTTGGTAATTATTTTCAGCCATATCTGTATATGAAAAGGATCGCTTCCACAATAGCTTTTTCTTATGGATGAAAATTATGTAATAAATTAATACTGAATAAAGTTCTCTTTCAGCAACCATCTGGCCTAAGAAATTACTGCAATGCTGCTGTTCTATTAATGCTAAACTAACAAATCATGTGCAGCAGTTGGTATGTGACTCTCCTTTTTTTCAGAATTCTCCAATGAACACATCAGCGGTGGTGCTATATCTATTTCAGAAAACATACTGGCTTTTGGGATGAAAACACTTTAGCATCTTACATTTCTCTGATTGGCATGATAAGGAGCTCCTGATAAAAGGATAGATGTTCCAGACAATCAGGTGGGTGCACAGTAACTCCCAGTCCTTATATATGTCATCTTTACAATGGGACCACCGTCATCATAGCATTATTTGTATTCACATGGCAAATATTCCATGCTACTGCTTTAAATATAGGAAGGGCAAGCAGAGCCTCTGTCGCTGTAGCTAAACTGGCATCCTGCATGAGGAAAATATGCCAATAGCATGCTGCTTGCCTTTAATAGCCCCCAATAAATCTTTTACCTATTTTGGCTTGCTGGAATATTGCTCCAGTTAGCAGGAATGCAGTCTTGAAGATGCTGGGTTGGAGCTGCTGGTCCACACCTATGGACTATAGACGTTGCAATGACTGCATTCTGGAGAACTGTTTATTGTGATATCAGTGTTGCTGCTCCCTGCAAATATGTCTGCAGTATCCACACCACCGTTACAGCATCAAAATGCCAGCCTGTATTTTTAACTATTTAATCAGAACTTACCCTTTACGTGGAAAATTCTGCAAGTTTTTTGCTGCCACTGACCCGAGTTTTGGGATGGAAGAAATTGCCCTCTTACTCCCAACCCCATGAGCAGTTAATTTTTTACAACCTATAACAACTATTGTATGAACATCAACAATCGTTGCTCTTTTAACCACTGGCCTAATCTATGAATGAGTACAAAGCGGTCTAGATTGGGCTGAATAAGGGGTTAGTCTAATAATGACCACTAATTTCGACTTAGTAAATTCTGATCATACCAGAACCCCTAATATGTCAACAATCCTCTTCTTATTACTGGTAAATACTTCACCTGATGCAAAAGGACTATCCTGCAGAGAGGTGCTTACAGAGGCTACAAAGGAGGGACTTGTGAAGAAGAAGAAGAAGAAGAAGAAGAAGAAGAAGAAGAAGAAGAAGAAGAAGAAGAAGAAGAAGAAGGATGGACTTGTCAAGAAGAAGAAAAAGATGGTCAGAAAAATGCAAAAGAAAGGGAAAGAAGCACAAACTTCAGGATTTGATTTGAATAAGGGCAAAGTTATGAAGGACATCAAGCTGCAGAGCAAGAAAAGGGAATGCCACACGGTTTTTATTGACTGTTGGAGCTGGACTGATGTGAGGGTGGGGGTGGGTTGAAAAGGATATATTTGAATCTGATTTTCTTTCTGGCTTAAAGGACTATGATCTTCGGATATGGTTACTGGCATAAATGATTATATGTTTAAATTAGGAGTTAAGTAGGGGGAAATATAGCTAAAAATTCCGAGACCAGAGGGAGGTAAGGGTGTTAAAAGTACAAAATTAGGAGTTTGAAATTAGGTCAAAGTAAGGGAATTGGATAAGATTATAGGAAAAGAGCAGAAGTACCAAGGTTTGGAAAAAGGAGTGTTTTAAGCAAAATGATTCTTGTATTTTATGATGTTTTAAAATTTAGGATTATGAAAACAGTTAGCGAGGAATGATAATGAATTCAACAGAGGGGGACTCGAGGAAGTCAACCGAAATATGAAATTGAGGAAAGAAGGAATACCTGACCCACAGAATTGGGCCAGGCCTAAGCAATGATAATAAATAATGTTAGCAAGGTTAAATGTACGATGATTGTGACTACCCTTGTGAGAGAAGGGGATGAATGTTGCTTCCCACAGTGAGAGGGGGGAAGTATGAAAATTTAACTGTTATGGTGTGTGCTTAAAATTGTAAAATCAATTTAAAAAAAATTGAAAAAGAAAAAAAAAACATACAGGCTCCCAGCGAGTAGATGACAACTGGTTTACTCCTCCTCTGCTCCTTTAGCGTGGTGCAGCAAACAAATCAGTTTCGTATGTTGCCCAAACCCTGATTCAAGATTAAGCTTTCTTCTCCTTCACCATAAGATGTATCCAAGAACACACCTTGGCTGTAGCAAATGGTTAAGGAAAAGGAGAACTTAGCCATGATACTGGGCTTGGACAACATACCATGGCTTTACTGCCACATCACACTGAGTTAAAAAGACCAGGAAGAAGCAAAGCAGATGAGAGTGTTTCTCCAGGAGTTAGCATCTCCACATGGTCCCAGGACACCATAGTATGGCTTACCGTGTCGTGTGAACCATGTCGTGTGAACATAGTATGGCTTACTGTGTCGTGTGACACAGAGAATAAAAGACAACACTCGGTGGCCATGTTTGAACTCAGTGTGATCTACATCTGAGCAAGCGGGTGTAGGTTTGCATTGTATCCACTAAAAGTTGCTTTCCAAGTATCCCTTTGGCAGGATCCAAGAGACTATGCAACAACGTTCTCTAAGTCACACACAGGCACCACCTCTCTCTCTTTCTCCACTTGGACAGGTATGTTATCGAAGTCTCTTTTAAAAGAGGGAGAGGTGGCAATCGCAATATTGAATTCAAAGTATAACCCCAAATCTTAAGTTTAGGAGGAGGCAAAATAAATAAATAAACACAAGGGGAGCACGTAAAATGTGTCACAAGGTAGCTTTCCTTCAGTCTTGTTCAAATTCACCTGAATCACTGCCAGACACTGTGACAAAACATAGGCTGCCTGCAACCGAAGCCTCGGGAGAGTGGGAGGGAGGTGGAATATTGTACTGTAAGTGGTGGAGGAGGGTAGGAAATTGAAGCAAAAAGAAGCATATAGAATGAAGGGTGAGAATATAGAGAGTAAGGTGGGAGGGGATGAGGCACTAAATTTTACAGAGAGCTCTCGGATGCTCATATAGACAGAAACAGACACACCATATCAGACGCAAGAAATGCAGTGGAGAGGGGATGGTTTTTTGGCTCAGGCTACTAGTGCAGCTACAAAGACATTACTGAAAATCTTATTATGAAGTTATAACGGGATTTTCCAGGAGCATCAAGAAACTGCCTCAGCAAAAGATGGTAACTGATTTAAAAGTATGGCCTGGAGCATGAGACTCTAAGGCAGCCACACACATTCAGAATTGCATTTATTTTATGTATTTTCAAGAAGCCAAGGACAACAAATTTAAGCTCTCGTGAGAGAACATAGTTTTGTGTGTTTGCTCCAGAGTCATTGCCTGGCGTTTATGAACTAGTCCTTTGCACGTCTAGCCCAACTAAATTAATTTATTATATAACCCACCTTTCCCCCCCAAAAAAAAAGCTGAAATGCCTGTCCTGGAATTCTTGTTGTTATTTCAATTTCTTACCTGCCCTTAACCATAAGATGCCAGAGCAGGTTACAGCAATTTTAAAAATGCAATATTAAAATCAGTCCAGAAGAAATCCGTGGTGTTTCTAAGTACACTGCTGGGGAAAGGAATTCCATTGAATTCAATGGAGTCTAGTTTAAGTAAAGGGCTTTGAATGAGTCCATAGGAAATAGGGAATAAGGTATATTAGGAAAATGTTTTATACAAAGGTATAGAATTCATGCTTTACAATTCTGCTACGTGAGCTCAGAAAGATAAGGTAACCTCTCCAACAGCAGGTAGATTGAGCTCTGGTAAAGTATGCTCCCAGGAAAAAGACTGAGGAAGATAAGTGCTACACTGCACCATAGCTGAAAATAAATCTTCAGTCTTGTAAAAACATTTTAAGGCAAAAAGCCAGGCAGAACTTCCATGTACTCGCATATGATCCTCTTATAAATATTCTAGGCACCTGAAGCCCTTAAAAAATGTGTCAAGTAATCCTAGCAAGATTCTTCAGAGACACATAAAAATATAGACAAGCGAACTAGGCAGAACATGGTTAAATTAAAGCATCTTTTGTAACGACAACTACTTAGAGTGAGGCCTACCAATTGCAGGTTGGTACAAAAGGGGCATGTTTGAACTGCAGTGCAAGGAAGACGATTTTTATCAAGGCTGTGGTGAAACCTCCACTTCCTGTGCACTGTGGTGCAGGTAAAAATGACCCTTAAATAACAATAAAATTTAACAAATAACTTAAATCAACAATTAATTTTAAATAAGGAAAAATCAGTGATAAGATTCAAAGCAGTGCAATTAGCATCACTTGCTGTCAGACTAACACTGACAATACACGTCTACTCAGAAGTAAATTGAATTTAATGGTTATTAACATTGGTAAGTGGGCATAGAATTGCAATCTTGGTCTGGATCTAATCCATTGAGAGCAACAAATACAAAAATTGTTGTCATTTGTCAGAAACCTTACTGTCACCTGACATTTGTACACATTTTTAACTTATGTGAAGTACGAACCAGTTTTCTGGTATGGCAAGTAATATATCCTACCCAACCAGAAATTCGTTTATTATTACATCAGGAGCATTTTGTTCATATATACATCCTCCTTAGCTCTCTTATTGTTTTCCTTTTCTGTCATAATTGAAAATAAAATTCTTCAAAAGACTTCACTTTTCAGAGAGAACCAGACTGAATCACAAAGCAGACAAGGCAAAAAAGGGGGGGAGGGGGAGACAGGTAGGTTTGTCCTGAAGTAAAATTGTGGGCTTTTTTTGTGAGGTACAATTGTGGGGAAAGAGGAAGTCTCTGAAAGGAAACTGGAAAGCGGGGGGGAAATAGGTCAGAGGCAATTTTGATGATTGCATGAATGGTCTTTCGAAATCAGCCTGCAGTTTTACAAGTCAACTAATGTAGGCCAAAGGCACATCAAGCAACTTGTAAAAAAAAATTGCTACTGAAATGCTTTCGCCAGCTGAGGTGAAGAAACATAATGAAAACTATCAGAACTATATATATGTGGGTCAGACGGTCCTTGCACTTCAACACCTGGAGGAACAAGTATCAGAACTTCTAATGGAGTCTGTTGTCTCCTGCAATAAATTACTTGCATGTAGCCAGGGATGCAGCTCTTGCTAACAAATGGAAGCGAAGAATTTTCTGAAGTGTTATTAATGGGAAAGGAATAACGGGTTTTTCTTTCTTGGCGGAAAACAAAACAAAAAACCCAGGCACATCCATCTTTGTCACAATTTTGATCTTGTTTACCACAAGCATGGATGACAACATAATAAAGATTTTTTATTTTTTATTTCGCCAAGTAGAAGCAGTTCCCATGAAGTAAGTATAGTGAAGTCTGAAGTCTTGCGTGCCCGCTTGTTGCGTGTCGAGGTCCCCAAACCACCCCTCAAATAATTCACACTTCAGTCAGAATTTTAGTTTTGGTTTTTGGCATGATTTTGGCCACAACTTTATTAAAATACAAATAATGTGAGTGGTTGCTTAGGCATTGGTTAAGACTATCTGTCCCACAGAGGACAGAACTGACGACCGTCAGTAAGGGGAAAACACTCTGGAGATATATAAAGGGAGCCAGATGCCATGACCCTCATTTCTCTCCACAGGCTCCCAGGGCTCTTGCACGGCCCTAGCCCCCGACCGGGGGTTCGGACAAAAAACATCGAGCCCCTGGATTCCTTTAACGGAATTCCCCTAACACCAGCAACAATTGGAGGGGCAGACACAGCCAATCTTTACTCCTCCACCAATGAACACAATAACCAATGCCTAACCGCCAACCTTACAAGTTGTGACTATTTGCTACGCAGTAGGCGAAAACCAGATGGCACCAGCCAATCAGCCAAATGGAAAAATTCCTACCAGGCCCCTGCCCCAAAAGCAGATGACCCCATGACAGGCATAGCAAGGTCAACGCAGAGGCCTAAAATATAGGGAGGGAGGGCAGGTGATCAGAAGCACGCAGCAAAGAGGGGGATCACGTTGCATACCCACCAATATATATCCGCTGGGCTGTCCATCAATAAATTGCAACATACAATTCTCCCCAACAACACCCAGGGTCCAATCACAGCAGTGGCCATCCATACGATCCCGCCCAGCAACAGAGGGGTGACTTGCTGGCCCCCACTGCAACACGTGCTCTCCATGAAGGAGAACTCGCTTTCCCTTCTTCCTCTGTTGCTTTTTCCAATTTTTCAGAGTGTTTTGCCTTTTCTGTGGTTTTGCTTAGTATGTTGGTGTACAATTACTCCCTTCTATAGACTCGGGAACCAATAATGGGAGTATTTGTGTGTGTGTGTGTGTGCGTGTACAGCCAGTAGGCGAGAGAGGACACCTAGGGATTCCATGCCTGAAAAGGGATTTAAACCCAGTCCTTCTAGATCACAGGTTAGCACGTTGCCCGATACACTGTGCTATCAACTTGTCTCCTGTCAACCTTTAACACAGAAATGGGCAAAGGATGAGGAATAATGGTTAAAAAGTGCACCCAAAGGTAGCCATGACCACGTTAGCCTGCAATAAGGTGGCTATGTGCCCTATTTTGCAGAGGACAGCCCTCTTTTTGAAGGATGGTCAGAAGGCAGCCATCTACTTAAGCAGTCCTCTGTTTGAGGGATGTCCAGCCCAAGTCTGGTTTAAAGTTAAGGAACAATTGAAAGCAGTCTTGAAGATCAGCAGAAAGCAGGCTGAGCAGGCAACACAGGGCAACAAGTGCTTTCTTCACTTAAGATGTAATGTATTACTATTTAAATTATAGTAATTATTTCAAAAATGATGTCTGAGCATATAAATTACCACATAAACACAGTTTGCAAAGTTGAATTCTTTTTCGTTGGTGCAAGTTATCTTTCTTTCTTTCTTTCTTTCTTTCTTTCTTTCTTTCTTTCTTTCTTTCTTTCTTTCTTGACAATACACAAATGGCCAATGTGTAAGTCTGAAAAGATGCACCTCTTGCAGCTCTCTTTTTATTTGTCTGGATCAAAGTTGTGCCTTAGGTTCACTCAAAGGTTTTCACTGGCCTATTTTAATATTTGACACTCCCCTCCCTCGCCCCTGCCTCAATCAGATAGGCCCTTATGCCACATTGCAAACTAGATGCATAACATGATGCTCAAGCCGGGTGCTCCTCAAACCCTTGTGGATGATTTCCAGTGACCAGGACAGCAAATTCAAATCCGTATTAGAAATTCATTATACATCTCGTTTTATTTGATCCCAGACTCCTGATTTGTATCTTCTGGTTTGCTGCTGGGCTGTTGTTGTTTTCTCTTTTTTTAATCTCATGTGTATCTCCCAAGGTCTCCTTCTCTGCTCTTGACTATAGTGAAGGACAGCAAAACCAATCAATAATAATAATTTTTAAAAGCCAAGAAGAACATTCTATCTACTCCAAATATAAATTGCACAGCTTAGGCTCGATGGCAATAAATTCTCAACACCAACAAAAAAATCCAGTTACTAACTGGGGATAAACTACCCACTTAAAAACAGATGAAGCAATAGCCACAACTTTCCCAAAATAATGCAGTGCACCCTTGACATTGTCATGTGTGCTAAGGAAGGCAGGGGGGAGGCACCAGCTAAAATTCATGGGGAAACTTGAATGCATTTAATTTGGGAGTCCCCAAAACTAGCAAAACATAGAATGACTTTATCATTCTGAAAACATAGGTTTTTAAACTAAGAAACAATCCTCAGTGACAACAGTGAGATCTAAGTGCACTTGGGATTTTCAAAGCATGTAACGGCAGTAAAATAGTGTCTTCCTTTGCTTTTGATCCTTTGCATAACTTCATGGAACATGAATCGATAATAAAAACAGACAGTAGTTGTAAGGACTCTGGGATGTCTCCTCGAGAGTAATCAGCCAGACCACGTTGTCTGCTAAACTAATTGTCTTTATTTACAAATGTACACATCAGAGCTCCTAAGATTCATGACCGCTTGAGTCGGTCGCAGATTCAGGGAGTGGCATTTCCCGACTCCGCCCCCAGCATAAGAGTTTTGGAAAGCCAAAGCGCCTCCTCTTCTCTTTCCGCTTAATACCCCTGCACACCTGCGGGCTGGCACTGGGCTGATCCTTCAGACTCTCAGCCGCTCCCCTTGGTGTTGCCAGGTCTCTGTTAGCATCTTCAACCCTTTGCGACGCAATGTCTGCCTGCAGTTCCCCTTCCCCGCTTTCCTGGCTCTCCTGGGAACTGCTCTCTGACATGACTTCTTTCCCTCTCCATCCACCTTCCCCCGTCGTCTGATCTCTGGGCGAGGGCAGGTCCCTGACAGTAGTTCTTTTAAAATCACGTTCGCCTGCAAGTTTGAGAACAGCATTGTTTTACTTAATATTTATGTACTTATTTTCAGCATTTATATTAAACTTATTTTCAGCATTTATATTATATTTATATTGGATGCCCAATAATAGTTCTCTGGGTGGCGCATAAAGATAAAAGAATGAAATGCACTTTTATACATTCACATTATTGTTACAATTACATTTATATTTGTATCCCACATTATCTCCAGGGAGTTCATGTGAGGTCATCTTAATGAGAACTCTTTTATACATAAATGACTGACATTTATAATGGCAGAGTACAGACATCACAGCAAACCATGGTTTATTATGAGAGGAAAGAGCCTGTGTAGCCAACCCATAGATATAAAACCACCCTGGGGTTAAGTCAACTTCAAATGATGGATTATGAAGCTACTCTCTTTCAACAAGTCACTGTTTATTGTGACATCTGAAGGCAGCCCATTTTGTAACTGTAAACTATCAGTCCCTATGCTCTAAATTCTATCATCATGTGCTTACTTTATTATGTATTAACTGCATGCATTTTTACTCATATACTAATGTATTGTACTGGTGAGACTAATAGAAGCTCTCCTTCATCACATGGTGATACAGTGGTACCTCGGGTTAAGAACTTAATTCATTCTGGAGGTCCGTTCTTAACCTGAAACTGTTCTTAACCTGAGGTACCACTTTAGCTAATGGGGTCTCCTGCTACCGCTGCACGATTTTTGTTCTCATCCTGAAGCAAAGTTCTTAAACCGAGGTACTACTTCCGGGTTAGCAGAGTCTGTAACCTGAAGCGTCTGTAACCCGAGGTACCACTGTATAAGCAGATATGTTTGTACAGTTACGTAAATCAAAATTAACACTTTTGCCCACAAGATGCAGGTTCCTGATGTTTAATTGAAGAAATGTTTCAGGGGGAAGAACCTTGCGTTTGAAACCACATATATGAAATGGAAAGTTTCTGACAGTGAAAGTGGTGTGTGTGTGTTGTCCACTGCATAAAATGAATGTTGAAAATGTGTGACTCAGCTTAAAAGTAAAATAGTAAAAATAGCTTAAAAGTCTGAGCTTCTTACACAGTCCAAGGCACTATCCAATATGAAACACAGTACAAAAACACAAGATATCACTGCCTGCAGGCTTTCTTACAACCTGCCTGGAGGCTTCAGGTCAAACTAGTTGTGACTGTAACTGCGTAATTCTGCCCTGAGTGCAGAGGTTTATTTTTCACAAATTGCTAGCATATGTGGCTTGATCTGTATCAGAACCATAGTACAGCAGCTTAGCAATTTTAAACAATTTGCCTCCTGCTGCATTGGAGATCCTTATCTGCCATTTACATTGCAAAAAAGGAAGAAGAAGAAGAAGAAGAAGAAGAAGAAGGAGGAGGAGGAGGAGGAGGAGGAGGAGGAGGAGGAGGAGGAGGAGGAGGAGGAGGTCCTATTTATTTTAGTGTGGCCTTTTTTGCACTAACTTCAGCACCTTTCCAGCGAGATCTCATTTCACAGGGTCTCACAATGCACAAAAGATCTTGTGAGATCTTGCCAGAAATCGCAGGGTAGGCGAGGTGGTGGTGACAGCATTGTCTGGAACAATGCAAAGTAAATTTGCTTCTTTCATTTATATGACATTCCTTCAAATATGAGTTTTTGTTTTGTTTTGATTACTCCAGTTTAACAAATAACAGAAGTACCAGTTTGTCATTGGTGGCTTCTAAAAACTTGAACAAAACTCTGTGAAGGGGTTGTGGTTAACTTGAGCACTCTAGTTTGCCCTTCCCAGAACAGCAACTCCTAATACCCTTAACAAACTACAGTTTCCAGGATCCATTGGGGGAAGCCATGTACAGTCGTACCTTGGAGGTCGAACGGAATCCGTTCCGGAAGTTGATTTGACTTCCAAAATGTTCAGAAACCAAAGCGCGGCTTCCGATTGGCTGCAGGAAGCTCCTGCAGCCAATCGGAAGCTGCGGAAGCCCCATCGGATGTTCGGGTTCCAAAGAACATTCGCAAACCAGAACACTCACTTCCAGGTTTGCAGTGTTCGGGAGCCAAAACACCTGAGTACCAAGGCGTTCAGGATCCAAGGTACGCCTGTACTTTAAATGTACATTGGATGTGCTTTAAATGTACAGTTTGGATCTGCCCTAGAGATCTCATATCTCTGTTCAATTTTCCCACTTTTTTCTTGATCTGCTCTTGATTGCTCATCATTATATCATTGCAACATGAAAATGGGAGATGTCAAATAAACCAAAGGCAGTAAAGAGACACCTGTTTTACATGGCTTGCACTTTTTAAACTGACAGAAAGAAGAGTCATATCAAGCGCTGAAGGATATATTTATTCTGCTTCACTGTGCGCTGCGTGGCTTGAAAATTACCACAATAAAACAAATGTGCAGTTACTCACTAGATGATGAGTAAATGTTGCTCAGTGCTGTGTATAAGAAAATTGATGGTCTTAAAAGTGTGTCTCAAAAGGGGTTATTTCAGAGCCTTTGCTGATGGAAGAATGAATGGATTATTGGATGAACAAAGGGTTGTCAGCAAGTGGTTCATATGGACAGGTGCACTCATATGATGTTTAATGCAAAAGTCATCCCGATGACAGTCACTCACATTGTGGTTTGAGGAAATTACCCAGTTGCCGGTAGAAACTAGACTGCATCTCAAAACCACTGAAGAGTTGGCATAACTGATCGAATGGAAGTTGACCTTTGGAATTAGTGCTAATGGGTATATAGTATCACAAAAAATAATAGGTAATGCTCCTAGCAGAACTTTAAGTGGTGCAGACATTGTGGAGGAGGAATCAATTAATCCGTAATCATGGTTACTGAATTCTTTTTGAGAAAACACCGTGGGTGGTATTCAACTAAGATTTGCTTAGAATAGACCCATTGAAATTAAGGAAACTAACTAAATGTTCATTAATTCCAATATGTCTACTCTCCATCAGTGGCGTAGCGTGGGGTGGGCACAGGAGGGGTTGCCCAGGGTGCAAAATTGGTTTTGTGTGTTTAATTGCTTTATTGAACTTAGAAAAACATAACACAAAATCAAAGTTATCCATTAAAAAAAAATATCAAAATCTGTTACACTTTTTCAGTCTTCTTTTGGTCCCAATGACTTCCCGCCAATTCCATATAGCTTTAAGTATGTATTTATCTAGTGCACTATTCATCTCTGTTTTTTATTATTACTTATCAAATATATTGTACTTTCTTAAACTTATTCAGTGGACTTCAGAGGCTGCCACAGACTTCATGCTATTACAATCTTTAATGTAACTTTTAAATAAACCCCATTTATTAAATAATGTTTAGTCTGCATGGTCTCTTATTTTTCCTGATAGCTTAGCCAGCTCTGCATATTCCATTAATTTTTGTTGCCACTCCGACTTTGATGGTGTTTTTCCTCCTTTCCAATTTGTGGCTATTAAAATTATTGCGGCCACTGTCGCATATAAAAATAGCTCCCTTACATTCTTTGGTAAGTCAGGACCTAATATTCCAAGAAGAAAAGCCTCTGGGGTTTTTTTTATAAATGAAACCTTGAACATTTTTTGAAGTTCCATATATATTTCATCGCATACTTCCTTAATTTTTTTTTTTTTTTTTGCATGTCCACCACATATGCAGCATAGTTCCCACTGCTTCTCCACATCTCCAACATTTATTTGATACATTTTTTTTACATTTTGGATAATTTTAGAGGGGTCATGTACCAACGATACTGCATTTCCCCAAAAAAAATTCTCTCAATGTGTAGCAAGCAGTGAATTTCATATTGATTTTCCAGAGGTTTTCCCAATCCTTCATTAAGATATTATAACCAAAGTCCTGTGCAGGGCATAAAATTGTTAGAGGGTGCAAAATTTCAACATCTGGTGCTGCCTCAATGCAGCTGTGCACTGGGTTCTATTGAAAACAGCTACTCCATATGAACCAGGAAGTGACCTCTCCAGACTCTTCTTTTCTTATCTCTTCTTTTCCAGACTCTTCTTTTCTTATCTCTGTGGCTGTGATCTCCTGGATGACACAGATGCCGTTAGGCTGTTGAATGCACATGCATACTCCATTGGTTTCCATCCCTCACACACACCCCTCTGTGCAGTCCTGGCAACCCACGCTGCACCACTGCTCTAAGTAAAACATAGTTGAATACCACCCACTACCAGTATCCCCACAGGGTCAGCTTGGTAGGTTTTAAAGGCCACTGCATGAGCAGAATGCAAAACTATGGTAGGTCTTCATTCTAATCCACAAGGAGCTCCTCTAACATTCTTATCTATTGATGGACTATAACACCATAGGTCAGAAGTGAAGGAACCAAATGTCTGAAGCTTCTCTGTATTTTGAAGGCCTCTTAGAAGCTTAGAAACCTTTTTCTAACATGCTAGTTTTGTATATCTGAGAAGTTTCCATGTGGAGGAAGCATTCAAACCTTTTATCCATGCGTGCAGTTTGACATTATTTTATTAATATTTAAAACATTTATAAGCTGCTTTTTAACAGTTCTCATAAAGCTGTTTCCATAAAACTGCAGATCAACGGCAAGCATCATAAATGTTATGGTCCCATGTGATATATTTCGCAGAAGGCCTACTGATCATGCAAAGTTAGTTGTTCCCCTGTCTCTTTTTTGGAGCAAACTTTCTCCATTCTGCATAGCAGAAAATGGGATCTCATACCACGCCAAATTCTCTGTCTACATGGATGACTGAGGCAAAAATTAGGGTGGTAGAGGCTGAGTCATTTTGGTTAAGTGCTGAGGTGTGGTTTCATTATCAGAAACAACTGTGTTATGTTTCTTTATATACATTGTGCATTCATGCTATCAAATCAACTGGGCTCACAATATGGTAGTCCACAGCAATCTTTGAAAACACCACAATCATTTAAAAAAATTTAAAATGATAAAAAATTAAAGTTGCAATACTATTCTTTTTATTTTAGATAGCTAGACAGTATTACAAGTATTATATTAACAGTTAAAAGATTAGAGCATGTATGAATCATATACAAAAGTATATCAAAGTAAAAATCGCTCACACATTAAAGTTTAAATAAATCATCTTAGTTATAAAGCACTTGTATTATTCCAATTTGCAATATATTACAACATTCTTAAAACGAAATTAGAAAGAGATGTTCTAATAATAGTTGTAGTATTCCGTTTGAACAGATACTGCAATACATTCCCGAATAGCAAATGTGAATTAAATCAATCTTATATTCTATCATTCCAATACAAAATAATCAGACTCCATTTGTCTATAAACTTGTTAACTTTTCATCAGCCTTTTGTCTTGCTTTGATCAGATTAGTGAATTTGGTCACATTAACTATCCTCAGACTTTAGATAACCAATAATCAATAGAAGGTGACATTTAAAAAGCTGCAGTCCTATGCACACACATACAGGTAAAAAAAGGTAAAGGGACCCCTGACCATTAGGTCCAGTCGTGTCCGACTCTGGGGTTGCGGCGCTCATCTTGCTTTATTGGCCGAGAGCCGGCATACAGCTTCCAGGTCGTGTGGCCAGCATGACAAAGCCGCTTCTGGCGAACCAGAGCAGTGCACAGAAAAGCCGTTTACCTTCCCGTCGGAGCGGTACCTATTTATTTACTTGCACTGTGACGTGCTTTCGAACTGCTAGGTGGGCAGGAGCTGGGACC
Source organism: Darevskia mixta (assembly GCA_034641385.1). Classification (NCBI taxonomy): domain Eukaryota; kingdom Metazoa; phylum Chordata; class Lepidosauria; order Squamata; family Lacertidae; genus Darevskia; species Darevskia mixta. The sequence goes on from JAWWNH010000058.1 coordinate 15,329,829, forward strand.
GAGCAACGGGAGCTCACCCTGTCGCAGGGATTCAAACCGCCGACCTTCTGATCAGCAAGTCCTAGGCTCTGTGGTTTAACCCACAGCACCACCTGGGTCCCTTCAGTTCTGGTACTCCAAACAATTTCCCGTGCTCAGAATTCTTCTGTAAACGCCGTTTATCTTCCCGCTGCAGCGGTACCTATTTATCTACTTGCACTTTGAGTGCTATCGAACTGCTAGGTTGGCAGGAGCAGGGACCAAGCAACGGGAGCTCACTCCGTCGTGGGGATTCGAACCACCAACCTTCTGATCGGCAAGCCCTAGGCTCTGTGGTTTAACCCACAGCGCCACCTGGGTTAAACCACACATACAGGTACCTTGGAATAAATGCCATGAAACTCAGTAGGGCTTGCATATGACTAGACACCTGTCAGATTCCATTGTAATTTGTTGTTGCAAATTTTTATTTCCACTTAATTTGGAACCCATTGGGAACCCAGATTAATTACAGATAGAGTCCAGTGCACAATGTCCTCAAGGAGCCTAATAGCCTCCAAGGATGGCTAGGCTTAGAATTCAGGTAGTCTTAGAATTCAGCTCTATTTCTCAGACTCGATGGGCAGGTACAAACACAGGGCATTTTCTGCCAACCAACAGTGAACATCTGAGTTGAAGTGAGCTTCAGTGCAAAGAAGTTCACAAAATGATAGCTCACATTCTATATGACTGACAGCGGCTCCCCTTGGCATTATATTTTCTTGACCCTTGCTACTGCAGGGATCATCAGATCTACATATCTTGTATCTGTAAGAAAAGATCGCTAAAAGTGCTAGGACTTAAATAAATTTAGCAAAGCCTAACAGCGTGTGTCTCCTCTTACGGTTTCAGCTTGGGCTATTACCATGGGAAACCAACTACTGTAGATAAATTGTCTAAATCCTTACCATGGGAGCCAGGCTAATTGAGATGGGTTTGATGGCATGTGGGTTATGCATCTTCCCGCTATATCCAAGTGCCTTTGTGCTATATTTAAACATAATATAGATGCCTGCAGGCCTTATTTAGCGAAAGAATCCCTTTGATGACAGGGCTCAAGAGTACAGTAAGGCACATTGGTTGAAAATGCAAAGATCCTATATATAATTATATATTCACTGAATGCCTAGTACAGTGGGGATGATCTTCCCTGACTGATTCTTCTAATCATGACCAAAATGTGAAAAAAATAATGAATTGTGCAACTAATAAAATATGGCTTGGTGCAGGGAATCATCTGGCATCAGCAATAATTGCCATATCACTGAAGCTAAGCAGGTGTAGACCTGATCTGCAATACAATTTGGATGAGAGACTACAGCAAGCTGCATCCCCCATCCACTCCAATGTAATATCCAGATGTATATAATAACTAATTTCTTTTGTAAAAAAAACCTAATAAAATACAGATAGAATTATGAAGCAAATTGCTGACTATGGTTATAGGTATAACTACACCTCTCCTCTGAGTGCTCACTGGAAGGACAGATCCTGAAGCTGAGGCTCCAATACTTTGGCCACCTCATGAGAAGAGAAGACTCCCTGGAAAAGACCCTGATGTTGGGAAAGATGGAGGACACAAAGAGAAGGGGACGACAGAGGACGAGATGGTTGGACAGTGTTCTCGAAGCTACCAACATGAGTGTGACCAAACTGCGGGAGGCAGTGGAAGACAGGAGTGCCTGGCGTGCTCTGGTCCATGGGGTCATGAAGAGTCAGACACGACTAAATGACTAAACAACAACAACAACAACACCTCTCCTAGAGGTTTTAAGCTATTAGGGAAAATGCTTGTTCCTTTATCTATGAATATTTCTGAAAATGATTTCAGAATACTACCTTAAGTATTGTACTGGTTCCATTTGTACCAATGACACTTTTTCAAAGCTTGCCACACATTCATGGCATTGCTTACTAGTAGAGATAGGGGAGAAAGTTTGCATTTATAGTCAAACCTACCTAATTCACACTTTCCGAAAAATACACAAACCAAAACACGGCCATCCCTCAAAAATCGCATTTCTCTAAACTGTGCAGTGCCGTTTTCCAGCTAAGTAATGCATACGGAAATGCATATAATAGGGTAAAACCTAAATAAAAAGTGCATGCATTAGTGAAATAGCATGCGAAATGCGTTATAGAAGGGGAAATGGTTTTGTGCATATTATGCAAGATTGCATACAAAAATATGTATACAGTCGTATCTTCCAAGACGTTCAGAAACCAAAGCGCAGCTTCCGGTTGTCTGCAGGAAGCTCCTGCAGTCAATCGGAAGCTGTGGAAGCCCCGTCGGACGTTCAGCTTCCAAAAATAGTGTGCAGACCAGAACAGTCACTTCTGGCTTTGCAGCGTTTGGGAGCCAAAACATTCAAGAACTAAGCTGTTTGAAAACCAAGGCACGGGTGTATTAGGATAAATTTGCCCCGATATTTGCCCTAAAACACTGCTGGGTTTTCATGAGGACTTAAAAATATAATCACAAACTGATATGGAAATGGAGAGAATTGAACTTATCAGTGGAAAGACTGGAACTGAAATTGATAGATTCTCCACCCCTGCTTAAAACTAATAGAAGAGGATGCCTTCACTCTGGCATGGCTCCCCTTTATCACATACACAGCCCAACAAGAAAACAAGAATCTACCAACAGCATACGAATCAATATGGCTAACTTGACCCAACAATACCCCCCCCACAAAAAAAATCTCACTGCCACCAATTAAAGATAACCAACTATGCCCTAGCCCATCCACCCACTACCAAGGAAATATACCAAGCAAATAGAAAGAGAACCTACCCAGGTGATTATGACACAAAACCCCACACATACACTAAGTGAAAGAATATAAGTCTTACCACATCACACCACACCACTCTCCTCTCTTTTCTTCTTCAACCGTATAGTGCTATAACACTAATGTCTCACAACAAATGTAATTGATCTCTAGAGAACACAAGCTGAAAAAGAGACAATGCACTTACTTTTGTAAACTAAGAAAAATCTTTAATAATTTTTTTAAAAAACTGACAAGACAGACTACTGTGTGTTTAATTAAAAGGAAAGCAGAAGTAAAATGTATCACGCAAATGTCTATTTAAAACCAGAATTCTGATTTCCAGCTGTAACTTATGGCACAGGAAGAACACTTGTGTTCTCCTTTGTTTGGGGGGGGGGAATCCATGATGACACCTCTGAAAGAGCTCTAGGGGAAAGGAGGCGAAAGATTGACAGGAATCTAATGGCTTTTACAGCCTTAGATAACAAATTTGACGCTTTTGGTTCCTGCACAAGCATTAATCAGTCCAGTACATCTTTAGGGGGAACAGAAACGGGCCTGAAAAAATGCATTGGAGAAGTATACGTGGAAAATAGCAATTTGAGCATTATGGGGGTCAAATGTTTAGAGCCAAATATAATTGCTTTAGAAATTAGTTACACAGAGAAAACTACGCATGATTAAAATTACATTATGAAGCATTATATATCGAAACCTTCTGAAGTGGTAGCTAAGCGCTCAGAAGCAAAAAAAGGAGGGTGTAGTTAGATATGAAAACATATGTTTTTAAAATTGGAACTAGAAGAATCAAGCTTTTGACTGAATAGTCAGTTTTGTGTATAAGCAAATGAGAATGGGTGACTAATGTGAGGGCTATAAAAGGCAACCCTATACATGCTTACTCAAAAATAAGCCCTACTGAGTGCAATGAGACTTACTCCCAGATAAGCTAATAAAGGATTGCAGCCTAATATACAAAACTCTCAGAAATCAGCGCAATAGAATTTGTCCTTTAAAAATAATCTCCTAATGCTTTAAAATCAAATAAAATATTTTTTGGACCACTCTTCAACTCAGAATTAATTTTATGCAGCAAAGTTGCCAAGTTTGCCCCTATTGCTAATAAATATTAACTAATAGTAGAGATGTAGCATGGATGCAAAACAGTTGCTAAGCTGCTGTTACCGTAGATTCTCCAAAATATCAGCAAGGCACATGCAAATTTAGTTTATTTGCAGCATTTGTATGCTACTCCATAACATCAAGTTGTTTGGTTGGCTTTGAATAAATAAGTTTTAAAAGTATAAACATAGAATCAAAAGTTACAAGATACAAGTACGTACCGGTACATCTTTTTCTAACAAAAAATACCGTAACTTTTTTTTTTTAAGTACAAGCTTTTTGAACTACCAAATTTGCAAAAGGTGTGTGCTGCTCCAAGCCAGGAAACCTAAGGTCCATTGTGGGCATGCATGCAGGTATTTTAAACAGTCAGATTTTATATACCAGATTTGCTTAAAAGAACAGTCGAAAATGAATTTTTTTGTGTGTGTTTGTGTTGCTCCAAGCCAGACAAGGATTTGGTGTTGCTCTCTTGAAAGACTGTCACTTCCTTTCCCCTCCCTTTTCTTCCCCACCTCCTGTACCTGCAAGGGCAGATTTTATTTTTAATACAGATGTTTTGTGCAACAGCAGTTCTGTGCAATAGAGCTGTTTTAAAAATAAAAATATTAGAAACGTGCCTTCAGCGACAACAAGTTGGAAACAAGACAGGCTACGTCCTTTGCCTTGTGCTGATGGAAACAAAATGAAAGTGTTTAACAAAACCAAAAAAAGCAAAAGCGCTCACACCATGTGCTTCAATCCATCTACACTGGATTATGTAAGGAGTAGGAAAACCTGAATTTAGCAAGAGGGTGTGTATGATTTCATTTGGATGAAAAGGATGTAGTGTGGATGCTGCAAAGGAGAGAGAGAGAGAGAGAGAGAGAGAGAGAGAGAGAGAGAGAGAGAGAGAGGCAGTTTCAGAATTTTACAAATTTCGAATTATACATGCAGGCCAAAACTGTCCAATATCATGGCTGAAATAACCTTTGCGCCTGCTACTGTAGCAAGGAGTAAAGTTGTTTTTTTATGACCTGGCTGGGTGAGCATTTGTTGGATAAAATGGAACGCAATGATGTGGAGCAGAGTTGGAACTCCCGGCAGTTCCAAAAGGACACACTCAATATAGCATTGCTGTTGTGACTCTACAACTTGATGTGTTTTCCAAAATAAGACATCACAACAGGAGCAGCGGAAGCGGGAAGCAAGAAGCGTCATTTACCACTTTTATTGAAAGGTTTCCGACTTGTTGAACTCTGGGGCTTGACTTACAACTCGCTGGCATGCGTTGAGGCAGCAGGTGAAGTCAACCCAACAATTGGAAGGGAAAGTGGTGTCTGCGTAGGAAAGCAGGGGGTGCTGGGTTCCTGCCATTACACAGAAAGATAAAACATCACATAAACTAACGCGGAAAAGAAGGGAAAATTGAAAGACATCTTAGATGACCGAAGGTCGAAGCAATGCTTTGACTCCAGAAATATGGCATCCGAATCAGATTGAAGCTCAGTTCTAAATGTACTTGGACCTAAATTATGTCGAAATCAGTGGCATGTGTTTCTGAATAAACGTGGTTAAGGTTCAGGGCATGGGCATAGCCAAGGGGAGGCAGGGAGGGGCAGCTGCTCCCCCCCCAATCAGTAAAAATCAATACAAATACATAAAAATACATAGCTAACTGAGGTTCTGCCCCCAGCCACACACAAACAAAAGGCCCGCCCCCCACAACAAAAATCCTTACTACGTCTATGGTTCTGAGCAGTGCTTTTTTTCTGGGGGTACGCAGGGGTACACATACCCCTAAACATTTTGTGAATCTAAGTTTGGCCTCATTGAGAGGCAGTATTTCAATATGAGTAGGAAAATGAGAGTACCCCTAAGCATTTTTAAAGGAAAAAAAGCACTGGTTCTGAGTATTTATGGAGACATACAGTAGACCCAGTGATCACAGTTAAATTCCTGGATATGTTTGTTGTTGTTTTAAATGGAAACACCTCATTTGCATTATCTTGTCAAGTACATTGGGGAAAGGTATTTCAGATATATACAAATCTATTGCTGGATAAAACGTAATAGTCTAGTACACAAAAAAAAGGACTTCACTATACTTTTCTCATATCTCTAATCGCATTTGACTTGAATAAGTGAGATGTCTGGGGATTTGGAACTGATCCCTCTTGAGAAGGGAACCGAAAAAGCCATGTGTTTGTCGCTACACATGGACACAGAAATATCATCTTAACTCTTGGCACCTGTGATCACAGCATGTCCAGCTGCTGACAAAATGGCAAGGAATGGAAAAATAACACCTTGTCATACTGACATCTATAAGGTGTCAACTTTTGCTTTCGCTTCTTATTAAAAACTAAGCTAGTGCCATTAGAAATGACCTTATTAAAGGCTATCAAATACAGCTGAACTTTTTTTTAAAAGCCACCTTTCCTCTGGTCACAAGTTAAACATGAAAAAGCTACACTGAAAACCTCAATGACTAAGATATAACCAAGCTCAAATAGGAATAAATACATACATTTTAATAGAGACTGTGAAAGCAGCTCCTGGTACTGTGTTCCAAAAGTGTTTTTTTTATAAAAAATAATAATAAATATCCTAATATAAGGCTAGAGCAATGTCATCACATATGTGGGCAATGTTCTCATGTAGCTCTTATAGCATGATGACAGCTTATATGTCTGATATGGCTTCTTGCTATCAGTGGCAAGTTGCCCTCATCATGCATAAATGATGTATGTTTATATTTCTTACCTGTCCTTCATCAAAGGGTCCTGTATGTGTGGCAATAGAATATACAAATGTGAAAAGAGCTAAAACTGGCCCAGTTACAAATGAAGTACAGTACTGTTCTGAACCTGAGGCATGCTTTAGCTAATGGGGCCTCCCGCTGCCACCATGCCGCCGCTGCGAGATTTCTGTTCTTATCCTGAAGCAAAGTTCTTAACCCAAGGTACTATTTCTGGATTAGCGGAGTCTGTAACCTGAAGCGTCTATAACCCGAGGTACCTCTGTAAAGCCATTGCGGGTGGAACAGAACAGTACAAATTCAATACAAGTGGTGGGTTCAGTGTCAGAGGCCAGGGTAAAAAGGTACATCTCCAACCGGTAAAAAGGTAAAGGTAAAGGAACCCTAGACTGTTATGTCCAGTCAAAGGCGACTATGAGGTGTGGTGCTCATCTTGCTTTTCAGGTTGAGGGACCCGGGGTTTGTCCACAGACAGCTTTCTGGGTCATGTGGCCAGCATGACTAAACCGTTTCTGGGGCAATGAGACACCGTGATGGAAACCAGAGCGCACAGAAACACCATTTACCTTCCCACCGCAGCAGTGCCTATTTATCTACTTGCACTGGTGTGCTTTTGAACTGCTAGGTTGGCAGAAACTGGGACAGAGCAATGGGAGCTCACTCCGTCGAGGGGATTCAAACTGCCAACCTTCCGATCGGCAAGCCCGAGAGGCTCAGTGGTTTACTTTACATCTTTACCTTTACATCTCCAGCATACGGCCAAGTTGGTAGACACACCTCTGTGGGGAAGGAGTTCAGCAATTTAGGGAGTGGGAGAGAAAATCCTCTCCTGGACCACCATTCATCACACTTCAACAAAACTACCAAGAGAGATGCCTCTGCAACTCTTAACTCCTGAGAAAGGATGGAGATGGCCTTTCAGCCATTTGTAATGGAGCCCAGAAAGTCAAAAATGAGGGCATAATGGTAGCACAGCTGCTCATCAGAGGGAATTCCAAAGGGTAGATGCCACCACACTGAAGTCCCAATTCCTTTATCTACACAAAAAGGTCTCCTGAGAAGTGATTGATTGGATATGTAAGGGGTGAGATTATTTTTCAGGTATCCTGGTGGGAAGGAGGCAGAAGACCAAAGATGGAGGATCTGACATATACAGAAGTTTTTATCTTTGGCAACACAAACAAGACTTCAGAAACTGCAGACCCTCAAAAACTACAGCAATTCTGGCAATGAAGTTGATCGATGATGAGCTGAGCTAAACTGTCCTCGCCAAATGTAGGAGAGGGCATGAAGAAGCAGAAAAGAAACAGTCAGCATTATAGTAATAGTAATAATAAAATTCTCTCTTAAACAAAATATTGTTCAAACCAGTAGCTTCGAGAGTGAAGCCAATGTCCTGTGACCCTCGTTCATTTTCCTTAGTCACCTAAAGCATAACTAAGCTCAATGACCCATGGAACATTATCAGGGTGGTGAAAGTTGAAAGCATAAATAAACACGGCTCCCCAATTCCTTCCCCGCCATTCTCTCGAAAACAGCTTAAACATTTCACAAGATATAATAGAGAGTGACTGCTTCCTCTAAGGGCCCAAATGACAGAAAGACAAAAGGGATGCCGTTGTCAGGTTTTATATGGCTATAAGTAAGTATTCAATCAATAAGCAACTTCAAAAGGGGCCTGTTTAAAGAGACTGCTGCTAGCTGTTAAGGTGGACATATTATGCATAACTTCTGCCTGAGCCGGGAATTCTATGAATCAGATATGAGGCTAAAGGATGCAATTTCTAAATTGAAAGCAGGCAACTACCAATGTCACTGGAGGCAATCTATAATATCTTAGTCCTATCACAAAGAGTACTTTCAAAATGACTTGTTCGGAAAACTAATGTTCCCTATAGTACAGGGAACAGCAGGAATAATGAACCGCTACCCCCATAAAGCATTTTGACAAATACCTGGTTTAATTGGTGGCTTTGTTGGGATTAATCTTATCAGAAATGGGTTGGCTTCTGAGTGTATTGGCACCAAGTGGCCAGCAAGCAGCAAGTAGATGTTCTCTTAAGCATGAAAAATGTCTATTAGTATCTCCCTCATTTCTATAAATAGGAGCCCAGCTCTCCACAGATGATAGGACTCAAACCATCGTTTCACTGAAGGAATGACAGGTCAAAGATAACTTCACATATGATTGATGATGCTGGTGAAGTGCCTATTATCTGGCTCTTGGCATGGCCTGTCATATGTGACAAGTGGCTCCTTTATTAAGGCAGCTGTACCGCCAGCCCATTCCTAAGGGCTATTTTCCTTGGCAAGGAAATAAGGCAAGCAAACAATTCTGAGCAATTACACACCTGTTCACATGTGTTCACACACAATCCTTGACTGAATCACCTGGGGGTTTTTTTAGTACCTATGACATTTATTTAGCTTTAACTTGAATGAGGTAAATATTGCCAATATAAATCCTCAATGTTGGCTTCCTTGTTTTCTGTTTTTAATTAAATCAGCTGCCGAATCCAAACTCCATATGCAACTATTAAATCTGTCTTAAAGGTCTGCACTGATACATTTTATTTGAAAGCCATAATAACAAGGCATAAAACAGACCCTCCAAGTGTCCCTATTTTCCAGGGACAGTTCCAGATTTACAGAAGCCGTTCCGATTTCTGATTTGATCCTGGAATGTCCCACTTTTCCTTAAGACGTACAGTACCTATTTTCATTGGAGAAATGTTGGAGTTTACAGAATTATGTGACTCCTGAGCCAAGGAGATAAGTAACTATACAACTGTTAGAAGACATCTGAAAGCAGCTCTGTATTGTTGTTGTTTAGTCGTGTCCAACTCTTCGTGACCCCATGGAACAGAGCACGCCAGGCACTCCTGTCTTCCACTGCCTCCCGCAGTTTGGTCAGACTCATGTTGGTAGCTTCGAGAACACTGTCCAGCCATTTCGTCCTCTGTCATCCCCTTCTCCTTGTGCCCTCAACCTTTCCCAACATCAGGGTCTTTTCCAGGGAGTCTCAACTGTTAGAAGACATCTGAAAGCAGCTCTGTATAGGGAAGTTTTAAAAAAAATGTTTAATGTTTTATTATGTTTTTATATATGTTACAAGCCACCCAGAGTGGATCAGGCAACTACGTCAGATTCCTTATATAAAGTTGAATCCCGAAGCTGCAAATAATATGTTCATTCACTATTCATCAACCAAGGATTTGTCATATCAAGTTGAATCGCCAAGCCACAAATGATATGCTCATTTATAGGCTACCATACAGAAGAGTAACTGTGTCCAACTGGCTCTTTGGGGCCATGGGGTGGGCCATTCCAGTTTCCATACACACTTTTTCCTTCATTTTAAACATTATTTCTTTAAATTTACTTTTATGGAATATCGCTTTTGAAATATTAGCCTTCCTGAACTACCGAGGTGCAGGTAAAAACTGGAATAAACACAATATATATACAACATAATAAAATAAGACGGGGAAAGTGGATTGAGAGACCTTTGCCATACCTACGAATGCAGAGTAATCTTGGTTTGTAAAGTAATCACTGTGTGGAGGGAGGGAGGGGGAGGAAGTTCAAGTGATTTAAAATGGAATCCTAAGCATGTTTTCCAGGTCCAGAGTTCCTCTGTGCTCTGAGGCTTACTTCCTTACAGAGAGTGTCAAATTTGTCTGTTATGGTTCTCTACATTTCTCATATTTGCAGTCTTAATTTCAGTTCTCCACATTTCCTAGTCATTTTTTAAATTAAAAAAAAAATCCTCATGAAATGCTATTAGCACTTTAGTGTGAATTTCTCCTAACAAACATATTTTAAAGCAATTTTGTCTAATATGCACATTTTCTCAGGCAATTTCTCCATATGAAATGCATTTTGTGCATGGTATTATCACTAATATGTACGTTCTTTTTCACGTCTTTCCCTTATGCATTTTTGTTTATGTTGTTTGGTTAGAGAACTGCATTGCAAAATTCATAGAAGGGCCCATTGCAAAGGACAGATGCTTTGAGATGTGGAAATTAGGAAGTTTTTCACTGAAATGCAAAAGAAACTTCTCCATCCCTACCACCTTGTGTGTTTAGGGTTGCACTGTAACATCTTCTTTTTGTACTTTCTGTACCAAATGTCTAAACAGGAAACTTCATGTGTTTCTCATCTGCTGAGAGATGCCCGAGTTGCTTTTGCATCTAGAACTCTTGCATCTCACCTCAAATAAAACAATCCCATTTCAATCACGATACAGGAAATGCAAAAAGAGGAAGTACAAGTCATTCACAGCCTTCTACATCTTTGCACTTTTGTAAAATGTCTGAAGCAAATTAATCCTACGTTAAGTCCAATTAAACACAGTGGGATTTACTTCTGAGTAAACAATGAACAAACACTGTGTGACAAAATTTAATAAACACGCAGACACAGAAGAGCTGTGTATTCTTTCTCCTCAAAAATAAAGCAAGAGGATGGGGCTTCAGTATAATGTTTCAATATACTCCCCCCCCCCATTAATATTCATGGCACACTATTTTGTGCCGTTACAAAACCATTGTTAGAAATTCAAATGCTGAACTGCCAGTAAAATAATTATTTAGAAAACTTGAATTAACAGGGCTTCATTTCAAAGCTGTGCCAGCCATGGTTCTGATTAATAATAATAATAATAATTTTATTACTTGTACCCTGCCCATCTGACTGGGTTTTTCCCAGCCACTCTGGGCAGCTTCCAACAGAACATAATACAAAATATAATACATAATATAAAAGAACACAATGAAACATCAGCTGTTAAAAGCTTAGCCCACATTTGAGGTGCAAACTAGGTACATGTCCAATACATTTACTTGCAAAGTACAGTCTGCCTCTGAAGATATTTTGGAAACTTCAGCTAGTGCAGAATTCAGTGGCCAAGTTGCTCACTGGAGCAAGATGGTTTGAGCATTTTACACCAATTCTGGCCCGACAGCGCTGGCTACCAATTAGTTTTCATGCCAAGTTCAAAGTGCTAGTTTTGACTTCTAAAACCTTAAAGCTCAGGACTGCAATACCTTTCCCCAGATGAACTGACCCAGACTTATGAACTGAGGCCCTTCTTCGTGTGCTTCCTCCACAAGAGGTCCAGAGCGTGGCAACACAAGAAAGGGCCTTTTCTTTCCTTGAATTTTTCAAATTTTATAAGCATCAAATAAAAAAGAAAAACAATACAATACACATATCCCCTTGGACTTCCCCTTTCCCCCCTTTTGTGGATCTTTATGTTATATATTTTTTCCCTACGTCTCCTTAATAATTAAAATTTTTGATAAATCCTTGACTATTCCTTATTTCAAATTTTTAACCACAATATTTACACCAATCCTGCTATTGAATTTAGTTGTTTACAATAATTTTTCAAATAAATTATATACTTTCCCCATTCTTTATTAAAGGTTACTTCTTCCTGGTTTCTAATTCTTCCCATAGGTTTTGCCATTTCGGCATACTCCATTAAATTTTATCTGCCACTCTTCCTTGGTTGGGGCTATATCTTCTTGAAAAGAAGAAAGGACCTTTTCTGCAGTGACTGCCTGATTGTGGAATGCTCTCCCCAGGGAAGCTTGCCTGGCACCTTCATTACTTACATATCTTTAGGCGCTAGGCAAAAACATTCCTCTTCGCCCAGACCTTTGGGCTAATTAAACAATCTAAGGCCTTTAAAACTGGGGGTATTGTTTTCTTTTGTTAATACGGTATGTATTTTTGTGTTTTTATATTGTAAACAGCCCTGTGGTATAGAAATTTCATAAATACATAAAAATAAAATGATAAAAATGCAAGAATTTTAAACAAACGAACAATCTTTTGAGATGTATTGTGGCAGGAAAGCCAAAATTCTACCTCTAGGATCTATACCCTGCTTGGTCCCTGGAAACCTTCCATTTTTGCTCCTGCCCAGAGACCCTAATTGAATTACTTCCATTCATTCAGGCATATCTTGAAGCCTTTGGAACGTGACTTTTCTTTAGAAATCAATCAATATGTATTGATGTTTTTAAATACATTTTATGGAGATCTCGGTTGGTTTGGTTTTATTTTTATATGTTGTATCCCATCTTGTTGGTTTTTTTTTTAATGAAAGTGCAGCTTATGGATCCATAAAGAAATAAAAGTATATATCAGAAAAATTGTTCTCAGATGATGCAGACCACAGCTCACTTTGTCAGGAAGTGTGCTGAGATGTGGAGGGCAAGCCCCTGGCCCCTGGCTATAAGCTAGGCTTAATACGCAGGAAATATTATGCATATTGAGTGCTCAAGAGACTTGCACTGTTAGATCGTGCCAAAAAAACATACTGGGCTGCACAAGGGGGGGGACCTGTCCTGTGTTGCAAGTAAAATGAAACACTCTTATAAAATAAAGAAACATGCATTTAATCAAGAGCAAGGACATGCCTGCGGCCTTTTGCAACAGTTGCACAGAAAACCGTGCCTAATAAGTTCATTGCTGAATGCTAGGCTATCTGAGAAATTGTACCTTACTGACATTTGTGCTTCAAGCTCTCCTAGAAACACACAATCACCCTCAAGTAGGTAGTATATTTTTATAAGATTTTTTAAAAAACATTTATTTCCCATTCTTCCTCCAAGGAACACAGGGCAGCAAACGTGGTTCTTCTCCAAACCCCATTTAACCCCACAATAACGCTATGAAGTAAATTAGACTGAAATAGAATGCATCTGGTCTGAAGATGTCTAGTGAGCTGCATGGCGGAGTGGGGATTTGAAGCTGGGTGTCCAGGCCTACTCCAGCACTCAAAACACTAGACCACACTGTCTCAATTTTAATATTTTAGATACAGTAATACTAGATTAAAAAGGTAAAGGACCCCTGACAGTTAAGTCCAGTCGCGAACTACTCTGGGGTTGCGGCACTCATCTCGCTTTATTGGCCGAGGGAGCCGGTGTACAGCTTCCAGGTCATGTGGCCAGCATGACTAAGCCACTTCTGGTGAAACCAGAGCAGCACATGGAAATGCCATTTACCTTCCTGCTGGAGTGGTACCTATTTATCTACTTGCACTTTGACGTGCTTTCGAACTGCTAGGTGGGCAGGAGCTGGGACCAAGCAACGGTGCTCACCCCGCCGCGGGGATTCGAACCGCCGACCTTCCAATCGGCAAGCCCTGGGCTCAGTGGTTTAGACCACAGTGCCACCCGCATCCAATACTAGATTAGTTCCAGATATTTTATTATTATTCCTTGAACAAGTTTACTTATATTCAGGCACACACCTTGGTTTTTAAACCAATCATAAGTTTCTGCTATAACCTTTTGGGGGGATTCTAGTGATGCTTATTTATCTTCTGCCTTTCCATTTATAAAAAAGTTCAGGGAAGCTCAGAACCGGCTAAGGGTTGCCATCTGTCCCAAATGCGAACCAGCAGCTGGGCAGGACCCAGGCATTCACCCAGAAGCACTTGTGCAGCTCTAAGCAAGGCAGGTGTGGGAATGGGTCAGGGCCCCGTACCTGCTTTCAAAAGGCAGCTGGTGATGCTGCGTTGGTGGGGGAGGGGTGGGGAATGGATGGAGTTTGGTGGGAGAGGCAGCCAGTGAGCCTATGCAACTTACAGAATTGGTTAGCTGTTCAGAAGTCAAAGTTCAAATGTGTTGTGTTAGTTAATCTCAGTGACGGTTCTGTATAACTACCACTTTAAACCAAAATGGAGTGTTAAGAGGCATGAATAACGGCTCTATTTAGGTGAGATTGCAATGAGTGAGAACTTTTGTCCCTTGATCTAAGAGCCAGGATTAAAGATGTAGGTTAAAAATCCACACATTTGATGGATCGTTCTATAGGATTCACTACTATGCAGTGTGAAGTTGAAACCTCCGAGCAGTGGTGTCCAAACTTTTTTCAAAGAGGGCCAGATTTGGTGAAGTAAAGGGCCGTGAGGGCCGACCAAAGGACCAACCAAAGTTATTAACCTTTTTTTAGGATTGGAGATGTTGAGGATTTTTTTTAGGATTTTACCTCAGGAAATAAACTGCCACAGGGGCCGGGTTAGGCCCCCAAAACGGACTTTGGGCATGCCTGCCAGAGGAAGAAGCAAGGGGGAAGTAGTGGGAAGAGCAGCATTGTGCAAAGACACAAAAAGGAAAACCCTGACTACATCAGGAGGCACATGGTGTGTGTGAGGGGGTTACACAACATGGTTTGCCCATGGCCCTGTACATACACACACCGCAGGGGAAACCCTGTTTGTAGGAATAATCATGCCAACCAATTCCTGATGGCATATATATCTTGCCTGAACAGGTCTTTGGTTAAAACAGGGTTTCCCAAACTTAGGTCTCCAGTTGTTGGGGTTTTTTTTCTTTTTGGACTACACCTCCCATCATCCCTAGCTAGCAGGGCCAGCGGTCAGGGATTGTGGTAACTATAGTCCAAAAACAGCTGGAGACTCAAGTTTGGGAAACCCTGGGTTAAAACCTTGAATTCTGATGATCTCATGAGAAATAAAGGCAGCACCACACCTTACTCTGCTATTTCCTACAGCAAACATGAAGAAAGAAAGAAAGAAAGAAAGAAAGAAAGAAAGAAAGAAAGAAAGAAAGAAAGAAAGAAGAAATGCATGTACATGGATCTTTAAAACACCTGTATATATATTCTCCAGGTTTCACAGACATACCTACAAGGAGACATGCATACACATATTTTTACTTTCTTGATATGTTGTGGAATACACTTATGTTTTCCACACTGCCTTTGGTACAGAATAAAAAGCAGGGAATTACACTGAAATTGGGAAAGAGGTATTTCATGAAAAAGACCCAAAATAATGAAGCAGATGTTGTTAAATTTAATTAATCCATTATTCAGTATTGTGCTAATCAATTCATTGGAATTTCTTCAGTTGAATATTTAGTGTTTCGTTCCTAATGCCTTTTTAATTAATGCAATTAATGTGTTTACTGTTCACTCCAGCACAATGTCACGTTGCCAGCACTGCAGCGACAGCCTAAGGGGTTGCCAGATCATAACAGGGATAACTCTCCTGTCTGTTTTAACAGCTCTGTGGCCATCCATAAAAAGAGGCTGCAGCCTCAGCTTCTCCTTCAGCTGCCAGTCGACAATCTCAAGGTTACGCTGTGAACAATCTGGGACACTGTCTTAAGAAAATAATCAAGTTCTACCTGCCTTTAAAAGCTGATAATAGTTGTAGCAATGCTATTAGCACAAGATAAGCAAACACCCTTTTGGAAGCGGGGGACGGACTCCTTTGAGCTTGCATATTGATATACGTGTATACTAAAGGGCTTTTAAATAGTTTTTTATTGCAATAGAGCATAGGACAAGCAAGAGATAGGTGCCATGAGGCATGGTATCTGAGGTGTGGGGAGGAGATTCTGGGAGTGACAGGACTCATGTCTCTCCATAAATATGTGATGTGATATTTATGAAATATGTGATATATAAGCAATATGAGGACCGAGAACTCCCAGAAGTGCAAGCTGGATTTCAAAGGGGCAGAGGAACCAGAGACCAAATTGCAAACATGCGCTGGATTATGGAGAAAGCTAGAGAGTTCCAGAAAAACATTTACTTCTGCTTCATTGACTACGCAAAAGCTTTTGACTGTGTCGACCACAGCAAACTATGGCAAGTTCTTAAAGAAATGGGAGTGCCTGATCACCTCATCCGTCTCCTGAGAAATCTCTACGTGGAACAAGAAGCTACAGTTAGAACTGGATATGGAATAACTGATTGGTTCAAAATTGGGAAAGGAGTACAACAAGGCTGTATACTGTCTCCCTGCTTATTTAACTTATATGCAGAATTCATCATGCGAAAGGCTGGACTGGATGAATCCCAAGCCAGAATTAAGATTGCCAGAAGAAATACCAACAACCTCAGATATGCTGATGACACAACCTTGAAAGCGAGGAGGAATTAAAGAACCTTTTAATGAGGGTAAAAGAGGAGAGCGCAAAATATGGTCTGAAGCTCAACATCAAAAAAACTAAGATCATGGCCACTGGTCCCATCACCTCCTGGCAAATAGAAGGGGAAGAAATGGAGGCAGTGAGAGATTTCACTTTCTTGGGTTCCATGATCACTGCAGATGGTGACAGCAGTCACGAAATTAGAAGACGCCTGCTTCTTGGGAGAAAAGCAATGACAAGCCTAGACAGCATCTTAAAAAGCAAAGACATCACCATGCCGACAAAGGTCCGTATAGTTAAAGCTATGGTTTTCCCAGTAGTAATGTACGGAAGTGAGAGCTGGACTATAAAGAAGGCGGATTGCCGAAGAATTGATGCTTTTGAATTATGGTGCTGGAGGAGACTCTTGAGAGTCCCATGGACTGCAAAAAGATCAAACCTATCAATTCTTAAGGAAATCAGCCCGGAGTGCTCACTGGAAGGACAGATCCTGAAGCTGAGGCTCCAATACTTTGGCCACCTCATGAGAAGAGAAGAATCCCTGGAAAAGACCCTGATGTTGGGAAAGATGGGGGGCACAAGGAGAAGGGGACGACAGAGGACAAGATGGTTGGACAGTGTTCTCGAAGCTACCAACATGAGTCTGACCAAACTGCGGGAGGCAGTGGAAGACAGGAGTGCCTGGCGTGCTCTGGTCCATGGGGTCACGAAGAGACGGACACGACTAAACGACTAAACAACAACAACAACCAGAAAATAGGGGGTGCATGCCTTTTGATGGCCCAACTCCCCAAGTTTGTTACCGGTCAGAGATTAATGAGCTGAGGCAGAAATCCAGTGAAAGCAAAGCTGATCTTTAATTATCTGTTGCAACAGAGTCCCCCCCCCTCCTTTTTATCAGGAGGTGAAGGACCCAGAACCAAGAAAAAACACTCTTTTTAAAGGTTTGCCTTTCAGCATGGAGAAGGGGCATCCCCTTTTGCAAATGTCAGAAATACATCACACATAAGGTGGGGTTACAGTGGCTCAGGCAGGTCAAGGGGTGACATTCCTGAAGATTTAGCAAGTTTCACATGGCTCCAGACACAGTTTTACGCAAAACGTTTGCATTTGATGAAGACAATTAGGATGGCCAGCAGGCATCCTCTGCACAGAGGAGTTGTGTTTCAACAGCATCAGGAGGGGCGAAGGTTTCCCTGTCCCTGGTCTAGGCCTACCTGCAAATGCACAGACAAGCCTGTCACTATTTTTATCTGTCAAATTCTGGAGGGCATGCATTCCTCTGCCAATTCTACTGCCCACACTTCTTTCCCAGCTACTGAAACATAGAATTGTAGAGTTGACCTGACAAGAGAAAACAATGGAAATTGTGGCTGTATCTTCATCCATGGCTGCAATATTGCTAAAGGGTGTGTGACAGGCAACTCTAGCAGCCAGATATGCAAATACTTTTGGGGAGATGTGACAGGCAGTCCTAGCAGGCAAATATGCAATTCTTCTTCTTCTTCTTCTTCTTCTTCTTCTTCATCATCATCATCATCATTATTTTGTTTTGCTTTACAAGTGAGAGTAATGTAATTTCCCACAAAAAAAAATGTGTAGACAAAGAGCAGGTAAGGGAAATAGTGTGGGTTTTCAAAGTTCAGCTACACAAAAACTACTCAGTGGGAATTCAATGGAGGTATAAAAGTAACATTCCACAATTTAGTGTGCTGAGGCAAGAACTGGAAAAATACTGACCAGAGTTGAAATTATAGGGAGAATTTACAGTAAGTGAGCAGATAATCATTATGCTCAAGTAGGCATCTGGCCAGGTCTCCTGTATACTACCATTGCAAAATATGCAGTGCAATCAATTTTTAACAGAAATAAGTCCAGAACCTTTGCTTTTCCAAGTTCAGAAACCTAGCATACTACATTACGAAGAATCATTTGCTTAACGTTGATGTAAAAGCCATGCTCCTGTAAAGACTTAGAAGTTGTTCCTATAGGTACCATGAATCAACCCGTGGCTTGCTCACAGCATAAAGCTACAACAGCATAAATCTTTGCAGCATTAGCATTTCCCAAAGAAGAATGTTGCCTACAACAGCTTCTTGATCTGAACCTCATTAACATGTAAGCTGGAAAACTTGCAGGCAGTGCAATATTCGGAGCCCAGTCCTGCCTTCTCCACTGGAGCAAAGGCTCGAGGGCAACCGCAGAGTAAATCCCTTGCGCCGGGAGCAAGCTTTGGCCGAACTCACCGATCCAAATCAGCGGCAAACAGAGGGGATTAGGGAGAGCCCGTTCGCAGCGCACAAATTGCTGTCCAAGAGCTTGTTCAGGCAGGGATGCCAAACAGCCACTTGGAAGTAAAAAGGGCTAGCTGTTTCAGGCAGGTTTGCTTTGGTTTCTGTTGTGTTTTGGGCAGTTTGCTGCAAAAGTAAGAGGCAAGACTATTGTGCTTGTAGTGGTGAGCTACTAGTCGTGTAAGCTATGCTCTTGCCTTCATGGTCAGAGGCAGTTATACTTAGGAATAAATAGTGGTACCAGTTGCTGGAAACCACAAAAGGGGGGGAGAGTTCTTGTGCTTGGATCCTGCTTGAGAGTTTGCCCCAGGGATCTGGGAGCCATGATGAGAACAGGATACTGGACTAGAAGGGCCATTGGCTTGATGCAGGAGGCGTTTCTTATGTTTCCCTCAGCTGTTTTGTTTGTTTGTTTGTTTGTGGTAGTTTCAAGCAGCACACAGAAGAAGAAGAAGAAGAAGAAGAAGAAGAAGAAGAAGAAGAAGAAGAAGAGGAGGAGGAGGAGGAGGAGGAGGAGGAGGAGGAGGAGGAGGAGGAGGAGGAGTTTGGATTTGATATCATGCTTTATCACTACCCGAATGAGTCTCAAAGCGGCTAACATTCTTCTTTCCCTTCCTCCCCCACAACAAACACTCTGTGAGGTGAGTGGGGCTGAGAGACTTCAGAGAAGTGTGACTAGCCCAAGGTCACCCAGCAGCTGCATGTGGAGGAGCGGAGATGCGAACCCGGTTCCCCAGATTACGAGTCCACCGCTCTTAACCACTACACCACACTGGCTCTCTTAGGAAAGTCAATTGTGTTTTTTTTACTGGCTCCATCCTTACACATACCTGAAATTACAGGGTTCTGGGTCCAAATCTGCCAGAATGGTGCAATTGTTAGTGGTTAGAGTGACTAAGACTCAGAAGACCCAGGTTCAAATCCCTACTCAGCCATAAAGTTGAATGGATGACCTTGGGCCAGTCACTATCTTTCAGCCTAGCCTATCTCACATCGTTGTTGTGAGAATAAAATTGGGGGGCGGGGGGTGGGAAAGACCAGATCAGGAAGCAATTGTTGTTAAGGACCCCAAAAGAGCTGCTGGCAAGTCAGAGCTGGCAGTCCTGGCTAGTAGATGGAGAAATATTCTGAACAGGAATAAGGCAGTTTGCTTATGGTCCTAGAATAAATCTGCTAATTTCAAATTCAGAAAAATAAATAAATAGGCTACAATGATTTGGACTATAGGCCAGAGTAACTCCTGAAACATGACTTGAAGCAAGACGTCCTGGGATAACATAGCTCTTTGTTTATAATACAGGACATTTTCTGGTGAGACTGGCCTGCTTGCAATTCTTTTCAGGGAGTTTGTATTCAGCTACCGTGGTCCTTGCTTAATATTCTGCTCTAAATCTGACCTGCAGCGGCAAGAATAATGCATAATTTGACAATTTGTTTTTTATTCTTTATTTTTTTATTTTTTAAAAAAGTGCAGAATTTGCGTCAACATAATAGATAGAACCATGTCCCTGCATTAATTGCATGTCTAATTTTGGATGGAAGCAAATTTTACAATTAAATAGGAGCACAATATCTTTAATGCTATCACTTAGTTAATATTAATCAGCCTAAAAGCAAGGTGGTGGGCGACCTTAGGGAAGCTAAGCAAGCCACACGGTGACCCAAGGGGCTTGAAGCAGAGCCAGTCCACAAAAAGAGCAGTGAGTCCTGTTGAAATAGCCCCAGCTTTTATTGAACAGCATGGGATGACTTGTGACAGCATCATACCCAAAGAGGACCGCTCACCTTTGTGTTTTTACAGGGCCCTCTGTGATTTTGAAAGCTGTGTGACAGACAGGGACAGTCACAGGGGCAGCCATTGCAGCATCTCCACGCTGGTGATAGACCCATATGTCAGTTCTTCATCACTCACAATGCCCCACATCCTTCTCTCTTGAGAATCAGCTGCTCTGTCACACAGACGATTTCAGGTTGCTGTTTTTTACTAGAACCATGAGATCTACCAAAGCCTGGAGCAAAATAAATGATATTTACAGAAGAATTCTGAGCCCGGGAATTTGTTTAGAGTACCAGAACTGAATGGTGCTCACAGCCTTCTAGGGTATCGCAAGCTTTCTTCATTCTAGCTGCATCATTTAGGGCAAGGAAAGTCATTTTGTTGTCGCCATCGCTAATAGCAATGAACAAATCCATCCATTTCGGTTTATCTCAGTTACTCATCTTCCCAATGTTGCGTTCAGTTCTCTGCATAGGGGAACTCCTAGGGGTTGAGGTCCCTTCAGCCCCCTCCCTAAAATATTTAAGAGGGATGCCGCCCAAAGTTGATGGGCATTGCCAATCAAATGGTGTGCATGCATCGTATCATGTGATCAGTTATGTGGGGTGGGGCTTTCTTGGCCCCCCCCATATTTTATTCAGGTTGGCACCCCGGTTCCCCACATTGCGATCCATATGAAAATTTGTCAGCATTTTAGTGTGACTTTCTCTCAACTGGGCATGTATTTGTATGCAATTTTGCCTGATCTACATACTTCTGCAAGCGATTAGCCCAAATGTAGCACATTTTCAATAATATATGCCTTTCAGTATACATTTTCTCCTCACGCCCGCATTTTTGTATGCATGATTTCATTGGAGAACTGCATCACAAAACTGAGAGAAGTTCAAAGTTCGAAGGATGGGTGGGTTTCAGTTTGCATCTTGTTTTGGAAAGTACAGATTAGGCAGGTTCGCCCTAAAATTCAAACCGAGCCCACCACTATTTCTTAAACAACTTGGAGTCATAATTCCTTGTGGATTTGTGTGTTCAGACCCAGAAACCTCCCCTTAAAGAATTCAAACATGACTCAAATATTTGGTTTGGTTTTGGGCAGAATTTAGACCACAACTTTATTGATTACAGCAAGTGAGTGGTTGCATAGGCTCTGGTTCGACTAGCTCCCTGCCATGCAGGTAGCGCTGACCCAGGGTTCCAGCATACGTCAGCCAAGGGTGAATA
Source organism: Darevskia mixta (assembly GCA_034641385.1). Classification (NCBI taxonomy): domain Eukaryota; kingdom Metazoa; phylum Chordata; class Lepidosauria; order Squamata; family Lacertidae; genus Darevskia; species Darevskia mixta. The sequence goes on from JAWWNH010000058.1 coordinate 15,351,701, forward strand.
CCTGGATATGCAGAAAGCCGGGAGCATGCTATCTCCGCCACCCAAATGTCCCCCTGGACCTCTCAGGAGTTGACCAAACGATCGAGTCCCTGGATTCCTTTAACGGAATACCCTTCACATAGGGATGGCGAGAGCGTTCTCCCATCCCTATCACCTGAACCAGAGCCTATCCGCAACCTTACAAGTTGTGACGATTTCCTACGCGGCAGGCGAAACCCAAATGGCAGCAGCCAATCAGCCAAGTGAGGAAAATTCCTGCTGTGCCCCTGTCCCAACGACAGACGGCACACGACGGCATAGCAAGGTCAAGCGCAAAAAGTCCTAGAAATAGGGAGAGGTGGGCGGGTGTTCAGAATGCACATGCCGAAAGAGGAAGCTCTGGGACAAGTGCATGGGCATAGATAGGTCCCTCAATACACTTAGACCGTGCCCAATTGGCCAGATTGAACCCAGCATCGAGGGACCTTCCAATCGGGTGTTGTGGCTGACTAATCGAACCCACCCACCACACAGGGTGTCGGTTTCCAGGTCTCACCACAATACATGCCCTCTTTAAGGGAGGACCCGATCTACTGCAAATCACCCACAGAGATACCTCCTGCTCACCGCTGGCCTGTACAGCTGGTCTTTTTCATTGCCATATGATTAACTTTAATAAAAGTTAAATCAAAGTTCTAGCGTACCTTTGGAGATATTCTAACCCTTGCATTATAATATTAAATGCCTTTTCTAACTATGGATCTATTCAGTTCTAGTCTTGTGCCAAAGGGGCATTAGCGCAGGATTGAAAACAAATGACTTCCCGGCACACTGGCTCTTAAGGTTTTAGGAAGATTAAATATTAAAAGAACACACACCTGCTTCCATAAACCTGAGCTAAACCGAATGAATCAGGTGCAATACAGGGCAAACTGATGCTTGTAGTATCACAGCAAATAAAAGGAATGCTATGATGCGTCCCTCCCGCGTGGGAATCACCAATAACTTTTATACCTCACATCTGTCACCTGCAAAATGGCGTGCAGATGACAAAGCTGTTGGTCTGAAAAATTACCGTGCTTAATCAAGAAATACAATGCAACCAACTCTCTTCAGAACAATCTCACCGGATTCTCAGATGATGCCGCTCAGCTGTTAATGAGCGACAGGAAATGCAGCGCAGACGACCGAGGAAGCAGGGAAAAATGTTTACAAATCAAGAGAAAGACTACAGAGGGACGAGGAAGTTGCAAGGCTCAAGCTTCTGAGGCGCTGCGCTTTGTAAACTACATTTGTTATGCACGATATCGCGGCAATGTGTCCTCGAGGGCTACAAGATCTGTAGTTATTTTCTAGGCAAGTCAACCAGTCAAATGTGCAAGCAGAAAGTCTCTTTTCCTCCACCCACCATTCCTCGCTGCTGGTCTCCCTCCTCGCCACTTGCTCTTGGCAAAGTTCCTCGTCTCCCCATCCAGCTGCAATTTGCGTACTGCAGTGCCAACTGCCTGCAATGGCTACCTCAAACTTTCCCTCATTTGTTGTTGTTTTCCCCTTTTAATATGAAGGCAAGAAAATGGTTTACATAAGGAACGTGACTCCTCCCTCAAATGTTCTGCAATCTAGACAGCAATAAGTGGAGGGCATAGGCAGTAAATTTCTAGAAAGAACCACATGCCTTATATGGGTTGACCATCTTGCCCTGAGGGGAGGGAAGAAGAAGAGAAGAAGAGTTTGGATTTGATATCCCACTTTATCACTACCCGAAGGCGTCTCAAAGCGGCTAACATTCTCCTTTCCCTTCCTCCCCCACAACAAACACTCTGTGAGGTGAGTGAGGCTGAGAGACTTCAAAGAAGTGTGACTAGCCCAAGGTCACCCAGCAGCTGCATGTGGAGGACTGGAGGCGCGAACCCGGTTCACCAGATTACGAGACTACCGCTCTTAACCACTACATCACACTGGAAGAAGAAAGATGCTCAGTCTTGTATGCCTTGTACACCTCTTTCCAGAAACTCCTGCAGCCAAGCTGGTGCCAAATGTGTTGCTCTGCTTTCCTTTGGACCACTTCAGCAAGGCTGAGAGGGGGCACCTGTTGTCTGGTCAGCCCAGGAACCCCATACACACTGCTCAGACTTGTGCCCTGGGGAGGTCACTTATGGAGGCTGCTAAAGCAGTGGTTTGACTTCACCTCCACAGGCGCACCCCATTGTCTCTCAAGGCGGACAGATGCCAACAACTTCTAGCATAACTAGAAATCTAACTAACATAACTAAGTCTGAATCTAACTCCATGGCACTTTCTCAGATCTTACAATCCATGTCTCCTGTGCACAAGTTGCATTACCTGCCTTGTGAAATCCTGTTTTGTAAGTGCTTGCTCTGACGTTATATTTCACTATTTGCACTTTTAAGGTATGAAAAAAATGGCTAGCGATAGGAAACATCTTCAAGACCATGCACATCAGACTCATGCCTGACCTTTCTAACATGATGAATTCAAATTTCAGGTCTTTCCCATCCAATTTTGTAGTTTTTATGACCCAATGCGAGTCTACAAATTCAATTTTTGACCGAAGTGAATATAGTCTTCTAGAAGTATACTTTTTGTGGTCAAGGAACCGGTGAAGCAAATCAGTAATATTGTCAAATACTTTGGATTTTGTATAGTGTCTTGTCTCTGATTTATGCACATTGTAGCCATAAATAAAGGTAATTGAACATACTTTGGTACTGCGAAGGAAGTCTTAAATCCACAATTACTGTAATTGCAGATTCTTCTACCGCATTTTGCTGTTAGCCACTAATGAGATCATGAATCAAAAATCTGTTGTGTCCACATGTAAAAATGCTTGGTTGAAAAACAGTTTCATTACCCACAATGTATTTCTTTAAGTAAAAATGGTGTATATTACTGACTACAAAATGAAAGACATGCTTCCCATAGATACACATACATAGATAGATATGACCAATCTGAGGGCCAGAGTCACCCCCTCCTTTTAGGCAGAGTGAGGCAGTGGCCTCAGACAACAGTTTTTGGGGGAGTGGGGAGCAGCAAGGCTTGGAGGCATGTGTGGCCCCAGGGGGGCAGCAGGGGGCAAACACTCCCCCAAGCAAGGAGCTAGTCCCCCACTTGCTCCTTCCCCATTGACTATGCCACCAAAATATGACAGAGCTAAATGCATAAGAATAGGTTAGCTAGTATAAGCTATCTTTTTTACTATTATTCTATTAAATAGTACTTTTTGTTTCTACTTAATAGTATACAGAGAGGGAGGCACAAAAAGAATAAAATCTTCTTTTCATCCAAAAATGAACTTGAATTTAAAGAACAAAAGGAATAAAAATCCAATGGTTTTCAATATATATATTCAAAGATATTCACAAGATTTATACATGTTTTCTTTGAGAGTTCATTCACACAAAAACATCCATTAACTTGTCCATAATTCACATCTTGCAATGCAGAACTTTCAACTGCTAAAATTGCTGAACTTGTTATTTTTGGAGAGTATTCTTTTGGAGAGAGCATGGCAGAGAATGCATTTAAAGGGTGTTTAATAATAATAATAATAATAATAATAATAATAATAATAATAATAATAATAATATATTATTTATAACCCACCCAGCTGGCTGGGTTTCCCCAGCCATTCTGGGTGGCTCCCAACAGAATATTAAAAACATGACAAAACATCAAACATTAAAAACTTCCCTAAACAGGGCTGCCTTCAGATGTCTTCTAAAAGTCAGATAGTTCTTTATTTCCTTGACATCTGATGGGAGGGCGTTCCACAGGGCGGGCGCCACTACCAAGAAGGCCCTGTGCCTGGTTCCCTGTAACCTCACTTCTCGCAGGGAGGGAACCGCCAGAAGGCCCCACTTAAAATGATTTTCACTTATGCGTAGGGTGCCAGAATGTAACCCCCCTGTAAGTAGGGATTTATATATGCTAACAGACATGGAGTAATATGGCAGGAAGGAGTGAGGTGTCGTGCAACACAAGGGTTTCATTTAATAATGCTTTTTTAAAAAGCCACCCATCAATTCAGTTTGTTTATGTGCTCTAGGAAAGTTAAACTGAGTCTCCTTCATGGAGAGCACGTGTTGCGGTGGGGGCCAGCAGATCACCCCTCCGGTGCTGGGCGGGATCGGATAGATGGCCTCTGCTGTGATTGGGTCCTGGGTTGTTGTTGGGGAGATTTAATTGTTGCAATTTGTGATGGACAGCCCAGCAGGTATATAACTCTTGGCACGCCCTGTGATATTCCCCTTTGCTGCGTGCAACGGATCTCCCGCCCTTCCTCTCCCTTTTATTAGGCCTCTGTGTTGACCTTGCTATGCCTGTCATGGGGTCGTCTGCTGTTGGGGCAGGGGCCTGGTAGGAATTTTTCCAGTTGGATGATTGGCTGGTGCCTTCTGGTTTTCGCCTACTGCGTAGCAATTAGTCACAACTTGTAAGTTTGGCGGTTAGGCATTGGTTATTGTGTTCGTTGGTGGAGGAGTAAAGATTGGCTGTGTCTGCCCCTCCAATGCTGCTACTGCGTGAGGAATTCCGTTAAAGGAATCCAGGGGCTCTCCATGCTTTTGTCCATATCCCCTGGTCGGGGGCCAGGGCCACGCAAGAGCCCCTGGGAGCATTTGGGGAGAGACGTTGGGTCTGACCCCCGGCCTCCTTTTCTCTCCCCTAAGTGTTTTCCCTTTACTGACGGTCGTCAGTTCTGTCCCCAGTGGGACAGATAGTCTAAACCAATGCCTATGCAACCACTCACATATCATGTATTTCAATAAAGTTGTGGCCAAAATTATGCCAAAAACCAAAACCTAAATTACTATCTGAGGTGTGAGTTATTTGAGGGGTGGTTTGGGGACCTCGACACGCAATCAACACCATTGTCTTCTAACAGTGCCGCGAAGCAAAATGGCATCTTGCTTCTTCCTATACGAATCAAAGTTTCAGTCCTACAAGAGGTCTATGTGGGAAAACGATTGGTTTCATTGGGTGCCTCAAGCCAAAACATTTGAAGTGTCAAAAAGTAAATTTGGAAATGTGTGCATCTGGTAGGTTAATCCTGCAGGTACAGGCCTGTCCCTCAAGGCTTGTGAACTATTATAGAATCTACATTTGGACCAGTGCCAAATTGGCTTCTTCTTGCTGGCAGTTATCTTTATTGAATACATCATACTAATGCAGAGCCATTATTCATGATCCTTGGAGACTTTTTCAGCCTTGTACTGCCTTAAAGGCCATCAGTAATTGCTAAAGATTGTAAATGATAGTAAGATTTATGGAATACATCCTGAAAACAGTTATTCATGTGCATATGATTACTTGGCGATTTCAATGGGACTCCGCACAAGAGGAAGCGGGGAAGATTGTCAAAAGTGATGATTCAACTTGATAAACAAAACCCAAAGACTTCAGCAAAGAGCTGAATCAGTTCAGTGCTTGATGTCGGTAGAAGCAAAGCTGGATCAATTCTAAAGGCTTCAGGGGAGAAAAATCTCAGTTTATGGAACATGACGGCAGAACATAATGAAACAAAGTGAATTTGAGACCTGGCTTCAGTTGTGAGCTTACTGGGGTAAACAGAGAAGCTCCTGTTGGTTTTGATGACGCTTAAATCAGAGTCTATGAGAACTCAGTGCAGAAACTGAAGAATTCATGGTAAGAGACTGCAATGCTTAAATACTCTGGAATGGAATTAATATTTTGCATTGAATTTTTGTTGTTGTGCTATCCTATGAATGCTTGCACGTATTAAAGAAGCAATTTTTGAGAATTAGAAAAGGACCTAAGGGTTATACGTTATTTGCAAAATGCCATTTTTGAATTAATATCGGTATTATGAGGAGCTGTAAAACAGAAAACCATGATAAGGGTATAGCAAGTCTCTCTGTTAATGCCTCAGAAGAATATAATACCAATTTTATGTCATTTAAAAAGTGACTGTGGTCCTAATCCGTTTCCACTGGAAGTTCCATTTTTAATAAGAAATTTATATAATTTAATAGAAATTTGTTATAAAGGTACAGATTTAAGAACATAAGAATAGCCCGCTGGATCCAGCCAACATCCCACCTAGTCCAGCATCCTGTTCTCACAGTCATCTGCCAGATGCCCATGAGAAACCAGCAAGCAGAGCATCATCATCATCATTATTACCCCACCCATATGGATGGGCTTCCCCAGCCACTCTGGGTGGCTCCCAACAGAAGATTAAAAACAGACTAAAACATCAAACATTAAAAACTTCCCTTCAGATGTCTTCTAAAAGTCAGATAGTTGTTTATTTCCTTGACATCTGATGGGAGGGCGTTCCACAGGGCAGGCGCCACCACCAAGAAGGCCCTCTGCCTGGTTCCCTGTAACCTCACTTCTCGCAGTGAGGGAACTGCCAGAAGGCCCTCAGAGCTGGACCTCAGTGTCCGTGCAGAATGTTGGGGGTGGAGATGCTGTTTGGGATTGTCTGTTGTAGCGGCAATTGGGTGGGCAATTTGTGACAACCCTGGGCAATTCCCCCCCCCCCAAAAAAAAAGCTTAACAACTCTGGGCAATCTCCCCCCATTTGATTAATCTGGAGTCCCCAAAAATAGCAGGCGTGTTATACACGGGGGAGTGTTATACACGGAAAAATACGGTATGTGCCTCTCCAACAATTTTAAAGAATAACATGGGAAGCCTGTAGCCACAACGTTGGCTGGTGCATTCAACGGCATGTGAAAATAAACCTGTTCAAAACTCTCATTAGGAGACGTGAGTCAGGAATTGCTGCTATGTGGTACGGAAGAATCTCATTACTTCGTTCCCACTTACCCCCAAGCAAATATAGCAACAACGATCGGTTATTCGAAAACAAACACTGAGTAGACATGAAAGCAATGATAAAATTAAATGGCTCGGGACCACAATACCTCAAGGACTGCCTCTTTCTCTAACCCAGACCCTGCAATCATCATCTGACGCCCTTCTGTGTGTGCCTTCTCCACGAGAGGTCTGGAGGGTGGCAACACGAGAGCAGGCCTTTTCTGCAATGGCCACCCCACCCACCCATTTGTGAAATGATCTCCCCAGAGGCTCGCCTGGCATCTTCATTACTTATCTTTAAGCACAAGGCAAAACCATTCCTCTTCTCTCAGGCCTGTGGATAAGTAAACACTCTAAAGGTAAAGGACCCCTGGACGGTTAAGTCCAGTCAAAGGCGACTGTGGGGTTGCGGCGCTTGTCTCGCTTTCAGGTCAAGAGCATTTGTCCACAGACAGCTTTCCGGGTCATGTGGCCAGCATGACTAAACCGCTTCTGGCGCAACGGGACACCATGACAGAAACCAGAGCGCACGGAAACACCATTTACCTTCCTGCTGCAGCGGTACCTATTTGTATACTCGCACTGGCGTGCTTTTGAACTGCTAGGTTGGCAGGAGCTGGGACAGAGCAACGAGAGCTCACCCCTTGCGGTGATTCGAACCGCTGACCTTCTGATCGGCGACCTTCTGTCCTCTGTGGCATTTTTAACTGGGTGTGTGTGTGTGTGTATGTGTTGGTTACGGTTTGTTGGTTACTTTTAATGTATTTTTAACCTTCTGTTGGAAGCCACCCAGCATGACTGGGGAAACCCAGCCAGATGGGAGGGATAGAAATAAATTTATTATTATTATTATTACTACTACTACTACTACTACTACTACTATATTCCGTAATTTTGTGTTTTTATATTGTAAACCGCCCTGTGTTCCTCATGTGAAGGGCAGTATAGAAATTTAATAAAGAAAAAAAGAATAAGTGAAAATGAAAAATGCTTGGGGCACCCAAATTCCAGGGGTTTTGAAAAATTCCTCACAACTAGGAGGCCTTTTCTCCCCCTGACTGCTCTGCCCTCCCCATTTCACACGCATGTGCAGTCTGTAGGGAGGCTTCATTGCCACAAATGCAGTAAAATAGGATTAAAATATTCAGGGGGAAATGGAAACTGTCCTCATGCTGATGCTTAAGCAGATCCATGTCAACATTAATAGAGAAATTATCTCAATAATAGTCAAAGGCAGCATTGTTGGAACTTCAAGGAAGATTCTCACTTTCATCTATTTTTTTCACCACCTCGGGTCACTGGGGGAAAGAATGTGCCAGTTTGTTTGGCTCCTAGGTGCTAATCAATTGTTAATTATCTTTAACCATATCGACCTGCTCCTACTCTTTGTGCCATATAGATTAATGAATGGCATTATACAGAGCACAATATCACGCGCAGAAAGGAATGGATTCATGTATTATTCACTCCACATAAATATAAAGCTTTTTTTTTAATGGGAATTCTGAAAGGTCTCCCAAAAAGGTCTTCCAAAAAGGCACGGAGGCTGCAACCCCACCCCCTACTTTCCCGGGAGTAGAATCATAGAATCTTAGAGTTGGAAGGGATCCAAGGGTCATCTAGTCCAACCCCCTGCAATACAGGAATCTCAGCTAAAGCATCCTTGACAGGTGGCCATCCAACCTCAATTCAATGGGGCTTACTTCTGAGCAGACATGGTTAAAATTGCAAGTAAATGTGCATGTTTACTCAGAAGTAAGTCTCACTGAGTTCAGTGGGGCTTACCCCCCCAGGTAAGTGGATATAGGATTGCCGCCTAAGGACCATTACAGTCACTCATGTACATAGGAAAGGAAAACAAACTGTGTTTAAAAAGAGGCCAAGGTGAAAGGTAAAAGGAGAAACAAAATAAAATAAAAAAAATTCCTTCCAGTAGCACCTTAGAGACCAACTAAGTTTGTTCTTGGTATGAGCTTTCGTGTGCATGCACACTTCTTCAGATACACTGAAACAGAAGTCACCAGACCCTGATATATAGTGAGAGGGTGGGGAGGGGTATTACTCAGAGGGGTGGTGGAAATGGGTGAAAGGTTGATAGGTGTGGTAAACCTGTTGACGACTGTTAACGGCTGCAATTAGTCTTACAGGAAAAAGCAAGGGGTGAGAAGGTTAAAAAAGCTTTGTCATGTATAATGAGATAAGAATCCAATGTCTTTGTTCAGACCAGGTCTCTCCATGGTTTTAAGCTTGGTAATGAGTTGCAATTCAGCAACTTCTCTTTGCAATTCAACTTCTTAAAACATGGTTTTAAGCTTGGTAATGAGTTGCAATTCAACTTCAGGAATTTCAGAAATAGACTGGAAAGAGAAGTTGCTGAATTGCAACTCATTACCAAGCTTAAAACCATGGAGAGACCTGGTCTGAACAAAGACATTGGATTCTTATCTCATTATACATGACAAAGCTTTTTTAACCTTCTCACCCCTTGCTTTTTCCTGTAAGACTAATTGCAGCCGTTAACAGTCGTCAACAGGTTTACCACACCTATCAACCTTTCACCCATTTCCACCACCCCTCTGAGTAATACCCCTCCCCACCCTCTCACTATATATCAGGGTCTGGTGACTTCTGTTTCAGTGTATCTGAAGAAGTGTGCATGCACACGAAAGCTCATACCAAGAACAAACTTAGTTGGTCTCTAAGGTGCTACTGGAAGGAATTTTTTTTATTTTATTTTGTTTTGACTATGACAGACCAACACAGCTATCTACCTTTAACTGGTAAAAGGAGAAGATAAAGCAAAAGTGGAAGAGAATAGGTGGACTCCAACTTGACTACAATTAGGAAACTGAAACGTATCTTTGGCTTGCCTCAGACACTGATGCCTGTACCAATGTCTTTAGGGTGATGGATGCAGGGCTTTGTGCTCAGAAACATGTACAGCCTACTCTGTGTGAGTAATGTACATGATTTTCTCAGTCCAGGGCCATCCATTAAAAATGTCACACTTTTAAAAGCCCTTAGCCCTTTGCCACCCTTTCCTCCCTTTCGACCTGTGCTGTACTATGCTGTTGACATGATGAACCAGGCCGATAATGGCCAACTTGCCATGACTTGCTTTCATTTTTTAAACAGGCAACGTTCCATTTCGGACAGTCAGGGGATCCTATTCTGCGGATTTACTTAGCCAAACCGCACCAGGCATATAAAGCACATCCAACACACTTAAAACACACAACTCCCCTCAAAGAATCCTGGGAAGTGTAGTTTGTTAACTGGAAACCAGCTCTGTGGGGGGGCGGGGAACTAAAGTTCTCAGGATTCTTTGGTGAAAGTTGTACACTTTTAATGTGCACCGAATGTACTTTCAAGGAGTAGTGTACATCTGCCAAAGCCTCTCTCTTCTTTCCATCTATTGCCTAGTTACTAGTAAAAGTGGCTTGAATTGCTCTAGGAAACCTCCCAGTTAGCCTAGCCATAGAATAAATTATTTCTATCTTAGAGGTTTCTGAGTCAAATGCAAACCAGAGAAGGTGGTTATCACTGTTTGTGTGCCACACATCATCCATTCCTTCCTTCCCCAGCAATTAATGGCTTCACCCTACGGCAAAGAGAGGTGGACACACCGAGGAATTATCCAAAGCATGCCACATGCCACCAAGAGAGAGCCTGTGGCTACAGAAGTCTGAGATAAATCAGATATATTTACAATCTAACATCTTGGCATTTGTGTAAAAAGTTTGTTGCTTTGAGCAGGGTGAACTCTACCAATGACCTTGCTTAGCATCCTGTATTCTTAATAGGCTACATGGAAATATATCAGAGGAAATGACCATGTGTTGGGTGATTTGACACATCCCTTTGCAAAAGCAAGATTATCCTCCTTAGTATATTTTCTGGTAACTTAATCCACCATGGTTTTAATTGTTCCGATTAATGGAACTTCCACAGTTTCCTAGGGGGCTACTGAATAACCCAGAATGTTTCTATATTAGGGAACTTCTCAGATCTCGCTTATAATTTTTTTCTTTTTCCAATCTCCTATAATTGCTAATTATGCCCCCCATTGAATTTACTCTAACCTCTTGGTTCCTTTCCTTTGTATTATTGCCATGCTTCAGCAGGCCAATAATAGATGGTTTCTCTCTCACACACAGTTGCTATTAAACTATGGATCTCTAATTCCTAATCTTTCCCCCCAGTCCTTAATCACTTTCATCACCGTTCTCTAAATGCCATCCATTTGATCAACATCTGTCTGCTGTTATAATTTGTATCATCAAAGCACCCAGTCAGGACTGCTTTCGTTCAAACCATAAAGCCAGTTGACTAGAACAGAAAAGCTATAGGTCTCTCTGCTCTTGTTTTTTTGTTTTTATTCCAGAATACGCTTCTTATTAAATATATCTGCCGGGAGGAGATACCTCTGCGTTCTTCTGACATATATGTGCTTTCAAGAAGCTGCGTCTTTCGTAGCAGGATTGCAACATTTCAAACCAGCTAACTCTAAACAAAGGACTCTGTCTTTCATTTGGCTGCACATTAGGATTAATTATTTACTTCACCTATAACCTTCCTTTCTGATGAGCTAAAGGCAGCACGCATCTTTACACACACACACACACACACACACACACACACACACACACAGCCCTCGTTTTATCCTCACAACAACAGGAACACATGAGAGACATAAGAGGTTGCCTTACGTATATCAAATCAGACAATTGGTCCAACTAGCTCATTATTGTCTACAGTATTGTTCAAAGTGCAGGCCTCAAGGCCTTTTCTGGGGACCCTCAGGAACATTTGAGCACCCCACTCCCACAACGGCCCTCATGTTGCCTTCCCAAAGCCAGGTAAGTGAGGCTCTGGGCTTTGAAAAGGAGGCATGGGGGCTCTGACAGGGTGCTAGAGTCCTCCCTAAGTAAAGGTAAAGGGACCCCTGACCATTAGGTCCAGTCGTGTCCGACTCTGGGGTTGTGGCGCTCATCTCCCGTTACTGGCCGAGGGAGCCGGCGTACAGCTTCCGGGTCATGTGGCCAGCATGACTAAGCCGCTTCTGGCGAACCAGAGCAGCGCACGGAAACACCATTTACCTTCCCGCCAGAGTGGTACCTATTTATCTACTTGCACTTTGACGTGCTTTCGAACTGCTAGGTGGGCAGGAGCAGGGACCGAGCAACAGGAGCTCACCCCGTCGCAGGGATTCGAACCGCCGACCTTCTGATCAGCAAGCCCTAGGCTCTGTGGTTTAACGCCACCTGGGTCCCTCTAGAGTCCTCCCTCCTCCTTCCTAAAACCTAGTTACTGCTTTCCCAGCTTTGGGAAGCAGAAAGGAGGGCTCTACGACTCTGCCAGAGCTTCGCGCTGCCTTCTGAAAGCCCAGTGCCTCATTTACCCAGCTTTGGAAAGGCAGCATGAGGGCTGGGCTGTGTGTGTCAGATTTTGGCTTCATTTCACCCCCCCCCCCTATGCATTTGCACGACAAGGCAGGATGCAGCCTGCAGGTTCTATGTCGAAGTACTGTTGCAGTCCATTTGGCTAAACCGCCCTGTACGTTTTCAGCAGCTCTGCAGAGTTTCAGGTGAGGTCTCTCCCAGCCCTACCTGGAGATGCCAGGGATTTGACCTGGGACGTTCTGCATGGGAAGCAGATACTCAACCACTACACTGTGGGCCCTTCCCCCCAAAATGCAGAGGAACATAGGAAACAATCCGATGAGGTAGGTTAGTCCGAGAGATAGTGACTGCAAGCAAGAGCACACATTTTGTAGTTTCAGATGGAACAATCCGCCTTCTCCTCCTCCTCCCATGTGCTCTTCTGGGGAAGCCCCTGACACACACACACAGCTAATTTTGAGGTGTATGGAGGGGTACATGGGGGGAAGGAGGGGGAACCTGGTTGAGTAAGTGAAAGTCCTTTGCAAGATGTCCACTGACAGGACTCATTAGTTGAATCCCACCCAGAATAAACCCCAAGAATGAATGCCTCAGATAAAAGATGGTAATAGTAACAAATGTACCACTTGTGTTTATCTGTGTGGCCACAGCACTCGTAGTGTTTAACGCTTGATAGGGCAGCCATCGGGTGAGGAGCATGCGTACCTGAAGCAGCCTTAAGTTTCAATGTGCCTTCATAGCTAGCTCATGAGAAATTATTTCAATTCCTTCAGTGGAAAGAATCCAGGTTCCCTGTGCCAACAACTGAACCTGTCATCTATTCATTCATCACATCTTGCAACCCATATGTATTATTCTTCCATTTCAAGGTATGGAAGATGACTGCAACTGACTCCTAGAAATTAATTCGTGCAATGCATCAGTGTTGGTTGGAGTGAGGCAAAGCATCCCGGAGAAAGTTGAGTAAAAAATAGCATAAAAGCAAGCTAAGGGGTCCCCTGCTGGGCACAGCTGATAACTTCCTTTGTGGCCATGCTCAATGACCCATTCAAGTACTCCTTCCTTTTAGGCTGTCATAGGATTGCTCATACCCAACTGGATTACCACCATCCTTCTAAGAGAGCAGGAAAGGGGGCTGACCTGTTTTGGTCACCTCCTGTGGAAAGCTATATTAGCAGGCTTCTTGTACGACGTTTTCGAAATGTGAGCACTCAGACTTGGAAAGGCAAAATTGGAAGCACTGTGCAACATGAAGAGCACTGTGTGAGTTGCATTACGAACTGGCTCCAAACTGTGCAAACAATGAAAGGTGAGTGATCACCATTCTATTTGCTCTGAAAGGGGTCAGCATTCTTAGAGCATTCCAGATGAACGACAACAACAACAACAACACCAACAACAAAGCCTTGAGAGGTTTTTACAGTGTTTGGACACTCAAAACAAATCCCAACTCCCAACCTTAAGTGATCAAAAACCTACCTTGAGGCAGGCGATGGCCCCAGACCCTAGTCTACTTACTGGGGGCCAGACTGTACCGCAGAACCTCTGACAGAATGAGCACTCACACATTGTGGGTGCCCTTTGCAGGATCGCGCACAGTGCTACAGTTCCCAGGGAACTTACTAGCAAACAGGGACTGGCCTGCCTCTCAGTGTTATTATTTGGAGGTTCACGCCCAGTCTCAGTAGTCAAGTTTCATTGCTGGGAGGTGGGGCCAGTCCCATTTATATAGGGGGTGGAGCTGACGATAGCCAGGCAGTTGGTTCTGGAGATTCACCCTCCCTACCCTCCCTTAGTTTAATGTTTTCTTGTTTGCAGGTTAACTTTTTCTTCCTGTTTAGCGGGCGCTGCTACGGTCTTTGACTGGTTGCTGTTGAAGGACCGGGAAGAAATTTTCCTGCATTGGCAGGTTTTGTCTTCCCCGTAGCAATTCATTCCAACTTTGGCGGTTATGGTTTTCTTCCCTATAATGGGGTGGGGAGCGTGAAGTGGTGACTCACCCCCTGTGGCAGCGATTCCAGGGTCCCCTCTTAAAGGGGTTATATAATGGGTGTCACTGGCCATACACTGAAAAGTTGTCAGTGAACTACGTGCAGGGATTTAGGCTGGGCTGCCTGCGTACACATACGTCTCGCAGTGCATCCCCATATCCCATTTACCCTGATGTGCCCCAGTTCTCCCGGCTGGGGGGCTGGGAGGGATACACACCCAAGGCCTAAGCCAAGGTCTTCCTACATTCGGAAGTTTAATAAAGTTGTGGCCTAATTTTAATTCCATAACACATTGTCAGAGTCTTTATTCCTTCCTTATGATCCCTGGGGGCTGGGGCTGTTGCTGCCTGGTCACGCAAATAGCATGCAGAGTATTGGTTTCCACTGGAGATCCTGGAACTTGTGGTCTTTCAAATGCAACTTGCATTCTGTATACACCCATCTTGACTTGCAAGTGCCCTGTGAATAGCTGCTTCCAGGAACCTTTCGATGAACACAAGAATGGCAACATCTGGGATGGCATGGATGTAGTCTTCTCTGTGAAGGAGAAGTGAGGTAAGCAAACCCGCTTATTTAACACCCCCACCGCAGCTGTCCCCACCAATCTACTCTTATACTGGGTACAGTGGTATGGCAGTTAGGCTTAGGGTGATGAACAAGACTTCATAACAACTACTATGCTTTTGCTTAGCATTTTAATAAGCCAACAAATTAAACAGCTTTTAAGGAAAATATTACAGAAGGATAAGTTTACAGTTCGAGAGTGGTAACCAGTGTTAGTCCTATGCAGAGTAGACCCATTCAGATTAATAGATATGGCTAACCTGGTTCTATTAATTTGAATGGGTTTACTACGGTATGATTAGCATTTAGATGGCTAAACCCTAATGTATTCATTCACCCATAAGAGCAAATAAACACAGATAAATGCATGCAGTTATACTTGTTCTCAAATGCTTCCCTCACCAGGCCAATGCTCAATTACTTATTCATTTGATTTTGATTTGATTTAATATCTTCCGGGTTCTTTGCTGCTTTTTCCTTGCTCCCCATTACTACAGTGGCCCAAACCTGCTCTCTAACACTTTCTTAAATTCTTTTTGCACTTTTTGTCTCTTGTAGCTCTTCCTGAACTCTGTCAACTACCCTTCCGTTTGACTTAAATGCAATATTTTCACTTCCAGTCCCAACCTGGTTAAGTTTCTCTTCTTTAATTGCCAGGCTCCTGCATTGAACCTTTGACCATCTGGTGCAAAAAGTGAAATGTTGACCCCCTAGTGCACTGCTTCCCCCTGTGAAGTTTTGACCATCCTATAAATCAAACTTTGGAGCTCATAAAGCAAAAGGAACTATAACCCAAAACCAACCACAAAGTTGCTGGAAGTTCTGTTATTTCACACCATCACTGAAAGAAGAAGCACACAAGGAAGGTTTGTGGAATGCCTGCAGAAGACTGCAAAAGCAAGCCACAGAGGATTCATGTGGAGCATAAACATTTTACTTGCATTATGGTGAATTATTTATTTTTGAGCCAGTTTGTGAGAAAAGCGGAGTTAAGAATTGATTAGTATTAGTTGAAAGCGTTTCCATTCTAGAAGCACATAACGTTTTCTAGATTTCACCTAAATTGTCCCCTTGCGCAATCTGAGGCATGTTAGAAGTTTATAAATGATCATGCTACAATCTCTTTATATTGTTGGAAGCATTTTGATCCTCTTTTTCCACACCCAGATATATCCTGCACAGGAAATCTGTAGATGTTCTACGTGCCCTTAGAAGCCTAGTTAAGTGGCCTTGGTCTCTGATATTATGCCCTTAACTTTCTGTTTTATGCAGCTTCTTTAAAATTAGATCAAATAGTATGGATAAATTTTTTTTCTTCCTCTCCCGTTACAAAATAAGCCCAAAATGGTTATACTGACGAAGAAGGTTTCTTTGAAGTAATTTCAAATTCTGAACTTCAGGGAGATGTTCTGTGATACTAAATTAAATTGGAAGGATGAACCCATGGATGGAACAAGACAGCAGATAAAAAGAAGACACAAATTTATTCTGCCTGTATTACTCTCTGTTTGACCATTACTAAAGGCACTCCATAGTTTGATTCAAGGCTGATTAATGAAAAGAACTCTAACATTTGCACCCATAATAGGATTTCCTTGCTTTAAAGAAAGTTGGGCCTTTTATCTTACCTGATTTTATTGAATAAGGATTCTAATTCTGGGCATTAGCTGTCACATTTTGGAACATGATGTTACATGAACTTGAATTTTTGCTTGAGTAAGAACTGAAAGACTCTGGGCTTTGTGTGATGGCGAGGTAGGCAATGGAGGATGAGAACACATACGATGGAAGTCAAAGATCTGCTTAGTTCCCATGAAGTGGGATTGTGCTATCCTGCAGGAATTTTTTGACTTCCACTTGCCCCTTTGAACAGTATACACAACCACAAACACCTCCCTAGCTTCAAAAAAAAGTTTTGCATATGGTGCTTGGGTGGTGGGTGGGGCTTCTTGAGGGGAAAAAATGTAAAGCGCCATGAGCTCGTCATACTAGTTTCACAGATCCTTGAATTCTGTCCATAAAATAATAATTATTTAATAATAATAATAATAATAATAATAATAATAATAATAATAATAATAATATATTTATACCCCGTCCATCAGGCTGGGTTTCCCAGCCACCCTGGGCAAATTCCAGCACATATAAAAACATAATAAAAAGTCAGACATTAAAAACTTCCCAATACAAGGCTGCCTTCAGATGTCTTCTAAAAGTTGCGTAGTTCTTTATCTCCTTGACATCTGATGGGAGGTTGCTCCACAGGGCAAGCACCGCTACCGAGAAGGCCCTCTGCCTGGTTCCCTGTAACTTCACTTCTCGCAGTAAGGGAACCACCAGAAGGCCCTTGGAGGTGGACCTCAGTGTCCGGGCTAAATGATGGGTGGAAACGCTCCTTCAGGGTGGGTGGGTGTGGGCTGCCAACCATTGGAAATAACCTATACAGTGGTACCTCTGGTTAAGTACTTAATTCGTTCCGGAGGTCCGTTCTTAACCTGAAACTGTTCTTAACCTGAAGCACCACTTAGCTAATGGGGCCTCCCGATGCCGCTGCGCCGCCAGAGCACAATTTCTGTTCTTATCCTGAAGCAAAGTTCTTAACCTGAAGCATTATTTCTGGGTTAGCGGAGTTCTTAACCTGAAGCGTATGTAACCTGAAGCGTATGTAACCTGAGGTACCACTGTAATAGTATAGGTTTTACATTATTTTTCTATTCATTTTTGTATTCTTTTGTATAGAAATCCAGTGCTAAACCATGCTGCATCTGCCAGGGTCAAAAGAAAGCATCTTAACTTAGGAATACTCTATCCAAAGGGAATCAGGATCCTTAGGGAACAATGCTTCATAGTATTTTACAGCTTCGTTTGAAGAAATCGCTGTGTTGCTCTGCTGCTTACTAACTTTGAGTCTATTCTTATTAGTTCCTATCTTATTTGTCCCTTTGCTGTGCTGCTGCTTGTACATTTGCAGTGAAAACACACACACACATGCATTTCCGAGAATAACTGAGCATCAAGCAACGCAAACAACAGGCTGGATGTCTATGCTGGGAACGGTGCTTCCTCATTGCTAAACTAGCCTGCTGCTTGAAGGCTGGTAGCATTTATTCTTTATCATGACTTTTGAGTGTGCACACCAGCCTGCTAATCCAAGTGGCAACTTAAATACTTACCTGAGAGCACAGCTACTTGTGGGGAGGTACTCTGTTCTGCTGTTTCAAGCCACAATCTTGCAGGAACATTGTTCCTCGTGCTTACTGTCTAGGCTCCAGGTGAAAAATTATTTATTTAATGATGCACTGACTTACCTGGAATAAACCTCAGAAGTAGAACCCTAATCAACAACTCCATATGGCATCTGATGTATTTTACGGCAATATGTTGGCCAGCCTCTTAGATTACCTAGCAACACTAAATTTTATTTATTTATCTTGCATAAGTATCCCTCTTTTCTCCTGCTTGGAGCGCACATCTCATCTGCTATAGACTCCTTGAGAGGAGACAAACCGTAGATTTAAAAAATGCTTAAAGCAATCTATACATGCAATACCCAAGCCAGGAAAGCTATTGAATAGCTATGCAGTGGATCATCAACACCCAGGGAAATTGTGCAGCTGTTCAATTGTACTAAAAAAGTAGTTTTCTGAGGGGTTTTATTGGGGGGGGGGATGAAGCTGTACAGGGAAAATATCCATGGAGCAGCTTTTTATTACTACATCATGCAGACACTCCAGAACATGATGTGCCTATTCCACAATTAATGCTCAGTGTGGAAGCAGTCTCTTTCACTGAAATCCTAGAGTTAATATTTTGCAACAACGCTGCCTCGTCTGGGCAGATTGGAGCTGAATTTGGGCAGCAACTCTTTTGCTCTGTTTCCGACATACATTTGTACCTTGGAAGCTGAACGGAATCCATTTCGGAAGTCCATTCGCCTTCCAAAACATTCGGAAACCAAAGCGTGGCTTCTGATTGGCTGCAAGAAGCTCCTGTAGCCAATCGGAAGCCGCCGAAGCCCCGTCGGATGTTCAGCTTCCAAAAACAGTTTGCAAACCAGAACATTCACTTCCGGGTTTGTGGCGTTCGGGAGCCAAAAAATTCAAGAACTAAGCTGTTCAAAAACCAAAGTACACCTGTATTGTGTTCTGGACAGTGCTATTTTTCTAGAAAAAGAGGTGCCGGAACTCACCATGAACACCTCCCTTGTTCTCTTAGAATGGCAATGGCACCCACCTGAGAATTGCCAAAACTAAGTTCCGGTGAGTTCTGGCTGAAAAAAAGGCTTGCTTCTGGAGAAACTGTTTTTGTGAGGGACAGCTGTGGAAGGGAACTCTGCTTCCTCTTTGAAAACAACATGCCTTATCACTCCCTTCTGCATGTGGTGCAGAAAAAGCATCATGAACCTGGGCCAGTCCCTCTTTGGAGTAAGGCTACAACTCTCTAGTCAATCTCTGGAAGGTTTCGTTTGGGGGAAAGCCCTAGCTCCTCATAAGCTCCATCACTGAAAAGGACCATGAGGCCAGTTCCCCTTCAGCCTGAGAAGTTAGCACGACCACCCTCAAACTCCAGTTTATGAAACTTCCACCACGTCAAAGTTGCCCCCATATCAACAAAGTCAAATGCCCCTAAATCAAGGTGGAACGATTTAAAGGTAGAAGCCTCGCTCAGTGTGGAGACAGAGCCCACAGCCTGAAGAAAGCCAAACCCCTACCTAAGGCTCATTCAGGGTTTCCTAGTTTGCTTGGCTCCCAGCAAAAGTCAGACCTCTCTGTGGTGCTAACCTCTGCTTTGGATTTCCTGAGATCTAAACTCCTCTTGGCCCACATTTCCGGAACCTTGCCAGCCACCTTAGAGACTGACTTTTTGTTACCCCTGCCTCCTGTTCACTGAGCTGACCTGCCTCTGCTCTCTGGACCCTGGATGTGGAGTTAATATCTTCCTCCACTGGAACCTGGATCTACGTCTGCCTAAAAAAGGAGCATGCTGACACATCAATATGAATCATCACTGTATTTTGTGCTGAGAACGAATTTGGAACAGTGCTCCTTTTACATTTTAATCCCCTTTTTGTTTCCCTGGGTCCAATCCCACGACGGATCATAATGAGTTTATTTTAAAAGAAAGATAGGGTGTGTGTGTGTGTGTGTGTGTGTGTGTGTGTGTGTGTGTGTGTGTGTGTTTGACCCGTTCATTTGATTTTCCTCCTAAAACTGTATGCTTGTTTAAATTTCCAACCTTTAAAACAATGTTATAGCATCATAAAATTGTAGAGTTGGAAGGGAGTTGAAAGGCATCCCAAGGACCTTCTGGTTGAACCCCCTGCTATGCAGGAATCACAGCTAAAGAATCCTTGTCAGATCATCCAACCTTTGTTTGAAAACCTCCAGTGAAACAGAGTCCACCACCTTCAGAGCTGAATGTGCATACATCCATCAGAAACAGGTAAAAAAGTAAAGGTAAAGGCCCCTGGACGGTTAAGTCCAGTCAAAGGCAACTATGGGGTTCAGCGCTCATCTCGCTTTTCAGGATGAGGAAGCCGGCGTTTGTCCACAGACAGCTTTCCGGGTCATGTGGCCAGCATGACTAAACCGCTTCTGGCGCAACGGAACACTGTGATGGAAAACCAGAATGCACGGAAACACTGTTTACCTTCCCGCCACAGCGGTACCTATTTATCTACTTGCACTGGCGTGCTTTCGAACTGCTAGGTTGCCAGGAGCTGGGACAGAGCAACGGAAGCTCACTCTGTCATGGGGATTCAAACCGCAGGTTTTCCAATTGGCAAGCCCAAGAGGCTCAGTGGTTTAGACCACAGCGCCACCTGCGCATTGAAATGCACTGAAATGTGTGCTTTGAAGGAGCAGGGGTGGGAGAACATCTTGAGAAAGCTTTGCAACGCAGCTCAGATAGTAAAGGAGCCACAGCTAGAAAATTAGACAAAGATTTGATCCAAAAAAAATTGTGGGGAATGGTTGCACAGAAAGAGTTGAGCAAATGAAACATTAAATAAGCTTCTTCTCTCGAAGGAGGATGAATGGGATAATGTCTTGAAAAGAGGACAACACAAGATTTCAGTACAGACCAATTGCAAGGAGGCTGGGACTCCTTAATGAAGTAAAAACGTTTACAAAAGACATATTGACAATGGAACAATGGGTGACTGATTGTACTTACCATTCATTTGTATCCTATCCTATCCTCCTTTTAAGGAGGGCAGCATATGCTAGGTTGTTCCATTTTATCTTCACAAACAACTTGGCGCAATAGTTTAGCTGGCAATCCAAGCCAGGGCTACCCAATGAATTTTAAGGCTGTAAATCCAGAAATCTAGCCACTATATCACATTGGTAGTCAAGAATGCACCACCTCCTTGAACGATTATCAGTGTGCCAAAAATAATATTCTGGTGTGGATGTACTCTGGATCTAGAGCCTGAGACTCTTAATCTCAGGGTGATGGGTTCAAGCCCCATGTTGAGCAAAAAATTCCTGCATTGCAAGGGGTTGGACTAGATGATCCTTGTGGTCCCACCCAGCTCTACAGTTCTATGATTCTATGTCTTTTACACAGCAGCTCAGCATTAGATTTGCTTTGTTTACTAAAGCATTGATCTGCTTTTCCTGTATTTAAAAGTCTTAAATAGAAAGACAGTTACGTTCATGAAAGACTAGACACCCCCTTTTTGCTCTCTGTGTTGAGAAATATGTTTCGTATGTGTATTTGTTTTATCCTTGTGTTAAAAAAAGGATTCTATTTGTGAGTGTTGGGGTGGGGGATGGGATTGGCTTCTCCTGTGATCTGAAGAAGAAATGCCTTGGTAAGCTGTGATCAAAAGAAGAAAAACTTCTGCAATCATTCATTTTAGCAAAAATTAATAAAAGTAGTAAGTCAAAGAAGACAGAGGAGGCAGATGGCAAATAAAAAATGTACATAATTTAAATAATAATAAACCCAACTCTGCATAAGACCTTTCATTCAGTTCGGGGCTTCTACAAAGTCAAAAACAGAAGCAAAGTGCTCTTTTAATCTCAGTATTACATAAATAAAATGCTCTGGAATAATAGGGCTTTCAGAGGAGTATGTTTGCAGACAAACTTTTTACACTGCAAGCTTATGCATGTCTGATACCCAGAAGGATGCTTCACTGAATTCAGCAGTGCTTACTCCCCGGTAAGGTAATGCCGAAATCCAGCATCGCCTGAGTTCTGCGAGTGCAGCTTTCTCCCGATTGAAGTGCAGAGTGTTTGAGGACCGGGACATTCGCAGAGAAACCAAAATGCTTGTTTACAAAGCTATTGTACTACCAACCTTACTGTATGCTTGTGAAACATGGACCACTTACAAACGCCATCTCCAACTCCTCGAAAGATTCCATCAACGGTGTCTCCAAAATATTTATCACTTCACTCAGTGTAACCCCAAGGTACTTCTGTGATACAAGTACAAAATATCTGCAGGGAAAAAATATGGGGGGAGACCCTCCAAGGAGCCCTGTAATCTTAACGGCAGAATGTTGAGCAACTGAGCCCGTTTGGGCCCTCTGCTCATACGCAAAACCTACACGACACAAGTTGTGGGAATAAACATGCTAAACACTCCACCACACCATCATGGAATATTCTGGTTAGTGGAGGACAAAGGTCTGAAGGCAGGGAGCATCTTCTCCTGTGGAGACTCTCTGTGTGATTTAGAACCTCAATTGTGCAGGACACCTTCACAAATCAGAGGCTGCCAGGGATGGCGTGGGCGAGGGGCAGTTGGCATGCTTGCATATAAAACCTACGCAATCTACCTGCTCTCGCGTAGGTTTTATATGCAAACAGAATGCCTGAACTTGACTTGGGCTGGATCTACACTCACCTTTTAAACGTTATTAGAATGATATTAGAAATACCGTCCTAAAACGTCAAGACTCGGAAAGTCCTCATCGGTTTCTTTTTCGCTTTGTTTCGACCTGGTTTCTGGTAGAGGGTTGCTCTGCAGTCCCTCTCTGGTGTCACATTGTAATAATGCATTGTGAACGTCAAAAAATAATGTCATATGGCTATATGGTTATCAGAATAATTCCTTAACTCTTTTTTTAGCATTGAAATCCATGAGTGTAGATTGAAAGAGGGGAAGGAAAACCTGGTCACTGGGGGGAAGCATGGCATGGCTGGAACAGGAGAACAGAGGATCACACACACACGAGTTCATACACACATGGCAGAAAGTACTAATCTTTCTGGATAGGTTGCTTAACTTCATGGTTTACATTGAGAAGCTATTTTTCAGTGTCCTCAGAGACAGAAGAGAGACCTCCCAATGGGTTTTTGAAGCCTCTAAAGTGCTGCCATTGACGCTCCCAACCTGTGTGTGTGTGTGTACACAAATTCATGTGGGGGGTGCCAAACTGGGTCTTTGACCCAGGCGAAATAAAGTATGTCCACTCTACCTCCATGCCACGAAAAAAAAGCCAAACCACTAATCTCAAACTAAGATGAGATGTCAAATAGAAGTGTAACAGTCCCCCACACTGAAAGAAACCCACAGTGAGGGCTGAGTGCACACACACATACACACACAATGAGGAAAATATAATTTACAAAACAGAAGCCTAAATTCTGGTTATTTTTGCAAGCACATTTACCATGCTAAACAAATTAACTTAGCTTTCTTCATACCAACAATAGCTTTGGAGACATAAAGCCGTAACCTGGCAGAAGCCCATATGAAAAGAGAACCTGCCATTTGCATTCCATGCCATTTTCAAAAAACTATTCAATCCGCAATTATATTTATCATGCTGGAGGTGCTGTTTTGTAGATATTTCTCTGCTTCAAATGTCAGTTCATTGACTATTTTGGTAGATGAGCATCCAGAGGTTTTATAAAGCAGGGATGAGTAAAATCACTGAAGGACTTCTTTCTGAGTAGGTTTTGGGACCTGCTGGAAGCTGTGGTTTTCAAAGTTTCTAAGCCTATTTTATTATGTATTTATTATTAAATGTATACCCTGCCCTTCCTCCCAAAGGACCCTAGGGTGGCAGACAAATGCATTATAAAACAATAAACAGATCTTAAAAACAAGTCCAACACAGATGCAGCTTGGGAAATATCCTAGCTTAATGAGTTTGTTGGAAGGGGAAGGACTTCAGTAGGGACTGAAAAGGCAGCAGAATGAGGCTGCTGCCTTAGGCTCCCAATTTGGGGTGTTTTGAAATTGTTTGTTATTTAATTTGTTGCAGCTGTATTTTTACTTCCAGGCATTTGTGGAATTTTTTGCCTCAGTTGAACAAATGGCTAGCCTTGATTACTATGTAGAAGGGGCGGGGGGGGGGCAAAAGACAAAGCCTTTACACACAGGATGGTGACCAAACCACTTTACTTAGAACTCTAAGACACATTAGGCATGATAAAAATAAAAATAAACCATCTAGAAATCTATCTCAACTGCTTCAGGACGTAATCTCTAGCACTCCTGAGCTTTGTGTAAAACTGGACTGCAACTCCAGACCAGGCATCCCCAAACTCGGCCCTCCAGATGTTTTGGTACTACAACTCCCATCATGCCTAGCTAACAGGACCAGTGGTCAGGGATGATGGGAATTGTAGTCCCAAAACATCTGGAGGGCTGAGTTTGGGGGTGCCTACTCCAGACCCTCCAAGTGTCGCTATTTCCCGGGACAGTCTCTTGCACATTGCTCTTTTCCTGCATCATCACTGCAGATCATTGACACGTAGTATTATGTTACTGAACATATTAATGATGAACAGTTTACAAACATTTGAGTGAACAAAACTTGGGATCACAGAATAAATTGTGTGAGAGATTTTTCTTTAAGAAATGCAGATTCATTGTGAATTTGAGATAGACTTGGGAGAAAAAAGATACCTAATCTTTAACAAACAAAGGTCTAAAATAAAACAAGCTCACAATATACTAAAAGGAGCGAAATACAAAGTCTGAGAAAGCAGGCTTAAAAACCTTCAAATTTTCATCCCAGCATAACTCGTGTTTACATGAAGACATAAGTTTATATCTTCATGTGAAGTTTATATCTTTGCCCATTTATTATTCCTCTTTATATTCAGAAATAAAAACCATCAGTCTATATGTATGAATCATTTTGGTTACCCCTGAATTTACTAAATAAGGTATTTATCTCTGTTGGCCAGATAACCTACTTCCTGGGGAGGAAAGGGCAAAAGCAATGCATCTATAGAAAATGATTGGGAAAAATTGCTAGCTGTGTTTCCTTTTAAGTTTCTAGGTGACTTTCCAAACTCGGTCTAGATCAGAAGGTTATGTAAGAAAGGTTGGATTGAGCAAAAGGAGTGGAAGGAGTATTTGCTTTCCCAGCAATGTCCTCTGGAGAATTTGTCTTTGCAGCACATGACAGTCCCTTTTTTCTTTCTTTCTTTCTTTCTTTTCAGTAACTAAAAATATTGATTTGCTTTTCTTATATGTATTGCTTTGAATTTGGAAACAGAAGGGGGGGGTTAAGTCCTTTTCACAGTGCAGCCCATCTACTAGTTAATGTTGATGTGACTGGAGAAAAAACACTATAGTATGAACCTGCATGTCATGTGCCTGAGTCCTGGTACTGAAAACCGATAAACCCCATTTTAATAAATAATAATAATAATAATAATAATAATAATAATAATAATAATAATAATAATATATTTATACCCCCGCCCATCTGGCTGGGTTGCCCCAGCCACTCTGGATGGCTTCCAACACACATAAAAATAATAAAAAAACATTAATAGTAACAATCAGATCCTGTATAAAAAGTCACAATAACTTTAAAATGAACAACTTACAGTATATCGAATAAAGCAAGATTCAATCATCCATTAGAATTCAATAGTAAACAGTAAAATTAAACATCAGCAAATAATAATTTAACAGAATGGGTACAGTTAACATCTTGCACCAACAGAAGATGCTTCTAGACATGTAAATATGACCCCTAACTTCCACCAATGCCTCTCCACCTATGCTTCCTAGCATTATCACATCACACACTGCCCCAGATGGTTCCCCAGACCTCAGCAGGATTACAATGCCACGGAGGAAAGGAGAAAGCTGGAAACGCCTGTTGTGAGCCAGTGTGGTGTAGTGGTTAAGAGCGGTAGACTTGTACTCTGGGGAACCGGGTTGGCATCTCCGCTCCTCCACATGCAGCTGCTGGGTGACCTTGGGCTAGTCACACTTCTTTGAAGTCTCTCAGCCCCACTCACCTCACAGAGTGTTTGTTGTGGGGGACAAAGGGAAAGGAGAATGTTAGCCGCTTTGAGACTCCTTCGGGTAGTGATAAAGCGGGATATCAAATCCAAACTCTTCTACTCTTCTTCTGTTGTAGACAGAGCTCAGCTCAAACTCCTTTGAATCCACAACTTTGTCAAATTAAGACCTGGGTTACTTCCAGACAAACTGTTCATTGAGCATTCGTCTTGATTTAATGTCACAAACTGCAGGAAGGTTATAAGTTATTATTGGATATTCATTCTGATTTTTTTTAATTTTTTTGCAGAGAGGTTATTACAATATCATGACAAGCAATTGTTAACTCATTATTTTCCTTTCTGGGGGGAAATCAATTTCTTTTTTGGGGGGTGGCGGGGTGGGAGGACATTGAATTTGTTGTGCAAGAGGGTCATATCCATTTGAATCACGCAGTCTGCTCTTGTCTTAATTGTTGGCCACCTGGATTCAGTACGAAGAAGAGCTGCTGATATTCCTGATTGTAGAGAGTACAGCTTCTGAAACAAAATATTCTGCAGTTTCCAAAACTTTAATGGAGTTCGAATCAAAGCCTCAGATTTCAACACCATATAGAGCATTTGAGTAAGCACTTTGCTACCAAATATATTTAGGGCAGGTTCAATCAACTTCCCTTTCTTATTGTCATAGAACTTCCCTTTGGTTTTCTGTTCTTTGACTTCCACTGTCTCCTATGATTCAATGACACTTCCAAGAGATGGTTTCATGAAAGAGGATGCCCAGGTATCTAAATACGCAAGTTTGTTCGATAGCCTGGTGATCCAAGCACCATTTATACCTAGGACTGTGTCTGCCAGAAATCACAATCTTCATTTTACAGTAATTTATAGATAGGCTTTCCTGTTTACAGTATGAGCTGAAAACCTCCAAGAGATTTTTGAGGCCCAATTGGGAAAGAGAGAGGAGCACTAAATCATCTGCATCCAGCAAGACTGAGGTTTTTCTGTTCCTAATTACTGGAGTGGAGGAGCTTGTGTTGGCTATATATGGCACCAAGTCATTAATAGAAAGGTTAAAAAGAGTGGGAGCCAGAAGGCAAACTTGCTTTACTCCTAGCAACATTTTAAAAGTGTCAGTCATACCACCATTTAAAAAACCTACTCTGATCCTCATAAGTCTGCAGTCGATGTTGGCAATTTGAATTCCCCCCCCCCAGTCTATTTTAATGCAGCATAAATATTGTTCTGAATGTCCTTAGTATATTTTATTATACTATGGTTCAGAGCAAAACACTGATCAGTGGTACTGTGTCATCCTCTGAACCCCACTTGTTGTTACTTTGCAACCAGTCTGATAATTTTTGAAAGGGATACCATGCATATAGTTTTGAGATGTCTAACAAGCTAATTGGCCAATAGTTTCGTAGAGCATTCCTATCCCCTTTCTTATAAATCGGGGAAATGATACTCATTTTCCACCCAGAGGGCATTTTGCCCATGGCTAAACAGTCATGATATGAAAACACACACACACACACACACACACACACACACACACCCTTAATTAATTCTCTCTATGGCAGGTTTTGTGTGTGTATTTCAAAAAAGCAGTGAATATTTTAAAACACTTTTGATTATAATACAACTCTGATTATAATACAACTCCCACAACTGAAAGTATGTGGGATTCTAACACATCCAATTATGCTCATTGTTCTACCCCACCACCCCTTCCTGGATATTCTTTAGAAAATAAGACAGCCAATGATTGATAATTTCAAGACTGGGGGACACAGCTATACAGCTGCAAATAAAACGCTCTAAGTGTATTGTAAAGTGCATTATACAAATGTGACACTAGATGGCTATGGTGAGCTATGGCAAATTAAATACATTTTTCAAAAAAATAAATTAATTAAAAAGCATTTTCACAGCGTTTTTTAAAATATGTGTGTAGATTCCACCAGTGTCTGATCAAAGTGCAGGATAACACATACCCACCAGAATGATTTTTGAAAAGCGTTATTTCTACAGCTTCTCGTGGGGCAACCGATGAGATATAAAGGCAATACATTCATTCCTTAATAAGAAAGAAATTACTATTTCCCATGCAAAATTCTATTGCCCAAAATATCTCTTACTGACTTTAAGGAAAGTAGCTCAGCACTTGGCTGTCATATAACCCATTTCTATTGCACCAGGCACATTGCAGTTACCCTATATACTCGAGTATAAGCCTAGTTTTTCAGCACATTTTTTGTGCTGAAAAAGCCGCCCTCGGCTTATACTCGAGTGAGGCAGGCAGTGGCTCCTATGAAGCTTTCCCAGGTTTTTTTGTGGTAAAATTGGGTGCCTCGGCTTATATTCGGGTCGGCTTATACTCGAGTATATAGGGTATTTCACAGTGGAACACTTTTACTTGAGGCCAGAACACAGACTATCAAGATCAGTATGGGAAGCAATTTAGATAAATTTCCAGTCCAGCTACAAGCAAGGATGACTCATACTTTGTATGAAATTTAGCCCTGCTCTCACTCTTATTATGGGATTCATTTCTGGGA
This sequence comes from Darevskia mixta, assembly GCA_034641385.1. Lineage (NCBI taxonomy): Eukaryota > Metazoa > Chordata > Lepidosauria > Squamata > Lacertidae > Darevskia > Darevskia mixta. Next base: position 15,380,215 of record JAWWNH010000058.1, read on the forward strand.
GGTTAGCATTAGATTTCTTCCCATCAAAATGGTATCTCTCCCCTGTCATTCTCTCCCCTGTCATTTTGACTCTTAGGGAAATGCTATGCCAAAGAGGTGTATTTTTACAGCGTGACCTAGTGGTGGCGAGGCGATGACATTATCTTATTATCAACATCCCCAAGTACTCGAAAATAAACCCGCTGCTGAGTCAAATCCAGAAGGGGCGATTTGTTAAATTACAGGACACCAAGAGTGAATAAAATTGAAGGCACGGAATCAGGAGAGGCATAAATACCGTGTGTCCTGTTTTTTTTCTGGAACCATTGCCATAAAAAGTCTCATAGCACAAGTATGGTCCCTTTACATTCTAAAAAGTTTGCCATGTGCTCATTTAAAATATTGATGATACTTATTCATTGCCATTTTGATCTCAAATGTTGCAATTGGTACAGCTGATGCAAAGGTGCCCAGCCCTGGAGACTGCCTGGGAACTAAGCTATCATGATTAGCTCTTTAGGGTGAGCCACACAATTCATACGCTGAGTTGCCAATCAACATTTGGGATCATTATAGGTACACACGCACCTGACAAGTTTATGCAACATCTTTTTGACCACTCATTGTAGGCAGAAATTATATTCTTTCAGAAGAAAACCTTCTCCATCCTGCAAGATGGAAGAGACAAATGTCCGTTTCCCACTTGATTTTTGTATTTTGTAAGTGACTTTACACTATCCCGTTTATAGATAACATTCACAAGAGGAACCATAAAGCAACAGTTGGGATACTACATTATTGGCAGTCCTCATATGCGCATTACATACTTGCATTAAAATTAGATGGATAAATAAAATACCTTCAGGAATGGATGCTAGATGCTTTTGCAGGAGAATTTTAAAAAGTACTTGCAATTCTTGCACTATAGTGCCATCTACTGTGCCGAACCTCGTTTCAAAATGGCTAGAAATTACTCTTGCCGCAACATGGTACTCAGCTTGCATAAATATGCCGCTTGTATCTGCCATTTCTTTCACTTTGCCTAAACCAAATGTGGGTCTGCTGAACTGTGCATTTTCAGAGTTTCCAGCATTGTCTAATCTTCCAGTGTGTGATCCTAACATTTCTTCCAAGAGCTTAGACTAGGATATCAATAGATATACTAGTCTAAAATGCTGTTGTGCCAGTGTTGTTAGATGTTATGAAAGCTACTTTTGGGCATGCACAACCCTCTTCAACACCTGCTGGATTTATAATTTCCCTAAGGCCCCATAGGGCAGTCTCAGTGTCTCCACACCAAGGCACCCACTTCACATTTTAAGAAGCAAAGGAAGGAAAGGCACCTGACGCAAGACCTTGGAATAGCTGTTGCCAGCTAATTTTAAAATATTCAACATCGAACTAGGTGGGCCAGTGACTCAGTATGATAGTTTCTTATATCCATAAGCTCATTTGAACAAAATAGCATTGGTATTTCTAACACCATCTTATCTGTAGGAACATAGGACACTGCCTTATATCGAATTGAATCATTAGTCCATGGGTAGGCAAACTAAGGCCCAGGGACCAGATCCGCCCCAATCGCCTTCTAAATCCGGCCTGCGGATGGTCCAGGAATCAGTGTGTTTTTACAAGAGTAGAATGTGTCCTTTTATTTAAAATGCATCTCTGGGTTATTTGTGGGGCCTGCCTGGTGTTTTTACATGAATAGAATGTGTTTTTTTTTAAAAAAAAATGCATCTCTGGGTTGTTTGTGGGGCATAGAAATTCGTTCATCCCCACCCAAAAAAGAAAAAAAATAGTCTGGCCCCCCACAAGGTCTGAGGGACAGTGCAAAACTTACCGGAACAATAAGAAATCAAGATAACAATTTTTTAAATGAAAGAATGGAAATGATTTATCAAATATTTACAGATAAATTAGAAACAGATAAAAACATTGGCAGGATTATTGTAATAAACTGCAGTTTTATAAGAGTATATATTTAAAGAAGATGAATAAATGAGCAAATTAAGTTAATTTGGATATGTGGAAGATATTAAAAATAAATTTAAGGAACCGCACAAAGAAGGGGAAGGTAGTCAAGTTTTGAAATGTCAAAACGATTGTAAAATTAGTGAAATGTATAAAATTAGTGAAATGCATAAACTTGAAAAGTCAAAATGAAAACACATAAAATACAAAATACCAAAAAAATAGGGGGAAAAAATGCATTTCCTTAGGTGATACTCCAGGGAATTCAATTGGGCTTATTCGCAAGCAAGGTTGTGTTATAAGGACCGCGACTGGGCATCCCCATCTTAGGCAAGTTCGCGCAAAACATGCCTGTGTGTTTGGCGGAGTCGCAGGAAACTTGTGCCCAAGGTGGCAACCTAAGAGACACAACGCCCAAGCACTGTATGCAGAGAACTTGGGCTGCCCAATTTATATTAAAACCAGGGCCGGATTTAGGTTTGATGAGGCCCTAAGCTACTGAAGGTAATGGAGCCCTTTATATGTGATATTTTAGGGAGCAGGCTAGCAGGTGGGGCCCATTATTTACATCATAGGAGCCTACACAACACAAAACACTGTTGCTGTATGTAGGTTTTATTTTATTTGCTTTTTATCTTATGTTTTGGAAATGTACATCCAGTTTTTTTTCCTTTAATTTTTTTTGGGGGGCCCCCAAGACAGTGGGGCTCTAAGCATGTTTAGCTTATACAGTACCTGTATACCTGAAGGAGCATCTCCACCCCCATCGTCCAGCCCGGACACTAAAGTCCAGCGCCGACGAGAAGTGAGGTTACAGGGAACCAGGCAGAGGGCCTTCTCGGTAGTGGCGCCTACCCTGTGGAATGCCCTCCCAGCAGATGTCAAGGCAATAAGCAGCTATTTTACTTTTAAAAGACAACTGTTTAGGGAAGTTTTTAATGTTTTATGCTGTATTGTTTTTAATATTCGGTTGGAAGCTGCCCAGAGTGGCTGAGTATAAATAATAAATTATTAATTATTATTATTATTATTATACGTAAATCCGGCAATGCCTATTAAAACACAAGCACAGGCACACACATCTTTGACCGCACTCAAACGTCTGGCTTTTCCAGCAGCTCAAAACCGGGGAGAAAAAGCAAACCCCAAAGCAAACCAAATGCACCACCCATGGTGGGAACGTCTCCAAAAGGTGACCTAAGCTTTTGTAAGAGCTCCCTGATTTCCATTGCTTTTCTGCTCCCTGAGCGAATTGGAGAAGGAAGGCGTGAGGGTGGGGGACGACCCCCCCCCCCGCTTTGGAACTTTCTCCGTCCCTTATGCCACTCATAAGGGGAAAGCCCACGCCCACTTTTACTTCCTCTCTATGGTTTTCGTGAAGCAAGAGCGGGACCGGAAGAGAGGGAGGGAAGGGACCGGAAGAAAGGGACGACAGGAAAGGCATGCTCCGTGCGCATGCCCATGCAGCCAACGGCGGTTTTTTTTGAACGGCCCCCCTGCTGCCTTCCTCATGGAGCTGACCGACGGCCCGCCGCGTTGTGCCCGGCCTGTCTTGACAGGTACCGGCCCGGCGGAGAGGCGGCCTCTTGTCAGGCCTCCCAGTGGGGGTGGGGGTTTTCCCAACATGTGCGGGCAAAGGAGAGCGGGGTCTGCCCGTTTTAGTCGGCTTGGACTGGCGACGGGGGGGGGGGCTCAGGCAGAGGACTTTTTCCAGCTTGGGGCGAAAGCTGGGCGTACGAAGGAGGCAGACTCACGGGCAGGGGGGTTGCAGCCTTTTCTCTCCCCCTTGCACTCGCCCACCCGCTTCTTCCTAAGGCGTGTGCGTTAAGTTAACTCTTGGGGGCTCACTAGAAATGGTGGGGGGGGAACCTCCAGCTCAAGGTCAGGAGCCCCTCTCCGCTCAGCCCCCCTGCTCGTTTTCCATGGCTGACTGTATAATGTAACAGACCGCATGGTGTGTACCCAGTTTCTTAAGGGCTTAAAAATAATAAATCCCCATTTTAAACAGTACTGAATATACCTTCCTTTTTGTACGATGTTGATACTTCCTTAGCTACAGAGTGGTGGTGGTGGTAACGATTTATTAAATTTCTATACAGCCCAGCATCTGAAGAACAAGCTAAAAACACCCCCCCAAAAAAATGCATGACATAGTAACAAACTGCACACACACACACACTCCAGTTTAAAAGGATGGATATATATACACACACACCTGGGTTGTGTGGACAAGACCCCACTGTTGGCCTCACTGATGTGGTTCAAAGGAAAGCAGAGCAATACATTTGGCGGCAGCTTGGCTGTAGGAGTTGCCAGAAGGAGGCATACAAAATGCCATGCAACCGTCTCAGGCACTCCTCTATATTTGCGTTGGGTTTACTCCTTAGTTTTTTCTTCTCTCGAGGATGTCCCACAAGGCAGTGAGTAAGAAGAACTATATGAATATGTTGTAAAGCGGGAATTAACTGACGTAATCCTGACACTGCACCCTCAAAGTGGCAATCCAAAGATTATTCAACATTTCCTACTATTTAGATCTTTCTCTTTATTCCTTTATAGGTGTTGTAGCCTATGTTGAAGTATGGTCATCCAGCAGAACAGAAAACTACTCTAAAATTTTTACTCAACAACTTATTGATATGGGAGCAAAAGTAAGTTATTTTTTGAAGAAAGTGAAATGATTGTAAGTGTAACAATTGGTTACACATTGTAACAAATGTTGCTACCTAAGAATTTCAATGAATCTGACCACACTCCCCTGTGTGTTGGACTGTGGCCAAGGTGTATAGCAAAGCACTTTAGAATTAATCAGCTTGTTTTTCTGCCTAAATCAAATGTGTTAATAATTGACACATTTTTAAAAGCTGCACATTATCTGCTTACCTAGTAAAGTGGTGTGTCATAATGTATTGCTTTTCAGTACAACTTATAGGGAGATACTTTATGTTCTTATGTTCTATAGGTTTCTAAGACTTTCAACAAGCAAGTGACTCACGTAATCTTTAAAGAAGGACTCTCCTCCACATGGAATAGAGCTCAGAAGGCTAGGATTAAACTAGTATCAGTGCTTTGGGTTGAAAAGTAAGTACTGCCAGTATCTGTAGACTGCTTTTCACCATAGATGGTCACATAGTAATTTGAAGAACAATCAGTAAAATAGTTCATCAGCCATATAATGCGACATTTAAAGCAAACAAAAAACATGGGTTAAAAAACCCATAAATTTCCTAGTTAAGTATTATACAACATACTTAAAATGTCAACAGAAATAGAAAGGTGCACCACCAAGTGCACCAAGTTCAGCAGGCTGCTAGGTATATCTCATCTCAGCTGGGAGGGAGTTTCACAGAGTTGGGCCCACAATGCTGTGAGTCCTGGTGGCTGCAAGGCATATGTCTGAGACATGGATAACCATGAACAGTGACTCCCTTGAAGACCTCAGTGATCTGGCAGGGATATAAGAAATCAGGTGGTTTTTAAGGTATCCTGGACCCAAGTTGTTAATGGCCTTGTAAATTAATACAATTAACCTTGAACTTAAGGTAAAGGGACCCCTGACCATTAGGTCCAGTCGTGACCGACTCTGGGGTTGCACGCTCATTTCGCATTATTGGCCGAGGGAGCCGGCGTACAGCTTCCAGGTCATGTGGCCAGCATGACAAAGCCGCTTCTGGCGAACCAGAGCAGCACATGGAAACGCCGTTTACCTTCCCTATTTATCTACTTGCACTTTGACGTGCTTTCAAACTGCTAGGTTGGCAGAAGCAGGGACCGAGCAATGGGAGCTCACCCTGTCAAGGGGATTCGAACCACCGACCTTCTGATCGGCAAGCCCTAGACTCTGTGGTTTAACCCACAGTGCCACCCGCGTCCCAACCTTGAACTTAGCCCAGTAATATATTGGCAGCCAGTGTGAGCTTTTAAGGAAGGGAGTTATGGGCTCCTGGTAGTTTGTGCCCATCAACAGTCTACTCTGAGTAAAAATTAGTTGAATACAACCAAGTCTTGAGGTTACCAATTCATGAATCACCATGGCCTGGCAATCCCTGTCCTGGAAAAGCCAAAGTTGGCATATCAGCCATAGCTGAAAAAAGACAGCCCTACCCATTGAGACTACTGTACCGCAAGTAACAGAGATGGGTACAGGAACACCTCCAAACTATGAACCTTTTGTTTCAGAGGCAACTGGCCAATCTCCAGGGTATGAAGGGGGAAATACTGAAAGCAGAATGCTAGTAGCATCAGTGTGGATGTCAAAAAATGCAGTATGTAGTTGCATAGTTGAATAAAATGGTTGCAAGCAACAACTGCTGGCGACAATTATGCAAGATCCAAGGCTGAGCCTCTCAAAGGAGGCACATATTGGGGAGAACTCATAGCTCAGAAGTAGTGTATGTGTGTCGCTTGCAGAAGGTCCCGAGTTCAATCCTTAGCATTGCCAGTTAACAGCATCTTGGGTACCACAGCAGGGGAAGACCTTGGAGAGTTGCTACCAATCAGAGTAGTAGACAATACTGGGCTAGATGGCTGAATGGTCCCGTGACAGAAGTATATATGTAGGTATGAAATATTTTGTTCTAAACAAAATGTTTATACCCAAAGAAGATAAATGGTACAGTAAAATTCAGTGTAAACGTAAAATCAGGATTTCATTTTTGTAATCTTTAGAGACATCAGTCTGACATGGGCACAGGATATGTCAAAAGGATGAAAAAAAAGTAAAGCATAAACATTTCTTATTTGGTGTTCTGGAAACAAGTGCATTCAATTTACCCAATTCTTGCTCTTTATCTACAGGCTGTTGGCTTTGATAGCTGATCTTTCTTCAATTATTTTTATGTTTCACATTTAATGTGTGATAGCCAAAACTTTGTTGGCTGTGACATTAATGAAGAATTCTTCATTAATGCTTCAGGTGTATTGAGTTTTGGGAAAAGAACAAGAAAAAGCAAGGAATGTCAAAATCAGCTGTCTGTAGTATTTGCTTAGATCAGCTGAGTATTAAAATTTAATTTTGTGGCGCACCAATGCAATCTGGCAAATGTTTTCATGACTGTATACATTTTCAACTTCATTAGTAAAATATACCAGATGTCTGGGGTATATTTATAATGTGTATGCTTTACAACTGTAAGATCACTAGGTGTCACTAGAAGTGCATTGTTCAGCTACTTAATTTTTTTTGATGCTGTCTCATAGTTTCGTAATCTGAATTTTATATCAAGAGATTGCAAATCAGGGATTTTCAAACTTCCTACCTGAAGGGGAACACTTTTCTGTGTTAACCTCTTTGTTGTGGAACACCCCTGTTGCAGAGTATTCTGCAGCGTAGTTGAAGATGTGCTCTCAGTTCTCCCAGGGCAGTGGATGAGGTTATTTATTTATAAAGTTTATTGATTACCTAATCAACAAAAGTTTTCTGGGAAGTTCATAACAAGTTCTGACATAATTGAAACATGAAAATATTAGAACATTAATTGAAACACTGTTGCCTTGGAGAACTGATGTTATTTGAGAACAACCCAGCAATAACCTGCAGTTTAGATCCCTTCAAGATCAGCCCTCCCATTAGCCCTTGCCATTTCTGTTTTGCTGTGGCAATACAAATGCTGGGCGGGATTAAACTAATAAGCTCTGTCAGCAGAAGTCCTATGCAAGAACTTCGACTTTCATAATGGGGCTTTTCCCTCTCCTCCCTCCAAAATTGGCTTGGGTTGGGGGTTCAGGAGAACTCCCAGCACAGTGTGCAAGGGGGGGGGGGAGGAGTATTATTTCCCCTGGCAAGCCTAAATGCTTGCTGTGATGGAATGAAAGCCTTAGTGCAATGCTGAATTCCTGTCATAGCTGTCAACCTTTCCCTTTTCTTGCGAGGAATCCTATTCAGAATAAGGGAATTTCCCGCAAAAAAAATGGAAAAGTTGACAGCTATTATTCCTGTGGATGCTTAATGTTTAACAATAGTAAACTAACAGTTTAGTATTGCTAAACTCTAAACATTACTTGCTACTGTGGTAAAGCAGTACAGGCAATCTGCAAGGCCATTTTACTATAGAAAGACCCTACATCAGATGGTATTGGAAAGCCACAGCAGCGAAATCAGGAGGAGGTTGATGCCCTAGGGGTGGCAGTGATAGCTGCTGGTCTGTCTTAGGAGTCAGAATGTTTTGCCTTGAACCTGGAAGGACCCACAACGAAACATTAAAGTTGTGAAGCGCTCTTATTCGGAGATCCAGCCAGGATCTTCCCCAAAAGAAGTTATTCAGCATGTTCTGTCTTCATGTTCTTTGAGATCTCTCCCACTAAAATATTCCTTGTATGTATCAAAGCTTAGAATTTTTCCAAGCATCTTGATACCACCCCCTTTTTCATAAGTAGTGCAGTTTCACCTATAGTGTCTAAAGAAGGATAGACACTCAGAAAATGAGTTTGTTAGTAACATCATCATATGATGAGTAAAGTTTGACAATGGAGGACAGTTCTTTCTTATAAATAGGCTTTAGAAAAACCCTAGAATTTCTTGGAGTGCAGATTGGACAACAGTGCTGCAGGGTAACACAGTAACAGTTTAAGCCCATTATTAGAAAACTGGCAGTTCAAATGCTCTGTGAAGTGTTCACATCATTCATCACACAAAATTCAGGTCACAAACTCTTATCATAAGATTTACTCCTGTTATATAGATACTGAAAATGCATACCTGCTTTGGGTGAGAAATACTGACCCAGTGTGTTCTTAGAAAATACTTGTCAAGACCATTTGATCCATAATGAAATGTTTACACTGAAAACACTTTCATGTGAAAATTAGCTTTTTGCACTTGCACAGATCATAGCTTGTAATTTATATATATAAAGTCCATAATCTCTGAAGCGTCTGTAACAGATCTATGGATTCCTAGGAAAGGCTGTAGATAAAGGTATAGTAGCTGGGAAGAAACGTATCTGTTAGACCACATTGCAAATATTTTGTTTTGCTTTCTGTTACTGCCTGCTGTGTGTGGATTTTCAAATTTGTCTTGGTTGGTTTGACTAGATTAGGCATGACATAAAGGATTGAAACTTTTTGGCATGCTCACAGATAGAGAAGCTACAGCCATGCATGTTAGCAAGAGGTTAGCTGTTGGTAACTGGGCAATTTTATGTTCCTGAGTTTTCAGGACTGAGGAAATGACTGATAAAAGTGTAAGTATTAGAAACGGTGTATGTTCTCTCATTGAAATTCCAGTGTTTGTGGTTTCAAAAGAATAGGAGAGACTAAGGATGCTCACTTTGAACATAAAACATAGTGAGTGACATTTAAGCCTTGCCAGAAGGGTTTTGTCTTGAACTCTGGGTGCCAGCAAAACTAAGGAATGTGACCCCTGTCCTTCCTATCCAGTGCCTAAATTACTAGTTTATTTACAGCTTTGTGCTCTATCTTCATTCTAATGAATATAAATAGAAATTGTAGCATATTAAACGTCCCTTTTACAAGCAGGCGAGTGGTTCATTTGGTTCATCTGAGCTTTCTATAAAAAAATATAACTAAGAAAGATCTTAGATATGATGGAAGGAACAGATGAGAAGTAGACTATAGAATTGTAAAGTTGGAAGAGACCCAAAGGGTCATCTAGTTCAATGCAGGAATCACAGCTAAAGAATCCCTGACAGATGGGCATCTTAACCTATGTTTTAAAAACTCCAATAAAGGAGAATCCACCACCTTCTGAGGTTCGAGCCCTACCCTTTGGAGCAAGATACCCTCTAGGGGCTGTGGCCAGCTGTGGTTTTGCAACCACATTTTACACTAAAGATATATATGAATTCATTTTTGTTTTGTTTTGCTCAGATGCCGAGAAGCTGGAGCACATGTTGATGAGTCACTGTATCCTGCAATAAATACTAATGAAGGGTTACCTCAATTTATTAAAAAGGTGTGTATATAGCTTCCTAATGGTCTTGAATGTAACCTTTAATTTTTATTTCAAATTGATCCTAATTAATCTTTGGTCCTCTGAAAGTTATCAGTGGGTTGAATGCTTAAAATTTAGCACAAAGTCCAACTTACCTATAAGTGACCTGGGGTTCAGTTAGGGGTGTTTACTAACATTCTAGCCTTGCACCCTGAGAAAATTATCTAGTAATGTTTGTTATTAACATTGCAGTTATCAGCTGCCCCCCCCCCACCTTCCTTTTGCCTCCATAAATTTATGGTAGGTCACTCAATTTCTCATATGAAGCCAAAATGTCTGTAGCCTGTTTTTTAAATCATTATTATAGGTCAGTATGGGATGTGCAAAACCCACCCTTTGGAGTGTTTCAGTTTATCTTACTCAGCAGGTTTCATGTAGATTTCCAAGAGAGTATCTCCTTAAATAAAATAAAAAAGCTGTTCATGCAGTGTTCCTGCAGTTTTGAAATTGCATAGCAGGAAACCCGTGCACACATGCTGACAAGACTGCTAGATATGCGTAGGAATGTTTTGGCGGCTGTGCTGTGGCTTGGGGATTGGTGGAAATATATTATACCTTATATACAGTATCTCTGTCTTCCCATGTCCTGTGAGAAATGTGAAAGAAGTATTATTTCTTAGATTATGAATGCTTTAAATATTTTGTTGTTGTTGTTTCATAGCACAAATGCATGCAGCCCAAAGACACTGTTAGAAAAGCTCCGGAAAATGACAGGAGACTACAAAAAAGGATTGATGTTCTGACTAAAGAGTTAGCTATACAAAAAGCAGCAACAGGCAAGTATAAAACCTGTTCTAATGCACTGAAAAGGAATGCTGGGATTTTCCAAAACTTGAGGATAGTCTTAAGGAATGGTTTTTCAATTGTAATTGAAACTAATATCAAGAAGTGGATGCCCCTGTGAAATTTGTAGGGTAAACCATGAGGGTAAACCATGTCTTCCTTCACTATTTTGCTTCCTCTTTCTTGTCTTTCCCTACTGATTGATCATTTGTGGAGGAAAGAGGAACAGGAGCAAATAAATTTTCCACAAACATGTTTCTCTACAACTTTCTCAAATCCTCCCCAATGGCCAGGTAAAGGAGGGATTTGGGGTCAATGTGCTCTGAATCCTTTGATTTCCCACTCTGCAGTCTCTGGTTAGAAAGGAGAAACTCAGGTGTGCTCAGTTGTCATACGTAGTTGTAGTCTCTGTTCTGGGCTAGCCTTCTCTGCAATCCTCTCTTTGGCTGGATATATTTCTGTGTCCAGGCCAGCTGTCTACCAGCTCCATCTGGTACACAGGCTGAGACCCTACCTGCCCGCAGACTGTCTTGCCAGAGTGGTGCATGCTCTAGTTATCTCCCGCTTGGACTACTGCAATGCACTCTACGTGGGGCTACCTTTGAAGGTGACCCAGAAACTACAACTAATCCAGAATGTGGCAGGTAGACTGGTGACTGGGAGTGGCCGCCAAGATCATATAACCCCGGTCCTGAAAGACCTACATTGGCTCCCAGTGCGTTTCCAAGCACAATTTAAAGTGTTGGTGTTGACCTTTAAAGCCCTAAATGGCTTCAGCCCAGTATAACTGAAGGAGCATCTCCAACCCCATCGTTTAGCCTGGGCACTGAGGGCCTTCTGGCAGTTCCCTCACTGCGAGAGGTGAGGTTACAGGGAACCAGGCAGAGGGCCTTCTCGGTAGTGGCACCAACTCCGTGGAACGCCCTCCCATCAGATGTCAAGGAAATAAACAACTATCTCACTTAGAAGACATCTGAAGGCAGCCCTGTTTAGGGAAGTTTTTTTATGTTTGATATTTTATCGTGTTTTTAATATTCTGTTGGGAGCCTCCCAGAGTGGCTGGGGAAACCCAGCCAGATGGGTGGGGTATACATAAATTATTATTATTATTATTACTATTATTTCCTGGAATCAGTAAGTTACAATAAAGTACATGTGTTCACCCACATTCAGAACCAACTTTGAGCAAGAAAGGGAGCAGTTTTTGACAGACACTCCAAAGTGTGACCCAGATATCCAACCTTCCTCACCACTACCCATGTTAGACACTCAGCCTTCCCATGCTGTGGAATTCTATAGGATATTATAAATCAGATAACTTACGTTCGGAATAATACTTTCTGTTAAGGTTTCTCCAGAATTAGTGCCTTTTTAAAAAGTCTGGTGTAGGCCCTCATCTAGCAGCAGCAATCTAAATATAGAAATAGTTTTCCTTGCATGGATTAGCTGTAGTACCAATGCCAAAGTTAGCTACACATAATAGGGAAATCTGCATCCAGCATCTAGCTTCCATGTGCATTTTCTCTCTCTCTCTCTCTCCCCCCCCCCCCCCCGCTTTTGGGCTCTGCCTGGTTGATCAGTAAGTTTTAAGTAAAATATTTATTAGCAGATAAAATTCCCATAGTTTCTTTAGCAGTGGCAAAAGTATTGGCAAAAGTAGATAGGACCGGGAAATAGCTGGTGAAATACCAGCCTGATCTTAATTTCCATTGTTGGGTTAGCATGTGTTGCCACTTCATATCCCTATATTGTAGTACAGGCTTTCTCAAACTCGGCCCTCCAGATGTTTTTGGCCTACAACTCCCTTGATCCCTAGCTAGCAGGACCAGTGGTCAGGAATGATGGGAATTGTAGTCTCAGAACATCTGGAGGGCCGAGTTTGAGGAAGCCTGTTGTAGTGCAATAGTAGCTAATGTGAACACCTCCATACGTTCTTGGACTCATATCAGTTTCAGCCAGCATGGCCAATAGTGAGGGATTATAGGAATCGGAGTCCAATAACTTGTAGACAGCACCACATTGACTGCCTCTGTTGTATTGTATCTGTTTGGTTCTTTTATCAACTGTGACTGAATCTGTCATGTTTCAACTTTAATCTCTTGGCCACAGTAAACTGAATTGAATATTGAATTGGGTGAATGTCGTGTCCTATGGGAGGCTATAGTTGATTGGCTAGAACCATGAACCAGAGCAATACTGTTAGGAGGTGAAGATACACTGCAGCATTCTAGTTGTATTGCCCACTTGTTTAGATACGCTTGGAAAGTTTTTGGAAACTTGCTCAAAACCTGTAGCTATTGAAGGGATCCCTTGTATAAAATTAGCTTTACAAAATGTTACATTGAATTTTGCCATTGAATATTGAATCCTCCTTATAATTTGCCTTTTAGAAACAGATGCACCAGTTTTGTTATTTGAAGATGATGGTTCATTAGTCTACAGCCCAGCAAGTAAAATAAGGTATCAGTGCAGTGCAATGGAGAAGAGAATAAAAGACATGAAGGAGAAAAGAGAAAATCTTTCCCCTACTGGTATGATTCTACGTTTCTTGTGATTTGTGAAAGGGCAAAAAATATTTTACTTTTTTACTGCTGCTGTTTTCTGGGCATTGTCACCATTTTGCCAGTATTTTGCCCCTGAACCAGACTATAGTTCTAGAAACATACTGATACATTTTGTTACATTGTGTAAAACACCTGAGTTGGATGTCTTAAGTTTTCCAGCTTATTCATGGCATATGTTCTCTAAACCCATACATATTGAAGCCTTGTTCACTTTGCTCATAATATAAATAAGTATGAGAAAAGTTGCATTAAGCTTTAGGGTAAGTGTTGTGATGGGATGTGAAAGTTTTCCTAGACCCAAGAACATGTTACTTTTACTAGCACATTTGTATTTATTTTAATCATAAATAGACTTTTTTCTTTTCATGTTTTCTCCTCTGCAATATCAAAAAGCGGAAACCAGTAGAAGTGTGGGGAATATTCTGCCTGTCAGATCTAGATTAACGAACTCCTTTAAGCTGTTAACAGTCCTTCATTGAAGACATACAAGTCTCAGTATCTTTGTGACTATTAAACATTGAACACTTAACACATCTAAAATATTTAAAACTAATTTGAATTTCTAAAAGGCTTGTAAATATAGTACTATATAGTAGTATATGGTGTCTGTATCAACACATTAGTATTTAATAAATCTATTTATTCTGAACCTTAACATGTATTGAAATACAAAAATTGAATCTATGAGTTACTTAGCTAATTATTTGCACTTTTAGCTTCACAGATGTCTCAGGGATCTGACTCTAGTTCTAACCCAGCAACGCATGAATCAATTCTTGTTTCTACCAGTTCAGCTTGCGCATTGTCATCAGGTAAAGGGGGGGGGGGACTTCTAGTATTGTGTAAAAAATAAAACATAAATATAAAATATGGTCTCATGTTAGATAGTATATTATAAATAAGATGTTTTAATGATGCATATGAGATTAAATTGGCTGTGTGGCCTCTTTCAAGGCTTGCATCAGTGGACATGGTGTTTATGATGCTATAGTCATACAAAGGTTAAGGATTGCATGGGGTGTTTTACTGAAGAGAGCTGTTGAAATAGACTTTTCTCAGTTATGAGGGGGAAATGCTAAGTTTCTTGATGCTCTAGTATTTCTAATTGTAAGCATAAAAGTATGACTTTTTAAGTCTCTTGCCTTGTTCAAAACTTCACTGATACAAAGTAATCTCTTAACCAGGCACAAGTTACTTGTTGCCAGAGGGTGCAATTTTGCTCACAAGGCCATATTCTAATAATAATAGAAACCTTTATTAAGCATACAAGGCCATATTCACCAAACCTTGCCCACCCAACCATCAGCTGAAGTCAGTGGGGATTAAAGCCTCTAGCAAAAATGACTGAATAGTGTTGTGCCAATTTCTTTGAATCATCATTAAGATGCTGGTTGTTTTCTGCTTTTAATGCAATGTTAAATGCTTTCTGCTTGTAGGAGAGAGCAGTGACCATTTAAACTCAAGTTTCACTAACTTGTTGGGAAATTCTAAAAGCAAGAAGCTGAAATGTGTGCCTGAAGTTGAAGGTGCTGGAGAAGTGCTAGGGAGTTCTCCAGTTTACGCAGGTGACTCCAAACACACAACTCCGAAAAAATCTAGTGGCAAACATTTAAGAAATACATTTTGCTTGGAAGATGGCTTGCTTCCCACAATGGCAAAAGCTGAAATGTCCTCTGCAGAGAAACACAGTGAAATGAAGGATTGCTTTACAGCTAAGAATGGAAGTCACCTTTTCCAGACACACAATGACTACAGACTGTCTTCAGAAAAACTGGACCACTTGGAATTTGCTGAAAGTAGCAGCAACTATCACATAAATTCAGAAAGTGAACTACCTTCAGTTAATCAAAGTCTTTCTCTGGTAACTGAATGTTCTTCCACTGACAGAAAGCCAAGGAAACTGAGGAGGAGATCAAGTATTGGATTGAATACCTTGGTAATACGTGAGAGTGATTCTCAGAATGACTTCTTGAAATCAGTGCTCACTCCTGTTCAGTGTGCTAAAGACCAAGATACTTCTTTTGAAGATTATTTTTCACCTTCTAACTGTAATAAGCATAAAAGTAGAATTACCCTTCCTTTTCCATGCCTGCAGAAATCACAGAGTCCTGAGCCAGTGTTGCAAGGGTCAAGTAAAACCACGGCAGTATGTAGCAAAAAGAGGAAAAGGGTGGCTGAGATTAATGAGAATACTACAAGTAGTGACCACATGCTGTCTGTATTCACTTGGAGTAAAGAAAGTGAAACTTTAAAGTGCATGTCAAAAAGTAAAAAAGGAGACACTGAAGAGACCCCAGACTGTCTTCCAGAGCCCGGCATTCAGGAAAAGATTTCCACACCCAGTATAAATAGATGCTTTCCCACAACTGGTAAGTTGCTTCAAAGACATGAACATTCAGAGGGAAAACCCTGTAAGCTACTTAAAAGCATTTGAGAATCTTCATTCTGAAGTATAGATTGAGAGAGATTTGTTGTTGTTGTTGAAAACACATACTGGTGGAAGAAGACTTCCGTACACATGTAATCAATATTTTGAGTGGGGAAAACTGCAGCAGAAAATACTTTTTAGAGGCCTAGATTTGGAAAACAAATGGAGTGAGAATAAGAGGCTTTTTGATAGTACTCCATAAATGTTTTTGTAACTTCATTGTGTGTGGTGTGGATCTTGTTTTTTAAATCCACCCCACCGGCCCGGTAGTTCAGCTCTGGCACAGAAATAGGGCCTGATCCTGTGGACCCGCCAACAAAAAAGGGGGCGGGATTTGGATGCATCAGTATCGTGCCCCTGGAGCTTTCTGCAGGTTCCATGAGGTTTTGCTGTCTACATGAAGTTAATGTGTTTTTAAAAGTGGAATCAATTTCTTATAAAATCTAATTGAATGGTAGAAATCAGAATTACTGTACCAAATTTGGCAGGTATCATTTTTTTTAAAGATATATAAATCATGGGGAATCTTCAGCATTTGACTTCCTAAGTATATTATTTACTGTATATTATATTATTGTAAGAATGTGATTCTTACAATGCACATTGAGTTGTTCATTGAATTACTGAGATTTTAAAGCCTTGATACTTGGTTGAGTGCCTGGAAGTTGTTTCGTGGTCATGTGTTTTATGTTAAATAGGATGTTTATGTTTAGGGCTTGCACATTTCTGTAATTTCAAGCAAAATACAATGTATAGTGCATATACACTCATGTATGGGAAGTCTTGTTTAGTCAAGTGAAAGTAGGGGTAAACTGGTGAAAATGAATCATATGCAGTTAAATGTGTTTTGTGAATTGATTTTTTAAAAAGAACCTCTGAACAGAATTATTACGGATTAAAAATGTATGAGTATGATTATTAAAAACATGGCATATGTAATGAATATAATTTCAGATTGTCAGCAAAAATTACTTGATTCTCAAAGCAGGTTTGTCTATTGCTTTTGTCTCAGTTTCTGTGATGTAGATAGTGATTTAAGAATGTACTAAATGTAAAATAATTCATTTATTCTAGTAAAGAGCAAGCTTTAAAAAAAAAAAAAGTCACCGTCTTCTATTTATTACAAGTGTTGTTCAGTACAGTGGGTCTTGCTCCCAAGCATGTTTATATGGGATTGCCAGTTTAAGAAGTATACTTCACTGGCACTAGTGGAATTTACTTCTGAGAAAACTTGCTCAGGCTATAATGAGAGATTGCTTTATATGTAGTCTAAGTAAACCTCGTTGTGTTGATTTCTGAAGTCAACGATCAGCCAGAATTCAAATCTCACATTTGGAGTGAATAATTTGATCATTGCATGGAGAAAATAACAATGCTACCTTACTAACGTCTAAACTGAATGCAAACTTTCCAGCAGTGATGTGAGGTAGAACAATGAATGGATGCCAATTTCAAATATAATACAGAAATGGATGCTTGTAGCAATCCTTTTCATGCAACCCAGGACTTGACCATGTTCTGCATAAGACCTAGCCTAGTTCCATTTTGAAAGAGATATTTTCTACCACCCTATATTACAAGACTCTTTTAAAAACTTAATACTTCTCCAGGAAAGTATGTTAACTAGAAGCTTTCTCTGCTGGGTTAAGTTTACAGTAGGCCCCGGTGATGTATTTGTAGACTCCTGAAAATGCATTAATGTACCGGTATGTTCAGGGAGTTTCTATAACCGCTGATTACAAAGTCGTAAACATTTCACCTCAAATGATACAGTTTCCTGAATTAGTGGGCAACTGAATGCTTGTACATTCATAATCGGCAAGGCTAAAAATTAAACTTGATATCTAGGCAATAAATACTATGGCTAGAATCCAAAGAATACAGGAGGAACATAGTATATGAATCTGGAGCTTACTCTAAAAGGCTCTTGCCCCTTAGGAAGCATGAATCTGTATGGTAAAAAAATCTAGCAAAATTAAGGTTTTGTACCTACGCCCTCCCACAATCTGGCTCATAAAAGTAACTCACAGTTACTCACAAAGTAACTTTGTTTAGGGACTAGAACTTCTTGAAGGAGACTTCAGTGAAATCAGTTTGTACTTTATCCTAATTGTTGCAAACACGGATTTAATATCAGTAGCTCTGAAACTTACTTTTTTGCCAAGAGAAAAATGCATACAGTCGAAGTTCATATTTCATTTTTATCTAGTATTGCTGGTATTAAAAGATGACAGGTGTCTTGAATATCAGCTTTTCTTAATTATACCATTTGCATTGTGGAACACTGGAATTGTGGGTGAATGTACAGGTAAAAATAATATGGAAAAGTTCGCAATTGCTTTATGAAAGCGTGTTTGTACAAAACGAATACTGTATATACCAAATAATGGCTATATAGCAAAGTAATGAAGGGGTAACCCCCAAATCTGGGTTACCTGAAGCTACCAAAAGGCCAACACCTACCTATTTAGCTTCTGTACTAAATCTCCAGTTCTCTACCAAATTGCCCTCTAGCCCAGTAGCCCAGTGGCACGGCTCCATTAGTTTAAGACACAACAAGAGCACGAGATGATCTCTTCATTAGTACATGACGACTGCAGTCCAAGGACATGGCTTGCGTACAAAGTTAGACATGGCTAGATTAGTGTCCCGTGATGTGTCAGTAGCCAAAGTTCACAGGAACTCCTTATAAGGTTTGCAGAACATCATAAGACTATTCCTTATATGGGTAAAGGAAGAATTTCCTTATTAGGTTAGAGCTTCCTGGGAAGAAATGTATAAATGCTGGATGTGAACAACATTTAGTGGGCTTGTTGAGGAATGATCCTGCAAGTACCCTTCTGCAGTTCATGAATGTAGAATAAAAGCTTTTTCTCTGATTCTCGGTGACATTTTTGTATCCTTTTGTTCCTCTCCCTTGGGAGCAACGTTGAACCCTGGTTCTGCTAAGGCTACAGTAAAAGACAACATTAAGGCTGCAGTCCTACACACACTCACCTGGGAGTAAGTCCATATGAGCTCGAAGAGCGGTTACTTCTGAGTAGACATAAATAGGATTGTACTGTAGACAATCTAAATTATATTTAAATATAATTATCATTAATGACATTATTAAACTTGCCACATTTTAACCGACGGCAATGGGTTCACCTATTTGTTTCAAATATTTTGTGCTGAAAATAGTAGACTGTATAGTTCCACGATTAAAATAATTTACATAATATTGGGAAACCCCATATGTTTGGAGGGAGGTCCAGGGTGGGATTCACCTAAGGAGCCCTGTCAATGGAAGCTCTTCCCTCTTCTGTGCACCCCTTCACCCCTTGACATTAACTTGGGGGGTGGGGTGGGAGAACCCCCAGAACAGCATGTGTGGGAGGGAAGGGGGGATCGTTGAAAGGCTGGTGCAAACGGAAAGTTTGTGATAGCATGGCATTTAATTCTACATAGCTTGAAACAGTCCATCAGTCACATTTTGAAAAATGTAATTGCTTTTTATGTACAGTGCTGTATCTAATCTTATTCCTTTTCCAGATTACTTACTGCTGTTTTGAATGACCTTGGTTTCTAGGTGGTGACAATTTTTCCATGGGCGATGTCAAAGATGGTTCATGTGAATTTTTGTGTGACCAAGTGAATGAGCCTAGTGAGAAATTACTGAGTACCGGGAGACTCAAAAAGGTGAGTGTGCCTAGTCAGAATATCAAGGAACACATACAGTATGCATGGAAATACGCATATAGGAAGTGCATTATAGGGATACAGCTCTGGAGAAAGACTTCCTTCCATGGATAGCATTCTTAATCTAAATCACCCATCCATCTGATATTTGCCTCACTTGGAGGGGGGGGAGGTGCCAGTATTGTTCCTTTCTTCCCCGCCCTCTCCATGGTGAGTTTTAGCAAGGAGGGCGAGGGGGATTAAATCAGGGAATCAACAGCAAGGCTTTTTATGATTGAGCCTTATCAGTGGGGCATGCAGCAAAATGTTGCCATGTATTCCTACGGAAGTGTTCCTGTTCAGAGTTCCAGAAAGTCATTCCGTCCAAACAGAACGTGGATTCTGCTCTGCCCCAATTTGGTGTGTCTTGCAGATTGGAGCACAACAAAACTTAATATGATTAATCAAGGATATTCAGATTAGATAATGGTTGCATCACCTCTAGGCAGTGGAGGCAAGTCCATAACAGTGCATTTACAGTTTAATGAGATATAGAGGCAAGTTCAGGCTCAGCAGACTTCATGTCTAAATCTACATCCTCCTCAGTATTAAAGAATCCAGGCCGTCAAAATGAATAATCAAGAATCTTCTTATTCTTGTAACATGCTGCACTTAGTATTTTTTCATATTGGGGGTATTCACACAACCCTCATTACATGCTGTACACACGAGAGAGGGTGTATCTAGCACTGCTCTCTCTCCATCAGTGTATGCTGTGGCCGTGACCCCTGCTGACCAACAAAGCAGGAAATTCTGGGCCATTCAGCAATTCCCCACATGTGAATAAGCGCTATGCATACAGAATAGCCACAGAATGACCACAAAACTCAGAGCTGACAGGGTATGCCCAAGTGTGTGCATTGGCAGCGGGAGTGTGAAGCTAGCTGGCATGATCCCACAACCCCGTCCTGTGTCATTTCAGTGTATAAGAGCAGTGAAGGGGGGGGGACGAATTCCCTCTACTGGGTGTATGATGCCATGTTGACACCAAATGGCCACAGATTTGATTAATTTGTTTAGAAAAGACTTCCTTGAGCCTGGCCCAGCACTCAACCTTTCTTCCCAACAGAGGCTGTGTGAACAGAAAACAAAATAAAATCTCGCTTTTACTGGATACTTCTGGCATAACCTTCATCTATGGTACTATATAAACCAGTAAGGGGAAACTTTAATCTTTGTATGATTGACATCTTTGTGTCTTCAGTGGAAGGTTGATAACTACAACTCTGGGTGGAAATGTTTCATACTTGTTTGACACGCTCTTCCTTCTTTCCTTCCTTAACCCTGTAGCCATCAAGAACATTGGTCATGACAAGCATGCCTTCTGAGTAAGTACTAGATATTTTGATGACATTCCTGCCTGCGTATATCTTGGTTTGTAGGCCCAGGCAGGTGTTACGAGCCAGTGAAGTGTAAACATGTGAGACGGGTCAGTGGAACGCTAGTTCCTCTTACCTTCCATCATTGTCCTGTCGCACTCAACTTATGGAGGATGATTTTGTGAAGAGGGGAGCTTCTGCTATCTGTGGAAACTCCACACCTCTTTTGGAATGCTGGGGGAAAAAATGAGGGTTCCCAAATGGGGGAAGAACGTTTGCAAACCTTTGCAAATACAGGAAGCTCCCCTCTTCACACAGCCATCCTCTATAGCAGGCATAGGCAAACTTGGCCCTCCAGATGTTTTGGGACTACAATTCCCATCATACCTGACCACTGGTCCTGCTAGCTAGGGATCATGGGAGTTGTAGGCCAAAAACATCTGGAGGACCGAGTTTGCCTATGCCTGCTCTATAGGTTGAAGGTGACTGGGACGGTGATAGAAGGGGGCAGAGCTAGTGCACTTGTCCTTGCTGTCCTTCGCATATTTACTCTTCATTGGGTCATAATGGCAGCATGATAGAACTAGTATTACAGGGCTATGTAACTTAAATGGCAACATTTGATTGACTACGGTATGAATAATAGGGCAGCATTCAACTAAACAGTTCTGCAAGCAGAAGCACCAGAGAACTTCTTCCCTGGATCCTCCAGAACGGATTCACAAGGCGTCTGGGGAAGGGGTGGAGTTGCATTATGCAACCAGAAATGCTTCTGCTAGTGGAATTGTTTAGCTGGATACCACATATAGAGTTGAGCACACCAAGCTATAACTAGCAAAGCTACCATTAGAAAACATAACATGTTGTGATTAGAAAGTTGAAGGTTAAGTAGACACGGAGTCTAAATTTTGGTCCTTGGGCTCTGAAGTTTGCTGTAGTTTTCTTATTGTTTTTAAAACACACCATAACAAATCTAGTTTAGTTACTTTTGTGCAACAGGTACTATAGAACAAATGCTATTTTCTAAGGGATGCTACAAATAACCCAGATGTTGAGGGCAGCTGCCATAATATGTGGATGCGCAGCAAGACTTCTCCACGTACTTACGGTAGCAAAGAGCATCTGACAAAAATTGCACTTTCTTTTCTGTCTAGTGGTGGTTTCTGAAATGCTTTGCTTCTTAGGGATATATCTGTGTGCTTGTGTATGTAAACCCTAAAAATCATTACTTGTCTGGAGAAACATATGTCAATGGAGAAGCATGACTGACGGTGCAACCTTCTGTATGTTTATGCAGCAGCTCCCAAATCTTTCTTGTCCTAAGGCTTGTTGCAGCCTAAGTCAAGACCAGCATATTTATGCTGATGTTTTTCAGTGCTTATTGTTATGTAATGATATGCATTTTGCAATTTAAAAAATCCACAATTTCAAAAATATTCTTTGTAGCCACATTAACTTGCATTATGGTCTCCTCTCCATCTCTCTCTGAAGGAAGCAGAATGTGGTCGTTCAGGTGGTGAAGAAGTTGGGAGGCTTTCTGTTTTCAGATGAAGTGCGCGACAATACAAGCCATGTGATTGCAGGGAGCTCCCGTCGTACTTTAAACATATTGATGGGAATTGCTCGTGGCTGTTGGATTCTGTGTTACGAATGGGTAAGTAATATGGTTGACCAACCATGCATTCTTTCTTCTCTTTCCTTAACCAATCGATCGGTCATCTGATATTTTTAGCTAGTTCTAAATGAACACATAATCCTCCGTTACGTGAAATGTTTCAGGTGTGCTGATCATCAGGATAGCTTCAGGTTTTGCAACAGTCATACATAAGTCATACAAACTTCTGAACTTAAGCACTGTTATTTCCACATTTCTTTTGCATTCTGTCAATGTACAATGTTCCCATTGAAAATTTCTTTTCCCCCAAAGCAAACCCAAACTGCAGGCATGGAGTTGAGGCGGGGGTTATTGGGAACGCAGCAGAGACCGAAGGATTCAGGCTACCCTGCACCCCAAACCAAAGGGAAATTAAATTTAGGCTGGATGTTTGCTTTCTGTTGTTAGTAAGTAATCAGGAAACAGAACTAAAGCAATAACTGATTCCACCCATATGGTAACTGATGACTGTTGCTAGATCATTACATTGGGGAGGATCCCCTTGTGTGAGTAAAAGGGATGAGGCCTCTAATTTCCACATACACACACAGCTGCTGCTCTTTGTTGCATATCCCATATCATGCATCATATCATATCATTCCCCCAACCCTCAGGACTGACTTTACAAGGGGGAGAGGGAGGTGATAAAGCTCCAATGTACAAACAGATTTCTGCTTGCCATTTTCTGGATGCTATCCAGTACAGTACTACAACTTTTGCTGAACATCTGCAGGTGGTTTGGTGAACATTGAACTGAGCATACATATTAAGCCATGAGTATGTGCTTTATTCATCTAGATTGGGGTGGGGAACCTCCAACTTGCAGGCCAAATTTGACCCAGCACATGTGATGTCAGGTGCGGAGCAGGCTGGATCAGCTATGCAGTTAACTTCTCCATGGGGAACTCGACCATGCAGCTGCTCTTTCCAGAAAGCAGGAATGAAGTTAAAGCCTGAGGAGTCAACTTGCAACATGGAGTCAACATGGCCAAGTTCCCCTTGGGGAACTTGATTGCGCAGCTGATCCCAGCAGAAATCAGCTTTGCTAGCCCTATGCTTGGCACAGGAAGACATAGGGCTGGCAAAGGCTCTTGGGAACTGCAGTACTACTGGCTGTTGGGCACTTGGAAAGTGCTGCACAAGGGATTTTGTTAGAGGGATGGGCGTCAATCCTCTGGCATCATAATGGCATGAGGTAATTGACAGGTGGGTCATCCTACTCACTCATCAAAGTTGGCCCACAGGTTTGGGGCAGATAAGGATCTGGCCTGCTAGGCCAAAGGATTCCCCACCTCAATCTAGATTTTCAATTCATAGGAGTTGCTTTCAGCATTAAATCAGCCTAAAAATAAACTCCAGAAATAACAGCGAAGGGTTTACATAATTTTTCTACATTATTTTAAAATCTAATGGGATGAAACACAGACATTCAAAAGAATGGTAAACTAGTATTCAAACTCTACATAGTTATTTTAAGAAAAATAGATTAAAAGCAAAATGCAACTGAAGCCCCACTGTCCCAAGATTGGGAAGGAATCAAATACAGCTGCAGAAACAGGAAGTCATTTAATGCAAGGGGATTTCTGTGCCAGATGGATCATATTTTCTGAAACCATGTTGAAATAAATGATATCTGGCTAGATGTTTCTGAATCAAGTCTGTAAATACAACCAATATAGGTATGGCATTGCCTGCAATTGTACATTAATAAGTACTTTTAAACTAAAACTTTTACACAACTTGTTTTTTGAAGATTTGAACTGCATTGTCTAATGTTTGCTTTCTGTTTTCCCCTATTTTGTGTTACATTCTCTTGAAATGTTGTATTTCACAAGTATCTTGTTTTCTCAGTGATGGTCTTTCCATTAGCAGCGTTCAAATTGACCTGGATAACTTGTGTGTCACTGTGCATTGCAAACTTCTCAAATAAAATAATCTGGTATTTGGGCAGGACAAACTGGAAGAGCCCTTGAGGTCCAGGAACAGAAAAAAAAGAATGGGGGGGTTGAGCCTGGGAAAGGCTCCAAGAATTTGGTGATGGAGCCAGTATTTAATTTCACTTTCTCCTTATTTCTGCTTGTTGTGTGTGAACCGGGGATTGTAGTCTGCCGCAAATGCCGGTTTAATTAAACAAGCCTGCTTCATAACCCATGGTTTAAAGTTAGCATATTTTGAAATGGACAAGAGTTTGAGACTAACCCAAGGTCTTTGGTTTATATGCAGAGAAAGTCACTTTGAATGTTAGCAAAGTCACCCTATCCACTCAGGAAAACAAGATGGGTGTGCAGAAAGCAGAAGATTCACTCAGGCATTTTGCCTAGCACTAAACCATGGTTTATTGCTTTGTTTGAAACGGTCCATTATTGCTCCAAGAGCTTTCAGAGACAATTGAGAGGCCTTCATTCAACCATTAATGCTTCTGAGCCGCTACCCCTTTGTTGATTTAAGAAGGATTACCATGAGTTGGCAAAGATTTGGCAAGTCACTGGATGCTGTTAGCAATGTTCTTCCCTCACTTACCAGACAATAATTGCATTAAATATTTTATTGGTGAAAATTTGTGACAGAACACATCCCAGTCTTTTTCTTAAATAGAAGCTAGTGGCGGAAGTGACACACATAACAGAGGATGTCATATTGTTCCTGTGGAAAAAGTCATTGAACCGTTTTCAACTGCACTTGTTTTGATCTTTTGTTCAGCTCTCTTTGTAATGGCCCTTCCGGGTATGGGCATGTTAAATCATTGTTATGAACATCCCAGCTGCTGACCACTGATCTAACAATGAATGGCTTTGATTTTTGCTGTCTGTTTTATTGTTTCACACATTATCTAATTTTGCATAGCACCGAGAGACAGAAATTGCCAATGGAGTTAGCTACTGTAATTACAGACAAGTTACAGCTGTGGAAGGACGGCCAGTTGGTGCAAGGAAGCCTAAACTATTTGTTCATATCCTTGCACGTGTGTCCTATGTAGTGTGGGAGCTGAGAATACATATTTTTTAAAAATGCTTAAGTTTTATTAAATTTTCATAACTTGAGACAGTTTTGAATTGATCCAGATTTCCAAAATAAATCAACAACTGTGCTTTGCATCCGAAACCTTTTTCTAACCAGATTGCCAAATAAAAGAAACAATAAACTTGGTAAATATAGACTTGTATCCAAAGAGCACCAGCTACAAGTGGATGGCTTTTTAGGGCTAAAAAAGCCATACACAAAGGAGGTTTTCTGACTTCCACCAGGTTTTTCCCAGTTATAGACTGCTGAACCACAAACATGCTATCCAGGGGAGTCACTCACGCACTCTAAGGAACACAAATTTGGTAGATGCTTGGGGCTGTAGCAAGAAAGTAGATTTTTACTCGCAGTTCATGCTGCACAGATAAAAGTAACTGTTTCTCTCCACTTCTGTGTCTCATGGGGCTAGTGGCATAGTTGCAACGTATTTGTATCACCCTACTTCAACAAGCCGATATACCGGTAAGATATATTTGAATTTTTCATCAGATCTGTCCAAAACAGCCAAGCAAGCTTGGTTTCTGTGCTACATCAGTGTTTTCCAGCTCAATCCTACATCAACCATGTTACACCTGAAACATGTCTACTGTGAAGTAAATCCTACTGATTTCAATGGGGCTTACTCCCAAGTAAGCACTGCAGGCTTAGTCAGCAGCAAAAGCGACAAAGGGTTGTGTGGCACCTTTAGCTTTCATGATCATCCTATGCCATAATAAGACAGCATCTTATGACTGTAGTGCATGAAAAGCTATGCTGTGCTTCCTTTGTTACTCTCCAAGTGCCACAAGACTTGTTTTTTAACAGCAACTCTGGTATTCTCTTTGCGGAGGCACCTCACTCGCCGAAGTACAATTGGCGGCCAATCTTGTTTACCTCAAGCCTTTGCCTTAGTTTGATGGAGTTCAATTCCACAGTTGTAGCTTGATTTTAAGAAAGTTTGGAGTTGCCTATGACTGCTTTACGTGTGCTGTTATATCTGTTTGATAGTGAAGGCATTGTTTTAACCCCTTATGCTGTAGCCCACCCTGAGATCATGAATGAACAGTGTGCTAGAAAAGAAATAAGCAGAGCTTGGGCTCAATGGCCGCAATCCGAAGACATGGGCAGTTGCTTTCCATTTTCAAAACAGCATTGAGATTGTACTTCTTGAACAGCTGTTTGCCCTGCAATGCAGCAAAGTTGCTTCTCAGACTGAGAGCACCTCAAAAGGAGTCTGTGATGCAGCATGGATGTCTGTTTAAAGAGGGAGGAAAGGAAAGAAAAAATGCCGCAAATCCCAAACACCTGAAATAACACTGTGGGTCCGACCCATATCAACAGACTTGGAAACCCTTAACCTTCATTGAGCTTTTCCTTAGTGCTTTTCCAGTGTTTTTCCTTGACTTTTAAGTTTTCATCTTGTCTTACTGCACAGTAGAATATCACTTCTGAGAAACGGTTTAAGTAGACTAAAATTTATAGCGCCATGTTTTCTTTGCCATGATACGTCTATATGTCTAATTCATAGCTTTCCAGAATCTGACATGGGGAGTAGAACCCCAATATATTGCCGCCTGCTCAACTTCTGATTTATTTTATTTACGTATTCATAGAGACTACACTTCAGTTTCTGAATACAACTAATTATAGTAATTATATTTGATCACTTTGTAGGTGTTGTGGTCACTTGAATATGGCCACTGGATGCCTGAAGAACCCTATGAACTCTCTGTGGATTTCCCTGCAGCCCCAGTAAGTAATACATTATTTACTGTTTGACTTTTTCAGAAATAAATCATTTTTTATCTTGGAATATGGATCAACAACAGAAGTGTGTTCACAATATATCCAATCAAATGGTGACAATTCCCCCCCCCCTTTACCTTCTCTTGACGAAGGCCTGTTAGTACGGGAATATTCAAACTTTCAAGTCATGTAACATTTCTAATGAAACCTCCCCATTCACCAGACATGGGACTGACAACATCCCTTGTGGTGTGATTCTTGAGTGGAAATGTTGTGAAAAGGCTTTTGACAAGTGGATGGGGGCAACCCTCCTGTCAATCATATGATGTCAGAATGTCAACTTTCACCTGGGATGCTGGTCCCAATACTCCTGCTCTAATCCATACTTAATTCTCAGAGAAAGCAGAAACAGTTTGCTGCTGTTTAAATGCATCCAGAATACTGAGAAATGTCGCAACTACTGGGTGTTATTTAAACATAAAGGAACTAGGAAAGAAGAAAAGTGCAATTTTCCTACAAAATATATTTAACCACACAATACGTGTTGCAGGGCTATTCTGACTTTTAAAATACTGATGGAAATATCTGATATATTAAAAGGGGGAAATAGTTGTCTATTATTATATACTTGGTACTGGATGTAAAGCATAGAAATATTTTTTACAAATCCTTATTAAATATACTAGTATGTGCTACCAAATATCCCCAAATATGTGATTACTAATGGTAGGAATCAGACTACAGGAAGTAATTACAAAACAATGCACTTATGTACATAATTACAACCATGGCACGATATAAGAATACAATAAAGATGACCAAATGAGTGTCCCTTGTTTTAAGGTAGTCATTAAAGTTCAGTAAAAGGGCATAAAGAATCACTTCGAAAGCTTAGGTAATTTCTGTTTATGATCTAGATGTATTTCACAGTTCCAGTTATGCACAAACACCTTAAGCTGGTTGGGAGTCCTTTTATTGTTCTCTTTTGCCAAATCATTATTGCATCAGATACCTCTTCTTGCTTGACATTTAATTGCGATGAAATTCAGTGGCTGTTGAAAACAAGCTGATTCCCGAAGGATATATGTGCACGTTATCCAGGCGGAAATAAACCAGTTAAGCTGCATCTGTGGTCTTAAAATATTTGTCAAATATAGTATTTTGAAGTTATTTCAATAGGCACTTCATACAAAGAGCAAATGTTTTTAGAAATCTGCTGGTCGGATCATCATAGTTGTGGCCTTGAGAGAGTAGCCTGCGCCTTTCCAGTAGTACCATTTAATTCCTTTAAATTTGTTTGTGTTCTGTCGCAATGGATAGTACAGACCATTCAGATTGGAAGGACCACATGCATCAAACCACCATCCTGTTTAAAATGAAAATGAAAATGAAAGGGAGTCTGAAAAAAATAATAAATGCATTGCTTTCAAGTTGTTTATACAAATTCTCAGATTTTTTTATAAATCTTAAAATAATCACACGTATACAACATACTAGAATATATGTATATGTGTATATGTTGTATACACATATACAGCATATTAGATTTGCATCTTAATGTTAGTCTACATAAACCACCTGACACCAGCTGTTCTAGCTACTCTCATTCTAAGTAAGCCGAACAGGAACTGCTTTATATCAAAGACATATATCTTAGTGCACAAGTTCAAATGATGTAGCCATCTTGGCACTCATCCTGAGATCCTTGTGCTGGATCAAGTGCTTCAACACGCTGGATCAAATTTGATCATCCCCTTTTAATTCTCTGCTCAATCAACTTTAAAAGACCCACAAACACAAAAATCCCCGGATCTATTAGCAGGTTTCTTCTCTAGGGGCACCTTTCTTGTAAACACTGTTGTTATACAAATTGATCCCAAATTATAGGGAATTATTTCAGGCACCCCAAAACCCGAAGCTTGCTTTTGCAAGAAAACCACAGCAGCTATCCTTTCTTATGTGGAAAGTATTCATCCCTTCAGAGGAGGCTGCCATGCCTGCAAAAAAATTCCGCTTCTGGGCAACAGAATTCCCTCTGTTGCCATTCTCTAGGTTTTATAGTTACTAGATATATCTAAAAATGGTGAGTTTAAAAAATGAGCTGTTCTAGTGGCGCTAGTTACTTTTGCTGGGTCTGCACAGTTATTTCTAATTGTTATTACTATGCGTAATAGCAGTTGCTGCAGTGTTTACAAAGTGAAGTTCCTGTGGTAGGAACATAAGAACAGCTCTGCTGGATCAGACCAAAGGCCTATCCAGCTCAATATCCTGTTTCCCACAGTGGCCAACCACTTGCCTATGGGAATCCCACAAGCAGGATATGAGCTTTCCTACTGTTATGCCCCAGCAAATGGCATTCAGAAGCATTTGCCTCTGATCCTGGAGGTATTGGGAGGAATCCAAGAGTTCAAAAATGCTTAGAGCCTAGTAAGTGCCTGCATAGAGTTAACTGCAGCTGCACCAAGCACGCTGGAACAAAACGCTAAACTATAGAGTTAGCAGAACTAGCCTAGCCTCCCCCGAGCTCATGCACTCTCCTCCCTTCCCCGCAGCCACAAGGAAGAGGTGTTTTATTATTACAGTCATACCTCGGGTTGCGTTCACTGCGGGATACGAACGCGCCAAACCCGGAAGTACCGGAACGGGTTACTTCTGGGTTCAGCGCTTGGCGCATGCGCAGAAGCACCGAATTGCAACCCGCATGTGCGCAGAAGCGCCGAATCGCAACCCGTGCGTGCGCAGGCGCGGCACTGCGGGTTACGGATGCTGCGGGTTGCGAACGCACCTCCTGCACGGATTGCGTTCGCAACCTGAGCGTCCATTGTAGTATTAACTGCAGTCAGTCCACATCAGGCAAGACTGCACAAACTGTGGGCAATATTGACTATGGTTAGTGGAAACAAGCCAAGCCATAGTTTATTAGGCTGTCTGGTTTTTGCTAACTGTAGTTAAGATTAACCATAATTTAGTGTTCAAATGACACCTAAAATGGAAGTAGTACCTTTTAAAAAAAATCTCCTTGCAGAAAGAGAAGATCGGAAGGGGAGCATGTGAGCCCGGTGAGACTAGGTGTAGTCTTGTAATGATAAACCATGGTTTAGCATTTAGTCAAAATGCAGCCACTATCTAATTCTATGTTGCATCCCGAGGTCCGATTTAGCTATAGGTCACCGTACTTTGTACTCAGGTTTCGTCAGTTAACACTGTCATACTATTATTGTGACATTATACCGGTTCAAAAGGAGGGAAGAAAGTTCATGATTGGACTGTTTGCCATTCCCATATTCTCTTCACTTTCTCTGTCTGTCTGCATATCTGACTTGGACAAGCTACATTGCAGATTGCACCCTTGCAGTCATAAAGTCCTAGTGGTTGTACCGCAGTATCCCAGGTATTTTGCTGCTGCAACGCAATCCCAGAACTTACTGTTGTTCTATTGAGCACAGCCCTGACAACTGAACGTGTCCACTTTTTGGTTAATCAGTTACGTGCTATTTATTCAAAAGTGAGCATCAAAATGGAAAAAAGTGGAAGCCGTCAAATTGCTATATTTTGGATTTTTTTTCATGGTTTTGCCCAGATACCATGGCAAAATCTACTTTTATGGCTCGATTCAGCGCCAGTAGAAATAGGAAGAGTCTGGAAATAGGAAGTGAGCAGAAAATGCTACTCTTACCTCCTGTTAGCATTTGTGAGCATTTGCAGATGCATTTGTCATTGTCTGCATCCTTTGTGCTAAAACCATTTCCTGGTTGGCTTATGCTGCTTATTTTCCCTGCTGTCCCCGTAACTCCTTTAAGGTGGATCCTGTAGAAAAGCAAAATGGGAAACAAACGAATACATGCTGAAGCAATTGTGGTGGTGAAGTCTGTGCTGGAAAGGAAGCATTTTCCAAGAAGTATCCTGTTCTGTTCTCCAGTTAATGATCTACTATGTGTCTTTTGCACACAGTATGCCAGGAACTTCTTGTCAACAAAATGTGTTGTTCTGGAAGAGAAATAGCCTTGTTTGCTCCTGAACTGTTGTACTAGATTAGCAAAAACAACAAAGAGGTTTGAATAGATATTAACTGTGACTGAAGGGAATTTACAGTCCAATGCCTTCTGGAGGGACCACAGGTTCTCTGCTCCCAATCTAAAGCCAAAGAAAGTGTTTTTTCCTCTTCAAAATATGATTTTTGTATGCAAATTCACATTGATGGAATTGCTTGACCTATTAAAACTCATACAGTTCTTCAGTTGGGATATAACACTAGTGCTCTGGTGTTTTGGCACAGAAAGTATTCTTCCTTGCAGATCCAAGTTGGAATTAGAAAGCTTACAATTTATATCCCTGCAAGAAGTGGTCTTATTTTTCAAAAGTTCTCAGCCCCCTACTGCTTCTCTTAAGATTCTGAAAGAAAGAGACTGTTCCAGCCCATTGCTATATAACAGAGTTGAAATACGTCTATTTTTTATGCTAGCATTTATAAACATTTAAGACGTTATTCAGAAAGGAGTCTGATCTCTCTCAGGAGCAGTACAGAGAACCTGAAGGGGATGTATCCAAAGCCTGATAATTCAGTCTCATTGCCCTGATGAAGTGAAGGCCTTTCACATTTTCCTCCTTGTCATTTGAAAATGTCTGTGAGTGCTCCAGATATATAGCGTGGGAACATAGCCTCAGATTCAGCAATGAGCATTCAGATGACATACATTTGAAGCCATTTTCTGGCAACCATTCCACCTGTGCATTTGAAAACATTTAATGTCTGACAAAGCCAGATCTACTAGCAAATGCTTCCTGTATCATCATGGCTTATAGGTACAATACACTGAACTTTAGAATCTCTATGCACAACATATAATGACTGATGCTTGAACAACAGCAGTCAGTGAGGTCCGGATCAAGTCTCTCCATCTCCCAGTCGAGATTTACATATTTTCTTTTGGGGAAAGTGTGCACAGCTGAAATCACTAGACATGCAACTCCTGGTGGTACATGCAGCCTTTTCCAGGCTATATCTGTGCATGGATCATGTTCAGTGGATGGCTAGGGGAGACTGTCATTGCTAGTTTATGTTGGATTCCCTCAGCAGCTGCCATTTTATTTAATCTGTATCAGTGTTTATTTTGGCTTTTTCTCAGCTGCTTTGCATTTCAAAGTTTTCAAAATGATAAGCAGAAACTGCTTTCAAGTAGTGTTGCTATATAGCTTCACAGTCAGGTTGACTATCAAAATAATCTATGTTTCGTAAGTGAAACATGTTTTCAAACACTACATTTTGTGGCTCAAAAACTTGGTTGCATTTCAAAAGGACCTATATTTGCAGACAGCTATCTTGTTCTGTAGAAATTGTTTTTTAATAATGTAAATGGACAAGGGCAATGACCCATTTTGCAAAAGTTACCTTTATAAAGATTATATTGCCTTGATTAAAAAAAAAAATCCCTGCTGTAGAGCCTAACTATTTTCAGATGAGGAAATATTTATGTTGGAGTCAGAATGATATTTTGCTTCCTAATGAAGAAGAAACAAAAGCTTTCTTTAGGATGTTGCTGTGACCCACAGAATGCTTAAGTGGGCTGTACCTAAATCAAAACAAATGTCTTGCTTGACGCTTTCTCCTGCCCATTTCTCCACTCAAAATGCCCCCTCGGCAGGTGATTTTCCACCCACATGGGAAAAGGCATGCTTCTATCTTCAAAACAATAAAAAGGAGCTTAGGGTTGCAATCCTATACATGCATACTGGGGAGTGATTTCTGTTGAACTCAACAGGGCTTACATCGGAAAGGCCATGTGTATAGGATTGCATTTGCATTTAGCCATTTCCCATGAGAAAACATTATCTTTCAAGTCAATATATTGGTTCCTTGTCAAATGGTTATAACATTAAAAAAAACAAAGTAGTAATTAAGTTTATAGACGAGCAATGGTCTAGCTCTTTTCAGCGTGGACTTACCTGTATTTTAGTTCTTCGTTTGCAAGATAGAAATGTTCATATAAGGAATATGCCTCATTTGCTTCCCAGTCCTTCAACTGTATTCTAAGAACATACTGCTTCTGATTGGTTAGTTGGGAAACTAACTCATTGCCCAGCCAGTACTCCCCAGAAGGATTCCCAAATCCCTGTAATCCAAATTGGACATTTTAACTATTTTAGTTTCGTTTGACTCTGAAGTCAGCAGGTCATGCCATCAAAAAAAAATAAAATGTTATGGTTGTCAATCTGTCATCACATAAAACACTCCACAATGCCAAAATTTCTGGGTCTTTCTATTTTTTTGAGAAGTAGATTTCAACAAACGTAAACTTAGGAGTCTGGAAACAAAATGGAACTTTGTGCTTGCTAACTGGGGGGCAAAATGCCAGTGGAAATATCCCTTAATTTAAAAAACAAACAAACAAAACCCACCATAAATTAAACATCACTGTGTTAATAGCCAACGTGTGGGCTAAAAATTCCTTTTTAAAACACAGATGCCTCTCATGCAGTAAGGTAAGGCGGATAAGATTGCTCCAGTTTCACCCAAAGAAAACACCTAATTAGATAGATCTAAGCTTTATAATTCTTGTTAGGCATCCAGAGTTTAGCTACTGGGCCTATGGTTTGCCTGTAGAAGACCCTAGTTTCATCCTCCTGCCTTCTCTGGTTAAAGGGACCTTAGGTCCAGAGCTATGAAAGATCTGGACCTAAGTTTCTCAATTGTGTGGGCGACCTCAGTTATAATCAAAGCTATTCAGAAGTCATATTGTTCAAGATTATGGCAGTTCTGCCTTACCGCTTTGTACTCCGCCCACGTCCGGTCAAAGTCAACTTTGCCGTCTGAGCGTCGCTGAATAATCGTCCAACCTCCTCCGCTGGTCTCCATATCACAGTATGTCTGTCAGTACATACAAACATTGAAATTACTCAGATTTCATTTGATTCATTCTATCCATCTGATAGAAATTCTGGCAAAAAAAGCTTTACTGTAAATGGGAGGAGGGAATAGGAAGACACTTATTCGCTCACTTCCATAGCATTTGTTTTGTTGTTGTTGTTGTTGTATTAATAGCTTTTACTCCAACTTTTACTCCAAAGAGCTCAAGGTGGCGCAAACATGGTTCTTCCCCCTCATCTTTTAATCCTCACAACCACCCTGTGAGGTGGGCGAGGCTGAGAATCTGTGACTGGCCTAAGGTCCCCAGTGAACTTCTGTAACTAAAACGACCTGCTTGCTATGAAAATGTTGTTA
This sequence comes from Darevskia mixta, assembly GCA_034641385.1. Lineage (NCBI taxonomy): Eukaryota > Metazoa > Chordata > Lepidosauria > Squamata > Lacertidae > Darevskia > Darevskia mixta. Next base: position 15,414,552 of record JAWWNH010000058.1, read on the forward strand.
CCTTAATCCAGCAAGATACATAACAAGTATGAACTCAAGGATGCTGTGGAGAGAGAAAAACTGCCCTGAGCATGCAGGGGACAAGTCCAAAGTGCTCCTGCACTAGTACACAAATAAACAGTCCCTGTCGTATCAATCGTTCATTTGGAAGTTGAAGGGGAATTGTTGCTTTCTTCTTGCCGCCATTGTTTTCCTTATTGGTCTCCATTATAGCCCTTAAAACTGCCTACGCTAACCATCTAGTCCAGGCATAGGCAAACTCGGCCCTCCAGATGTTTTGAGACTACAGTTCCCATCATCACTGGTGACCACTGGTCCTGGTAGCTAGGGGTGATGGGAGTTGTAGTCTGAAAACATCTGGAGGGCCGAGTTTGCCTATGCCTGATCTAGTCTGATGCGGAGGTTTCATGAAACTTAGAGATTCATGAATTCACAGAGGCCTCTCTAACAGATAGCAAAAGGAAACTTGTTGCTGCACTACCATTCCTATCCTACCTGTCCATTTGCTTTGTTGGCTGAGGTGATGGGAGTTGGCATCCCAACGTCTGTAGGGCTGCAGATTGTGTTGCAATGAAACCATATTCCTGAAATGGTTAGAATGTTAGCTAAAGTCTCCTTCCATCAGATCCTGTATCTTGCTGCCAATTTTGGTTTCCAAAACACTTCTGATTATTATTTTTTTGCTTTTGAGGGCCTTTCTTTGTTGCTCTGAGGGAGACCTACATAAAGCTGAAAACTAAGGAGCATTATTAATGGACAGAAGCCCATATAATTAAGGATTGGATTAGGTAGGTAGATCGTGGTAGATGGAATGCATCCCCTTCAAAAAAAATGCATGACTAATTCTAGTTCAGGAGGTTATTTACTATGGCCCTTCAGTTTCCTCAACAGGATTGGTTTGAACGTTTCGGGTACTTAAAGGCATAATTTATTATTTAAAAGGGCAAGGGTTTTCCAAATGGATGTTGCACTGAAAGAGTAAACAACCATAGGATTCACAAAATCATTGAAGTGCACAAAGACCATTTTGGTAACAGAATGTATAGAATTTCCATGAAACGGGAGGCCAAAGTTAGAATCTAAAGAACCATGTGCTCGATGAGATTTTGGCTATGTGCTTTTCAAACAGCAGCCCTCCCTGGCACCAAGCAAAGAGTTTTTGAAACTTCTGCTGCTTGTGGTGTGGCATGATGGTGTGATATAGATAGATAGATAGATAGATAGATAGATAGATAGATAGATAGATAGATAGATAGATATGGGGGTCCCACTAACCTGCCTCAAGCTGTTTTTCAGTTGCATGTAGGAGGTGAATATAATATGGCCCTCTTAAATTATTATTGTTTCTTAAGAAAGGGGCAAAATGAGATCACTTCTAACAGTACATACAGTGGTTTTTTGCCTTGTCAGTTTTAAGCATGTCAGTTTTACACTGTGCTTTCCAATGAAAGCTTGCAGGGGTGGGGGGAGAAACAAGCCTAGTAAAATACATTGTGCAGCAGTGTTTATAAGTCTCTTGAGAATTTAGAGTCAACATCGAGAGGAAAAAGATCAAAACAGAGTAAACGCCGAGAGGAAAAAGATCAAAACACAAACAGCCAGAGTCTAACAAATGAAAGGCAATTCTGTGTCACCACTCACAAAGTAAGTAAAATAACATCAATAACCTCTGAAATAAATGGCAGTTTGAGATAATAATTTGGACATCTATCCCAGCCTACAAAAATGTCACCCATATTTTCTCTATTGATGTAATGGTAGCAATTCTGCAGCTTCCATATGCAGTGATATCCACCAGGACTGCTTCTGCAAAACCTCAGTTTTCAAGGGGTGCTATAGGAGGCTCCATGTAAGCTGCACTGAAATGAATGAAGGCAGTGCAATAATAGTGTTTGATGGATTGCACTCCTAAGGCTGTGATAATCCATTAAACTTCTTCTGCAAATAAGAGTCAGTATGATGAAGTCTAAACACTATAATCATTGTATTCTATGTAGCAGGTCTGGGAATAAAAATAGCATCATCAATCATACTGCCTAATTACTGGCCTAACAATGACCCTGATTTTGGGTGGGTGTTTTTTTTTAAGAGCTCTTTACAGAAACATAGTAAAACAGTGGTATGCAGAAACCTGACGATTACTTGAAATATGTAGAGCTGACATGTTCCACCACAAGCCTGTTGACTGACTTGTTAGATACTGAGAAGGCTATTGAAGTCACTTACAAAACTGAGCAGATATCCAATTGCAGAATATTGAAACTACAGTGCTAAAAGGGGTTTATGTTTGACGCAGTGAGAGCCAATGTGGACCAGATGCTTCTAGTGTACTGTCCACCCAACTGCTCTACAATCTCCCTGACCGAGCTTGCAGAGGTAGGCTCAGCATTGGGGTTGGAGAACCCTTTCACAGTGCTGTTGAGGGTGGGGGGAGGCATCTATATCCATGCCAAAACTGCCTCAAATGGGTCATCTCAGGACTTCATGGCCTCCATGATAGCTATGCGGCTTTCTCAATACATCAGTGGTCCAATACATGTAACTGGTCATACCCTCAACCTGGTCTTTGCCACAGAGCAGAATGGAAATACTCTGTTGATTGTGTGTGTGTTCATTGTGAATCCATTGTCATTGTCATAATCATCATTTTATTATTTGTACCCTGCCTATCTGACTCGGTTGCCCCAGCCATGCTAAGCAGCTTCCAACAGATATATAAAAAAAACCACACACAATAAAACATCAAACGTTATGTTTGATGCCTTTGGGTGTCTTCTAAAAGTTTTATAGTTATCTCCTTGAAATCTGATGGGAGGGCGTTCCACAGGTTTGGGCTAAATCTTCAAGTATGTGGGACCTATTGAGTTAGTCTGCTTTTAAAGACTGCTGGTATCTAATAGATTTCTGAATACTCTGTGGGATTTTCCAGCTGACATATCTGGCACTCCTGTCGAGACTCTTGTTTCACTATGGAATGGTGAGGTGCATAAAGCTATTGAGGGAGTATTTCCCCTTCCTATGTTTTCTTAATTTGTTTGTTCCTCAGCTTCTTGGCTTCCTTCAGTGTATGAATGCGGTTGTGTTGGGAATTTGCAGAAGGGGTGGGACCATTAATCTAGCTACTGAAGAACAATTAGATGGGGACAACTACTGTATGCATCATAGTGGTCAACAAAGTTTGCAACTGGGCAGTCTCCAGACTGTTGATCTACATAAGGATGGACTATGGAAAGCATTCGTAGCACTCTTTTATAAGATTGTACTGCTATTGTTGCATTTTCCTTTTCTAAATTGGAAAGCAGAGTTTCATGGTGAGTTTAAAAATACTTAAAACTGATACAATGATATTTTTAAAAAAATATTGAAGCAGGATCTGGTCCTGCCTAAATTTAATCAAAAGAATGTTGTACCTTTTTCTCATCTCCTGTGTTTGGCACTGTTAATGTGTAGACACCACTGGTTGTCAGTCCTGTTTTGAATGCTTCAGCACAGTCCTTGAAACTGATGTGTTCTCCTCCAGTCTCCAGAGCATTATTGGATGCTGAAAAGCAAGTACACATATTCAACATATACTGTAATAGAAATGCATTCAAATGGCCATTGTATTTGAAAAACCTCTAAGAAAACACATATTAAACATATACTGTAATAGAAATGCATTCAAATGGCCATTGTATTTGAAAAACCTGTAAGAAAACCTCTAAGCTGACTTTAGCCATGTACTATTCTCTCCTCTGTCTCATTTGTTCGAAGCCTTTCAGATTGTTTACCTTTTAGATCTGGTTCATAAATTTGGTTTCCTTAAAGTACAAGGTTGCTTCCAGCTTTTTAATTGTTTTCCCACACTCCTCTGATAGTTGACACTTTTAGAAGCGTCCCCCCCCCTCCCGACATTGGCAAATGTTCAGGGTTTTATTTTTTCCCCCACATCGGTGCTGAGGCTAACACAGCTTGTTTACTTGTTTGTGCACTAACTTAGGAGATAACATCAGCAGAAACACGCAGAGTTTTGGAAATATGCTTAAGAGATTATCTTTAGGCCTTTGAGGACTGTATTGTCCTGTATAGGGCATGGTGGTTTTGCTTAAAGAAGAAGAAAAAAAGGTTCTGAATTAGTTCTGTGTTTATTATGTTTGCATAACTATTTATAATTATTTGTAAATATAATGAACCTTCAATAAAATATGTGCAGTGAAGAGTGCAGCAGTTCAGCAGTTCAGCTAGCCATGCCTTATTTCAGTCATCGTCTCCCCGTCCCAGTTTTCTTCCTTCTTCCAACAACCACTCAGTATGCTCAGTCCCCATTGGGCTGCTGTGTTTCTTTTTTTTCTTCTTTTTTTGTGCTTCTGCATAATATGCAGTTCATCAGGCATGCCAATACTGTCTTCATGTGTGTGGATGGTACTGTTTCGGCTACATTAAATAAACTCCACACTTGGGGAATGAGTTTGCTTGCAGCTTTTTTTCAGCTGGATCTCAGTTCCGGAACCTCTCAGGTGGGTGCCATTGCCATTCTAAGAGAACAAGGGTGAGTTCTGGCACCTTTTTTTCTAGAAAAATAGCACTGAGTTTGCTATTAGTATATAGAATCATTGTAATTAATGATGGAGTAGAAGTTTGTTCATATCTTCTCAAGTTCTGAGGCAGTTAACCATTAACAGCAAGTAGCATCCCTGTCACATTTTAAGAGTGTTGCTTTCAGTTCTGTGCATACGGCTTGGGAGATTTTGTGTAAAGGGAGGGAGCTCAACCTAATGAACCTCAGAGAAACCCCCTGGAATCGCAAAATCGGGGACTGTGAAGTGCTTTAGTTGGCGTTAGCTGGGTCCTCTTCATTGCTGGTGTCACACAAGCTGGAAAAGACAGCCTCTGGCGCCTCAAAGGGTTAATTCAATTCAGATACTAGAGAAAAACCAGAATTGTCTTTGGCAGAAGTTAGTCCTCTGTGGTCACACTGTCATGGTGCCAGAGGCTTTCGCCTTGTGGGTGACCCGCAGGCTTGTCATTCTCAGAATTACTATGGTATGAGGTTCGACACACACACAGGAAAGTAGGCTAACCAGATCTCACGCTGGTGCCAGGCTCAGGGTATCTTTGGCCCTCGTCATTCCTTTCTTTCTTACCCACATGGATAGGCAACAAACTGGCCTAAGCCTACGCATGCCTGTCATAATTATACTTTACACTTGGAAAGAATCTGAGGGTCATTGCGGAGGTGGTGGAAGGCTCACCAAAAAGGAAATTATTTCTCACTGCCGCAATCAGCATGTTCTACTCCACTTACGGTTTGGTGTAGAAATCATAGAGAACAGGCTCTGCACAGTCTCCCTCAGATCGTGTTGCTGTTTTTGCAGGAATGAGTTGTTGGCTGTGGCCGTGGCCAGCTGTTTTTCTAGTTCTTCTATTGTGGAGTTCTGTCTGGACACGAGTGACTGGAGCTTATCTTTCTCATCTCTAATCGACTGTAACTGGGATGTATGCTTGTCTTCTATATCAATAACTTTTTTTTCCAGAAAGCTAACAAATAAGAGGGGGAAGAAAACAGTGTTATTGGTTTAGCACAGGGGTCAGCAACCTTTTTCAGCCATGGGCCGGTCCACCGTCCCTCAGACCATGTGGTGGGCCGGACTATATTTTTTTTGGGGGGGGGGGGATGAACGAATTCCTATGCCCCACAAATAACCCAGAGATGCATTTTAAATAAAAGGACACATTCTACTTATGTAAAAACACGCTGATTCCCGGACCATCCGTGGGCCAGATTGAGAAGGCGATCTGGCCCACGGGCCTTAGGTTGCCTACCCCTCGTTTAGCATTTTTACGTGGCTAAAGTGAGGGGGGGCACAAAACTGAGCCAGCTAAGGAACCACAAGTTTCCACTGTTGGTGCGGCCACCAACAGATATAAAAATACATTAACCCTGATGTTCCCCAGATCCCCGGACAGGGACTGGGAGGGATAAACACCCAATGCCTAAGCCAAGGTCTCCCTACATCTGAAAGTTTAATAAAGTTGTGGCCAATTTTAATCCCATAACACGTTGTCATGAGTCATTATTCCTCACATGGGTCGCCTGGGGTCAGGGGGTCTCTGCCTGGCCACGCAATGAGATTTGAGATTCTCACGATGCTTAATTCTGCCATCAATGCCATGTTTGGTTTTGCTGTATATGCATAAATCATGCAGTCCTGCTGTATATGCCCTGCCCTGGATATACCATATTCAAATCATGTGCATTAGAAGCTGTGTTGGATCAGCAGACCAGATTTCATTTTACACTTCTCCTATGTACGCTGAGAAAATCTTTCACAACTTAGGTCCCATAGTATACTTGTTCTAGCAATATTTGCTGCTTTTTTTCTGCATGTAGCGAAGGACAAGTGTGTTCAAGTGCTATCCCCGCACTTGCCGCAATAAATCACATTGTAATATTGAACCCATATTTTCTTTGCTCCCCTTGAGTAAAGTATCTTGTTTGCATAAAACAAACCTTGCAGGAGCATGCACAAATATAGCAGGGGAGTGAAGACAAATGTGAAAACATGCCCTTTCCCTTCAGCGCTCATGTTTACCAGAAATGAAAAGTCCTTTCAGCATAGGACTTCGGCTGAATCATACAGCTTGGCTCATTTTACATTCAACCCCACATTGTACTGTTGCAAGCATAGGATGGCAACCCTATGATTCGAAACATATTTCATCTTCATTTCAGAAAACAATTCCCCCTTCTCTGCAATATAGCTGTTGACACATCAGCATCTCCCTGTGAGGACTGTTAAGCCGAACAGATGGGCTGATTATGCATTTACTATTGAAAAATTGTGTCGGTAGCAGATTACAGTCCAGTTTGGAGAACAGTAAGGCTGATTTCTCTTCCATGTGAGACTAGCCAACTGCAGATCACGCACGAGGCTTATGGAGTAAGCAAAGTTCACAGTTCCCCCTCTTTTCTCCAGCTAGCCTAATGTGATCCCAGCTCAGCAAGAAATGTTAACAGTTCTGTTGGCCAGCTGTCATTCAAAATGTTCTGGGTAAACAAAAAGAGCCTCAGAGCCCTTTGATGTTGTACGCTGAGTATGGATGCAAGCAGGGATCATGTCTGGCTCTCAATTAATACAAAAGGAAACCAAGAGTGGAATCAAATACTTATCTCTTTGGTGGTTTGAAAATCACAGTAACATTTTTATGGCATCCAATGCAGCTGGGCGGCCAGATTTTGCCTGGCAATCAAATAAGCTTGCTCATTAGGAGTGAAGGGTGAGTTTCCCCCTTTGGGTGGGGGGGAAATAAGCTGGTAAATAAAGGATATTTCAAATCCACCATCTTGTCACACCAGATAGGTTTAGAATATGGCTCTAGCGGAGCTCACACACTATAGCGAAAGACACACAGACAAGAGATGGATTATTTTGTCATCTGATAGGCAGGAACTCATTCCCATTATATTCCTTGGTATGATCAAGTGGGTGAGATGCAACTTGGTACCTATTGCTAAATAAATAAATAATGCTGCCTTCTGAGTGGGAAAGGCAATGGGATGCCTTTAATGAGCTCAAGAGCTGATAGTCATTCCTCAAGTTCAAAGGAATTACACATGTAAGCTAGGTTGGCATCCATTGCCACTTGCTTATTATCCTCCTACAGCTCCCATTACCAACCTGCCCCCCCTGCAGTTGTTTTGGGCTACAACTCCCATCATTTCAGCCAGCACAACAGTGGAAAGCTAGGGGTGATGGGGCTTGTAGTCCAAAATATATTGATGGCACCAGATTGGTGACGGCCATCTTTACAGTATTGCTGAAGTGACTAATCTGCGGAGCTATTCTCCTTTTCCAGATTGCATATCAGTTTTTGTTATTTGTAGTCTCTGCTTATCTATAGGTAGGAGGAAAAGTGGGGTGTTCAAAAGAGGACTATAGTGAGGGTGAAGACTAAAAGCTACAGAGCTTTTGCAAGCAGGGGAGAACTTAGATCTTATTTCAAATGATGGTTATTTTCATTTCTTCAGCAGGACCTATATGCATGTCAGTTGAATTCTATACAGGGCACACATGGTCTTGGGAATGAAGAATGTGGCCCCATAACTTCTGGCACATTTCAAATTCCATGCATACAAATAATATTCCCTGGTGTTAAAAAAGTCATCTCCATTTCTGTTCATTGAAACGAAAGACTTGATGCTCATTTGAAATATCATGAGGTCAATGCAATTCGTCATCTCATTATAGATTTCCCTGCTGGGAATAAAGCACATTTGAGAACAATAATACTTTACCAGATAGGAAGACTTATTACCTGTTTTTTTCTTGCAGTTTTCCTATCTCGCTGGTCTGATCTGAAATCTGCCTTTCTAGTTTGATAGTTGAAATTGAATGCGCTTGAAGCTGAAGCTCAAGCCTTGTTGTCTGATTCAGTACCTACATTTTGAGAAATGCAATTTTGAATCACATTTGAAATAATTCAGAATAATTTACAAATTAATCCCGTCCTAAAATACCTAGGCTGCCATCACTATTTACCGGAATGAAAGGAAAACAAAAACCTCTTGAAGGTTTGATCAAATGTAAGTGACATTTACTGATGTCTATATTTGCAGAAGTCAAGTTGCAAAATATGTGGGCCATATCAGTCTTGTGTGTCGTGACCTGAGCTGTTCCCAGTTTTATGAATGACCGAGGGCATCCACAGTTGTAGCCTCCTGGGTGTGACAGCCATTTTGTGGATGTGGTGGTGATAGAAAATCTAAGTTGCCACACTGACTGGAGTCACTTCTAGGTCACTGTGGGTGTACCTGCAGATAGGGTTTGTTTTTCTTTCTTGATTAATCATTCCATGGTTCCAGGTTAGTATGATATCCGCTGCTTATTCTTGAAGTCTCAAGAACCACATCTGTTTTTAAGAATGAGGCAGCAAAATTGTCACATGGACTGTTGCTTAGCATTCCATTCTGCTGCATGCTCCTCATTGTGTTTTAAAATAACTCTTTTAATTCATCAGAATTTGGCTTCAGTTGGCAGGAGGAATTTATTACTCATATCCTTCATGTTGAATGGTCATTGAGGACATGTTTTCACACTTAAGGGTATTTCCAAAATGCTGCAGAGGAATTCATTCATTAATTAGAAGATATTACACACACACACACACACACACACTGCCCTTTATCATATCAAGTTCCAAGGTAACAGACAACACAAAAATATTAAGAAAAGAGAAGATAAAACTTCAAAACGTACCGAAACTTGCACAATTAATTCACTAAAGTCTATTAAAATGCCTCAAAAAAATGAAAATGATTTTGCCTGGTACCTAAATTAAAGCCATGTTGGTGCCAGTGATCTTCTTGCAGGGACATTCCATCACTGAGGATACACTGCCAAGAAAACCCTCTTCCTTAGTAATAATATTTGTCCCTCTGGTGAAAGAGGAACATAGGAAGGGCTTCTGTAGAAGATCTTAAAGAGCAGCAACAGATTGAAATGAAACACACACACACACACTCCTGAAATTTGGGCCCCATACCATTTTGAATTTTAGAGTAGGAACCAACACCTTCAATTGGGCCCCAAAATAAACTGGCAGCAAGTTCTTTTAAAACTGCTGTGATATGGGTAAATTAGGCCGCACTAGTCAATATTCTGGCAGTCTATACTAACTGAGGCTCCTGAAGCTTCTGAGAACTGTCTTCAAGAGCATCTCCACAAATAACACATTATAGTAACCCATTTGGGAGATAACCAGAGCATGGATCACTGTGGCCAGAACTAGCGTCTTTGAAAGAGTAAGGTAGTTATTTACTTAATCCCCTTACGTTGTTAATTAAACCCAGTACAAACCCATTCACCAGCACAAATATTCAGCTTCTAACCTAATGCTGACTATAAAAGCATCCTTCAGACATACAAGTTTGCAGTACTATGACGTTACACATGGTTTGAAATTGATTCACATGACATTTAGGAAGCGGTCAAACAAATGTTTCATTTACTCTGCTACTCACACCTTTGACCTTGGACATGAAAAATGAAATAAAGCAGGGATGATTTAGTATTGTTCTGAAGTAGAAATTTAAGTGTTTCCGTCTTTATAGGAAGCAACATTACAGTGCAAATATAGTAGTGATCTGAGAGTCATTGTGTAGCAGAACCCTTTCCCTGGTGTACTTAGTTTACCACATATGGTGAACTACTACGTTGGAAGAGCTTTTGAAAATATAACCCCACACCGTCAATCTGAAGTGGTGCATTCCAGAATTTTGTCACCTTGTTTTCGGTCCCGTATAGAATGCTTTTGGTTTTTATACTAACCAATCGCTATGTGCTAACACTAGGTTTTCCTCCCCAGCCACCCTTCACTTCAGTTTAAAAGTCTGGAAAATAACTGTAACTATACACAAGCTCCTCTCGAAAGCTTGCTTAGCTTATTCTAAGAATGTAAGGAGTTCTGAAATGAATTTATTATTTCAGAACATCTATATTGTTTTTTCTGTGAATATAATCATTTGCGGTTACTCCATAATAACCATATTTTTGGATGAGATCTGACTAAAATGAAGAGCAATTTTTGTTGTTGTTCCAATCTGAGTATGGGAATGTCTATGTTCCCCACAATTGATTTGGGACTTGAACAACAACTTGAAAAAAATGTGACAATTTATTTTTCTTTGTAGCTTCCTGTTACTCCCTAACCTTTCTCCCACTCAGTTCAATCTTTTGATTTATCCTGCAACTAAATTATAACCATTGAAATGCTCAGGCTTATCCAAGTTCCATTGCAGACTATGCCTTGCATAAGGGGTGCATAACTTAGGTCACTCCAAGTTTTTGCAGCCTGAGTGCTGCAAATTGGACGCAGGTCTGAATTTTGATGCTAGTTCGGATCAGAACTTCTCGGTTTCAGACATTAGTTTGACCACTGTGCTGGTGAATAGGAATAACAGTAACCTTCTTGAAGCACTTTGCAAATTAGAGTGCTATATAAACAGCAAGCCTCCATCTGCAGTATACTTTTAAAGCAGTATCATACCATGTTAAGCAGTCGTAGCTTCCCTCAAAGAATTCTAGTTTGTTGGTGCTGGGAGTTGCAAGGAGACCAGTTTCTCCTCACAGAGCCATAGATCCTTATGGATCCTCATAATTTTTATAAGAGATCCCCTCAACAATTCATAGGTCTCCCGTGTCCAGAAATGTATTTTATGATTGGTTGGTTGGTTGCTTTGTTTTTATGTGAAAAGCATAAAGATCCACTAAGATTTGTGACTAAGATCAGGATTTTTGTGGTGCTGTCAAGGGTTGGAGCTATGATTTATACTGTGCAGTCTACTAATGTAAGTTTTAATTGGCTGATTAGTAGGGCTGGGTGATATATCGTCCCAAACTGGTTTGAAATCCATATCGTGATATTGGTTTCATAATTTTTGACTTGGCAATGTATTGCGAAACATGATGTGTGTGTGCCATGCAAAAATCATAACGTTAGAAGAAAATGTGAAGCCAGCCAATATCTCTACATAGTTCTATCCTTAGTTCAGACATTGTGATATATCAGTTCATCGCGATGTTTAGCTGGTGATATATCACAATGTTGGAAACCAAATATTGCCCAGCCTGACTTAAAGCACACAATATAGGGCACATGAGTCCTTTGAGTTCAGAGTTAGCTTCAGCTTGAACGACTGGTACTTACATGTGCTTCAACATCTGTTAATTTGCGGGTCTGTTCAGCGGTTTGATTTAGCAGATTTGTGCCTATTTCAATCATTACCGCCGTCTGGTTCTGCACTGCATTCTGCTGGATCTCCACCATTTCTTTTTTCATGTTATCCTGAATGTAGCTTTCAAGCTGCATGTCGGAAGAAGAAGAAGAACGTTTTATGTCCATGCGCTGTTTTGTTTATTTATAAACATGATTCTGGGTCAATTGCAAAGCATTTCTTAAATTACAGATGTTTCCCCTCCGTTTCGCGGGAGTGGGGGCGAGAGAGTTTAACAGGCAAAACAAAATAGGGAAGCCTCTTACAAACCAGAGGTCAGCATCTGGAGATGCTGATGGGTGCAAGACGACTGCAGGCCCGCACTGTTCCCAAGGCCCCCTTGCACACCCATTGACGGCCTGTTGTTTTAGGTGGATGCTGTCTTGTTACCAGCGATGAGGTAATATTCAGCTACCAGTCCAGTTGAGTCCTATATGTAGAAAGTGGGCCACCATTTTGTCTTTGCCTCAAGCAGCAAAATGTATTCGACTGATAAGATAAGATTTCTTTATTGTCATTGTACAAGTACAAGTACAACGTTGTACAAGTGCAACGAAATTGGATGCCATCCCATTAAAAAACAAAACAAAAAACAAAAAAACCCACATTTTCAGCCACACATGCACATGCTTACACACCCATCACAACTCTCCAAGGTCATATTAACTGGTTACAGCATTTAAGATGGTTATAGCTCTTGGGTAGAAACTATTATTCAATCTATTTGTTCTTGATCTAATTGTTCTGTATCTCTTGCCCGAAGGCAGTGATACAAAAAGACTACGGTATATCCCGGATGAGAGGGATCCTGCCCTGCTAATAGTAACTGCCTGGTGTCCCGGTAGTCAGTGTAGGGACAGGGGGGGTATGAAAGGAGCATTTCATATGGCCATGGGACTTGTCAGCAGTTAACTAGCCAGGTATTCTAATCCACTCCATTTTCACGGTGACCATCCAGTGAAAACTAGTCACTACCCACCCAGAGTTGTAAGCAACAAGCTGGTGTCAAGTGAGAAAGGGAGAAATTTGTTGCACTTCCCATCTGTCTCTACGCTCCCGTATCTCTGCCTGGTAAACACCACTGTCACTATTTTGTCATAACCGCCCCTTATTGAGAAAATGCGGGGGTGCCTTTCTCTTTGATTTTTTTTTTTTTAATGTGCTTATGTATCAACCTGAACTAGAGCTTTCCAGAATTCTTTGGTCTCCAGAAATTCAATATCTCAACGGAAGGGGAAACATCTTGAATCTCGTGTGCATGCATGTAAGTGCACAGATTATGGATGCAAGGCAAGCATCATCCATTTAATGAAACAATAAGTAACCTGTGTTTCAGGAGCTCAGGCTATTTTACAGTTAATACATGAGGCAGCAGGTGGTAAAGCAGGGTTTGGTCAGGCGCTGGTGCTCAGTGTGGGGACAGAGTTGCAAACGTACATGTGTGTCACTGGAAAGAGTGCATTGCACACACTCTTTGAGAAGTTTAACTGACTTTTGATATACGGCTGCTTCCACCCATTGTCACCTCTGGTGGCGCTGCGCTGGTGTTAGCAACAGTGGGAATTTTATTTAGATATCAGAGCAGCTTAGACAAAGGCTTAAGAGTTTAGTCACCTTCCTGAACCAAGAGTTCAAATGTTTAAGAGCATCTTACACCTTCATTGTTAGGGATTAGACAAGAAGTCTGGTATGCTGTAACAATGCTGTTTGTACATTGTTGCTCAACTTTTAGACAAACAAAACATAAAAAGCAAGGGTGAGAAACGACGTCTTCCTTCTAGGGATGCCAAAATAACAACTGTTTCGAAAGGCTCTCCAGGCACGTCTCCATAATAACTGTTTAGCAGGTCTCGCCAACGCCATAGTCCAAGGCTTTAATTAAGCTTTTATTAAAAAGGAATAAAATCCTTTTTTGTATTATGGACTAGCAAGTACAGTGACTTTGCTTAGACCTTAAAGTCTCTGAAAACTGATCCCCCCCCCCCATTTTCTGATTTCTGAGAAATGTTCTAAGGTCTCTCCTGCCCCCAGCCAAGTTCTCGGCAGCTAGAAGCACTCTCATCTCTCACCATTCAATTCCCAACTCAAGCTAGTTATTCAGTAAAGTCTCATTCCTAATGGGAAATACTATGCTTAATTGTATCTCCTGACAATATTTGTGGGCCATGACCTTTTCTTCTCTCTTCCTTCCCATGTTGCCATTATCTCCTTTGAGCTCCTCTAAGTAGGAAACTGTTCTTTATGTATCGTCTTATTCTAATGCCAGGGTATGCGGCAATGATGTACAGTATAAGTTTTTTTGCTATAAATCTCTGAATTGCATGGCTTTTATTTTGATTAAATTGGTTCTTGGGACTTACTGTTAAGTACGCAGCCCATCCTAATAAGTCCCTTTTAGTGCTAAATTCATTTCCCTGGATGCCAGAAGATCATATATAATCACTTTTTCTTCTCTGAAACCCAGATATCGTAGTTGATATCTGGGCTTAATTTAGACAGCTAGTTACAACTTTCCATCTGAAGACCCTGCATTTTGTCATTTACTGTTCACCGATTGTTCACCACCCCAGTTTTGCTTAACCGTAATTTATTGACCTGTGAAAGTTGCCTTGTAGACTCAAGAAGGATGGGTCTGTTGTACTTTGTTACTTCCAGGTGAACTGGGAGAGGTGACAGTGAACTGGGAGAGGTGACAGTGGGGGAGTTCATCCCCAATTCAAAAGATTCGCCAGCTATTTCTCTGGACCTTGCCTAACCTGAGGGAAATAGATGGCATGGACTTGTGTACTTTATGGTTGTTCAATCAAAACTGTATGTACTCAGTCTAAACTGTATGTTTCCTTTTATTTCCTTGCAGCTGTAAGCAGTCCAGTCCCCATTCCCCTGAAAGTGTCGAGATGATGTATTTAGAGAATTATATGCCACTCACCTTCTCTCAAAAGACATCATCTCGACACTTTCAGGGGAATGGGGACTGGACGGCTTACAGTTGCAAGGAAATAAAAGGAAACATACAGTTTAGATTGAGTACATACCATTCTTTGAACACCAGTTGGAAGTACATTATTAATCATTTTTAAAATAAGAATGGATTTGCCAGTTCCTGTCTGAAATGAAGACTCTCCTTGAACCTTCTTGTTTACGTCTGTTTCAAAGAACAAGTCAGGCACCAGACTAACAAATGGGTTGTGCTTTTCTTGAGACATTTTAGTTGCTCATCCATGTGATTTATAATTCCACATCGATGAGGAATAACTGAAACCTCGCATTTATGAGGACTGAGTTTTCCATATATATGCATTTGTGTTCTTGGCAGCAATGATTGTTGTATGCGCAACTCTTCATTTTTGCCAACTAAGTGCCACCATTTACAGAAAAGCACAAGTGAATGCTGAAATACACGATGCAGACGGCTGGTGGGAGGCATCTCACTGGAACAGTCATAAAAATTTAAGCCTGAAAATACTGTGTTACTGGGAGATAATTAGGCTGGAATTTAGAAGGTCCTGGGAATGTGCATTGGAATTCTTGACTTTTCTTTAAACAGCAGATCCTCATGCACTCCTTCAGGATGCCCAACGGCATGAGGGGGAAAGCTGCTGTTTGAAAGCCCATTCCCTCGTGTAAAACTACTTGCCCATTTCCTCAGATCCCAGCCTGAGAACAAGTATTGAAGGAACTGCTTTAGGTACCCAAGCCTGAGGGTATTTGGTTCCAGGTTGTCTTGGAGACCAGCCTTTAAAAAGTGGGGGCTTGATTCTGCCTCCTTGATGCACTCTAACATGTCCCTTCTGTGGATTAACAGCAGAAGAAAATTGTGTGAATGTAAGGTCTAAGGGCATGGGCAGGCAAACTAAGGCCCGGGGGCTGGATCTGGCCCAATCTCCTTCTAAATCCAGCCCGTGGATGGTCCGGGAATCAGTGTGTTTTTACATGAGTAGAATGTGTCCTTTTATTTAAAATGCATCTCTGGGTTAGTTGTGGGGCCTGCCTGGTGTTTTTACATGAGTAGAATGTGTGCTTTTATTTAAAATGAAACCCTGGGTTATTTGTGGGGCATAGGAATTCGTTCATTATTTTATTTTTTTCAAAATATAGTCCGGCCCCCACAAGGTCTGAGGGACAGTGGACCGGCCTCCGGCTGAAAAAGTTTGCTGACCCCTGGTCTAGGGTGATTAACAATGGGATGGATCATAGGCAGAGAGGGTTTCCTTTCCTGGAAATCCTTTTCGTCCCATCCCATAGCCTTCTCCCTCCACCTCCAGCTACCACACAACATTAGCTTCCAGACTTTCACAATGAGTAGTCCAAAGTTGCAATGGAGCTTGCATTTGAACCCAGATCTCCTTGGTCCTAGTGTGGCACCCTAATTATTACAATAGAGGTGAGAAGTACAAGTATTAGCCCCGCTGAGGGGTGGGGCATGGCAGGGGAGATGAGAAAATGCTGCCCAAAGTCATTTGTTCCCTTCATCCCTGGATTCTGAGCCTATATCAACTGCTCTTGAAAGTCTTGTGAGTTACAAAAGCTTCCATTGTGCCACACAAGGATGCAGTTTTTTGGGGGAGGGAACACAAGCTCCCTTGGGCATGCAGAAACTTCAAGTAGTGCTTTGGTTCCTAGGCAAAGTTTATTTGCTGTATGTGACTTTTGATGCTTCTTCCCCTTTTTATCCTCACAAAACTCTGTAGGCAAGTTAGGCTGAGAGACGGTGACAGGCCTAAGGTCACCTGGTGAGCTTCACTGCTGAGGGTTTCCTCAATCCTTACCCGGCATTGCAGTCTAACTGCTGCACCAACGCTGTCACTCTGAAGCTGTATTCCAATGAAGGCTTGCTCATGAGAAGTACTTTTTGGTGTTTTCATGGAATCAGCTCCGGAGTGACCCAACACCAAAAGATGGACCTGAGAGGCTACGTAAACAAATAAACAGACAAACCTGGAACAAGATTACGAAGTGGAGTAGCTGGGTTCACTTCCACCTGCAATCTTATCCCAGGTTTACTGAGTTTTAATATCAGCAGATGGGCCCAGAAAAGTATAGCTTTGACAAAGTATATTCCAGAAAGTTCAAGACTACAATACCCATGTACTAATCACTCAGTAACCTTATTGTCCCTGCCTAATTTCATGGTGCGTGTCTCAAATTCAGTCCTGAGAAACCACATACCAGAACAATTTTGCATTATGTGCATTACGTACATGTAGTCTTAGAAAAATCTATGAATTTGCTATAGGTTACTATGATGAGTTGTACAGAAACAGCATGCCACAGTAATATGCTGGTTCAATTAGAGGCTCCATCCCCCCACCCCACCCCACAATTTACAGGTCATATAAAACCAGAGCAGACATATTAAATACATGAGACTTGGATAAACAAATAATAGTAAGGGAAGGTAGGACTACATAGGTGAGTTAAGGTCACTTAAGGTTTCGTTTCTTTCTTTTGTCGCCAAAAAAGCACAATTAATGTGCCCACAGCATTTACTACAGGCTTCTGTTTTCTAATGCAAAGCAGAATATTAAAGATGTAAAAAGGTTTATTGAAATACAAAAAGCACAGCTCTTCTTTAGGGGCATATCTTAAAAAAAATAACACCCCTATTAAAATTACTATGAGAGACTTAATAGCATTCACATTTCTTTTTTCTTTTTTAATTGCAATTAGCTGGCAACATTATTTTTTTAAAAAAACACACACAACATGGTGGTGACAAGTTATTATTCTGAAAGTGTTCACAATTGATTAACCGGAGTGGACTTTTTAGAAGCCTTCTTCAGTCTAGGAGGCAGGATTTTTGTACAATAGTAGGCATTATCATAATTGTGTGGGTTTTTTATATGTGCAACTTGTTAGTTTACCATTCTGTAATGTTGTTAGTCCAATATTCTAGGGTATTATAAAGTTAATGAGGAGTTCATCATTTTTTTCCAGATTATTCCCCTGAAAAACTGTGTAGTTCTAACTATGTGGACTCCCAAATTTTTATTGGTTGAACCTTCTGTGAAACATTAATAGTATGCCACCTCTTTCAATGGTTTTCTTTTCTTCATAGCATGTTGATCATGCTGTAGGAGTTGTTGTTTAGTCGGATCACTGCCTTGCTGTGGCGAAGGGGCTTGAATTACTCAGGGAAGCTATGGACAGGTCAAGATGGACAGGTCATAGTGGAGAGTTTGGACCAAACATGATCCACCTGGAGGAGGAACTGGCAAGCCACTCCAGTATCCCTGCCAAGAAAACTCCATGGACAAAGACAACAGGCTGTAGGAGTTAGAAAACAATAAAACTAATCTGGAGATTTTTCTGAGGGAAAAGTAAGATATTCGGCCATTTCAAGTGGTGTTCTAAAGTTGCTTATGGTGTGCTGTAAAAAAGTACAGGGATGTAAAATATAGCTTTATATTCCTATCTCAAAAGAGCCCAGAGAACATGGTCCCACTCCTTTTTTTTCTTTGCAACAACGCTATGTGGTAGGGCCTGCTGGGAGAGAGTGAGGTCACATCCGCCCATATATTTATAGCACATGGTTTCCCCTAAGAAAACATTAGAACTGTCATCTACGCCTCACAGAGCTACAATTCCCATTACCCTTAACAAACCACAGTTCCCAAGATTCTTTTGGGAAAGCCCAAATATATGACGTGGATGTGACCTGGAAATTTTTCCATGTCTTCACTTCTTCAGAAAACAAATGGTATCTTCTCACCACCAGCCATCTCCAACTTGTTTCGTCAAGTCTTCAGTCAGAAGGGCCTTGGCAGGTTATATATTATTGGCAAAGGGCAATGCGCAGTCATTAATTTGTAATCTATCCTTTCGGATAATCATTGGTCTTGTCTGGATGTTGGATTTTTTAAAGTCTGCAAATCCCAGAGAGATACTGTGCAGGAGATACATGCAATAACTTGATTTTGAGAAGGGGCCATAGCTCAGAGACAGAGCACATACTTTTCATGCAGACAGTGGCTTCCCCTAATGCTATAGACACCCAGTTCTAGGAAGCTGGGCAGCAATGGCATGGGATGAATGATACTGTAGACTCCTCCTTCAGAAGCTTCTGACCTTGAAGGTGGTGTGGGAAAGTGCAGGATTACTAAGGTAATGTGAGAAGAGTGCCCAGGATGAGTCCCACTGAAAATCAAAGGGCTTCCTATGTATAGAGTCATAGCTTGGTGCTGTGATTTATTTCAAAATGAAACCTTGCATTTTATAGCAAAAGTCTAGTTTAAAAGGAGTAGGCCGAGAGGGGCTGCCATTCTCAATGGCCTCGCTTTCTGCATCATTGCAGTGGGGATTCCAGCATTTGCACATTGTTATCATATACATCCAGTCTGATCTACCAGCTGCTTCAACAAGTATATTCTTAAACCTTCTGAATTCTGTTTGACGTCCATAGGGTGAATTTATCTTAAACACAGTCTTGCTTCAGTAGCTTGTTGACTTTGAAAGGGGACACCATGTTTTAGCAACTATCTTTGGCCACGTCCCCATGCGATGTGGAGGGGGGATTTAGCTGTCATTTATTATTTCACGTGAACAGAGAAATATGGTTCTTAGCTTGCTGCTTAACTGTGTTCTCATTTTATAGAACGTTTTAAAGTCATTTTATGCCAGTGCTTTATTGACAGGGTCCCCAGCCCACAAATCATTTATGATACCCTCTTTATATACTGGCTTTAGACGGCTGGGGAAGGGCATGGTTTTCCTAAAAGCGCTGGAAATCAGGCTTATGGATTTCATTAAGGGCTTCCCTTTCCCCTGAAGCAAATCTCACCCTCTATCAGCTTGCCTCTAATCCTTTCAATTCTCTTCTGCAAAGCCTAAAATTAAAAGAATTATACTTTCACAATTGCCTTCCCCCCCCCACAAGAGCCTGTTATTTATTTTCTGTCTCTTGTTTTCTGTCCTCTTAATGTTAGATAGGTACATGGGTATATTGACATAGATAGATAGATTCCCAGTAACAAGAATTTAGTCTTGTGAAATTTGCAGCATAACAAGTACATAACTCCAGGCTGGAAAAGAGTCAATTTAAAACTGGTTTGCTGCCCTTTATAGTTCGGGCAGGAAGTCCCTGTAGACCTCTGTTGTTTGTCAAGAAAAAACAATCCTCTTGAGAATGCAGATGGGAATGCTTGAGAAGCCTACAGTATTAATTTTATATACAGCCTGCTGAGAGCGTCTCTGTCAGTCCAGACCTCCAGCTAAGCTTGCCTCTCTTATCTCCTTTTCCTGTCAACAAACAAAAAAGGTGAAAGTAACTAAATGAAAACTAGCTAGACAGACATTGGGATACATTGGAAATGCTCAAGGCAACAAGCATATGTGTGTGTGTGGCATGTATATAAGCACAGACATATATACCTTCCAGAAGGTTTAAGTGCTAACTCTTACAACAGTAAACAAAGATGGAAACCAAAATGCCGGGGAGGCGATTGTCTTAATGAAAACCATTTGTGAGCTAAATTGAAAGGAAAGCTACCGTCTTTGAAGCCAAATGTCTCAACTATGTTTGATTGGTTATTTGAAAATTCTTCTTTGCGATGGTATTCTGTGATTCCGAAGGCTAGAAAAGTGTTACTTGGACTTGCTATTTATTGGTTCTTGAAACCACCCATTGACCTTAGAGTTTGTTTTGGCAGTACTTGTATGCATTATGAAATTGTGGATCTACCCAAAACTTTAAGAACTGGGTCTTATACATACACTTTCTCTCTGCATAGTAGATGTCACTACTAAGTCTGAAAAATTCCTGGGGATGCTTAAGTGGGGAATAAGCCCCACTGGACAGAAGAGATTTACTTCTGAAGTTGAACAAACATTCATCATCTTCACCAAAGGCCTTTCTCTGACTACACTCCGTACCTTCAGAGGTCAAACAGGTGGTCTGTGGTTAGACCCAGACTGTGGAATCCTCTCTGTCAGCAAGTTTGCTGTGTGTTTTGTCTGTCATCTTTGAGGCACCAGTCAAAATCCATCCTATCATGGGTTTATTGTTGATTTTTTATTATTTATCTATTGTTATTTTAAATTATTTTATCTGTTGTTTTAACTGCTGGTTGCAGCTTTGTTCACATAATTTTATTGTTCCAGGGTTTGTTTCTTACTTTATTTAGTTATTTCATAAAATTTATACACCGCTTGAATGTTAAAAACAAAAACCTCAAGGCGGTTTACACAAAAATAAAAATAAAATGATAAAATCATCATTTTGATGTATTTTAATGTTTGTTGGAAGCCTCCCAGAGTGGCTGGGGGGACCCGGCCAGATGGGCGGAGTACAAATAATAAATTATTATTATTATTATTATTATTATTATTATTATTATTATTATTATCAAAAAGGAGAATTAGCAAAAATTACTGAAGACTTTCAAGAACATTAGATGCAGAACAGGGTATGGTACAGTATCAGTGTGAAAAACCATGACCTTTTAATCATTTCACAGGATTCCAAACATTTACAATATTCCTTTAAGGTTCTGCCTTTGGAACAAAATGTTTGTGAGAATTAGGCAGTTCCTAACAGGCATTATGCCAGACTCAGCATATCACATTTCCGTATGTTGTGCCCACAACGGTTTCTCCAGTTTGCAAACATGCCCACGTGCCCACGAAGTTTAGCAGCTCCTGTTTTCAAGCATCCATTTCACTGTGGTTACACGAGCTCTTAATGTAAGAAAATCCTCGGAGCTAGCTGGAGTCTGCTAACGTCTGAATATAGGATGAGTTCCTTGGTTTGGATACTAATATGCCATAATCCATAATCATCAATTTCCTTATATAAAAGAGTAGCTTGGTTTATGTTTCACTTTTTCCTACTGTTGGAATGAACGCTGTGCTTTTTACAACATTTGCATTTTCTTAAATTACTCATATAACTGAACCAGTTTGGGTATTAGCGTTGAGCCAAAAAAAAAAATTATCCTGCATTTTTTGACATTTCTCCATCAGTTAATGTGGGAGGGGAGACGTATTTGAAAATGATCAAAAGTAAGAGAAAAATGTCAGTGCAATTCTCCTGGGAGGGATGTAAGCTTTCTGTTGTGCCTGTGTTACTTTTGAGGTGCCTGAGGGATGTTTTCGGGTATCCTTCCTCTCATTCTCCAAATGTACTCTGTGGCTTTCCCAGGTTCCTGCGCCTCAATTAAAAGCCCATTATGAGGAAAACTTGTCTCATGGGGTCTTTTTCAGATCAGGAAGTATGTGGTGCCAGGGGAGGCTGCAGAGTCCTGGAGAAATGCTCACAGGGAGAGGAGGAGAGACACACCACACACCATCCCCAGCCTCCTCAGAACAACTGAAATTCTAATAATACTGAACTTTAAAGAAAGTGAGGGACAGGACAGCACTGGTATTAAGAAAATGGCGGGCACATAGTACGTGCAACAAGTCAGAAAGCTGTTGAATTTTCAATTCCCTACTAGACTGTGTCAGCCATCATCATGGCTATGTCACTGGTTTATTTTCCCATGTAAAATTGATGCCATTCAGCTTAGTTTCACCATTAAGAAATTCCACCTGAGCAGAGCTTAAGGTTCATTACGCGCAACGTAAAACAGAATAAAGGGGAAACTCACACGTAGACTGTAACATTACTGACCAGCGCAACAGCTTCCCATCAGATGGCAAGGGGATGAGTAACTCTGTCATCTTTAGAAGACCTCTGAAGGCAGCCCTGTATAGGGAATCTTTTGAATGTGCAATGTTTTATTATGTTTAATATATGCTGGAAGCCAACCAGAGTGGCTGGGGCAACCCAGTCAGATGGGCAAGGTATTATTATTATTATTATTATTATTATTATTATTATTATTATTATTATTAAGCTGTGACCATTTGCTGCTCTCCATCATGTGTAATGTAGAAAGAACAGCGAAAAGCATTTTCTTATGCACGTGGGAAGGTCACATCCCTCAGCTGCAGATCCCCATTTCGCATCACGCTCAGCGTTAGAGCTTCTGGGGTGGTTTTGTGGGTGCATATAGGAGAAAATTAGGGAGAAGGTTTAGTAAAGAATGTGAGTTGTGCAGAAATCCTTTCTGCTCGTGCTCAGGGATCTTTGTATCCAAGCCACAATGCCTAATTGGCGAGTTGAGCCCCCTTCTATTTATGCATCACAGGATATAAATTGCCTTCAGAGATAATTTTATATGCCTCCAGCCCCTGACTGTGAAATGCCTCGCATTCTACTGCTGCCTGTTTTTGTGGAAAGCAGCTTAGTTGGTTTGGCTTTTGTGCTGGTTTTTACACAGCAATAAAGGGACTGCTTTGATTTCCCAAGCATGCTGCTTGTGTTTTAGCTTCCTAAGGGTACCTATTTGCTGGTAGCCAAGCATTAGACCCAACTTAAACAATATTGCACTTGAAGGAAGTTGCTCTCAAAATAACACGCTTTGAAAGAATATAAATCTCTTTCTGCCTGCAACCCCCTGAGCACAGCATTTCAGAAGCTACCAAACTATTCTTCCAAAAGTTCATATTGACCTTTCTTAAATATTCACAGAGGTTGTTACGCAACAGGTGGACAAACATTTCTCAAATATCTGCAGTGTTTTCTACTGTGGATGCACATCTGCTATTGAATAAGAAACTTTTTTTGCTAGAGAAGATTGGAGCAACTTGCAAAGGCAGAGACAGTTCAGTGCGAACCAGCACTCTATGTTCCCAGCTTCTTGGATTTATTCTGCCCAATAATCAAATTTAAGAACAGAATTTATAATAGTTTACTTTAGAATAGTAATGTATTCTGTCCAAGCACATAACATAAGAGTATAAATTTAATATGTCATAATAACCTGCTTGTTGCATTCAGGTCTTGCAGAAAGTGCACCTCCCTTGAAGCTAAAATGATTACTTGTAGGTGGACTTGTGATGGCACGAATCAAAGCTGAACATTATCGTGCTATTGAAAACTATATCTGGTTGGTGGCATTTGGTGGTACTGTCAGCTAGAGACAACAGTACTTTCTTTAACTATGGGCTGGAGAGCAGCTCAAAGGAAGCTTGGATAATCACTAATGGTTTTGCATCACCCCGGAGGATTATTGGTAGACAGGGGAAAGCAGCATTGCTGACATCTTGTTGTCTGACACAGCATCCAGATGACATTTGGGTGTATTGGACTAGGACCTGGGAAACCAGGGTTCAAATCTCCACTGAGCCATGAAGCTCACTGGGTGACTTTGTCCAGTCACCATCACTCAGCCTAATCTACTTCACAGAGCTCTTTGTGAGGATGAAATGGGAAGCAGGAGAATCATGTATGCCACCTTGAGCTCCTTGACAGAAAGGTGGGATAGAAATAATAAATGGATAGTAATAACTTGCTAAGTTAGGCTTGCTAAGATATATAAGACTGAATCAGGTAAGTGCTTGAGATGCAAAGAGGTAGAGGGAACGTTCTTTCATATGTGGTGGACCTGTAAAGGGGTAAAAGAGTATTGTAAAATAATCCATAATAAATTGAAAAAAATGTTTTAAAGTACTTTCCAAAAAAGAAAACCAGAATCCTTTCTGTTGGGGATAATTCAGAATGAAATTCCCAGGTGTCAAAAAAGGTTATTTATGTATGCCACTACTGCAGCCTGTGTTTTGTTAGTCCAAAAATGGAAAACGAGCGAGTTCCCAACTAAAGAAGAATGGCAACTTGAGCTGATGGAATATGTGCAGCTTGCAGACTTAACATATAGAATAAGAGAACAAGAAGAACATAGGTTAAGAGAAGATTGGAAAATGTTTATTGAATATATGGGGGGAAATTGTGTACACTTGAAAACGTTGGCAGCCTTAAGATAAATTCAACAGTGTAAATAAATTTTGATGGATGTAATAATGGAATACTGAATGGTTTAGTTTATGTAAAATATGCAGGGATTTATGATATGCACAATGAACCGTGGAAAGAGAGGTTCCATACTTAATATGGAAGTATGTATGTTTTAAGTATGTTTTAATGTTTAAATGAGTATTCTAAATTGTAAAACAGAAAATTTAAGAAAAAATATATATAAAAAGATAGTAATAACTTGAAAACAGTACATAACTTGAAATAAATTTTGCTCCCTGAAGGAAGCCTCCACCCACTAGAATAATTCCAAATCTCACCAAATTATTCGTACACCAATTCTTGCCTTCATCTATTTCTCCCACCTCTATGGTGCTACTTGAAACAGGTCACTTCTCCCTGCTGTATGAAATCTGTTATGCTATCTCTCATTCTTGTACACCAAACAATGATTTGAAATAAAAACCATTGGAACTATTTTGTCCCATAGCTAATAAATTTTATGGTAGTGTGGAGCTTAACGCACAACGGATTGGCCTGTGGGGGTCTCCTCACATCCCAAAGATCTCAAAATTATGTTAACACTAAAAATTATGTTAACAGCTGTACTGTAACAGTGTAATAGCTGTATAGTATGGTATGTATTTTCTCCATTAGAATATTAAAGGATTTGAAAAGGTCAGTGATTTATTTACATCAGTTTTTTCAAAGCATCTAAAGTTTACCCGGTGAAGTGAGCCTATTCCACTCAGGAAGCAAACTGGCCAATGGATGTTATACAAATAGCTTAAAGTAAAAAAAATAAAAATAATATATATTCCAGGCTAAAACTGCTTTTTATAAAAAGGGCCTTCTGCCGTACACATCAGTTGTTTGGAATTTTTGTATGTGGCCGTTTTAACTAGAAGCTCTTGCACAATTTAACTAAAATACTTTTTGAAAAAAAGAATGTTTTCCCACAAAGCTGGACGAGCCCAGTGGTCTATTTTGTGATCTAAAATAGGGTGTGTTGAACTTTGGTCCAGTCATTTTAGGTTTTGTCACAGGAGCTCCTTCGTGGAGCGCAATTGAGCGAGATGTTGCCATTGATCCATCTGTCTGAATGGCAGTTACATCGATAATAGTAATAAATAAGCTCACCTTCCATGTGCAAAGTAACAGGGGAATGAAAAGTTTGCCTGCAGTTGTGCTTGTTCTCAGTTCTGTGCTATTGAACAGAACTGTTCAAAGTATGGCAGGGAAGCCAGTCAACAGACCAGTCAAATGCTGAACACAGATGAACATGCCTGATAACTGAGTCAGAGCAATTGTCTATCTAGCTCACTATGTCTGGTTTAACTAGCAGTGCCCTCTCCAAGGTCTTTCCCAGCCCTGTGATCTGAGATTCTTTGCTGGGAAGTCCCAGTGATTAAATGTAAGACAGTGAAGCATCTACTCTACCATTGAACTGAAGTTCCTCCCCAGTTGGCTGCCTGTTACTCTGAGCAGGGGGGGGAATTTTCAGATATTCCATGTAGCCAAGAATGAGTGTGCAGCCAAGGGCATCAACTCCTGGGGGGCTGAGTCCTTTTGGGCTTACCTATATTTCAGGTGTAGGGGCCACCGCCCCCATGACCCCAAAGTACAGAGCCAACTACAGCACAGCTCCAGTGGCCAGCTCCTTGGGTCGAAATAGTCTCCTGCCAGTGACGGCACCAAGAGGAGGTGGAGGATAAGCCACTGGGTGTTGAAGCTGCATGGTCACCAGGTTCTGTCCCTAGCTCCTCCCAACATCCAGCCATCATGTGTGTGACATCACCCCCCTCCCATCGCCCGTGCAAGCTGGTGCCTCTGGTGCCTTGCTTATTACTGCATTTTGATGTCACCTGACAGCAATAGTACAAGTGTGTGAGTGAATGAAAGTCTTTTGGAGATCTGCAGGAGTCGGGGTCATGCTCCCTGATTTAAGAGTGGGCATTACCAGCCTGCCAGCTTTCTCAAGTCAGCTTGTTGCTGTCCATTTTCTCAACTGTTTAGCGAGCATCTCTAAACAGGAACAAGGACTTTGGCATTCAAGAACACAGCCTTTGGCATTCAGGAACACCAGGAGACGAGCCCGTTAGAGAGTCATCATAGTGGTCCTGGTCTAGATTGCCAGGTAGCTGGGAAATGATGATTGCACATTTGTGTGGTGCACTGCCATACCCTGTGCTTTGCATCCCAAATGCATGCTGTGTGGCTGCACACAGCTTCACCTGTAAGAGAACCAAGGAGATAGCCTGGGTCGTGTGGCAGTGTGCATTTGGTGACCTTGCATGCAGCTGTGTTGATCTCCCAGAAGTCATGCAGATGAACCAGCTGTCTCATTGCAGAACCATATGCATCGGTCAAACAACTGCCTGTCCATCACAACCCAGGCCACCTTTCAGACAGGGGCAAGAGAAAGAGGACAGCAGATCCCATGGTCTCCAATTTTCTCAACAATAATGACTCTTCAGTTATTGTCCTTAGATTTTTCTTTTCTTCAACTCCCTTTAGCCGGAAGGAACTCTAGTCAAGTCAAGTACCTTTATTGGCATCACAATATAAAACGTTTCAGATCACTGGGATAATTAAAGGACAATGGTGAAGCTGTCAAGGGTTATAGGGTCACACTGTGGTCGTGTGCACTAGATATTCTGCTACGCCCGGTCTGTTTCCCGAAGGGATGGTTTGTTGGGAATCCTTTCGGGTAAAATTGTGGCTAGAGCAGTGGTATCTTTGTCCCGATTTGCCAGGAGAAACCTCATTTGATTTCTCCTCGGGGTTGTGGGCCGGAGGTCCACCATTTTACTCAGCATCAATTGGCGAGGTCTGCTATGTAAAGGGCAATCTAAGAGAATGTATTCCATTGAATCTGGTACTTCTTGGTTGCAGGCACAGAAATGGGCTTGATATGGAGTGCCTTTAGTCACTGCAGAAGGGAAAGCATTTAATCTCGCGAGCATAAAGGCTCTTCGGTGGGAAGAGAGTAGTAAATCCTTTAGGTATTTGACACAGGTTCCTAAGGCCTCTAGAGAACAAGATCTCAGAGTGGAAGGAACTCTATTCATGCTTAAAGGCATTTGCATTTGCTATGGAGAGGGGGGTGCACTTTAAAGCTTCCGGGAGGACCTGGCCTCTGAAATCTTACAGAAGATAGCAGTTTCTGCAAATAGCTGAATTCTCTATTCCCTGCTCACTGATCAAAGTGTGATCAGGGCTATGCCAGCTAGTCCCACCCCTGACATCAAGCTTGCTAGCATGTCCTGTTCCCTGCTGTCTGTGCATTTGGCATGAATGTCTGCAGCAATAAAGCTTGCAGATATATGTGAAGGCTTCCACACGATTGGGTTCCTGCACGATTGGGTTCCTGGTCAACTGAATGCAGAGATAGTTAAGGCAAGCCAGCATGTCTGATGTTGGAGGTGGGGCTAGCCAGGCGTGGCACTGTTTGTGCTATATGTGCTAAACACCTGACTATTGCCCGATGAGATATAAGTGGTATTTAATTGATCCATTGCCAGCCCTCCTTCAAAAAGCCACTTCCACCACTCTGGTAGGAGAGATACTTTGTGGAATATGAAACCAGGGTTGTGAATAGGCCAGGTTGCTCTCCATGAGAGATCTCCCAAATGCTTCTCCCCCTTCAAAACTACAGAGGAGCGCATTTCCAGCAAGGCAGCCCATACACAGCCTTCATTTACCTTTGCATCGTCAGCAACCATTATGCCAGTCACATCTTGCGCACTCCTTTGATTTACAAGGCCCTGCACTAACTGACAAGCAGCTGCTGTGCCTTCCATGCCGATAAATAAACAGGTTCCCTAGCAACACCCACACCTCCCTTGAATACTACAAATGCATCCCGTGGCTTTTAATTACATGCTCCGTATCACTGATGTTCAGCAGAGGATATAATAATGGCATGGGAAACAATATTATTGTAATACACGTTAGGCTGTCAATATGCTGAGATGTCAGGGAGGAGGAAATGGCAAGAGCCTGGGCGAAGGGCAAAGATTCCTCTGTATAACAGACATGAGGGGGGGAAACGGGTCTACAGAAGGGAATGTGAATCTGCACAGCTAAGTGTCAGCGTAGGGTTTGGAGAAGTAGATGCATATTTGCCAGCATTTGGCCAGTTTGAGTATATATATATATGTAAGCGTATGTACATTGCATAAAGTTCGTGTGAGAGGGTGTGCAAAGATTTCTTGAGCCATTATTTTGTGGGCATCTCCACAGTTGGTTTGCACGGTCCTTTCAGAACAGCTAGCGGAAAGTTAGTTTACTCTCCAGCACGGATAACCTTTAACTATTTCGTGCCTCTCTTGAGAGGGTAGCGCATCTCATTTGTCAACATTCCTAGCTGCAATAATGTAACTACACGGCCATCAGAGCTGTCAACCCCTTCGTCTGATATGTTAGGCTATTTCTGTGAAGCAGCTGTGAATCAAATTAATGGCTGTACCTGTTTGCAAACCACACCAGGGTAAAAGCCTCATTTTTCCATATCTTGAACCTACTGCAACTGTAGACTAACAATGGCAATAGTTGTTTCTTGGAAACAACATTATATTATCAGGTATTTTAGAAATTGATTACAAGGGAATGTAATATATTGTTAGCCTATAATGAACTCAAGCAGGCTTTGTTTTTCTCCTGCAATACTGGGGAGACTTAAATAAAAATGTAAAATTCCGGGGTTGTGGCATACTTATAAGGACTGTTGTGGTGCAGAATCTTATATGCATTATAGGATTCTACTTCCTCCTGAATTGTGATTTGCTGGAACATACCATATGAAATTAGCCTGTTCTTTTGGTATGCCAGATATTAGTTTTGCTCAGACGTCAGACAAATTGGTATTTTTAGAAAAGGGGTTTTAAAAGATATTGGAAGATAAGGTGGTGTGCTAATAATAGTAATCTCATTTTAACTGCAAGGCCTTCCATGGTGATTGTGGTTTTCTAGGAACGTCTGAAACACTGGCCTTGGTTTTCTGTTAGTTTCCGGAATGCACAGCAACTCTGACACCTTCCAGCTTCCTATTGTGATTGTGAGGCATCCACAGTGATTTCCACTCTCTTCCATTCAGACAGTTTGGTGTCCATTCAGAAACATAACATTTCCTTTTGATGACTGATTGAAGGCGGGAAATGTGATACTTTGTGGGGATGTAGAATGCATTTGAAACAAAGCTTTTGTGCATAACTGGTGCTAGAAAGATTTTTACGCTGGCAGTGTTATTATTTCAATCACCCTTCAAAAATAAGTGGTTCCTAGGGTTTAGAAAGGCTCACAAAAGGGAAATTAAATTTGTCAGATTTTCCAGAACCAGTTGAAATGGTTACAGAGTGGTGTTCGGGGGCATCCATGTGTTATGTACATTAATTTGCCTTAGCATTAATAAAAGAGTTTATGAATAATGAATTGGAATAATCCCTATGGGTTTTTCTTCATGTCATTCTTATTTACTAGGTTTCATTAGAAAAACAGTTTGGGGCATAAGTTGCTTGAGGATAATGAGGGTAAGATAGTATAAGTGCCATATGTTAAAGGAATGACAAGCCAAACACAAAACCAATGTCATCCAATAGAAAGTTAGGGTTTCGTTTAACCCAGTGGACCTTACTTCTGCACAATTGCATCGTCAGTTGATAAAATGTAGAAATAGAATGTTTATTTGTTTTTTAAATGGATTGACTGACCTCCAAAAGTAAGTACCTGGTTTTAATGACTTTGCTAAATGTGTTTGTCATAAAGAAATTCCCAGAGATTTATAGGAAAAAGCAATAAATAAAATTGCTGACCTGAGAAAAGTGTTGTGGCAGTCTTGCAATTGAGCCTGACTCTCCTAGTTATTTTAGTTTTTTACTTAAAGTAAAAAGGGTGGGGGTGTAGAAAGTAAACTTTTTTTGTAATTCAGTGTTGTTATTTAAGTAAATATTTAAAAAAATGGACATAAACTTGGGTTCTGAGACCGTTTTTCTATCCGTCTACCTACCTACCTACCTACCTACCTACCTACCTGTCTATATGAACAGTGGCATGACATTTATGTTAAACATTTTGCAGCTTGAAGTTCAATCTTACCGATGCCTACTCAGAAGTAACACTCATGATGTTCAATGGGATTTACTCTAAGATCTGTATAAGATTGTAGCCTATCTATTGGGAAGTAAGGTCTCATTTAACTCAATAGGACAGACATACTTTTGAAAGGACATACCTAGGATCGTTCTGCTAGATACACAGCTATTTAAACAACCTTCCCCAAAGCATATTTTTGATTATTAAATGCAGTTTTTAATTCTCTCACATAACTGTTCAGTGTTACTTTATAATCTTATCTGCTTCTTATCATAGGAAGGTGTGGGACACCATTAGTCTGCAATAACAGCTCATAATACATGTTTGATTAAAAGCTTCAAACAGGGCCTATATTGATTTTAATTTTTTGTGATGCTGTGTTAATTAGTGAGGTGTATTCTAAATATTTGCAGCCTTCTCTGTAATGAATATACTGAGAGATATTCTTTAAATGAGATCCTTTAAAGCTTCAGTCCTTAGCAAGAACCCTTGAGAATTAATCTAACTGAACTTAATGGGACCTACCTCTGAATCAGCAAGCTTGGGTTTTCAGCACATGTATTTCATCCTCAGAAGACATGTCTTGTATCCTGTGACTTTGCAAGGATATCATGCAGTTAAGCTGCACTTTCTATTCAGTTTGTCTATGATGCCATCCTTTGCACACTTACTTTGAAGTAAACCTCAACTTCAGAATAAACATGAATAGATTGAACTGTCACACAGTCTAGATAAACTGTTTGATACTCTAGAAAGTGATTTTGATTTGCTTTTCCCATGTAGGATGCTTGTTCTCAAGTCCGTTTGTTTGTAACTAACCAATTATCACATATTAATCCATCATAGTCTGTGCAGGAATTACACAGAGACTTTTAGAAACAATAGTTATCCGGACGCCACCCAAAATAACGTTATTTCACACACAAAATTGAATCCCTATATCAAAGTCGGCTTAGTCATGCTGGCCACATGACCCGGAAGCTGTCTGCGGACAAACTCCGGCTCCCTCGGCCAGTAAAGCGAGATGAGCGCCACAACCCCAGAGTCATCCGTGACTGGACTTAACTGTCAGGGGTCCCTTTACCTTTATCAAAGTAACTTAAGACATTCAAAATGATTAAAATAATATTCACAGATGCATTCTGTATCAGTCCACAGAGCTGTTGTTCAAGAATACTGTTGCCGAAGTCCCATTCAAATCTTTGGGACTCAAGCATATCTCATTTTAAATCATACGTGCACACTGTAGGAAGCCACAATTAACTTTGATTCTTCACAGCCTCTACACAAGAATGACCCCCCCCTCTTGCACATTATACGCTTTGCTACGGGTACACACAGTGTATAATTGGGCTTCCTGCTAATTTTTCATGGTGTGAAGCAGACCTTAATAATGCTAACTATGACTTAGCAGTGCTAAGCAAATTTAACTGGAAGTAAATTCCACGTATGAAACCCTGCATATCTGACAGTTGCGTGCATGTGAGCTTGCACCCACCGCATGGCATTCTGAAAATATAATATGGATAGAAACAAAGGAGCTGTTTCTAGCTGTTCATAGCATACAGGTTTGAAAGCTTCTTCTTTTTTCCTCCCTGAAAAACATGGTGCAACATTTTAGAACAAATAAATCAGTTAGCCAGTTGCTCTAGTTCAGGAAACAAAATTCCTCACACTGGATTTTTTGCGTGGCTGTAAATAGCATGCAGTCGTACTAAATGTTTTTGACAAAGTTGTTTGTCAAGAGCAAGTGAATGAAATGTTCCGCAACTCAATGTACTCACTCGTCCAAAGGGAAAACAACAGATCCGCAAATTGTGCTGCTGCTGCTGCAAGAGCCCGCATGTAGGATAGAAATAATACAAGGGTTTTTTTTTACCTTCATTAGCCACTGCGTGTTGTTTTCCAGGATGTTTTCGAGCAGCTGGAGCCTTTGTACGGAATCATCATAATCTAAAGGTGCATCCCTCTGCACTGCATTGGAAACGTAGGAGGTAGAAGAAGAAGAACGGCAATTTTCTGTTTCAGGCAAAAGGAAAGTGTAGCTGCACAAGCCATGCTGGACTTGGTACTGCTTTTTGCCCAGGGTCTCTATGTTTTTCCTAAAGGAGTTGAATCCCGGAACGAGAACGAGATTGCAGCTCAAAATAAAGCAAACATGCCGCCACATTTTCTCCCTTTATAAATCAGAAGATCAAACGCTGTTAAAGAGCGAAGGTTATCTAGATAGCGTCTTCCAGCCGTCAGTGCCCCACTGACATGTGCAGATCTGGAGGGGGCGGGGGGTTGAGTCCCAGTTTCTTGTTGAGTCCCAAGCTTGGTTAAAAAGTTGTCAGGCAGATCTGTCTCAGCTGCTGCTAGCTCTGTGGTCCATTTTCAGACTCTGCGTTTTTCTTTTTGAAAAAGGATGTAATCATCTGCTATTCCAAATTATTCAGTGTCCTTTCCTTCAGCTAGATTGAGAAGAGGACTCGAACATGTGCAGCTAGTAACATTCCTCTTTCTTGTATATCCGTTATCTTCCTGGTGAGGGTTGCGTTCTGAGGCAGCATGACTGTTTAGAGCATGCTGTTTTATGCATTTAGCGTCCTGCAGGAAGCCTCTCCAGGGGCAAAAATGGATCGGCTAAAGGAGACTCGTGGATTTCCTAAGCACCTCCCCTATCAAGGGTCTCCAGGATGTCTCATTCTTTCTGAAAATCTCTGTGTTGTGAGGTTTTTTTTAAAAAAACAACAACCCTGAGGCTGTATCTGTTACTTTTAATACTTTAAAATTTAAAAACACAGTCACAGGCATTCCTTTGCTTTCTGCTGGGGAGATGCGAAAAGTCCCATTTGAGTTTAATCTTAAAGTCAACATTGTATGGTTTGCTTAGCATTTTGTGCAAATGGAAATCTTATTTCCAAACAAAAGCAGACTTCGATACTGTTGGAAATACTTGAGTGAATATTTAGCCCAGAGTATTAAGAAACCTCGGATTATCTCTTAGGCAATACAGAATGCTGGAAATTGGTTTGGGACCATAGAAGCAAGACATTGAATATGTGTTGGCTCTGTTCAGCCATCATGAATAGGCTTTGTGCTAATACGCTCCCACCTCCCACTGCATTCTATTAATTTCTTTTCGGGCGAGTGCAAACCATAGTTTGCCGTGACATCCAAATTCAGCAAACTATGGTTTGCAAAAGCTGCAATCAGCACCCATGATTTCAAGTGTATTCCCAGTTTAGATGCAAACTGTAGTTTGTCCCAATTCGGGCACCCTGGCACCCTGTGGTTTCTGTGAAACAAGAAATGAGTGCACATGTAGGAGAAAGGAGTACATGAAACCCATTATCTTTTTGCTGCTTCCTTACCTAAGAAGTTTGCTCAGGAAGCACATCTTACCTATGCTAACATCTCATTTCAGTCCCAGAGTACCATGTTTTTCAGATACCTGTCAATGTATCCTCAAATGACCCAGATATTCTGCATGCCAGCTATGCTTCTTTCCACTCCCCCACTTGTACTAAAGCACAAGTGGCCAAGTTGCATCCCATCTGACCCCCAGCCTCACTTTAATGCAACCATTGACACCAACTGAAGCTGCTTATTGTTCTTGTTCCCACCCCCCTTCTTAAGTTTCCCTTCCCTCTTTATGTGTAGTCTCAGGACAATTGGAAGGAGCACTATTTTGTCTGATAAAAAAATAAATTGATTGTATTTTTATGTTATTATTTATTTACATTTTTCCTGGTTGTATGGCTTGGGGAATAGGAGTTTCTTCTTCTTCCAGCTGTCTGTTGAGAGCAGATAGGTAAGTTTCTCCCATTTATAAAAGTGTGTGTGTGTGTGTGTGTGTGTGTGTGTGTGTGTAGCATACTAAAATCAGAAAGGAATTACTTTCACTCACATACCAGTATTAGTGTCCTAAGTATAGGAAGCCGGCAATGGCATAGATTATCTGTTCAGAAGCAGGGCTACTGCCTCCTGAGCTCACCTAAGCCTCACCGGGGGGGGGGGGGAGTCTTTAAAATAGAGGTTGGTGTGCACCACCATTTTTTGCAAGCATAGACCTCTCGGTAACCTCTGAGTTACCAGGTCATGTGATTGAACTGAATGAAGTTAGGATCCAGCATATGTCCTCCACCGCCCCCGCCCAGTCCCACTTCCACCCATCTTCCAGAGCACCTTCTCCCCCCCCCCCCCCGGGCTTACGCCAGTATAAAATTCACCAGTATCAGCTTAGGGGGCTCAGTCCTGGCTAAGCCAGGAGGGAGCTGCACCGGCATCTCTCTGGCTGAGCCAGGGTGTGGGACTTATGCCAGCATAGCCTGGCTGCACCAGGTATTGGCAGTTGAGCCAGAGATCTGTTGGATCCTAACATCATTCCAGCAAATCTTTGGTTTATGTTGCTCCCTAAGTCTGCTGTACCAGGGGAAACAATCATTTGTATACTTGCTTGAACGGAAGCCAATCAAATCCAGTGAGTTACTTTTGAGTAGACCTGCACAGGCCTGGGAATTCTTATCTGAAGTAGTCACGGTGAATTAGCCAGTACTCATCAGAAATTTCCAGAGTCAAGTGCAAGAGAATTTTGCACAAATTATAATTACAGTGTATTTAAAGAAGCGCAAGAAATAAAATAAAGAGCAGGCAAAGAGTGTAGAGGGCATCCAGTGATGTCTGTCTGCTTACACAACAGAAGTCCACTTGAGCAATGGGATTTCCTGTTTCCCTTCATCTTTCCTCCCATGCTCCCCCCAAAAGAATCTGCTCTAGAGGGTTCTCTGGAGCACATTTGTGAAAGAAAAAGCAATCATCCAAGGGCAAACTGCATGATAAGCATCACATGCCGTTTGGACCTGATACTGCTTTAACAAGTGAAGGTGGGGCCATAGCTTCATGGAGGAGCAAAGGTGTTGCATGTGCAAGATCAGGGGTCGGCAGCCTAAGGCCCATGGGCCACGAGCGGCCCATGGGGGTCGTTTAACCAGCCCATGGACCCCTGCCGCCTGCTCAGTTGACTCCCGTGCGCCGCGCTAAACCGGTGCGGAGCAGAGACCACCTTCAACGATGCTGGCTGGCTTCCCATTGGCTGCAGGAAGCTCCTGCAGCCAATGGGAAGCTGCGCATGCCTCCCCCGCACCGGAAGGAGTGCCGGAAACAGCGTTTGTGCATGCGTGCACGTGCACACACTCCGGCCCACCTCAGCGTCTGCGGGACCGTGAACCGGCCCAAGCCACAAAAACTTTGCCGACCCCTGTGCAAGATCCCTGGTTCAGTCCCCAGAAATGCCAGGTAAAAGGGGACCTTGCAGCCAGTGATGGGAGAGAGGTGTGCCTGAGATCTGCTGCAAGTCGGATCAGTCAATACTGGACTGGACCTGACATAAGGCAGCTTTCTGAGGCAGATACATATGCATCTACATAGTCCAGCAAGCTGGCAAAACAGTGAGAAATGCCAAGGGAAGTTTGCAGTAACTTCCCATGTGTTCTTCTGTATTGGATGCAAGCTTGTCTAAACACGCCCTGTAAAAATTATCCCATCCTGTGGGAATCCTAAAATTATTATTCTCCCAATAAGAGGTCCTCTTGAGTAGGCGAGCATTCTTTATTGAGCATGGTCATGT
Source organism: Darevskia mixta (assembly GCA_034641385.1). Classification (NCBI taxonomy): domain Eukaryota; kingdom Metazoa; phylum Chordata; class Lepidosauria; order Squamata; family Lacertidae; genus Darevskia; species Darevskia mixta. The sequence goes on from JAWWNH010000058.1 coordinate 15,450,801, forward strand.
TTTGCTTGGCCAAGTGTGTTGAAGTTTGTGGTGGAGAATATGTTTTGTGGATGTGTCAGCCCAATTACACGTTGGCCTCCTCCTCCTCCGGGTGTCCACAGAATGCCCCCTTTCTCATCAATGTCATTATTAGATCCCTGAGGGAGGGGGGAATGGTTGGAATCTCCCATAACGTCCAGGAATGTATCCTGCGATTTTTACCACAGGATGTCATTAGAGTAAGAACAGTGAGGCCCATGGGGAGATTCTTGGCCATATTCTCCATGGTCTTGGATGGATCCTTCCCTCAGCCATGTGGCTATTTTAGATTTTCTGAGTCACATATGACTTAAGCTCCCAAACTGGTATGCCATTGATAGACCCACATAGTGATCTTAATATAACATGGGCATAATTCTGGTTTCTGTACATGCCAGAGCAATTGCATAACCACCATGCCCTCGCCACCACCACTGCAGTTTCGCTCAACATCCAGCCTGGACAACTCCTAAGCTTGCCTACTATTTTGTGGCATTTTAGTAGGTGCAAGTAAAGATAAATGGAACAATTTATTTAGCAAGTGCCCAAGATCTACTTGAGTCTGGGTCATGTGTGGCCAACCTGTGGCATACCTACATAGGTAGCACATTTTGTGGCATGGCTGGGCCAGAGCTGGAGAACTTTGGGGCCAAAAGCACAATCAGACCTGCAATCCTGTCTATCTTTCTCTTGACACTTTGCTGCTTATTCTGTATAGAGTAAACCCCATACATAGTGCTATGCTTCATGAGTAGCACAGTTAAAATTTTAACTTGTGAAACCAATGATTGGTAAAGCAAAGGCCCCAGCAAGTTCTGCTATGCAAATATACTAACTCTGCAAAAAGTTCTCTAAAATAAAGGTAAAAGGTAAAGGGACCCCTGACCATTAGGTCCAGTCGTGTCCGACTCTGGGGCCGAGAGCCGGCGTACAGCTTCTGGGTCATGTGGCGAACCAGAGCAGCGCACGGAAACGCCGTTTACCTTCCCGCCAGAGCGGTACCTATTTATCTACTTGCACTTTGACGTGCTTTTGAGCTGCTAGGTTGGCAGGAGCAGGGACCGAGCAACGGGAGCTCACCCCGTCGCAGGGATTCGAACCGCCGACCTTCTGATCAGCAAGCCCTAGGCTCTGTGGTTTAACCCACAGCGCCACCGTTCTCTAAAATACCTGTGGCCAAATGTTCTTTAATATTCTTTCTCCACACAATTCAAAGGATGTAGTAATGTTTTACTAATCAATCTTGTCTTAAACATATCACTTATCACTGACCACACCATCTTCCAGTATCATCTTGCCTCCTGACATCTCCACTATATATGGAGGAAAATCACCCTTACTGTCTTTGCAAAACAACATTTGTCATTACCTTAATCCTATTGCTTTTTTATTCCTCCATGCTATTGTTCAGCCATTTTAACACAATTTTATCTAAAATTTGTTGCTCTTATGAAGTTGGCACCAGTGCTGAATCAAAAATTTCAAAGTTCATCCAGGATTTCGTTTTGTGGCTCTTTTGCAATATATCTGTGCTAGTCTTGGGAATTGTTTGACTCCAGCGTTTCTTAAAACACACACACACACACACACACACACACACACACACACTTACCGCTATTCAAAAGCTGCAGTACAGCTTTTCCCACTGCCATAATATCACAGAATGATCACTCCAATCCTCAATCCCACACCACTGTCATGTTGACTCGCCAAATACCAACTACCGATCTGGTTTATTAGACATTTTCTAATCAACTTTTCAAACACCTCCGCTCTGAAGGTAGCAAGCTTGCTACCTTCATTCTAATCTGTTTTTAAAAGATCTTATTTGTACACAGCAAACTGAAATATGGGAAGCATTACTAACAATTTCTCTTTTGCTTGTCAACATGTCTTTTCCAGGCTTCATGGTTGTGAATACCATTCTCTTTCCATTAATCCCCCAAAGCAAATGTCCAACAAGACTGAATCTTTCATCCTCTATTACTGATGTAATTGGTGATGTTGTTGTTGTTCAGTCGTTCAGTCGTGTCCGACTCTTCGTGACCCCATGGACCAGAGTACCAGGTGCTAAATAATCCTGGCATTTCTCATACATTGTTATATAGACATTACCTATAAACCTTTGTCCACTATTCCATTTTTCTACTCTTTTTGGACATCCGCAATATATTTCATACTGTAAATTCTTCTGTGGGTCTTTTTTGAACCAATGTGTTGTCCCTGAGAGTGTGCCTTTCTCATAACATCATTCCACATCTGGAATATTCAATCCACCCCTTCCACAATTCTTCTCTCTCCCAGTGATTCGGTCCACCCTTGCCTTCTTTTCTAACCAAATAAATAATGTTATCAGATTTTGCCATTCTAGTAGAGTCTTTTGTTTGAATTGTTTGAATTGTACAGAACAGTATTTTCCATTGGAGTGTGGAAGCATCGGAATGTCACTATTAGTTATCAGATCTTTTGGTACACTGTTGTTGTGGTGGTGCTCCTCTCCCATCCTAGAGAGGGGGCACATTTTTATACATGATTCCTGCAGAAAATTTAAAGAGAAACAGGATAGAATCAAGTCACTATTACCTTCTCCTTCTTTTAAAATGTACATTCTCTTCTCTTTTTGCAGTGGGTGGAGAAGCTGCCTCAGAGGTCTGTTAGGCAGAAAGGCAGGATATTTAAACATCTTAAAATAAGTAAAGTAAGAGAAATCAAAGCCTTTTCTTAGATTGTTTGCCTCTCAGGGATGGAACTATTAACATTAAGACGGGGGACAAGGGGTAGGAGCACCGCTGTTAGCTACTCTGAAGCCACAGGTAAAAAGGTAAAGGACTCCTGACAGTTAAGTCCAGTCACGAACAACTCTGGGGTTGCGGCGTTCATCTCGATTTACCAGCCGAGGGAGCCGACGTTTGTCCGCAGACAGTTTTTCCAGGTCATGTGGCCAGCATGATTGAACCGCTTCTGGCAAAACCAGAGCAGCGCACGGAAACGCCATTTACCTTCCCGCCGGACCAGTACCTATTTATCTACTTGCATTTTGATGTGCTTTTGAACTGCTAGGTTGGCAGGAGGTGGGACTGAGCAACGGGAGCTCACCCCGTCGCAGGGATTCGAACCGCTGACCTTCTGATCGGCAAGCCCTAGGCCCAGTGGTTTACACCACAGCACCACCCGTGTCCCCGTGAAGCCACAGATAGAGTGAAATATAAATCAAGTAATTACACGATAAACCATTTTTGTTTTGTTTTTGTATGTAGGTCCTTCCCAGCCCTCCAGTCATCTCTCCTCCTGGCTCATAGCCTATGATGAGCACCAAAACAAAGTCTTTTGAGTTTCAGTTCTTTAATTTGCTTCATATTTAATCGTGTGTGTGTGTGTGTGTGTGTGTGTGTGTGTGTGTGTGTTTCAGACATACCGGTAATCTTGTCATCTTCATGTTCAGCATGTTCTTCAAATGGAACAGTCATTTTTTTTTGTACTGTGATTTCCTGCTTGTTTTTGATTGATTATACACTTTTAGACATAAAATAGCAAATAGTGTCTCAGTATATTTAAAGTACAAATTAGATCTTTCCCGTTTTTTAAAAAAGAAGTTAAAGGGTGTTCACTCAACATAACTCACCTTGTAAAAGGGGTGAAAGATACAGTTTGCCAGATGTGCTTCAGGCATTTTCTTTCCTGGGAAACACTAATTTCCCCTTCCTTGGGCAGTCTTTTTTCCCCCTTTTTAAAAAATCCACACAGTATATTATTTAGCTCTTTTAAAAGAGATGCCTGGATCCCACTGCTATTATCTTTTTACTTCCAGCTGCATAGCCTCTGTTTGACGGGCACTTCTGTGAGATCTTTGGTTTTGACACAGAAAGCATAAACATTTGGGAAGTAGTATAAAACTTTGCAGGCTGACTTACATGCAGATCCTCAGCGTACCTCCTTGTAATCCATCCCGTTGATTTTGAGTGAGCTTTCACTCCAGTAGAATTCAGGTTGCAATACCCTTCCCATTTATTTGTTCCTTTAAAACACTTCTATGCTGCTTTATATTCAGGAATTCCAAAGGGGTATGATAAATCCTTTTCTAAATAAAAAATAAATAAAACTCGGTACCGATGTTAGTGGTCAGTAAGTGTTAGTTGTGAAGAGGCACCCTCTCAGGTCACCAGGCCCCAAGTTGTTTAGGGATTTGTAAACTAGCAACAAACCTTTCAGCTTGGCTTGGTATGAAATTGGCAGTCTGTGCAGTTCCTTTGTTGTAAGAAAAACTGCACCTTTTCCCTTACGGGGAATTCAAGAGCCCGTATAGAGTCCTTAAGTAGGTTCCCTATCGGAAGGAGGAAATAACAGAGGCCAACCAGAGAATATTGAGAAGCAAGGCAGCTAGGAAGCCTGATCTTTATTAACTGTTGCAACAGGGTGCTCACTGCCACACACAGGAGGCAGGAGGGATGCCGAACAATGGTGCGCAAGGCCTTATATAAACTTTTGAAGTTGCCCACCCTGTGGCCAGAAACCACCCCCAAAACATCATACATACATCACAGAAAGAGGCGGTCTGCAGCAGAAATCCTTTCTGCCAGGATACCTGGTAGTGGTCACTGATTGCATTACCTGAACAGCCCGGCCATTCTTTTGTGATGGGAGATACTTTAATTCCTGAATCCACGTCACAGGCTCACCCTATTCACCCACACAAGTACACCCTTAAGACAGGTAAGCAAAAGACAATGGAAAGACTTCCCCATTTCCTTCCTCCTCACAGAGAAATATTTGAGGTCACTGGGAGAGTCAAAATGACTTCAGGAGTGTTCTCCTGTACTATTTTAGACAGGTGGTTTATATACTTATGTATGTGTTCGCCTTGTAAATTTATGATCGCTTATTTTATATTTGGGGCCTTGGAATTCTTATAACACCTTTATTACGGAAGTTACCTTCTCACAGTAAGTCGATCCACTGAGCAACCAAGCTGCTGTATTCTACACCAGCTGCAGCTTTGAACCAGCCTTAATGGCAGCTCCACATACAGAGCATTTCAATAATCTGGGCTTGAAGTTACCAGAGCCTGGGGCACTGTGGCCAAGCTGTCACTGTTCAGGATGGCTGTAGTTGGCGTAGCAGCTAAAACACTTTTAGAAACGCTTAGGTCAATTGACTGTGGATTAAGAAGAAATTGTGCTGTTTTCTCCAGAACGCCAAGCCATTTTTGTTGGTGGTGTTGAATTATTCCTTTCCTCTGGGTGAGATGGCATTTTGCCCTTGCGCCAAGAGAGCCAAGTTCTCAAATATCCTTTGAACTACTTGACAGAAACGTACAAAGATGCCCAAGAGAATACACAAAGCCCCACTCTTCAAAAGAGAAGCAATGTAAGAACTCAGGAGACATCTTGGTGAAGTGACATCTGTTTAAGGCGCTGCACTTCTTTCACGGAGGTTAAAATAGTGCGCGCAGTTCCTAGCAGCATTGTCATGTACTATAAACTGCATTAGCATTACTGCTATAGCAGGGATGCAGAATCCAGATGTTTGTGGACTTCAACTCCCATCAGCCCCAGCTGGCCAGCCAACATCTGGAAGACCACAGGTTCTCCATTTCTTCCTTGTTGTCCATGGTCTATCAGCCCTTGTTGAATTCTGTCTCTTTCCCATCTCACTCTGTTTTAGCTGTATAGTGGTACCTCGGGTTAAGAACTTAATTCATTCTGACGGTCTGTTCTTAACCTGAAACTGTGCTTAACCTGAGGTACCACTTTAGCTAATGGGGCCTCCCGCTGCTGCTGCGCCGCCAGAGCACAATTTCTGTTCTCATCCTGAAGCAAAGTTCTTAACCCGAGGTACTATTTCTGGGTTAGTGGAGTCTGTAACCTGAAGCGTCTGTAACCCGAGGTACCACTGTATATCCCTTTGCACCTCATTTTCCTACAAGTGTGACAAGACCAAAGCAGTTGCTTGTTTCTATTTCGCATCAAAAGCTGCAACTTTAACAAGATAAATCATTATACTGTACACAAATACTCAGAGGCAGTTAAATTACTTTTCAGTATGTGGCACTGAAAAAGATTGTATGGCTGAAACATGTTTGGGCAACTGAAAGTTTTGCTTATCAGCAATAGGCTGTTGTTACTCTCTCTTCTAAGAGCATTCCTTGTAATTTATCACTTGGTACATAAGCTGTTTTATCTTACTATCTTTTATCTTATTTCAGGGCAACTGAAAATGTGGTTTACCTTTGTAAGGCTGTTAATGGTCTACTCCCTTCTATCTTTTAATAACCATTGAATTTTATCATTGTGTTCCTCAGCTGTTCTTATTTTTTTAAATAGTTATATAATTAATAAAATTTGCAGAATTTGATGGTCCTGACTTCTTGCATTGTGCTCTGGTGTTGGGTAGTCAGGAATTATTATTCGTTTGATTCTAGTTTCACTTTTGCATGGCTTTACTAGGGTCTGTTTCCATCTACTCAAGAGAGTTAAAATGTTGTAATCCTGAGGTTTACTGCTCCGGCTCCGTTCTTCTAAACTACAGCATTTGTTCAGATAGGCTAAAGCAAATCTGTCTCATCCTTGAATGTCTCCAACATTATCTTGCTAAATAAGTCCCATGGACTTTCCCTCCCAAAATACTTTCTTCACCTAAAAGGTCTCGCTGATTCTGGATATTTCCAAGTGGTGCACCTGACCTTTAACCCCTGCTAGTTTCAGTCCCTTCACCTCATAAGGAAATCTTAGAACAGTTAGTCAATTGGTAGAGAAACAGGAGGTTTGCCTTGTTGTAGACTTCCTGTTTTCTTTAATCTCCTGCACACCTCTGAATCCTCCATATTAGTATTTATTTGTTTAAATATTCCTAGACCACATTCCATAAAAACGCAGCAGTGCGGAATACAGTGTACAGAATTACAATAAAATCAGTAAAAACATCAATAAATACTGGGCTGGAAAAATAATTCCTGTTCCAAATGCTGTTAATTAACCGGCAATTAATTAATGTTTATTGTCCACATATACTGTATTTTACCGTAGTGGCACAACTTTATGAATGTCTAGTTGGAATTAAGGCACACTGTGTTACATGGGGCTTACTCCAAGGTAAATGTGTCTGGGATTGCAATTTAAAACATAGGGAGAAAAAAGTTTTGTAGCGTTAAGCTTCTTGCGGTTGTTTAGATGCAGGTTATTTGTATTTTTTTAAAAAAATGTATTGCTTATGTATCTATATGAAAGTATTATAATGCATTCCTAGTTTTAGATATGTTGTAAGCCACTCTGTGTAACAAGTGACTTACAAGTCTAATAAAAATAAGATTCAGAATTGGACTAATAAATATTTCTTGCAATATTTCTTGCAATATGTAAAATGGGTCAAAATTCATGAAACCGAAAAAGAATGAAAATTCAAAGCAACACTTTTTATGCTTTCTGCTTTAAAACAAAACTTACCCAACCGAAAGGTTTTGGTCCTTAGTTTAGATTTAGAACAGATGGAGGAATGTACTTGAATGAGAAAACAAAGTGCTCTGTATTCAAAATAAATTTTAAGAATGTTAAATCTAAGAATCATTTGGCCAACGTTATATAAAGCAGGGGTGGGAAACCATTTTTAACCCAAGGGTCACGTTCCCTCACAGGAAACCTTCCAGGGGCCGCATGCCAGTGGTGGGCGTGGCCAGAGCAATGGGCGTGGCTCCTACCTTTGTATAAGATGCCACATTTCAGCCACACAAACTTCATAGGTTTAGATGCATGTGCTCGGACACCTCCGTTCAGTCAGGCAAGAGGCATTATCACAGTTCAATGACTCATTCCAAGCTGGTTGGCGGGGTGTGGGGTGGCTTTGGAAAATAGCCATGGCAGATGATAAGATAGATGATAGATAGATAGATAGATAGATAGATAGATAGATAGATAGATAGATAGATAGATAGATATGAATATATGAATCTGTTAAAAGGGACGCGGGTGGCGCTGTAGTCTAAACCACTGAGCCTCTTGGGCTTGCCGATCAGAAGGTCGGCGGTTTGAATCCCCGCGACAGGTGAGCTCCCATTGCTCTGTCCCAGCTCCTGCCAAACTAGCAGTTCAAAAGCACGCCAGTGCAAGTAGATAAATAGGTACCACTGCGGTGGGAAGGTAAACGGCGTTACCATGCGTTCACAGTGTACCATTGCGCCAAAAGCGGTTTAGTCATGCTGGCCACGTGACCTGGAAAGCTGTCTGCAGACAAATGGCGGCTCCCTCGGCCTGAAAAGCTAGATGAGCACCGCATCCCCATAGTCGCCTTTGACTGGACTTACCCGTTCTTGTAAATATAGAACTATTACAGGTTTTATTTTGTTAAGGTTAAGATCATTTTCATTTCCTGTCGAATCTGAGCATTATATTTTTGTATTTCTTCCCAGGCTGATAGTTTATGCATAGGTGTGATCCAAGGTTTGCAAATATACAGAGGCTTCCCCAAGACTATCGGTTGCACATGAAACGCATACTACTACTTTTCATACCTAACACATAGCAGGGCCGGCGCTACCATGAAGCAGAACGAGGCAGCTGCCTCAGGAGGCAAATTCAGAGGGGTGGAAAGTGGCTAGAAAGGTGTGCCCCGTGGTTTTCCCTGCAGCCCCTAAGCCTTGGGCAGCCTGCCTTGGGTGGCATGCTTCTCCCACCCCACCGGGGTGTGGGCCCGGTTCTGTAGGCGGGGTGGGGGAGCATCAGGCCTCATCTCTACATTACATGATATATATCTGTATTTAGGCGCCATTTAGGCTGCAGTGCTATCCTCGCTTTTTGGAGCAAGGCTCGGGCTGATCCGAACCAAAATAGAATTATTCTACAGCACTTTGCCTTCATGCATGCTACCTCTTAAACAGGTTTCAAGAGAGAGAAAACGTGCATTGTTTTGTACAGGCATGTTTAATGATGGATTTTAAAGTCCTTTCAAAGTATTTGCCCTTTTAAGTTGTTTTGATTTCCAAACACCTCCACCTCCGCCGCTTAGGAAGCCTCCCGTTTCAAGCTGGCATTCATGAATCAATCGGTATAAATACATGTTACCTCAACTCTGGAGTCACACGACTCATTAAAAACTGATGTCAGAGAAAATAAAAAGGAAGTGAGAAATTGGGTAAGAGGAATAAACAATGGTTTTAGAGCAAAGGACATTTGTGGCAACAGCAAAATAATTAGTTCCTGACATCTGTTTCCCTAACAGAAAAAGCAGTTGTATGTTAACCCCTTTATAAATGCAAGCAGTATGTTTGTAGAGAGTTCTGATATGGACGTACACATAGTGAATAGAGTTCCTATAAACTAGACTTCTCATCACAACAAGTTAATACTGCCCCCGGCCCGATTCTTATCAGCTGAGCTCTGGTATTTTCTAGCCTGGCTCTAAAGTATAAGTACCAACAAAATGTTCTGATGTACTAAACGTGCCACATTTGTATTGACCTTATTCCGTTCTGATGAAACCAAACTGACCGTTTCCTCCCCCTGTTTCCTTCATGTTGAATTTTAGATTGTAAGCACCTTGGGGCAGAGCCTGCTTTGTGTGTGTTTCCCAGGTAACTCTGTTAATACTCAGGAGCTTGTTTTAGTCACTCTGGCTCACACCCTAATGCATAACAGTCTTCCTTCACAGTGCCTGAAATCCAAAAGACTGCCTGCAGTGCTCATATGTGCAATGGAGCTTTTCAGGAGCCAGTGTGGTGTAGTGCAGGGGTAGCCAACTCCCAAGAGATTGCGATCTACTCACAGAGTTAAAAACTGGCAGTGATCTACCCCCTTTTGGGGGGTTCAGGTCAAAGTTGTTGAGTTTTTTCAGGGAGGAGGTAAAATGTTGAGCTTTTTTAAGGGGAGCCACAGTTGTTTAGCTTTGCAGGGAGCCAATGATCTACCAGTGATCTACCACAGACGTCCAGTGATCTACTGGTAGATCACGATCTACCTGTTGGACATGCCTGATTTATTATATGTAACCAAAAATAGCAAACTGGTCGATGAGTTTTCTACTCAGTTGGCAAAGAGGTTCAAGGTTAAAAACCTGGGTCAAGTGAAAAGTTATCTGGGTGTGGAAGTGTGCCGGGCAGTTGATGGAAGTTATCTGCTGAGTCAGAGTAACAAAATCAAACAATTGCTGTTAACGTTTGGCATGCAGGATTGTAAAGGAGACAAAACACCCATGGAAACAGGTTTTGTTAAAGGTCTTCAAACAGAGCAAAGCTCAGAGTTCGGAAATCCTGATCTGTATCAATCAGCTATCGGGAGTCTGGTGTATATTTCACAATGGTCACGACCCGATATCAGTTACGTAGTGGGTATTCTAAGCAGACAGGTAGCTAAACCTACTGTCAATGCTTGGAAGGCAGTCAAAAGAGTTCTGCGTTACTTAAAGCACACTGCTGACAGTGCTCTGAAACTGAGCTCTGGGCTAACCTACCTGATAGGATCCCTTCTGGCATCCTGGCCAACTCTATTATGCTGGTGTAAACCCTGGTGCACTAGAAGCACAGAATAGCAGCAAATAAAATCCGCTCATACGTCAGCAACTGATAAGACTTGCCAACCAGTTCTTCCAAAGTCTTCCTAAATTATAAAGCTCCAAAATACAGGCCAAAGAGAGCAGGTCTGGGAAGAGCAAGGCATACAATGGGCACCACCAGTGAAAAGGCCCTGCTCTGTGTAACTCCTGCCCTGTCATTTGATAGAGTGCCTACTTGCCCTCCTTCTTGACATGGAATGTTCTCTGTTGGAGTCTCCAGGTCCAGTACAAAGACCATAAGAAGGGAGAGCAGGGATCTTGAAGTTCCCAACAGCTGTTAATCAAGCAAGCAAGCACACAGGTCACCTTTGTCACAGTCAGGACGCCTATGTCCTGGCCAGGCCTGCACCCAATCTTGTTTTTGTACAATCTTGCTTGTCCTCAGTAACCAAAATTATATTATCAACATATCCAAGCAGAAAAGTTGTTTCCTTTCATTTGCAAGGAATCGTGCAAAACAAAGTGGCACTAATAAAGAAAAGTTCCAGGGTGGCAACAGAAAGCAAACTAAAAATGCTTTTGCAGTTCATCAAAACTATCAAGCAATATCAAGTTATAGGAAAACTGGTGCTATTAACAGTAATCCTTCTAGTTGGTTAATTGTTTCAGCAACTTCCATGCACATGACGTGTGATGCTAATTATTTCCCCCTAGAGTTAAATGATAACTAATCAGAGGCAGCTACAGGTGAGTTATGAGGTTCAGGTGAGGGTCAGATGCCTTGTCAATCCCAGCAGGTATATAAGAGGACGACCAGCGGCCTGTCCAGGCCGCAGCAGCCTGCCCTTTGAAGGTTAACTGGAAACTACAACTAATCCAGAATGCGGCAGCTAGACTGGTGACTGGGAGTAGCTGCCAAGACCATATAACACCGGCCCTGAAAGACCTACATTGGCTCCCAGTACATTTCTGAACACAATTCAAAGTGTTGGTGCTGACCTTTAAAGCCCTAAACGGCCTTGGCCCAGTATACCTGAAGGAGCGTCTCCATCCCCATCATTCAGCCCAGACTCTGGGGTCCAGCTCTGAGGGTTTTCTGCTGGTTCCCTCACTGCAAGAAGCCAAGTTACAGGGAACCAGGCAGAAAGCCTTCTCGGTAGTGGCGCCCGCCCTGTGGAACGCCCTCCCATCAGATGTCAAGGAAATAAACAACTATCTGACTTTTAGAAGACATCTGAAGGCAGCCCTGTTTAGGGAAGTTTTTAATGTTTGATGTTTTATCATGTTTTTAATATTCTGTTGGGAGCCACCCACTGTGGCTGGGGAAACCCAGCCAGATGAGCGGGGTATAAATTATTATTATCATCATCATCATCATCATTTCTGGGCTCATGCCCAACTGAGCCACGATGCGCAAGCACAATAGATGACTACCAATTTTATTTTTGTGAGGTCTGAATTATTGCTGGTCTCACGTACATGCATGTGTGAACGTGGGCGTGTAGTATTTTGAGCCCCCAAGAGTTAAGTCTTGTAGCTCAAATCTAAACTCTCAGCTATTAATCCTGTTGTCTGTGCACAATTCTATTAGAATCACAATATGGTAACAATAAACAATATTATTTAGCAGGAACGGTTTGGGTGAACACCGCAGGGTAGCTGGAATGTACCAAACAGGCCGCAGCAGGGAATGTCATGGTATTTGACCCAGTGTGAATGCAGCTGTTTCTGTGATGGGTATAGGACTCCTGGCAAAGGCTTCGCGCACTCTCGCTCTCTGTTTTGGTCTGTTTCAAATAATTTTTTATATTAGAAAAAAGAATGATAGAAAGGGCAATGGCTGTTGGCCTGAGCTCTCTTTGTTTATCGGAATGGAAAGTTACAGAAACATTTCCCAAACAGTTCTGACCTCATTCCAGTTTTTATGTATGTACAGAAAGTCACGAGGAGTGTAAATGTGAATTAGTACCATTTCTGTTGGATGCAGAGAACTGATAACTTTTGTGGTCAATTAATATATGAGAAGTTTATTAAGCCTTGTGAACTGCAGTTCTCACCGCAACGACTTTGACACTTTGTCCAGAGGGTCGGCCACGAGTCAGTGTGACCTTCAGCAGACCCTCCAAGTGACCCTATTTTCCAGGAACGGTCCTGGATTTACAGAAGCCGTCCCGGTTTCTGATTTGATCCCAGAATGTCCCTCTTTTCCTTAGAACGTCCCTACTTCCATCAGAGAAGTGTTGGAGGGTATGGTAGGATGTCCCTGTTTTCGTTGGAGAAATATTGGAGATGACACCTCTATTTTCATCAGAGAAATGTTGGAGGGTATGCCTTAGCCTCCCCAAAGGGTTAGCCAACCCTAGGCTAGAGAAATCTATACAGGTCAGAATCAGCCACATAATCAGCATGCTGGACCCTGTGTACCGGAGGGATGCTATTCCATTTAACTTTTAAAAAGTCAGATTTTCAGAACTGGGAGGGGGAATTCCAGAAAACGGACAGGGGGGGAAAGGGGAGGGTTTTTTGTTCATGACATTGTACAGGTGGCCCATAAAAAGTGCATGAACAAAGCATGGCTATTCCAAAGTACATGCGCAGCACTGAATCAAGTCGAAGGGCTGCACCACCATTCATAAAAAGTAAAGGTGTGCGAAACCACATAGGTGCAGGGTTCATATTTTAATATTTTCAAGTAACAAAATATCTGAACAAATAAGGAATGATATGTGGTAAATCCCAGTGCATTTCGAGTATCACTCTTCTTCAGGGAATCAGCTGAGGAAGAAGGCTTGGCCTGGATCCAACCCATTATATTTAGCAGGGACAGTTTGGGTGAACACCACAGGGTAGCTGGAAAGTACCAAAGAGGCCACAGCAGGAAATGTCACGGTATTCGACCCAGGGCAAATGCAGCTAATTCTGAGATGGGTCTTTTGTTGGCTAAGCCACTGCTCCTTCTTTGTCTGTTTGAAATATTGTTATTATTTTAATTCTAGAAGCCCAAAAGAGTGATGGAAGGGGTAATTGGCATGAGTTCTTGGTGTATATTGGAACAGTAAGCAAAAAAAAAAAAAAAAAAAGGTTTCTCAGCCAGCCCCAAAGTAGACGGTCTCTATCTCATTTCAGTTTTTTTCTGTGTATTTGGAAAATAAGCTTTAGTGAAATCCATATGGGGAATATAAATATTAATTACTGGTGTGTGCATTGAATTCAGAAAACTTATACTGTACCTTATAAGTTATGGCCAGTTAACGTCTGAAAAGATGAGGTCCATTTAAAAAAAAAAAAAGGATAGCCAGGTTTCATACCAGGGATGTTGATCTATTGAGAAAAGAAGAAGCACTAGGTTATACAAACTCCAAACTCCTTCAACTTGCTGCTCCCACTACCTCCCCATAATCTGCTCTGAAGGGTTGAATGACCCTCCGGAACAGTACGGAAAGTGATGTGGGGTGGTTGCATCAGCATCATTTTATTTTCCTTTCCACACAAAAAAATCATGCTCAAAGCGGCTCGCAACACAGAAACAAAGAATACATCTCAAGATCAATAATAATAATAATAATAATTTATTATTTGTACCCCGCCCATCTGGCCGGTTCCCCCCAGCCACTCTGGGCGGCCTCCAACAAACACTAAAATACATTAAAATATCACACATTAAAAACTTCCCTAAACAGGGCTGCCTTCAGGTGTTTTCTAAATGTCAGGTAGTTATTTATCTCTTTGACATGGGATGGGAGGGCGTTCCACAAGGCGGGCGCCACTACCGAGAAGGCCCTCTGCCTGGTTCCCTGTAGCTTTGCTTCTCGCAGTAAGGGAACCACCAGAAGGCCCTCGGCGCTGGATCTCAGTGTCCGGGCTGAATGGTGGGGGTGGAGACGCTCCTTCAGGTATACAGGACCGAGGTCGTTTAGGGCTTTAAAGGTCAGCACCAACACTTTGAATTGTGCTCGGAAACGTACTGGGTCGTACTGCAATCAACCATCGCAAGAACCATTTCATAATAACAGCAAATATAACATCCAAAAACAACATTTCAGTACTGTAAATATAACAAGATTGCACTGACAACATTATACCTCCTGGCAATAGAAAAATAACAAGGGAGCTTGACACTTTGGTTTTGCCTTGGTCCTAGAAACACCCCTCCCATGATGTTGCTCACAGTCCTTCACCACCACCAGCTTCTTAGAAGACTTCCAAAGGCAGGGAGTGGGGTAGCTGGGAACACCCCTCCAACGATGTTGCAAGGAGGAAGGGGAATCTGCAGAAAATCATCTTTCCCCTCCTTCCTCCAGCGGCAGCCTTCACCGCATCTCAATCCCTTCGGTGAATGCAAAGAGCACTTCAGTTTTGCCCAAGACAAGCCTGATACCAACCCATTGTCTTTGAGGAGGTGTTGGATAATAGGCAAATCCTGTACTGAATTGTTTTGTTCTTCAGTGGCTGTTTTACACATGTGGGTCACCACTTAGTATTGCAGTCCTGGATTGGCAAAGAAGCTCATCTTTGAGCTCATCTCTCCAGCTCGCCCTGACGAGCACATAATAATAGATAACTCTTCACTGGCGAGTAGCAATAAAAAAGTTGATTATATATATATATATATATATATATATATATATATATATGCATGTGTAACATGAATTCTTCTTCACTTGACTGTGGGTTACGTCCCAAGCTTTGAATTGTGTGAGATCTGAATTTTTGGCCCATCTCATGGGGGAGAAGTATTTTGAACCAATGCAAGTTAAAAACGTAAGAAGAAGAATAGAATTGTAGAGTTGGAAGAGACCCTGAGGATCATCTACTCGAAGCCCCTGCAATGCAGGAATATGTAGCTGCCCCATACAGGGATCGAACCTGCAACCTTGGCATTATCAGCACCACACTCTTACCAACTGAGCTATCCAGAACACTGCTGCATCACACCAAAGGCCCATCTAGTCCAGCATGCTGTTGTTCTCATAGTGTCCAAGCAGAAGGTGGTGGAAGCCAGCCTGTAAGCAGGCCTTGAGCAAAAACAACACCCTCCCCATTTTCGGTTCCCCAGCAACTAGTGTCCAGAGACTTACTGCCTCCAACACAGCAGCTAGTAGCCTTTGAATGTTCATTAATTTCTCTAAACCCATGTATGCTTGTAAAAGTCTTTCGTAGATTAGTTACAGGTAGATAGCCGTGTTGGTCTGTCATAGTCAAAACAAAATAAAAAAATTCCTTCCAGTAGCACCTTAGAGACCAACTAAGTTTGTTCTTGGTATGAGCTTTCGTGTGCATGCACACTTCTTCAGGTTCATCGATTCCAAAGACATCCACCTGAAAGTGTGTTTAGGATTGCAGCCGTAGCTTGTATTTGGAATATAATAGTGCTGTAGTTAAATCAACTGCAATTCACTGTTTGTGTAACTTTACGCATCAATCTGTATGAGAAATGACCCTTCTTTACTTTGATTTTAAAAAAATTTACATGCAAATGAAAGGAACTTGACATTACCTTCAAATGTCAAAGCAATATGTGTTAAAGCTTCTGATACAAAATGTGTGAAGATGAGTGTTTATCTTTTGGGTCGAATCCTGATTCCTTGGTTCTTTTAATAGCCTATATTCCACAATTTACTGCTGCTTTAGATAAACAGCTGGAGAAACAGACCTTCGGAGCTTACTATTTATAGTTGTCTTAAATCTTACAAGAGAAAAACCGTAGTTCGTTAGTGTTAGGCAGCTGTTTAGGAATCTTTATTGGCTCTTCCTTATCATTCATTTAGAGTAGTATATCTAGCAATAAAAATGATCATAAATCTGCTTTGCATATTATGCGGACAAAATTGATTTTTTCCCCCTTAAGATGTTAGTCCTGTTTTATATGGAAGGGAGGACTGCTGAATATTTAGACTAGAAATCTGCCTCACGCTATAAATGTTCACATATCTGTTGGACACTCACAAGTTTTGAATGGACAGAATTTCAGCTGTGAGTCTCTAGAGAATTTTTTCCCCAGAAACTTATATGTTAAAATTCTAGACACAAAGCTAACTTGCACTCCTTGTTCTACACACAAAGGGCAATTAATTATTCCTGTTGTATCTGCAAGGTGCACGGAGATGTTTTCCAGCCCAAGACAGGAAGAACATTCAACAAATGCCTCTTTTCACTCACTGGCGATAAACAACGCAATAATGATAATGAATTTTGAAATATACTCAGAGTCAAGTGTGAATTTTATGCTCTTTATTCAGCTCATAGTAGCAAGGAATTGATCTTTCCCCAAAACGTCTGCTATATATACATTATTTACACAATGGGCCCCACGGGATTGGCTAATTCCGGGCTACTCCTGTAGGCCAATCAGGTTGCAGATTCACTTCATCCAGTTGCCTGATTGGCTGCTCTTGCAGGCCAATCAGGTTGCTGATTCACTTCCACCTGGAGCTGGATTGGGTGGCTCCTGCGAACCAATCAGACTGCTGCATTCTGGATCCTATTGTTCTAGGACCAATCAGACTGCTGCATTTTGGATCCTATTGTTCTAGGATTCAGCTCAGTACATAACAAATTTGCTGCCTCCTTCTGCCCAACAGTGTTCTAACGTCCTATGTGAAGAGTCATATGCACAAACCAATAACAGCTCTCTTTATTTCTTCCCAACGATTATATAGCTCCATCTATATGCAGTTATTATTAGTTATCATTAATTTAATTTCTTGAGCCTGAGGTCCCGGGGCAGCTTACAACAAATAAAAATAAAAAGAATTCCATTTCTAAGGCTGCTCATATAAGGTCTCGAGTGTATTCCTCTTGTTAGCCCTAAAGCCTGCTACCTATCAGTTTCAGACGATGACAAATTTTGTATTCTGAGCTGATTATTTCCCCTCCCCCACTTCCTACCATGCATCCCACCCATAGTTAGCTAGTATGAGGACCAACAAAAGGTGGGAGTATGAATAATTCAGAAGAATGCTGCTCATTTTCATTTGCTTGCCTTTTCACGGCTCCCGGCATTTGCAGGAAGCAGATTTATATTTCCGTTTGGCATGCATATTAACATGGGCAGGATTCCTGTGCCTGGCAGGGGCTTTGCCTAATAAACAAGGGAGCAGCTCTTGGGTGCGTTCAGCGCATATCTCCTCTGGATTGCGGTGCATGCGGAGACATGGATCAGCCCAGTCCATTCAAATGAATGGGCAAGCCATTTGTGCTTGAAACAGTAAATTGGATTTGATAAAAACAGTACAGAGGGCAATCTTTTTGCGCGCATCAATTGATGCATGGCCACCGACTAGGTCCTTTTGGACCTGGAAGAGGGGGCAATGGAGGGGGCGAAACAGGGTGGAACGGGGCAGAGCAGGCTTGTGCGCACTCTGTCGACATGTGCGGGGGTCAGGAACGGAACCCCCCGTCAAAATGGTCTCGGCCTATACTAGGGTTGCCATATTTTGAAAAGCAAAAAAGAGGACACTTCTGCTTTTAAGCTATGGATCTCTATTACGACACTCATTCTACATACCGATGAAAAAGAGAATATGTCCTGCAAAAAGAGGACATATGACAACCCTAACTAGCTCAAACAGTGTAACATTCACTCAAATTCAAATGCTTGAAGCCTCCAATGCTACAGACACATATCTTAAAGTACGTCCTATCAAATACAGTGGGACTTGCTTCTTAATAAATACGTGTAGGGTGATTGCTTTTATAGCCAATTATTTTATTTTATTTTCCCCTGCTGTGTTATCATTTGACTTCAGAAAAACACATATTTAAACCAGCAGTGTTTTGGTTCCTGAATGTGATAGATTGTAAAATTCAAAACAAAGATATTTGCACATGCTTCCTTGCTTTATGTTTTCAGGTGTTATCTTTAAAAAAAAAAAAAGTTAGATTGCTGGGCTTGATATCTTCTTCTTTCATCTATTGATTGTAGGGAAGTGTGTGAGAAAGCTGCTACTGAGAGAGAAAAAGGTTGTGATCCCTAAAACCACCCATCTCACCTTACCCCTGAAAGGGATTCAAAGACCTTGCACTGTACTAGATCACCTATTAGGAGTGTTCACGTGTTACATTCAACAATAGTTGAACTGTAGAAATCAACAAGTATGCACTCTTTCACACAACACTTGAACATTTGTAGAAATGAGTGCAACATGTGAATAAGCTGGTGGTTTTGTAGCAGTAGCGGTTGCAATTGCATTCCCTATAGCTTTGCTTTAAAAAAAAATGTGCCCCCAGCCGCCACTTAAACCTAAAAGGAAAGTGACAATTTGTTCATACATAATGATTGCAATGTTATTTTTTAATATACTCTACCTTGTATCCCTCCCCCTGCCCAGTTTAGTAAATGCAGTGTTACTGAAGTCTGGTTAAAATGACTGACTATAGATCACTCACTCTCTTCCCTTTGGACTCTTCCACTCATCCTCTCAGTATGTTGTTTGTTTCCCCCATGCACCCCCTTTCCTTTCCTTCCTTCCCCTCTGTCTATTGTTTCCCACCTGCTGTGATTTACATCGGTTTGTGTCCCGTGGTATCCTACTGCTGATGCAAGCTTATTTCATTGAGTGGAGGCTTCCATCAGTGGAACAGGGAAGGCTGTGATTTTTGCCAATCTACCCTCCACCTGCCTCTAATGCTTTCCCAAAGGGCCATCAAACCCTCTGAAGCCCATTGGTGGTACAGAGGGAGAAGGAATCAAATGAAAATCATCTCCATCCCCGTGTATGGGAAGACAAAAATGCATCGAGGAGTTAGTGATCTGACACGGTTACCCATCCTGCCTCTGTTCCTTCCCCCTCCCTCGGTCTTGTTAAGTTTTTTGATGGTGTGAGAACCGTCTTTAATGTCCTGAGAACGTTGGGAAGAGGCGAAGCCCCACACACACCTGCCTTAATCAGTTGTGGAGGATGAGGCTGGGTACCTTCTTTGACGTTGGACATTGTTTTGAGAAAGTGGGGCATTGGGAGAGGGTGGCTAATGGATGATCTGCACGTAGCCAGTCTTGGAAGCCACACAGGCTATCTATAAAATCGGAGGGTTTGGGCAGAGTTTCTTTGAAGCTCATGCACGGACTGATCGGCCGCAGGGCCGTGCAAACTGAGGCTACCTGAGGGAGACACTTTGCCACTTCTTGAGGGCTTCCAAGTGGCAAATTGAAGTGCTTGCTTCAATCTTCAATCTTCTCACTCACTTGTGTATTTTATATCACTTCTGAACCACCTTGCCTTTGGCAAGACACCCCGGTCTGTTGATGGAGACCCCTGCTGCCTCTAAGAGCTTCCTATCAACAGGGTGCTAGAGGCTTTTGTCAACATGTGATGAAAGATGCCTCTTGGAGCAAAGACCAGTCTATGGCCTACTCAGTTCTGTAAGTCGGTGTATCACGTTTCTGGTGCTGTATAATAAACGGTTTAACTTTATAAAGTGTTCTGGGAGCATCTCTGCCTACCTAAAGCAGAGGTAGCCTATGCAATTGCCTCCAAATGTTGTGGAATGCTGTCAGCCATCATGACTAATGCTCAGGGGTGATAGGAGTTAAAGTTCACAACATCTGCAGGGCGCCATGTTGGCTACACCTATTCTAGACCATCCATATGGCAAAAGTCGTTTTCTCTTCAAATTCAATAAGAGAATTAACCAGTGCAATGTTCTTTCAGATGTTTGCTACGTCTGTGATGAATGATGCTTGTTTTTCTGGGCTCTTTAATTAGAGTGTTTCTACATTTGCCAAAGAAAATGTTGGAAGGCAGACAAAAACTGAAAATTATTGATGTAATAGCTTATTTGCAAAGGAAACTGAACTTGTTTGGTATTTTATTGAAACAGGAAGTTCAGCAATCCGTCCGCAGGACTAACAAAAAATTCTCAGGTGCTAGTTGAGTCATATGTTGTTGAGCGTAATCACATTCTCCCCTGATTTGCTTTTAAAGTTTAGTGCAGTTTTTTAAGGAAGGAAATTAAGCGTGGATTTGTAAATCTGTCTTCTAAGAGCTGCCAGCTGAAATAATTCAGCACTGTAAGCACCATGTTGTATGGATTTCTGCTAGACCTTTCTGTTTTAATACATGCCAGGATTCTACAGGTTTTCAAGTTTTCGGGGTGGGCGGGTGGAATTGCAAAGAATGCAAGGATTAGCTTTAAACTAGACGTCGAACTTGAAGTTTGAAGCTGGTTCTTAATTCTTTGCCCAAACTCATGTTTATTCATGTTGACCTTGATGCCATTGTTTCCCAACAGCCTCCAATATTGAAAGACCTGTTCTCATTTGTTGCATGTCACTGTAGATGTAGTTTAGCAAGAATATCTTTATTCAGAGAAGTAGCTGAATGACTTCAGCGTTTTGCTTTGAATCTGAAAACCTAAGGAAGGTGAACCTATGGTGCCTAAGACCATCCTAAAGCATGAAAAAGTGAGGTATGGAGGTTTTTAAAAAGTTATTTGTAGATTCCCAAGAGGGTGGTGTTCCCTTCCCATCACTTATTCTAACATTTGCAGCACAAATGATGCCTGAAATAAAAAGAAAATGTTTGGCACACTACGAGGTACTGTTACGCGTCTTAATGGCATCTCAGCTAAAATTAAAGAATAAAGAATGTACCCGGACTGTGCTTTTAATAATTGTAGTTTGTTTTAGATAGAACACAAGGTCTAGCATAATGTGTTTTTTTGGTTAATAAAACTTAATGTAGTATTCCATTTATGATGAACTTTGGGAAAGAAATCTTTGGGGAGCATGTTTGCCAGGCTTTCGCTTTCAACAATCTTTCTGATAACTGTTATTATTGGAATAAAAGCTCTTTCAGTTTCAGTGCACCACAGTAATAAACAAACATACAAATGTTGCACAGTAAGGCAAAGGCAACACTGAAAAGACCAAAAAAAAGGTTTCTTCATTAGAGAGAAGCTCCCTCGCAATCGCCATACGAATTCTGAATTCATATATAGCTTTTAGAAAATCACTTTCATCTAGAATATAGGCACACGTACTTCCTTTTGGTAGAAATTTTATTTGCTATGCAGGAAAAAGTGATTCAGACATTTTCAATATGAAATTGAAAATTTGCCAGACAATAGATTCATCTGCCAAACACTTTCACAGAGCGTTCCCACTGGAAGGTTGTATTTCAGACAATTATAGAAATTAACTTTTCTTATCAGTGTGTGAGAGTATTAAGGCTTATCTTGCAACATACAGTGGAAAGGCACATTTTAGTTAAATTGTCTGTGTTCTAGTTTGTTCTCCCTCCCCTTTCTTCTAGGGCATGGAACATACTTGAATGATACAAACAAAGAGAGGCAATAACGAAGGAGAAAATACACTTAATATAGCACATTAGTTTTCAACTGGGAATGGACAAATGGTGGAACAGCATTCTTGTCTTCCCTTAATTTCTTATTTGTGAATTTAGCCTGTATACACCATGACTCAAGACTTTATTAAGTATTATAATGGATGCTGAAGTAATCTCACAGCTTTACATTCTAGAACTGTAATATGTGAGTTGCTTAATATGATCTGGATGTGCAAGAGAGTGGCGGGCCTTTTTGAAAGAACCTGTAAAAGGGTAAAAGAGTATTGGGAAATAATTTATAATGAATTGGAAAAAAAATGTTTAAAAGCACCGTTCCAAAAACAAAAAAACAGTCCTTTTATTTGGGGATAACTCAGATGGAAATTCCCAGGTGTCAAAAAAGGTTATTTATGTATGCCACTATGGCAGCCCGTGTTCTGTTAGCCCCAAAATGGAAAATGAGCGAGGTCCCAACCAAAGAAGAAAATGTGGGCAGCATTAAGATAAATTCAACAGTGTAAATAAGTTTTGATGGAATACTGAATGGTTTAGTTTATATAAAATATGCAGGGATTTATGCTACGCAACATGAACCATGGAAAGAGAAGAAGGGAAGTCAGTGATATTTTAAGGTTGTTTAAATGAATTCTCTATATTGTAAAACAGAAAATTTAATGAACATGAGAGAGAGAGAGAGAGAGAGAGAGAGAGAGAGAGAGAGAGAGAGAGAGAGAGAGGTGGGCCTTTTTGTATTGGACTCATCTGGGAACATCTTACCAACCCAAGTTGGTAAAAGACACTCCTTCTCACCAAGGATAACTGTGGCTTCAGTGACCGAGCTAAATCCAGAAGCACCCTCACATCACTCATTTGCTTCTTCGGGGAGAGTGCAACCCTATCCAGGGAACTGGGAACCACTCACCCCTGAGCCTCCATTTTGCCAGGATTCAGTTTTTTTGCCTTCATCCACCCCAGCGAGTTCTGGCTGAAACACTACCCTGGAGGTAGTGTTGCAGGAGGAGGGTAGACTGTCAAAAATCGCATGGCTTGATGGGCCATTGGAAACCTCAAAGTGTCCAGCAAGCAACTCGCAGAGAAGGTCTCTGAAGTATCCCATCTTTCCTTTTGTCTTTCTGTCTTTCTTGTAATTTGTGCTGGCCTTCATCATGCATGTAAAACATGCACAATAATAATTTTGGGTGTCATACATAGAATATCATACAAACAAAAAGTTGGCCCGATTTTCAATCCGTGTGTATGCTACTGAAAATGATGCTATTTCACAGGTCATTTCCCTGGTCACCGATAGCACATAGGAATGACCACCAGACAGGGATGTTACAAGTTGAAAGAGGGTTGTTGTTGTTGTTGTTGTTTTCAAAATTATAAACTTAGGTATGTATGGGCAAGTGGACTAGTAACTTCCATGGACATTTAATTTTGCATGTGCCTTTTTGAACGTGGGTGGAGGGCACCACACAGGAAACTAGACTTTTCTGTCTGGATTTTCAATTTTTTAAATATGGCAACCCTAGCTAACCTAGTCTTGTTGATGTCACCTTTTCAGGTGTTCATAGTAGGTACAATATGGGAAGGGGAGTGGCAGCCTCATGCCCCGACCTACAGGTATTCATTAACATGTGTGTGAGAGTTCTCACAGCTAGAAGAATGGAAGTACCGGTAGTTTAATACACTATCCTAAACTCATATATATATTACTTGATTGCTGCTCCATTGATTTAATGGAGCAAGGAAGCATACCTTTTCATTGCTTTTAAATGTGAACAATTTCTGTAGAAACTGAAGTGCAGTGTCTCTTTCAAAGGATCTGATTGCCAATTCCAATTTCAAATGGACAACTCGCTCCATAGGCTCTGTTCATAATCTTAGTACTAGCGATTCTAGTAGTGCAGCATGTAAGTATTTAAATGTACAACAGCATGTAAGTATTTAAATGTACAACAACCCTTGACATCATGGTTTGGAACCTTTCCTCTCTGGCATTTCCTGATTTTACATCTTTATTGTGAAACATAAAATAGAAGCCATTTCTTTTTCCTTGTTCAATTTCCTTGTCTACTCGAGTACATTGCCAGTACCACTGGAACCACTGTGAAAACAAAATGACTTTTTGTTATGACCACAACAAATAAAAGCTTTCAGGAACAATGTTGAACAAGCAGGAATACAGCAAGCCCTTTAAATCATGTCCTCCAAAATGTGTAAAACAGCAGGATTACAAAGCAAGTTACATTGTGTGTATGTTCCTTCTAACAAACTCTGGCTCTTGCTGGCTTTTAACATAAACAGAGCTTGTCACTTCTAATCAGCTTCAGGTTGGAAGCTTTAGCGCCGCAAAAGCGATGGGACAATTTTAGCACAATCTGGTTTGATGATTAATTTTAGATAAAGCAAAGCTAGATTAACGTCTCTTGCAGATTGTTTTACTTCTCTTGGATTTTGCTGATTAGCCTAAATAGGCAGCATGGGAGACTATTAAAATGTCTCTAATGGCAGAGAAATGCTATTTCGACTAATTGAAAAGTGTATAAATTGTATTTATCCTGAGGAGGTTCTAACATTTTAAAGAGTGCGTACTTTGTCCATGTTAATTTAAGCGTTTAATCCGGGGTTGGAAAACCTGTGACTCTTCAGGTGTTTTTGAACTTCAGCTCCCAACACCGCTGGCAGCCACCAACCATCACAACATCTGGAGGGCTACCCCATTAACTGTTTAACCAAGTCACTTTGTATTTTCACGAATAAACATTTTTCAATTTGTTAAAGTCGTTGTAGAGACCTCCCTTTGGCAACCTGGTGCCCTCCAGAAATTTTGGGCAGCAACTCTCATTAGGCCAAGCCAGCATGCCTGTGCTAACTGCAGCTGGTGCCCAAAGGGTAGAATAGATTCAGTGCATACATCACTCTATCAATATCTTAACCACAACTTCAAGATCAGACTCATGTGCCTTCTCTGTATTCTCTCTCTGGTATGAATTCCAACTCCCTTCCCAGCCTGTAGCTCACTATGATATGTGCACTGGTACTAACCATGGTTAATATACTAACAAGTATTCTCAGTATAGTATCTCAGGGCATCATGCATGGTTCTCTGCCCCTTTCTGGTGAAAACAGGCTTGGGTTAGGAGACTTTTGCTCCTTTCTCAGAAATGTCTACACTAGCTGGTAAGGCTGGGAGAGGCACCCTGCCTGAAACCCTGGAGAGCCACTGCCAATCCATGTAAACCAGATGTCGGCAACCTAAGGCCCATGGGCCAGAAGCAGCCCGTGAGGGTCGCTTAACCGGCCCATGAGCCGCCCCCGAACCAAGCCTCCCACTCGGCGAGTCCCCGCACGCTGCGCTAAACCGGCATGGTTTAGCAGCACGGCATGGAGACTCTCTTCCACAGCTCTGGAAATCACTTCTGCGCATGCCCAGACACCAGAAATCGTGTCTGCGCATGTCCGCGGTGCCGGAAATCACTTCTGCGCATGCCCAGACGCCAGAAATCACTTCTGCGCAGGCACTATTTTTGGCATCTGGGCATGCACAGAAGCGATTTCCGGCGCTGCGGACATGCACAGACATGATTTCCAGTGTCGCACTGCACCGATCCGGCCCACGGAGGATCTCCACGGGAGTGATCCGGCCCATGCCCCGGTAAGCCTTGCCGACCCCTGGTGTAAACAATACTGAGCTAGATAGACCAGTGGCCTGACTTACGTATGTTACTATGCTCCTGCCTGGCAGCGGATTTACTCTTCTTATTTTCTTCCTTCTCCCACTTTGCAACCATTCTGCTTTCCTTTTTCTCCCCCTTCAGTTACACTGAGCATGGGCCTTCATACCCAAATGCCTGCTTCATCTAACACATTAGCTCCATCCACCTAAGGAATTTGTTAGCATTTGTGTTGTACCGGTATTTGCATTGCGAATGTATTTCATAAATGGTATTGGGGAAGAAGTTGGCAGTTGGTTATTCTCTTAGTTGATTCTTTAACTCAGAACATGGGAGTGTGGCGACTTCGACACTGCTTGGAGGTTTGTGAGGAGAGTAAAGCTATAGATTAATAACTTGTGCACAGTTGTGATGGAGTTTTGAAAACAAAAAGGACTAAACCCTCTCTTGTGCTCAAGGGAGAGAAACACATTGTATTCATTATATATATTCATTATATATAGTCATTATATATATGAAGAATACTTGTTGTTCAACTGTTGCCAACCTGACAAGTAAAGATTTTTCTTCAAGTCTTGTGTAAGGCATCTGTTTTATCACAAATAGCTCACAGAATTTACCTTTCATGCCACACTTAATCTGTTGGCCTGGGATTCAGTTTAATAATAATAATAATAATAATTTATTATTTATACCCCGCCCATCTGGCTGGGTCTCCCCAGCCACTCTGGGCGGCTTCCAAAAGAACATTAAAATACAGTAATCTATTAAACATTAAAAGCCTCCCTAAACAGGGCTGCCTTCAGATGTCTTCTAAAGGTCTGGTAGTTGTTGTTCTCTTTATCCAAAGCCCACCCCCCTTTCCCCCCAGCACTCTCCTAGACTGGATCCCTTTACTAACCAGCCTAAAGCAGGTTTTTGTGAAAGTGGTAGATCATTCGCCGCTTAACTCTCCAGCCTCCGCTTCACTTAGGAATGTTCTGTACGGCCGCAATCCTCTCTTACCTGGGGGGTAAAATCCACCAAGCGCAGGGGAATATACTTCTGAGCAAATGCATATAGGCTTGTACTGTTAGATGGTTATGCTTTTGGAATTCTGGCACATTGTTCATCGTATTGTTTATTTAGAAATTTATTGTCAGCCTTTCAAGTTTTCTTTTTCTTTTTCCCACGTGCGTATGTTTGTCCAGACAATCTCTCTCTCTCTCTTCTCTCTCTCTCTCTCTCTCTCTCTCTCTCTCTCACTCACACACACACACACAAATGAGCAAAAGTGTTTTATGATGGAGTTCATATTCTGATTATCTATTAATTGGGCAATAAATGAATAATTCAGTGACCAAACTGCAACAGCAGTATTTTTAAAAACACTTTCATGTATGTAGAAATCTGTATAATTTGCAGAAATGGAATCCAGACATTGCAAGATTTACACTTTTTATTTATTTATTTATTTATTTATTTATTTATTTATTTATTTATTTATTTTAAAAAGAGGGCATTTTGGTTCATTTAAATAAATATCTCTGTGTGTAAAATATTTTTTTAAAAAAACAATGGGTCAATTAATATCAACGTTGTCCTGACTTTGTTTTCTAAAAATTATAGAGCCCTCTATCAATGTCCTATGGGTCTCTTCTAGTCTTAGGTATGGGACTTTGGTATATAACTATCACAGTTATATCTCGGCTAGCTTTAACTCTAAGACTCTGCATTGGTAGACTTCATGTGCACATGAGCTGTTATGCGCAACAATGCAATTTCTAAAGAGTGCATCAGAATAGTTCCTTTTTTTCTCTTCAAACAGATCTGCAGATTTCAGCGCCACCTTCCAAATAGAGAAGTTCACCAGAAACTCTTTTCAAATCATCCTGCAATGTTCATATCTCCTGCTAGTCAACCACCCCGTAAGAAACTGTGTGAGCTGGTACAGCTTTGTGGGGGGAAAGTGTGCAAAACTCCCCGCCAGGCTAAAATCTGCATTGGAGAATGCAGGGTTAGAAAGTATATGGACATACAGTGTTTATCAGAAAAATGGATTCTAGGTAAGTGATCTTTAACATAAAACCATAGCTGTGCGTGCACTTAAACGTAAGCAAATCTGCACATCATCCACTCCCATGTTAATTCGCCAGTATAAAACATGCACATAGAGCTGTCTCACTAAACTAGTTCTTCTTATGCACAAGAAATGATGGCCCCTCCTCATCAACCACACACAAGCCCTCCATAATTTAAGTGAAATGTGAATATGTTAACTTGACGTCCACGGAGATTGCTTTTCTTATTTCAATATCCATAGTCAAACACCTTCCATTTTCTTTGCGCATACAAATTCCTGTGACTATATCCACATAACACTTCAGCCCACAATGACATTTCCCCATCTGATCACATGTGTGTGTGGCAAAGAAGAAGCCATGCCTGCTGGCACTTAGGAAAAACTGACTGTGTGACCCAACTGCTGCTATTTGAGCTGCCTACCAGTCTAGTTGGGCCGTGGGTGGAACTGTGGTCTAAACCACAGAGCCTAGGGCTTGCCGATCAAAAGGTCGGCGGTTCATAACCCCGCAATGGGGTGAGCTCCCGTTGCTTGGTCCCTGCTCCTGCCCACCTAGCAGTTCAAAAGCACGTCAAAGTGCAAATAGATAAATAGGTACCGCTCCAGCGGGAAGGTAAATGGCGTTTCCGTGCGCTGCTCTAATTCACCAGAAGCGGCTTAGTCATGCTGGCCATGTGACCTGGAAGCTGTCTTCGGCCAAACGCCGGCTCTCTCGGCCAGTAAAGCGTGATGAGCGCCGCAACCCCAGAGTCATCCGAGACTGGACCTAACGGTCAGGGGTACCTTTACCTTTACTTTACCTTACCTGTCTAGTTGCATTACTGAGCCTGCCTATCCCTGCGCATTTACCGGTATGTGCATGGAAATTATGAGTGGGCCTTACGCTGTTCCACTTTCTTCTCACCGTGTGTATAAGCGAATATTCAGACTGAGGAATCCTGCAGTTATCTGAATGCAGGATCTCCTCTGAGCTCAGTCTTGAACCTACTAGGCTAGGTGGATTCTCCCATTCGGTGCACAAATGGATCTCCCAGTTTAGTGTCTGCTTCTATGCAAGTCTGTTGGTCTGCTCTAAATAATATTCTTCATTTCCCATCCCCACAGACTCAGTCACACAGAACAAGATCTGTCCGCCTGAAAACTACAAATTTCGGAGTAAGTTTTAGCATAAACAATGCCACAATCTTTGGACTTCATCTAGCAAACCGAGCAATAAATACTTCCCACTTCATAAATGTAATGAAACATGCTTACTTTAAAAAAAAAAATATGCAAGAACCTTCAACATCGAAGTGGCAAAGGACATCTAAGCCCTACACTCAGTCTGTCCAAAGATATAGTCCATGGTTTCAAAAAGGACTGTCTGAACAGTGAATGAGCATTACACAGATGTATAGCCAAACAGCAATGTGGTTTCACAACCATGTTAGCGTCACAAATGCTACAGTGGGCTGCAAATAGATACTTTTGTTTATGAAATCAAAGCCTATAAAATATGAAGACGGGGTAGATGAATTTCTAACTTGGCCAATATTTTTGCTCTTTATGCGTATAAAATTTGATTTGCTCCTTTCATACAAATGGCAATAGAAGACTCCCTGCAAACGAGGAACCACCTTTTACAGACAAGCATATGAACCCCTTTATTAGGAAACTTGCTGCCAAGACAGCAATATATCATGGACTGAAATAGAAATAAATAAAAAGTGGCATGTGAACACATGGTTCCCAGTAAAGAGCAGAATATGATATCAAAAATTATTCTTAAAAGTTTGTGTATCATGATCTTCTAGCCCTCTCATAAATGTTTTATGCACAAAAACCTGTCATCACTAATTTATGTAACCCAACATACCAAATTGATTTTCTCATAAGTTGTCTTGAAATGAAATTTCAAGTCATGTACAGTGCAACCTCTTGGGACAGCTGCTCATTTTTTATTAGGTGCATATGTAACAGACTTTACAGTGGGAGAATAATAAAGATATTTACAACAAACATATTTAAATGACGGAGACTGGTCAGCTTTGCTTTAAAAAGACATTTTCTACTCACTCGATAGCTATGTCAGGTTTTATGCATGCAGCTTCTTTGTTAAACAGCTCTGATTTTAGCCAAATGCAGGAACATTTGACAAATTGGGAGTCACCAGAGTTTACACTGTTGGCACATGGGTGAAGAGCTTTTCTAATATATATATGTTTGCAAAGATCCTCAGAGATCCTTACAAATAAAAATCTCCTCCTGCAGGGAATACTTGGCCCATTTCACACATCACACAGCAAGAAACCAGGTTTGCTGCCAAGCTTACAAGGCGCTTTAGCCAATCTTAACTCCATATTGACCGCATCTGTCAAAATACTGGTTTGTTGCATTCACACTTTTACGCCCTTAAAAATGCAGTGTGTGAAAAGGTTCTTGGTTCTCTCCTGTAGATGGAGAAATGTGTGGAAACATTAATCCAGAATGCATAATCTTATCACCCTCTTCTGCGTTTCACTGGGAAACCAGTAAAGAGGCAGAGTTAGTGGGTGGGAACACTACAGTAGAAAGCAATATTAAGGAATGTTCTTCGGCTGCAACTCAGGTAGGTAGCCGTGTTGGTCTGCGGTAGTCAAACAAAATAAAAAAAATCCTTCCAGTAGCACCTTGGAGACCAACTATGTTTGTTCTTGGTATGAGCTTTCGTGTGCATGCACACGAAAGCTCATACCAAGAACAAACTTAGTTGGTCTCTAAGGTGCTACTGAAAGGAATTTTTTTAGGATATATAAGAAGTGCACTAAAATATGGCTTTGCAACACAATCTTGATACCAAAAATAAAACTCTCATTTTTTTTCTGTTCAAAGCAATTATTATTATTTATTTCATTTCTATACTGCTTTGTATGTTAAGGAAACAAAGCTCAAAGAAAGCTACGTTAAAATATCAAATAAAGCCATCCACAATAAAACATTACAGAAGAAAGTCAAATATAAAGTACAAATTAGGACTCTCCTGAAAGAAACTTCTATATAGGTATCTCCTAACAAGCATATGTAGGATGTCAGACATAAGAGGAAATACTACTTCTCCGCAGAAGGGTCTATTTTATTGTTTCTTAAATAAATGGAACTGTTTCCTGACCTTTTAATTCCCCATAACTGTTTTCCATAAAATATCACAAGAAGCAGGAGGTATTAATACTTAACCTTCCACCTAACCAGGCTTCCTGAACTGAAACAACTGCTCTGGGAAGACAGTGTTCTAATGCCTCAATCCATACATTGTACTGAGGTCCTTTTCATTATAAAGAATAATTCCCTTCCATCCACAGCAGCTAGTAATAATGATAATGAGCTTGCCTGGGGATGTTTGATGGCAAGGCTGAAAACTAATAAGTGGGTGGACCTGTCATCTCATTTGTGGCGCAGGGTTTTTCCGTTATAGAGGCCCCCAGGCAGCACATATCATGGATAACAAGCTAGTAAACGACTCTTTTACTGAAGTAGGAGGAATCTGAAGCCTCTTCCCTGGGGCACAGATTTGTTTAGGTATGTATGCTCCTTTATTTTCTTGTCTCGTTCTGGGCCAAACCTTTGAAGCGACGGTTTCTACAGTAAAAAGAACACTTGAGACTGCTGCTATTGGCCTTTTGCTGTGTTATTTGGGGATTCCAAAATAATATTACTATTATATTTGGGGTCAGGAATAATACCAGCACCCAGTGAATGGCTAAGCATTTTTACAACAACAACAACAACAACAACAATAATAATAAATTTTATTTATACCCCGCCCTCCCCAGCCAAAACCGGGCTCAGGGCGGCTAACACCAAGTATAAAAACAATTGATTAAAATACAACTTAAAAACAAGATTAAAAAACAACATTAAAGTGCAGCCTCATTTCAGTAGAAACTCAAATCAAAACTATTTGGGGAAGAAACCGTCAAATCTTCACCAAGGCCGGCTATCCAGACTGGTCCTACATGGGCCAGAAAAATGCCAGGGAAGTCCCCAAATAGGAGTTCCATCACAGAAGGAAAAAGGAAAGAGGAGGGAGGGGATCACATTGATTCCAAGCCAAAGGCCAGGTGGCAGCTCTGTTTTACAGGCCCTGCGGAAAGAAATCAGATCCTGCAGGGCCCTGGTCTCATGAGACAGGGCGTTCCACCAGCTTGGAGCCAGTGTTGAGAAGGCCCTGGCTCTGGTTGAGGCTAATCTAACTTCCTTAGGGCCCGGGACCTCTAGAATGTTGCTATTTATGGACCTTAAGGTCCTCCGTGGGGCATACCAGGAGGACAAGCAAAACATCTGAACTGGAGGTGAGTTTCCAGGTGCATTCTGCAACGATTCTGGCATGGCCCCACCTTGTTCCGTAGGGAACAGTATTCTCCTATATACCTGTCTGCCTCGGGATAAATTATTGGAATGAGAAGTCTTCCATCCACACTCACATGTATGTGTACAGGGGCTGCTCCTTATGGAATTGATTTGCCTTTATAGTGATTCCCTAGGCCCGTGTAGCTTAAACTTAAAATGAATCCGGAAATGCTTATGAAGATAAAGTCTGGAAAGCATAAACAGATGTGCTGCCCGATCGCTCTCAGCTTTAGCCACCACACTGCAAGCCTCTGCAATGCGCTGTAAGAGTTAATGTGGCACCCTAGGCAAAGAGAGAGGGGCAGAGCAATGTCTGAGCTGTATAAGTAGTTGCTGAAATCATTATGACAGGGGGAACTTTAAAAAAAACCCCCAAAAAACTCCCCAGCTCCAGATTAGAAAATAGCATGAAAAGCTTTCAGGCAATATGGGGAAAACAGTGGTCCAGGATATGAGTTTTATAGCCTTCATTCATTAAAGAAAACACATTGCGTGTACACGTGAATCACTTTTCATCCTGTGACCAGGCAGTCCTGTGTCAGTAGGAGCTTAGACTTGATATTCATATCAAGGAAGTTCTCCCACCTTTGTCCAGGCCATTTCCTCCCTGTTTGTAATCCATTTCAGCTGGGGTGCGTTTGATATTTAGATGTAAATATCCTGTGTCCTGTATCACGCAGTGGCATGAATGATATCATATTTTGAAAGTATGTAAACATCAAAAATTCCTCAATTGACTCATCACAAAATGAGTTCATTACTTTCTGTTTTCTGCATAATTTTGTTGCTGTGAGTGATCCTTGCTGGGATAAGCCGATTAGCATTAGAATGTTGCTCAGATTTTTCTGGCTACCTCTGAGACATCTATAGTGGTATAAACCTAAATCCGTTTCCACATAACAGTGTTGAAAAGTGAAGGGCCCATTCAATATAATGAAATAATTAAGAATTGCCTTACTGCATAGCTATTTAAAATGCCCAATCATTGCAATTTATAATGTATAGTGCTTATCTGGCACATTTCAAGCATTTAAAAGAGCAGATACTATCTCAGTAATCCTTACAGCAGCCTTGTAAATGATTTTGGTATCCTGCACAATACAGAGGGGGCACTAAATGTGAGGAAATTTGGACTTTCAAAACCCCCCACAGTACAGTGGGACCTCGACTTACGAGTGACCCGACTTACGTGTTTTTCGACTTCCGAATGACTTCCGGAAGAAAAAAAATGGCCGCTGCAACCGAATTTTTCGACTTCCGAAAGGAAGTCGCGGCCGCTTTGAATAGGATTTTTTCGACTTACAAATTTTTTTTGCTCAATGCATTCCTATGGGGATTCGACTTACGAGTGTTTTTGACTACCGAAGATCGCGTCGGAACGCATTGTCTTCGTAAGTCGAGGTCCCACTGTAGATTCATGACAAATAGGAATCAAACCACGAGTTTCCTGGTCCACATTCTTAGTTGCAAAGCTTTTACTAGTTTAAGGAAAGAAACCTTGCGGATGTCTAATGATGCTGACTCCTGATGTTGAACCTGAACATGCAGTCATACCCATTAAAAATGGATCCTACTGAGGATCACTAGTTTAGAACATAGTGTGTCTCTAGAGCACAGAGAACAGAATAAGGTGTGTCAGACCAACAGCTAGCAGGTCTTGGAATAAACTCACTCATCACTCCACAGAGCTTATGCTCAGGAACAGAAAGAACTTCCACATTGGCTGGGCGAGTCCACCCTTATAGACAGGCTTCCCCCTCCTTGTCTTGCAACAGCTCGCTTTAATTGTACACAAAGATTGTCAGTTGCAGAGCTGGAGGGCAAAATGCTGCTGCTTTTATGGCAGAGGATTTATATTTTCTCTGACATTGCCCAGGCAACACACACCCAATTACAAGAAAAATCAGAGTCTGGGAAGCAACGATGTTGTTTTGTTCCCAGTAAATTCCATATCTTATTTACAGTCTTTCTTTCTTTTTTTTAATGATGTTTCAGATATTTTGATATCCAGTGTAAAAAGTATCACAATGCTTGATGACAGAAAGCAAGACAATTGGACTTTCAGAAGGAAAAAAGCTCTTTAGGGTTCCCCCTGATATAAAGTTTGTTTACACAGGTCCCTTCCATAGAAACAAATGCCACCCATACTCAGGGAAATAGCACTAGTGATATTTTTCTACATTGGTCATACATAGCCCAGAAAAGTAAGGCAAGGGCACTCTCCCGTTCACTGAGCTATGAAAGCTAGGAGCTAAATGGCACCTTAAACCTAGGTTATGGGCACAACAACGGAATGTCTAGGTGCGCTTTTTTAAATGACAATAATACAAAGCTGAAAATGAACAAACTGCAGCTAAAACATTACGTTCATTTTTCACATGGTCTAGTCTTTCCCCTGCTCACCCCTCTAATATTCTTAAGACGGTCTCTTCTCCAGTCCCATCGCCCCCACCTTCCTCTGCCCCTGACAGTAACTGAATGTATGAACTGAGTCCTGAAAACACTTTGGGTGATATGAAAATGGTGGTGGTGGTGTTAGATCTGTGATAGCGTATTCACACATGAAAGACACCACCTGGTGCTGAAGATAAATTTGTAAACATGCCTCAGTTTTGCACTACCAGTGGTAACTTCACCAAAAAATGCAAGAGGCATTAGCTGTGTTTATGGTCCCTTACAGAAAATTAATGACAACAAAAGTAAAAACCCATTGGAAGTTGAATGTGTAGACCGTGCTATTTCCATGTGCTTTGCGTAAATACAAAAAGTACTTTGCGTATACTATTTGTTGTTAGAAGTAGTGCAAATGTGCAAATGCTGCACTCCTCTATAGAATTACAAATTAGAGAAATGGGGAAACGATGGTGTTGGAAATTTGCCAGTCATCTATGAATGGTGGCTACACCATGTTTATGAAGTGTCCTCTACTAATTAATTGTATTTTACACCCTGCCTTACCTCCAAGGAGCTCAAAGCAGTGTTCTCTTACTGCCATTGTATCCTCATGGCAACCTGGTCACATAGGCCAGATTGAGAGAAAGGACCCAACCCAAGAACGACCTTGGGTGCAAACTTCAAGAATGAATAGGAATTTGATCTTGGTTCCCCTGAGTCCTAGTCTGGGACTCCAAGCACTTCAGATGTTACAACAGCAGTGGGATCTCCTTTTATGTGGTTTTGAGATACACTATATCTGGCTCCCCATGGGTAAGTCCAATCATGCAGATCTTTCCAACCTGGTCATTGACCAAGGTCCTAAAAAGTTGGTTCCATACACAAGAAGGATTCATCTAAAAGGCACTGGGGGTGAAGCCCACAGAAAAGCAGCTTCCACACTCCTCCTTTAACATCTTGAACTGATAGGAGCGCATCTGTTACCCATCATCCTGCCATCCCTTTTTCAAGGTGCTGGAATCTAAGGAATCAGCTGTATGCACATGCATCTCAAGTTGGATGTTATACCGTACACAGACTCCAGAATCTTGGAGCTGGTTCTCTCCGTGTGTTGTATTGCAGGCTTTTAGTCAAGCTAAGTGAGTATTTTATAACGGCTTTTTTGTTCTTGTAGTTTCCACATGGCTATCTTAATATCTTCTGGAAGGTTATCACTTGTAAGTGACTGATAAAAGCACATAAATGATTTTGGCTACATCTTTTTAACCAAAATAACCGCTATAAATAGGCAGATAATGTCTGGGATCTCCACAGCCTAAGTGCTATAAATAGTTCTTAACATTTTCCCACTTCATGCTTTTGAAAAGAACATTCTCCACTTCCTTTCTTGAAAAACCCTGGGGAATTATACTAGAGCACCACTGCTTTTATATATATATATATATATATTTGGAGAGTTACAAAAACATGGTTAACGAACTTGATAACAGCCACTACAAAATCCATTGAAGGAGGTCAAGTGCACTGAGTTAGCACAGTTAAAGTCATCATTCATACTAAACTGTCTAACCCAATTATTTGTCTTCAGCTTGGTTCAAGAATAATGTTACTTTCTAACCTTTCATTTAGGGATTTCAGCCGTAGGAATATGGAATGCAGTTGATGTTCTTTAAGAATTAAAACAAACCATCTAGACCACTAAAGATCTTCTCTTTGGAATGCCCTTCCTAGGGCATCAGCCTGATTTCAGCAATAAATAACTCGGGTAGGAAAGATGGGCTGTACAATATTATTTATGTTTTCTGTACAGTAGTTGGCCCTGAAAACACACTCCATAGGTGCAGTCAAAATGTATGATCGATAAAGAACTAGCAGCTGCCTAAGTTCTAGCACACCCTGCTGGCTGAGACATTAAGAAAAAAAGCTGCAACAGATGTAAAACTGTGTTAAGGAACTTTGGGCAGGTTTTTCAGGTTTCGTTAGCATTCAGAAATGCGTGTTGAGTCATCGTATTGCCATGTATTATAAACATGGCCCATGTTTTGCCTTCAGACGTTCCAAGCTTTGATGCCTGACATCACCTCCAGCAGATGTTGTGGCTGAGGTCTCATGTTGAGGTCCCATACATTTAAAGCACTCTTAAACTGCTTTCACAGTCATGGAGCATCCTAGAAACTGTACTTTCTTAAGGGTGCTTAGGGTCTCAACAACTCTCAGCACCCTTAACAAACTACAGTTCCCAGGATTCTCTGTTGCCGTCCAAGCAGTGCAAGAGTGCTTTACATGTCTGGTGTGGTGGATGTGACTTCGACCCTGGACATCTGCTGCCAGTCAGAGTAGATAGTACAGGGCTAAACAAATAATTTGATGTGGCATAAGTCCAACTTCCTCTGATAAGCCTTCCCTGACAGTGCTTAAATGAATGTCGCTGCATGAGCAGCAGCAGCTACAGAGGTGCTAGAGGTGGCAGAAAGCTTCGCAATGGAGACAAGCAGGAAATAGACACACAAGACTGAAATAGCCCACAGATTCCCATTTTCATCTCATAAAAGGGGTAGTGTGGGATTGAACGATGGGGAACTGAGAATAGACCAGAGCATGTCAAGAACTGCAGATTCCACGCCTCCATACTGATGGACCTTTTCATTGAACAGAAAAAGCAGTGATACTAACTGAACATTCCTCAGAAGCCTCTTTGCCATAAGGTCAAAAGCATTCCAGCTTTTTCACTGTGGGTAAGGTACGTCATGCTTCTCATGCTCCCATTTTGGTGCAGCCCTACGCATTAAGAGAAATGTAAAAAGACTTGTATCTCCTGGTTTTCATTCAGTGTTCACCTGTTTGCACTTGCTTGCTTCCCCAACCCCAACCCACGCTTCGTAAATAAAATTACTTTTGCTTCAGTCTTTATTTAGGCCGACTCAGCCAGGACTCCATCACAGTCACTGCAACTTGTTCTATGTCAGTGGCTTGGAAAATTACTCTGAATGGCTTAATGAAGGAGCATCTGCAAACACCATGCTTTGTTGTCACACATAATATAGCTGCTGGAGATGTTCTGTGCGTTGCAGCTGTGAAATAATATGGGAGGTGAAGAATGCAAGGTTCAGTTCAGTTCATATCCCACCTTTTCTCCAAAGATATCAAGGTCATGTACATGGTTTCCCCTCTTTTATTTAATCCCCAGACAGGACTGTCTTAAGCATATGCGGCACTGGGGTGCAAAGATCCACCTGGCGTCCCCCCCCCAGGTTGCCCAGTCCCAGGCATGCAGGAGGGTGGAGCCGGCTGGCCGCTTCAACATCTCGCTGGCTCGATCGCCCCCGAACACGCGACGCAGAGCCGCCCGCAGCAGAAGAGCCCACTGCAGCCCTCTGACAGACGGGCGGGCTCTTCACTGGACTCAACTCTCAGCCTGGTGCCCCTGAGAGCCCGGTGCCTGGGTACCCCGCACCCCTAGCACCTATGGGTAAAACGGCCCTGGCCCCAAAAACGATCCTGTGAGGTAGGTTAACGTGAGAGGCAGTGACTGGGCCTAATTCAATCAGTGAGCTTCATAGCCAAGAGGGAATTCAAACTCATGTCTCCCAGAGCCTAGTAAAATACTCTAACCACTACACCACACTGGCTGTCATGTAAATACAAACTGAACCAATTCTGGTTCTGTAATGTACACGAAGTCTAAATTTGGGAACATAGCATTTTTCTTTGTCAAAGTTGGGGTGTTGGAGGGCTAAGGATCTGATACAAAATTATCAGCAACCCTCCTAACTAGACTTCTCCAAGATTCATATGGCCAAGAAAGATTTGTAATGATATTGTTCCCTATCATAGTCTTCATACGGTAACCCCCTGTTATATCGTCCATCTAGGACAGCAGGCGGCATAGCTTGAAAACGCAGCTCAGCAAAAGCGAAAGTGAGGCTGGCCAGGGATTCGACGGGTAACTGGTTTTAAAATGGACCATTTTTAGAAGGGGGAACCAAGGAGGCAAAATTATAATAATTTTAAAGCCTCCTGAGAACCGGTGCTAATTTAAATATAACTTATTACCACTTCATCCATTTTTAGCACTGCATTTTGACCCATGTATGAAGCAAATATATATTAAACCATTTGTCTAATCTTGGACAAAATGGTTTATTGTCCATTGGAACATTGGTACATTGGAATGAAGTACCAATATTCTGGTAAGTAGTGGCTCGTGGCTGCATGAGA
Organism: Darevskia mixta; assembly: GCA_034641385.1. Lineage (NCBI taxonomy): Eukaryota > Metazoa > Chordata > Lepidosauria > Squamata > Lacertidae > Darevskia > Darevskia mixta. The sequence goes on from JAWWNH010000058.1 coordinate 15,489,299, forward strand.
GCTTCAGCAAGCTGAGTTGCCGATCAAGCTTAAGATCAATCTAACTGTTTGCTGAAGCTTTCAAATTCAAGGATGAGCAAACATGCTATTAAAAGCAACGCATTAAACCCTTAGTGCTGGCTTCGCTGAAGAAATGGCATGATTTGGCAGTCGTCCTATAATAGCAAAAGGATTATTCAGACGTATATAATTATTTGGATCAAAATGGGAAACTACAAATAGAAAAAAGAAGCTGGCAAACAGCCAGATATGGGAATGGACCCTAAAGATGGAAAGAGAAAAGTCTTGGTAAAACTTAAAATGTGGCTTATTGTAAAAGCAAAAGAAGTTGCAACTTACATGTTAATAACAAGCTGGATCCAGACTTAATCACGCTTAGTGTTGACTCATTGAAATTGTGAGTAACGTAAGTTCAGTTGATTTCAATGGGTCTGTTTTAAGGATTTATTTATTTAAAAACATCTCTATGCTAATTAATATTTAAAAATTCTCTAAACACTGTACTCTATGTAACACTAAGTCTAGATGCTTTTAATGTTAGAGGAAATGATGAAATGGTGTCATATCTCAATATCATGCAGACCTATTCTTGCACACATTTAAATATTATATTATTTTTGAAATTCGTTAGTGGTCTTTTTTGCCTAGAGGGTGTCCAATTAAGCCTAGAAGATGTCCAATTAGTATAGAAACATATTAGCGGGAACAAATAGTCTCCACACACAAAAATAATAAACATAGCATAGTTTTTTGCAACATTTTACATAATCTTGGTTTTTTTTGCGGAGACTGTATTAAATTTTATTCAATCTTTTTTTTATAAAAAAAAAGGAATAATAGGAATAATTTATTGGCCAAGTACATTTTCCAACATACTTGGAATTTTGCTTCGGCTACATTGCAATGTAAACATACCTTATACAAACACTGTTCCACTCACAATACAATGACACAGCAAAGAAACCCCACCATATAGAACATATAGAAGTTGCTCTAATTTGCCTCTGTTTATTTCAGTGTTGAGCAGCAAACTTATTCTAATCTAATGTGACATTTACCAGTATCTTTTAAGACCTTACAACAATGTAAAGTATTACATGCAGTAATGTCAGAAATCATAGTTTTTCAACTTCCCACCCACATCTTGGCTCACATTGCTTGCCTAAATAACCTTAATTCAGCCCTGAGAAAACATATCCAAATAGCAAATATGCCTCCTAAAAATAAAATAAAACCAAGTTGGCATTGATGGGCAAGGCTGTACTTTCATGATGACTCAAGCCAAGTTACCCTAACTCGGTAATTTTTAAACCGTGATAAACTGAAAAGAGCACAGCTACTTATTCCCCTGTCTAAGGATCACAAATAGCTGAGCAGTATGGCATGCTTTAGAAGCTAGCTAGTCCAAAGCAGCTGTTTCTAGCACTAAAAATAGCTGGCCTGGGACCCTAGGGGCTCTGCCCCATGCCCCCCACTGCTGTAAGCATGCTCTTTATTAGAGAAGATTGACAGGCAGATCCAGCTCAGGCTGAATCAGAAATCATGACTTTGGGAGGTCAAAACAAACCATCAGTATGGCTGGCACAATTTGTGAATGTGTGCAATGCAGGTGTGAGATGCTCACATCTGAATAATCCATGTAGACTTTGTTGTTGCTTTTTAATGTACTTATATCCTGCTGTATTTTAAAAGGGGGGAAAACCAACTTACAACATAAAACAAACATAAATCAGTAAATTGCTTACAAATGGCGTAAAACTATGCCTAAAGTCTGTCTAAAATGTTTGAGAAGAAGAGTTTGGATTTGATATCCCGCTTTATCACTACCCGAAGGAGTCTCAAAGCGGCTCACATTCTCCTTTCCCTCCCTCCCCCACAACAAACACTCTGTGAGGTGAGTGGGGCTGAGAGACTTCAAAGAAGTGTGACTAGCCCAAGGTCACCCAGCAGCTTCATGTGGAGGAGCGGAGACGCAAACCCGGTTCCCCAGATTACGAGTCTACCACTCTTAACCACTACACCACACTGGCTCCTTTTGAGGGTTCCTTTTCCTCTTAAAATCTGATAACTCCCCCTGGTTTGGTGTATTTATCCAACCACTGTTTCTATGTTTTTATTAATGGGCAGAGCAGACACTTGGTTATGAGCTATCTGAGAGTGGACTCCTAATACAGTGGGGAAACCATTAAGAAATTGGAAACGAAACAAATGTCTCTGAAAATTGGGGTGATGGTCTTGAGCAAAGTGTGGTTGCAGGGGAAACATTTTCTGAACATTTGTGTCAGAAAATACACTGCATGTTTTGCAGAAGTAGTAAAATTATTTCGCTAGCAGAATGCTTGATGCATGATGTCCCTGGGGTAGCAAGTAAGCAATCAGTACAAACTGTATTTTACACTTTGTGAAAGAATTAGTGAGTTCAGTTCCAAAATATTATTGGAGTGGGGGAAAATAAATTTATAGTGGCAAAGATTCAATAAATATTAAATGTTCAGCTAGTTCATATAAAGGTTTTCAGAAACTGTGACTCTCCAGCTGGAAAGTATGTCAATAAATAAATGTAAATAAAGGTGAAAGATGTGCAAATATATAATAGCCTAAATTAATACTATTACTGTTTGCTTAAAAGAAATTACATTTGTTGCTTGACTAGTCATCAGCATATGATGAATCTATTTCTTGTTAGATTACACCACAGTGATATTTTAAAGTGTTTTTCTGTGTTCTGCTTTGTTTTCATCTGAACGTGAATGGGTAGAGGATGAAATAGATTCCTAAAACATTTTAGACAGGGCCTTTGAGACATAAATTGAACTTCACCTATTTCCTTTATGACACCAGAATAAATTGCGATTTTATGCTCTCATCCTCCCTGCAACTTTTCCTGAAGATTGTTTAAATATTGGTGGGAATCATCCAGCAAACGTGTGGGGTTCTATCCCAGCAAACAGCATTCCCTAAATCACCATCCATAGAAAATTCCTCAGAATATACATGTAAAAAAGCATATTTGTTGATGTATCTTTTCTACAATGTTGCTGTATTTTCTTTGGGCAAGCCAGAGAAGTGTAAACTTCTCATTACTGCTATTCAACGGATAAAGTGGAGTCCCCCCAAAAAAAGTTTTCCATTATCCACAAAACTGTTTTTCTTTTTTCTTTTTTTGGTATGCAAATATTTGTTCTTCAGAGGTGATCCTCTTTTATAGATCTCCTCAGATGGTACTTCTCTAGCATTTTTTGGTCTGAGCTTCCCTCTTTGGGTGGACTTCAATAGCCTGGTTTGTTACTGATTTTATTTTAATTTCCATGCTTTACACTACATGCTGATGACTGGTAGCCACGTGAGTGAAGTGATGACACCAAAAATGCTAAGAGGTGGCATGAAATAATATCTGTGGCAGTCCCACCCTTCAGTAAAAAATACTCTTGGGTAGGTACAACAATCCATAAAACAAAACTACAAAAAAATGTAAGCAGAAGTGTGGGAATGTTCAGGGAGGCAGGAGAGGATATATTGTTTAATAATATCCTTCCTAACTTGCACTAGCAAGTTATATAACTTAGTAGACTTTTAAACACACAATGGTTAGCTTGTTGCAAGCTTGTTTAAGCTTATCAGTATTAGATTCCTGGTAATTTCCCCTTTTATCCCTCCTAAAAGAATAGACACGACACAATCTTGTGTAAAGTATATATAAAAGAAGTTTACTCACACATTCAGTTCACAGATGGATCCCTGAAGGCAGACTTAGTTACGGAGTATATACATGTGGAATCTATCCCATATGGGAATAGTCCCTTTGTCCTCTGTTGGCTGAAAGCCAACAGAGCACCTCTAGCTAAAAAGCTGTTGCTCCTACGATGAACGAAGTGAAATAGAGAGTGTGTCAGTGTGCCTGTCCTTTTGTATTACCTGGGCAGGTAAAGTCACATCCACCTCTAGTCACATGCAAGAGGAAGTATGTCCCAGTCAGGAGGAAACTGGAAATTTTCTACTGACTGGACCAAACATTCCCCTGCAAGTTCACTCTAGGAAAACAAGGAATGTTGTACTTGACTGCTATCTATGTATCACATCCCACATAAAGTACAGCAGAATAAAACAGCAAGAGCAGGCTAAAAACAAGACTGCTGTTTTACAAAAAGATGTAACTCAGTGGCAGAGCAAGGATTGGGAGGGACCTTGTCCAAAACACTGGAGAGCCATTGTCAGTCAATGGACAACACTGAGCTAGGTGCACCAATGGTCTCTCTCCATGTGTTCCCATGCCTGGGTCTGGGCCAGAAGGAAGACAGGCTTATTGGGAACAGCACGCCATTCCTTTTTGCCACCGCCAAAAAGACGGTATCGAGAGGTAGCAACAGGTACTACTTCACACAATGTGTAGTCAAACTATGAAACTCGCTCCCCCACGAGGCAGGCATGGCCAACAACTTGGATAGCTTTAAAAGAGGACTAGACAATTTCATGGAGAGGGCTATCAATGACTGCTAGCCCTAGTGGCGCTGCTCTGCTTGCACAGATGGAGACATAAATGCTTCCGAATACCAGTTGCTGGAAACCATGGGAGGGGAGAGTGCTCTCATGCTCATGCCAACAGGTCCTTGCAGGAAATGATGGACCTCCTGGTACCCGTTTCAAACATGCACAGATGCTTCCCATTTTTCTCCTAATTCCACACCTGAAATCACATCTTCTGGTCTTCATGGCAGTCTGGTATTTTAGATTTCCCCGCAACTTGGAACAATATAATAACAGTAACAACAACGGTAATTTTATTATTTATACCCCGCCCATCTGGCTGGGTTTCCCCAGCCACTCTGGGTGGCCTCCAGCAGAATATAAAAACATAATAAAACGTCAAACGTTTAAAAACTTCCCGATGCACCTGTGTCCCTGGCAAGAGATAAGAAAACAGCCACATGTGCTGAACCCTGAGTCTTTCCCTTTTTTAGGAGCATAGCATTTTGAATACAGGCTTGCGCTTTTGATACAAGAAGGACAAAAAGTGCTGTGGCATAGTAGAATTGTTGTTTTGTTACCATCTCTATACAGTAGCCTAAAGTACAGTGTGTGCTTCTAAACATTACACCATAAACAGAGTGCATTCCCAGAGCAGCTTCCCATGCTTGGTCCAGTAATGAATGCTGGATATATATTTTTTTTAAAAAAAACACCTATATGCCAGAATACTGTTACTGGAGTAGAAACGCGGCAAAGCGGACTGCTTTATCTGTTGAGTTTCTGCCTGTCTCTCAGCTTGTTAATGGCACAGTAAACCTGCCAGAAAATGAAACAGAGGAAACCTAAGTTCAAACTCCTGCTAAGTTATGAACCACCATTATAGATACATTGTGCAAATCTCTCTCCTACCTCACATGACGGGAGGAATAAAAAAATACATACAGTCTTGAGCTCTTATATGAGGAGAAATAAAAGGTAAGGAAATTATGAGAGAGAGATGCCATGCTGGTCTATAATAGCAAGGCAAAAAGTGGCACTGTGGTACAATTGCTTCTAGAAGCTTCAGTCTACACCAGGGGTTGTCAACCTGGTCCCTACCGGCCACTAGGGGGCGTTTCAGGATTCTAGGTGGGCAGTAGGGGGTTCAACGGCAGAAGCTGAATCCTCCTTCCATCGAGCACTGGTGGGCGGTAAGGAAATTTTACCATCCAGAAAGATGCATTAGTGGGCGGTAGGTATAAAAAGGTTGACTATCCCGAGGGATGGGTGACCTGTGGTGTCCCAAATACTGATGGGCTACATCTCCCATCATCCTCAGCATTGGCCAGTGAGATTTTGAATGACAACCCCATCCCTGGTCTACACAACTGAGACCATCACAGCTACTACAATCCAAACAACTGTCTGTCAGCTGTATCCTTGACAGGATGTCACTGGCATTTCCTGAATTTTTCTCTTGCATGGCTGATTCATTCATCTTATGCAGCACTTCCACAAAGGACTGCAGGACAGTGCATTTGAGAGTTTCCCCAATTTAGCCTCATAGCCTTGTTGATGTGTAGATCCTTCACACCACTTGCTATCCGGTCCTTTTAACTTGAGGTGACAGGGTCCGAACATGATGGGACCTTTTGCATCAAAAGTATGTGCTTTACTATTACACCCCCCCCCAACATTACCCATTAAGCTTTATGGCCAAGTGCGAACTTAAACACAGGTCTCCTCAGTAGAAAAACCAACATTCTGTCCACAGCAAATGGCTTTTGCAAGTGCCCAGTCAAAAGAGACATCTGTGAGCCATTAGTGTTTGCAATACCAACTTACATGGATGGTAACCACATAATAAAGACCCTTATCATTTCTTGTATTTATATCCTGATCTATCCTGTGGACTCAGGGCAGCTTATAGCTGTTCCCGCCCCCGCCCCCCAAATATTTTTTTTTACTAATTTTTTTATTAAGTTTTCAATTATACATCTCAAAATAAACATTTTACATACTGCTAAATATCCAACTACTTCCCTCCTTCTCCTTCCATGGTTCATTCTGTTTGTCTTTCATTCCTACATATTTTGCTATAACCATTTTATCCAGTTGTCCACTTTTACATCACTCAAGATTAACGACACTGTTGATTTTATCTTAATAAAACTTGACGTCCTCCCCCCCCAATTTCTGTAGTTCCTTACATTTATTTTTTAATATCTTCCACATATCCAAATTAACTTAATTTGCTCATTTATTCATCTACTTTAAATAGATACTCTTATGAAACTGCAGGTTATTACAATAATCTTACAATATTACAATGTTGTTATCCATATACAATTCAACTGTCAATATTCCATAAACCATTTCCATTCTTTTATCAAAAGGCGGTGTATAAAAGCACTGTTAACGAAGCAGCAACTAACAAAATAATAATCTAAACCCAGGGCCGGATTTAGGTTTGATGAGGCCTAAGCTACTGAAGGTAACGGGGCCCTTTATATGTCCAGCTGTCCTTTGTCAGCAACTAATTAATAATAATAATAATAATAATAATAATAAATTTTATTTATACCCCGCCCTTCCCAGCCGAAACCGGGCTCAGGGTGGCTCACATCAGTAAAATTACAATAAAGTATAAAAAGAAAAACCGTTAATTAAAATACAGGTTAAAAGACAATTTAAAATTTTAAATGCCGCTTCATTTATCGCCCCCCCCCAAAAAAAAAACCAAGGGGAGGAAAACAGACTGAATCCCTGAAGGCCAGGCGGAACAGCTCTGTCTTGCAGGCCCTGCGGAAAGATGTCAAATCCCGCAGGGCCCTGTCAGTTTTTGTGTTGAATTGTCAGTTTTTGTGTTGAATATATGCTATATGGTAATTTATGGACCTAATTGGTATCTCAAGCCATTTGCACATGTTGCCATGCAACCAGTCCATGCAGAATGTAAGGTAGGCACCCTATATATAGAAATGAGCAAACCAGTGATATTTTAGGGAGCAGGTGGGACCCATTACATCATAGGAGCCTACACAACACAAAACACTGTTGCTGTATGTAGGTTTTATTTTATTTGTTTTTTTATTTTAAATTTTGGAAATGTACATCCAGTTTTGTTTTTTCTTTAAAAAATTTTGGGGGGCCCAAGAGAGTGGGGCCCTAAGCTATAGCTTGTTTAGCTTATACTTAACAGCAAAAAAAAGACTAACAAATCAATGCGGCGTTTGGAATCTGCAAAACAACATTAACGGGAGGAGCAACTAAAAAAATCATGAGCTGCTAAGCCCTAAGTGCGCCTTTACGCGCGCCTTTTCCCTCCCGGGCACGAGAGGCGAAAAGCGAGAGCGAGGCGGGGAGAGGCGAGCCTCCTGCGGGCGGAGCAAGCCTTGGCCAACCCCCGGAAGTCTCCGGCGAAGCGGAGGCGGAGCTGCCTCGTCGCCGGCGCCCTTCTCCTCCTCCTCGGTGCGCGGGCAAGAGGCGCGGGGGTGGCGGGCAGGTGAGGGCGTCGCGCGCGCTTTCCGAGCAGGAGGAGGAGCTGCCGGTGCCCGGCCCCCGCTGCTGGCTGCTCCTTGCTTCTCCGCTGCGCCCTTCCACGCTGCTTCCTGCCTGGGCCACCCGCGGGCCATGCGGCCGAGCTGCGGAGCCCTCCTCTTCCTCCTCGGCGGCGGCGCCTGCAGACTGCGAGGCGTGAGAAGAGGCGCCTCCTCCTCCTCCTCCTTCATGTGGTAGCGGCGTCGCGAAGCCCAGGAGCCGGATCTTCATTTCTTCTTTCTTTCTTTCTCTCTTCCCCGCTTTTAAAGTCAGCCCAACTCTGGCCGGAGAGATGCTGCTGTCGCTGGTGCTGCACACCTACTCCATGCGCTACGTGCTGCCCACCGCCCTGATGATGGGCACCGTGCCCACCTACCTGCTGGCCTGGGGCGCCTGGCGCCTGCTCTCCACGTTGCTCCCCGCGCGCGTCTACCATGAGGTGGACGACCGGCTGTACACCCTCTACCAGAGCATGGTGCTCTTCTTCTTCGAGAACTACACCGGCGTGCAGGTCAGGGCTGCTGCTGCTGCTGGGGGCGGGGGGGGGGGCTGGCGGAGGCGCCACGCCCCCTTACGGGGTTGCTGGGGAGATAAGAACCCACCTCCCTCGTCACCTTTCTCCCTCCACCTCTCCACCACCTCACGTCTCTGGATGCTAAGCAGGGCAACTTGGCTACAGGTGGGCGAGGCTGCGCGCAGGTGAGCAAGCGGAGGCAGGGGCCGCGCCTTCTCGCAGCTCTCTCTCCCTCTCCCTCCCCAGCAGAGAGGGGGTTGCCCGCCTCTGTTTGCTCATCTTCCCAGGCTCTGGGTGGCGTTGCAGGTGGGAGGGATCATTTCCAGGCAGCGCTGGGGCTCTGCCTACATCCTCGATGCTGATAACACCTAGCTTGAGTACAGCACAGTGCATGCAGCCCTTAAGGTTGTGCACAGCAAGCCTAATTTTCATTCTGGGAGGGGGGGGGGGGAAAGGAACCCTTCTTGGTAGTCGCACCCGCCCTGTGGAATGCCTTCCCACCAGATGTCAAGGAAATAAACAACTATCTGACTTTCAGAGGACACCTGAAGGCGTATAGGGGAAGCTTTTAATGTTTGGTGTGTTTTTGTTGGGAGCCGCCGGGAGTGGCTGGGGTAACCCAGTCAGATGGGCAGCATATAAATAAAAGAGGTGGCACTAGTCTTCCTTGTAACTGTGGCTCCCAGAAAGAGGGGACCTGGCAGGGGCGGTGGCTGCTCCTAGCAGTGGCTGCCTCCCTACCGTTGCTTACCTGCCATACCCCTTTGAGTGGCACGTTCAGTCTGATGCACCCAGCCTTTGTGGCGGTGCACTTCTGTCATTCCTTTCTGGCTAGTACATCGCCCAGAGGGTGAGTGATCGAAGAACGAAGGTAGCTGTAGGGAACAGCCCTGCCTCGACTTGCTTTCCACTCTCTGTAGGTGGTAGAGCAGGGAGGAATCTGCTGGTTGAGCCCAGTTCCAGGTTGCACAACCTAGAGAGGTAGCCCCTGAGTGGGGAACCTGTGGCTTTTCAGATGTTGCTGAACTACATGCTTCCATCATCCTTGACCACTGACCATGCTGATCGGAGAGGACTGGAGTTCCACAGTGTCTGGAAGACTGCGGGGTCCCTGTAATCCTTTGAATGGCTCGGTATTTGAACAAATTATGCAAGTGTAGTCCTTCCTAGCTGTCTTTGCCCCCCATCTAAGGAAAGGCATAGGCGTATGAGCTCTCTGTGAGCAGTAGACTTAAATAAATCCATAAATTGGCAGTCCCACTTCTCTAATAAGGCATTGTGGTTTGACTTGTCCCTTGTTGTAGCACTTCATGTTGTTGCCTGTTGCTTTCTAATGTGAAACAAGGCATAGGTTTAACTTGCCGTGAACTTCCAGTTAACATTCCATCTCCAGGCCCACACATTCAACATCAGAAGGAGGAGTTACTTCTACATGGATTTAGTGCACCCAACTGAAACTTTTCTGTCTCATCCTCCAATTTCATTTAGTATTGAAACCGTTGAAACTCTTAAAGGTGCTGATAAGAGTTCAATGTGCATAATTTTTCAATAACTTGTGTTGCATGTGTTCTGCCCCAGGTTGTGCTAACTAAGCCTGATATCCAGAGGATGACTTCTAGTTGCATTCTAAACTATATTACTCTATTTAATATAACTATATTAAAAGTCCATTGGCTTTACATTATGCCTGTTGCTATACCAAGTGTCTTAAAATGTCTTCACCAAACTACACATACTATTGGAAGCACCAAATCCTTTTCACTGATGAGAGCTACCAGTTGCTATGTATTACAGTGTAGTTTCCTGATCATAAACTAGAATGGCTCCCCAAACTAATAGCTGCTTTTTAAAATGAGAGATTTGACAGGGTATCTTTAGGGCAAGTGCATGTAGCTTTGTTAGAGATCTGGAAATGATAACTTTTTTGGCTGCCGAACCTCAAGGATTGCTTCTCATATGAACCGACAAGGACCCTGCAGTCATCACCGGAGGCTCTTTCTTTGTGTGCTGCCTCCACAAGAGACCCAAAGGGTAACAACATGAGAACGGGCCTTTTCTGCGGTGTCTCCCTTCTTGTGGAATGCTCTGCCTTGGGAAGTTCGCCTGGCACCTTCATTATATATCTTTAGATGCCAGGCAAAAACATCCCTCTTCCCCCAGGCCTTTGGCTAATTAAACAATCTAATGCCTCTTAAACTGGTCTGGGGCCCAGGGATATTGTTTCTGTTTTTTTATTATGGTATTTTTATTTATTTATTTGTAAATCGTCCTGTGATCTTCGGATGAAGGGCAGTATATAAATTTAATAAATACATAAAAATAAAATAATAATACAATACGTTTAAACAAACAAGCAAACAAAAATCTTTTGAGATGAATGCTAAATGGGATGGTAGTATCCTGATCTTTGGACATGCCAGTTTGGAAGCGAGTTCCAAGGAAGCTTGTAGTTGGCCAATTGTATTTAGGCAAATGTTTTCAAGATCAACTGTTCATTTCAGCACTGTTGCCAGCAAGCAGATGTTTCAAACTGAGGGTACCAAACAGATGTTAGATGGTCCTTTCATTGAGTATGCTTGACTAAACTAGTCATCCAGAGGTCAAAGGCTTCTGCATCCTGTTAACCTTTTCAGTTTTGTGCTTAAAGTACTTTCATCGCTTTCTCTTCATTCATGAGCTAATGTTTTCCCGTTTCCTTCCCTGCCACTTCTATATTTATGCTGATGGCAAAATAAAAACCCAGCCCTCTCCCACTTGTGTACCTTACCTCAATCAGGTTGTGTTAAGAAAAATATATTTTACATATTTGGATCATGTTTGCTTTATAAATATGCATACATGTATGCTACTAATTCCACAGGAAGATTGGGAGTGTGCTAAAGGGGTTTTCATCTTTTAAAAGGGATTTCAAAGATGGAAGCTGGGTCTCTGTTTAAAGCATAATACATGCCCTTAACATGAAATAATTCCATTATTTTCACATGTTGGTTCTTGAACTGATCAGGTACTGATTGTTATATAGAAACACATGAGACAATGCCTGCTTCCATCTTTTTACTGTTGCTTCAATGGGTATTGCATATGACTTCTGCTGTAATTGTATTTTTTTGTTTGTAAGCTGCTTTGAGATTCATTTGAATAAAAAGCAGCTTAGAAATACTATGAATCAAATCAGTATTAAGACTTTACCTGAACCGCACTAACATGAACATGTCATGGTTTTGCAAGAGGAAAATTTTCTATCTTCTCTCAAGAATGATTGCATTTAAGAGTACACTTTTATAAGCCAATTTGATTGTACATCACTTTCATAGACTCAGGTGAACACTTAAGTTATACATGGTCATCCTGACTTCAGTAAAGTGCCACATAAAGTCATGGGTAGATTAAGTTGGGGCATCAAGGTTAAAGAAAGGGAAAAGGTAGTCCTGACATAAAGTGGGAATTGTTAAATCTTCTCTCTCAAGAGTTTAAATAAAATAAAGTTTGATCCTAGGTTTTGATGATGTTCTTTAGGCCGTTAAATCAAGTACTCTTTTTCTTTCCTAGATAATTCTGTATGGTGATTTGCCAAAAAATAAGGAGAATGTGGTATATATATCAAATCATCAGTGTACAGGTTTGTATGCAATTTCCTTACCTGTAAGTGTTTTTTAATTAAATAATTATTAAAAGCAAAAACAAAAAGTGTTAATATGATCACTGAGAATGAAATTCTCTAGATTTAGATACTTGGGATTGCATGTTAAGTTCAGCAACTCTGGGCAATCCTCCCCAAAAAAACTCAACAGCTCTCAACTCTCTTGTAAATTTGGAGTCCCCCAAAATAGGGGTTGTCTTATACATGGGGGTGCATTATACATTGAAAAATGCGGTAATTACTGGAACCCTGGGAGGTAATTTCAAGAAGTCCCAGTACTTCTAGTTCTTCTGATTCTGGTTTTAAGAGCACACTACTTAACATGAAGGTGTGTTTCTGGTTCGTTGTCTCTTGAGTCAGTGTTTCTCAACCAGATCCTTCAAGATATGCATCTATTCTGCGCAGGCAGGAGATTAAAAGTTATTTTGTGGTATTGTGCAAACGGTACAAGCTTTGTTTAAAAAAATGAAGAAATGCGTGCTAAAATACTAAAGGGTAATGAGGGAATATGATTGTGGAAAGACCTTGCCTTGCATTGCCACTGACCGCAGTTCATCTTTCATGTTCATAAGCACTAGAGAATATGAGCATTAAATAATGTTGGGACATTAGCCTAGGGACATAAATGTTTGAGTTTTGTTTGTTTGTTTTGCAGTTGACTGGATTATAGCAGATATGTTGGCCGTCAGGCAAAATGCTCTGGGACACGTTCGATATGTTTTGAAAGACGGGTTAAAGTGGCTTCCTATATACGGGTGGTATTTTTCTCAGGTAAATCATAATCCTTTCTCCACGTCACATGAAATAACTAGTACTTTCTGCTAAATTTTGACATGCCTCAATCCTGGGCATATTTACTTGGAAGTAAACCTCATTTATTTCAGTAAAACGTAGTCCCAAGTACTGTAAGGCATGCTTGAAGTCATGTCCGTGCAATGATTGTGTCTTGATAATGTGTTTGTGTTGCATATTTGAAACAGAATAGTGAAACTTCAACTCTTTCTAGTTAGCAGATTTTATCTGGTAGGGTTAGGAGGGTATCTTTGGCTTTCCAGTCAGGTGTTAAGCAAACTAAAAGTAACTCACTGAACTTGGGACAATGCCTGCTAAGATACAAAAACCATGTGACTGTGTCCTACATGATTAACAGTGCAATTCTGGCATTTATTTATTTATTAGAAGTAAGTCGCATGGAGTTTCCAGGTAAGTGGGTCCAGGATGAACCCTAAGACAATTTCGTGCGTTGAGTCCCACTGAATTCAGTGGTGTTGACTTCTTAGTAACCATATATAGGATTGCACTTGAAACATTTATCCTTTAGTTAAATTACATATTTCATTCTGGCTTTAATCACATTTAGTCCCAGGTTTGACTCAGTGCATGGACTGTGTTTATTTATGGGATAATATCCTTGCTGTTGCACAGATTCATAACATGTTAGCAAAATTGGGTTGTCTTTCCGAAGAAAGCAAGAATAATTTGATAGATGTCTGCATATGCAAAAATTGACTGAATTGTGGCTTTTATGTCTTTGTCACCTTGACGTTTCTGATTTAAAAAAACACAAGTAGCCCTTTTATGTCAATGACTTGATTTAGATATGTTCTTATATTTTCTTATTCTCTTTCCTTTTTGCTTTTTTGCTCCTCTAGTTGAGCTTCATATGGATTTTATCCTAGTAGGCTATCAGGGTGATCTAGTGAGCTGTGTTCCATTAGACACAATAGTTGAAATTCAGAAGATCTTTGGGAGACAAGGGGTAGTGTTTCTCACTAGGTGAGTGTGGTTCCGTATCTAAACTCGTGCCATATATTTTAAGCAGAGAGAGAGATAAGAGCTATAATGACAGTTTTCCACTTCTCTGCATATGGTCCCATAATTCACATCTTGTGTCCCGAAAGTCACAAGATGTTGGTTCGCAGATGCAAAAACACAAGCTGCATAGCACATACCTCCATTTTTTCGAACGCCATTCTATACAGTCCCTTTAAATGAATGAACCCCTTCTATATTTTGAGTAAATCTGGAGTTGCTTTCGGCTGCCAGGCGGGGATGAGGGGTAGAATTTTCATACATTAGTGGGCTGAAAAGGACATATTTCAATTGGATTTTCTTTCTGGCTTAAAGGACTATGATGTTCGGACATGGTTACTGACATAGATGATTGTATGTTTAAATTAGGAGTTAAGTAGGGGGAAATTTAGCTAAAAATCCCGAGACCAGAGGGAGGTAAGGGTGTAAAAAGTACAAAATTAGGAGTTTGAAATTAGGCTAAAGTAAGGGAATTGGATAAGATTATAGGAAAAGAGCAGAAGTACCAAGATGCTGGGGTTTGGAAAAAGGAGTGGTTTATGTAAAATGATTTTTTTGTATTTTATGATGTTTTAAAATTTAGGAATAGGAAAACTGTTAGAGAGGAATGATAATGAATTCAACATAGGGGGACTTGAGGAAGTCAACCGAAATATGAAATTGAGGAAAGAAGGAATACCTGGCACACAGAATTGGGCCAGGACCAAGCAATGATTTTAAACACTGTTAGTAAGGTTAAATGTACAATGATTATGCCTACCCTTGTGAGAGAGGGGGATGAATGTTGCTTCCCACAGTGAGAGGGGGGAAGTATGGGAATTTAACTGATATGTTATGTGCTTAAAAATTGTAAAAACCAATAAAAAATTTTGGGGGAAAAAAGAATTTTCATACATTGGTTCCTTGTAGGTTCCCCTTTGTCATTCATTCAGACTAGGGCTGCCATACATCTGGACATTACCGGGATTTCAAATGCGGAATTGACGTCCGGGGGAGGGGGGATTTCCGAAAGGCGGCGCTTTGTCCTGGATCTTAGGCAGGTCAATCAGAAAAACCCTTTGAAAGATGGCAACCTTAGTTCAGACAGGGTAGTGACTGATCTTCGATGGGTGTGCTGCCATAGAAAATATTAATTATCAGGGTGAGTTGTGTTTTGCCAAGTCCAATGTATGAAACGGCCACCATAAGAATCACTTCAAATGTTACTGCTTCTGTGTGAAGGCCACTCAAAAAGTTGGGAGTAGATCCCTGAGGGATCCAGCCTGATCTATTTGGTCAGTAAACTGGGGTAATCATATGGTCATCCTGGTAGTAAGTAACCGTACACCTGTTACAGTTCCCCCATGGAATTCTTTTTTTGGTTGCCTTCTCTTAAGAACCACAATGTTTGAATCAGACCTGCAAGTGAATCAGACCTGCAAGTTTGGTGCATGGAAAATAGCTTCTCCCTGGAGGAAGCTCTAAATTGCTCTTCATGGCTGTTGCTTCTGTGGTAAAATCTCACCCTGCGTGATCGTAAGCAACATGTGACTGCTCATTGAGTGTGTCACCGTGTGGATTGAAAAGCTTGAGAAATAAGATTGGCAATTTTTTCTCCATGGCAACAAGTTTTAAAACAAAACAAAAACTTCTATGGACATAAGAAAATTGACTCCTCTGTATGACAAGCGCTGCAGAGAATGATTTTGCAAATCATTCCCACATGGTTGTTAGTTTGTAAGCACCAGCATTTGATCTAGCAGGTGCATTGAGAGAAAAATGGACCTTTGGTACCTCATGGTAAACAACATGGCATGAACTGCAGTAATTTACTTGCTGGTGTACAAATCAGGCCTTGAGTTGAACCGGTGAAGTTGTTTTCCTTTGGCAAAGGGACAAGGAGGGACAGCATTGTTTTTACATTGCCTCTTTCCCCATGTTTCTCAATACAGGTGCTGCAATCCTGTCCAATTTATCTGTTTTACTCCAGAGATATTGAGTGTTTTGCAGTTGTTTTTTAATCTTGCAATAAAATCCAAAAATTAAATAGTCCCACAAATCCTCGAACTGCTTTAATAGCATAGGCTATTAAACTGTAGTTTAGCCCTTACAGACCTAAAATTCCCAGCATCCTTAACAAATTAGAGCTCCAATAATACTTGAGAGGAATTCATGTGCTTTAAATGTATGGTGTAGTTGTGACCTCTGGAAGTGGTTTTCAAGACAGCCTGTAGCTATGTATTTTTCATCCTCCGGGTTATTTGTTCAGTGGCTGAGACCACATTGTCCTCCACCTCCTTGCTCTGTAGCCGTGTGATAACTGATTATTTCATCGGAATAATGCTGCTGTTGTTTTCTGGAAAGGAAGAGGCAGAATATTAGCAATGCAAGAAGAGCTCTCCTGGATCAGGCCAAAGGCCTGCTTAGTCCAGAATCCAGTTTCCCACAGGAAACAACCAGCAGCTGTTGGTTTTCTTGTCAGTGGCTATCACCAGGCTGAAAATACCCATTCCTAGAGCTCCCTCCTCCTGAAAACAACCCTCCTCCTTCTGTCAGGTGACTAGGGCCAGTTGCTTCTTTTCCTCTCTTGTGCAACCTCAGTAAATCTACTTGCTGTCATTTTAGGATGGGTATTTTGTTTACTCCCCATAGTTGTTCGAGATCATTCATCTGCAGTTTCCCCAGTTAACTTCCAAAAAATACTAGTCTGCCGAGCAGTCTTATTCCCATGGATGATGAGATTAAAAGCTGGGTTTTCCTTTAGATCATGGGTTGTGGATGCTTTTCATGCTGCAAATAGGAGAATTCAGTGTACAGTGGTCCCTCGACTTACGAATGACCCAACTTCCGTATTTTTCGAGTTACAAGTGAAAAAAGTGACCGTGTGCTTACGAATTTTTTCGACCTCCAAATGGAAACCGTTTCCGTTTTAGATGCGATTTCCTCGACTTACGAAGTTTAGATGTGGGTTTTTTCGACGTACGAATTTTTTCGGATATTTTTCTCCCAATGCATTCCTATGGGGACTCGACTTACGATTTTTTCGATCTACGAATGCCCATTCGGAACGGATTACATTCGTAAGTCGAGAGTCCACTGTACACCTTCAGTGTTGCAAATCACAGTCTGCAAATTATGGCACTTAAAGGTATTTAAGGGGAAATTCTATTGAGAAGGATATGCAAAGTATACGGAGTCAGTTGGCAGGTATTCTTTCTTTTTTTATTCTCCCTGACATGCCAAATGGTACAAAAACAAAACAAAAAAACACTTCCTCCTCTTCCTGTTGATACTGTGTTGGTGATGTCACTCGTGCTCCGCTAAAACTTTCCAGTGACAATTAATTACAGAATTGTGATGGAATGCATATTTCCTACCTCAGATAAACATCCTGTTGTGGAATATATGTGTGTAGGATCTGAGTATGTTGAAAGCAGAACACAGAACTTTTAAGGAAAACATGCTAGTAAACACGTCTGTATGCTTCCTCCCCAAGCACAAAACACACTCTTGAATCATTAGAGAATAAATATGAAATAGCTAATAAGGTATTTATCAGATTCTTGGAAATGTCTTCTAACACTCTATTGATTCTCAGTTTAATGTTGATTCCCATAAAATTCCTACATACACAACACAGTGGGGTGAAGTGAACATGTATGTAGATAAGAAGTAATAGCTTAAAATGTGGCAGAAAAATATCACCTGATCCACCTGACTCTATAGAAAACTGATCTCTCAGTTGCAAACATTTTTACTTGGAAGGAAGTCCTGAGGATTTCAGTGGATTTTAGAACTTGTAAACATGTAGTAACTTCATCAGAGATGATGGTTTTAACATTTGTCCTTTGTGAGATACATTATAGCTCCCTGTAATTATTTTGTTTCGACCCTCTACTTCTTGTTACCACATGCTTTACCCTATAGCTGGTCAAGCTCATTTATAATAAGTTTCCTATATTAAAAGTTAGGGTTGTGTTTGGCAAAGTCATACTTAGAGTGAATCAGTGGACGTGATAAACTTAAGTCCTTTGATTTCAATGGGTTTGCTCTGAGTTTGACTTAATCGGGTACAATCCAATGATGTATGTGTACCTGTTGCTTTTCTCTTGAGTAGGCATTGCATGCTGAGCCAGCTGTCTTTGTTTTGCAGACAAGGGCTGCTGAACGCTTTGAAGCAGTTGGCCAAGGTTGAAATTAGGGAATAAAGCCCTAGGGTTGTCATGAAGTGATTAAGCATTAGAACCTTTTCCTCTTAATTGATTGTAATTATAAATTTTTTATTATTTATATGTGGCTCCTGAGGTCCGCTATAATCCTGATTCTGAGGCAATCCCTGCTGTACTCTCTAAATCAGCCTTTCTCAAGCTTGGGTCCTCAAATGTTGTTGGACTGCAACTCCCATCATTCCTAACTAGCAGAACCAGTGATGATTGGAGTTGCAGTCCAACAATATTTGGCAACCCAAAGTTGGGAAAAGCTATTACGTGCTGATCAGGCCACATCTAGAGCACTATGTCCAGTTCTGGGTGCTGTAATTTTAAGGAAGACATTGACAGAGCAGTTTTGTTCTGTGTTGCGCCAGAGTACTGTACCAGCAGGCTGGGGAATAGAATCCTTTAATGCCATACTTGAAATGTAACTTTTTGTTGTTGTTGTTAACTTGGCACAATAGGGCATTTTATTAATCATCTGTTACGCATGGATGTGTTCATGAATTCATTACAACTGCTTCTTTTAAGTCAAGACATCTGGTATTAATTGAAGCCATCGGCCTTTCCCTTTCCTTCTCTCTCCTCTCCATTTTGCACTTGGGGAAACCAGTTCAAGAATTAGCCAATATAGCGGCAGTTCTGAAAATGGGTTGCGTTCAACATAATACTAAATAGTGCTTTGCACAAATAGAACAGCTTCTTCTTATCCCCCCCCCCCCCCGATGCCTCACCCCTAAATCTGTTCTGGATTTTTCCCCTCCCCTAACTTTCCAGAGCAGATTTGAGAGAGGATAGCCCAGACTGGGGGTGGGGGGTGGGGGGTGGAGTGCAGATGGAGTCCCATTTCACAGTCATAAGTTATTCCACTCTTGCATTTATTTAGTTGCTTACTGCCCACTGGTTTAAAATATTTCTAGCTTATATACTGCCCCCCCCTTTTTGGTTTTATTTCATTGTAAGCATGTCTATAAACATAAATGTGGGTGTGTTCAAAGGTGGGTTGCCTGGTTTAACAGCATTTTGTAGTGTGACTATGCATGCATCTAGCTCAGGGGTCGGCAACCTTAAGGCCCATGGGCCACAAGCAGCCCATGGGGGGGCGTTTAACCGGCTCATGGACCCCCGCTACCCGCTCGGGAACCCCCGCCACCTGCTAGGTTGGCTCCCATGCGCTGCGCTAAACTGGCGTGGAGCAGAGCGGGGACCGCCTTTCATGACGCTGGCCGGCTCCTGCAGCCAATGGGAAGCTGTGCACGCCTCCTCCGCGCCGGAAATAGTGCACATGCCTGTGCACACTCCAGCCCACTGCGGCGTCTGCGGGACCGTGAACCGGCCCAAGACACAAAAACTTTGCCGACCCCGATCTAGCTGATATTATTTGCTTTGTATTCCGGGGGGGGGGGGGGATAATCATACTTAAATAACTTTCTCTTGGAATGTTTGGTTAGTCTCCATATAGAATTGGCTGTGCTTTTAGAAGAATATAACATAGGTGTAGTTCATTAAGCATAACTTGAAAGTGTGCTCCCATTTGCGCTTCATCTGCACTCTACATTTAAAGTAGTATTACTTTATCCTGAGAGTTGCAGCTTGTTAAGGGTGCAGAGAGTTCCCCCTCACAGAACCACATTTCCCATAGTTCCCTGGGAAGAGGGATTGGCTGTTAAGCCACTCTGAGAATTGCAGTTCTGTGAGGGGACTCGGGGTCTCCTAGCAACTCTCGGCACCCTTAACAAACTACACATCCCAGGATTCTTTGAGGCAAGCCATGACCGTTAAAGTGCAGGTGCAGCATTAGACAAAGCAAAGCTGAGGAGTTTAGCAAGTTGACTTATGCTAGACATTTGTCTATCTTGCCCATTATCAACTATTTTGACTGGTAACAGCCCTCCAGGAATTCACCCTGGTAATAGATCCTTTTAACTGAACCTACCAGGGATTGAACCTGGGACTTTCTGTATGTAAATTTTCCATAGTCCTTCACCTTAGCAAATGGCGACACAGCCTCTCTGCTTATCCCTCAGCTCCCTGTCAGTGTCCCAGCTCTTCTATTTCTTTCCTGTTTTCTCTGATTTCTCTCTCTGGGACACTCTGTCTTCTTCAGGAAAGACTGAGTATCACCATTTAATTTTAGCTCTCTAATATCCCTGCTACAGTTTCACCTGTTGGTTCCAGTTTAAGCAGTTTCACAAATGTGAAAGAGTTTTGCATTAAGTGTAATAATGGGTCTTTTTAGATGGACCTTAGTTCTATTTATTTATTTATTTTTAAAAATGGCATTTCTGATTTCATGGTTTTTTTAGAATATTGAAAATCTGCATACTTTGTTTCATAAACTATTGTCACCAGTATATTTTCTTTCTTTCTTTGCTAGCATGGAGGAGTCTATGTGAAACGAAGTGCCAAATTTGATGAAAGGAAAATGAGGAACAAGTTGCAAGCCCAGCTAAAGGCTGGAACTCCAGTAAGATTATATATTTCCTATTTGTGTATGAGTGTGTGTTTGTGTGCGTTCTTCTAACTACCATAAGAATGAAAGTGACAAAAATGCTTAGCTCATATGTTGCCCCAGATTCATGGCTTGCCTTTCTTTCCCCTGCTGAACAGATGAGTGGCTGGAGTGGGAATGTTTGTTTGTCTGTTTGTCGGTTTATACACCATGTGCATACCAAAATGGCTTCCAGCATGAAGGAGTCTATGTTTGGCTTACACACTTTCTTTTCCTGTGAGATGATGTTTCCCATGTGGTTAGTAGATAGCACTGTACCCTCCCAGAAAACTCTTCGTGTCAGAATATAAAACCTACTTCTGCAGTATCAACTTTCTGGAACCTTTGTAACTGAGTGTTCATCATACCCACCAAAGCTAAATTGCATCAGTTTTTGCATGTTGGCATCATGAACAAATCAGCATAATTCCTTCCTTGTCAGCTGAGTGTCATGCAAAGGATAGCATGTTCTCTTTGCTTGCCAATACCTAAAGCTGTCACACACCAAACAAGGTTTGCTAGCCAGGGTTGTTAGGTTAATTTGTTCTAGTTGAGAAGGCATCTTGTATTTCTTGGTCTTTGTATTATTTAAAGTTGCAGTACATTCAGTTGCAACTGGTTAGGGATCTCTGGACAGGATATAAAGAGAGAGAGAGAGATTTGCTTACTAAGCTGTGTTGGTTTACTTTCTCAGACTTGAACCATTTAGTATTTTTCTTACACACAATTTTTGTTGCTTCTGCTGCTTGTGTTCCTCTGTTAAATTTTCCTTGAAAATTCGAATTCCTTGAATATCATGATTGCTCATCTTAACTGAAAACGACTGTTATTGCATATCTTTATAAACATGTCCTCTGTGTTTTATTCAACCCTCTTCTCCCCTCCCCATTGTGCATACACATACTTTGCTGTCATACTGTAGCTTAGAGATCATGTTGTGATGCTTCCTTTTAAAAAATATTGTGCATATAAATATTTTTTAATTCCACAGATGTATCTTGTGATTTTTCCAGAGGGAACACGGTACAACCCAGAGCTACCAAAAACCATTGCAGATAGTCAATCATATGCTGATAAGGCAGGTAAGGTGAACTTCAAAGAATTTTGGGAAGCAGGGAACTTCAAACAGATAACATTCACTCTTGAGTAGACACAGCCCTACAGTTTAAGGGGAAAGGGACATTAGTTGAAAAAGAGTGAGGCTTGACCATAGGTGGGTACAGAATCTACACGTAAAAGATAAAGTGTGTGGTCTTAGTGTTTGTTCCTTTTCATTGGAACTGCAGGTAGCATTAATGTTTAAAGTATAGTCAAACAAGGAAATCTTTAACAACTTGCAATAAATCTCTCAAGTCCTTGGAGAGATTTATTGCAAGCAAAGTGTGCTAATAAATATTGTGCCCACACGCTTTCTCTGGCATGAGCTTTGCAGAGTACGCAGTGTCATTGGAAGCCGATGGAAGTCTGAACGCTGTCTGTACTTCTGGACAATGAAGGAAAGAACGGCTTGAAAGCTACAACTAGTATTTATTGTAGCACACAGTAATAAACACATAATTACTATATGCAGATACAGAGTGTTCAGCATGTACACTCTCTCAGCAAACTGCCATTAACCAATCCCTCATACTATGCCAAGAATATCTCGCATGTCCATGTGCACACACACATATATATTTCAGTCAGCATTTTAAAAATGGCAACTAATCCAAAGGGCAGGATTCACCTAACAGGACCTTCTAGCAGAAGCCCTGTGCAAGGACTTCTCCTTGTGGAACAGGGCTTCCCCCGCTGCACACACACACACACACACACACACGCCGAAATTTGCTCAGGAGGAGACTTGTTCCACCTCGCAAGCTGAAATTCTTACACAGACGAAACATTTATCATAGCGCAACATTAAATTACACCCAAAGAACTTAGAGTAAACATTTTAAAATGCAATTTGCCAGACATTTTTGGGTGACCATGCTCCTCTTTAGAAGCTTTAATACAGTGAATATTTTCACGCTTCCGAATATTGTTAACAGTCTTGGATGCTTTAGTTGAGACTCCTGCATTGCAAAGGCTTAGAATCCCTTCCAATTCTGTGATTCTGTGATATATTAATAATGTTATTTGCTGCGCTTATTAGTCATTTATTTAATGAAAAGTAAACTCAGATGAATATAGACTGGACCAGGCTTTCCTGTAACAAATTTGTGCACTTTGGTAGTTCAGAAAACAAGGTTCAACTTTCCAGGCAACAAACCTCCTACTTTGTACTCTGAGTACATAAAGGTTTAGCTGCAAGTCTGATAATCATGTATCGGTTTCAAGAATCGCCATCTAGTTGGCAAGGCAAGAGGCCAGGCTCTCTTATCTTTTTAATTTTTTTGCGGTTGTAACATTCAGCCTAACAGTACAAGCTTTGTACTACAGAGCTTCGTTGCTCTTCACTTAGAATTTATTTTCAAGTGGAAAGGAATTGGAGTAACAGTGGCTGGTTATCGGACTTCCTTTCCTAGTCTAAACACAATAAAGCATTCAGAAACTTTTAATTGCTACAGAATTACTGCTGCTAGCATTTTGGCTGGGTTTAGGCTTCGAGAACATACTAAGCCATATTTTTTTTTGTCCTGCATTGGATGCCAATTGGCTTCTGGGCTCAAATCAAGGTGCTAATTTGACTTTTTAAAGCCAACTGCATTGCGACCTGGATACCTTGGGTATCTCATTTCCCCCCTTTGTTTCATCTTGAACACACTGTTCAGGATCTGAGTTCTTGCTGCAGGTTCCACTGGCCTTGTTTTAATGATATGTACCACCTTAATGACTGGCACTTGTTTTGATGTTTGAATTTGTTCTCTTATGTTTTACTTAATGTATTATGTGTTCTTATGTGAGCCACCTTGAATGCACCTTGTGGGAAAGAACCATTTTTAATAAATAGGCAAATCTGGTGGTTCACAAGGCTACATCACAGACAAAATAATATTAGGAATAAATATGAATATCAAGGTAAAGCTTATTCAAACAGAAGCAAATAAACAACAGAATGTTTTGAGAGCCTCCATTTGGGTAATCTTGCCAATTATTACAAAGCCACAGAGCTCTGTTAAAATTCAGGCTTGTGTATAGTCACATGGATACTCAAATCAAAAACATATTTCAGAATGGAAAGTTTCTGAAGTTTGGCTACAATCAGGCTTCTTCAAACTCGACTCTCCAGATGTTTTGAGACTACAATTCCCATTATCCCTGACCACTGGTCCTGCTAGCTAGGGATCATGGGAGTTGTAGGCCAAAAACTTCGGGAGGGCCGAGTTTGAGGAAGCCTGGGTGACATATTTAGCCTTCCAGCTTCCAGGTTATTTGTTGAATTTGTCATGGCCAAGTACAGTCACAGTCTTCAGCATATCTGCATGCTTTGATAGTGTCTAACATTGTTTTGAGACATAAGTGTAAGGTAAAAGGTAAAGGACCCCTGCACAGTTAAGTCCACCCAAAGGTGACTATGGGATTCGACACTCATCGCTTTTCAGGCCGAGGGAGCTGGCGTTTGTCCACAGACAGCTTTCCGGGTCATGTGGTCAGCATGACTAAACGGCTTCTGGCGCAATGGGACACCATGGCGGAAACCAGAGCGCACGGAAATGCCGTTTACCTTCCCGCAACAGCAGTACCTATTTATCTACTTGCACTGGTGTGCTTTCGAACTGCTAGGTTGGCAGGAGCTGGGACAGAGCAACGGGAGCTCACCCTATCGTGGGGATTCGAACCGCCGACCTTCCAATCGGCAAGCCCAAGAGGCTCAGTGGTTTAGGCCACAGCACCACCCGTGTCCCATACAAGTATTATTTAGCAACATGGCAAGACTTGGTATTTAGGCTTGGGGGGTAGTATCTACTTGTTTCCCCCCACCAAGCACCCTTCAGAGCAGATTTTGGGGGTTGCAGGGGCAGGAGAGGAAAGGGAATTCCTCTCACACAATTGGACATGGGTTCCTAAAATAATAAGCAGATGTTCATGGTTGTCAGTGCTTACTGCCAAATCAGGCTTGTAATTTGACCAGCACTTTGTGACTCGTATGATGCAAGAATCGGACTGCTGTTTTGGACACAAGGGATTCAGATATGTATGTGCTAAAGTTGCAAACCTGTTCTTTTCAAGTGAGGTACATAATTTTCCTTGGCTAAGCTTTGTGGATGTTTCATCAAAAGCTTGGAGCAATATTAGCCTGAACTGAACGCTTGGTAATAAAAACTATTGCTGTCATAACACTGCGTCCGGCACACATGGGCTGGAACAACATCTCAGCAACACAAACACAGTGGCACTTTTGATACAGAATTCACATGCTAAAAAGCTGTGTTAGGTTTCAAAATATTGGCATAGTCTTGTATTGAATAAGTAAACATTTCTGGAATGGCTGCGTGGGACCTGACATCAGTGTTGTCCTTGGTTGTAACAAGTGTTGAAGGAATACAGTTTGGTGGAAGCAGTAAAAAGAGAAAAAGAGAAATATTGTTTGCAGGAAAGTTGGTTAAGAGATGCAGTGCATTCCTGTTGGTGTAGAAAATGAACTGTCTTTACTCTGTAAATGGAGGATTTGAAGCAACCCTCTCTTACCCCAGTTGCACTGTATGTAGTAGAACCATTGGAGCACTGAGCTGTAACCTAATATATCATAGTCACAGTCATGTTGCCAGATTCTATTTTTTACACAAAATAAGGGCAAGATTGAGATCTCCCTATTTTAATATTGATTTTGGATGGCGGAATTTTGTTAACAGCAGGATACTGGAATTTCAGTTAATGTTTCCAAAAATGAAAGCAGACTGTCTCTTCTTTAAGGAACTCTTGTCTTGCTTTAGTTCACATTTTAAATTATTTCGTTTTCCTCTGGTTGAACAGGTTTTATTCCTCTCAATTGCATTATGTTGTTTTATGTTTCAATGTTGCACTATAGTTCTAAACATGTTATGTATTCTGCCATGAACCCCATTTTCCGATGAAGATGGCACCTTTTGTTTTGTTTATTTGTTTAAAGGAACGTGATTGTGAGATTCATTGTAAGTTCCTTTTGTACAAGGACTTGCAACTTACCAAAAGTAAATCTCTTATTATAAATGCATAATAGGAATTTAGAGCTTTATGTATTTCTGCTGCATATTAATATGGTTTGAATAACCTGAGGGCAACATATGAACCATAGTTTTGCTTGGAAGCAAAACTTAACCAAATAGGGCAAAATCTTAACCAAATAGGGCAGAAAACTGATGGATGCAGTTGAATTGTCAGTCCAAAGCAGCTCTCTTTGGACGTGAAAGTAGTTATGGGTAAGGATTACAGTAAATCTTGACATTAGGAGGCCCTAACTTACAGGCTACAATTTATCTAGTGTTCCCCATAGGCTGAAAGTTTATAAAAGGCAGACTTCAAATACTGACCTCTTAAGACTTGAATACATGAACATTTTGTGCAAGCTGGGAATACTATTATTTTCCCATGGCTTTCTAGTGGGGGGAATAGTAAGGTCATCTATGCAGTATGGTGTACCACCACGGATATGTGTGCTTGACAATCTTTTCTTTTACCTAGAATTCAGTTTGCTTAAGATGCTTGCTCTTGAAATTTGATCTAAGCAGTGGTTTTCATTTTGTTTTTCTATGTGGGTTCTTTTGGTGCTTAGCTAGTGATCCTTGATGAAATCAGTGGTGGCAGATGGGCTTCCATGAAACAACGACTTGTTTGCCACAACCAACGTTTCTGCCTTTGGTATGCAGAACAGTGTTGGATTCATTTATGTGTGGGATAAGTAAGACGCTGTTGCTGAGACCCAGCAGGCCTGGCCGCACCCTCCATGAACTCTGTGTCTACCTAGAACATGTCCCAGAATCCTCTGCAGTGCCCAGCGACTCTGTGGCAAATTGTATTAGGGTTCCTGGGCAAACAGTTCCTTGCGGTAGAAAGTTTTCAACACACCGGCCTTATTTACGCATAACTCGAAGCCAAACCATGATTTAGTGTGAATGAGGAACTTCCAAGAAAGAGATTGTGGTTACTTTGCCCCTCTTTGGCTAGTTTTGCTGCTCCTTTGTCTTAGCATATTGTCTGGATCTGAACTTGTGGTTGAGCTCTCTGAAAGCAAACTAAGAGTTCTAAACTGTAGGGCAAACCTTGGTTACAGCTCATAGTTTGTCTTGGGAGAGCTTAAACCATGAGCCCAGCTTCAGACGATGCAGTAAGTCAAACCATGGCGTGTCACAAAGCACAATGACTGGAGGAAGAGCAAAGCTGCTGCAAAATTGGCTTTGGGAGCCCACGTGATTTGGCTTAATGTTACGTGCGGACTGGACCCCTAATTTAATGTGACCTGCAGACTAGAGACAAACAGGAGTTAATATATAACACTATCATTATAATCTGGAGGCTTCAGTTCTCCAGGAGAAAAGGCCACTTTTAATACATTTTCAGTATACTTTTTCTCTTGCTTAGGACTTGCTGTATTAAAACATGTGCTGACACCACGGGTGAAGGCTACTTACATTGCAATTGATTCGATGAGGAGCTACTTAGATGCAGTTTATGACATTACGGTAGCATATGAAGGTACTGTGGACCAGAAAGGACAAAGGAAAGTGGCTCCATCCATGACAGGTGAGTAGGTGATGTTGAATTAAATTAAGAAAGAATGGAGAGTCTGTTTTGGACAGCGGGTTGGACCGAATTGTGGCCAAGCCATATTTGACAGGTGGGCCAGGCCTAGTATACAGGAATGTGGACAAAGCACTCGTGGAAGGTTTGGGCCAATGATGTGTTCTCAACTCTTGCCCATCATAGTTTGTAAAGACCAACCAGAAGAGATTGATTGGGTTGGTCTAGAAGTTAAATGCTTCTATGCCAGCTGCCTTAAAGGAGGCGGTGGTGGTGTAAGACCTCAAGAGGACAATCCTGAGATTTGTGACAACTACTGCCCAGTTGCTAATATCCCCTTCTTGGGCAAGCAAACTTGAGATGGTTGTGACTGTTCACCTTCATTCATTGCTTGGGGAGAAACTGATTACCAGGTGTCTGAATCATCTTCATGAGAGGTTTTTAAGCGGAGATTGAGTGGCAACAGATTCCCTGCAATCAGCAAGTGGGTGACCTCTGAGGTTCTCTGACCAGGTATTTTAAGTTCACATAGGCTTGCCTGCTCCTAATTTTTAGCTGTCTCAAAATGGGTTTTATGAAGATTCCGACTTAATCTTTTGTTGCGATTATTTGCATCCATGGGGATGAAGGACAGTCCAAAATAGTTTGAAAATGCTTCTTGCACAGGAGACTGGTGGGAAGTCACACACTTTCCTTGTTCTGATGTTAATTTTGTCCATCCCATTATTCCTGACTAGAAAGTAATGTCTGGTCCATTTACCTCAGAAGTGGGGAACTTTGGCCCTCCGGGTCTTGTTGAATTGCAGCTCCCATCAGCAAACGTGGCCAGTGGTAGTTCAAGAACCTTTGAAGGGCCAGTGCTTCCACACATCTGATTTATCTGAACCTTACCCCCTTTTTCATTGTGGGTGATCATGGGGTGATCGCAGCATCTTTCAATGTGGCAATGATAGCCAGGGTGATTGCAGCATCTACCCCCAACCTTGACAGATTAAGCCCTCTTTAAAGGACTGTGGATATCTGTCCCTATCTCCTGGGTCACCTTTCTGTCTAGAAGTACTAGAAACTTCGAAACCATCCCTCTCTCCTATTGCACTCTGCCTTTGGCATACTTGCAAGATCTGACTAGTGTTCATTAATTTTGGGGAAATAGCCCTTCAATCACTGTTTTGGATTAAAACCTACATGTCAGCTCTTGGCCTGTGATTAAATCGGGTGCAGGGACTACCGCTATATCTAAGAATATCACCTCTTTTATCAAAACAAACTTCAGTGATTTTGTGTGTTCTCGAAGCTACAAACATGAGTCTGACCAAACTGCGGGAGGCAGTGGAAGACAGGAGTGCCTGGCATGCTCTGGTCCATGGGGTCACCAAGAGTCGGACATGACTAAACAACAACAACAACATTAGTCTTTTAAATGTATTACACAAAATATAAACCCATTTGACAAGACTCAAACTACTACTTGTTTCTGAGCTTGTAACCTTTTGGATAGTTTTGTACTTTGCTTTCTTTTTATCCTTCTTTGGAGATAATGGGTGAAGAGCACTGTGTCACAGCCATTATGATTCATTCCCATTCCTCAGTACCAGTAGTAGAAACATTGTAGTGCTAATGGTTTCTCTTGCCATTTAATCTATCTGAAATTATCTTAGTTTTTCCTCCCGTTTCTCATGATTATGGTACTTCTGCAAGCAAACACAGATGCTCATTGATGTTTAGTTTCGACTCCTTTTATTTCCTACGACTGAAAGCCATCCTAGAAATAGTTCCTTTCAAGTTGGTTGTGCTTTTGTTCCCATGAGAATTTGCCTAACACATTCTAATCAGTTTCTGATTCACAGCAAGAAACTTGTCCCTAATCAAAAGCTTGAGGGGTAATGTATGGTTCTTAATTATGTTGCTTCTTGCGGACGGACAGTTTGTTTTATTCCTCCTTCCAAGAATAGCCTTTTGGCAACTTTGGAAGAATTAAGCAACCCATCAAATGCTGGCATTTCAAGCCAATATTCCTGAAGTTGGATGTAATTTGTACTTAATGAATTGTTGCAATGGGGTTTGGTTTTTTTAGCTTAATTACATAAGCCTTTGGGGAGTTGAGCCGATGTGAAATTAAGGGTCATGGGACTACGCAACCTTTAGTGGCTCTTATGATAGAATCCAGCTGTTCCTCCGCAAAAACAGGAATGCCATAAATTGTTCTTATCCACTGGTAAGCCAAAGTAGTTACAGTGACATTGTGTCTTTCGAAAAAAATGAATTAGTCTCGCTAAGATGAACTGCGTACAATTAAAATAGTTCCTTGGTCAACTGGATATAATCAAGAGTTTCGTTCTCGCAACTGCATTGACTATTTGTTTTTTTAAAAAAAAAGAATTAGAATGGTATTAAGGCTAAGGGTAACATAGTATGCAGAAGTGAGAGTGGCAGTTTCTCCCACAGTGGTTTCCACACTTCGGAAGAAAAGCTGGAGGACTGCCATGAGGCAGTTTTGATTTTATGTTACGCCTTCCTTTTTTGCTTTATCCCATGAGTACAGCACTGACACGGTTGAAACGGCAACCCAAGATATAATGCATTTCAAAGATTTGCACGCCAAATTGGCACTTGGATGGCGAAGAGCTAAATGAGATTGCTTTGCATTGCTTTCACCTGTCCGGGACCCTAAAATAACCTCAGCTAGGGCAAAGGCAATATGCAACTCTTGTAATGATAGATGCTCCTGACCTACCAGTGTGTGGCAGAAGTATGGAGAGGCGCATACCTCGAATAATCCTTTTGAAGGGTAAGGGGGAAAGGGAAGGAGTGCAGAAGTCCCCAGTTTCCACGTTTCTTCCATGTTACATTCTAAAACAAATCAGAAGGATACAAATTATGATTTATATTGTTCCGGCAGAATGGTGTTTTGTGATAAATGGATATCCAAAACACACAAACCATCAATAAAAGTAAAACTAAGGTCATGGTTTAAAATCCTTTCAGCTGTGCCTAGTACTCTTGGTATCAGAATCCACTTGATGATACATACCACGGTTCTCGCGTTCCATTTTTTGTATTCCTGAATTTCATTTGAGACTTATAAGTCATCTCTCGTTCCTGCTCTGCTCTGAACTTTAACCCTGTGGAATTATTTGGGATTCTCTCCTCCCTTCCCTGCCTCCCTAAATACTACTTCATACTGTGATTCTCAAGATCAAATGGATTCAGTAACTTTCATATGTGCACCTGAAGTTGGGTTTTTAGTCTCTGTGTGTGTGATTTTCACATCTCTTGTACTGAACCATTAGGTATCTGGTTGGCCACTGTGGGAACAAAATATTGGACTTGATGGGCCTTTGGCATGATCCAGAAGGGCTCTTCTTATGTTCCTAACAGTTTAATATATTTGTGCAAGTTTTAGAAGAAGGTGGTGATTTTGACTGCAACAGCCAAAGAAAAAAAAGGAAGGAAGGAAAATTGTATGTGTCCACTTCAGTGGCACTTATGAAAGAAACACTCCTACCCTCTATTTTTTAGATTGGAAAAGTATTTTAAAAGGGAAAAAAATACATTTCATACATTATTTAAGGTTTTAGTAGACATTCATGTCTCTGAACATGGATGGAAACAGTGGTGTTATATACTCTGCCTTGTGATAGTACTTACCTTGAAAAACAACCTAAAAAGTTATTTTTAAAATAAATAAAAAATTATAAAACAAATTGTGATCTTGTTACTCAAAGTTCCGACCTTGGAGTCATTTTCAAAAGCCTGTTTCTTTTAAAGAATGCCGATTAACACTGCACAATTACTGGACTTGGCTTTAATTTTACTGAACAACAGTAGAGTTGCTCATAATGGAACAAGGGTATTCATGACGCTCTTTTGGGTTTTTTAGACTTCCTTTGTAAGGAGTGTCCAAGAATCCATATTTATGTTGATCGCATTGCACTCAGAGATATTCCTGAAGAACAGATGTATATGAGAAGATGGCTTCATGAACGTTTTGAAATCAAGGATAAGTAAGTAAATACAGTGATGTGACTCTGCTTCTGGAGCAGCATCAATATGGCTTGAAAGTTCCACAGAACTCAACAAAATCTTAACTGGTTGTTGCATACCATCGATGAAGGGTTGGATCCAGATTTTGCCCTCCATGGTTGGAAAGGCCCCTTCTGGAAAGCTTCTGATCCAGCAAAGGGGTGCTGCTGGTGGAGGAGGCAGCGACATCTTTTGCCTGTTCTCTCTTCTTCTAGCACCACCTATTACGCTCTTCTGAAAGGTTGGAGAACCTACCGGAACAAGAAAGAGGTGGTGCTCTATGCTACGGGAGGAGTAGGGAAAGTAGACGTTGCCTTCGTTCAGGGGGTACTTCTGCTGGTGGGAACAAAGTTTGGATCCAGTCTAAAATGTTTCCCGCAGACCTTTTGCTTATATTTTTTTTAAATGTGTGGATGTCATGATTTAATATAGCCAATGTGTACAAGGGGTTGGATTTGGATATGGGAAGCAGAGCGTCAAATCTTGGTTCATATAGTAAGCTTCTTAGTAGCTGCGAGTCGGCTCACCTACTCTCAGGTTGAATTTACTTCTGTGGGTGTTTCTGGGTATAAAATTCTTAAGCCCCGAAAACTACAAAGCACAATGTTTTTATAGCATACATTTTAGGACAGAGGTAAACTGATGAATAGTGAAGTATCTTTGCTTGCTATGCCAGGCTGGATTTACGTGACCATTTGCTACATACCGTAGCCTACCTGGGCAAAGCCAGGCTGTTCTCCTCACTTGAGTCTATTTTGCCCACTTGGGAGAAAAAAAGTGTCCAATTCACATAATAAAGTTTGCCAGTGCAACAGCTACCTCTGCCCAATACTATTTGCACATGATAACTTGCGTGACATTTGTGTTCATCACCAAACTATGATAAGCATGTTACCTTTTTTTTTTTTAATTCTATCTTTGCTCCTAGGTTGCTAATAGAATTTTATGATGCAAAAGATTCTAAAAGAAGGAACAAGTTCCCTGGGAAATGTGTCCGTTCCAAACTAAGTCTCAAGAAAACTTTGCCATCTTTGCTGTTTTTAAGTGGGCTGACTGTTAGTATGCTGCTGACAGAATCTGGACGAAAACTCTACGTGAAAACATGGATCTATGGAACTTTGCTTGGCTGTCTGTGGGTCAGCGTTAAAGCGTAAGGTTCTGCACCTACAGCCAGTGACATTATTCTCCTGTCTTGCACATCACATCAAACTCTTTCCTGAATTTATAAAATGTAAATAAAGCCTTATTAATGGAACATTGGATGAATTGAGACTTGTGACCTAAATCTGCCATGGTCAGTGTGGAGAACATGTATATGTAATTATGCTCCTGATTTTTCCCCCCCAGAAAAAGCAGCAGAGAGCCAGAATTATAATGCATTTTCCCTCTATGGATGGATATCTATCTGCACATGATTTAATAGAACATGTGATTATAGATAAACAACTGAAGTGGACCTCTGAATGTATTTACTGATATTACTTTAGGTTTATATATTTATTCCTGACCCATGTTCTTTAGTTCACTATGGAAATTATCACAGCTGCATCACAAACTAAAAACCAAAGCTAATATCTACCAACACATTTGTTTCCTTTTTTTTCCTTTTTAAATTGAGTTTCTCAAATTTACAAAGCAATTGGTAGAACATGAAAAGCTATTTTTAAAAAAATATGGGTAAAAACTTCATGTGGAAATTACTTTAACATATGCATGATTTAATTATATAACTAGATGGCTTAGTTTTTGTTTGCAACATGTTTAATTTTATTCTCAAAAAGACTTGTGTTCTTGATTTAAAACACCCTGTGATGGTGCATAAATGATTTTATATATACAATATGTTCAACTAGTAAGTCGATAATTGAGGCTGTCTTGTTTGTAACCTACCTAGATTTGCAAAGAGCATATTGGTACATTTCAGCTACACAATTAGTTTAAGTCATAATATGTGTGCCATAAACAGCAGTGCACATTCCAGTTTCCTGTTACCCCAGGACCACTTCGCACGGGGTGTTTTGTCCACAAAGAAAACGATCGCTTTTATCAGGAGAAACCATATAGTGTTGCTTGTGAATATTTTGCTGTGAATACACCAGTCGGGAAACAAGTGTTGGTAAAACATTGACTTGTGGGAAGTGGTCCTGAGCCATATGGAACCAAAGGGATGCGCCATGCCATGATTGATGCTGCCGTGCAGCTTGGAGTATATTTTATGGTAACAAGGAACATCAATGTGTTCTTGCCAAAATGTAGACTATGTGCCTTTTTAATCTACTGATCTTAAATTTAACCTAATATTTCACAGCCTGATCATTTAACACTGTAATTTTGGGGTATTTCCAAAGCTTTTCACAGTTGGCGTGCACTTGAACTTGAAGTATGCAGTTTTGCACTGTAGAATAATAGTGAGAGATGCATATTCTATTAGTATTTAATCCACTCACCAATGCGTTTTTGTAAGAACCAGCGGTTCTTGTTGCTATTTGGTGATATATTGGGAAAGTATTTCCTGTTGTCATGGGGCTAATTATTCTGTATCAACTAAGGGAAGGGATTCTATTTTGTAGCTATTATTTTGTAAAAACAAAACAAAAAATCAAGATTCCACTATCAAAATGGAAAAAGATTAGATGCTATTTTTATCTTTCCGAATTTTTTTTCACAAGAAGTTTCTGTTGGCCTTGGAATTGTTTAAGACCCAACATGAACTAAAATGCTTGTCTTAGATTTTGAAAATATTAAATGTGTTTAGCTTCAGCTATGATGAGTGAAAAACACCTTGTTCTTGTGTGTCCTCCTGAAATTGTATAGTATACTTCATTTCAGATGTTCATCTACATCATTACTCTACCTTCTGGTTACTAGAACAGACTTGCTGATTAATGGAATAATCTATGGAACAATGTGTTGGGGTTGTAGCCTCTGAGAAAGGATATGCTGTCAATCTCTGTGTCCTAGACCTGCAGAATTCCCTTCCAGTTTTACTGTAAAGCTTTTTTTGTTAACAGTTTGCGTATCGAACAGTCCAGAACCCTATGGGTATCTTTCAACTCTACTACTAAAACAAGCTGCTTAAATTTAATGAGGCAGAACAATTCTTTGGAAGTTGAACAGAAACATTTTAACTGTTCGCAAATTCCAGATTATCTGGGACACAAATCATCTCCTTCGCGAAGCTTTATTTTAAACTTAATATCTTTGGCAAGTTGATGTAGCTTCCCCCATGATTTGTTTATTTAAAAATTGCTATTAATTTGAGGCATTGGCTGCTATTTCAGAACATAAGCAGATATTGACTTATAATTTAAAAAAAGCAGTATGGCAACCTACTGCCTGTTACTATTGTTTCTGAGCTTTTAGACTTTTAATACCTTACTCTTATGTAGACAGGTCGTCACTAACCTTTAATGTAAATTGGGTCAATGATTCATGCTGCTACAGCAGTTGAGATACAAGTTTTCATCCTCAGGGTTGTAATTCTGCAAAAACAGAGAACATGCACAACCTTCAGCCCCTCACACTGAATGGCTCTTTTGACATCTGAAGAGGGCCTTTGTAAGAGAACAAAACTAAGGGCAGACAATGTGATTGTCCCTTTGCCTGGCAGGAATACTAGAACTGAATCGCCTAATTTTGATGGAGCATTTATTTGTGGCAAGGAGTAAGCAAGGCCACATTCCACATGTAGCCATAGACACATGAGAGTCACTTCCTCATGGTGTGATCTCAGGCAGAAGAAGTTTGTGTGAATCAAGGGACCATCAGATTGGCAACACTGAGCAGGAGCAAAGTGATTGGGTACGAAAGATGCCCATAATTAGCCCCACCCATATGGTGGATTGACCCTCATGCTTCTCACTAGCGTGGGGTTACACCATGAGGAAGCACGTCCCACAACTTTGCAGAGCCAGATGAGTTTTAACGGCATGGATGCTATTGGCAACTTGGAGTACAATTGACTTAGTTGCCTGTTCTGTTCTGGATATTCCACTGGATAAATCTTGGTACTTTTGTATTTCACAACTATTTTTTTAAAAATGGCTGTGAAAGCTTCAAAAGTCACTTTGCCTGAGACCCCTGGTTCTAATCTGCTTAAATTCCTTTGAGTATCACAAAGGCATAATTAAGAAATGGGGTTGTAAATGTGCAATGAAAATAGGCTCCTTTGAAAATGATTTTTTTTCTCCCCGCCAGCATTACTCGATAATAGTTGTGTTCACCATCTTCATTTTGCTAATTGGTGTTTCTGGTTTGGTCTCAGTTGTTCGGAAAGAGTTTCGCTCCATAAATGGTTTCGGATATTGCACATTTATATGTGCTGGCTGGTAATAAGCTCAAACTGCAAACTGCGTTGCAAAAGCAGTGAGGTAAGAGACAAGTACCAAAGAGCGGTTTGGTGATTTTGAGAAAGTATCTATTTTGAATTGGGGTAATTATGTAGTTCACAGAAATGTTTCTTGCAGCTCACATAAATATTTCTTTGGGAAATGAACTGGCAGCTTCTCTTGTCAGTTTAAATGTGAAATCTCTCTCTCATGAAAGGGTTATGATCTGTGCTTATGGAAGAGATACTGTTTGTTCACATTATGGAAACTTAAAGAGTTGATGCCAGGATTAAATTAAACATACATTCCAGTAGAAACTTCTTTGAAGGATTATTTTATTGATTTTGAATGTGTGTGATCGTAAGTAAATATTGAAACTGGAACAAACTTTCACAAATGATTGCTGTGTCTGGCCCATTCTGTCATGTGAAAAGTCAGTCTCAATAGTTACACGGCGTTGTTTGGTTTTAAAGTGCACTTTAAGTCTTTAACAAACAAGTATCTTGCATGGTACGGCTGTGTTGTTTCAAGGTATTCAGAATTTCTTCATGGCCACTACATTGGCTCAACTTTGTTTGGTTTGGGTGTTTTCTTTTTGGAGGCGTTTATCAACTGTGTTGGCCTGCATAGTGTTCATCATTATCACAATTGCACACATTCCACAATTAAAATGTGAAGATTTACATTGTTTTATTCTGGTTCAGAAAGTGGGGCTTTAACAGAGTTTGGGTGCTCTAGAGCAGTGTTCCCCAACCTTGGGCCTCCAGCTGTTTTTGGACTACAACTCCCATCATCCCTTGCTAGCAAGACCAGTGGTCAGGAATGATGGGAATTGTAGTCCGAAAACAGCTGGAGGCCCAAGGTTGGGGAACACTGCTCTAGAGCAGTGGTTCCCATTTAAGGGTCCGGCGACCCCCAAGGATCCGCAGAACACACCCAGGGGATCCGCGGCACCATCCCATGCCAGGGACTCGCTTAATCTTGTTAAGTGCACAGTGAAAGCCACAACCTCGCTCCAAATAAGTATTGTTTTTAACTAATTAATCTATTTAAGCCTAGGATGAAACTTGGGCACAGGAGGACTAATTAATAATAACAAATTACTACTGCTGCTGCTACTACTACTATTACCAACATTACAAAATTCCAGCTGTTTTCCACTCAGTCTTCACGAATACAATGGTACCTCGGGTTACATACGCTTCAGGTTACAGACTCTGCTAACCCATAAATATTACCTCGGGTTAAGAACTTTGCTTCAGGATAAGAACAGAACTCGGGCAGCGGCAGGGGGAGGCCCCATTACCGTAGCTAAAGTGGTGCTTCAGGTTAAGAACATTTTCAGGTTAAAAACGGACCTCCGGAATGAATTAAGTACGTAACCAAAGTTACCACTGTACTTTATCAAGCCCTGACCATGCCTTCACCTATGTCTTGAAGGTGCAGGATCCTTCAGTTAGCCGAACCATATGCTGCAAAGCTTTCCTAAGGTGTACCATTTCAGATTACAAGTAAGGAATAGCATGTTTGAATACTCTCATATAAAAAGCCTTCTACATATACAGTGTAACACTTACAAGTAAGGGACACAATTGCTTTTTTTTATTAATCAGTTGTAGTGAAGCAATGGAGACAAGTTTTTCCTGCTGTCTAGGGATAGGCAATTTGTGGTAATATCACAACCTTCATGGTTTGTTTTTTAGTATACCATAAATCCTTTGCTTTATCTTCAAAAAACTGCTTTGCACAGGTAGCTTACCATAGAGTTATCAACATTTTCAAAGGGGGGGGGGTGGGTTGGCTTGGTTTTTGGAAAAATAAGGGGTCCTCAGTAATTAGCTAATTGGGAACCACTGCTCTAGAGGCATGAATTGACTTGCAAAGGAAACATTGCTTTTTAGAGCAGGAACCAAAGTAAGAAAGATGAATCTCCCAGAAAGTTTTTGTGTTCAGAATGGAAAGCTCTTTTGAATACATCAATGTAATGTTCCTGGGGCAGCGGGGAGAGAGTGAATAAAATACTGTGGAAATGTCATTGTATAAAAACCATCAATATTCTGGGGCAAGTGTTTCCCACCTTCAAAGTAAGTCTTTTAAAAAATTGTTTTGGGCAACCTCCTGCATTTCTACAGCATCACCCTTCAAACAGTTTCTTCCATCAGAAATGGACGTAGCATTCCTGTCTCCCCAGAGCATAGGAAACGTTTTGTAGAGAGCCCCTAAGTAGCTTTGAAAGCTATTTGTACAAAAAGTCAACCACACACAGCAATATCCGCCAGCACAGCCAAATGAAACTGCAGGGGAAATTAAGCAAGGCAGGATTAAATTTCTAGTAGAGTACTTCTCCAGAACACTGCTTTGTATTGTTGGCTTTTACGAAAAAGGAGGGGAAAGTACTGTGCTATTCAGCTACAAAGAGATTCGAAGCTGTCCAAAGCAGCAGTCTGAATTTGGCACTTGGCTTTAATGCACCTCACATAATAGACACACACATTTTTATTATTTAAGAACTCCCAATTCCTTCACAATGCACCCACGCCATTGGAGTGCTGCTACTTGCATTGTGGCAACACCTGCAAAAAATCTTTCAGTTGTTATGTCAGCATTCTGAAATTAAGCTCCTTCAACTGCAAACGTGGGGAAATGTTATTGGAGAGTAAGCCTTGTCTTTGGATGTTGACCCAGTTTGACACTGGGCTGCCATTTAATTAGACCCTATTAAGAGGACATTGGATTGCTAAGGCTTAAGTTTTGGCAAGGTTGTTATTTTTTTTCTTCTAAAAAGAACAGGCAACCTGGATAAAAGAATATATGCTTCAAATACTTTACAATCTGGATGCGAGTTGACTTGCACGTATGGAACTGTTAAGGCACTTCTCATAAAATATGTTATAGTTCACCAGATACCATTCGTACAAGCATTCAGTAACATTTCAGAATAGCACATTCTTCCAGGAAGGAGAGGCTGGTATTCATTCTTAAATTCTAAAGCCATGGAAGTTATTTCACACTGTTCCATCACACCACCTCCTCGGTGAGCACTGGATTTTCATCACCTATTTATATTATAAGTTATTCCTAAATATTAGATTAGGTTTTTTTTCTAAATATTACATTAGTTGATTGAAAAATATTGATACGGCTCTCCTTCACCCACCTTGGCCTACGTATCCAGTAAAATGAATATAGTGAGTCCAATATGTTTCCTAGTCATTCATTTATTTATTTGCTTGCCCGCCTGCCCGCCTGCCCAGTGCAGCAGAACATCAATGTCATAAGTCTACAGTGGTCTACCGGTATCTTACAACCACAGCCTGGTTTGCTCTTAATCAGGGGTCAGCAAACTTTTTCAGCAGGGGGCTGGTCTACTGTTCCTCAAGACCTTGTGGGGGCCGGACTATATTTTTTTTGGGGGGGGGGAGAACGAATTCCTATACCCCCACAAATAACCCAGAGGTGCATTTTAAATAAAAGCACACATTCTACTCATGTAAAAACACCAGAGGCCCCAGAAATAACCCAGAGATGCATTTTAAATAGAAGCACACATTCTACTCATGTAAAAACATGCTGATTCCCGGACCATCCGGATTGAGAAGGCGATTGGGCTGGATCCGGCCCCCAGGCCTTAGTTTGTCTACCCATGCTCTTAATATTTCCTACATACCGGTATAACTGGGTGGGTGGGGAGGATCCTATAGGAATAGAGTCATATTAGTATACTGCTCTTCTTCAGTCATTTTAAATCTATTTCATACTTGGCACACATCTGCAGGAGCGTTCTTTTTTTCTTTAATTCTTGGTTACAGGGACCAGTCTCCTTCCTGCATTGTCTTCTGCCTCACAGACTGCCCTAGCTCTCTTTCCTCCAGATATATATGTGAATTGGCGGTGTGGATGGCGGGCTCCGTGTGAGCACAAGACCTTTTGTACTCTTGTACACAAATGCATGAGAATTCAGGCTTGTTTAGTGCAGCATTAAATAAATCCAGCAAAGATGTTGGTTATCTCCCACTCCCATGTGTGCACACATCGTTAAATCAGCTCTGGGAGCAACTTTGTTGGACAGATCTGGCACCACTTTTATGGCTTGCAAATGGACATAACTTATCAGGGAAGACTAGAAAATCCCTGTTATACAGATGTAAATTAAGCTTCCATCAGCACGTTTTTTTGTTAATTCCCTATACCTCTTCCCTTGGGAATCCTGAATCTTAAAAGTAGTGATGTAAACAAATGATACATTTAATCTATTGTAGTTCACTTCCATTGCATCTCAAATGTTACTTAATGGCAGATTATTACTCCCCCCCCCCACCTTTTCAGTGTCACATCTAAAAACAGCCCCATGTTAGGACTGTGGCAGATCTTGCAACTTTATTACAACATGTTCTGAAACAAATTTATTTTAGCTACAGTAAGACTAAAAGCAGCAAACCTGGGAGTAAGCCCCATTTAGCTCAGTGGGGTTTACTGCTCAGAAGGCATGCATAGGATTGCACTGAAAATAATTTTTCAGCATGTCTTCCAAAAATTTTTTGTAACTGAGCTTACTGTCTATGCAACATAAAAGTTGCACTGTAAAAAACAAAACAAAAAAAACTTCAGCATCTCCTAGAACATTTGGTGTGTAGTTTGGGAGTCTTTGTTTTAGAGTTTAGGTGGGTAACAGGTGGTCTAATTTTATGCATCCTCCAATACGTATTTAATCTGCCCACTGGTACATCTCATCAGATTTCTTTCCTTCCTGTTTCCTAAATTTTCTTGGCTTTCTAAAGTCCTTTTTTCCTTGTTCTATGTAGTATCAGAACAATTGGAAGAGGCAGTATTTTTTATGATAAATTGCTTTTTTCTCAGCTGTGTGACTTGGGGGAAAGAAGTCCATCCCCCCTGCAGTCTGAGAACAAGCTGGCAGGCTTCTTTCATATTCCTGTGTGGCACATTAAAACTGGAAAGGAATTCCTTTCCCTTCCCAAACGGTAGATGTATTTGTCTATTGTACACACACACACACACACACACACACACACATATATATATATATATATATATATATATATATATATATATATATATATATATATATATATATGGGACGCGGGTGGCGCTGTGGTCTAAACCACAGAGCCTAGAACTTGCTGATCAGAAGGTCGGCAGTTCGAATCCCCGCGATGGGGTGAGCTCCCGTTGCTCGGTCCCTGCTCCTGCCAACCTAGCAGTTCAAAAGCACGTCAAAGTGCAAGTAGATAAATAGGTACCGCTCCGGCGGGAAGGTAAATGGCATTTCCATGCGCTGCTCTGGTTCGCCAGAAGTGGCTTAGTCATGCTGGCCACATGACTTGGAAACTGTACGCCGTCTCCCTCAGCCAGTAAAGTGAGATGAGTGCCGCAACCCCAGAGTCGTTCGCGACTGGACCTAATGGTCAGGGATTGGGGTCCCTTTACGTTTACCTGTATATATATAATTTTTGAGAGTAGCTCCATGAAACCCAATGGGGTTTACTTCTTAATAGACATGCATAGGATTAGGAAATTAATCCAAGATAGCCATGACAAAAACTGAGGCAGGGCATTATTTATTCTGAATTAATCCATGCTACTTTTGTTGCCATCATCAGATCTGGCCTACCTACTGCCAAAATGTGATTTATTGCAGATAACCCCAAAGTAAATGCAGCCCTTTATGGGGGGGAGTGGCCCACACCTGTTTTACAAAATGCAAAGCCTAAAGGGGGAAGCTGAGCTCTTTGGTGCATTATCTGACCAAGAAAACTTGACTGAATGAAAACCTTATTCCCCTCGGTGCCTTTTTGCCCTTCGGAGAAGGCATGCCAAGAAGTTATGTTTATACCCTGGCTCTTAACACTGCTCAACTAGGGAGATCAACTGAGATGTTTTCAATGTCAGAGAGTAACCTGATGTCTCAGCGGGCAATCCGTCAGGGATTGTTGTTGGAAAGAGAGATCATCCTCCAGTTTCTCTTCTCTCTCGGTTGTCACACTCCACTTCTTTTGGAGCTGCTCCAAACAAGCAGATGTAATGTGGGAAGCATTGGTTTAACCGGCAAAATGCACATCCTTCACTGTGGATTCAAAAACATTTGCTGAAACTGAACTGAAAAAATCTCATAAACATCAGCTATCCAAAACTGCATTTTGGAAGAGCTTTAATGCTTCCTAAGGGCGTTCCCAGACTTCTCTTCAAGGTTCTCATCCTTTTTGCTGTTCATACTTTAACCCAGCTTCCCCCCAACCTCCCATCAGCTGCAGCAGACATGGCCAATGGTCAGGGTTGGATTTAGGTTTGATGAGGCCTTAAGCTACTGAAGGTAATGGGGCCCTTTGTATGTCCAGCTGTCCTTCGTCAACAACAAATTGTCACTGTTTTTTATGTTGAATATATGCTATATGGTAATTTATGGACCTAATGGACTATTTGCACATAACAAAATATTTATTTTATCAAAGTAATTGTTGAACTGAAATACAATTAAGAAGTATATTAATAGTGAAATAGTTATTAAGCTCTAACATAAAATGATTTTTTATTCATAACAAACTTAATAATGCAAACACATTGGCAT
The DNA here is from genome assembly GCA_034641385.1 of Darevskia mixta. Classification (NCBI taxonomy): domain Eukaryota; kingdom Metazoa; phylum Chordata; class Lepidosauria; order Squamata; family Lacertidae; genus Darevskia; species Darevskia mixta. The sequence continues at coordinate 15,531,508 of JAWWNH010000058.1, forward strand.
TTGGCAATAACAAAAGTTCCTTTAGAAACACAATTTATAAAGACTCATAAATTTGAGGGGGGCAAGAGAGTGGGGCCCTAAGCCAGGGGTCTCCAAACTACGGCCTGGGGGCCGGATACAGCCCGAGGGGCTCATTTATCTGGCCCCCGGCGACACCCGCTGCCGCCACCCGCTCTTACTGGCGCGGTGCAGCTGCCCACTTCCAAGTCGGAGGAGCACCGGAAATAGCTTGTGTGCGGGCGCAAGCATAATTTCCGGTGCACATCCGGGTCGTCGGAGGCCCGTGCACATGCACACAAGCTATTACTAGTGCTCCTCCAACCCAGAAGTGTGCCAGAAATAGCGTGTGCGCACGTGTATGGGCACGCGCTCCCCCGCCCTCTGGCCCGCCGCGCAATCGGCGCTGCAGACACCGGCCCGAGGTGTGGTACGTTTGCTGACCCCTGCCCTAAGCTATAGCTTGCTTAGCTTATAGGTAAATCCGGCACTGCCAATGGTGAGAGATGAGAAGAGTGTAGACCAGCAACATCTGAAAAGAGCTCAAAGCAGCATCCCCAAACCGTGTGCCTATCAGAGGTCCTACCCGTGAATCGTTCCAGCATGTGAGTGGAGCCCCACCAAGTAGCCAGGCCTCTTGATTCCTGCATTGCAGGGGTTTGGCAACTCTACAATTCTATGATTCTAATGTTGTGCAGTCTGACTATCCCCCCAATGGTGATTTCCCCCAGAAAAGTGTAAAACTGTAAAATGGAATATCTGTTAATTCAGAGTGATAAGTTGTAGGTTTATGAAATCCTCAACAGTTGCATATTTAAGGCAAAACTACCTTACTAGTAGCAGACAGTTGAAGCTACCTTGTCCTAGAGAAGTGGCGTGGTGTACTTCAAATCACTCTTATCTATTTAGGGATTGAATCCATTGGACCCTAGTCCAGTGGAGAATCTGTGATGGCCCCCATTATTTTATTCAGTCATGGAAAACTGTTTCCAGATTCTCTGTCGGAACAGACATCTGGTGTGCCAAACAGCTGCTCAAAAATAAGTATTTGGGCAAGTGCTGCATTTTTGTTGGGAGTGCTGCAGCAGTGGAAGAAACAGCTACAAAGATTTGTGCCAATTAAAAACACTTCTCAGGTAACAATTCCTAAGGAGAGTACTCTTTGAAGAGAGAAATAGATGCAGGAGGTGAGAAATAAAGTAGCACAATGACGTTTCAGGAAGTCTAGGTTTGAAAGTATTTTATTTTTTTAAGCATTTTAACGGAGTGGGAGTGAAAAAGAGACCTCAGGTGTAGAAATCACAGAGCTGTTATTCTTAGCACCATCTGGTGGTAAGCTACACATACAAGAAAATATTTTTTTTTTGCTGAATTCCACAGCCAACACAGCAGAAACATAACTATAAACTATGGTTTCCTCCTCCTCCTCCTCCTCCTCCTCCTCTTTTTCTTTTTGCATGAGAAAGTAGTAGGAAATTATGACATTGGGAACACATATTGAATTGGTCCAACATTGGGAGTTGGTGCTGCCCAGGAATGCTGGTAGAAGCTGGGAAGAGGAAGGCCACCTTTGAATACTGAAGGGTTGATTACTTAGCTCATAGGAAGATGATGCCACAAATTAAATTAGGGTGAATAAGTGTTGCCATAGAAATACAGCTCATCCATAGCCTTGACACACACCACATTTACTTCTGGTAGATAGGGTTTTAACAAACGAAAAATCACCAGTTTATCAGAATGAGAAGGAAATGTGTGCAGTCACCCTGGGTCACATATATATATAGATACTGTATACAAATACACACCTTGAACTAGGGAATTCCACTGAATGTTCCCCGCAGGGCTGGCCCTACCATTGGGTAGAGTGTGGTGGTGATGGTCAGGGCTGTGCGCCATCTCCTTCCTCAACTAGTCTGCCTCCCTCAGCTGTGTTAGGGGATGCAGTCCCATGGCCGATGTAGATGTAAAGTTCAGTGGCTTCTGTACATGGGGTTGCCATTCATCTCAGGCAGCCAAATGTCTTGGGCCAGGCCTCAGAACTTAAAGAGCTCTATTTCCCACTGCCTTTTTAAAAAGCTGCTGTGCTTAATCTCTTTGAGAACAAGGACTAACACTACCTGCATGCTCTCTCATATCATGTAGCCATCCCTCCCCATTTCCCCCCTATACTTTTTTTCCTGATTAATTGCTTGCTTTCACAAAGTGCATAAGGGTTCAGGAATAAAATATAGCTTGAATCCCACAAAAAGTGCAAGCATACAATCAAGATATGGATAAAATTATTAAAATACAATGATTTGTGATCTTGCCTATGCAGAATGATGCCTCAATATGAAACTGAAATGGCAAGCAAAGAATAGATTTATACGACAGAACAAAAGCAGTTTGACTAAGGGGTCATTTTCAGTGGTCCAAAAACTGGATTTTGCAGTAAGAGTTAGCCACTTGGCTGATCTCTACAGATGATAAGGTGAGCTGACTAACCTTTAAGTTACTGTGCACACATGGTGAATATGAAGATATCTGAGCTGATAGAAAAAGCCGGTGTTATACATATATTTTGGGGCACCCTCCAGATCTCATATTATAGATTGCCAGTTATCGTGCATTCTGCAGAGAGAAATTGTACCATTCTAAATTTAATTCTTGCTTGCCTTTGGGGACATTTAGCCAATATTAGCCATATTTAGGTCCCTCATTGTTAAAGAAGCGGAGACAGATATACCGGTACCCAATGGGATATTAAGTGGTCAACAGGGCTGGATAGTGTCCTTTGTTTAAAGCTGCTCAAGCAAATTGCAGTGTCTGCACAAAGTTTATCTTCAGCAGGACACAGTTGCCTCTGATGTTGATAGTGGACGTTTCACTCTCCACACAAAGCAGTCTTTGCCAACCTGGTGCCCTCCGGAACTTTTGGACTTCAACTATCAGCTGGACTGGTAGGATGCTGTAGGCCAAAAACATCTGGAGGGCCAAGGCTGTTGACACCTCCAGCAGCTAAGAGCATATTTGGAACAGGGCAAACTGTGGTCAAAAGCAGGAAGCGTATGGAAAGCGGGAACCATTCTTCGAAGAATGTCCCTGGATGATAAATCTAGGGTGGTTTGTTTATGGAAAGACTTTCGGCCTGTATTAGGTTCAGTGTTGGACTATGCTGGAAAAGAAGAGCTCAAGTAACATGAGATCCCTAAAAATAGATGGCTTGCAGAAGAATTAAGTGCACTCACTGTGCCCTCTGACATACACAAACACTGCTTATCTTCATTTCCTTATCTTGTCTGTTTGACACCTCATTTGATTCCATATTTATTCATTTGGCTCCACAATCCACCTCCTGACAGTTCAGTACTGACGCTTGGAAGGGTCTTTCCGTTTAGGAGAGCAGGGGGTTGGGGTGGGTTTCTGTTTTTGAAAAAAAGAAAAAGAAGTAGGCAGATTCTCAGTAAACAAGCACGGCAATTCTTTTAGACGGGTACCAGCCTAGTTTTGCTGGGCTTTTGGTAGTGCTCCTTTTTCCTGTATGGATTCAGGGACTTCAAAATGTGTTCTTCTGAGGCAAGACTTGGGACAGGGTGCTTATGGGTGAAACCAATGTGAAGTAATGTATATTTCGGGAAGTGGCTTGCATTATGAGAAATGTTCACAAAACTTCATACGCATTTCTGTGTAGTTTTTTTTTAAAAAAAACCCCACAAACTGATGCAGAAATTGACTGAACTGAAATAAAGATTGCAGTTCCCTCTTCATTTGCAGTGCCCAAGAAGATTTGTAAACCATTTTGAGTTTGTTTGTTTTTAATACAATCAAGCAGTAGTATATAAACTTTATGAAATAAATAAATAAGATTAAAATGCCAAGTTGCTGCTTTGGGTGTTACTCGTTTCACTATAAACATTCAGCATTCGCATCATCACTTACCCTGCTGCTTAGATCAGGGGGCCGTATGTCCAGAGCAGTCTAATCCCAAGATTTTTTGTGAGGGACATGGTCAAATGTTTCTATAGCTGCAGAATTCCGATTAGAGTTGCCAGGTTTTTTTTTCTGCCTGAAAAAGGCTATCCAGCCTCCTATTCTCACAGCAGCCAATCAAAGGCCCATGGGAAGTACACAAGCAGAACCTGAGCACAAAATACTTATCCCTCCTGTTTCAAGCAACTGGTGTTCAGATGCATTGCTCAGGTAAGAGATGGCCAGCAGCTCAGGTAAGATATGGCCCAGATTTCAATGTGCACTCGATCTATTTAGGAAGGAAAATATGAGCAGTGTTATCCTTGTTCTACCTCTTTGGTACAGCAGAGAAGCTATTCAAATTCCCTCCGGCCCAGGCAGCTGATCAAACACTGTGTTGTTGAACATAACATAAACTTTGACCCTGGCATGGCACACAAACAATGGTGAAGAATATCGCACCTGCGGCATCCAAAGCACCAGAAAACTATACAAGACATGTGTTGTGGGAAACGGAGGAGCCAGCACAACCAAAATCAATATAGTTCTGTCCCGGTAGACTGCCACACAGCAGATCCAGGAAGTATTTATGCATTATGTGACCACAATTAGCAGCGTAATTAGGCACAGCCGGCTACACCAACTTGTTTGTGCTGTAAGCAGACGGGGAGCTGTTACTCTCTCTCTCTCTGCATAATGCAGATGAGGAACTGCTGCAGATTTCAGAGCTCGCTGAAACATGCACATATGGGATTAATTTCCCTTTGTTAAAAGTCAATTTGGAGCGTGAACACTTTTGCTTGAAGCAGAATCCATTAGTCCAGTCTAATCGCAGGGTTTTGTGCAAACAAGGACTAGGAATTTTTACACCCTCTCGACCAAGTCTGTAGGTCTTAAAGGCTGGGTGGCAGGCAGCAATTCAGCAGCTGTAGTTTTTGTGATAGAGGTAGAAAAGACTCTACGGCCTGAAAAAACGAGATAATGCACATACTTTTGTAACCTAAGAAAATCTTTAATAAAAAATATTAAAAAAAAAAAAATGTAAACCAGCATGGTGCATTTGGGGGAACTTCCTTTTTAAAAAATAAATAAATAAATATTTTAATTCATTTTAAAAGATATAAAACATACAAAACAAATATAAAAACAAACAAGTTCCATAAAGTCTATCATTTTCCTTTGGCATTCTTCCACTGTTGGTATCTCCTGGTTCTTCCAGTTCTTTGTGATTAGCAATCTTGCTGCTGTCGTGGCATACATACAAAAAAAAAGTATTGTCCTTTTTGGGGATTTCCTCCCCTATAATTCCCAAAAGAAAGGCTTCTGGTTTCTTTAGAAAGGTGTCTTTTAGCACCTTTTTCATTTCATTATAAATCCTTTCCCAGAAGTCCTTTATTTTGGGGCACGTCCACCACATATGGAAAAAGGTTCCTTCCTTCTCCTTACATTTCCATCATTTATTATCTGATGTATGATACATTTTAGCAAGTTTTACCGGCGTTAAATGCCATCTATACATCATTTTGGGGAACTTTCTGCTGATTGGGGCTCTGGATTTCTGCTCTAAAGTCCTGTCCTTTAGACTGTACCACCAAATGAAAGACCTTTTATTGGGAAGTGAAACTGCTGCACATAAGCTGTCAGGAGTTGCACTGGAATGACATCCTGGGTGTCTGGTTCCACCTCTGTATTACTCTGAGAGTCATGATACTCATGATGTGCCATTAGAGACCTTGCACCTGATTCAACTGATGTTTTGGCTTCCTGATCAGATGAACCCTGATGCAAATGTTACCATAGTGCAGACCTTTCCAAACTGTGCGTCACAACACGTTAGTGTGTCGGCAGCAGCGTGTAGGTGTGTTGCACGAACGCTCCCTGCGCTCTTCCAGGGGGGCTGGAGAGGGGTTAGTTTAACTTCTGGTTTGCTAGTAAAACTGAATTACTGTGTCGCGAAATGATGCAAAACTGAATTACTGTGATACGAAATGATGCATGCCCAAAAAGTGTGTCACCAACTTGAGAAGTTTGGAAAGCTCTGCCATGGTGTATTTGCAGAGCTATGCAAATAAAAAATGGTGTTGTTGTTGTTGTTTTAATCCTGTTATTAATCCATACCCAGAGGCAACTCCATGGCAATTCAGGAAGAAGAAAGTTTGAGTCAAACTTTAGGACAAGGTGGAGGTTAAAGAATGCATTTTGAAACAGATGAATTTAATTAACAAAATGTTTGAGAGCAGAGAGGTATATGCTGATGTGTCATCGTTCCCCCCCCCCCCCACGTTCCAGCCCAGATCTGCAAGATCTGTACTGTAGCGGGAAAGTTGACAAGGTCAGTAACAGTAGATAGGGAACTGATGCCACAGACACCAAACTGACCTCTACATAGTCATTAGCACCAGTGGAATTGTTTCCCCAAGACCCATGCAAATTCCTCCCTCAGGTACCATTTACTAATGAGATCTTCAAAACCAAATCTCACTCACACAGATCAAATATGGACACAAGGCCCAGGATGGAGACAAAAGTTCCCAGACAGCCTGCTGCGGAATATATCTCTGTGTAAATAAATCAAAGGGCTTTTTAAAAAAAACCATCAAACTGTCAGCAGGAGCTAGTTGTTTATTTTTAAATACAGTATATTTTACAGATACCCTGTTGCACTGAGACAGAGATCTTGTTTTATGAATGTCTCTCAGTGGTGGGGATATGGAAATCTTGAATTATAATCTCATCTCACTGAGGCCTGCTTTAGTTTCCGCGAAGACCGTTAGCGGGCAAATCTCTCAACAACGTCCTGAAAAGGGCTTAGTAATTTCTTTGGAAATTCATCCCATAGGGGATTTAGACTAGACAATACAGAGACATACATATATTGCCTCTGTCATGAACTCAAATTGGTTCAAAATTCCATCTGCATGATGCACGGCATCTATTGACACTTCCTTGGTAACATTTTTTATCTGTTGTACGTATACTGCTTGAAGAGTTTTAAATGTTAATGTTTTAAATTTCATTAAGAAACATTTATTTTCTTCAACTTTAAAAGTTGTTAAATGCATAAATTTACATGCATTTCTAAACCTCATAATACTTAAATGCTTTAATCTTTAAGGTGCCATAAAGCTCTTGGTATATCAGGATCTGCCCTGCCCCTGCATAGTATTGTTACAGATTTGTGGGTGCCCTGACTCCTCTGGGTTTCTGGGTGCCCTGCCCCCCCTAGATTCCTGTGTGTTGGGGTTTAATCAGTGTTTAGACAATTAAGGTAAGCTAACTGATGTTGAAATTAGCAGTGTAAAAATACCAGTTTTCCTGTTCAGGGGATCGGCTGATAGAGGTGCCATTAAGAAACGAAGAAAGCAGGTCATTGAGAGAGATTGACAATGCAAATATTGTCGTCGTCCCCCCCACCAGCCGTAAGTAGTGGGCAGAGACAAAAGAATTGGGAGGGGGAGGTTGCTGGGGTTACATGGGGCATGATGTCACCACAGGAAAATAGTGTCCTTTTGCAGGAGGTTTTGGAAGGAGCAAGGACAGAGTGGGCAGAAGTCCATCTGGCTGGGAGAGACTAAACACAGAGACTGGGGAGCATGGCTATCTTCTGCTCTGGACTGAAGCTGAGAAGCAACAAGAGACACTCATGGGGTATAGTTCTGCACTCCCTCCATCAAGGTGTACATATGTGTAAATAGAGCCATAAATCTTAAAGACACTGCAGTCTCCTCTGTGCCTATTCCCACCCCCACCCGAAGGAAACACAAGGCCTGGTTAAATGCCAAGACCTCTGGAATCTCGCACCACTCTGCAGATACTGGGGTGACCCTTAAGAATTTGTTGCCAGTTTCATTCTCTCCCGCACACGGAGAGAGGTTCTTTCACTTGAAGATGGCCAACTGATGTGATCGGTCAGGTCTGCTGCCTTGAAGGCGGGGGGGGGGGGCTTCCTGTTCATTCCGCTGAATTCTGTCCTAAAGTCCTATTCTGATGCCACCACTGCATTAAAAAAAAAAAAAATTCTGTTATGATGGGGAAACTGCTCCTTGGGATGCCTGTAGTGGATGACCCAAACCCAGGGTGCAAATATGCAATATTAGTAACTGTAATACTTATTGCCCCCCTCACCACTCATCAAATGATTGATCTATTTACTGGGAAGAGAATGGTTTGCAACCCCAACAAAGTGCTCAGCTTCTCCTGACTCAGCACTGTTGAGATAGGTCGTGGGTAGGCAAACTAAGACGCCTTCTCAATCCGGGCTGCACACAGTCCAGGAATCAGCATGTTTTTACAGCATGTTCAGGAATCAGCATGTTCGTTCATTTTATAGCTAGATAGATAGATAGATAGATAGATAGATAGATAGATAGATAGATAGTCCGGCCCCCCACAAGGTCTGAGGGACAGTGAACTGGCCCCCTGCTGAAAAGGTTTGCTGACCCCTGAGATAGATAGATAGATAGATAGATAGATAGATAGATAGATAGATGATAGATAGATAGATAGATAGATAGATAGATAGATAGATAGATAGATAGATAGATAGATATAATGCCACTGACACCAAAATCTGAGGTGGGGCGGGCAGGGGAAAAAATGCTTTGCATGGACAGTTTGAACCCCCAGTCTGAGGCTTAACTACACCTTCTCTACAGTGTAATACTAGAATTAAAGTCTGTTCTGAAGTCCTGGAGAAGATAGGCAGCCACTCTAAATGTCACGGTGTTCAGGCAAGAAGTTGAAAAAAGCTAATAATTGGATGCAGGTTTTTGGTGATAAGCATCCGTTTCCAATAGATTTCACCCCCCCCCCCAAAAAAAAAACTATTTTCAAGGGGCATCCATTTTAGGACAGTTAAAAGCTTTAGGATTTGGTTTTAGAATGTTAAGAGGGATTATTTTTCAAGTTCCCATTTTTGTGCCAAGGATTATATTAATAAATCAGATCAGCGGATGATGAGAACTCTTTTCCTTTCTCTTTTGTTTAGACCATTGCCCTAATCTTAAGTGTATAACTGTACTGGAAAGCTGGAACGTCTCCAGAAGGAGCCCTTCCTCCTTAGACCACTTCCGCTGCCGCTCATTTGCTCGGGCCACGATATTTGGCTTGGGCGGAATTCCAGCTGAAATACATGACATGAAAAGCACCAACTGTCTCTCAAAAAGCAAACACTGTTCCAGATTTAAACTTGAACTGTAAAACGGGAATGTCGGAGAAATAGCCAAGGGAATTAACAGTAGTTAGGATAGGGAAACTACTTCCCTTCCACCCCCTCCTGCTGCTGAAAACAAGGGAAGATTTGATGCATTAAACAACTTTTCTTACCTACTTAACATTTGTTTTCTTTTCCAGGTCTCTCTGCAGACTAGATCTGTTTGCACAAAAACTGAGCACACTGGAACTTACCTCCTAGGAAGTGTGTTTGAGGCTGCAGCCTCTGCAAATCAAGCTCTTATTATTTTCCATCTTGATTCCACAGCTGAGACATGCTTAATTCTATGCATTCTTCACGTATTGGAAAGAAAGACATGATAGTTGCAGTACAACCTCATAAATCTCCTCTGATTTCAATTCTGAGTCTATGAACTCCGGCAAAATTCTCATGAGAAAACAGTATCTATCTATAAAAACTCCTGAACTCCCCATGGGAATTGGCTGGTTTAGAAGGGTTCAGGGGTTGAGGGCTGTGGCTTATTTGCAAAGATTTTCTCAGTAAATACATCATGGCAACACAGGATAACAACCACAGCACTCCGCGCGAGGAATGTTCATCCTTTTTATAATGCATGAACTTTTGAGCCTTCCGATTGAAAAACAAACCTCGAGCAACTGGATTAAGTGAAAGCATATCCTTTCAGTAGGAGATGCTCAAATTATTGGTCAGGGATCTGCTTCCTGTTACAAGAGAGCCTAATTTCACTTTGCGATAAACCAGATTATGAGAACAGATTTGTCAACCAGATTTGTTTGGCTAAGACATGACTTAAAGCAATTCTGTCAGCAGTGCTTATAGTTCTATCAGAAGGACAGCGCTTCCATTAGCCATCCTGCGGTGACTCTCTTTCTGTCACAAAATGCACAACCAATCCTAACAATGCATGGAGCACATTAACTGGATTCTGTAAGATGTCCTAGGAATCAGTATGATGAGTTCTATTGGTGAAGCCCTAGGTTGCCACCATGGTAAACACGATCACAGGTTCACGAGAATTGGAAGGGACATTGGAGGTCGTCTAGTTCAACAGTTGGTAGAGCGTGAGACTCTTGATCTCAGGGTTATGGGTTTGAGCCCCATGTTGGGCAAAAGTGTGGGATGTAAACACACAGAGCAGTCAAATATAACACTGCTAGAGTGGACATGAAGGTGTCTCAGTCCTCCAGCCGTAACTTCCTGTTTACCTGGACTGAGACAACTTCCACTAAGTAACTGAAAGTGGGAGTGGCTTCACCTGGGCAGGTTAGGACAAAACCACAGGTCAGTGGCCATTTTCCCTCTCTTGGATCGGGACTTCAAGCAAGCAACATCTTAGAGCAGAGATGGGCTCTTGGCTTCCAGCCAAGAGGGCCCAAATGGAGCCTTCTCCCACATGGAGAGTCTCCACATGTACATATATTTTCTAAGGCAGCTTAAGTCTGCCTTCATCTGGGATCTTATTGACCATTTGATGTCTGTGAGTAAACTTTTTTACATGCTTTTATAGAAGACTTGCGTAGTGTCTTATTTTGAAGAGGGATAAAGGGGCAATACCAGGAATCTATTTTACAGAGGTTTAAACAAACCTGAGCAACCTTATGGTGTGTGATTTAAAAGGGGAATGTAACTCTGCTGACTTAGTTGGAACTTGTAAACACAAGTTAGGATAAGGATATCTTAAGCAATATATCCTCATCCACATTCCAAACATTTCCACAAAAAGATTCCTGCATAGCAGGGGGTTGGACTAGATGACCCCGTGGTCCCTTCCAACTCTATGATTCTATGAAACCCTGTGCTCAGTGCAGGATTTGCAATGCAGGATGAAACAACAGCATCCTAACAAAAGGCCACCCTTCGTTTTTGTTGTTTTGTCGTCATAGTCGTGTTCGACTCTCCGTGACCCCATGAACCAGAACATGCCTTGGAAACTCTCACTTTCTTCTCAAAGCTTCTCCTTTTTTATGTCCATGGAGTTTTCTTGGCAAAATACTGGAGTGGTTTGCCAGTTCCTTCTCCAGGTGGATCACATTTAGTCTAAACTCTCGGCTATGACCTGTCCGTCTTGGGTGGCCCTGCACGGCATAGCTCATAGCTTCTTGGAGTTATTCAAGCCTCTTCGCCACGACAAGGCAGTGATCCATGAAGCCAAGCTGGAGCACCCTTAGCCAGGGACTAATTCCATTTGCTACTCTTAAACTGTGGGATGTGACATCACATAAGCAGTCAAATACAACATTTCCTGTTTGCCCAGAGTGGACACGCAGGGGAATGTTGCTCCAGCCAGGAGGACTTTCTGTCACACCTGGTCTGGAGCATCCTCCCCCTGCATGTGATGGACATGACCCTGGCAGACCCTATAAAGGGGCTAGTCATGCAGCCCTCTTCCTCTTCCTCTTCACTCTCTTGACTATCTTGATGCCTTTTGCTGTGTGCTGGCTCTCAGCCAGCAGCACATAGGCTCATCCCTCACAAGAGAATGAACTCACACCGTTCTCTGTAACTGTAACTAAAATCTAAAGCCTGCCTTCAGGATCATACTGTGAACTGAATGTAAGTAAACCTTATCATTACTTTCCAAAAGAAGACTGTCGTGTCATTATTGTTTTTAAGAGAGAACTAAAGGGGAAATTTCCGTGTGCTGCTCTGGTTCGCCAGACGCGGCTTAGTCATGCTGGCCACATGACCCGGAAGCTGTACGCTGGCTCCCTCAGCCAGTAAAGCGAGATGAGCGCCACAACCCCAGAGTCGTCTGCGACTGGACCTAACGGTCAGGGGTCCCTTTACCTTTAATGGGGAAATTTACTAGGAACAATCCAACCTGGGCAAGCCAGACTGGATTGCTCAACTTATATGATTCCAACGAATCCATCAACTTGCTTCTGGGAATGTGCTTTGCGACTAGCTCACAACGTGAGTGAGGAAGGATAATATTTAATATATCCACTCCCACTATCCTCAACATTCCCACACAAACACCTGACTAGCACTGTTGTAGGCAAGGAGGTGCTAGGTTGCCCCCAAGAATGGGTGTGTGTTGGGTGCACATTTTGTGTGTGTGTAACCTCTCACATGACCCACACATGCGTGACGATGCATGTGTGACATAGGAGGCTGAGGGCTCTGGAGGAGTCGGCCACTGGACCCGCATTGTGTGTTGCACATGTGACTTCACACATACGTGACACACTAAGATTGATGTGTGGGTTGGGCTACATCTCTTTGTTCTGAAAGGATGTTTGCAACAACACTGGGATGTAAAATTATTATTTTTCTGCTTAAAGTTTAGTCTTATTTAATCCAAGGAATAACAGAGCCTCCTTTCTTTGACCAAAGTAACACCTTCACATCTTCGTGTCCCTGTTAATAAGATTTGTTTAGTCTCATGGATAAAAGACTGGCATCATATTTCAAAAAGCCGCTCCTAAATACAAATCTTATTATTAAAAAGATTTACCTTTATCTTATTATTAAAAAATTCTTTGTCTCTTTCTGATCTTCTGATCTTAGCCCAGAACATTTAACTAAAGTCTAAGACCTGGATTACAAGGATAATTCAGAAATATTCAAGCAATCTTTTTCGGGGGGTGGGGGAGAGAGGGAGATGCAAGGTATTTTATTAGTAACCCATATTGTGCTGCAATGGAAACTCGCAGAAATACAGGAGGCAAATATGATGTTCACTTTAATAATAATAATAGTTTTATTATTTATAAAGGGCAGTCATATAGGTAATGCCCTTTTAAAATGTGTTGGGGGGGGTTATTGGGTTGTTTTTATTTTGATTATGTATTCTGTGGTTTTATATTCTGATTTTTTTCTGTGAACCGCCCTGAGACCTGCGGGTATAGGGCAGTATAGAAATAATAATAATAATAATAATAATAATAATAATAATAATAATAATAGTGACCAAATTCATTTGCTGCTTCTCCAGAGGGTGAGACCTAAAACAATGGATCCACATTACGAGAAAGAGGATTTCCATCTATGTTATACTCAGAGTAGACTCACTGAAAATAATGGACCAAAGTTAGAAATCTGCAGAGCCTCAAATTAGTGCTTATAATGGAAACACTGACAAAGTATTAACTTTGGCAATGCAAACACAACATGCTAATTATACCTCTATTCTTAACTATAACTTTTGTGGCTGAAATTATGGTTAGAACATATTATGTTCCATCATGGGATAATTCTGTCCTTAGCATACACATGTAGCTCCCAGATAAAGATTGCTCCTTTGTTTAGCAATGTTTTGCTTTCTTTCCCAGCAATACTTCCATGCATGGCACTGATTTTATACCGGCCCCAGTTGGGTTTACTGCCAATTGTAGACTTTGCTGAATGAATCTACACACACTCACTTTTTAAAATCTTGAAATAAGGAGCATGAATTCATCCATAATCAGTTCTTCTAATACTAGATAAGGTGAAATGGGGTTCAGTAAGACATTTAAACAAGAAAATGTTCAAGCAGACAACAGGAGCACTCTACAGTATTGACCTAGAAGGTACAATGGCCGTGCAGAAGTACTGAATGGATGAGTGAGTTAATCATTTCCTTATTTCTTATTCTTTAAATTACTATCAATATTTTCATGATCACTGTTATATTACTGTGTTGGCTCATTTGGTTGTACCTGGTTTGTTCTCTTTTTCAAATCTAATTTTGCATTTCACTGTAACAATAAATTATGAGCTGTTTGGGTATCTTATGAATTGTGCCCAACTAATTTCAACTCATAGTAGGACATTAAAATAATGGACCTAAGTTAGTCATGTCTGTTAATTTGAATAATTCTGCTCTGAGTATGGCAAACACTGTATGCAACTCTATGTATTTTTGCAGTGTTTATAAATAAAACACATCTGGGTACTTTTCCCTTCCTTCATTTGTTTGTTTGTTAAAGACAACCAATTTGAATACTTTTAGAAATTGATCCCCAAGACTGGTTGGGGTGGGTATTTTAGGAGCACATTGTATTTGCACACACTTTTAGAAGAAATGACAACTTTGTTCAATCAGTAAAAAAAAAAAAAACTTTCAGGCATAATTACATAAAAATACCAGGTAGAATTTAAATAACGCTTAAAATTCTCAGCCTCGGCTGAAACATTTCAGAACAAAGGAATTGTCATACGCACACAAAACAAATATCAGGGACCGATCTTGACAAATATTTTCTCAGCTGAGTACAAATGGCTTCAGATGGCTCATTAAAAAAATAAATAAGAGGTTTTTAAGGGTTGGCTCTACTCTTTGTACTTTTGCCTGGCTTCTGCTTCTGGTTCCCAAATTGTAAGAGGTTCACTAGTGAAATATTTACCACTATGTCAACATTTGCTACCAGGATTACTGTTGTTGGCAAGATAGCTCCTAATAACTGATGTGATGCTTGGCCCACCCAGCAGGAGTTCTGTGTTTCTTAGGGGCTTCTGGCTAACCACTGAATTCAGGATACAGGACAAGAGGAACCTCTGGTTTGCTCCGACAACACAGTTTGAATGCTCTTGCATGCCACCAAAATGGGTAGCATTACATGAGCAATAGTTGTGGATTGTTGTGGGGAAATAGCCCATAGCATTGTGTTTGCCTCAGAACTACCTGAGGCTTCTTTATTACAAGCATACAGGGAGAAACTACTGTTCTAAAAAGGGATGCAGGTGGTGCTGTGGACTCAACCACTGAGCCTCTTGGGCTTGCCGATTGGAAGGTGAGTGGCTCGAATCCCCACAACGGAGTGAGCTTCCCGTTGCTCTGTCCCAGCTCCTGCCAATCTAGCCGTTCGAAAGCATGCCTGTGCAAGTAGATAAATAAGTACTGCTCTGGTGGGAAGGTAAACAGCGTTTCTATGCACTGTGGCTTCCCTCAAGCTCTCTGTGGACAAACACCGACTCCCTCAGCCTGGACTTTGACTGGACTTAACTGTCCAGGGGTCCTTTACCTTGACCCTATTGTTCTCTCAAACAAGCGAAAGCAAAGGCTTATATGGAAAGAAAGAACACACTTCCTTATCTAATAGTACAATGTGTTTTCAACATAAGAAATATCTTTGTGGTTACAGAACAGCCTGAATGTTCTCAAAACCTTATTTTCCTCATCGAACTTCCCACCCCCTTGCCACATACACAGTTGTCCTGGATGTCCCCACTGCGGAAGGATGTGCGGATCAGGAATTGGCCTCCATGGTCACTTGCGGACACATATCCATGGAAGCCAATCTTACTCGGCTACAAGTGATCACCAAAGAAGAAGATGGCTGAGAAGCAGCATATAGCCCTCATAACTAGTAGTCTCCACGAATGTGTCTAGCCACATCTAAGCTTGGGGCCATTGTGACAATGTATTCCTCGGCTTAATGATGCATTGTGTGAAGAATCATTTCCTTTTGCCAGTCCCGAATATCCCATCAGTCAGCTTTATTTGATGATACCAGCTTCTGTTATTGTGAGAGAGGGAGGAAAACTTCTCTGCATCCACCTTCTCCCTCCACCAACTTGTACAATTTTATTATACAATTATTCTATTATACAATTATTATACAATTAAAGGTAAAGGGACCCCTGACCATTAGGTCCAGTCGTGACCGACTCTGGGGTTGTGGCGCTCATCTTGCATTATTGGCCGAGGGTGCCGGCGTACAGCTTCCGGGTCATGTGGCCAGCATGAATAAGCCGCTTCTGGCGAACCAGAGCAGCGCACGGAAACGCCATTTACCTTCCCGCTGCAGCGGTACCTATTTATCTACTTGCACTGCGTGCTTTCAAACTGCTAGGTTGGCAGGAGCAGGGACCAAGCAACGGGAGCTCACCCCGTCATGGGGATTCAAACCGCTGACCTTCTGATTGGCAAGCCCTAGGCTCTGTGGTTTAACCCACAGCGCCACCCACGTCCCCAATTATACAAATATTATTGGACTAGATGATCCTTGTGGTCCCTTCCAACTCTACAATTCTGTGACCGAAAACAAGGGGAGTGGGGAGGGAAGAAAGATCTACATTCAGATCTGCTGCAGCTGTGGCTCCTGCCGCCTGAGCTGGTCGCCTCACCTTGCCTCATGGGTGTGCCAGGCCCAAGAAAGGAGCAGGCAGGCAGTCCCACTGACACGGGCAGGTCCATTAACAGACCCTATATTTTCCAGGGACCGTCCCGGATTTACAGACGCCGTCCCGGTTTCTCATTTGATCTCAGAATGTCCCACTTTACAGTGGTGGCTAACCTTGGCACTCCAGATGTTTTGGGACTACAACTCCCATCATCCCTGACCACTGGTCCTGCTAGCTAGGGATGATGGGAGTTGTAGTTCCAAAACATCTGGAGTGTCAAGGTTAGCCATCACTGCCTTAGGACGTCCCTATTTTCATCGGAGAAATGTTGGAGGATATGCATTAAGAGTCTCAGCAGATCTTCTGCCTTTACACTGACTTCTTTAAACCGACTTCTTTAGAACCACCTCCTTTTAGACTTGGCACTTTTGCTTCCTATTTTCACCCACGCGGTGGCACTGTTGCCTTGTCTTGAAATGTTCCGGCCTTAGTAAAAGGAGGGAAGAAAAAAAAAAAAGCCGGGCAAGAAAATAAGAGCACTAGAAAGGTCGTCGGAAATACGCCCACCCCACCGCCCACCCCATCGCAAATCCGCACCTCCGAGGGCCGTCGCTGCCTTGCAAACAGGCCCGCGAAGGCACACCCACCCACCCACGAAGCCTTCCTCTCACTCTGGGCCAGTAGGAGGCGCGCAAGAGAGCGCAAAGATGCGGGTGGAGACGGAGGCGGATCCCGAACGCGGGGGAGGCGCTGCCCGCACTGCGAAGCCAGGTAGGTGGGCAGCGGGAGAAAGGAGGCCGCGCGGGGCAGAGGCTTGCTAGGCGCCCCCCAGGGAGATGGGGGCCTGGGAGGGAGAGGGCCAGGTGGCAGCAACAGAAGCAGCAGTAGCAGCAGCCTTTGCATGCCCCGCACCGTGCACCGGACTGACAGGAGGGCGCGGCAGCCAGGGCTGGAGCTCCCTCCTTCCCCTTCTCCGGCGCAATAGCCTCGCCTCGCCTGGCCTATGGCAGCCCGCCGGGCCGCGATTGACAAGCCCGGCCAAGGCCGAGGGCCTTGCAGAGCCGTCACTTCCTCCTCGGGTGCCTCCCACTCCCTGTTGCTGCTCCAAGTGTCGTTTGCGCGTGAACCCTTGCAGCGCAAAAGGGAGAGGCATCGCCCCCGCCACCGGGGATATGCGAAAAGAGCAAAGGGAAACTTGCAGGATTTGTGGGTGAAATCCGGGGTGGGGGGGAGGCTCGGCGCGCACAGTAACGCCTCTGAGCTGGTGGTAAAACATGGCAGGCGCGCCGCCCGTGTTTTCCAAGCCGTGCAGAAAGTGAAACTTTTGCACGCGCTCAGAAGATCGCCGGAGGTCGCGTTTTGCAAGAGGTGTCACATCATGTGTGGGTTATCTTCCTGCTGCTGCTGCTTCGCAAAGCCACCCTGAGTCCAGAGAGTAGCCTTTCTCAGCCTTGGGTCCGCAGATGGAACAGACTGCCTTGAAACGTCGTGGGTTCTCCATTCATAGGAGGTTTTTGAGCAAAGGTTGGACGGCGTGGGTGTAGCCGGGGGGGAGGGGCAGGGAGGGAAGCTGCCCCGCCCCCTAAATAAATAAAAAAATCGTAACTAACTGACAAGTCGCATCGCAGATAGCTCGGTTCTGCCACACACACACCCCCCAACGTTATAAATCCTGGCTACGCCCCATGGTGGATGGCCTTCAGTCATGGATGCTTTAGTTGAGGTTCCTTCACTGCAGAAGGATGGATCAGATGACTCTCAGGGTTCCCCTCCATGATTCTATGACTACAACTCTCATCGCCCCTGGCCACTGGTCTCGCTAGCTCTAGGGCTGATGGGAGTTGTAGTCTTGCAATCGGATTCTGCAACAGGGCTCCCCGTTCTGGTCATTTGGGGAGGGAAGCTTGTATCCCAAGGGCAAACTGAAACAAAACAATGTGGCCCTGGGAAGCAGAGTAAAAAAGTTTCAGAAGTTAAGTTGCTAGGTTGAACTACAGGACCTCCAGGTTAGACTTTTGAAGAATGTTGGATGTCCGATGCGCAGCTTGGAAAAACTGCAAATTCTCCATGATTTGTAGGGCAAGTGGTTCAGGTTTATTATGCTCTGGAGAGCAGTTTGGGATAAAGGGCCAAGGTACTTTAGAATTAGCTAAGAGCAGTGGCAGAATTTGGGCTTTTATATTTCAGTAGCTCCCTGTGCTTTGCCAAAATTCAGTGCCCTCTCCAGGCCCTCACCTTCCTTTGTTTGCCATTGTTGCAGTGTCCCCAGCGGCGCCCTCTCAGCTCAGCGCCCCCCAGTGCAGGCAAACCAGTCCTGCCCCCCCCAAAATCCGTCTCCGCTAAGAGCTATTTTCCCCCTAACACCTGCCACATGGAGGCTGCTGTTACTAGTTGTGAGCAGTTTTGAGTACAGTGGCAGGACAGGGCAGACTGTACTATACTGTAGTAGTACTGTAGTAGTAGTAGTGCACCATACTGTAGTAGTAGTAGTAGTAATATTTTATTTATACCCCGCCCATCTGGCTGGGCTTCCCCAGCTACTCTGGGGAGCTCGCAATAGAATACAGTGGTACCTCGGGTTAAGAACTTAATTCATTTCGGAGGTCCGTTCTTAACCTGAAACTGTTCTTAACCTGAAGCACCACTTTAGCTAATGGTGCCTCCCGCTGCCACCGCACGATTTCTGTTCTCATCCTGAAGCAAAGTTCTTAACCTGAGGTACTATTTCTGGGTTATAACCTGAAGCTTCTGTAACCTGAGGTACCACTATATTAAAAACACAATAAAAACACCAGACATTAAAAAACTTCCCTAAACAGGACTGCCTTCAGATGTCTTCTAAAAGTCAAGATAGTTGTTTATTTCCTTGACATCTGATGGGAAGGCGTTCCACAGGGCAGGTGCCACTACCGAGAAGGCCCTCTGCCTGGTTCCCTGTAACCTCACTTCCCACAGGGAGGGAACCACCAGAAGGCCCTCGGAGCTGGACCTCAGCTGAATGATGGGGTGGAGACGCTCCTTCAGGTATCCTGGGCCGAGGCCGTTTAGGGCTTTAAAGGTCAACACCAACACTTTGAATTGTGCTCGGAAACGTATTGGGAGCCAATGTAGGTCTTTCAGGACTGTTGTTATATGGTCTCGGCCACTCCCAGTCACCAGGCTAGCTGTAGAGCTCAAAAACTCACTTCGTCTCTGGTATTCCTGATATGGAGACTGGTTTCTTAAGACAGCATGAATGAGAGACAGGAGAAGATTTCTTCTAATCCTCCAGTTTGCAGAACTGACCATGGGTGTGTATTGGTTTGCTGGGGTGCTTACCTAAATCACAGAGCTGACCGCCATGTCCAGGAATGTGTTTTCCTTTAATTGTTGGTTGTTCACAAGAGCATTGCAACATAACTCTCTTTCCCCCTCTTTCCCTGAGTTTTTCTGTATTCTCATGGTAACTTGGTTTTCCGCCCTATAGATTTTTCATCATGAGTGTGGACTGGATTGGCTTTGGTTATGCTGCGGTTGTGGCTCTCGGAGGTGCTGTAGGATATATTCGCAAAGGTAAGCATTGGAACTATAGAACACACACACACAAAAATGGAGGCTTTTCCCACTCCTTCTTGGATCACGTTCTAGTGGTGTAGTAAGAATCATGTGAAACACTTCAGTTTCCCCTTTTAGGGAGGTTTTTAATGTTTGATGTTTTATTATGTTTTTAATATTCTGTTGGGAGCTGCCCAGAGTGGCTGGGGAAACCCAGCCAGATGGGCAGGGTATAAATAATAATAATGAGATGTCAAGGAAATAAACAACTATCCGACTTTTAGAAGACATCTGAAGGAAGCCCTGTTTAGGGAAGTTTTTAATGTTTGAAGTTTTACTGTGTTTTTAATTTTCTGTTGGAGGCTGCCCAGAGTGGCTGGGGAAACCTAGCCAGATGGGCAGGGTATAAATAATAATAATGAGATGTCAAGGAAATAAACAACTACCTGACATTTAGAAAATACCTGAAGGCAGCCCTGTTTAGGGAAGTTTTTAATCTGTGATGTGTTAATGTATTTTAATGTTTGCTGGAAGCCGCCCAGAGTGGCTGGGGAGACCCAGCCAGATGGGCGGGGTACAAATAATAAATTATTATTATTATTATTAATTATTATTATCATCATCATTATTATTATTAAATGAACAAATAAATAAATAAATAAATATGTAGGGCTGGAGGAGAGGGGGTTACCCCCCTCAAAACCATCATGATACAAAAGATCATTTTCTGTCTATGCTTTACCAGAATGATTGATGTGAGACGAGCCTAGTCATTTAATAATCCTGATTTAGTCTTCAGGTAAGGCCAAAAATCTAGTTAGTTAAGATACTCACAGAATCCAACTTTGTCAGGCACCTAACCAGATCTTGAGGTTCTGCTGAACCAGATAGGTTTAAGGGAGCAGAACTCAAAATGTATTGAATATGTTGTCATTTAAGAGGCGTGTTTCTGGAGTTTTATAAGCCAGACTGCTTGCTTTTCACTTTACTATAAAAAGAGACTAAATTAATACGTGAATGTTCTCTCCTACCAAAAGTGCTCCTTCTTTTGAAGTATTTTTTTTTAAGTGGAAATGGCGTGTGTTTGAATTTATCTTGTATATTTATTTTCTCTCTCACATACATACATAGCACTTTTGCACAAAACTGGTTTCAAGACTGAAATCCATAAAGCCTGTCAGATTTCAACTAGATCAGAATAAAATCTTAAATCTGGTCTGGTCAGATTGTTTGATTGATTGGCTGATCTTAAATCTTGGAAAAGTTGTAGAAAGGAGTGGAGGGAATCTTAAAATGCAATAAACATTTTAAATAAATGTATTTTAAGTTTACCAAAAACTGACCGTCATATTTTAAAAAGGCATTGTAGAACCCCTTTTTTTTCCTTTTTCAGTTTTCTGCATATTTCCTTTTTTCCCTCTAAGCTTGATCTATTGTGATATCATTGTTACAGGCAGTACAATCTCCTTGGTGGCTGGCCTGTTCTTCGGCTTGATGGCTGCTTATGGTGCATATTGGGTAACTCACGACCCCAGAGATATAAAGATATCGTTGTGTAAGTATCCCCCTTTCTGGAAAAGGAAGTGCATGGCAAGTTTAACAGGAAATTGAAATCTTGCTTTGAATGTAATCATCCTAAAACAAATGATCATAAACTGAAAACAGATTGCTGTAAAATGGGAAGTATCTTTGTAACAGCTGCAGGTATTGACTCAAAGCAGGCAGTCACCTTCAGTTTTAACTGCTTCATTTGGCTCCAGAGGGCATTTTGGACTTCCAGTGAGGAAATGCAACAGACTGAGGTGAAAGCAGCTCCCCTGTTCTCTTTAATGTTAGGAAATGTTTCACATTTGGCAGCACTGATCGATGGGGCAGCTCTTCCATGTGCAGAGCTATAATCTATTTACATAGCACCAGGGTGGATTTGATTTAAATCAAATCAATTTAAATCACGATTTAAACCATGATTTAAATCACTAGTCAGTAAGACTTGATTTAATTTTTTTTTTTTTTTTTTTTACAGAAAGGCTTGTTCTTGCTGGTATAACCTTAATATTTACAACCAGATGAAGGTTGTAAGGAAGGAGAAAAACAATCATTTCCTTAACAACAATTTAAACAATTTATTTAACTAAAACAATAACATTATAGCATATGTATCCATGTTTGTTAACTGATGTGGTTAAACAATTAAAAAAAACACACCTTAGACTGAGTTTTAGCACACATGAAAAACTTAAAACAAATCCTTATTTCCTGATGGATAGCCTTTGGACTATAATGTAACTGAAATAGAAAACTATCTTTAGAAAGATTTTTCCTCCAAAAGCATTTTATTTTAAAAATCCAATTGAAATTTAAAAAATCTGATTTAAATAAAAAACGTAATTTAAATTAAAAAAAAATCTAATTATTATTATTTATTTATTTTAAAAAAACCACACACATTGATTTTTATCCACCCTGCATAGCACTCATCTGAGCCTTGCAGAGCTGTGCATCATGAGGATAGAGCAGCTTTCACCAGTCTGGAACCCTCAAGATCTTTGGGACCACAACTCCCATCATCCTTGGCCACTGAGCATGCTCTGTTGTTGTTAACGTTTTGTTGTTGAAAACCACCCTGGAAACATGGTTGAAAGGCAGCATTTAAAAACCCATAGAATTAATAATAAACTGATGCTTGTATGTATGTTTGCAGTCACAGCTTTCCTCCTGACCGTTGTAATGGGAGTGAGGTTTAAGAGGACCAAGAAGCTAATGCCAGCTGGAATCATAGCAGGCCTAAGGTAAATAAATAGAGAGAGAGAGAGAGTCCCTTTTTTACTCATCTGCAGTCCAGTCAGGGCTTACCTGAGAGAGTAAGCATCCTTGAACACTGGGGGACTTACTCCAGAGTAAGTAAGCATAGGATTGTATTGCACACAACTTTAAACCATGGTTGCGAATCTGTCTCTTGATTATAGAACTAGTTTTTAGGTGACAAAGGTCTTGGCGACTGGTTGCAGTCTGGTTGCATCCAGACTGTCCCTTACACAAGCAGAAAGGGTCCATCTGTGAGGTCTTGGCAGAAACTCTTGCTGGAAGAACAGGAGGCAAATTGGGTTGTTCCCAACTTTTCCTCCACAAGCACTTTTCCTTCCACACTGTTCCCTTCAGAGCTGGCTTTAGGGACCAGCAGGATATTGGGGAAAGTTTGCCTCTTGCTGCAGCAGGAGCAGAGGAAGGAATGTTGGTTGCAAACCACAGCATTTCATAGTTTCCTGAGACCAAACTATGTGTTCTGTGATTTTGCAGCTACACTGAGGTACATGATTTAATATTGGAGATATACATACATACATATCCTTTATTCGACCGATAGTCAGAAAGAAAAACATTTATCGATACAAAATTATAAAACTAAAAACATCAGAGGGGTACACAAATAAAATAGGACAGCACTACTGAACCTCATGCAGATAACCCACATTGAGGCATTCGATTTTACGCTTCCGACACTTGAGCGCCAGAAAGAGGAATTTAGCCACCGATAAGGTTGTTTTCCCAGTGGGCTTATTTAGCAGATATGCAACCTGCCTTTCTCTTGATCGGGAACTAAACTGAGATAAATATGGGGATATGAGATATTGCCTTAAGTCGTTATAAAAGGGACAACTCAGTAGAATGTGTTCTGTGGATTCTACCTCTCCCAAAGCACAATGGCATGTTCTCTGATCATATGGAACTCCTCTAAATCTTCCCCTAAAACCGCCAAGTCAAGAACGTTCAGTCTGGCCGCAGTGAGTAGTCTGCGGTATTCCACATAGTGGATATCCGCCATTCCGCCAGGTAACGGGCTGGTGCAGCCCGATACACCTGCTCCCCCAGAAACATCCCAGGTTGGAGATATAGTTTCCTGACCTTAAAACAAACAAGCAAGTTTCTTGTGTTTTAAGAGTAGGAAGCTAGGATTGAGAGTACATCAACAGTAGGTTGAGGGAATGTTCTTTCATATGTGGTCAAAGAGTATTAGGAAATAATCCATAATGAATTGGGGGGGAAAAGTTAAAAGTACTTTCCCCCCCCCAAAAAAACCCAAAAACCGCACCAGAATCCTTTTTGTTGGGGATAATCCAAACAGAAATTCCCAGGTGTCAAAAAATATTATTTATGCCTGCCACTACTGCGGCTCATTTTTTGTTAGCCCCAAAATGGAAAAAGAGCGAAGTCCCAACCAAAGAAGAATGGCAACTTAAACTGGTGGAATGTGCGCAGCTTGCGGACCTAATATATAGAATAAGAGAACAACGAAAACGTTGGCAGCATTAAGATAAATTCAACAGTGTAAATAAGTTTTGATGGATGTAATAATGGAATAATGAATGGTTTAGTTTATGTAAAATATGCAGGGGTTTATGATATGCAAATTGGACCATGGAAAGAGACGAACGGAAGTCTTTGATCTTTTAAGGTTGTTTAAATGAGTACAGTGATCCCTCGACTTACGAATGCCCTGACTTCCGTATTTTTCGAGTTACGGGGGATCAAAGCGGCTGCTGCTTCCGAATTTTTTCGACTTCCGATCGGAAGCCGCGGCCGTTTGGAGAACCACCGTTTTAAATGCGGTTTCCTCGACTCCCGAAGGTTTTTTCGACCTACGAATGCGTTCTCCAACGCATTCCTACGGGGACTCGACTTACGATTTTTTCGACTTCCGACAGTCCCGTCGGAATGGATTACCTTCGTAAGTCGAGGGTCCACTGTATTCTGAATTGTAAAACAGGAAACTTAATAAAAATTATATATATAAAAAGAGAGTACATCATCAGCGCCTGGTAAAACTGGGGAGAGGGGTAGGGGGTAGTTTTGGCTAGCCTTTCTTTGCTTCTCTCTATGATTTGAAGAATAAATGCACACATTTGCATAGTTTGTGCAGGTCACAGAATTCAGCTTTTCTGAGCAGGGACTTTGGGTTACATTGGTGTAGGGTTTTGTTTTTTTAAAAAAGATTAGAGTACACATAGTCCTTGATATGGAAATGTATCTTTCATGTCTCAACTGGCTTGCTAATTTCACTCTCTCTCTCTTTTAAACATAGCCTTCTGATGATATTGAAGCTTGTTCTTCACCTGGTATGAGAGACCAAAGCAGCAAGAAACAGCATTTGTATAATTTTACATGAACAAGCAACAATTCCTTTGTATTTTTCAATGTATATGTAGGAAGATCAAGCACTTTTGCGGGGTTAATGACTACTGCACAAAAGGCAGTGTTACTTTTTTGTGGATTTGGGGCTACATTCTTTTGAGTTGCATTAGTGTTTTCTCTAAGTAGCATTTTCTTAGGCTGTGGTCCTATACCCCTGGGAGCTATTGACCTCAATGGCATTTATTTCTGATTAGAAATGTATACGATTGTTTGTAATTTTTGTTGACATCTATGTTCTTGTTTAGACAAGTGATTGACTTGTCCTTTAATGATGATCCTAGTTATTATTATTTTATTTTTATTTTTTTGTGGAGGAATGAGATTTCAGTGATGTCTTACTCTTAACAGTAAGATGTACACCATCAGAAATAATGGGAATCACAAGCCCATTGAAACTCAGACTCCTGCTCTGTGGCATATGCTTTGAAATTCATCTGCAGCCCCAAATGACAATTTTGCAGACATGGAGATTTACAAAACATGATATAGAGCATTGCAAACATGCATACATAACAATTTTTATCATAGGATCTTATTATGTTGTACTGAAGCTCCCTGATTAATAGACATATCTGATGCATATAGAACTAAAAACATTTTTATTGCCGAAACACAGGAAAGCTTTGTTTCCATCCAGAAATCCAGAAGATGGAAACTGCCAAAACTGAAATAAAGAAGTTTAATATATTGAAGGCATGTTCTTTTGTGTTACTGCTGACATTAGAAAACTTCTTGAATTCTTAGCATGATGAGGTACATGTTACCAGAAAAGAGCTTTTGTGATGTTGCTACTAGGTAAAGGTAAAAAGGTAAAGGACCCCTGGACGGTTAAGTCCAGTCAAAGGCGACTGTGGGGTTGTGACGCTCATCTCGTTTTCAGGCCAAGGGAGCTGGCGTTTGACCGCAGACAGCTTTCTGGTCACGTGCCAGCATGACTAAACTGCTTCTGGCGCAATGGGACACAGACAGAAACCAGAGAGCACAGAAGAACTGTTTACCTTCATGCCACAGCGGTACCTATTTATCTACTTGCACTGGTGTGCTTTCGAACTGCTAGGTTGGCAGGAGCTGGGACAGAGCAACGGGAGTTCACCCCGTCACGCAAATTCAAACCGCCAACCTTCCGATTGGCAAACCCAAGAGGCTCAGTGATTTAGACCACAGCGCCACCCGTGTTACTACTAGGCTTGGTGTGACGTTCTGTGTCCTTCAAATGTTTTGTCACCACTCAGGAGTTTTAAGGTGAACTTTGGAAGAGTTCAGAATCAGGCCAAAGTCCATGAACTAGTTCATCATCCTGTTGTCACAGTCATCAGCCAGATACCTATTCGAACCCCACAAACAGGAACTGAGTGCAAGCACTCTACTCACTTGCGATTCCCAGGTCTGGCATACAGTTTGCCCTAAGTACCATGTATACATTTCACATATTTCATTCAGGTTTTTTAAAAACAATAATAGCATGTGGAGGGATCAGGTCCATGGCACACTGGAAGAGAAGGTTAACCCATTCCCTCTGCTGAGTCCTGATGAAAACCCACTGCCGCCTCCCAAAAGATGCTTCCTGCATGATGGCATGTGGGGGGGGGGCATCTTCGTTCAGCATGGGATGAAGCCTTAACTTCCTTCTCCCTGTGTGTTATGAGCCCAATCCTGATTTTGCTCTGCTGCAACTGCTGAGCTCGGAGCAAAAGGGAGACATATGATTCTCTCCAACACTGTCCAGTGTTGCAGCTAAATTTCTGCTCCAGGGTGAAACTTAATTCTGTACTCCAAACAGCTATACTCCATAATCTGAAAGGAATTGTACGATTCCTTTCCCTCTTGTGTTTCTTTAACTTGAATTAACCACCCTGTTTTCTTGCTTGACTTAGACACACTATGTTCATTCTCGCCCCCCTGCCACCATCCCAACCTTTCACCCAGTCAGACCCTTGGTTACACAAGTGCCAGGTTGCTAGGCTGCTCATTTGGTGCTCCCCTGCAAAATGTCCCGTGTCCCTTTAACATTTCTGCAAACCTTTGCCCAGACTGTGCAGAACAGGCCTCTGAAACCAAATGCAACCGTTTTGTAGCATCCAAACACAAAATGGCGGAGCACGTTAATTTCTTCACTATACTTGGTCAGAAGCTCATTGTGGTCAATGGGACTTGCTCCTGATAAGTATAGGAAGGCTGCATGAGGAGGCCCTGTCATGGAAATGCTATTTACCCCCCCATAATGTTGGCATGACAATTTACAGTGGCGCAATGACACACAGAGCTATTTATAGTGGTCACCAGACATGAACATTGCCTGTTTCTGTCTGTCTGTCTGTCTGTCTGTCTATCTCCCTCTCTGCCCCCCCCTCTCGTGTGTGTGTGTGTGTGTGTGTGTGTGTGCCCTCAGATTCATCTCCAGAATCGATAAACAGCAGTAAGACAGTCCTTTCTGCATTTGTTCAACAGATTAATTTTAAACCAGCTATTAAACTGCTGAGTTGTACTCGTCGTATCTCCAAGGCCAGAAAAGTTGATAATTAATTCATGCAGTGAGTTTTGCAACATTAAAAAAAAAAGACAATGAACAAACTGGATAGGATCAGCCACTAGAGTCTGGCAAAGCACCCAGTCCTTTTTTCACTTTGCATAACAGACAGAACAGCAGCAGCTACAGTTTTCCATTAGCTTCGTAGTGAGGAGAAGCATCATCTGCTGAATTTTGCAGCTGTTGAAGGCCACACATTTAATAATGTAAGCAGGCATATTCCATGCATACTGAATGCACACAAGGCGGGAAGCATGCCCACAGAACATATCAGTGCTTCAGGTGGACTTAGCTCACGTGGTCCTATTAAGCCATGTGCCAAACTCCCAATAGGAAGACTTATGACTCTAAATCGGGGGTGGGAAGCCTGTGGCCTTCCACATGTTGTCAGACTCCAAATACTGTCAACCCCCATCCAGCATAGCCAATGAACAAAGATGAGGGGCGTTGGAGTCTGACAAATTCTGGAGGGCCATAAGCACAGAAATCACACATCAATACTTTTATTTCTTGTATTTATAAAGTGTACAACCTACTCAAACATTCCAAGCCGATAGTATTATTGTAGGTCATGTGTAAGGTTGCCAACTCTGACTGAGGTAATTCCAGGATAGAGTTTTCAAACTGAGATTGGATTTCAGCATGTTTCATTACCCATCTAAATGCTGGTTAGAATTCACAGAATTCTTTCACCCCTTTAAACAGTAAAACCTGGGGAGCTACCAAGATAAAGAAGCAGTGTAAACTGGAACCTCCTAATGCTCTGGGTAAGTGGGGGGAAAGAATAAACACAGGTTAAATGCAAGCCCAGTCTTGTGAGATGACACAAGGATGACAAATTAAGAAGTGGGATTCTCTAGTAGTCTAAAGTAAGTATATTCCATTACAGAGATTAATATAGTACTCCTCTGAAGTGATCAGAGCAGTTATCATTTGCTTTGTGAATATTCCAGTTCTCATACTGTATCATCTATTTGGCTGGAGGATGAAAAACAAACCCAAGGAGTGGCTCAGTGACTGCTTACCCTGGTATAATACTGTTGTTTTAAACAGATTAGTTCCTTGTTAAGTGCCCATGGCAACTTTGGAAAACAAATAAATGTGGGACAAAAAGAAAACACAACCCTTTACAACAGTGGTGTCCAAACTTTTTTTCAAAGAGGGCCAGATTTGATGAAGTGAAGGGCCGTGAGGGCCAACTAAAGGGCCAACCAAAATTATTGAGCTTTTTTAGGATTGAAGTTGTTGAGTTTTTTTTAGGGTTGGAGTTGTTTAGGGTTTTTAAGGATTTTACCCCAGGAAATAAACTGCCACAGGGGCCGGATTAAACTGACCAGCGGGCTGGATTAGGCTCTCGAAACAGACTTTGGACATGCCTGCTTTACAGTATTCTACTTCTAAGGCAAATCTACTGATTAAAACTTTTAAAAGCATGGGAGATGTGAAAGTTTTGCATCACAAGTGTAACACTCGTCCTCAGGCCCTTTTTGCAGAGAGGCGAGTGGTGGTCATGTACCCATTGCTGAGAATAGTCCTCTGTTTTGGGGGTGGGGAACCTGTTGCTCTCCGTACGTCAGCTCTCAACACCTCTGACCATCAGCCACATGGGCTAGGAATGATGGGAGTTACAACTCAACATCATCCAGAGGACCACAAGATCTCCATCCCTGTTCTATTCAAGGGACTGACCAGTTCAAGGCCTTCAAATATAAAGAACCCTAAGAAAGGAGAGCAGGGACCTTGGAGGTGCCCATCAGTATCTGGCACATGGGCAATGTTTCTCATTTGGCAGCACTAATTGATGGGGCTGCCCCTTCTTGTACTCAACTCCCCTGCACTCACCAGAGCCTTGCAGAGCTCTGTATTCTCATCATTTCTGACCACTGGCCAAATTGACTCTGCTGGCTGTGATTGCAGGTTTCCTTTGAACTGTGGGAAGAAGGGAGAGGAACACAGCTTTTCTATTCCAGTGTGGACTTTGACTCCCCAGCTAATTGGGCAGCATCCAAAGCACTTTGCACTTGAGATAGGCCATTTTCTAAAATGCCAAATTGGAGTCTGAACCAAAACCTGTGATCAGCATATACCGAAGCATGTAAGATCATGAAAAGTAGGGAGGAAAACCATTTGGGTTGAGATCTAACCATGCTTACGTGAGATGAGTAGGATTTCCTCCTAAAATCCATGTTTCACAGAGAGGTGTATGCTAGCAAAGAGTAGTAATAAATACAGCTCAACAGTAAAAGAAAAAAAATGCATTTTAATTGTTAAGGCAATGATCCTTGGTTATGATTGAGTTACTACATAGTAACAAATTCAGTGCCTGAATATATTTGTGTCGCAGGTCAAGGAAGACAAAGGATAATTTAGTAACATAGTAATAATCACTAACAGTACATATGACTGCCTTTGACATGATTCCTACATTTCTCCTGCTGCTGCTCATCTGAAGACATTCTAAGTGGCACATAACCAATTGGCCCTGGCAATGTTTTCCAACAATGGACAAAAATTTAATTTAAACATGTTATCCAATTTCTTTGGTATATGAATGCATAAAAATTGAAAGGCCTCTGAGTAATTTGCATAAATCTAACTGGATGTTGGGGTTGATATTATAGAACACAACAACTGATTTCTCAAAATTAGTATATAGCCCTGAAGTTCATGCAAAATGTTGCAATTCGATTTTAAGGCCTTGTTTGGATCTATCTGGGTTCTCAAGCTTCAAAATCATAGATTCCCCACATATTTAGCACGAATCACAATTAATGAAAATGAACTAATTTTGCCACCAGTAAGTTCTATCTCTGAGCTAATACTGAAAGAACATACCTTTAGTCTGGATTGAGCAGCATGGAGGGTCTATATAACCCCATCATTTACTTAACCCAAACTGGTTTGGGCATTATTATTACCCATGATTATGCCAGGTTTCTGAAAGCAGAATGAAAGCTGAGTAAGATGTGGGAGTAACTTTTCACAGAATTTGTAATAAAATCTCAAGGCGGTTGACAAAAAGTTAGCAAAGGTATATGTGGAGAAGCAGCATAAATCAAGAAAAATAAGGCCACTGTTTGCAGTGATTGTCATAGCTGAAGTGCTCAGAAGTTGAAAATCTTCCTGATCTTTGCAATATCCTTTTCATCAAATGGGGACTTCCTCTGGCTGCCAGGCTGCAAGAATTTCTTAATTGTGGGGATGTTGCTTACTCTTGTCTTGAAGGCCTAGATGAAAAAACAAGAATCTCCTCTAAGAATAAGGAAAAACTTCCCAACATAGATGGGCTTACATTTGAGAAAAAGACTAGTCCGACCCCATCCATCACCTTCAAATGTTTGCTTTCCTCTCCCCTCCCCTCCCCATTCCCTTTTCCTTTTGAATCATTGTGAACTTTGGGCAGGGGTTTTGAAAATGTTATATGTTTTCATGCATTATTATTGTTGTTTCTAGACATGTACTGAAAATGGAATTCTGAACAATTCTTTGATTGTAAATTCTGAGTGGTTGAAATAAAATTTTAAGTGCTATTATGACATGGGAGTTTTGAAAAGCAACCAATCTGCTTAATAATAACTAGGGGCATATTTTTACATTGTAAAAGAATTCAGAGATAATTATACACATGAGTCTAAATCAATGGAATAATGCATCTATGGAAAAAGATCTGTGGTCCCATGGTGTTCAATTCACATGTGAAATCTGAACTTTCTCTCTAGTCTTTCTACAAGGCCCCCTCCAACTCTATGATCTCGTGAGCCTTTTTCTGTCAGGTTGTCTTGTAATGCATCAAACTGAGGCAATTCTAGCCAAGAGATGAAGCACTTTTATCATCAAGCAAAGTAGGTGCAGAAGTCTAGATGCCTGCTCCACAGAAACCTCCAGATGCCTGACATAAGACATATCCCCCAGATGGTCACTTGGACTTGCTCTCATACACCACCATAATCAACCAACATATAGATTATGACATGCTAAGCGGGGCACACTGCTTATCCAATTGCTGTATTTGCACTCTGAATACACACAGTCTTGCAGTTTACGTTCCATCTCATTTCTCAGAACATGTCCTAGTTCACTCACTTGCAGCAGAGGAAACGCAGAAAGAATATCAGGCTTCATCTCTTCGACCATCAGAATAGCTTCAAGCAGATGGACATCTGCCCAGCTGAACTTCCCACCAACAAGGAAATCTTTTCCGTGATCCTTTAAAACCTGTGGCATACAAAGAAATATGTCAGTGTTGAGGGGATGTAGACCCCTGGCTCATACTGGGCAACAGAGGCTCGTTGTGGATTATTTCTGCTTCTTTTGTGTTTCAGACATGTAAGCCTGAGAGCCAGGCAGAGACTGTCCCACGAGAGTAGCCACTTGGCTTTTTCGATCAAATATACATTTTACACACCTGCATGTATCCCACTGCATAACACTGAAAGGCCCTCATTGCTGTGATCCTCTGCTCAGCAGCATTGGAACTTTACATCGGGGGTGGGAAACCACATATTTGTTGGACTCCAACTCCCATCAGCCCCAGCCAGCATGGCCAATGGTCAGGAATTAGGAGAGTTGTAGTACAAAAAGAAATGTTGGTAGACTTGTAGGTTTACTATTCCGCATTTAAGTTCTGCTGCAGAATTTTGCTACTGCTATGGATGGTTCTCCCCATAAACCTTCAGCAGTCGAGTTCTAGCTGCCCATTCTTCGTTGCTACCTGACAATCCCTTACCTTTTCATAAACTGGGAAGTATCTGGTTGCGGCCCTCTCAAACATTAGGTTGGTCTGCTTTTCTTTGTTCTCAGGGGGCTGGAAAGGGAGCGTCATTATCATCCCCATCAGATCAGTTGTTCCTTCCACATACATGTCAATCCTGAAAGAAGCCATTAGCACAGTTACTTTCGTTTTTTTTGTTTGTTTGTTTCTTCTTGTTCTTGTTGCTATCAAAGTACAAGAAAATCAAAATATAATTACAGCATGTTATACATACCAAAAATTAGAAATACATTAATGATATAACGTATACAGTAAATAAATAAAAAAATAGAAACAGATTCAACAATGCTGTTTATCCAAACAGGAAAAAAATATATTACTTAAGTGACTTTCACCATTCCTAAAAGGATATGCAGGTGAAAAATCATGACCAGCTCTAATACATTTCAGCAGCCATATGGAAGGACATTTATTTGTGTAAACGGTCAATTGCAACCCAGCATGCATGATGGGATCTTCCACACAGGTATGGAAGGTTAGCAGGCCTGATGCATAATGTGTTTGGCATTATCATGTTATTGGACAGTTTCCCTCCCCAAGGAGCTATAGCCTAAATGTTCTTGTAAGAATCACATTGTGACATATAGCTCTGGGAATATAGAGATGCATAAACGGAAATATGGTTGAATGTTTGCAGTTCAGGGCAGACATTCTGTATTTTCAGCTTCTGTCAAGAGCTGGCTTTCTATTCAAAAATAAACCTAGAGTGAATTCTACATGTTCATAAGTACAGTGCTCTCTCCTTCAGGTCCTTCCCGTAGAGGTTGTGCTTTGCTGCGATGTAGTTGAGGATAGCTCGGGTCTGTACCATCTTCATCCCATCCATTTCCACCATGGGCACTTGCTGAAACAGGAGCTGTCCATCTGTACAGGAGAAAAGAATGGGGATGAATGATTCAGTTCTCACAAACTTAAATAGTTTAAACTAGTACTTCAGCCTGATTCAGCCTGCCTTCTTTGAAAGTTAAAACTGAAGTATTGTGGTCTCTAGTAAGGATCACATCTCAGTAGAGCAGCTTTTTAAAGGAAAATGTGGCTCCCCATTGGTTTGCATGATTCAAACAGAGATATAAAAAGACATCATTCTCCATTCCAGCCTGTATTCATTCCATGCACTGTTTCTATTCATCATTCATCGCTCTGTCCATTGTAATGATTTTTTAATAAAAACTTTTCAAGATACAATACAATAAAAAACAAACTAATAAAAAAGAGGAAGCAAAAGGAAAACAAAAACAAAAATAGAAAGAGGAAAGAAAGAAAGAAAGAAAGAAAGAAAGAAAGAAAGAAAGAAAGAAAGAAAGAAAGAAAGAAAGAAAGAAAGAAAGAATACAAAGCCCTCTTTAGGTAGATCTTAACCTTTATCTCACACAAAAGTGGGTGGATCCTCCCAGCTCTCACCTGGGAGATCCTCCTTTCCCTGCCTCTCACACAGGATCATTCATCAGCAATCCATTACTTTCCCACTGTGATAAAATTATGTAACTTACAGAATTAGTTACATAGCTTACATTGGTGTTACGTTACGCCATCCCATTCATTTCGGTGCAACGTAAACTCAACACAAATGGGTTGTTTGTAAGTACCTTCAAACTGTTTTCAATGTTGTGTTTTAATACTACAACCCCCTCTTTGGGGCCTTAGGGTGAAGAACAGGCAGGAAAGAAATAAAAAATCAATCATGTATCGTTTGCAAACAGAAAGAAACAACAGTGGATACCAGTCATATTAAATGGATTGATTTCCATTCTGGACATGGGTAAATACACCAAGCTGGCAATTTCTGCTCCCACTTCCATTTCTGTTGAAATTCTATGACATCCCCAAATCCAAATTCCTTTGTGTTTTTCCCGTGCAAGCGAAAACCAAACCATTTTTTTTTAAAACCCATGAAAATAACAGTATTTGTAAACTCTGATGTGGACCACAACACTAAGTGGCTTCTTAGGTTTTCATTTAAAGAATCAATGGGGGCTCCCCATTGATTCTTTAAATATATCAGTCCCATGTAGAGAATACCTTCACCCATAGACTTACTCTTCCGCAATTTTTCCAAGTCTTCATTTGTTTCCATAAATTGTTCTTCAAACTGAAACAGAATAGAACAAACAGAATCATGTTTGTTTTTCATGTCGTAATTATCTTGAGAGAAATAGATGATTGTCATTTTCCTTGACTTTAAAAGCACCTGGAGCTTGGGGGGGGACTGTTTTGAAAACCTGCAAAATGCAATACAGCCATTAAATTCCCCCCCCCTCATGCTGTACCCTCGTATTGATTCATATTACAAAAAGGATGGTTGTGATGAAAAGGGCCCCTTTGTCTTGGTAGAAATCATCTGCTTGGTCTGTACACAATGCAGAGTTTCTTTGCTATGTTTCTTTTCAGAGTGCTGCAGCATTCATACGATTCTATTGCTTGAAATGACTTCAAAAGACAAACCGTCCAACCCACTGAAAGAAGATCATGTTGAAGATTTTGAAGCATTCCCAGAGACACATTTGTCTTGGCCTTCCCACTGTAGCTGGGGAGTGTGACCCCCCTCTCTCTTATATATAGCATTTTCTATTATGTCAAAAATAAATTTATATATATTCTAAAACACACCCACAGGTTCTCTGTTTTGCATGCATTTCTCTGAATTATATGGCTGATTAGATGACCTATATTCACTTGCCTGGGAGTCCAGCCCACCAAACTCAGTGGGATTCCCATCTAAGTCAACATGTATAGGATTGTGCTATATGATTGAAAACAAACAACTGTCCCTTGACAGCCAGATAGTTTTATTACTTGGGGTAGAAATTTTCCTATGCAGCTGGGGTTGCCATACGTCTGGGGAAACCTGGACATGTCCTCTTTCGGAGGGCCGACATGCCCATCCAGGCAGATTTTTACATTTTACAGGAAATGTCTGAGTTTTTTGGGGGGAGAGGGCTTGGGCTTGGGCTGCTCTGCATGCTGTGGCCACTGCCAGCCTGAGCTGGGGAAAGAGGCGCATGGGTGTGGCGGCAGCCCCGGCTCGGACTGGCAGCGGCTTTTTTGCTCTTCAAGATATGGCAACCCTAGATTAACATCAGAGTCTTGTGGCATCTTAAAGCTGCCCAGAGTGGCTGGGGCAACCCAGTCAGATGAGCGGCATATAAACAACAACAACAGCTAATAATAATAATAATATTAATAATAATAATAATAATTTTACTATGGCATAATTTTTCATGGACTACAGTCCACTTCACCAGATGCTTAAAACATTCTCCTGAGTTGCAGCAGGAGTGTATGTGTTTGTGTATGCAGACAGACAAACGTACAGAGAGAATTGTGTTGCTAGCACAACATAAAGGTAAAGGTAAAGGGACCCCTGACCATTAGGTCCAGTCGTGACCGACTCTGAGGTTGCGGCACTCATCTCGCAGCTGTACCTATTGATCTACTTGCACTTTGACATGCTTTCGAGCTGCTAGGTTGGCAGGAGCAGGGACCAAGCAACGGGAACTCACCCCGTTGAGGGGATTCGAACCGCTGACTTTTGTGGTTTAACCCACAGCGCCACCCGCGTCCCTCTGCATATATATTCAGCTGTGTGTGCAAAAGAGGCCATTCATCTTAACTATTGCTAGTTCATTCATCCAGTGTTGCCTCCCCCCTTTTATTTTTAAGGTCACACAAACCTCCACTCCAGCTGCCGCAAGGAGCCAGCGTATAGATTCCATCTTCCCTCTCCCTCGAACGTAGTGCAGCTTGGGTTTCCCAGCCATCTTTTCAGCCTTCTACTTTGTCAAGTACTGCACAACTGGGTAAACGGCTTCACAGTAGAACAATGTTACGGACTGTCCTAAAATGAAGGATACAGAAAACTGGGGATCAAACAGACAGAACATTGGAAGTGTTGGGATACAACTCCGCTTGTATTGGAGGCTGGTGAAGCCTCGTGCTCTACCGACTGAGCTACCTAGACCCTGTCTGCTTCTCTGCAGTTTCTTTGTTGATTTTGGATCTTTCTCTCAGATCAGAAACACAGGGTGAACTATGCCACCAACCCAAGTTCTTGTAGCTGATCCTTCTCTGTCCCTCTTCCAGTTTTGGATTGGCTAGGGCCTAGGGAGTGGGCCAGAATTGATCTCAGAGGCTTTCAGTTGATGACGAACCGCCCTGAGACCTCCAGGGATAGGGCGGTAAATAAATGCAATAAAGAAATAATGATGATGATGATCTGTTAAATACAACCTGGATTTTAGTATGTTGCAGCATGACCTTGCAATTAAGTTAACCATTTACCTTACGTATGGGTTTATGTACCCTGAACCATTTGATAGTGATAGCTGTTGCAACCAGAGCTTCCGACTTTTGAACTGTACACAAAAAGAGTTCTGCTGGATCATGCCAATGGCCAGCATCTTGTTCTACAGTGACTAGCCAGATGTCTATGAGAAGCTTGCAAGCAGAAACTGAAAAATACAGTACTCTCCCCTCGTATTGTTTCCAATAACTGGTATTCAGAAACAGGCTGCTTTTGACATTGGAGGTAGAATTACCTCTATGTGATCAGACTGTGGACTTCCTCTTGAGCTCACCTTTGCTTATTACATTGCCTGAACTATTGCCTCTGTGTGACCTGACCTTGGACTATCTCTTGACCTTGACCTTGCCTGAATTACTAGCTGGGTGTCCAGTACCTGGACTGCTTTGTGGCCTTATGATGGACCCTTTCCAGCTGGGAGACCTGGCCTGGAACTCTCCCAATCTTCAGCTTCATTGAACGTCCTCAATTTCTAGCATTATGAGGGTGTGTGTGTGTGGGACTCTCCTCTATCCACTTTCTCTACGCCATGCATAATTTTATATACGTCTATCATAATTTTATACACCTCCATTTGCTCCTGTAGCTGTGCCTTTAATGGTCATGTGATGTCCTATAATAGTACTACTCTCCTCTGCCTTGGTCAGTACTGTATCCTGGAGTCCTGTATCCAGTTATGGACCCCACAGTTTAAGAAGGTTGTTGACAAGCTGAAACGTGTGCAGAGGAAGGTGGACAAGTTGATACAGGATCTAGAAAGGGAGCCTTATGAGCAGGCATAGGCAAACTCGGCCCTCCAGATGTTTTGGGACTACAACTCCCATCATCCCTAGCTAACAGGACCAGTGATCAGGGATGATGGGAGTTGTAGTCCCAAAACATCTGGAGGGCCGAGTTTGCCTATGCCTGCTTATGAGGAACAGTTGAGAGAGCTGGGTATGTTTAGCCTGGAAAAGAGAAGACTGGGAGCCCTTCAAATATCTGAAGGGCTGCCACATGGAAGATGGAGCAAAATGGGCCCAAGGCCTTACAAACTAGGGATTGTCATTTGACATAGCATGCCTGTTTGTTCAGCTTTCATTCAATCTTGAACCCCTCCCGGTTCACTGCAGTTTCAGTATTTTGTTGTTCCTGCAGTTCGCTGTGCAGCAGGGCTTGTAATCTATTTAGAAATGTTTGAGCCAACTTATGTAACAAGGAGGTGCCCACTTACAAAATCAGCTGGGTTCTGTAACCTGACTTCTCTGACTCATATCAGATGTGCATATATACTGCATGGGTTACAATGTGAATATGCAGAATACTGTCTTCATACATTCCCCTTTCGTTTCCCCGCAACCTGCTGGCTGAGTGTGTTCAGTGTGTTTGGTCCTTCGTGTTTTCTGCTTTGGATTCAAAAGAGCACTTGCCATTCTTGTTGGAAGTGGTCTAGACACCTCAGTTTATTACAGCTAGCCGGTGGGGAGCAGTTGCCCCACTTTTGTGGTGCCTATAGCCCCTCTGGACAGCAATAATGTGGTAGCACTGGGGAAACCTTGCAGAACAAAGTCAAGCTGAATAAACCCAACATGAGTGCACTATTATTGTGTCAGAACATGCTGCAGAATACAACCACAAAAAACCAGTCTGGAGGGGGCTCTTGTCTCCCAGGTCCTAGTCCAACACTTCAATTGCCACACCACACTGAAAGGTGTTTGTAAGAGAGGATTTTAAAAAATAAAATAAAAAAGGAGGGAACACATTCTTTCCCCACAGATTTGTAGTTTGGACAGAACTATCCATTTGGTAATATAGATGTGTGAATTGAAAACTGTGCGCTTCCTAATTTGAGAAGAAATTAAAATTTTAAACAGCAAATAGAACTTCTGAAACAATTGGTTTCCTTAAGGGTCATGGAAGGAAAGTTTCCCTTCCTCCTCCTAGCAGCCATCTGAGACTCCTCAAAAGGCTTCCAGGAAAATGTCATCCCTAACCGCTTCCCCTCTCTCTTGGCATAATACTATTGTCAGCTTGTTCTTGTAGCAGTTGGTAAATTGTTCCAATGAATTCTCTGCGAAGCCCGCCTCACTTTCTTCCCTCTTACATACCACAAAAACCCAGAATAGTGGATCTTGTTTACTTCATCCAGCTTCTTCCCTGCTCCTCTTTTTCCCCTCTCTGCCCCTCCCGACACCCTTCACAGCTCAGGAAAAGAAACTGGCGATCCAACGTCTAAGTTTGCAGTTATTTCCCAGCCGCGATATATCTCCTATCAAAGCTGCCTATCCAATTTGCTTACCCAGCTAGTTTTAATTCTGCTCACATTTGCTTTCACCTTTTTAGATTCTGCTTCTCGACTCTCTAAAATCCCTCTTCCCCTTCTCCTTCCCCAGCACAGCAAGCTAGCAACATGCAATCTTTGGCAGATGTCAAGTTTATTTTAAACAGCCGAACTACTGGCCCCATTCCCCCTCCCCTCCAGCCCTCGTTTATATGGTAGGAAAGCAGCGTCTGATACTGAACAGTTACTTCCAAGCTTCTTGTTTTGACTTCCCTTCCGCCTGTAGTTCCTGCATTCTGCTTTCCTTTCCCTCCCCTCTCTTTAAAATCCTACCGTCCTGCTTTCTAAAAGAAAAAGAAGGGGGGAAAGCCCTTGTTCTTCTTTGCTCATCTCTACTGCAGCTAATGTCTGTTAAAGTGGATTTTTAAAAAATGCAAATCTGTCACCTTTGCTGGTTTAAATTGCTTCCACATAGCTGAGTGCAGAAAGCAAAGCACTTCACATTTTCCAGTACTAACCTCCAAACCTGAACCCGCTTCCAGGGTCTAGACTCCAGGCAAAGAAACTGAGCTTCAAAAGGCTTTTTTTTGGTTTGGTTTTGGTTTTGGTTTTGTTCCACCTTCTCTGAAGATTTGCACGAGGGTTATCTGTGCAACTCCTGCTGCACAGATCGAATCAGCTTTGCCTGAGTTGCCCACAACTTTATGACACTTGGGTCTCTCTCACCCACCCTTGCAGATGGGGAGGAGGAAATCCCTGCAGCGTCAGGACTCAGCCGTACTGTAGTCCTATAAAATTCCTGAGGCGTGGCTCTGCTCTGGACAGAGAATATTCTGGACACTAGTTTATTGTGGACAGAGCTCACTTCATCAGACGCATTCTATGTTATCCTCGTGTGTATATTATAGAGTGTGTGTGTGTGTGTGTGTGTGTGTGTGTGTGTGTGTGTGTAAAAAAAGATAAAAATTGAAAATTGAAATGCTCACACCCAGTGCTATTTTTGTAGAAAAACAGGTGCCGGAGCTCAGCATAAACTCCCCCCCCCCCCATGTTCTCTTAGAAGGATGATGGTGCCCACCTGAGAAATGCTGGAACTGAGTTCTGGCAAGTTCTGACTGGGGGGAAAAAGCCCTGCTCATATGCTGATAAATTGTAAAATGCCTCATCGCTTCCCTCTTCCAGCACCCATTCCCCTGTTACTATTGAATTTGTAATAAACAGTTTAGTG
Organism: Darevskia mixta; assembly: GCA_034641385.1. NCBI lineage: Eukaryota > Metazoa > Chordata > Lepidosauria > Squamata > Lacertidae > Darevskia > Darevskia mixta. The sequence goes on from JAWWNH010000058.1 coordinate 15,571,510, forward strand.
GGTGAGAAAACCTGACTGACAAGACTTGTTTTGCAAGGTAGTCATTTGATTGGATTGGAAAATAAAAATATTGCTCAGAGAAGAAGGGAAGGGGAGAAGAAAGACCTTATACTTATAATCAAGGCTTTTTTGTGTTGAAGGTGCTTACTGGTACGGAGTAGTGGCCATCTTTTGCTGCCCGTGGCAGCCATTTTGTGCTGGCACCCACGGCACTTTTGTCAATATATGAGTACAGTACTGGCACCTCTCTTTCTTTCTTTTTCAACCAAAAGGTTATGATACTACAATCCTACTACGTATATCCCCGCTGAATCCAGTAAAGCAATCTTGATTTTTAAAAAAGACTCCTTTCATTCATCACTTGAAACAGACAGTATTGATCCCACCAGCAGGAAGAGAGGAGCAGAAGCCGGGACAACTGTTAAGCAGGTAAGTATTTTGCCGCCATTTCTCTGCTTTGCTCCCTTCTGAAGGGAGAGGAGAGATGTTGGAGCATCCATGAAGGACCCTGGACCCACACACTGCTGATTTGCAGCAGCTGCCTGACGATAGACTTCTGGCCCAGGTTAAAGCGAGGGAATTGTTGGGTTAAAGGGGATTGCTTTTGGATGGTGGGATCTGACTGTCCATTTGCCTGGGGATTAAATGAGCAATTGCATGTGGACCAGAAAACGCACTACCACCACTGAACAACAGCTGTTCCTAGGCTTACCACTTTTTGCCATTCCTAAGAGGGTATTTTCAGATGTCAGTGTAAGTACTTTCCCCATAATTTCATTGGTGTAGTTTTCTACCCCATACGAAAATAGTAACGGGGCGTAATCCTGTGATAAAATATTGTGGTCAGTGCAGCGATGGAACAAATCATGTGCTTTTCATGTGGAAATAAATGATCTGAGCATTATTATTTAAAAAAACAACAACCCATGCCTGTCATCAGGGATTTGTGCGAAGGGAAAATGAAGGGTGTTTCACGCATGATGCAGCAGGAAGCGTCTGGCACCATATTTACAGCTGGCAGGAAGCCACAGGTCCTGTCAGTCTGATATCAATATAGAAGGTGTAGCTTTGGCATTTTAAAACTGAATGGTAAGACAGTGGAAAGAGACTTCACCAGAGTAGGTGGAATTTCCTGGGCTGTAGGACTTTTTAAGGCACAATTTATTTCTGTGTGGAGAAAGAGATTGGATAAAGCAAGTCTTTGCAAAAGGTTAGTACTGGATGTTTGAAATAAGTGACTTTTTCAGCCTTAGCATGTGCAATTCTATACAGGTCTACCTCAAAGTAAGCTCCACTGCAGCCAATGGAACTCAGTGTGGATTTGGGATTGCAGTTTAAGAGACTTGAAATTATCTGCTGTGTGGGTAACGGGTTAAATATTAACTTCAAAAAGCTACTTGGAGCAATGCAATATATATATATATATTTACAGTTTGCTGACTTCGCAGTGCATTTGCAGAGCTTTGACACAAGGAAAGAGGGGAGAAATAACTGCATTTTAATCTATGAAAGCAGGGCAAGTGGAAATAGAGCATGGGGTGGAATAGCCAGGGCAAAGAGTGAAAGCACAGGATGAGGGAGAGGAAGGGAAGATAGAGAGTGGCTGAAATTCAGCTGGATGATGAAAGCAAAGAGAAGGGGCTTTGCTATGTGTTTGGGCATGAAATGTGGTTCAGAATGGCATGTTTTGCTTTGAAGCAAAGCCACAGGTCAGAGAGGAATGTTCCCTCTTGGTGTGAGAAGGGGGATTTCATATGGTTTTCTGTTGCTGGAGGGAGAGGAAACATTGTTGGAGCTCTTTTGGAAGAAAGACATTGCTGAAAAAAAGCCAATTGGGAACAGACTACCATCATTTTATGGGGGCGAAACAAAGGCTGTAAAAATCCCACAACATATTTTTCTGGGAATAAGCACCATTGAATTCTGTGTCACTTGTTTCTGTGTAGGACTTGGCTGCGTAAGACAGGAACCCCTAAGCACACTTTCCTGGAAGTGAGTGCCACTGAGTTTCATGGGACTTGCTTGCAAGCAAACATGCATAGGATTGTGTTGTAAAAAAAATGTGTTGTGTTGTGTTGAGTTTCCATGTCACCATTTAAATATTATTATGCACCATTATTTTAAATCTATTGCAAAATGTCCTTAAATTTAGGATTGGTTTCTGCATACAACAAAACCTGTTGATTTGATGTCTGTACATCTTGCAAAATAAATAAATAAATATGGATATGTTGATTTTCTGCATACTGTTAAATGCAGATAATACAAGAATGGAACGTGTGCAGTTTTGGAATTTTTAATGCAAGCCAAAACAGCTAATGACCCCCTGAGAACAACTTGGCTCTCCCCTCAAGGCAATACCCTTTCCTCCTTTCAGTTGGCCCCAGCCGCAGACTTTCATTGTCCGCCCAACCACCCATCTGGGTCCAGCTGCAAACCTCTGAATCTCATGATCTGCCATGAAAGCATCAGCATGTGAAAACAGCTAAAGGCGAGGGGGTATTTCTTTAAGGTGAAATAACTAGATGACCTCAATGAATCAAACTTTACACGTAAAAGAATGGCAAGGCTCACAATTTTGCAGCTGCCACACTGGACCTTAACAAGTCCTAAGCTGCCTGCAGGGGAACTGTTTGCTTTGCTTTTTCTCTTACAATTACATTTAACCTTTCTGTTGTGCTGTGGATTTCGTTCCAGTCTTAAATGATACACTGTCCGGGCATGTAGAGCTGGTAAAGAGCTTTTGAACTGTGACATGTTTGCAGAGCAGTGAGGGCAATTTTTGAGGGCAATGGAAATCTTGGTATTTGCTTTAGATTAAGTTTTCATCAGCCTTTGAGCATTAATACCTGTGACTCAGCATCGGTTGACTTGCTTCATAGTAACTCCCAAGCCGCTGTTCTTTTCTCCCTCCAGGGTTCTCCTTTGTGTCAGGTATGAAAAGCAAGATGACGTGGCTCAGACATAATGATATTGAGCTGAGAAACCACCCTAGTCATATTGTGTTTGCAAGCAGCGTTTAAAGCAGAGTTTCCCAGCTCAGACACCATGGGAAACGTTGTTTAACCAGTCAATATATAAGCATTGAAGGCAAACATGTGAAGAGAAGAAGGGAGGAGGGAATGCACATTGCACATGCACACTGCTCATTCTCAAGCCAGTAGACAATGGTGTGTTGTTTATTTGTTGTTTGAACTCGGTTTAGGGGGATGGAGACTCAACCGAGGGTGCAGTCAGATGTGGGGGCTGCTGCATTTGTTTTCCTGATTATAAGGCTAGCGCTGCTCTCCCAAATTCTAAGGTTCCATTTATACTGCATTACCTGTTGTGTTGTGCAACTGGCTTTTCGATTATGATACCATCATGTGAGCTAAAATTTAAATGGGGGGGAGTGTATCCCGGAATACTGCCTCAAATTTCATCCCGTGAAATTACAACACAAAACTCCAGCAATTTTCTGAGTTAACATTGTAAATGGCTGGTTTCTGGAAGAAAATACAGTGGTACCTCGGTTTTCTAATGTAATCCATTCCAGAAGACCGTTAGAGTTCAGAAACGTTCGAAAACGGAAGCGCAAAGGGCAGTCCACAGAAAATTGAGAAAAATAACATGTACATGCAGCGGAAGCCGTTCGACTTCTGAGGCATGTTCGAAAACGGAAGCATTTACTTCTGGGTATTCAGCGTTCGAAAACAGAAATGTTCAATTTCCGAGACATTCGAAAACCCAAGCTACCACTGTAACACAGACATGAGCACTGAACTTCTGCTAGTTTTCCAGAAGTGGCCTTTACACCCTGTGAAAGATCACGTAAGATGTGGAAGTTACCAAGTAAGAAAATGTTGGGGAAACATAATAAATTGCTGTCTGAATGGTATCTGAAGAAGTGTGCATGCACACGAAAGCTCATACCAATAACAAACTTAGTTGGTCTCTTAGGTGCTACTGGAATAATTTTTTTTATTTTGTCTGAATGGAGATCAAGTTCCATCCTGACCTACTTATTATAATTTAAAGCCTCTAATCTGAACCAGCCTTCACCAATCCGACACCCTCCAGATATTGTTTGACTCCAATCCCATCATCCCTGGCCTTTGGTTATGCTGGATGGATCTGATAGGAGTCATTATCCGAAACATGTGGGAAGGACAGACCTAATCCATACAATTCAAGTCGATTCCATAAATTTGTGAGCATTGTTTGTATACAGAATATAAACAAGGGATTGAATTATAATAATGTGACAGAAAACCATAGCCACAATTTCAGACCCAACAATATCTACCTACGGGGCCCATTTCAACGCTGATGCGTTTGCAGATTATTATGGCTAATGCCTTTTGAAATTTTGGGCTTGGGCACTAAGATAAGATATTATTTATTTCATAAAATTTATACTCCATTTGATTGTAAAAAACAACAACCTCGAAATGGTTTACAAGAAAAAAAGAACAAGAAAATCAAGAAAAAAATTACAGCTGTACTTTAAACCTACAAAAGTTAAAATACTAAAACAGATTAGAATTATCTCAACTTGCTAAGCATCTGGGTAGACTTGTCTAAACAAGAATGCTTTTAGCAGGCACTGAAAAGAGTACAATAAAGGTGTCTGCTTGAACTCAATAGGCAGGAAGTTCCAAAGTGTAGGTGTTCCTAAAAAAATGACCAAGTTCTTACAAATGCAGAAGGAGTATTGTGTGGCACCTGTAATAGTGCTTGAGTGGGCACTTGTTGAGTAAGGCGATCTTGTAAGTAAACTGGTCCCAAGTTGGTAAGGGCTTTGTATACTAATAGTAACACCTTGAACCTGGCCCGGTTGCAAATTGGCGACCAGTGCAGGTATCCGTGGGCTGGTGCTATGTGCTCACAAGGCCTCATTCCTGTCAGCAATCATACTGCAGCATTCTTTACTAACTCCAGGTTCTGGATCAAGTGCAAGGGAAACTCCACATAGAGCGCATTGCAGTAACCCAGCCTTGAAGTAACCTGCACATGAACTACTGTGGCAAGGCTTTCCCAGTCCAGGAATGGCTGTCGCTGTTGAACCAGTCTCAGCTGATAAAGGCTATGATGTGCACATGTCTCAGACTGCATTTGTGAATGTTATCTACACATTTGTGAACCACCCTGAGATCTATGGTATACAAATTCAATAAATAAATATAAAATTAATAGCATTTAATTTACTGCCTTTCTCAGCAGAACACAAAGGTTCAGGAATAGGGGAAAGACTGGGCTTTGCATCTATGTACAGTGGTACCTCTGGTTATGAACTTAATTCGTAAGGTCCATTCTTAACCTGAAACCGTTCTTAACATGAGGTACCACTTTAGCTAATGGGGCCTCCTGCTGCCACCGCACCGCCGGCGCGCAATTTCTGTTCTCATCCTGGGGCAAAGTTCTTAACCCGAGGTACTACTTCCGGGTTAGCGGAGTCTGTAACCCAAAGTGTTTGTAACCCGGGGTACCACTGTATTTTTTTCTCCCAAGGAAATGGTAACTTGAAACACACCATTCAGAGGCGCTAATTTTAGGCATCTGAATTTTGCATTCAGGCTTTTATATCTGAGAACAAACATCAAGTAACCGAACCTTGCTTTCCTCTCCTTTGTGAGCCAGTGTGGTGTAGTGGTTAAGAGCGGTAGACTCGTAATCTGGGGAACCGGGTTCGCGTCTCCGCTCCCCCACATGCAGCTGCTGGGTGGCCTTGGGCTAGTCACACTTCTTTGAAGTCTCTCAGCCCCACTCACCTCACAGAGTGTTTGTTGTGGGGGAGGAAGGGAAAGGAGAATGTTAGCCGCTTTGAGACTCCTTCAGGTAGTGATAAAGCGGGATATCAAATCCAAACTCTTCTTCTTCTTCTCTTCTTTGTGTGCCTCAGTATACCACAGCTTGGGGGAAGTGGAATACCCCCCTCCAACCTGCTAAATAAAACACCTCATGTGCCTTGACTGAGTGGAGGGGGAAGGTTGGGTGGGAATGATGGGAGACACGCACTGCTAATGGGGATGAGAAAACTAGACATGAACCTAAGCATGTTTGAATTCAGATGTGTATTCAACCGTGTTCACTGGAACACAGTGTTCGCCCCTTAAATGTGCTTGGGACTATAGTCTTTGGAAATCAGACAATCCTTCCAATTCTTTTTCCTGTTGTAACCATAAGAATACTCAGCCTTTCTGAAATATACTCAGAGTCAAGTGTGAATTTCATGCTCTTTATTCAGCTCATAGTAGCAAGGAATGAATCTTTCCCCAAACGTCTGCTATATATACATTATTTACACAATGGGCCCCACGTGATTGGCTAATTCCGGGCTACTCCTGTAGGCCAATCAGGTTGCGGATTCACTTCCTCCAGGAGCCTGATTGGCTGCTCTTGTAGGCCAATCAGGTCGCTGATTCACTTCCACCTGGAGCTGGATTGGGTGGCTCCTGCGGACCAATCAGACTGCTGCATTCTGGATCCTATTGTTCTAGGATTCAGCTCAGTACATAACACCGTCCATCTGTGCATAATACGTATTCTCTTCATTTTGCTCCACCTAATCAATCTTTTCAGCAAAATCGTACCTGCATGGTTGTGTACACAATTTATTTAATTAAACTTTTTCTTCTCCCCATTAAATGGCACTCATCAGGAAATCAGCAGCTTGGAAATATGTCTGGGAAACCAAAACTGACGTACTTTGAAGGCAGAGGAAGAATGGAGTCCATCAGATGGCTCTTAGCAGCAGCTGGAGTGGAGGTTGGTTGCTTATGTTTAGAAGACTCCCCTTGCACCGGATTGCTTGTGAAATTTGCACTATTGTGTGCTCTGAGCTTTGAACGGGAGATTTCACAATTCACAGCTCACACTCTTAGCTATTTCTGTATCTACAGAAGAGCCAATGCAGTACCTTTATGCAATAAAAAAAACTGGTATGACATAGGAATGAAAATAACTCGATCTGTTTTCCTGTCTTTTTCCAGTTTGAAGAAGAGTTTTTGAAAACAAGAGAACAGTATTTGAAGTTAATCAAAGGTAAAACTCACGGTGCAAACCTATATATGCCTATTCAGAGGGGAACCCCACTAAATTCAGTGGGGCTTAAGCCCAGATAAGTGAACAGCTTTTTGCTACCCATGTATCTTTTCCTCCAAAATCTGAAAATACCATTTGACATGTTTGACAAATATGTCATCTGAAACGGCAGTCAAACTCCATTCATTTGTTTATGGATAACCTTGCAGGTGGTTTGCACGTCCAACTAAATCTGAGCAAATGCCTGAAGCTTTACTTATAACCTGGATTTAAGGCTGTTGACAAGGGGGTTAAACTGATTATAACTGCACTATAAATGCTAAGTCTTTATCAGCATATATGCTGCAGCTATGATCAGTTAAACCACTAAGAATAGGCTTAAATCTTCCAGGTTATAAATGGCTTAAATCTAGGTTGTTAAGTGGATTGTTTGCTCAGATTTAGCTAGATGGGCAAACTATCTACAAAATTGTCCTTAGAGAGATTAGTGGAGTTCAACAGACTTTCCAGATGACATATTGCCAAAGGGTACAGGAGCAGCAAAAGCTACCATGAATGGTTGTTTCCTGGCAAAGCAAAATATGTCCAAATGTGTGTCATGAGTGTGTTATGTGGATGGCCAATACAATATTAATTATTGGAGACCTGGAGGGGAGAAACATAATTAATATTCTCCCCAAAATGTGTAATATTCCTCAGTGCAAAAGATCTTTTTAATTTTATTGCATGTTACATAATCTAGGCTGCAATCCACAAGCTCTTCCCTAAAGGCAGTTTTAAATGGGCTTGAGTACCCATTTACTTGTTGTGGGATAGGATATTGTAACATGCCTCCTTGGAACAATTAGCTTATTTCCCTTTATTTTGCTTGGTGTATTCTTTGTGGGTGGTAGATTATAAAATGGCCCCAGGATCTGACATTCAAATGGCCTGCGCATGTAGAAATCTGTCCAGATTTAAAGGTGTGGTTGATTCTTGGAATGCTGCAGAACCCATGGGAGGCTGGAGGTTTGAATCATATGTAAAACAGGGCCTGTGATAGAAAATTTACTGCTTAGCAATGTTTTCGAAGCCTTTTAATTATTTTACACATTGTTTAGCCAAAAAGGTTCCCAGAGTGGTTTACAGATCTTGGAAATAAACAAGACAGTTCCTGCTCTCAGGCTAACAGTCTAAAATATGTGACACAAAAGGGAAAAGGTGTTGGGCAGAGAAGAGGAAAATAAGCAAAAAGCAAATACCAGTTCTTAATGTTACTAGTTTCTTCTAAAAAGCTAGCTGGGGTGGAAACACTTTGGGGAAAGAAAGCCAAAAGGGGCTGATCTCTCTGCAGAACTAACACAGGAGCCCTAGCAAAACACTTTGTGCTATGCTGAGCTGATTTCCCCCAACCCTGCAAACTGTGTAAAGTATCTTTGGAGGTCTTTAAGCAGAGGCTTGACAGCCACCTGTCAGGAATGCTTTGATGGTGTTTCCTGCTTGGCAGGGGGTTGGACTGGATGGCCCTTGTGGTCTCTTCCAACTCTATGATTCTATGATTCTATTGGTTGTTTTTTCTATCTCAGGTTGTGAGCTTGATGCAATCTTAAGATAAGATAAGATAAGATAAGATAAGATAAGATAAGATAATATTTATTGTCATTGTCCCCTTACGGGAACAACGAAATTACTTGGTTGCTCTATCCACTCAGATAAGGCACTCCACATAAATTTAAAATAACTACAAAACACTAATTAAAACAGTACAATACAATACAATATAACAAGTAAAATAAAATGACTTCAAAGTCCAGACTTTCCATTCAAGGCCGAAATTGCTCTGGAGAAGAAGCTGTTCCTGAGACAGCTTGTTCTCACCTTCATTGCCCTGTATCTCCGTCCTGATGGCAGGAGCTCGAAGAAACAGTGACCAGGGTGTGATGGATCTCCTACTATGTCCAGTGCCTTTCTCTGGCACCTGGTGGTATAAATTTGCTCTAAGGTGGCGAGTGAGCAGCCAATAATGCTCCCTGCTGTCTTAATAATTCTGCATAACCCCATCCTATCCTGAGAAGTACATTTTCTGTACCACACACATAAACCATAAGTGAGCACGCTCTCAATGGCACAGTGATAGAAGGCAAGCAGCAGCTTTTGTGGAAGATGGTTTTTCCTTAGAATTCTCAAAAAGCCTTAGAATTCTCACACAGGTGGTATCTGGGAAAGGTAGGAGAGCTTATTCCGTGAGTCGAATGTTGGACTCGTTAGTCACAATAGCAGGGAGAAGTCAGCTTTTCTTCTCTGACACCGGAAGGGCCTCCAGTCTATTTGGAAGGTTGCACACACATTCCAGGCATGAGATATGTTGCTAAATGATAGTAGATTGAAATTTCTCTTGGCTGCTTGCCTTCTGGCAGAAAGCAAGGCCACATGCTGGCTTTGAAAGTGCTTCACTGTGGAGGAATCTTGCCACATTTCCTTTATCTCACAGAATAACCGTTTTGGAAAGATGAATGACTTTGCTTTTGCTTTTTTCCTTTGCTTTCCTAAAGATGGATACTTGCTGTTTGATCAAGTCCCTCTGGTCGAGATGGATGGGCTGAAGCTGGTCCAGACCAAGGCCATCCTCAACTACATTGCGGGGAAATATAACCTCCATGGGAAGAACCTGAAAGAAAGAGCACAGTACTGTATCATGGTTGACCATACTGTACTTGATAGCTGCATTAAAAGACTCCAGTGACATTGACAGCATTTGCACAAATTTGCATTGTCTAGGAAAGAGGAAAAAAGCCGTGAGGGGCCAAGGAAAAGATACTCTGGAAGATTTTGGCTTCTGGTTTGGTGTCTAACACCCATCCCGTATATGTGTTCATCCTGTGTGTTACATTTTATGGGTGATGTCCAATGTTGATCACACTCAGAATAGACCCACTGAAATCCATGAGCAAAAGGCCACTGATTTCAATGGTCTCCTTGTTCTTCTATGTATGACTAACCTTGGCTTTTACCCTAACATCCTACTGTTATGTGCTCTCACTTTAGAGTGTCAAGGAGCAGTATTTAGAGGTTCAGCTTCCTTTTGGATAATGGAGAGGGAACCCTGGAGGCTTATGGTACCTTCGTAAATAATGACATTATTTACATATCTAGGGATGGGACACACTGGAAGCAAACAGCCTTTCTACCAGCCAGTAGCAGCTCCCTAGGCAGCTATTTCTGCAGCTCCCTTAAAGTAGCTCCGAGGTTCAGCTAATTCCACTTAGAAACATTGAAATAATGCATGAGGATAAGTCAACAGGCCATGTAAGCTAGACCCACCTCCCATTTTTATGTTCCTATTTTCCCAAGAAGTTCAATCTAGCAGATTAATTTTCCTTACCACTTGTCCTCACAGCATTGACATGTATGTGGAAGGAACCATGGACCTGATGGGCATGATTCTGGCATATTCTTTCTCTCCACCTGAGCAAAAGGAGAAGCAGCTTGCTTCTGTTCTTGAGAAGGCTACTACCAGGTACTTCCCAGTCTACGAAAAGGTATGACAACAACGATCCCCATTCGTAGCTACATCAGGGATGGGGAACCCAAAACGGAGTTACACATTACTCAGGACCAGCCTGTGCCAACCTGGTGCCTTCTAGAAGATCTTTTGGACAACAATTCCCAACTGGCAGGGTATTTCAAGGACAAGTCCTTACCCTCTCCTTCCGGGTCCCCAAGAATTTATTTGCAGTGCCTTGTCCAACTTTGTTACCAAATCAATGGATGGACTAAATCGATGCCTGGGGTTGTCCTTTTTCTGTTTTCAGCATCATCACTTGATAAAGATTTGCATAGCTGGGAATATAGATCTCAGGGAGAGGGCTAGATTTCTCCCTCCAAGCATTCAAGTCCCAGCAGGCAGGTCTTCTCAGCCTTGACTAGAAAGTGATGGCTGTTCCACCAGGCATCACTTCTATCTAGTAAGTCTCTCTGTAAACTCATAGTGATCTCAATTCTTTGAGTGCTGCTTTTTATGCAGCCAAAATGGCATCACACAGACATATGAGGGAGATATCAGCATGTTTGGGGAACCCCTGAGGTTTTCACAAAGACAAAAGCTCTTTAGGTGGTGGTGGGGCACTAAGGCAGTTTTTTTTAAAAAACAAAACAAAACACATTGAAACCCCCAGAAGGGGCAAAGCATGGTGTGCTGAGTGACTGGGGTTTTTTTGGGGGGGAGGGGACTCAAAATGAGAATAGGTAGCTGGAATCTTCTACCTTGCAAATTCTGGTGATTCCATCACAGCTGGGGTGGGGCGTTTCACCTGCATTATCTCTTATTTGAGCCTGTCTCACCTGGTCCAAATATGCCTGTAAGGGAGAGGGGAGGGAGCTATCAAGTTCTGTGTAGCATATATGACGTTTGAATAGAAGTCGGCCACACTATCCCAAAATTTCTCAGCAAAATTAAAAGTACATTCTTTATTGTTGTTTTCTAGGCCCTGAAACACCCTGGACAAGAGTTTCTCGTTGGCAATCGCCTCAGCTGGGCAGACGTACAGCTGCTTGAAGCAATCTTAATGGTAGAGGAGCTAAAATCTGATGTTCTTGCACCCTTCCCTCAACTGCAGGTAAACTGTTGGTCGAGCGCATCGTGCAAAATTCTGCTTTTGTCATGTCTCAGAATGTGTTGGTTCTGACCTCTGGATTGACGTGTGTAGAATTCAACTAAGGCTAAGCTTGACCCTTACACAAGGGACTATAATGATAGACAGGAGAAAGATATTCTCCACAGCTATCCCATTAATGCCACCTCAGATGTAGATGTTGACATTGAAAGTGACAGTGGAAGCACCACTGAGAGTTCTGATACAGGTGACACAGTTATTGCTAGGAGTGCACAAACAATGTCCAGACCATCACTGGAGTCTGAAGTGGAATTGGAGGAGCCATTGTTCACTGTAGGTCGCTATTCTCCCAAAGAGGAGACGGTCAGTAAGGAAGAACTGCGCCTGATACACAGATCTGAGAGAGCTACGAAGGGTAGACCACTCAACAGGTATGCTCAGGAGTTTGCTAACACAGCTGTTGCAAATATAGCTGTGGCTTGCATCTCAAACCAGGTTTCAGAACCTGAGGCATTGAATGAGGTACAGGGTTTGTCCTCAAAGGACATGAAACCACGCCCGAAGGTTGCAAGAGTCAACACTGTTTCCTCAGACCAAGGTAGAGCTAGAGCTCTAATCCCATGGAAGAAAGGTAACCAGAGGTATGAACTGGTCAATCCAGTTACAGGGAGTTCCAAAAGTGGAACAGGTACAACAGGGGTATACTATGTATATGACAACTGTTTGTTTATGTCACTTAATGCTGCTCTTACTTACGCAGCATGGGTTACCTAAAATGGGGGAGGTTGTTGGTATTTTATGAAGCCGATGCTGCTGGTATGATTAGTATGAATCACATGAGATGTCTGAGAAGCATGTGGGAACGGAAGACTGTCTTATCTCCTCCGTCTGAGCGTGTTATTGTACTGTTATTGTACTGTTATTGTTGCAGTATGCAACAGTTGTTCTGCCAGAGCTTGGAGAACACAGACGTGATTATGGATTCTCTGTATAGAATGTAAATAAAACATAGTTTAGATCTATGGATGTTTCCTTCTTCTTGCTTTGTGATGCCAGAAGACTTGTGTGTACTTTTCATAAGAGAAGTGTCGCAGAGAGGCACTCTGGAGTCAAGGGACATGCCATTCTAGAGACGTGCCTACTGGGAGACGCTCAGAGGTACTGGGGGGGGGGGTCGCCGTCTCCCCAAGAGCGTTTGCCAACATCCCCATCTGGTACTATTATGTTTACTTTTCTGCTTGTGAATACAAGTACTGGCAAAGGGATGGCAGGGGTTGAAAGAGGTCATGGTAAATGGATCAATGCCAGCTGGCAAGGCAGCAGAGAACACGAGGTTGGTGGCGTCAGAGATCAAGAAGGCAGCAGGGTGAGAGGGTGTGTTTCTGGTTCAGAAGTCACGAGGCCGCCAAGCTGCTGTCTGTTCTGAACCCAAGTGTACGGAATCATTTGGATTACTTCAAGCCTTCTGCCTTAAAGGGTTTCGCGCTGGTTTGTACATGAATTGAACCAGATTATCTTCATTAGTGGAACAGTTTAGAAATGCTGTGAATCAAGATTGGAGTAGGGATAGATGAATCTGTCAGATTCAAGTTGTCTCTGTTTTCCAATCTCAAGTGGAGTTTGCCACCTTTCCAGTTGTTGTTGTTTTTAGTGCACGTATTTCTTAACACGGAGACAATTGTATCCAGTGTAGTAGCCTAACACACCCACCTTTGCAAGTAATTTCCCCTAATAGAAATCATTTGGGGAACTCACCTTCACTCACAGTATATGCGATTTTTGTGCACTTTCCCCTAAAAATTCCATTTTTGTGGAGGGGAAAAGTTCATTTGGAGAAGTGCATAGCAAAATGCAAAGAAGTGCAAATGCTGAAGGACAGTTTCCTGTTTCATGGAACATGAATTATGCTATATATCCTTAAAATGCAAATTTCTCCACCATCCTTAGGACAAATGGGAAGAAGTGGAGTTTTTATTGGGGGGGGGGGGGTGGTAGCAGGAACATGTACTCAGGAAGATGCACCCTAGGGAAGTTCCCACATAGCTCCAGCAATGTCCCCAGAGGCTTATACAGCTAACTGCAGCATCTGGTTTGCATATCAAAGAAGTGGAGCTTTTTGCCAGATTTAGATGTTGGCACCACAGATTGGGATCCATTTGGGGGTGGGTAGCAGCAACCAGACCATGTGGATATTAGCTTTTTTATGTGCAGGGCAAGTCTCTCTTTCTGACATAGCTGTCAACTTTTGGATTTGAAAATAAGGGATTTTTTCAAACTTTTGGATTTGAAAATAAGGGGTGCTGCGAAGGCGGTGCAATGGCACCAAGTAGCCTCGCCACCCTGAGCTCCAGAGGCTGCGCGCGAATGGGTGAGGGAAAGAGCGAGTGCATAGACAGCAGGCAGGCTGGCTGTCTGGTTGGGCATGAGGGTCTGGCTGCACAAGGCATGCAAGCTCCGCCCCCAGTTGGTCTCAGACTCCTTATTGGCAGCCGAGCAACGCAGCTGAGGAGCCTCCCTGGCCGGCAGGGAGGGAGAGGAGCTTCTTCCTATGAAATCTGGGAAATTTAAGGGATATCAACAATCCGGGATAGCAGCAGGAAACGGCATTGGAATAAGGGAGTTTCCCGCCAAAAAAAGGGAGGGTTGACAGCTATGTTTTCTGATGGTTGCTTTATATTGGCATAACTCCTTTCTAAACAACTCTTCAGGTTGTATTTTCAAAAATCCTTTTAAAAGGGTGTTGGTCTATACTCAAGAAGCTATTCTGTTGCTTTAAAAAAACTTCTTTGTTTTATTTGTTCATCTTTTGCCCTAGGCTTTCAAAGCAAGGGCAAGCAACCTTCCCGCTATAAAGAAATTCCTGCAGCCTGGGAGCCAGAGGAAACCGCCCCCTGACGATGCATATGTCGCAACTGTGCATGAAGTTTTCTCAAGTGACTAAGAAGCATCGCATCAGATTTTAAGGCTACTTGCCAGAGTCACTATGACTGCTGAAAACCAGTGGGCCTGTAAATGAAATGATTGTTACCTCTCATGGAAAAAGCAAAAAGTGACGATACGGAATGCTGAGCAGACGTTGTTTCTGTGCATGGGGGTAAATTGATTTAAAGTATGTAAAGTGCTTGCATTAAAATATTCAACAAGATTGTGTTTTCTTTTGTACTGCAAAATGACAATGCTATTATTTATTTATTTATTCATTCATTCATTCATTCAAATATTTATAGCCTCCCATCTAATGCATTCCTTTTACTCAGAATGGCTCACAATAGTATTTAAAACAAAAACCAAAAAAACCCTTGACATACACAATACAACAACTATTTATTTCAACAGCCATAAGAACAACATCAACATATTAAAATAGGACTTTAAACAAGGTTTGCCATGGAAAACTTAATTTTTCCAGCACAGTAGAAGTGGGTGAGAACAGGAACGTGTTCAGCAACCAATGGAAAGTGGCAAGGGAGAATGTGAAAGGAACCTCATGTATTCCGAAATTTGGATGCAGCCACCTAGAAAGCCCTTTCTTTTGGCCCAGCCAGTTGTCTCTCCAGTATGGGGAGATGGCAGTTGTCTCCATGCCCTGCTTTCAGGTTTCCCATTGGCCTTTGGTTGGCCACTGAGACAGGATGCCGGGCTAGAAAGGCCTTTACTGTGACCCAAGCAGGGCCCTTAAGTCCTGAACTATCAAGCAGGCTCTGATGGGAGCAACTGGTCCTTCTAGTGACCTGGTCATGAGCCATTTAGCACATCAAGGTCCTAAACAGCATTTTGAATTGTGCCTGGAAAGGAGCCAGAAGCCAGTGCAGCTGTTTTATCAAGGGAGTTAACGTGATTTCCTATAAGATGTATCAGCTTATCATTTTAAAACCATGGAAACCACTTTCCAGCATATTTCGAGCTGTTACGGTTTGTGATCTAAGCTGCTTTTGCAGCAATGGAAGCAAGACATTGGGGGCTGTTGCATGTGAGGACCAGGCGTCCTCCATTAGGAAGCTGATTCCTAGCCAGGGATCCCCTTGTTATTTCCTCAGCCCAGTCCTCTGAGTAAACATTGGATGGCTTTGTCTGGCTGCCATTTTAATCTTCCCCAAAGCCCCTCCTCCAGGGCGTTGTCTCCCAATGCCCAGGAGATGCTGAGGACTGAAGATGGGAACTTCTGTATCCAAAGCAGATGCTCTGTAACTGAGCTATTTATTATTATTATTATTATTATTATTATTATTATTATTATTATTTATCGAATTTATATACTGCCCTATACCTGCAGGTCTCAGCCCTTTGTCAAAGGGGCCAAGCAAAGAGCACTTTGGCCCCAAATCGTCTTAATCTGGAGCTGGTCCTGCCTTTTTTCCTCATCTGCTCTTCAGAAAAGCGCCTGACACAGGCTTCCAGACTGATCACATATCCTCCAATATTTCTCTGATGAAAATATGGAAGTTCTAAACAACAACAACAACAACAACAATTTAATTATTTACACTCGACCCATCTGACTGGGTTGCCCCAGCCGAAATAAATCTGGGACTGTCCCTGGAAAACAGGGACACTTGGAGGGTCTGTCATCAGCAGGGTATTTGACCTGTGTATTTGACCTTTTCCTGTATTTTCTAGCTAGCAGCTGCAGTGGCCTCATGCTCAATGATACAAGGATTTGGGTTGAATATACCAAGAGCACAAATGTTTGTCCTCAGTGCACCTGCATAGATTAACCCGAAACTGAGTTGCATCATATTCTATAAAACAAGCATGAGAAAACTAATCCCATTTTAATTAACTGACTGACTGATTGATTGTAGGTGCTTTTTTCAATGTAAAGTAGGGAGTTCCTGCTACAGATAGGCTGTTCTCTTCTCTCAGAAGGTGGAGCTTCTGAGCCTTTATAACCTTGAGCCACACAAGTTCAGGCCTCACTCTGCTTCAGAAGAACTTTCACATGTCCAGCAGGACTTCCAGCAGGTTAGTATTCTAAGGTAGATGATTGATTTGGAGAGTCATAGCTCAAGAGCAGCACCCTGGACAGAGCAGTGGTGAAAGGACAACCCCCAGAGACCTCACCTCTGCCCAAAGGTTTTCTTCTTCTTACCAGCAGAGTACTAAAGGTTTGCGGGGGGCGAGGGGTACTGTAATCCTCAGAACAGAAGCCTTTCCCTTTGGGTAGACCAAAGGCAGGAGCTGGGCGGCAGGCAGAGTTCTTAAATAGGATAGTCTTGGTCGCACTTCAGAGGAAAAAGGAGTTTTGGCTAGGCGCAGGAGAGAAATTTTTGTTCTTTCCCCCTTTTATTATTTATTACTTACTAAATTTGTATACCCTCCCCCTTCGTTCATAGATCTCAGAGTAGTTCACAGCATAAAATTTTGCATTTGAAAGGCAAACTTGCCAAATCTGCATCCCCAAACAAACCTCTCCCTTGAAATTTACACTTATTGGAATGCATATATTATAGAAAAGAATGTACAAAGAGGGTGTAGTTATCCAGGGACAAGGGGGTTGTAGATCCTCTTTTTTTTTTTTTTTTTTTTTTTTTTTGAGAGAGAGAGAGAGAGAGAGAGAGAGAGAGGAGAGCGCGCAAGAGAGCAGGGTCCCTATATCACTATCCTAGGAACCCAGCTCCCAAAAGTAGAGATCTATATTGGCTTAACAGTGATGTTGGCAAATGGAGTGCAAAGAGTAATACCAACTATTATTAAAAATGACCAAACAGGGTTTATAAAGATGAGACAAGCTGCAGATAACATCAGGCTGGTAGTGGATTTGATAAATTTAAACACAGCACACACAATAGGGGGTGTAGCTTACCTGAGAAGCAGCATTCGGCTCCAGACTTTGGGATCCCAGACTTAGAATTGTGCCACCAAGCTTATTTACTGCCAGGTACACAATTCTGGAGACCCATAACTGAAAACAACTGTCCAAATTGAGCTACTTTGGAATATTCCTGTGTAGCACCTTTAGAAAGTTGGGCAGCACTTGGATCTAAATACATTAATACTCAAGATGCTATCGAAACAATAACATCATTTCAAATGATATGGTACCACATGTTCCCCCCCCCCCAAAATGACTTTTTCTCCCACAACAAAATGACTTTGTGGGGGAAAAACCCGTCTTTAAAAATCGGGAAAGAATTAACTAGAAAAAAGAAAGAAAAAAAAACATTGGGAAAGAAATGGTCGTATGGGAGAGGTGGATGAATTTGGGTATATTAATGTTAGACCAGCTGATAAATGAAGAGGATGAATTTTATACATATTCTGTCTTAAGAGACAAATACAGATTACCTACAAAGGCTCAATGGCAATATCTCCAGATAAAACACCTGCTAACCACCATCTACAGACCAGCAGCTTTTACAGCCTCAGAGACCCCAGAGATATTGAAGCAGCTGATTAATTCTTATGCAACAAAAAAGCCATCCATCAACATATATAAATCTTTGTTACTAGCAAACCAATTTGATATACAGGTATTGAGGGAGGAATGGAATAAAGAATTGGAGGTCTCAGTTTTGACCACACAGTGGTGAACTGTTTTAAGTGCTATAACAAGGGCGTCTCTGGACCTTAAATTGAGGCTCACACAACAAAAAATAATATTTAGAATATACTGGACCCCATTACGTTTGTTTAAAAAAGGGCTATCTAAGGCATCTAACTGTTGGAGATGCAATAGGAATAATGCTTCTCTAAAATATATATTTTTCCATTGTCCTATACTGAAATATTTTAGGCAGAAGGTAACTGAAACTATCAACAGAACTGTATGGAACAACTTTACATTTACAGAGCAAAATATCCTTTTGGATTATATACCCAGCACATTTTGTGACAATATGAGATGACTCTCTGTACCCTTACCACGGCAAAAAGACCAATACTGATGAATTGGAAAAATAAAAACGCGGCTCCCTTTTACGATTGGATTGAAGACTTATACAAACTTGCAACATATGAACAACTTGCATATAAACACAGACTTCCTATGGACAAATTCAACAATATTTGGAATCCATTCTTACAAATACTGTAAGAGGTTAAGATCTGGTGAAGTACAACAACAAAGTATACAGTTTTGGGTTTTCTTCCCCTCCCCCCTTTACTTTCCCTTCTACATGGGTGCTGATTCTCCTTTTCTCTCTTCTCACCATTTACTTCTCACCATGTTTAGTGCACATATTTTTTTTAAAAGGGAAAAAAGGAGATGAAAGGCAGTTGATTGCAATGGCGCGAGTATGAGGGACGGCCTTTTGTGTGGTCGCGCGCAGCACCCCCCCCCCCGATCCCAGTGTGGCTCCCAGTAGTACGGGCTGGCTTCGCCCTCCCCAGGCTGGATACCTGGAGGTCTCTGCCTACCTTAGCCAATCACCCAATCCTGCCTGGGGAGGCATTGCCAGGCGATTGGCCAGGTAGGGGAAGGGACCGCCCTGCCCACTCAACAGAAGGTGAATCTTACCTGTGAAGCGTCAGTTGGCTCCAGAGCTTCTCCCACCCTGCCCTCCCTCAGTTAAGTCTTCTTTTGCAGGTTAACCTCTTCTCCACAGGTATGCAGGCGCTGCTACGTCAGGGTCGCTGTTGAAAGGCTGGAAATGAATTTTCCTGCATTGGCAGGTTTTGCCTTTCCCGTAGCAAAACGTCACAACTTTGGTGGTTTCAGGCGGAATCCTTTAGTCTATCTTCCTAAATGGGGGGCGGGTGAGCGTGAAGCGGCGACCCATGCCCCCCTTGAGGCGGTGATCCCAGGGTTCCTCGTTAAAGGGGTCTTGAGGGGAGGCATTGGTCATACGCTGAGAGGTTGTCATTGCTCTCCCTTCCGACAGCGGCAAAATGGGGGGGGGCTCTCTGCTTGAACATATGTTCTCCAGAGCCAGCCCAATCCCCACACATTCTGGATAACCCTGATGTCCCCCAGATCCCTGGCTGGGGACTGGGAAGGATAAACGCCCAATGCCTGAGCCAAGGTCTCCCTACATCTGAAACTTAATAAAGTTGTGGCCAATTTTAATCCCATAGCACGTTGTCTTGAGTCATTATTCCGCTCGGGGGGTCACCTGGGGTTGGGGGGACTCTGCCTGTCCACGCAAAGACCATGGCCATCTAATGGAGGTTAAATAGTCATGGTTGTTTTTTGGGTTGTTTTTTTTTAACTCTTGTTTCCTATTTTATCTGTGCAATACTATGCTACATCTGCTTGTGCTTCGTGATTATGAAATTGAGTTTTTTTAAAAAAGCAAAAGGCTTTAATATGAAATCCTTTCTTGCTGCAAGCAATCATCAGAGCACATTTTGAACAGTTGTCCTGCTCTGCAATGGTTTCCCTATCAAACATGACCTCTCAATCTCTCTCTATCTCTCTGTCTCTCATCATAACAGGAAAGCAAACACTTAGAAACATGGCTGGGAAACCTAAGCTTTACTACTTCAATGCAAGAGGCCAAATGGAAACCATAAGGTGGCTGTTGGCTGCAGCAGGAGTCGAGGTTTGACTTCAGAATTTCTCTGATAAACTCCCCTCCCCCTCCTCAGGAAAAAAAAAAAGAATCCCGGGAACTATTGTTTGTTCAGCGTTGTTATGTAACAAGAATTGGGGTAAACTACAGCTCCCAGGATTCCTTGTGGGAAGTCATGTGCTTCCCAAGTGCTCTAAATGTATGGTGTGTACAGACTCCCCAAGTGTCCCTATTTTCCAGGGAGGTCCCTGATTTAGAGAAGCTGTCTTGGCTTCTGATTTGATCCCAGAATGTCCCACTTTTTTTTAGGACGTCCCTATTTTCATTGGAGAAATTTTGGAGGATATGGAGTTATCTGACTCCCGAACTGTCTGAAGGCAATCCTGTATGGGGAAGTTTTTTTAAAAAATGTTTATTGTTTTCTTAGGTTTTTATATGTGTTGGAAGCCACCCAGAGTGGCTGAGGCAACCCAGTAAGATGTGTTGGGTATAAACAGTAAAATTATCATTATGGAATGGGACGTCCCTATTTTCATCGGAAGAATGTTGGCGGTTATGCGTGCATGTGGACTAAGAATCCATTTCTGGCAGTTTCTAATTTTGGGTCCAGCCCTACCATTTGCCAGGGGAAAGCACCTGCCTCAGGCGGTTGATTTTAGCTATCCTGGAAGGGGCAGCAGATTGTTGTGTTATTTTCATTCATTATTGTTGTACTTTTACTGCTAAGGAGGGGGAGACATGATTGTAGGATTTTTTATGCTTCATGTGCTAAGGTAATGTGACCAGCCAGTAGTACTAGTATCTGCCTTGATTTCTGCATGGGAAACCTTTCCTGTTTTGTCCCAGACAGAGGGGGGAAACCTGGCCCAACTTTCACACCGAGGCAACTGCTTTTTGTTCCCAAAAAATTGACTGTGAAAGGGGAGAATACTTAAAGGTTTTCATCAAATTTCCTTCAGTAGTTTGGAGCCTGAAATTATTTCATTATGCCCCTGAAATATTTTGCCTCTTTTATTTTCTAGTTTGAAGAACAATTTATTGAGGAGAAAGAAGATCTAGAAAAGTTAAGGCAGGGTAAGTATGTCATCTGAATGGTGTGTGTGTGTGTGTGTGTGTGTGTGTGCAGTGTTTTTTATATATTATATATGTTTTATATGTTATAACCCAGTTGTGGACTGGGTATTTTCCTATCCCTACTCAGATCAGAATAGACCTCCTGAAATCAATACACATGACTAATGCAAGTCTGTTGATTTCAGTAGGTCTGTTCTAAGAACGACTTTATAAGATACAACCCATAGAAATGGGAATTATGGGGATTATTTCTATTTATTCACCTCCCAAGACATTTACAATGATAAGCACACAAACCTCAGGGTTGCAGTGAAGCTCTACCATCCTCCTGTCCAGGTTTATGGCAAACCTCCCATTGAAGTTAATAGAGCAGGGTAGATTCTCTGTACAATATGAAGAACAGATAGTCCACTCAGAAAAGTCACTGTGCAATTTTACGTGTGCCTACTCACATGTGGGCAACACTGAGTTCAGTGGGACTATCTTCCAGGGAAGGGTGTATAGGATCTCAGCCTTAGTAGCAGGTGTTTTCTAAATATACTTGTTTCTCCAGTTCTGCATTGTGCCCTAAACAGTCTCAGTTATGTGTGCGCACTTTAAGGCAAGAATATGTGTGAATACACTGTTGTCATCTGGTTATATTACTTTTATATACAGTGTTGTCATCTGGTTATTTTGCCACTCAACTCTGCATTCTGAAGAATGGTTTACTTGTTTTTTTTAGCCAGAGAGCAGATGTAGCTTAAATAACATACAAAACTAGTTTCCACTGTGTGCTGGCTGTACAGATTTAGCACATGTTCTGCAAAAAGGTTTTGAGGGGAAAGCAGAGGTAAACATGATTATCGCAAAGGCACAATGTAAAAGTAAAGATGTAAAATCAAAGCATGGCTTGTGAGATGCTCCTGAAAATTTACTTCCCATAGTAATTACCTGGGAGGATGGACTTATTTTTCATCTTCCTTTCACAAGATGGAGACCTGCTCTTTCAGCACGTGCCCTTGGTGGAAATGGATGGGATGAAGATGGTGAAGACCCGAGCTATTCTCAACTACATTGCAGCCAGATACAATCTCTATGGGAAGGACATGAAGCAAAGAGCATGGTACTGTAACATTCCTCTAAGTTTGGTTACTAAATGCACGTTTTGGTTTGCTGTATATATGATATAAGAGGAAATCTCTGGTCTGTCATATGATCTACTGATGACTTATGAGTCAGTACGTTTCATCTCTACTGTCAGATTGGGCAAGAAAGGTTCCAGAGGAACCGGCATGAGCTAATTCGACCTCTCAGTCCCAGCAAAGTTCATGTGGACTGGTTCATTTGAAATCAATGTGGTTTCTCCAAAGTTCATACTCTAGTCTTTCATGCAATCCCAATAGCCTGGATCACTGGAAGGCATTGTATTTTTCTTTTGCAGATGTATAAATTTGAGTTTTGACATAATAAGGCTTTCCTTAGAAAAAAGTGTAGCCATTGAAGATGATAGTATGCCAAGAAGCGCATGTATTAAAAACAGAGAGAGGCTCTTTCCAAGGAAAAATGCCCTTGCTCCAACAGACCAGACCAGATCATTGCACCTGTTTATTTGCTGGGATATCACACATTTTGTGCCTGTGATGCTACTGCAGTATTCCATGCCCCTCCCCTCCCCGACAGGTTTTTGGCTCTATTTGTTTTATATTATCATTATCATTATTGCTACCGTACTGCTACTGTTGTTGTTTTTCTTGTAATTATCTGAATAACTGAGATGAGGAAACACCTTTCTACTATTGACAAATGAGTTTTATTATAACCAACACATTAATTCACCTGCTACTGGGTGATCCGGTCATGGCAACATTCTCTTTCCTTCAGGATTGATATGTACTGTGAAGCTATTATCGATATGAATAACTCAATAACAATGCATCCTTTCAAGCCAGCTGACAAGAGGGAGAAGGCGTTTGCAGACATCATTGAAAAAGCCATCACTGTATACCTCCCAGTCTTCGAAAAGGTACGAGGCAAAGAAGGAATGAAACTTACAACCCTTTTAAGAGAAGTCACCTAGGTTCAACTGTAATTGGCAGCTGGTAATGCTAGCTGCCAACCTAGCAGTTCGAAAGCACGTCAAAGTGCAAGTAGATAAATAGGTACCGCTCCGGCAGGAAGGTAAACGGCATTTCCGTGCACTGCTCTGGTTTGCCAGAAGCAGCTTAGTCATGCTGGCCACATGACCCGGAAGCTGTACACAAGCTCCCTCGGCCAATAAAGCGAGATGAGGGCCGCAATCCCAGAGTCGTCCGCCTGGACCTAATGGTCAGGGGTCCCTTTACCTTTACCTTTAATGTTGATAGGACTGCTTGGTCCAACATAAAAACATAGAAGCATAGAATTGTAGGGTTGGAAGAGACCACAAGGGACATCTACTGCAACCCCCGCAAAGCAGGAATCTTTTCCCAGCATGGGATTCGAACCCATGTCTCTGAGATTAGGAGCCTCATGACTGAGCTACCATTTCCTTATTCCTTGCATTTTCCAAACTTTTAATAGCAACTCTTCAGTTTTAAAAAGCTGTGTGAGAGAAGACCAGGAATCACACACAGTATTCATTTATGACATGAACTTCTTATCTCAGCATCTGCCCCGCCCCATTGAAACAAGATAAGCAGTGATTTGGGGAGAAGGAAGGTAATGCTCCATCTTCTCTTTGTTAGGCAGTGGTTTGTTGGAACTCATGCGGCAGAACTAATACGAATCCACTTCATCTCATGATGCAATATTATCCGGGTGTTAGATAATTCAAAAGTGGTCGGAATACACATTCTTCTTTTTGTGTATTTTTGTGTATTTACCTAAAGCGCTCTCAATATATTTCACGCTGGCCACATGACCCAGAAAGCTATCTGTGGAGAAATGCCGGCTCCCTCAGCCAGAAAGCAAGATGAGTGCCGCAACCCCATAGTCGCCTTTGACTGGACCTAACCATCCAGGGGTCCTTTACCTTTTCTTTTTTCTTTTTACCTTATTTCATGCTCTGTAGGTCCTCAAAGATCATGGACAAAATTACCTGGTAGGAAATCAGCTCAGCAGAGCGGATATTCAATTGTTTGAAGCCATTTTAGCAGTGGAAGAGCTGAAGGCTGATATTCTCGCCAATTTTCCTCTTTTAAAGGTAAGTAACACCATTTCACAACTTACTATAAAAATGAAAAGATAGGCAATGAACAGGTTCCCGTTCTCATTAGCTGCCAGATCAAGAATGTGAAACCCTCCAGATATTGTGCAATGCAGCTCCCACCCACCCTGATCACTGGGTTTCTACAGGCCATTTGTGAATTAAATGTAGACACACCTACGATTATAAGCCTGCAATGGAGCTCAGATGTTGACCTGCCTTTTCAAAGGGGCATAATTGGGTTTTCAGTAGATATGAAGTTTTTCACTTGTAGTTTCATTATTGACCATGAAACTTTTGTAACCGTAGATGACAAATGATTATTTGGGAATGCCACCATTTCTCCTCTAAAATGTTTTGCTGTCTCTCTCTCTCTTAGGCTTTTAAAGAGAAAATAAGCAACATACCTACAGTCAAGAAATTTCTGCAGCCCGGTAGCCCAAGAAAACCACCAATAGATGAAAAGGGTATTAAAAAGGCAGTGGAGGTTTTCCACTTACCGGTACTTGGTGAGTAGCATCACAGATGATGCACTATTGTAGCCACAGGCTGCGGGGATGGCGAAACAACGAGACTCGGAGACAGGATGACTGTCCGGGAAGGCGACCTCGACTCCTTGCAAGCGCCCCTCTTTTATTAGGTTTCCACAACATGTTAATGATTAATTAGCATAAGCACAACCCAGGTCCAAACAAAGGAAAACTTTGAAAACTTTCCACCCCATGTATGGTAAGGGGCGACACCCCCAAGCCTCACCCAGGACCCTGCCATTGCATACGTGACTGTTCCTCATGCTCCCTCCATGCACCCTCCTCGTGCTCATCTTGTGCTTCCTGGTACTTTTCCATGCGTCCGCCATTATCCATTGTTGTTCCCGACACGTGTCTGCCATTCCAACGTTCAGAGCGACGTGGCTTGCCAGCACGTCGCCCCCGATCGGCGCAGAGACACCTGTGGTATGCCAACGCAGTGTACGACGTGTATGGTGTGCTTTGTGGGCTCATAAAATCGTCCCAACAACAGGCAAAGTGCTAATACGGAAATGGGACAATGCTGGCACTGTGTAAATCCACAAAAGGAGATGATGGTGATAATATGGTGTAGCGCTACAATAAAACAAAATAAACCTTTCTACAGCTTTTGTATTTCAGTGCCATGCTTTACTTGAGTAACATGTCTGTTCTGTCATGACTAGTTCCTGTTGGTGCTTTGCGTAGATTCGATGGGAATGGGATGGGATCTGTGTGGTTCTGCTGGATCAGAGGCAAGCAAAATATATCCCATTAACGGTACTCCCTGCCACAAAATGACCTGTTTTCATAGCCTTCTACAGCAATTAGACTGACTGGCCAAAGCAGCAAATTTGCTACAGGCCTGGATCTCCAGCATCAGCATGTAACTGGACTAGATGACTGTTGAGACTTCTTTCAACTCCTTACAGATGAAAAGCAAGACAGCATATGAATTTGATACATTTTTGCACCAGCTTACAGCAGCTTTCAGCTTACATATTAAAGTACATACACAGCTTCATGGGAAGAAACCAACTCAAAGAACGACATTTAGCAAACACACACACACACACACACACACACACGTTCTTATGCAATTATTTCTGCTTGACCAGCAATTTTCTATCTTCTCTTTGTTTTTTTTATATTGTTATGCAATGAAGAAGCTTAAAGCAGCACACATAGGTTCCCAAGCAATCTCCCACCCAGAAACAGGCTAGGCCTAACACTGTTTAGCCTCAGCAAGCTGTCCTAAGTTATAAAAGAGTCCTTAACTGTCAACAGATGAAATAATACCAGTAGTTTAATGGGAATTGTCTCATTTTACTTGGAGCACAACCTCAGTAAAGCCCTTTGATTCCTTTATAACAAGAGTTTCTGCAAGAACAACTCAAATAATTTTTTGCCAACACTATCTTCAGCTAAAGCACATATTATGCAGGCAATAAGAAATCTGTGTCTGTTTATTGTTTGTTGTTGTTGCTTCAACCATCATGGTCATATCAATCACCGAAAAAAGGTAAAAGAATATACAACCCATACTGTATATATATAAATACAACATTAAAACACAATGTCTATGTATACAACTAATACAAATAGGGTTGTTTTTTTCATGCCCAATCAATTCTTTACCAGTCCACCATGTTATCCTCCAGGAATGTTCTTCTCAGTTTTCGGGGACCATTCCTGGTATAAAACAGAAGCTCCCTAAGGTTTAAAATGTCCCTGTGTGTATAGTGTATATATATGTATGTGCTTTGGTGGTGGAGCACACTGCATCACGTGGCAACAGGCACTTCTCCCAAACCTGGACTTGGTTGTTTTATAGGTAGAGAAGTTCTGGAGCACATCATTGTTGTACCATTAATTCAGCCAAGAACTATACTTGCATCCCTTTGTGGATATTGTCAGCCTCCAATTAAATGGATTTGGTGGGCCACTCAGTATGCTTACTGAAGCATAAGGAAAGTTCTAGTATGGTGCTTTTATTCTTTGCATATCTAAAACACCATTGTCCCTGGATTTCTACTGCAAAAAGTCTAAATCACATAGGAGGCCCACATAGGATAAGTCTTTTGTGAATTAAATTTAGACACATACAGGTAACCTACCTACAATTATAGACCTGCAATGGAGCTCGAATGTTGACCTCCCTTTTCCAAAGGTGCATGCCTGAAATAATTGGGTTTAGTGTACGACTCAGGTTTGAGTACATATAAAGTTTATCACTTGTAGTTTCATTATTGACTATGAAATCATAGTAACTGTAAGTGACAAATCATTACACCAACTCTCACTCTTACAAACATTTCAAAGTATAATATCCTAATAAGTGTAAATAAATGACAGTCTATGTTTTAGTTCCAAAGTTTTAACCACAACTTTTCATGATTCATCCTATCAAACTAAGATCAGCCCAATCCTCCCATTTCATCAATAAGTACCGCCAGTGCTATTTTTCTAGAAAAAGAGGTGCCAGAGCTCACCATGAACGCCTCCCTTGTTCTTTTGAAATGGCAATGGTGCCCATCTGAGAGGTGCTGCAACTGAGTTCCGGCTTGGGGGGGGGAGCCCTGCATACAGATATGCCCTGATTGAGATATCAGTTCAAATTGGGTTCTGGTTACTTTAAGTCAGACTTTGACTGACCTGAAACCCTTAGTTGAAGCTCTCTTGATGGCTGCTGAACATCGCAGTCAATTCTTTCCCTTACTGTTAATTCCTTGACAGAATTCATTTGTATAGGTCCTCTCACTTCACCGCTATTGACCTTAAATTTGCTGACTGACCTATTGCTCTCCACAGGGGACTATTGGGTTTGTACATTCCTCTGTTTGTCTTGTTTCACTTTATCACATTTAGCCATAATCATAATCAATCATCTTAAGGGAGCCAGTTAAAATTGACCCTGTCAGCCTTTTTGAGCTTTGCCCTTACTTTTATTACTACCTGTCTTAGAAGAGATTATGTTTAACCATGATTTCTTCGCTGGCACTGCCCTCTTTCCTATATTGCGGAGGTTCTCTTTACTCTTAACTCTGACCTTCTAGTCCATGGTTCACCTGTAGACGACTGTCTGCAGCACGGCAGGGCACCCACAAAGGCCACATCTAAGACTGTGTCTGGAACTGGCTCAAAAGAATTCACACCCTTGCTCAACAATAATTCCTCACGGGTAAGATTTTTAACTTTATCCGCAACCTCAGGGGGAAATCAAATCCATCATCCCTGTCAGCCCTAAACAGGGGACCTCTTTCTTCCTTGGGATGGTGAAATGCCCAGTGGCCAAGCAGTCCTACTATTTGACCAAGCATTTTCTTTATCTCAACTACCAGTTCTTTAATTTCCAGAATAAGTGCTATTTACTTGTCCAGAGCCTCTCCTATAATAAAATGAATAATGATAATCCAATATTACCTGCTCAGTAGGAAAAGTCTTTCCAACCTCTCCTTAATCGAGCCATCAATTTTCATCCCTGCTTTTGACAGAGCTTTAATAAGGTAAAGGGACCCCTGACCATTAGGTCCAGTCGCGGATGACTCTGGGGTTGCGGCGCTCATCTTGCTTTACTGGCCGAGGGAGCCGGCGTACAGCTTCTGGGTCATGTGGCTAGCATGACTAAGCTGCTTCTGGCGAACCAGAGCAGCACATGGAAACATTGTTTACCTTCCCACCGGAGCAGTACCTATTTATCTACTTGCTTTTGACAGAGCTTTAATAGGGGGTTCTTAAAGAACCTTCCATTTTCATTTTGCCAAAATCCTCATTCAAACAACTGTTTAAACAACTACTTTGCAGAAGTTGCTCACTGTTCCTAATAATGGTTGACACATCAATGGGACGAGTGGTCTGTCAATCTGTGAGCGATGAAAATGCATGCTCAGCAGGAAATATTGCCATCCCATGACCCTCGATAAAGTCAGTCATCTTAGTCTGTCTGCTTCATTTCTCCTTTTATCCTATAGTATTGGATACCTATATGGTATCTTCACTTTCTGCCATCAAGGTTGTGTCATCAGCATATCTGAGGTTGTTGATATTTCTTCCGGCAATCTTAATTCCAGTTTGGGATTCTTCCAGTCCAGCCTTTCACATGATGAATTCTGAATATAAGTTAAATAAACAGGGAGACATTATACAACCTTGTCGTACTCCTTTCCCAATTTTGAACCAATCAGTTATTCCATATCCAGTTCAGAAACATACTAGGAGCCAATGTAGGTCTTTCAGGACCGGTGTTATATGGGCTGCAAAACCATAAATCAGATGGCTCTCCTGGAGCTCGAGCTCTAAACTTCTGCTCCTCGCTGGCACAAACCAGAAATCCCTTGCAGTAGGAACTCAAAATGTGAGCATCTGGTAAGCCTTATCTGAAAGTCTTATACAGTGGTACCTCGGGTTAAGTAATTAATTCGTTCCGGAGGTCCATTCTTAACCTGAAGCACCACTTTAGCTAATGGGACCTCCCGCTGCCGCTGCGCCGCCAGAGCACGATTTCTGTTCTTAGCGGAGTTCTTAACCTGAAGCGTACTTAACCTGAAGCGTACTTAACCCGAGGTACCACTGTACTAACTTTCATCGAAGTCAGGAGATCACAAGACTCTAGTGTCAAATATTGCTACATGCTACCCAATCTCCAAGCGGTGCGAGATTCCAGGCGTTGAAGGCATTTACCCAACGTTGCGTTTCTTTGTCTGGCACAAATTCTGCATATTATATTTCCCCCTCCTATCCCCGATATTATCTAATTACTACTGTTTATTAAATTCTAATACTCCCAAACAGGTTCTATAACAGTATCATAGCCCACAGATGTTATATGTTGCCTTGCATGCATGGGGAGTCAGATTCTGTGAGCAGAAAATAATCCATTTGAGCCGGGCTAATCTTACAGAATTTTGCAGATAAATAAAGTAAATAATAGGACAAGAAGTGTCTTGTGCATTAACGGCTAATAGACTAGAGGGGTCCCCCCAATGCCCGTTTGGCTGTAGCATAGATAGATTTGTTTCTCTGTGTGGATACATAATGTATATTTGGTATTTTTAAAACTTTCCACAAGGCTCTTTTGTGCTGTGCTCTGTAACAGAGTAGCATAGCTACACTTCAGGAACGTGAAAAGGCTGTAACTCAGCACTGGCCCTGGGGGGACCTCCTCCTCCCCCTCGGCAAAAGGGTGGGCAAGGGAACCCCCCCCCCCGATTTTCCAGCCAGGCAAAACTGCTTGGACTTGTTCAGCAGCAGCAGCAGTTTTATCTTCTCATACTGTATATGCAAATTTTCAGAGAAGGTGGAACAGAAACGATCAAAGAAAAGGCAGAGTTCAGTTTCTTTTGCCTAGACCCTGGAAGTGGATTCAGGTTTGGTTGGAGGTTAGTACTGTGGCGGGCGGATTACTTACACACTCAGTCATCTGGTCATAATTGAAAACAGGGATGAGGAACAAAGGTGGCAAATTGGCATTTCTATCCAGTTTGGCACACCTTAATTCGGTTGCGCTTTGATTTTAGTGGAGATGAGCGACGGAGAAGCAGAAGGGTCGGGTGTTGAAAAGAGAGCAAGGGGCAGAAGGGAAATGAAGGCAGGCAGCTGAAGCGACAGCTGAGGGGGTGGCAGGGAAGCTGCAAGAAGAAGCTGGGCAAGCATAAGGCTGCTGTTTTGCCGGCAGGAAAGGAAAGGGGAGGGGGGAAGCGAAGTAGACGGGCTGTGTAAAACAAATTCGACCTCCACCACGGCTGCACTTTGCTAGCTTGCAGCGCAGACGACGAGGAAAGCGGGTTTGGGACGTAGAAGTGGAATCCTGAAAGACAACAGGGCAGCCCCAGACAGAGGGTGGGCCATATGGGCCACTTGGCCTGGGCCTCCGATTCCAAAGGGGGCCACGGTCAGCATATTCACAATTGCAAAAGTTGGTGAGTTTTTGTTTGAAATCTTGTTTGCCAAAAATTTAAACCACACGTAACTTAAAGATAAGTGTGTTGGCTTTCTTATCGCTATTTTTTTTTTTGAAAAGGATGAAAAATTGATGAAGATGTGGCCATTTGTTTAAAATTTTGTTAACTAGGCCAGGAATATTACTTACACCCGAGGAGTACATATAGCTCAATGAGGATAAAATTTGGTGGAAACTATGTTTTTTAAAGAAATAGTGGCTTACGAGCAATAGTGGCTTTCTCACAAGCATACATCTTTTTTAAGAGTAGAATAAGAAGATAATAAATAATAGTCAAAGTTGTCTACTTAAAAATAGATTTTTAAATACATTCTTGAACTATTAAAAATTGTATAATACATTTTAAAATGAATAATGTATTTATTGTAAAATGTATTTAAAATTATAATACATTATAAAAAATTACGTTATCGGAGATCCCCAGGGTAAAAAAAAAGGGGGGGCCACATTATTTACCTGGCCCGGGCCTCTGCAATTAGTTGGGTCAGCAAGTTGGATAGGGGAAAGGAAAAACTGTGGGATAACTGCAAACGGAGAAGTTGAAGGAACCAGAGGTTGCTCTCCTGAGATGTGAAAAATGGTAGGTGGGAAGAGGAGCAGGAAGTGGCTGGATAAAGAGAACAACACCCACCATTTTGAGGTCTGGGGGATAAGCAGGAGGAGTCCAGAAAACGAAGCATTGCAGGAACGAGCTTACATTAATAGTATATCAGGAGACAGGGGTGGGATTTCCCTGGAAGGACTATTGTACACTGTAACTGCACGGCAGACAGAAATTCAACAGGAAAGCCCATTGCTTTGTCAGTGGGGCTGAGTGAGAGAAAAGCTGCCGGTTTTCTGGTGCTCCGGCTGCCAAGAATAGACGCTCCTAGCTGGCAGCAGTCACCTCTGCGGATTAAGAAGTCTAAAAATAATGTGCTCTAATGCTGTGAAACTTTGTGCGCACACGAGAGTAGCTAGTTCTAGTGGTAGGCTACTTTCTTAGTGAACACACTTACACCTGGGCTAGGAATGAACATTATTATCAGTTTTAAGAGGGCTGGTTATGCTTTGCCCCCCTTGCATTTGCAGTGCCAAGAAAAGAAAGGAGCTTTGATGTTTTATATTGATTTGGATCCTAAGGCAGGTTAACTCAAGAGAAATTCCCTATCCCTTGCAGGTGGTGTAAGAAGGGATGGGAGGATCAACCAAAATCAGACTTCAGTTTAGGATAAATTAAGGAAGATGATAGAAGGAAACATGGGCATAGTCAAGGGGAGGCGGGGGCATAGTCAAGGGGACCCCCTAGGTCCACAAATAGTATTGAAAAGCATTGAAAGGTCTCAGTTATCTGAGGTTCTGCCTACCCACCCACTGCCAGCAGAAGCCTGCCACCCCACCCCCCAAGCAATGTCCTATTTATGGGGTATTTAAACTCGTGATTTCCTAAAGAAAACTCAATATCTTTGGCAGCTCTCCCTTCTAACAAGAATCCTGGCTACACCCATTGGAAGGAAAGTTTCTAGTCCTCTTCATTCCCACTCATGCTGGAGCATTGTGGAGGGTCCACATTGTTTAAGAGGACCATCTGATTCTCGTTACACACTTTGGAAAGAATATATCTATAACTGCCAAACATATAGGATCGATTACAATAGCAAACTTGCAAAGTTAACCATCTTCTTTAAAGCTTTGGAGAGAGTCAGTGACATGGTTATCTAAATAAAGATGCTTGCTTGGCAGAAGTTGTTCAGAAGTTGGCAATCTAGTTGCAATAGCTATCCCTATGAAATGGGTCAGTTCATACATGCAAACTTCTGGTAAATGGTTAACTTATTGCAATGCCATGCTACAATGTGCTAAAATCCAGAAGGAGTGAATCCTTAGCCGGAAGCCTCTAAAATTACAGTGGTATGGGTTAAGAACGGGTTAAATTACGGGTTAAGAACTTAATTCATTCAGGAGGTCCATTCTTAACCTGAAACTGTTCTTAACCTGAGGTACCACTTTAACTAATGGGGCCTCCCGCTGCCACCGCGCAATTTCTGTTCTCATCCTGAAGCAAAGTTCTTAACCCGAGGTACTATTTCTGGGTTAGCGGAGTCTGTAACCTGAAGCGTCTGTAACCCGAGGTACCACTGTACAGGTGGCCCCCCAGAGAGATTCTTTCTGACCCTCTCCCCAGCCAATTCAAATCTGGAAGAGGGACAAGGAGAGAGCAGCATCTGTGGCCATCAGGCTACAAAAAGTTGGATTGGGGGGGGCATAGTTTACTCTGTGTAAAGATCCAAAAACAATTTGGAAAAATAAAACAGCAGAGAACCAGACGTGTGTGCAATTGTTCAACACCTCAGTTTTGTTTTGTTTTTAGTTTAGTTTTGTTTGTTTTTTAAAGTGAAACTCACATTTATTTGATTAAACAAAAACAAAATAAACTACGTAAAGGTAAAGGTAAAGGGACCCCTGACCATTAGGTCCAGTCGTGACCGACTCTGGGGTTGCGGCGCTCATCTGGCATTATTGGCCGAGGGAGCTGGCGTACAGCTTCCAGGTCATGTGGCCAGCATGACTAAGCCGCTTCTGGCGAACCAGAGCAGCGCACGGAAACGCCGTTTACCTTCCTGCTGCAGCGGTACTTATTTATCTACTTGCACTTTGACATGCTTTCGAACTGCTAGGTTGGCAGGAGCAGGGACTGAGCAACGGGAGCTCACTCCATCATGGGGATTCAAACCGCCGACCTTCTGATCGGCAAGCCCTAGGTTCTGTGTTTTAACCCACAGCATAGAAACATTTTAAAGTCCAGAGAGAGAATGACTTTGTTTTAGGGCTGCCAGTAGCTGATACATTGTCCCCTTGCTACATTCTTCAGTCTTCTCCATGGACCACAAAGATGCATTCAGTTTTAAGGCTGTTCTGCTTAGTCATGCACCCTCGTCCTCCAAGGCCAGAAAAGTAGACAATTTGTGCGGTTGCTGCTGGTGCTTGAACAGGTTGCTGCTTGTGCATTGAACAGCTTCACAAGAGGCAAAAACCCAATGGATAAATTTCACCCTCAGCATGAGGCTAAAGTAGTGGGGGAAAGTCTACCTGCTGAAGCACGGGAGTTGGAGTTTAACTGCAGAAGTTGAGCTTAACAATAAATCTCTGTTTTGGGGGAGCATGTTTTACCTTCGATGCAATTGCACTGAGACTCGATGAGTTTAGGAAAATAAGAAAGCCAAGTTGATTAATGGAAATATATGCTTGATCGTACTTCTGTCTAACATAGGTTGTGAGGAGCCTTGCTTGTTCTTTGTTCTCAGCAGGAGAAACATATAAAGATGTCTCACCTCCCAAGGTTAGGATGAAGAAGTAGGGAAATAAGGTCAGCAACCATGAGAGGATCAGTCGAGAACCCGAGGACAGGTCAGGTTAAAGAACAGTCTAGGAAACTTGAAACTTTCCTCCTTTTGGGGGGGGGGATTATATTTTATTACATTTCAACATTTTTAACATATACAATCAAAACACATTTTCATACTTTTGTCGGCTTCCCAAGTCTTTTTCCACGGAGTTGTTGTTTCACTCCTTCTGTTGCACCCTCTCTTCTATCTATCAAATCTTAACCACAATATTGTGTGCAAACCTACCAGCCTTTAGTACAAGCTGAGTTGTATCCCAATGTTCTGCCTGTTCGACTCATGGTCGTCCCCCCCATTCTAATGCATCTTTCTCCCGCTTCCATTTTTAGGACAGTCCACAATACTGTTCTACTGTGAAGCTGTTTAGCCAATTGTGTTGTGCTTGACAGAGTAGAAGACTACCCAAACGATGGCTGGGAAACCCAAGTTGCACTATGCTCGAGGGAGAGGGAAGATGGAATCCATCCGTTGGCTGCTTGCAGCAGCTGGAGTGGAGGTTTGTGTGCCCATGAAAGGAAGAGGTGGGGCAATGCTGGGTGGATGAACCAACAATGGCCAAAATAAATGGCCTCTTCTGCACAGGAAGCAGAAGATGCCACAGGTGTCTTATCAACATAACTCTGTGTGTGCACATGTGCCTGTATATGTTCTTACATGCATTTATATGTGTGCAGCTCAGGAAAACTACTGAAGCATATGATGAAATAGAGTGTAGTCTTTCAAAAATATGCTCCTGCTTATGTCACTCAAGCAGTGAAGCTAATTTCCATCCACTTTTAAGGGTGTGGTTTTCTCAATTCTAGGCGCTCATGCTGTATAGGAAATATGCGACCCCAGGAAGCAAACACTTTGGTTGCCAATTAAAAGACCAATTTTTCATGTTGAATCATACAGCGGAAGCCAATGCATGTTCACTTAGATGTGAGTCGCACTCAGCGGATATAGGATTGCAGCATCGATCATCTGCTAGAGAACCTGTGGCTATATTTTAGAATTTATAATTTCCAATGTAATAGAAATGTCACCAGTAAGAGAGGGGAATCATAATACAGTCGTACCTCAGAAGTCGAATGGAATCGGTTCCGGAAGTCTGTTCGACTTCCAAAACATTCAGAAACCAAGGCGCAGCTTCCAAATGGCTGCAGGAAGCCGCGGAACCTACGTCAGACGTTCGGGTTCCAAAGAACGTTTGCAAACTGGCCAAAATGTTCAACTCGCAAGGCGTTCGACTTCCAAGGTATGACTGTATTCCACAGCTACAGAGAGAGGGCCATGGGGAATTGGATGTCTGGCAATGGTTCAGAGTCCTCCATCTGGGTCTTATTTCAATGGGTTGAATGGCTTGTCTTTGGAAGCCATTTTTAGGAATATGGTTATATGGATAGCGTGGCTAATCTGCACAATGAAAATAAAAATAGTAAAGAAAATCTGCATTGTGTAGAGTCTGAGCATATGATTTCTGCAAAGACAAAGAGCCCATTTTCACCCAACCACTGCTTCTGTAATAGAAATAAATTCAAATGAAGGGTAAAGATTGAGAAAAATGTGATTTAAAAGCTGTACTTTATCTTGCAGTTTTTCAAAAATTCCAAGAAGCATCAGCTGCTCTTAAACTAAACTAAAATATAAGTATCTGTTAATTATTCTCTGCAAGGTCAGCAAAGACTTGTAAAGTTAGGATAATTATTATTATTTTAATTTGGCTGCTTTGTTTCAGTTTGAAGAAGAATTTATAGAGAAAAAGGAAGACTTGGAAAAATTACGGAATGGTAAGTCTATAGGTGAAAGTGTTGCCCACATGCGACTGCTTTACAGACTGACTCTATATTGACTGAATCTGTTAAAAATAAAAACCACTTTGTCCTGGGGTCCATGTCAGTGTCTACACATAGTTATTTTCAGGGGTGAAATTGGTTCAGTCTTCCCTTGAACTAGAAAAACAATAGGGAATTTGGATTTAGGGATGTTGAAGAATTTCAAGCAAAGTGGAAATGGGAGGGGAAATTGCCAGTGTTTGCTTATTTGTCTCATGTCTAGAAGAGAAATCAATCCAGTTGATGTGATTGAGCCTGGATAGCTTAGTTGGTTAGAGCAAGGTGCTGATAAACCCAAGGTTGCAGGTTCCCCGTGTGGGACAGTTACATATTCCTGCATTGCAGGGGTTTTGGACAAGATGATCCTCAGGGTCCCTTCCAACTCTACAGTTCTGTGATTGGTATGCACTGTTGTTGCTTTCTGTCCACAGACAATAAATAAATGATCGTGCCATTCATTCATTCATTCATTCATTTCCTGCCCTTCACCATAAGGTCCCAGGGTGGGTTACAACATTGAAACACAACATTAAAAACAATTTGAAACAATGTATACACACATGAGATGTATACACACAGAGACACACATTTGTGTTGTGTTTCCTTTGCATTAGAAGGAATGAGATGGCATAAGATAATGACAATGTGATTTACGCAATGAGTTATGTAAGTCACGTAATTTCGCCAATGATGAACAGAATTGAAATTGCGCGTGGAACAAATGCAGGGTGGAAATAAAACGATGCCTTTCCATCTTCCTATTTGAGCTACAAACCAAAAGGGAGGCAGATTTTCCTGGAGAAAGTTGCTCTGCAAATATGTGATCTGTATCGGAGACTTAATACACCATTTTTAACTTTCAAAGAAGGCAGTCTGAATCGATCTGAAGTATTGGTTTAAGCTACTTAAGTTGGTAAGGACTGAATCACTTGTCCCGCCCCTGCCCCCCTTTTTTTAAGATGGACAGCTCCTGTTCCAGCAAGTGCCCATGGTGGAAATGGATGGGATGAAGATGGTGCAGACGCGAGCTATTCTCAACTACATCGCAGCAAAGCACAACCTCTACGGGAAGGACCTGAAGGAGAGAGCACTGTACTTATGAACATGTAGAATTCACTCTAGGTTTATTTTTGAATAGAAAGCCAGCTCTTGACAGAAGCTGACAATATGGAATGTATGCACTGAACTGCAAACATCCAGCTATCTTCCTGCTTTTGCATCTCTGTATTCCTAGAGCTAGAGCTATCTACAAGGAAATTTAGGCTATAGCTACTTGGGGAGGAAAACTGTACCATAACATGGTAATGGCAAGCTTAACGTAACTATTAACTTTCCAGCCATGTATGGAAGATGCCAGATTGAATATCAGAGAATGGAAAGACACTCACATTTTGTTTTTATGTTATTAATTTACTGTATATAATACTAATGTTTCTCTTGTTTCTGTTGTAATTATGATATGTTCTAATTATATTTAGACTGATCTGTACTTTCACGATAATAATTGGGTGGTAATTTCTTGTCTAAGGATATGCAGCGTTAAAATTGAAAAACGGGAAGCCACAGTGGGGTAGGAAGTCTAATAGGAATAGATGGAGAAAATATGTAGCATATGCGTGTATGTATTGAAACTTTGGAAAAATATGAAATAATAGTAATAATAATAAAGCAAACAAGAAAAGAAATAAGAGAACTAACAAAACAAACCCTGAAAGTAACTGTGCTAATGGCTTCTTTCAGGATTGACATGTACGTGGAAGGAACAACTGATCTGATGGGGATGATGATGATGCTCCCTTTCCAGCCCCCTGAGAACAAAGAAAAGCAGACCAACCTAATTTTTGAGAGGGCCACAACCAGATACTTCCCAGTTTATGAAAAGGTAAGGGATTGTCAGGTAGCAACGTGTGCAGCTAGAACTCGACTGCTGAAGGTATATGGGGAGAACCATCCATAGCAGTAGCAAAATTCTGCAGCAGAACTTAAATGCGGAATAGTAAACCTACAAGTCTACCAACATTTCTTTTTGTACTACAACTCTCCTAATTCCTGACCATTGGCCATGCTGGCTGGGGCTGATGGGAGTTGGAGTCCAGCAAATATGTGGTTTCTCACCCCCGATGTCAAGTTCCAATGCTACTGAGCAGAGGATCAGAGCAATGAGGGCCTTTCGGTGTTATGCAGTGGGACACATGCAGGTGTGTAAAATGTATATTTGAACGAAAAAGCCAAGTGGCTACTCTCATGGGACAGTCTCTGCCTGCCTCTCATGCTTACATGTCTGAAACACAGAAGAAGCAGAAATAATCCACAACGAGCCTCTGTTGCTCAGTATGAGCCAGGGGTCAACATACCCTCAACACTGACTTATATTTCTTTGCATGCCACAGGTTTTAAAAGATCATGGACAAGATTTCCTTGTTGGTGGGAAGTTCAGCTGGGCAGATGTCCATCTGCTTGAAGCTATTCTGATGGTCGAAGAGATGAAGCCTGATGTTCTTTCTGCGTTTCCTCTGCTGCAAGTGAGTGAACTAGGACATGTTCTGAGAAATGAGATGGAACGTAAACTGCAAGACTGTGTGTATTCAGAGTGCAAATACAGCAACTGGATAAACTTCAGCCCCACTTAGCATGTCATAATCTATATGTTGGTTGATTATGGTGGTGTATGAGAGCACGTCCAAGTGGCCATCTGGGGGATATGTCTTATGTCAGGCATCTGGAGGTTTCTGTGGAGCAGGCATCTAGACTTCTGCACCTACTTTGCTTGATGATAAAAGTGCTTCATCTCTTGGCTGGAATTGCCTCAGTTTGATGCATTGCAAGACAACCTGACAGAAAAAGGCTCAAGAGATCATAGAGTTGGAAGGGGCCTTGTAGAAAGACTATAGGGAAAGTTCCGATTTTACATGTGGCTTGAGGACCATGGGACAATAGGACCACAGATCTTCTCCTTCCCATAGGTGATTGAATGTGAAAATTATTGTTACTGTGTTCATTAATAAGTCAGAATCTTTATTTGTTTGCGGGAATGGGATTACTATTACAATCAAACCAGCCTTTTACCCAATTTTATTTTATGAATCTAAAATAAATAGGGAAGGGATCAAATTGAGACACCCCCCCCCCATATTACTAATAACCCCATGTAGTATTTATGGTGGGGTTTTTAAAAAAAATAAAAACTTTTTATTAACACATACTGCACTACTTCATTAATTTAGACTCATGGGCTTAATTTTTTCTGTATGGTTTTTGAATGCTTGAAAAACAAGGTACTGCTTATTAATGAACAGATAGATTGCTTTTCAAAATTCCTCCATCAAATGAGCATTTAAAAACTTTGTGATTTTAAACTTTTATCCTATGATAAAAGAATTGCTTGGAATGACATAATCTTCAACACATGTCCCGAAATAATAATTATTATTACTAAATATTTAGAAAAATCTAAAATTTTCAAAGCACTGCACACATACTAAAAGTAAAAATGGCCCTTGCCCAAAAGCTTGCAATGATACACATGATACAAAAGGAAAAAGGAATGGGGAGGGAAGAGGAAAGCAAACAATTGAAGCCAATGGATGGGGCCAGGCCGGTCCTCTTCTCCGATATGTAAACTGCATTTTTGTGTAAGTCCATCTATGTTGGTACCTTTTTCTTAGAAGTGCTTCTTGTTTTTCAATCTAGGACTTCAAGGCAAGGATAAGCAACATCCCCACAATTAAGAAATTCTTGGCGCCAGGCAGCCAGAGGAATTTTGAATTAGACGAGAAGGCTCTTCAAGAGATCAGGAAGATTTTCAACCTCTGAGAACATCTGCTATGAAGATCACTACAAATACTGGCATGATTTTAACAGATCTGTCTGACGTCTCTTACTAGTTGAAGGATTAACAGTATAGTCCTATTCATGTCTATTCAGCATAGTTCCATTTGAATTCAGTGTAGCTTACTTCTGGGTAAATGTAGGTATAGGATTGGAGCCTAAATCCATAAAATAGTATTGCCTCTTGGTTCCATAGTCTCAAATGCTTTTGATTGCAAACTCTTGAAAAAATGTAGTAGATGAGAACTCTTTTGTGAAGATTCTGAGGCCTCCTTTAGATATTAGTCTAATGCAACCTTCCCAAACCTGGTATGATACGTTCCAGGGGTTTTGGACTACAGCTCCCATCAGCCACAGCCAGCATGGCCAGCAGTCAAAGAATAAAATTGCCAGAGTCAACAAACATTTGATAGTGTGCAAGGATTTTTTTTCAGTCGGAACTCACTGGAACCACCTCTCTGGTGCATTCCAGAGTTACTGAGTAGAGGTTCACCGTAACGGCACTGTGTAAATCCACAAAAGGAGATGATGATGATAATAATACTGTGTGATGGTACAATAAAATGAAATAAAGCATTCCACAGCATTTGTAGTGCCATGTTTTACTTGAGTAGTCAATAACATGTCTGTTCTGTCATGACTAGTTCCTGTAGGTGCTTTGCGTAGATTTGATGGGATCTGTGTGGTCCTGCTGGATCAGAGGCAAGCAAAATATATCCTATTAACATACTCCCTGCCAGAAAATGACCTGTTTTCATAGCCTTCTACAGCAATTAGACTGACCGGCCAAAGCAGCAAATTTGCTACAGGGCTGGATTTCCAGCACCAGCATGTAACTGGACTAGATGAACATTGAGACTTCTTTCAACTCCTTACAGATGAAAAGCAAGACAGCATATGAATTTGACACATTTTTGCATCAGCTTACATATGAAAGTACGTACACAAGTTCATGGGAAGAAACCAACTCAAAGAACTACATTTAGCAAACACACACATGTTCTTATGCAATTATTTCTGCTTGATCAGCAATTTTCTATCTTCTCTTTGTTTTTTTTATATTGTTATGCAATGAAGAAGCTTAAAGCAGCACACATAGGTTCCCAAGCAATCTCTCACCCAGAAACAGGCTACACCTAACACTGCTTAGCCTCAGCAAGCTGTCCTAAGTTATAAAAGAGTCCTTAACTGTTAACAGTTGAAATAATAGTTTAATGGGAATTGTCTCATTTCATGATGTTCTTTTACTCCTCAGTAAAGCCTTTTGATTCGTTTACAGCAAGAGTTTCTGCAAGAACAACTCAATTTTTTTTGCCAACACTGTCCTCATCTAAAGCGCATATTATGCAGGCAATAAGAACTCTGTTTCTGTTTATTGTTTGTTGTTGTTGCTTCAACCATCATGGTCATATCAATCACCAAAAAAAAAAGAAAAAAGAAAAAGAAAAGAAAAGAATATGCATCCTATACAATATATACAAAAACACATTAAAATACGGTATCTATCTATCTATCTATAAATACCAACTAATACAAATAGGTTTTTATATTTCATGCCCAATCAATTCTTTACCAGTCCACTATGTTATCCTCAAGGAACGTTCTTCTCAGTTTTGGGGCAGCAACTGCAACTGTCACAAATTTGTCAAAGTCAGACAATAAATATGTGATTTTCAAGTGATCATCCGGATCAGGTATCTTACATAACAAATCAAGAATAATTTCTGGATTGCCTGTAGAAATCCACTGTTTTGCATACCATTAATTGTAGCGATCTAGTCGCCCCAACCCCCGCCAAAAGGTGGGTGGGACCAGCAGGGAAGTCCTGTGTATTTGACCTTTTTCTGTATTTTGTGGCTAGCAGCTGCAACCGGAGACTGCAGTGGCCTCCTGCCCAGTGATATAAAGGATTGAGTTGAATACACTAAGACCAGGAATGTTTGCCCTCAGTGCAGCTGTACAGACTTACAATAAACCAAGTTGCATCATGTTATGCAAGCATGAGACAACCTTTCCCATTGTGAATTAACTTTGCGTGACTGATTTGCTGTAGGTGAAAAGTCTCACGAAAGGCAGAGTAAGTATT
Source organism: Darevskia mixta (assembly GCA_034641385.1). NCBI lineage: Eukaryota > Metazoa > Chordata > Lepidosauria > Squamata > Lacertidae > Darevskia > Darevskia mixta. The sequence continues at coordinate 15,613,394 of JAWWNH010000058.1, forward strand.
TTTTCTATTTGCAATAGGGAGTTCCTGCTACAGATAAGCCTCTCGGAAGGTGGAGCTTCTGAGCTTTTATAACCCTGAGCCACAAAAGTTCAGGGCTCGCTCTGCTTGAGAAGAACTTCCACTTGTTCAGGACTTGCAGCAGGTTAGTATTCTAAGGTAGACGATTGATTTGGAGAGTCATAGCTCAAGAGCAACACCCTGGACAGAGGAGTGGTGAAAGGACAATCCCCAGAGACCTCACCTCTGCCCAAAGGTTTTCTTCTTCTTACCAGCAGAGTACTAAAGGTTTGTGGGTTGGGGAGGGGGAATACTGCAATCCTCAGACCTGTAATCCTCAAAACAGAAACATTTCCCTTTGGACAGACCAAAGGCAGGAGCTGGGCAGTGGGCAGAGTTCTAAAAATAAAATGGGGGAAAAAGAAATGTTGGGTAAGAATGGGAGATAAATTAGATTCATTTTTAAAATAGTAACTCACCAAATTTCATTTTCCAAAAACATAGCTATGCCTTGAAATTTGCACTGCAGTTCTCCAGCCAAATAGTGTGTAAAAACACATATGGTGAGGTAAAATGTGCATATAAATGCATATTATTATTGAAAAGAATGTAGAAAATGGGTGTGGTTATCCAGGGCTGAGGAGGGTGTAGATTCCACCCAACTGTCTTAGGGACTTCACTTTGGATTTGCTTAGGGTTTACTCCTTAGCCTTTTCTTCTTCCAAGGATATCCCACAAGGCAATGGAGGTTTAGGGTCAGATGCTACCTCCTCCTAGATGGGTTACCTTCCCAGATTGATGAGCCCCACCTGCCTCACTTCCCTCTACAGCATGTGCAGAAACCGCCTTCTTGACCGTTGGACCCACTATTGGTCTCATCCCTCAACCTGCCAGAGCCTGTCCTTGCATGGAAGGGAAGTCCCTAACTCACATGGGTTTGAGACCCATCAGTTTGAGACCTGGTTTGGCCAGCCAGTCAAAGCCATTCCCCAGGGTGTGGCCGCTGTCACATGCTGGCAGCTTCTAGGAGCCACAGGTGAGAGCTGAGTGCAGGGTGGGGACCAAAGATAGACAAACAACCCTAGAAGGAGCATGATGTGTCTCTCACCAGTGGCAATTGGGGAAAACAGGTTGAGAGAAGGGAGTGTCCATGTAAGGAAATCTGAAACAGTTTTCAGATAGAGATGGTGCTTCAGATATGATTCATTACTACAAACTCCCATCATCCCTGGCGGTTGGCCATGCTGGAAAGCCATGTGCCCAGACTTGCCTGAGGAGATGAGAAGCAGCTGATGGCAATGGCAATGGTGCGAGTACAAGAGGGAAGTTACAATTTTGTGGCTCTGGGAACATGGACTGTGGCTGTCCAAGAGGGGTGATAGTCCTAGATTGTTGGGGGGTTTTAACTCTTGCTTCCTATTTTATCTGTGCAATAATATGCTACATCTGCTTGCGCCCCATGATTATGAAAAAGAGTTTGTTAAAAAAATAAACCAGAAGGCTTTAATATGAAATCCTTTCTTGCTGCAAGCAATCACCAGAGCACATTTTGAACAGTTGTCCTGCTCTGCAATGGTTTCCCTATCAAACATGACCTCTCAATCTCTCTCTCTCTCTGTCTCTCATCATAACAGGAAAGCAAACACTTAGAAACATGGCTGGGAAACCTAAGCTTTACTACTTCAATGGAAGGGGCCGAATGGAAAGCATAAGGTGGCTGTTGGCTGCAGCAGGAGTCGAGGTTTGTTTGTCTTCAGAATTTCTCTGAGAAAGTACATTTCCCCCACCCCCAAAAATGAATCAAGGGGACTGTTGTTTTTCCAGCATTCTTATATTTCAGGCAGTTTCCAAATTTGGGTCCAGCATTGTCATTTGTGAGTGAGGTGCCTGCTTCAGGCAGGGGATTTTATCTATCCTGGAAGGGGCAGTTAATTGATGAGTTATTTTCATTCATTATAATTGTACTTTTGCTGCTAAGGAGGGGGAGACATGATTGTGGGATTTACTGCTTCAAGTGCTAAAATGATATGACTAGCCTGTAGTACTTGGTTTCTGCATGGGAAACATTTGTTGTTCTGTACCAGACAGAGAAAATTATTGGGCAGGCTGGCTTGGAATTCGGCTGTGAAAGGGGAATTTTCATCAAATTTTCCCTAGTAGTTTGAAAACTTGAAAGGCCCTGTATCATTTTTGGAGCCTGAAATTATTTCATGAGACCCTTGAAATATTCTGCCTCTTTTATTTTTTAGTTTGAAGAACAATTAATTGAGACAAAAGAATATCTAGAAAAATTAAAGCATGGTGAGTATGTTATCTGAATATCAGTGGGACTATCTTCTAGTATAACCTTATAGTCTTAATAGCAGGGGTTTTCAAAGTGGACTTGTTTCTCCAGTTCTGCATTGTGCCCTACATCCTGTGCACACTTTCAGGCAGGAATGCGTGTGAATACACAGTTGTGATCTGGTTATATTGCCCCTTTCTCTCTTCTTTGAAAGAAAAGAGAGTTTTCCAGATATCCACAACACATGCCACTCAATTCTGCATTGTGGAGAATGGTTTGCTTGCTTGTAAGCTAGAGAACAGATGTAGCTTAAATAACATACAAAACTAGTTTCTACTGTGTGCTGGCTGTACAGATTTAGCACATGTTCTGCAAAAGGGTTTTGAGGGAAAAGCAGAGGCAAACATGATTATCGCAAAAGCACAATGTAAAAGTGAAGGCTCAAAATCAAAGCATGGCTTGTGAGATGCTCCTGAAAATTTACTTTCCATAGTAATTACCTGGGAGGATGGACTGATTTTTCATCTTCCTTTCACAAGATGGAGACCTGCTCTTTCAGCAAGTGCCCATGGTGGAAATGGATGGGATGAAGATGGTGCAGAGCCGAGCTATTCTCAACTACATCGCAGCCAAACACAATCTCTACGGGAAGGACGTGAAGCAGAGAGCATGGTACTGTAACATTCCTCTAAGTTTGGTTACTAAATACATATTTTGGTTTGCTGTACATGATATAAGATCATCTCTGGTCTGTCATATGATCTACTGACGAGTTATGAGTCAGCACATTACAGCTCTACTGTCAGATTGAGCAAGAAAGGTTCCAGTATGAGGTAATTGGAACTCCCAGTCCCAGCAAAGTTCATGTGGACTGGTTCATTGGAAATCAATGAGCTTTTATGTACGGTAATCCCAATAGGAGATTGGGGGGTCATTGTCCCTTCCCAGTGTTTGGGTTTTTTTGGGGGGGGTTTCTTGTGAATGTATAAATTTGATATTTGATATAAGGCTTTCCTTAGAAAAAGGTGTAGCTGGTGAAGATCATTATAATGGCAAGCAAATTATAGGGGCTTTTGTTTCATAGAGAGAGGCTCTTTTCAGGGAAAATGCCCTTTCTCCAACATACAGGATCATTGTACTGGGTCATCACACATTTTTTGCTTGTGACACTACCGCCCAATTCCCCCACAAGATTTTGGCTCTTGTTGTTGTTTAGTCGTTTAGTCGTGTCCGTCTCTTCGTGACCCCATGGACCAGACCACGCCAGGCACTTCTGTCTTCCACTGCCTCCCGCAGTTTGGTCAGACTCATGTTGGTAGCTTCGAGAACACTGTCCAACCATCTTGTCCTCTGTCGTCCCCTTCTCCTTGTGCCCTCCATCTTTCCCAACATCAGGGTTTTGGCTCTGCATTATCATAATTAGTACTATTGCTGCTGCTGCTACCACTACTGTTTTTCTTGTTTTTATCTGAATATGAGAGGCGGAAACACTTTCTCTTTCAAATAGGATTGATATGTATTGCGAAGGTGCTATGGATCTGAATGAATTGATAATGATGCTTCCCTTCAAGCCAGCTGACAGCAAGGAGAAGGAGTTTGCAAACATTATTGAAAAAGCCACCACCAGATACTTCCCAGTCTTTGAAAAGGTATGGGGCGAAGGAAACTTACAAACCTTTTAACAGAACGGAGTCACCTATGCTCAGCTGGAGTTGGCAGCTGGTAATGTTGATATGACTGCTTGGCTCGTCAGAAATCATCTCCTTATCCCTTGTATTTTCCAAGCTTCCGAGCTAAAAATAAAAAAAGTAAAACAAAAAATTAGCTGTGTGAGAGAAGATCAGGAATCATACACAGTGTTCATTTACCATGTGAACTCTGATCTCAGCATCTGCCCATTGACATGTGATAAGCAGTGGTCTGGGAAGAGAGAATGTAATGATCAAGCTTCTTTTTCTTAGCCAGTGGTTTGTTAGAAGACATGAATCAGAACTGACACAAATGCTCTCGATCTCCTGATACAATATAATCTGGGCGAGTGATATTCAAAAGTGGTTCAGATATATATTCTCCATTTTGTGTATGTACCTGAAGTACTCTTCAAACATTTCCTGCTCTATAGGTCCTCAAAGATCATGGACAAAATTACCTGGTAGGAAATCAGCTCAGCAGAGCAGATATTCAATTGCTTGAAACCATTTTAATGGCAGAAGAGCTGAAGGCTGATATTCTCTCCAAATTCCCTCTTTTAAAGGTAAGCATAAGAAAAGTTCTAGTATGGCGCTTTTATTCTTTGCATATCTAAAACACCATTGTCTCTGGATTTCTACTGCACAAAGTCTAAATCACATAGGAGGCCCACATTCATGGATAAGCCTTTTGTGAATTAAATTTAGACACATACAGGTAACCTACCTATGATTATAGACCTGCAATGGAGCTTGAATGTTGACCTCCCTTTCCAAAGGTGCATGCCTGAAATAATTGGGTTTGGCGTACGTATAAAGTTTGAGTACATATAAAGTTTATCACTTGTAGTTTCATTATTGACTATGAAATCATAGTAACCGTAAGTGGCAAATGATTATGTGAAATTCGAGTAAGCCAGGGCAGAACTGATATTACCCTTGCTAGTACCTTTCCCAGGAAAATCAGAGGCTTACTATGTCAGGTTCCTACCGGTACTGGAAGACCGGACAAATGACAGAACATTAGCAGTGGCGAAGTTTCTATCGGTGGTTGCAAGAACCAATGATCCCTATTCCTAAGCCTGAACAAAATGCTTGTGTAACCTGAAGACGGGCTGTCGAAATTGTGTATAGTTTTGTAATGAATTGCTGGGTCTCTGGACCGTAATAAAGATTTGATTGATTATTTGGGGATGCCACCATTTCTCCTTTTCTCTTCTAAAATATTTTGCGCTCTCTCTCTCTCTTAGGCCTTTAAAGAGAGAATAAGCAACATCCCGACAGTGAAGAAATTTCTGCAGCCTGGTAGTCAAAGAAAACCACCAATAGATGAAAAGGGTATTGAAAGGGCAATGAAAATTTTCCACTGAATCATGGCTGAGGATCACATTGATGCACTATTGTATTCACAGGCAATGGGCTAAAACTGAAATGGGACCACACTGGCACAGTGTAAACCCACAAAGCTACAGTAGGAACCAAAATAACTAACAGTACAAAAGGAAGTGGTGATAATACTGTGCTGCACTACACTAAAATGAAATAAAGCATTTTACAACTTTTGTATTCTGGTTGTTTTAGTTCTTGTATGACATCATTTACATTAATCTTGAACAGCAGGGGAGCTAATAAGCAGCCTTGTCATACTTTTTGTTGTTGTTGGAATTGGAGCTGACAACTGACAGTTTACACCTACTCTCACTCTCACACACATTTAAAAGTATAATATCCCAATAAGTGTAAATAAATGACAGTCTATGTTTTAGTTCCAAAGTTTTAACCACAACTTTTCATGATTTATCCTACCAAATGCTGCTGTAAGATTTACAAAGGTTGTATATAGGTCTTAGGCCCTTTACCATACTTCTTAATCAGATGGTTTAAGACGTAACCTTGGCTTATATACTGTATTTAGCTATGTGTGCATTTATGGATAGTTATTCTGTTATTGAGACCTTAAAATTCTTATAACAACCCCCCCATTTGGGACAATAATTTTATCTAAAATTGTTGCCCCACTAAACAACCTGATGTCCACCCTTCCCAGATGTTATAACTGGGGGGGGGGGGATGAAAGCAGAATTTCTTCCATGAAGAAAACACTGTATATTTCCCAGCAGGCCATGTACTGGCCTTTCCTTCCAGACAATGGGTTAGAGATGCTACTAAATAGTTGCTATAAGGAAGCTAGCACAACGACTCACGCTAGGACAACAAGGATCCCCCCCACACACATACTACATGCCTTCCCAAACAGCTCTGGGGGTGGGTCAGGAGAACACCAGGACGGCACACAGCAGGAGGAGAAGGGAGGTCATTCTGTCTGGCAAGAAGCAATGTTTGTGCTGACAGAATGATCATAACAGCGCAACACTGAACTCCTCCCAATTGATTGTAACCAACCCTGCCATTCCACTCACAAAGCAGAAACTCCTCCTCTCCTCTGCAGCCACCATGCACCCTCAAAATCTGCTCCAGGGTGCTGGGGGAACCTCCCAGAGCAGATTTGGGAGGGGACATAGGGAGAGGACACAGATCCAGGGCACACACCCCTCTCTCCTCTTTTGATCCATGCAGAAAAGCTGAGAAGAGACAGTATCACCCTCCCCGGAGCCAGTGGCATACCGGGCTGCGTGGCTGCCGGGGGCGGCAAGCCAAGTGGCACCCCCCGGGGCGTGGCGTCGCTCCGTAGCATATGCGTCATGAAGTCATGGTGCATACACTATGGAGCGATGCCCCGCCCCCGGGGTGCCGCTTGTTCGCCCGGACTCCCAAGCTGCCGCCCGGCATCCCTTCTGTGTGGCTGCTCGCGCAGAAGGGCTGCCGGGCGGCGGCTTGGGAGTCACATTCGGGGGGGCAGAGTGTCACCCCCAGCTGGAACTTGGGGCGCCCCACCCCCATCGCCCCACCCTTCCTACGCCACTGCCCGGAGCGGGAGGCCTCTTGGGCTTGCTGATCGGAAGGTCGGAGCGGATCGAATCCGCACAACAGGGTGAGCTCCCATTGCTCTGTCCCAGCTTCTGCCAACCAAGCAGTTCAAAAGCACACCAGTGCAAGTAGATAAATAGGTACCACTGTGGCGGGAAGGTAAACGGCGTTTCCATGCGCTCTGGCACTCGTCACAGTGTCCCGTTGTGCCAGAAGCACTTTAGTCATGCTGGCCACATGACCCGGAAAGCTGTCTCTGGACAAACACCGGCTCTCTCGGCCTGAAGCAAGATGAGCGCCACACCCCATAGCCACCTTTGACTGGACTTAACCGTCCAGGGTCCTTTACCTTTAACTTTTGCTCTTCAGTAGAATCAAAAGGTTTTTCCAATAAACAAAAAGGCTTGACTTCACAGGCTCTTGGAATGAATGAAAGTAATATCTATTCAGCTTGAGCAAGCTTTTTGCAACACTATTTTGTAAAGCACTTCACATTTGACATTACATTTACATTCGAAATGTTCCTTTATGCTGCCATTGTCAAACCAGGTAGGGTCTCAGGGGCCCTACCTGGTAGGATCTTCTGCAACAGGTGCAAGATAGCAACCAACATTTCTCCGCCAATGAGGAAATGCCTTCCTTGGTCGACATCAGAGCAAAATGAAACCAATCAAAGATGAATGCCCCTGAAGAAAGAACAAGACCAGAAGAAGTGTGAGAGAAAAACTGGGGAATAGAATGGGTAGCAGATGAGAAATGAATCTTCTTCTTCTTTGGGGATCACTCATAGCTGAATAAGATTGTCTTCCATAAACAAAAGTTTTAACAGTGAGTCCGTAAGTGACTGTGGAGGCCAATTCTGGATCCACACATCCTTCCACAGTGGGGACATAGGTTTCCGGGTGGGAGTTGATCAAGGTGAGGGTTTGCCAAGCGTGCCTTCCTCTTAGCATGTTTCTCCCTTTCGTCTTGAGTTCGAGCATCTTCAGAGCCCATGGCACCTTTGGTAAAGGCTGTTCTCCAACTGGAGAACTCGCAGGCCAGTGTTTCCCAGTTGTCGGTGTTTATACTACATTTTTTTAAAGATTTGCCTTAAGAGAGTATTTAAACCTCTTTTGCTGACCACCAGCATTATGCTTTCCATTTTTAAGTTCGGAACAGAGCAGTTGCTTTGGAAGGCGATAATCAGGCATCCGAACAACATGAGTATAACTAGGCTTAGTAGGGGTGAAAGAGGCTGGAAGTCACATACTAATTTTAAATAACTAACCATTCTATTTGGCTTCAGGCTTCTGACACATTTAAAAAAAATATCTAGTTATCTCTGTTTTCCTAGAGACTTTGTCCTCTGCTATTGATGAACCATTACAATAGATGAGGATTTCACTTTAAAGCATAGCTATATACTCCAGGGAAGCTATTTATTTCCATTATCCCAAGACTGTGCATTCTGATTCTCTGCTCTGCTGAGATTCAGTGCATGGGATACACCTGTGGCACCCCCTCTGGACCTTCCTGGTATCTGCTTGCTGGGCTCTAGGCATTTAAAGGTTAGCTGTGCAAGTAAGCTGTGTGTAGATCAGAATAACATCAACTCCAGAGAGCAATTTCCCTGCCTGGTTGAAGATAATCAACACTATGGTAAGCATCCTTTCCTATTGTCTTGGTTTGACAACTGCAGGTAATGAAAGGAGGGGAGGCAGATGTCAGAAATTTACAAAACAATATTCATGGTGTAGAGAAAATGGATAGAGAGAAGCTTTTTTTGTCCCCTTCTCCTAATACTGGAACTGGCAGCCAGACAATGGCACTGACTGATGGTAGACCCAGGACAACACACAGCTCATTTATGGAACTCACTGCCACAAGATGTGGAGACATGGCCACTAGTTTATAGGACTTGGAGACCTAATCACTGGGGAATGTCTTATCAATGGCTGCAAGTCATGACAGGTATGGGGAAGCTCAGAGGAGCATGTTGTTGAATACCAGCCACCGGTAGGAGAGGGCTGTTGCCTTCGCACTCCTGATTGTGGGCTTCCCAGAGGCATCTGGCTTTGCCATTTTGCAAACAGGACACTGAGACTGAAAGGACTTTTGATCTTATCAGGCTCATTTTGCAATGTTATGTAGTAGCAGTGGATTTGGAAGATGTAATCCAGGCATGGGCAAACTTGGCCCTCCAGATGTTTTGGGACCACAACTCCCATCATCCCTAGCTAACAGGACCAGTGGTTAGGGATGATGGGAATTGTAGTCTCAAAACATCTGGAGGGCTGAGTTTGCCTATGCCTGGTGTAATCATTAGCAGGCTAAAAAAAAAGGTATAAGGGCACAAAATACTCTGTCATTCAATGTAAATGACTACAGAAGTCAGATGATTTGTCTGTCTGTCTCTTTCCAGTACGGATTCATCAACACTTGCCTGAAGTCTCTTCTAATAGAGAAATTTGGTGAAGAAACCTGGGAAAATCTCAAGTGAGTATGTGTACCTCTCTGACATTGTACGAGTGAGGTTTGAAAACCAGGACACTTCACTGTGAAAATGTTAGCACTCCCATTCTTGAAAATTGTCATCTGTGCTCTTCTCCACTGTTTATTTCACATTGCTCAAGTCTCTTCTCCACCTGGTACATATTCTGTAATAGTCTGTCCTGACTTAAAAGCCAAGCAGGGGATAATTCTTTCAGTTATGGATACACTAGAGAAACATGAAAACAGAAGATCCTTGTTGCACCTTAAAGACTAACAGATTTATTGTGGTGTAAGCTAGTGTGGACAATTGTCCACTTCATCAGATTCATTCAGAAAGATGCATCTGACATGAAGTGAGCTCTAGTGTGGAATTTGTTAGGTCCTGAAAAGTTTTACATTGATATATTTTTAAGTAGATTGTGCACATCGCACGATAAATCATGCTCTCTGTTTAGTTTTATATTCAGATGCTGATGCTAGTTTTGACACTTTTACAGGACAATAACTGGGACTGAAGACACCTTTATGACATACACAGTGTATGATGATGCTGTCACAATGAAGCTGGTCCAAGAAACCTGCAAAACACTAAGTTCTGAAACATGTTCTGGTTTCATTTATTAACTTTGCATTCTTTTAATTCTGCCTATTTAAAATTCTGTTTCTCGCTTTTAATTTACCTAGATGTTATGTTTAACTGTATTATTTGGTTTATATTCTTTTATCTTGTGGAATAAGCTTAGTTTAGGGACAAAGAATTGTGCAAACCAATTCTGAACATGTTTTCTGCCGCCCTGGGTTCTTTGGGGAGGAAGGGAGGGATAGAAATACAATCAATGAATAAATAAAATACTGATAAACAAGTAAAATATGCAACACAATCCACGGAATGTTTACTCAGAAGTAAGTTGCATTACAGTATGTTCCATTGGACTTAGTCCTAGCAAAGTATGTATAGGGTACAACTGAAATGCAAGAACTAGCCGTCTCTGCTGTCCATCTCATTGCCCTGTGAGAACTGTACACATTTCTCTGAATGGAGAAATTTTGTGAAGAAAGTAAAATGATACTAGGGGCATTAACAAATGGTAGGGTGTTGCGCTGTGTGTGTGTGTGGGAACATGCAAGTCCTCTTCATGGGAAAAGGTATATTTCCTGCTGTGCACAGGTGTGTCTCCTTCCTGTCTTCTACCAAATGCAATATTAGTGTTATGCCACACACTCTCCTCACATCCCCAAACAAGGGGTAGCGCTATTGGAGAGGGTAGGGTCAATGTTTCCTGGCAAGAGGAGAAGAGATTTTTCTGAGCAGCTGATAGGTCTCTGCATTCAGACTAGGACGTTGGCCAGGCTTGTGATCTTTTGAGAAGGTGTAATGGCTGCATTTTGCTCATGCTCAGTGCCTAAGAGCGATTATTCCAACCCTGTTATTATTTGTTCATCTCATTTATTTCCACTCAGAGGTGTCGGAAGAGGCAGTGCTCAAACTTTTTGGGGAATACTTTTTCAGTTTCTGTAAGATGTCTGGATACGATAGAATGCTACGGACCCTAGGAGGAAATTTGATGGAGTTTATCGAGAACCTTGACGCCCTTCATAGCTATCTTGCCTTGTCCTACCAGGTACCTCCTTTGCTGTGTAGACACAATTCTGAAACACCCCTTTTAAGAAAATAAAAAATAAACAATTTTAGAAACAGGGAGGGGGGGGAGGATTGAATCTGTGACCTGGACCTGACCTGCCAGTCCCTGGCAAAACTGAGGGGTTCTTTTCCCTATCACAATGGTGAGGTGAGAGGAAAAGTTTAAGCTGTTCGTTCTACCTGGGATGATGTGATACAGCACTGTTCTCTACTGGGGCAGTTTGATAAGTTTAAAGTCCACCTCTCAGCTTAGTACAACGATTGGGAAATCTACAATGACAATACAAGAATTGCAATACAAGAATTGTTCAGTCTGGACACTGATATCCAGTGCCAAGGGCCTTCTGGTGGTCCCCTCATTGTAAGAGGTGAGGTTACTGGGAACCAGGCAAAGGGCCTTCTCAGTAGTGGTGCCCGCCCTGTGGAACGCCCTCCCATCAGATGTCAAGGAAATAAACAACTGACTTTTAGAAGACATCTGAAGGCAGCCCTGTTTAGGGAAGTTTTTAATGTTTGATGTTTTATCGTGTTTTTCATATTCTGTTGGGAGCAGCCCAGAGTGGCTGGGGAAGCCCAGCCAGATGGGCGGGGTATAAATAATAAAGTAGTAGTAGTAGCAGTAGTAGTAGTAAAAGCAAAACTGAATCCTTTTTCATTCCTCCTCTTAGCCACACAAGAGAAAGAGAGTAAAGGGAGTAGTATGTGATGTAACATTAAACTGTGGTTAAGCATTACGACTGAACTCCCCACGGGCATTTTGACTCTGAAAGGTTGCCTGGGAAGGGAATGTGGTCCTTGTTTGGAGAAAGCCCCCCCCCCCAATAGCTTTAACAGAATTGTGTCAGAAGCGCTTGTCCCAAGGATGTTAAGAATGCATCCTTTAATAATGTTGAGCATAACTATTGTGTGTAAAAGTTTTTTCTCCCAAGAAAATAAAGCAATAGTTTTTTCTACTAGGAAATGAATGCACCATCATTCCGAGTAGAAAGAACCGATGGGATGTTGTTGCTCCACTATTACTCCGACAGAAAAGGCCTGTATCATATTGTCCCAGGTATGCTACAATATCTTGTTCCTTGTCAGGTTTTGCTCTGGAAACCTTTCCATAGAGGGTAGAAAATATGTTTGCACTAATGAACTACCTATTTCCTATTTTGGGGCAATTCCTCCTTCCCCCAGCAGTCCTTATGGCCCATCCCACATTGTTCAACAGGGTTCCCCTCCCTGATTGCAGTCTCCATGAAGAAAATTCCACCTAAAAAGCCAGAATGCTTCAACCCTAATTGCTAGAGGAGAGGGAAGTCTGGGCATGTGTGAACAAGGAAGTATGGAGCATTATGTTGGTCCAGGAGCACCTCTTGATTAATGCCAATTATCCGAATTATGGAGAAGCCAACCACAAATCATGCCTGAGATGGAGGCTCATCCGTGGCAGCGACACACTCCCAGGTTGCACTCGCTCTGCCTTTCAAGTTGGCAGACACGGACTTGCATGGCACAGCGGGATGCAGTGAGCTCCCCAGACCCCACTGGGGAACATTGCCAGGAATTTTACCCCATAAATTCTGGCTTTCCCCTGCCTGAACCTCTTCACTGCCTGTGGAGGACAGCGAAGAACAACCACCATTGACTCGTGACGTGACCGGAAACTCAAGCGATTATTCTTTCTTACATAGGTATCCTTGAAGCTGTGTCAAGAGATTTCTTTGACAGTGAAGTGACGCTGAAAATTCTTCATCAAGATGTAGAAGAGGAGCGCACTGGGAAGAAAGAACACGTGGTGTTTTTTCTTTCTCAGAATGAGAAAGAAGCAAAGAATGGGGTCGAAGAAAAAATAGCCTCTGCAGGTGGAGACTGTCGAAAGGATGAAAAGGTGACAAAATTGGTCCTGCCAAAAGTGAGAGAGGGGATTAGTTCTGAGTTAGCAGAAACATCTGTGGCTTAGAGAGGGGCGGGCTAGTCTTGCAAGTCTCTTAAGATATTGTAATAAATGAATCACTCTCCATGTGTGCAGCAAAACGGATGTATACAGATTTAATTATTGTGCTTTATACCTTCTACGGCAACCATGAGGTTGCTCTGTGTAAATGGCTATAGAATACGAGCATGATTTGGTTAATCTTAATTACCACAATGTACCATTTTTCTACCAATGTTCTATTTAGAGACTGGATGCAGCTTTCCAGAAAGGGAGGGAAGAATCTATGCTGCACCAAATAGAAAAGAAATCTCACTGGGACATTGTGAGGCACATTGTGAAATTTAGGAGAGGTATATTAGATCCTTTTTAACTTCAGCATGATTGTTGAAATGAAAGATGGGCCTCATCAGCATAAATTAGAGGCTGTCCTTGGATGTAAGTATCCCTACAGAAGGATATAATAGATTGATATAATTGGAATGTGATGCCTTGCTGCTTCTCAACTTCACTGATCCACCCTTAAGTTCAGGTTAGTGAAAGGCTGGAATTTTATTTCGTAGACAGAGATACCCAGCCCTTCTGACTACACACCAAATCTTGTGTCCTTCTTGATGCGATGTTCTCCCCCTCCCCCATAAAAATCAGATTGTAAATATGTTAGAATCTGTGTGGAACTGTTTCAACCAAATTCTTTATTATCCAGTGAGTAGAGCTTCACAACCTCCAGAATAATGAATACCAAGGTGTAGAGGGGCTGCGGGTTCTGAATTTGTGCCTTCCAAACAAATAAATGCTGGGCTGGCCCTATTGTGCATTATCCCCCTAAAATGACGAAGCATTATCCCGCTACTAAGAGGGATAACTAAGGCAGGAATTGATATCTGAATGGTGTAACAAGACTTTTTCCAAGTGTTGGCCACAGCAAAGGAAAGGATATATCAATGGAGAATGATCAAATTACTATATGCAGGCAAAATGTGGAAATTCAAGAAGAGATTCTCTCTTTGTATATTCACTCTGTGTGTTGTCTATCACACTCTGTTTTCTAGAGGACCTTATTCGTACCTTGGAGCCATTTTTTCCTGAGAAACTTTGGGTTGAGGAGAGAACTTTCTGTTGTGCATTTCCTTTCCACATTGTATTCGATGAAACAGTAAGTTAGCCATTGGCCTGAATCCTTGTAGTTGGAATAGAGATGCTTGTTGAGTTGGTCTCAGAGTATCATTGGTTGAAGTGTATGCAAAGTTTTAAAATTACGAATGTATGTTGACAAAAGATTTTTTTAAAGTTTTTTAAATGGTTTAAGTAGGATCACACATGAAGTTTTGTTGTTGTTGTGGTTGGTTCTCAAGAGAGTTTGAAAAGTCTTTCCTTTTAGTCATGAAATTATGCTACCTTTCTATCTGCTCCTCAGCTGAAGATCAAGCAAGCTGGTGTGAACATTCAGAAATTTGTACCAGGCTTGCAGATCCATGGAACCAGATTGGATGAGTATTTCTCTATTGTTCACCCACAAGTTACATTCACAATCTTTAGCATACGGAAGTTTATCAACAGCCAGTTTGTTCTCAAGATACGAAGGGATGCGCTGCCTAACATGTGGACAAGACGGCCCATGCTAAAGCTCAGAGGTATCAACAAAGTTGCTTTTTGCAGACATCTGAATGCTGAGGACCCTCATTCTAGCACTGTGGTGGCAAGGAAACTTGAGAGATGGTCACCTGCAGTTCTATATAAAAATGGTTGAAAGGCTTTGGAAGACTCCCACATTTCTAGACGTTAGTTTATCTATGTGATTCCATTGATGGATTGCTTCCTGTAAGTGTCTTGAAGTGATTTCACAGGAAAAAAAATATAGACAATTAAAAATAATTCCATATTTAAAAGTCAATGCAGAAACAGACTGGTATAAATAACTCCTTAAAAGGCTGGCTGAGAAACAAAGGTCTTCAAAAAAGAAAATAAAGATGGCAGCAGAATAGATGCCATAAGGGCCAGATTCATATACAGTATTGTAGTAACTTGGGCCTGTAAACAGTTAATCTGAACAATTAAGATCTAATTTCCATTTATTCTGAGTGGTAGTTGCACAAGCGTTTAATACTTGGGAGCAAAGAGAATATAGCCTGGTGTCTCCTGATCCTATGAAATTTACTCACAAATTATACAGAGACTTTCCTTAGCAAATGGAATACCACCATAACTGCTTGTACACAAGACAAAATAAAACAAGTAAACAGATCTACATTTGGACTGTGCAATATACATCTCTGCTATAAATTTGTGTATTGCATTTACATATTTTATTAATATGGCGAATGCCAATAAAAAAAAAAAACTATTGCCCACCTCTCACATTCCTCCTTCCTCAACTCTTCCAGTGCCTCACAAAATAATTCAAAATTCTGGACCCAAGTTCTAAACTTCTGCTATGATATGGTGACAAAGCATATGCAAGATTTTTGGGGGGGGGTTCAAGGTGTACAATAGGTTTGTGGTGGTGTTACAGGTAAGATTCAGCTTGATCAGTAGGTTTAAACACACCGGAAGATCATTCTGTAACTTACTTCATTTTTTAACGAAAAGGACAAATGATCTGGATGGATTCCATGCAGTGCATGCTGTACTTGTGCTCGCCCAAGCTGCGCAGTTTGGAGGAATTGGAAGAGCAACGAATGCACCTCTCTGATATTGCACAGCACGACACAACAAGGGACCTCATCCTCTTCAACCAGCAACGGCTGGCAGAGATAGAGCTATCTAACCAGCTAGAGAGGAAGAAGGAAGAGCTAAGGATTCTCTCCAAAAACCTGGAAGCGGAAAAGAAGAAATCGGAGGCTCTGCTGTATGCTATGTTGCCAAAACATGTGGCCAATCAGCTTAAGGAGGGCAAAAAGGTGGAAGCAGGTAAATGCTTTTTATTGTCCTTTCAGGCTTTTGTGGCAGCGAGGATATCACTGTAACGTTTTCAAAGTCTGGGAAGCTAACCAATTTCAGTTGGGAAATTCTAATAAAGCAAGACAGAGGGGGTTCAGCAGATAGTCTGGGGAAAAACTGGCTGTTACTGTAACATTGCTGGTTTTGCAGGTTTGGCCTTGGTTGGTTCCCTGAGTTCTGCTGGGCCCTCAAAATTAGAGTGGGGTGTATGTCTCATAAATAAATATATTACGGTATGGTGAGCCTGAGTAATTTCAGCTGGAATGTGGGGTTATAGCTTGCTGTTTAAAGTGTGTCAGAAGTATTGCCATCTAAGAGATTCACCTCAATGCAAAAGGATTCAGAGGATATGTTACTCTTTCTTAGCATATTTTCCACATTAAAAGCAGATTTTGAGAACTGGAAAGTTCTGGCTGAATGCATCCCGCTTAAAAGTGTCCGGGAACACATGCAAAGGTTTGCTGCCTTCACTGACAAACCCATTGGTCCAATAAAATGTAACACTGGTCTAAGGCACTTGAGTCCATCTTGAAACATAAAGTCCTTCCACAAAATGAAAGTAGGTCTGGGGTTGCTTTTTTAGAGTAGTGGGAGCATTTTGAATTTTGAGAGGGTGCTGGGGATGCAAGTCACAAAATGGCTGCCATGGAGGGGGCTTGTCTTGTTTTTGTGGCTTAAAATAAACAAAACAGACTTTCCAAAATAGCAATTCTTCTTTTAATTATTCCCTAGGGGATTTTAGCTGCTGCACAATACTTTTCAGTGATGTCGTGACCTTCACAAACATCTGCTCTGCCTGTGAACCTATTCAGATAGTGAACATGCTTAATTCCATGTACTCAAGGTTTGATCGGCTAACTAGTGTCCACGGTGTTTATAAAGTAAGCGTTCCTGCGATTTGCATCACTTATTGTGCCTTTCCTGCTCATCTTGATGTTTATAGCTGGTTGTATTAAGCCCTATTGCTATGAAAAATTGTTTTAGAATGATGGGCACAAGGATGAGAATGAAAACTGAAGACTATTAGCTTGTTTTTGACAAGCCTTTCCAGGCCAGCTTTTCCTTCATATCATTTCCCTCTGCAGAATGCCAGTATTCTTGCCTCCTTTTATTCCTGTAAATATTTCCCCTGCTACCTAGAGGATAAACTGCACTAGTGCAACGCTTTAATTGTGGTGGTGGTGATAATGTGTTATGTTAACTATCTGGGACAGATTAATGTGTCCATCCAACATTGCCCACATAGAATCATGGCGTTGGAAGAGACCCAAAGGGTCATCTAGTTCAACCCCCTACAATGCAGAAATCTCAGCTGAAGCCGAGGAAATGTTGTGTGCTTATTAATAAGCCTTGCTAAATGGGGCAACTGGCTATGGACCCTCATGAGAGCAGCCCCTGAGGTATAGGTGAAATATAGGAAGGACATCTCTCTGCATGGGACAGAAAAGTGGGGAGCAGTCATAGCATGTGTTGGCCAAGGAGTTTTCTGTCTTCCCATCCCTACAGTATGTCTCTCTATTGCCTTACAGGTGGAAACAATAGGAGACGCCTACATGGTTGTAGGCGGGATCCCAGTGCCTGTCAGCAGTCATGCTGAAAGGGTGGCTAATTTTGCCCTGGGCATGAGAATTGCTGCAAGGGAAGTGATGAACCCACTCACAGATAAGCCTATACAGGTACATTTGATCTCGACTTCAATTGCATGATCCCACGCGGGTGGCGCTGTGGGTTAAACCACAGAGCCTAGGGCTTGCCGATCAGAAGGTTGGCGGTTCGAATCCCCGCGACGGGGTGAGCTCCTGTTGCTTGGTCCCAGCTCCTGCCAACCTAGCAGTTCGAAAGCACGTCAAAAGTGCAAGTAGATAAATAGGTACCGCTGCAGCAGGAAGGTAAACGGCGTTTCCGTGTGCTGCTCTGGTTCGCCAGAAGCAGCTTTGTCATGCTGGCCACATGACCTGGAAGCTGTACACCGGCTCCCTCGGCCAATAATGCGAGATGAGTGCTGCAACCCCAGAGTCGGTCACGACTGGACCTAATGGTCAGGGGTCCCTTTACCTTTACCTATGGATGCCTAACTCAGAAGTAATTCCCACTGAATTCCTGTAGTTGGCAAGGCAGTTGGATGGGATCACCTCCCAGATCTCTTCCAACTCTGGAACTCAGTTCCGGCACCTCTCAGGTGGCTGCCATTGTCATTGTAAGAGAACACAGGAGGTGATCATGCTGAGTTCTGGCACCTCTTTTTCTAGAAAAATAGCATTGTTGGAAGGTGTCACTATTAGTTATGCCTTTACTTGCCCTCCTGTGTCTGGTGAGACACTCGGACATTGTTGTATCCCATTACGGACTCACTGTCAAAACCATGTTCATGGAAGACAATCTTACTTGGCTACGAGTGATTGCCAAAGAAGAAGAAGAAAAAGAATCCCATATATTATTTTCCCATATGTTCCAGGGTATTTCATTCTGGTTCTTGCATTGCTGAGCTATCGCTCATCATGCTGCAGTCAGTAAGAAGCCTACTAGTTTGCTGTGGTGCAGGAAGTGTTTTCGAATAATGGCCTTGCTAAATGTAATATACTGCAACAAATCCAGGAGGTTGAATGAAGAACAATCAATTATTTATTTTAGAGCTGTAACAGAGAACGTATTTTCCTTTGTTGTGCTTATGCCAGTAGATTAGAATTGGGGTGCACACTGGACCAGTTTTGGCCGGAGTGGTTGGGGATAAAATGCCCAGGTACTGCTTGTTTGGCGATACAGTCAACACAGCTTCTAGGATGGAAAGCCATGGACTTCCAGACAAAATCCACCTGAGCCCAACAACGTTCAGGTAAGAACCTGCAAATCAATCACAACACAAGGAAAATTCACCTCTTCTGTCTTTTCTACATTGGCGGTACCAGGGCTATCAAATCTCAGACATTTTGTGGGATCTGTGCAGTCTCTAGGAACCACTAACATGCTCCACATCAATTATCGAATTATCTTCAGGGGTAGGCAGTGAGAGCTTTTGTAGGGCAAAGCGGATGACCTACTGATAGGTACTACTGCCTTGCTCATATTCCAATTGTCCACTATATATCAGGCGTGGGGAACCTTTGGCCCTCCAGATGTTGCTCAACTACAACTCCCACCATTGGCCATGCTTGCTGGGGCTGATGGGAGTTGTAGTTCAGCAACATCTGGAAGGCCAACTGTATCCCAAGCCTGCTGTAGATCAATAGCAACATTTTCTGGCAGTGGCTCCTTACCTAGCCAAAATAGCACAGTTCACACAGAAAAGGGAAATATCAGCAGGCTTGGGGGAATGCCAGAGTTTGCAGAAGCACAATCAATAGTTTGGGGTGGGGGACTGTAAAGCGGGGAGCAGGCACGCACCACTTAAACAGTCAGCGAGGACTGAGAATGCTCAGGGGGGCAAAGAATGCTGACGGACATTGGTGGGGGAAATGGAAGACAAGTGTGACATAAGATAGAATGGTGGACTTTGTGAGAGGACATGGTTAGACCTCCAAGCGATTCCCCAAGGCAACACTTGTTGCGAGTCCCACTTGTAATTTCTGTTAGGGCTGTGTACACCCTATACCTTTAAAGCACATTCTTTCCCTCGAAGAATTCTGAGCGCTGCAGTTTGTTCAGAGTTGCTGGGAGCTGTAGCTCTGCGAAGGGTGAAATACAGGGCCCAGAATTCCTTGAGGGGGAAAAACACGTTGCGTGTCGAGGTCCCCAAGCCACCCCTCAAATAACACACACTTCACACAGGAATTTAAGTTTAAGGTTTTTGGCATGATTTTGGCCACAACTTTATTAAAATACAAAATGTGAGTGGTTGCTTAGGCATTGGTTCCGACTATCTGTCCCCACCCGGAGACAGACTGACATCCGCCTGCCTTTCGGAAGTCAGTAAAGGGAAAACACTTTGGGGAGAGAATGGGGTCGGGTGTCTAGCCCTCGCCTCTCCCCTAATGTTCCCAGAGGCTCAAGCATGGCCCTAGCCCCTGACCAGGGGGTACGGACAAAAGCATGGTGAGCCCCTGGATTCCTTTAACGGAATTCCCCGTGCAGCAGCAGCATTGGAGGGGCAGGCACAGCCAATCCTTACCCCTCCACCAACCAATTTAATAACCAATGCCTAACTGCAACCTTACAAGTTGTGACTAACTGCTAAGCAGTAGGCGAAAACCAAATGGCACCAGCCAATCAGCCAAATGGAAAAATTCCTACCAGGCCCCTGCCCCAAAAGCAGACAACCCAATGACAGGCATAGCAAGGTCAACGCACAAGCCTAAGTTATAGGGAGGGAGGGCGGGTGATCCAATGCACGCAGCGAAGAGGAGCCCCCGTTGCGTGCAGGGAGAATATGTAGCCTCTGGGCTGTCCTTCAAACATTGCAACATACAAATCTCCCCAACAACCTGCAGGACCCAATCACATGCCTTGGCCATCTATCCGATCCCTCCCTGTTAGCCCCCACTGCAACACGTGCTCTCCATGAAGGAGAACTCGCTTTCTGAACGTGCTTAAAAGGTGTAGGGTGTACACAACCTTAGAGGGTAGAATTTGGCAGCATGGAATGGGGTGGAATAGCGGGCAGTATCATGAGGGACAGAGTTGTTGATCACATGAGGATTTGGGGCAATGGATGAATTGCTGTGCTTCTCGCACTCCACAGAGCATTACCACACCAAGTGTTTGAGATGGTGGAAAGGGGAGAAATAGAGGTCAAAGGCAAAGGGAAAATGACAACGCATTTTCTGAGGAAAAACCTCCATGCCACAGAGAATGAAATAATGGGACGGCTGGAAGAGACATCTGGTAATGGTGATGGCAATGGTGTGAGTCTGTTGAGAGACAGAGAGATTCTTACTGTTGTTTAATATTTATAGTATCATGTAAGGTGTCAGTTCTGAAATGAAACCACCCTGCCATAAATCTACATTGTGTGATGTACCTACACTAAGAGGTTGGTGAATTTATCTCTATATTCTTGGATTTAGGTTCTATGGCCAGGCCTAGCTCTTATGAAATCAAGCATTGTTTTTCCTACACTTTATTTATTTTTGAGCCTTGCTGTGCGAAACTGCTTCTTTTTGTAAATGAATCTACTAAGTTTCAAGGCCGCCATGGATTTGAAATAAAACTCCAGTCAAATGCTCATGTCACCTTACAATTAGCCTTTTGAACGCACAAGATTCTTACTTGTCTTTTCCGTAAGGGATTAATCTTGTGCATGAGCTTTGGCTGGTGAGATACAAAAATGGAATCCCCAGCTCAAATTCAGATAAACCCAAGTAAAAACTAACAAAATTTCAGAGAAACAGGCATTCCAGTGTTGTTTTTTTTAAATGCAGTAATAATAATTCTGCCTCAATATGTTGGTGCTGGAATTTCCAAGCTGATGCACTTTTGATGGTTCTTAAATGCTTTAATTAAGTTTTTATTTCATTTTTAGCTGTTTGTTTTGGTGCTTTGTTGTTTGCTGCCCTGGGCTCCTTTGAGAAGAAAGGCAGGATAGACTTTTAATAAATACTACTACAGTTCGAATCCTCGTGACAGGGTGAGCTCCCGTTGCTCGGTCCCTGCTCCTGCCAACCTAGCAGTTCGAAAGCACGTCAAAGTGGAAGTAGATAAATAGGTACCGCTCTGGCAGGAAGGTAAACGACGTTTCCATGCACTGCTCTGGTTCACCAGAAGCAGCTTTGTAATGCTGGCCACATGACCCGGAAGCTGTACGCCAGCTCCCTCCATCAGTTAAGTGAGATGAGTGCCACAACCCCAGAGTTGTCCGCCACTGGACCTAATGGTCAGGGGTCCCTTTACCTTTACTAGTGGTACCTTGGTTCCCGAATGGCCTAGTTGTTGAACAAATCGGCTCCTGAATGCCGTAATTGTTCCGGTTTGCGAAGCCGAATATCCAACGCAGTTTCCGATTGAGTGCAGGAAGTTCCTGCAGCCAATCAGAAGCTGGACCTTGGTTTTCAAACAGTTTTGGGAGTCGAACGGACTTCAGGAATGAATTAAGTTCGAGAACCAAGGTACCACTGTACTGATGCCAGAGTGTATATTATGAGGTGTGTTAATTTGCATAGAATTTACATAATACTAGCCCTTTTCTCTTTTTTGTTGAAGCAGACACTTTGGAAAGTCATCATGGCAAGAATGTTGTAATAATGAAGTATGCTGAAGATTCTCTTATAGCCAGGGACACAGAGCATAGAGAAGATGCGGCAGGTTTGTTACAATTTTCACCCAATGCACAGAAGCTGTGGGATTAGTATTGGTTACCATACTCATGTTTATCTCCCAATTTTGGAAAGGGGGGGGGAGTGAATAAACTCACCATCCCTCAAAACTTCTAGCGGCCTCAAATAAATCTGCTGCTATAGTGAATCCAGAAGGCTTGATTCAGTTGGTGCCATTCTATAAGTGCAAGGGCTTTTGAATCTCAATGGAAGAGAATGGGATTTTAAAAAATAAAGTATTAAATAAAGGAAACACATGAGATAAAATTGGGTGGTATACCGGTAATAGGGTATGCAGCAGAATAAGGGTTGCATAGAATGCCATGGAGAAATGAACTGGGAATCACCCATTCCCACCACCCTTCTTAGTAATACCCCTCCCACCCTCTCACTATGTATAAGGGTCTGGTGACTTCTGTTTCAGTGTATCTGAAGAAGTGTGCATGCACACAAAAGCTCATACCAAGAACAAACTTAGTTGGTCTCTAAGGTGCTACTGGAAGGGAAAAAAATTTATTTTTTATTTTGTTTTGACTATGGCAGTTACTACCTGTAACTGGGAAGTGATATGTAATGGGCAATGTATGCATGATGAATGTAAAAAACCTGTGGAAAATGCACATTAAAAAAAAAAGGAAGAGAATGGGATTTTTGCTGATTTCCTCTACCTCTTGGAACTGTTGTCACTTCGCTTACCTAGATACAGAAACATCCACATTCCCTTTCAGAAACGAGAGTTGAACTGAACTGAAAAAATATTGAGTGACTGCACTCCCATGTGGCAGCAGACAAAGATGGGGCTACCTCTAGGATGGCTAACGAACTGGCTCTAAATTAGAATGTTCCCGATTGTTTTCCTCACACCTTTTGTTTCCTTCTCCCTGGTTACCTGTTAGGGGCTAAAAGCGATGCTCCCCATGGAGAAGCTTCACAGGAGAAAAAAGAAGTCTCACTTCCGAATCTGTCAGAGAGTGAGGCTCCCTCAGCACTTTGCGTTCTGTTTTAGAAAAATGGTCATATGAGGAATGAAAACTCAAGGGGGGGGGGAGAACTTCTGCATGTTACCTACACTACAGCTTGGAATGTAACCCTGTGTGATGAATTCAAGAAACGGCAAAGGAAAAACAGGCAATGTTTTGCTGAAAACTGATGGGCTGCTTCATTCTTCTCTTGTAGAGTTTGCACTCCTTACAGTCCAAGCATGAAAGGCTTCGTATCATTTGAAACTTCTTTCCTTCTTGTAATGTTTGGCCACATTGGATGGGATGAGAGAAGCCACAGGAAGCGCAGTTCTCCTTTCTATGTGCAAAGCTATGTGATGGGGGGGCCTGTTTGTCTGTGTGTGCATAAATACATAATTGATGAATGACAGGGGTCTTGTATATTCTTTAATGGTATATCTGTGATTGTTTTAAAAGGAGTTCTAAGTCGCTTGGAGACCTTTGGGTAACTAGTGACCAACAAAGAACAATAGACAATAAACTGTCTGTCAGAAACAGGGCTTAGCTTTAATCACCATTCTCATATCTCAAGATTAATTATCTCAAATTTATTTATATGAATAATCACATCTGACACAATGGAATTAAATTAGAAAAGCAAAAACAAAAACAAAAAACTCACACCCCTACATTTTTTATTCACAACAAAACCTCTGTCTGAGTCTTTCCCTTAAATGGAGTTGTTGTTGTTGTTGTTGTTGACTATAATTATTATTACAGTTTGTTATCCGCCCTTCACCCTAAGGTCTCATCGCAGGTTACAGCAATTAAAGCACAACATTAATATTAAAAAGTATTATTATACAATATTAAAAGCAGTTTAAAAATGAGTTAAAATTTTACAAAAATAAGGCAGGTCCTAAAAACATATGGTACATCTCAAGAGTCAAAACATTAGCAAGTCCCTGTTAATTGCAGTTGGCAAGTCTTTTCCTGATCAGCGATTTGGGGACCGCAAAGGGCTTAATGCCACATGGACAACTTTCTCCTCAGGGTTCCTTAGGGAAGTTGCCATTAATAATCAGCAAAGGGCAACAGGCAGTGCACTAGCTCACGTTTCAGGTGGCATTGGGACATTGGAGACTGAAAATTTCTCTATTCTATATTCTATTCTATTCTATACTGAATAGAATTGCACGACACAAACGCCACTCTGTAACTGGAAAGATGTGCTGTGCATTCCTCTCCATAGTCTGTCAAAGCACATCTCACTTACATTTTGACTTTAATTTGCACAAGACACTTTTTGGTGCCCGATATCCCAAGAATACTAGGCCTGAAATCCATTCTAAGGAGTAAATCCTCTTGAACACATGACTTCGTTATGTATAAACATGCCTAGGATGATAGAGGTGTCCTATCAAACAGAGGCAGGACATAGCTTCCAAAAAACTGAAGAAAAATTAACCAGATACACATTTAAACAAGATGACCTGGTGAAGGACAGTGGGGCGTTTTACAGTTTGTACTTTCTTCTAAATAAGGTACACTGGAGTTTGCTCGGGTAGAGGAACAGCACATAGCTGCTAAAAATTCAATTTTCCTCAAACAAATAATAATGCGATTTGAGTTTGGGGGAAGTGCAGTGTCGCCACAACAAAACACCCGCCTTAAGGCAAGATAGGAATCACATGTGGGGGAAAGTGCATCTTTATTGTGAAGGGAATAATCCAGGGTAAAATGTTCTTTGCATATTTCCTGGTTCATTAAACTACTTTTTAAAATTGACACATCAACTTTCAACAGACGTTTCCATGGCATAAAACCAATAAAAAAGTTAAAAATAACATTATTAACATTAAATTGCTAAAAATAAAGAAGAAAAGCACACACCCAGCCATCAGAACAGTAGTACAAGTAGTGCAAGAAACAGTAATAATATATCAACCTTTCAAAGTTCAGGAAGTTAGTGAAGCAGGCACATGCCAAGTATCTCTGAGTTTTCCCCAACTAGGGAACCACCACAGAAAAGGCCCGATCTCTTGTTGTCATTGCCTCCATTTGAAGGCAGCAACATACAGGCAAGTTTATTTGGGAGCAAGTGGTCCTTCAGTTACCTTTCCTCCCATAGGCACAAGGGTTAGATGTTGTGCTTTTTCAGAAAGGAAAATAAATTACCTATATAAGCCCTTAATAAGATTAGACAGTATTATCTAAAGCTTGTCCACGTCAGAGTTTGCTGTAGGTTTGCGTTCACACGTAATCTGTGTAGTACCAGAACGTTACCCTCAAATAATATAAATCTTGATTGTTAAATTGCTGGAAATTGGACTCCAAACAGCTCCATTGAGAGTCACAAATAATTTGTTTTGGTAGTTTGGGGTGGGTGCATCAATTGTCACTTTCTGCTAACGCCCTTCCATCCCACTACTTCCTCAGTCTTTTCCATTTCTTTTCTTGTAACTATTTCTGGTACACTCCTGAAGGAAGGATATTTTTTCCTTTTGATCCCTCAGATTTGCACAAAACCAGAAAACTGCACAAGGAAATGACACTAGCATTAGCCTCTCCCCCTTGGTGTGTGTATAATTCTGAACCATCAGGTTTGTTGAAACCAGAAAACTGCACAAGCAAATTTACAATTGCCTGGCTATGCCTACTGCACACTTCTTATGCAGATTTTTAAAATAAAAAAAACCCCAACAAGGTGCACAGCTATCTGTGCGCGTTCCCCGTTGTTACTTAATTGGCATAATAACAAATGAGAAGACAGGTTCAAACACAAAAGGAAACTCCTACCAGTATGAATGCAAAAGACTGTGCGGTTTCTCCTCAGAAACAAATTCAAGTATGCACAAGTGTGGAAATACTCCCAAGTTAATCTGAATGGGGGGAAAGTGGATTAACAGCTAAATAATGCTCACATGTGGACAAGCCCCTCGATACGTTTGCTAGAAGCAGACAGCAGTAAGCAGACATGGTGCACCAAGCCAGAACTGCTTAAAGGACAAGGAATAATTGTGCTAGATCAAAATCTACCACTTCAAGCGAGAGATCCCAACCACATACCAGAAGGGAAATTGACCTCATCGAATTGCAGCTCCACCAGCAAATCTCACCTGAATAACAGAGTCTAACAATACAATTTGCGTTTCTTTAAAATAGCTTTAGGAATGTTCCACATTAAAACAAGGCATCCACATTTCCTTTCATTCCCTTCATCTCTTCCTCTGGTGACGAGCAGACATCTAGTGAAAGAAAAAAGCACATCTATAAATATTATTACCCAAATGATTTGTCTGTAACACTTTGATTTTGACAGTTCAGTCAGTTTAACAACATTGTATTTCATTTTTTTAAATTTTTTTACTGTTTTATTTTCTTTTATTGCTACTGAGTTTTATTGCTTTTAGGCACCATTTTACATTTTTTGGTAACATTGTATTTCTAAGTCAGTTTCAAACAGCAAACTGCTCTCTTTTCCCATAGGCATTTTGGTACATTTGGCGCATTTTCTTTAAAATAACCTCAACAAACAAACAAACAAACCACCTCTTTTAGTAAACGAGGGGATCTGCTGAAAATGGTGTCATGGCGACTGTATCGGTGATCTACTGGCTTGTTTTAACACACACACACACACACACACACACACACACACACACACCGTATTTTTCAGTCTATAAGACGCCCCCATGTATAAGACACCCCCAATTTTTGGGGACTCAGATTTAAGAAAATGGGGGGAGATCACACACACACACACACACACACACACATATCCCCAACACCCATCTTTCCTGATAAATTTACTCCCACACAAAATGTGTGCCATTTTAGATTGGCAGGGGGGGAAACTGCTCTGGAGGGTCCTCTAACCCCACTGGGACAGATTTTGAAGATGCACTGATGGAGGGAGGAGCTACAGGGGAGAGGAAAGTTCGGATGCACAAGCTGTTTTACCAGAACAGCAACATTGGATGTGATCCATTCACTATATGGAAAAATATTTGGCCAATTTGTAGTCCTACTGAGAGCTACTTTTCCATTCTAGCTAATGAGGAAATGTCTCCAACCACAGCTTGTGTAACTGTAGGCCTATAGGAGACTTTCTTCCAATAAGTGTCCAACTCTCTTTAATTAACTTTTATGTTTGCACCAGCATCTCTAAAATGATGTCCCTTAAAATTGTCCTTACACAGAAAGAATCACTGATATTCTTGAAGCAAGGATCACTCACAACATAGAGAAAACACAATTAATCATGTATCACATCACTCTTCTTGAGAAACTGAGATTAAGCTTAACTGCTAACAAAAAATCCAGCTCACTAATGTAATAAGCAAAATGCTGCCATGTTAATGGCAAAGTGTATCAGAATTTGTCTAGTATTAGTACAGTGGTACCTCAGGTTAAGAACTTAATTCGTTCTGGAGGTCCGTTCTTAACCTGAAACTGTTCTTAACCTGAGGTACCACTTTAGCTAATGGGGTCTCCCGCTGCTGCCATGCAATTTCTGTTCTCATCCTGAAGCAAAGTTCTTAACCTGAGGTACTATTTCTGGTTAGCGAAGTCTGTAACCTGAAACGTCTGTAACCTGAAGCGTCTGTAACCCGAGGTAACACTGCACATCTTTAATTCCTAAAACTGAAAAGTGATTTTTAAAAATGAGCTCTTATATCCTAATGACTCTTATTTTCTTTAGTTTTTGTATGCCTGAGGAACTTATTTTTTCCCCTCTTTGTATTTGTTAATATTTTGAAATTCAACAAAAAACATTTGGGGGGCGGGGGCGGACACCAGTTCAGGTTTCTTTTTAATAGGAGGAAACACTTGGCATTTTTCTAATCCCCATCCATTAAAAAGACAAGAAACAAGAAATATCTGTTTCAGAAATGAGTTTATTTTACCTCATTACATTGCAATGTACACCTTGTAGCTTAACAGTGCTAAATAAGCAAGCATATTTGCTGACAGGATAAATTACCAAAATTAGCTTTCCCAGTGGGAACTACAATAGGCTATCCTGACTTTGTTTTACACAATATTAACTTTCACAGTACTGTTTCTACTTTTGAGCCCTAACTTTAAAGGGATATCTGAAAACTTGGGAGGGAGAGAGGAAGGGAAGAAGTGAAAAAGAAGCTGGCCTATACAAAAATAATTACTGCATCAAAAGTCTCATTTTGATGTTTTAGTTTTTGAACTAAAGAAAGAAGACATTGTTTTCATGCCACTCTTGTCAACTTTTGCCAGGGCCTTTTGAGCAGCTGACATCTTACTGTTTGCCTGGAAATAAGAACAGGGGAAAAAGTTAGACTAAAGTACGGTTTCCATGCTATGTCACGTGCATATCAAGCAGAAACCACACATATCATTTAACTATTGTATATCCTTTCCCACAACGTGCCTAAATGTTTTATCAGGGGGAGAACTGGATAAATGTAATCATGTGGTCTGCAGATCTAGCTAATATAAACATTTGACATTCGGCCTGATCCGGACAACATTTCTTCACATTTAGATAGGCAGGATGTTTCATCAGTTAGACAGCACAAACATCAGACACCAGAATCCTGATCAGGCTGGGAATACGTTGAAGTTAAATGCATGTTTTTTTTATCCCAGAAATGCTACAGTAAAAACAAAGATTAATATACACAACTTTAATGCACATCCACACATGCAGTGAACCGCCCTGAGATCTTGTGATGAAGGATGGTATATTAAAAAAAAAGGTTAAATGAAAAAGTAAAATTAGACTACTGTTGCTGCTTGAAATTCTTCATCTTGAAAGTCTGTGCTATCCAACATCTTTTATGAGTAAACTGAACTGAATTATGCAGACTACTCAACTCTTTCCACATCTTAAATACTGTACTATGCCTGTTCCAAAATTTGTACCCTGTGTGATTCTCGAGTTCCTTTTTACTAAGCTGAGAGTGTCACCTGTAAGCTACGCTCCAGCCCTAAGCCTTGATGTCACAAACATCCTAACTGCTCGGGGTGAATATGTTAGCAAATTGTTCCTTAACTTAGGGAGGCTTGCTGTCACCAACAATGGGATCAGCTGTGCTATGGACTTCCCCAATGTGAACTCCATAGAGCAACTGACCGCTGCTGAAAGCAGGACTTTGCTTTTCCTTTATAGCAATGCTGTGCTATGAAGGAGAAATGGGTCAACCTAATGTCATAGTGATGTCAGGTGACTGACACATGAGTGGAGCCTCTCTCACACACCCTTTGCTCAGTGGTCCACTGGGGATGGAGGAACTCGGGATACGGATTCAACATTTCAGGATACTGTTGTAGCAGATTTATGAAAAGTTTTACTAGTTCTTTAGTCCTGGATAGCCATGAAAGGCGTTTAAATTCCCACCACCAATATTTTCACCATTTCTTTAAGTAGTTAGAATATACTATTCTAAAACTTAATGGTTTGTTCCTCACATATAGAATCAGGGTTTTTTTTTCCCCAGCCAGAACTTCCTGGAACTCAATTCCGGCACCTCTCAGGTGGGTGCCATTGCCATTCTAAGAGAATGAGTGAGGTGTTCGTGGTGAGTTCCGGCACCCCTTTTTCCTGGAAAAATAGCACTGGATAGAATGTACATGCTTAGAATATGTATTCTACTTTCTCCTGAGTAAAGTAGCATCCTACAATAAAATGAGGCTGCTGGTGAAAAAGCTAGTCGGAAACGCAATATACAACTCACCTTTTTGCTTTTCAGATCACTAGTATTAAACTTGGTGTAATCTTCTTCTGCTTCCACGGGCGCATCTGATAATTTCCTTTTCTGCAATGTTAGAGTGAGGATTTGCTCCATAAAAATCACAGTGTATTGCATACACTGATCTTCAGCGTAAACAAAGAACGTTCAGGCTTAATGTGAGCAATGGTGATAAAGTTATCCAAAGCAGTATCGCCTGGCCTCTAGATTAAGTGGGAAAGCCGATTGCAGAACATGCAAGCAGAGGTGGGGAAAATGCTGAGCGAGAATGGCTGGAGAAAGGAAGAAGACAATGAGCGGAGGAAGCAGAGATCTGAAAAGTGGAAGTAGTATGGACCTGGGGAAGTGAGAGGCCAAGGACATTAATACAAAAGACCCAAGTGTATTTTCTTATCATGCATGCATCCGTATAAGTCCTGCTTTGAAAACCATAGGCATAATTGTAGCACTTCATTGCCAACATATACTCTATGTACCAGACAGTTTGAAAGGTCTTCCTCATTTGATTGGTGGTTAAAATGACTGTGATTAAAAATAACTGCACATTCTTCTTACATCTTGCCGAACACTTTGACACTGTTTCATGCTTTCAGCTCGATGCTTTAAAAAAGACCAGGTTATCAATGGGGGGGAGGGTTTGTTATTTATGGGAAAAGAAGCATTTCAAGACTTGACTTCCTCTCCTCTGAGGATTTCTTTGGTACATCATTTCTTTTTCAGCACCTCCAGGGTCCGAGACCATGGTCTGAAGGCTCACGATGCAACCACCTTGCTGAGGCTAAGCTGACCTGGTTCTGGCCAATGCCTGAACCGGGGTCTGCCTGGAAACCCCATGCAAACTGCCCTCGAGTTCCACGATGGAAGGAATGCAGGGCATAACTGCACCAAACTGATACGTATCCAGTAATACCTAAACATTCCTTACCTTGGATGCTGGCTCCGCTGGAGGACTTGCAATTTGTGGGAGTCTGGGAAGCAAAACCAAAAAGAAAAGAGGTTAAGGAAGTCAAACTTTAGAACTATCAAGCTAGAATATTTTATCAGTAAGTGCCTCATCTATTTATTTTGAAGTATTTGTGTGGGAGACAGGGAAGAGTGGGTTTTTCTCAGGGTGTGAGCCTGTGGAAAGGGGAAAACCTTCCAGGTAGGAGCTGGGGATACTCACTTTTTGTATGTGGATTGAAGATTAGGGTAAAACTAGTATACAGGGCTATATATGTGTGATATGTCAGTCAAATCCAACATTCTAAGAGAGGACTAACTGCCTCTATGTGACAGTCAGTTTGGTCCGTTGGTCGGTTAGGCTGCTGCTGATAGAAGTGTTAAGTAGTAAATGCTCTGATGGAGTCTTTTTAGGACTCACTAATATCTAATATATAGTTTATATCTTTTATAACCTAAGTATGTACTCAATTAATCTGACAGTAAACTAGTTTATTTTGTTATCATTCAGATTCATGTGTATTTTTCTTTTAAGAGGAACAAAGGGATTAACAACCAAGAAGGCAGGAAGGTAGAAGACATAATTATTAAAAAGGACTCAAACGAGTCAGCAATCCGCTTGCTGCTGTGTAAATTTAAATAAGGAAACGTTTAACCCTACTATATTATATATAAACATTCCTACGGGGTTGGTGTTTTATTATTTCTATTGTCTTTCTCCTCTCTTTTCTTCTTTTGCCTTCCTTTCTTTGCTTTTGCTCTTTCTTTCTTTCTTTCTTTCTTCTTTCTTTCTTTCTTTCTTTCTGACTTCATTTGTTCTAGATATAATTTTATGGCATTGTGAAAACTTTAAAAATGAAACCTTCTGGGCTAGAACAATCCTGCACCTCAAAAAAAAACCTCTCTACTTCTATTTTGAAGCTGTGTGTCAGTTTTGAAGCAACAATGCCAAAGCAGGGGAAAACAAATTATTAATTCAGATGCAACAGAATAATCAACAAGAGAGTCAAATCATGTCAGCAGTGGGCCAGGAGACTAAAATATTAGGAGAAAACGTAATATGTACAAAAAATGTTCTAGGGAGCGTGTAAAGAAGGACCAGTGAGTGGTGTGGCCAGGGAGAAGGAGGGTGTCTGGAAAGGGCCTGGGATGAGATGGTGGAGGGCCACATTGTCCCCTGAGCCACCCCAACACTGTATACTGAAACAGATGGATCCTTTCCACCTAATATATAAAGAGCTGAATACGGAAAACATGAAGAAGAAATCAGCCATTGTCAGCAAAGTTCTGCTTTACAACATAAAGCTTGTACACTCACCTTATTTTATTCTTAGAAATTTATTTATTGGGTTTTTCAGATTAAAATTTTACAGTCACATATTCAACAAACAACATAAAAGCAAGATTCCAATGAATCTCTTGGACTCCCTCCTCCCCTTTGTGGGTCCTACTGTTAATCATTTCATCCTGCATCTTTTATAATAATCTTTTATCTCTCCACTGTATCACCATTAAACTACAAGTGATATTCCAATCCTACTAATGATTTTAACTGTTTACAGTGGTCTTTAAGATAAGTGATAAATTCCCCCGTTCCTTATTAAAATTTTGGTCTTCCTGATTTCTGATCCTTCTGGTCATTTTAGCCATTTCTGCATAACCCAACAACTTGAACTGCCATTCTTCTCTTGTAGGGACTTTATCTTCTTTCCATTTCTGGGCCAATAACATCCACACAGCCATGGTCGCATACATAAATAGTCTTTTCTGCTCCCTTGGGATTTCAGCAGCTAGAATTCCTAGAATTGTACACTCACCTTAAATATTTAGCTAGTTCAGTACTCAGCTCTTCAGAAATATATTCAGTTATTAAACCATGAGCGTAGCGAATAAAGTCTTCTGAAAGAAAACCAAAATAAATGCTATATATTATTAAAACATCTCTTCTTTAGAATGCTCAGTCTCCAAATTAACACTGCCCCAAGTTTACCACTCATTTGGGATGAGTGATCAGCACCTTTAGTTTGTGGTGTTCCCATCAGAGCATCTCACAAACCCTTTGGCCTAAGCCAGATGTGGGGAACCACTGACCCTCAGCAAGCATGGCCAATGGTTAGGGCTGATGGGAGTTATAGTCCAGCAACAGTTGGGAGGGCCAAAGGGTTCTCACACCTGCCCTAAGGTAAAGGTAAAGGTACCCCTGACTGTTAGGTCCAGTTGCGGACGACTCTGGAGTTGCGGCGCTCATCTCGCTCTATAGGCCGAGGGAGCCGGCGTTTGTCCGCAGATAGCTTCCGGGTCATGTGGCCAGCATGACTAAGCCGCTTCTGGCGAAACCAGAGCAACACATTGAAACGCCGTTTACCTTCCCACCGGAGTGGTACCTATTTATCTACTTGCACTTTGATGTGTTTTCGAACTGCTAGGTTGGCAGGAGCAGGGACCAAACAACGGGAGCTCACCCCGTCGTGGGGATTCAAACCACCAACCTTCTGATTGGCAAGCCCTAGGCTCAGTGGTTTAGACCACAGCGCCAAGAGCAGACACCTAATGCTATACTTGTAGACAGTTTGCAGCATATCAGCAGTACTTATGTCCCAACTGTCACTCATAATTAAAATGCAGCAATGGTTGTCAGCTTCGTATTGGTTGTGTCTCGGGGGGAAATAAAATTGGAATGGGATGGAAAACCACACAGATGGCCATGCAAATGTTTCCCTATTGATTTCATAAACCTAGGCAACCGGATGGGTTACTTCTCCCTGTCTGACCCTCTCTTCTCTTTCCAATTAAATATTCCTGAAGGCATAAAACTGGCTATAAAGTTATGTAGCAACTACTATCTGTTTTGCCTCATAATGATAGCAGTGCTGGGAACATCAACTAGTTTTGGGGAGGGAGATGGGTGCATCGTGGCCACCGCCATAGTGTTTAGCAGCAGTGGCCTGATGACTATAAAAACACCACACACACACACACACACACACACACACACACATACATTAGGAGAAACTTAAAAGAATGCCTGGAAAAGCAACTAAGTAAAGGAGGGGAAAGTGCAAAGCACAAGCTGATGTCATATGGGAGTTGTCACAGTAAGGAAAATGTAAATATTCCAAGAGAAAATCACGTATGTGAATAAATTGCGTACTGTACAAATCTAACCAGCATAAAATTAATGTTGGCATATTTAAACTTGGCATATTTCATGGGACTTAAATCCCCTTACCTTCAGTGGCATCCGTGTTCCGTTTGCCGCTGATAAATGTAGCAGACTGCACCTTTCCACCCACAGGTATGTCATTGTCTTTTAACACTTTGACAGTCTGGTCGACCTGGGAAAAGCCGCAAAACAGAAGGGCTTATCATCGCTGCTGTTGTGCGTACATGCAATGTACCACCAAAGCCAAACCCTGAACCTACGAACTGAAATCTAGCACACGTTTGTAGATGCTGCCATACTGACATGGGCCACAATCTTCTTCAACAGTTGCCCAAATAAGCCCCATTTTGGTGGGATGAATGAGAATTGTGCAAGAAAAAAGTGGCACTCCCGAGACATTCCTGTTCATGTGAAATGTAACTGCTCAGGAGAAAATCACAGAGGACTGCACTTAACAGCATGCAATTTACTGTTAAAATAGCTACAAACTTAGCAAATTATTGATACACTTTTAAGAGTTTTCCTAACCGAACCTTTTTCCTACCGCAGCCAGCAAAGGCTATTGAGGTATTCCATTTGTAGAGGGATCGCAACTAGGTTAGCACAACTACAGCAGGAAAAAGTGGGGATTTTAAGCAGAGATTGGATGGCTGTCTGTCATGGATGCTTTAGCTGAGATTCCTACATTGCAGGGGGTTGGACTAGATGACCCTTGGATCCCTTCCAACTCTCTGATTCTATGAGTAAGTGGGATGCAGCTTAAACCGCTCACAAAAAAATGTGAAGAGAGGGAAAATCCTGCATGACATCTGAATGCTCCCCATTTCATTTTCAGACAAGTAACTATGCAAAGCAAATCTGAAACTTAGTCACACGGGCGTCGTATTTTCTAAGTGCTGAATCAAGTGCAGCAAGAGAACCCATGTACGTACTTTACAAATTGGAATATAATATAATAATTTATTACTTATACCCTACCCATCTGGCTTGGTTTCCCTAGTCACTCTGGGCGGCTTCCAACAGGAGATTAAAAATACATTAAGACATCAGTCATTAAACAGGGCTGCCTTCAGATGTCTTCTAAATGTCAGATAGTTGTTTATTCCTTTGACATCTGATGGGAGGGCGTTCCACAGGGAAGGAGGAAAACACACCCACCAGAGGCAGAAACAGCAGTAAAGCAGCAACTGCAGTATTCCATTGTTGTATTTTATGACAATCTCAATGCCTTCTGTACCGAACTAAATCGGCGGTTCTCAAAGTTTGCACCCCCATGGTTCCACATGAATTGGCTGAAATTTATGGAAGGTCACCAGTCACAAAATGGCTGCACAAGGGTTGAGCCAGTCACAAAGTGGAGGCGGGTGGAGGTGGAGTTTGGGATAATCTGCAGGCAATTACTGACAACTACCGATATCTAATCCATCCCTGGAAATGGGAACATGGAACGCTTACTGGGAAGGTTCCTTCCGGTCTGGTGTAACTAAGGCATCCAATAGTGCAGGTAAAGAAGAGGAAGAAGAGGAAGTTCCTTAGAAATCGGCTGCATCCTCATAGCACTGTTACACTTTTTCAGTTTTAACTAGAGTCCCTTGCTTTTGTACAAGGCAACATATAATATTCACAATAGAAAAGTATCTCTTTTAACGTAAATATACCTTCTTCTTCAGCCACTTCAGTGCTTTCTCCTCACTGTATTTGTAAAATTTTCTGCCACCTATTTCTGAGACAAAAAGAGTCGTCCTGTATTTAGGTTTGGACTTTCATGACATTTATTTATGTATTGAATTTATATACCGCCCTGACATGAAATAAGACATTGCAGCAGATGAAATGTTATTTCAGCATCTGTACAAAGTTACCAGTGAATACATTTATAAATACACACACACACACACACACACACACACACACACACACACACACACACACACAACCTTATAAGCATTATTACTATACTACTAATTAAGCTACAGTCCCTCCCTCTATATCGTGGGCATGTTGAACACACTCAGAATTTCAGCTTACATTCATGGCAACCACAACTGCAGAAACTGTCGTGAAAGTGTGAATACCCTGCGTTCAGTGGCCTCTCTTATACAGACCCTCTATAGTTTCACATGGTTCACTGGGAGTTATTTCTGCATGTATGGCTTGTGAGGCAGTGGAAAGGCTTACGGTGACAAACCTTCACTAGCCTAACAGCATTAACTGACATAGGACTGTAAACCAGTATTAAATGCTGCTTGTTAAATTGCATTTGTCAGATCCTGTACCTTTTTCATTTACTAGGTGGTGAACAGATTGTGAAATGTTGTTGCAGTTTAGCAACATTGCACAGGAAGAGAACTCTTCGTCTACCAGGAACTGATCCAGAGGCTGAAACTTTCCCTGCTGGAAAAAGGGAAGATAAATCAAAATGGTGAATGGATCAAAGTTTTTTGCCAGAAAATTTTTTTTTATGACCAGGTAATTTCTGCTAGAGATGGATGGCTGACAGGTACTACCAAAAGCTGCTAATAAATTAAAGAAGAGCGAAGCATTAACAGTTATTTCGGACTGATGAAAAAGGCAACAGAATTCTTTAACAAAGGATGTTTAAATAAAGCTTTTTAAAAAGTCAGTATTAACAGTTACAGTCGTACCTTGGTTCTCGAACGCCTTGTGACTCGAACATTTTGGCTCCCGAACACTGCAAACCTAGAAGTGAGTGTTCCGGTTTGCGAACGTTTTTTGGAAGCCGAATGTCCGACGGGGCTTCCGATTGAGTGCAGGAAGCTCCTTCAGCCAATCATAAGACGCACCTTGGTTTTTGAACATTTTCAGAAGTCGAACGGACTTCCGGAACAGATTCCGTTTGAGAACCAAGGTATGACTGTATTTCAGACTGATGAAAAAGGCAACAGAATTCTTTAACGAAGGATGTTTAAATAAAGCTTTTTTAAAATTCAGTATTTTAAACTCCTAGTGAATCTTTGTTGTGAAGGATAAATACAAGTTCTGCAAGTGAAAATGCACCAACAGAATTAGCAGACCAAAAGGCAACAAGATTTTGTACTCTTTCTTTCACTAGCAAGATTTACAGACAGAGAACTCTGGAATAGCCAATCTCTCCTCCTCACAATACATGTTCCAGTTTGGCTTGAAGCCCTACAGGAGTTGTTTTCTACATAATCTAATAATTTCAAGTGACAGTCATGCCAACCTAACCAGGTAGTACCCAAATACATTATAATATGTAGTAGGGTCTACTGACTTCAACACTTGAACACCTACTTTAGAGCATTAATTTACAGTTGTTTGGGGAGAGAAGCAATATGTCATCCTTAAAAATTTCTAGTTACCTACCTCTTTCTCTGCCTTGGTAAGGTAAAACAACAAAAGAAATAAGGGATCCACTGGTGTAGCAAATAATAGCCGCCCATCTAAAAATATATAAAAAACCATCATCATGACAATAGATTAATAATAATAATAATAATAATAATAATAATAATAATTCCCATTGATAAAGACAATCTTCCCCTGAATAAAGAAATAGGTTCTATACCCCAAATAAAATATTACTATATTTGATTTTAGGTGCACAAACCTATTTCTTTATCCAGGGGCAAATCCACGTAGACAATTTTGAGCTAGTAGGCCTGACGGTGTAAGACAGCTTCCTATGTTCCTGTGTATATTCTCATACAGATCTGAATTGAGGACAATGGAAGCATAAAGCTTCGCCCAGGTCTTCTAACGTTACATGTAAATGAGGATAGACTAAGCCGTAGCAGCTCAGGAATCTGTGTATGCCTAAAATCACGAGGAATCACTGCTTGAAGCTCAGGTTGCAAATGGAGAAAGAGGACACTGCTCACCATGTTGAACAGCTTCGCCTATAAACCACGACCGGTATTCTTCATGAAAAGCTTTCACTTCAAACACCTGACGGCCATCACTTCCGAACAAGTAAAGGGCTGCTTGTCCTGTTAAAACGACGACGACACAGATAATCGTTTCGGATTTCTGAAGCTGCCAATAGCCACCCCAATCAAAAGAAGAAAGCAAACTCTCAGGAGAATGCCGGAGTATATGCAAACCTTAAGTGCAAAAGAAACTCAGACAAATAGAAAAGTTGAAGCATCACACTGAAACTAGGGATTGCCAATTCATGCATCCACAGAGACCTTCCCAGATACCTGTAGAGTCCCCTTAGGCTGCAAAGAAGCATTATAATGTAGCTAACAGAATAGGCTACTGTGCAATGCATGGGTGAAGGGGGGGTCACCATTGTTTCCCTGGTTTGCAAACATGCCCATGGGTCCAAAATAGTTGACAACTCCTGTGCCAACCCATGGTTTAGGAAGCTTAACTATCATTTGGCAGGGATCACATCTGGATGTGATGCTAACGGTAGAGAGAAGCAAATAAGCTTTGGCTCCCCAATTGTGGTTTGTTTCAGGGCGGGGAATTGGAACACAAACACTGGTTTGGACAGAATGCCAAGCCAGCCAACTCTGTGGTTTGAAAGGAAGAGAGAAGGAAGACTCAAGCTGCGTGCACAAGCAGGCAGCTCACACACAAGCTAAATTTGCTTAACTATAGTTAGGTGTTCCATCTGAATGTAACCATCCTATATAATAAAGCCCAAGTGTCTCTGCGTGCCCGTCCGTCCGTCCGTGGGATTGCGCTACAGCGCATGTGCCCCGCGGACACAGGGATTGGGCGACGCAGAGACGCACGCACCAATCAGGGCTGGCCGAACGCTGGGCGCGCGCGAAGCAAACAAGTAGGCGGTTTAGCTGCTTGCTTGCTTCGTGAGGCGAAGCGGCTGGCCGACCCCGGCCACCTCCCTGGCGGCGGCAGGGGGAGCTGCGGCTGTGGCGGCGGAGCCGCCACAGCCGCGGCTCGCCCTGCCCGCCTGCCTGGCACTGGGGCTTTTGCTGCCGCCGCCGCCAAGCAGGTGGCCGGGGTCGGCGAGCCGCTTCGCCTCACGGGGGTCGGCCTGGCCCAGGCTCCTCCTCCGCTGCTGCCGCCGTCGCCTCGACGGAGGAGCCCCAGGAGGAGGAGGAGGAGGACGGCCGGGCCGGCCTCTGGAGGCAGCGGGGCGAGGAGGACGAGGAGCCCGGGCCAGGCCGACCCCCGGAGAAGCGGGAGGCGCCCCGAGGAATATGCAGCTCCGGCTGCCCCGCGGCGTGGCTGGCGAGTGAGGTGAGGGAGGAGCGGCGGCGAGGGAGGAGGAAGGAGCCGAGGAAGAGGAGGCCCGGCAGGAAGCGGGGGGAGAAGGGCGGGGGGCTCCTCCTCCTCCCGCCGCCGCCGCCACCGCAGTGCTCGGGGTCGCCGCCTCGAGGGGGGGGGCTATGACAGCGGCTCCGGCAGCAGCGGCGGCGGCAGCATCGCCACCGCCCTGGAGTCAGTCAGGAGAGAAGCAGCAGCAGCAGCGGAGGAGGAAGACTGAGCGGAGGGGCGAGAATGCTGCGCACTCTCCTCTCCCTCAGCCCGTCCTTCCTTTTCTTTCTTCCTCCTCCTCCCCTCTTCGCTGGAGGCTCAGCCCCGGGAGGCTCTGCCTTGCACCACATATCTTCTAGCCCCCGCCCGTTTTTCAACGGGCTTAATTTACTAGTCGTGTATAAACTGGCAAACCATGGTTTGCAGTCAGCCAGCAAAGCAAAACTGGAAATCATGGCCTGAAGTAGATTTACAAAACCATAGTATTAACTATAGTTTGGCATGATGTCTGAACCAAGTCTATTACAGCAGTGTTTCCCAACCGGTGTGCCGCGGCACACTACTGTGCCGCGAGACACCAGCTGCTGTGCCGGGCTCCGGCTGCCACCCGGCCAAAATGGTCGCCACCCTAAAAGGAGGAGCGCTCTGCGAGCGCTCCAACCGCCAGCCACCTGAGAAGCCTCCCGCGGCTCCCGCCGCCGCCTTTCCAAGCCTGGGCGCTTGCCTGGAGGCTCGCACACCAGCCTCGGCAAGGACCCAGGAGTCCCGGCTCCAGCTCCGCCCTTTGTTCCATCCCCCGCGCTCTGCCCGAGGGAAAGCGCACGAGAGGAGCCTCCGCCTTCCTCCTCCTCCTCCTCCTGCAAGTCGCCGAGTTTCTCGGGAGCTTCTTCGGGAGACGCTCAGCCCCAATGGCTTGCGGGCAGGGAGAGGCGGCGAGAGGCGAGCGCAATCCTGACATGGTTTGGATACTTTTCAGAGCCAGCCCTTAATCCTCCCCGTTAAAATAAAACTAGGAAAGGGTGAAAGTTGGTCTGGATCTCGAAATAGCCGGTAGATGGAGAGGAGGGTGGGGTGGGGGATGTGGGACGGACAGACGGACCGACGACAGGGAGAGAAGCAGGAGGATTTGGGTTTGAATGAAGTTTACTGGCGGGCTCATTCCTCGGTCACTTTGCGGCGCAGCTATTTCCAGAGGCGAGCAGGGTTCCGAGTGCCTGCGGAGCGGAGCCTGCGCGCTGCGCGCACGCGAGCTCCCTCGCGGTGTAGCAGGGGCTAGGCGCGTGCAGGAGAGGACGCCGCGCTACAGCTGATCCCAGAGGTAACTCTGGGTCAGGAGACCCGGCGCAGCTGGGTCGGGGAGGAGTGGTGTGCCGCGAGATTTTTTTAATGAAACAAGTGTGCCGTTGCCTAGATTAGGTTGGGAAACACTGTATTACAGACATCATGTGAGATTAACATATCCCAGTCCTGTTGACCCTTGGGAATTAATTTCAAAGAAATGTGACATGGATCTGGGCAACCCACGACCTCCATACACATTGCCCAGGCTTGTGGTGCTGCTAACACAGTGGTTTGAATTCACCCCCAGAGGCACACTCCATTGTCTCTCAAGACAGACGAATGTCAACAACAATATACCTTGGATGTAGCCATTGTTTTATTAGCTCTGGGACAGAGGAACAGCTTGGCAGCTTAATTCAGCCCCCCAAACCCGTGTATTTTACAGCAAAATGTAATTCACAACATACAGAAACATACAGACATAATCTTACAGAAAACATTTACTGAATAGACAAAAAGCCCTATTCTTTTTTAACACGTCATTTTAAAGCTTCAGCCTACGAAGGAAATACAGTGGTACCTTGGTTCTTGAACGGAATCTTTTCCGGAAGTCCGTTAGACTTCAGGAAACATTCAAAAACCAAGGCGCAGCTTCCGATTGGCTGCAGGAGCTTCCTGCAATCGGAAGCCACAGAAGCCGTGATGGACGTTCGGCTTCTAAAAAACGTTCGCAAACCAGAACACTCACTTCCAGGTTTGCAGCATTAAGGAGCCAAAACATTCAAGTCAAAAGGCGTTTCAGAACCAAGGTAAGACTGTAATTCAAATTTGAAGGTAAAGGAAGAATTACAATTTCAGACTTGCCTGTACTTGGATTACGCAGTTTTGTAAATAAAGGCTCAGAGCCCGGCTTCTTCGGCAGATTAGTAGCAGATTCTGAAAAAAGTTAAATCCCAAAGTGAGATATACCTTTCATATATTTTTAAATATTCACATCTAAATACTATTGCTGTAAATATGGGTGAGACTTCCCTTGTTACCTGTGGAGAGTAAGAATTGCCCCCAGGAGATCAGGTGAGCCCCTATCTTCTGAACACATACTTGTATTAAACAGGGCTGCAATCTAGAAGCTGTGCACTCAGATTCACCAAGCCGCCATCATCATCACCACTCATAGTATGGTTGAGCTGCCACAACATTTCATGCTACTCATCCTAATTTCACCTGAAAACACAGCCAGGCAGAGCCATTGCTCTCTCCATGCTTTC
Source organism: Darevskia mixta (assembly GCA_034641385.1). Taxonomy (NCBI): domain Eukaryota; kingdom Metazoa; phylum Chordata; class Lepidosauria; order Squamata; family Lacertidae; genus Darevskia; species Darevskia mixta. Next base: position 15,655,051 of record JAWWNH010000058.1, read on the forward strand.
TGAAGCTGGAAGGCAAAGCAGAAGAAAGGAGAAGAAAAGAGCAACAGCCAAGATGAAGAGAGAAGAGGGGAAAAGCAGGACAGGGGAGCAGCCCTCATTCCACACAGTTGTAGGCCTAGTCTAAACACGCAACAAAACATAGCAATAAGAATTGTGATGTGGTAAAATACTGCGTGGGCTTGAATGCCACCCGACATAAAAGAAACTTCACACCAATAGGAAACAGGTTGGACCACAGCATCTTTCCCTGATGTGCTAGATCTTTCCTTGTGGGGATCTGAGTGTTTGTTTTGCCAAATGGGAAAACAATCTTAACTGGCAGTCCACTCCTGCAGTTTGATATGTTAAAGGCTCATGGGCGTAGCCAGGAGGGGAGAGGTGCAGCTGCCCCCCCCCATCAAGTAAATAAATAAAAATACTTAACTAACTGAACAATTGCATTGCAGATAACTTGGTTCTGCCCCCCCTCCAACATAAAGCCTGGCCCCCTAAAATAAATCCTGGCTACACCCAGGGTCAGAATCCCATCTCAGAGGCAGGTGGAATGGAGAAGAAAGAGGTCAGATCAAAAGGAAGATCAGGAGGACAGACAGATGTGAGTGACAGAGGAAAGACAGGAAGAGCAAACCCTTGCTTCCTCAGTCTCATCCTCCCACACTTTGTGAGATGGTTGTGTACACACATAAGTGGACAATGCATGCACGTGCATGTGCGTGTCAGAAAGAAGGGCACAACTGTGAGAAGGTCCTCTCTGCCCTATCTTCTCCACCCATTGCAAATATTTGCAAACCCCTGCTTTTTTTTAATCTGCAATGTCTGCTTGTCAGAGAAGTCAGTTCAAATGCTGCAGCATTTTAATACCTTAGTGGTCTCCACCGTTGCATTCAAAGAACTGGCTTTACCATGAATTGCTGCTCATGACTGTGACCGCAAACCGGTATGATAATGGCTGTGATCCAATGAGTTGCTAGCTAGAGCAAGACCTTATGGATGCCCTTAGTATATATATTTATGCTCTTTACACAAACACAAACACACACACACACACACACCAGCTCTGAACAGCAGATCCTCTGGGGCCATATCGGATTCTGCTGTCCCAACGTAGCACAGAGGTAAACTGAGGAAAACAAGTCCAGACCCCCTTGGACACGTGTAACTGGTCAAAGCAGCAATTTGGATCGAGGCCTTTATCGGCCACAACTCATTTAAAAAAGCGACCATACTTTCAGTATATTGCTAGCAGCCTTTTAAAATAATAATAATAATAATAATAATAATAATAATAATATAATAACGCGACAGAAAGCACCAAGTGCTCCAGGAAGCGACTTCCAGTTTCGTTTCTGCAAATTCTCGCGGAGTTTTTTTCTGTTCATATGGCACTGATCAAATCCTCCAGAAATGCCTTTAGGGGGATACACACATACACGCACGCACGCACGCGCACGCACGCGCGCACACACACACACACACACGTTGCCCCAAGAGAGCAACATAAATTCAGGACAAGGGAGGGAAGATCCATCCATTCAAATGAAAAGAGATTCCACCCCCACCCACCCAAAAAGAGCCCATCCTTTCACAGCTGCAGCAGACCTCTCCCCGTGCCTCTTTGCAAGGAGTTCTTTACCTGGCACAACGACCACCCATTGGCCGCCGCTGCCTCCGTTCCCCGCGGAGACTTCAAAGAGCCGCTGCTTCCCAGCCGGCATGTTGCCTTCTGCTCGCTGCGGACCCGCCCCCGCCCCTCCCCTCGCTATAACCCTAGACATACGAAAACTAAAAAGAGGTGCACATGCGGGCCAGCTAGCGGGTCGCATGGGAATGTCCTCGCTAGACTTCTTTGCTTGGCGTCCACGCGCGAAGACAAGTTTTATACATATTAGTTTTTTGGTCGGTGCTTTTTTTCTTCTAGGAAAAAAAAGGTGCTGGTACTCGCCCATGAAGTTGTTACACTTTTTTAACCAGTGCTTTTCTTCTAGAAAAAAGGTGCCGGTTGGGTTCCCCCATGCGGAGAAAAAGCACTGTTTTTTGTTATATTTTATCAGTTTCTGATAATACTTTACTTTTATATTTTGAATAATGTTATCATCTTTGAAGTAACTTCTTTTGGATAATTGAAGCAAGTCATTTGGCATGTGTGTGTGTGTGTGCGCGCGCGCGCGCGCGCAAGAAGCATGGCACCAGCAGTGTGTATGTTTTTATATATTTTGTACGTCACTTAGAGAACTTGGAGATCTTTCAGTGACAAGCCTGGGTACTAATTGATTGAGTAGATTTATTAGACTTGTGAGGACCATGCCTTTACACAAAAAACCATCCAACATTATTAAAAGAATAACAATATAATTGTTAAACTGGGTTAAAAAACGCATTTCCCGCTAGCTCCGCAAAGCAAACAGAACAAAACAAGACCAAAAAAGCCAGCCCACAGTGCAGGAAAGAAAATGTATCAGCAGATTAGGAGAGCGATGAGGGGGCCTTCGCTGCGTCATCTAGGAACCCCTTCCTGGTTTTCATGGCCCTTGCCACAAAAACCGCTACCGCGTGAGAGATCCGTGGGTCTGCGTCTACCAGCAGAAACTTTACTCGATCCTCCGAGTTGCCTATCGAGTTAGGTATAAATTTTTCAATCACATCTCTGAAGGCCGAGTACATGGGACAATACAACAGGTAGTGTGTGAGATCTTCTATGATCCCCATGTGACAAGGGCATACACGATGCTCTATCGGGATTTTAGCAAATCTGCCTGACAAATAGGCCGTGGGGATAGTTTGAAAACGGGCCATGGTGAAGGCTCTCCTTAGGGTAGGATCGGTGATGTTCACCAAATAGTTGGCGCGGACTTTAACTGTTTTCAGCCGGGGAAACCAATGGGAGGACCTCACATTTTTTATTTTTGCACCATCTAACAAGGCGTCTCTATCCAGGATCCATTTCCGAAGTTTGTCTGGGCTCCACTGTTTCAGAATATCAAATTCTGGCAGGGTGTATCTGCCCAGAATATCAGATAGGTTTTGACGCCAAGTAGTGATCTTTTGAAGTGATGCAAAGGCTTGTTTAGCCAATAAGGTGTTTGAGGTGTTTGCCAGGTTGATGTAGAAACGCAAGAATCTTAAGTGGGCCCTGGCAGACACAGAAGGTAGTCCTACCTCTACTCTTAAGAAGGTTGCCGGTGTTCCTTGAGGAAGGCCTAAGATCCTCTTGAGATAGTAATTTTGTAAGACTTCAAGCTTTTCCAGCAGCCTCGGATTCCACCCCCAGAGTTCAACCCCATATAACATCTGGGGAATAGCTTTCCCAACAAAAGCTTTTATTGCCGGGATCACCAGTTGGCCTCCCCGGGCATAAAAGAAGCTAAGCAGAGCACCGATTGTCCTTCGTGTTAAAAGAGTTACAGCCTTAAAATGGGCTAACCAACTGGATGTAGCCTGAAATATAACACCCAGATATTTAAAAGTATAACACTGTTCAATTTCATATTCATCTAATGACCACCTGAAAATGTGGCGAGCTCTATTGAATACCACAATTTTTGTTTTGCCGTGGTTTATCTTTAGAGAGTTATGGGAGCAGTAGGCTGCGATCCCCTCCAACATGCTACGTAGGCCTCTTCGGGTGAGTGCCATTACAGCCATGTCATCGGCATAAAGCAATATATTTAGATATTTCCCTTCAAGGGCTGGAGCCGATTGCTTATATTTTGCCATGTGCTGGACAATGTCATTTATATAAAAGTTAAAAAGGAAAGGGGCTAGCAGACATCCCTGTTTGACCCCTTTCCCCAATGGCAGAGGGTCAGTCAGATTCCCAGATAGCCCAGTTCTAATTTTAACTGTAGTATCTGTATGTAACTCTCTGAGTATCTTAAAAAGTCGACTATCGATGTCTGTTTCGTATAGTTTTCGTACAGCATCTCACCTGACGAGTGGTATCAACACTTTTCCCAGTTATACATACCCCCAAACACTGCCAACCCGAGACTGTCCCTTTCATTGAAGAATGATAATCTAACAAGCTGGGATCCTGTATTGGAATCAGAGTGTCTACAGTTAATTAAAACACTAAGAACTGGGAAAGCTCCTGGTGAGGATATGATCCCCCCTGAAGTGTTTAAATCAAATGCCCAATGGTGGGCCGCCATTTTGGCACAACTATTTACGGCTATAAACAACACATGCAAAATTCCAGCAAACTGGAAATTAAGCTTGGTAGCCCCTATCTATAAGAAGGGTGATATCCAAGACCCGTCAAACTATCGCCCTGTAAGTCTCCTGGACATCGCATATAAACTTTACACCCGCTACCTGTTAAATAAATTGGTAAATTGGGCGGATCATTCTAACTTATTCAACCCGGAACAGGCAGGATTCAGAAAGGGCCACAACACGATAGGTCACTGCATGGTACTACAGACCCTGGTAGCTAAATATACAAAAAGGCATAGGAGCAGACTTTTTGTGGCTTTTGTAGATCTGACATCTGCTTTTGATTCGATCTGTAGGGATAGACTATGGAAAAAACTATACGAAACTACTAATTGATTGATTGATTGATTGATTACATTTGTATACCACCCTATACCCGGAGGTCTCAGGGCGGTTCACAGAACAAAATCAAAATACAAAACCACTATATATATAATCAAAATAAAAACAACAACCCAATAACACCCCCCCCAAAAAAGGAACCACGTTTTAAAAGGGCATAGATTCATAGAATGTCAATCAAATCAACCAAAGACCTGGTTAAAAAAGAACGTTTTTGCCTGGCGCCTAAAGGTGTATAATGAAGGCGCCAGGCGAACTTTATACTGTATCACTTTGTAAAAGTTGGAACTTTACACATTGTTCCCTATGGGCAGGCAGCAGCTAACTTTGTCAGAGTGTGTAAGACATAGAAGGGACCACGAGGGTAATCTAATCCAACCTCCTTTTCACCTGACGTGGGGCTCAAACCCACGAACCTGAGAGTCTTATGCTCTACCGGCTGAGCTATGCAAACTAAGATCCTGGCATCTAAGGAACCAGGCTATCTCATCTTCAACCAATGGAGTTATCAGTCTATAATTATTGCTATTGTAAGTCTGTGCTGCTGACCTTAGGCGGAAATCCAAAATTTCCCGCGCAAGCTTGGGGCAGCGACACCTGGCGGAATAATACCCCCAAAGCATTTAATCGACAATACACTCTGCGGCTACCCTCTTGTGGCTAAATCATATCATTTCAGGCTTTCTGAAACATGTCTCTCTGAAACACATTTTTGCACAGTGCTCTTTACATAACAAGGAGAAAGTGCTGGACTGTGTAACTATATGACTGTGCAGAAAAAGTTCTTTCAGCGGAGAATATTTTATTGAACTATATACCTGCAGTATGGAAATTATCAACGGGACAACGGAAATGGATTTTCCATGCCTTTGTTGTTGTTGTTTAGTCATTTAGTCGTGACCGACTCTTCGTGACCCCATGGACCAGAGCACGCCAGGCACTCCTGTCTTTCCATGCCTTAATGGTGGCCAAAAGATTGATACAGTACTGAGGAATTGGAAAAATAAAGATATGCTATACCCTTCAATCCTGGCGTGCTCTGGTCCATGGGGTCACGAAGAGTCGGACATGACTAAACAACAACAACAACAACAACAACACCCTTCAATCAATGGACGCGGGTGGCACTGTGGGTTAAACCACAGAGCCTAGGGCTTGCCGATCAGAAGATCAGCGGTTCGAATCCCCACGACGGAGTGAGCTCCCGTTGCTTGGTCCCTGCTCCTGCCAACCTAGCAGTTCGAAAGCACGTCAAAGTGCAAGTAGATAAATAGGTACCGCTGCAACGGGAAGGTAAACAGCGTTTCCATGTGCTGCTCTGGTTCGCCAGAAGCGGCTTTGTCATGCTGACCACATGACCTGGAAACTGTACGCCAGCTCCCTCGGCCAGTAATGCGAGATGAGCGCCGCAACCCCAGAGTCGGTCACGACTGGACCTAATGGTCAGGGGTCCCTTTATCTTTTATACCCTTCAATCAATGGACTGATGATATGACATCAATGGCAATTTATGAACAGACTGCTTACAGGCGCAGACTCTGTATGGATAAATACGATAGCATTTGGAATGAGTTTATGCAAAATTTAGTAGGCAATTAGCATTTACATAAGCACTACTAGGACAATAACACTATACCAGTTTATACAATAATGTACTGTATGGGAATATCATATATTGCTCCCTTTTTTGTATATTTTCGTTTTTATATGTATCTATGTTATTGTTGTTTTCCTCCCTCTCCCCTTTCCTTCTTCTTTTTCTGTATCACTTTATTTTTTTAAACTGAAACACAAAAGAATGGCCAGGCTGCCCAGTTAATGCAATCAGAGACAATTATCAGATATCCACGAAACCTCAATTTTTACATCAAAAACAAAACAAGAATTACTTAAGTTCCCATGGACTTCCTCCCTCCCCTTTGTGGGTCCTTATGTGGTTAACTTTTTTTCTCCTGCAGTAAGTTGCCTCCTTTGGCTGCTGAGCTTTGGACTTAAGCAGGTTTTTCCAAAAAAGAGGAGCAGCAACAACTTGATCCGCTCCAGATTATCCACCCCATCGCCAGCCACTCTTATGGCGGAGCGTCGGAAGTCAGGCGTCACATCCGAGAGAGAGAGAGAGAGAGAGAGAGAGAGAGAGAGAGAGAGAGAGAGAGAGAGAGAGAGACGAAGCCAAGCGGATGTTCCCCGCGCGCCTTCTTCCGGCGCAGGCGCAGGACGCGGCTGTGTCTGTGCTGAGGCTCCGTGGTCAGTCGCGGCCCCGACGACGCTCTCGTTTCCCTCAGCAGCGGCAGCAGCTTCCCACACAAGGCCGCCGCCATGGCGATGCAAGCGGCGAAACGCGCCAATGTAAGCAGGGATCCCACCCTTCCCTTTCTCCTGTGCGTGGGGGGGGGGGGGTCGGGAAGGGGGGGCGCGGCCATTTTGTACGTCGGCCACCCTTTCCTCGCTTCCGACTCTTCTTCTCCTTTATCTCTCTCTCTCTCTCGCCGCCTTCTGCGCCTCTTCCTCCACCTTCGAGACATTCAGGAGGGCGCGTCACGTGGGAAAGGGCTTTAAGCGGGTCCGCTGGGATAGCCTCCTTCGGGCTCCGGGGGGTGGTGCACTCCCATATGTTGTGGAGCTGCCATTATTATTAATATTAATATTAATTTATTTATTAGCTTTCGGGCTCTGGTGGGCACCCCCATATATTGTGGGGTTGTCATTATTATTAGCCTTCGGGTTCAGGGGGCACCCCTATATGTTGTGGGGCTGCCATTATCATCATCATCATTATTAGCCTTCAGGCCCTGGGGGACATTCCCATATGTTGTTGAGCTGCTATTATTATTATTATTATTATTATTATTATTATTATTATTAATTAGCCTTCAGGCTCGGGGGCACCCTTATATGTTGTGTGCATTATTATTATTATTATTATTATTATTATTAGCCTACTTCGGACTCTGGGGTGGCACCTCCATATGTTGTGGGGCTGCCATTAGTATTATTAGCCTTCGGGCTCTTGAGATATACCCCCATATATTGTGGGGCTATTATTACTACTAACTTTCTTCAGGCTCTGGAGGGCACCCCCATATGTTGTTGAGCTGCCATTATTATTATTGTTATTCCTTGCCCATCTGACAGGCTTGCAACAGCTTCCAACATATATAAAGACACAATAAAACATTAAACCCCCACTAGGCCTCTATGGTTTTTCTTCCGGAGCATTTCCTCTTGTGAACAGATGCCAATTTTCATTTGTTGACTCGTATGTTCTTGTCCTCTCTGTATGCCAGTAAATGTTGATTGATTGAAATAAAACATCTAAAAACTTCCCCATACAGGGCTGCCTCAGAATGTCTTCTGAAGGTTGCATAGCTGTTCTTTTCCTTGGCTCAGGGGTTGCATAACTACACATCCTCCAACCTTTCTCCGATGTAGAGACCATGAGTGCTTTTTCTGTTAGGAAAGCTGGCTGGGGATGACCTGGATAGCACTTGCAACAAGGCAGTCATAGAATTGCATAGAGTTGGAAGGACCTCTGAGGGTCATCTAGTCCAACCCTCTGCAATGCCAAAGTTAAAATGATTCTATGATTACATATATACATACCATACAAAGAAATCATGTTGCTAATTTGTTTCTGATTTGTAATTTTTACCAACTCTAGATCCGCCTGCCCCCTGAAGTGAATCGAATTTTATATATCAGAAACTTACCGTATAAAATCACAGCAGAAGAAATGTATGACATTTTTGGAAAATATGGACCAATTCGACAAATCAGAGTGTAAGTCTGTTGTACGTTACCAAACTAAGCATAGAAATTAGAATTTTCTTACATACGTTCAGTAGGTTTCTAGTTGGCTGACAGGTCATTATTGCAGCTTTCAATGTAAAAATAAAGCAGTTGGGGGGTCTAAATATATCAGCCCACTTGATTTTAATTCTGTCTGGGGAAGAAACCAATATAGGCAATGCACATAGAGATATATATAATATGTGGGATATTCCGTGGGGCAAATGTCAGAGTGAAAATATTAGAATTATGTAGAGAGTTTTGGTTGTGTGTGTGTTTGGGTTGGAGTTTTTTTGTTTTGCTTTTTTACAGGGGTGATAATTAATAGACCCAAAAGGGAGCAATTTGTTGTGAGAAAAATGTTATAGGCATGTCTTACACAGCACAATCTAATGCACAGTTTCATTGGGTTTACCTCCCAAGTGAGACAGCATAGGATTGATGTCACTGCCTTTCCTAGGGTCAGAATGTAACAGTGACTACAACAAAGAGATGTAAATATTAACATGATTTTTTTTCTTTTGCGATGATGATGATGATTATTATTATTTGTTACAGAGGAAATACTCCTGAGACTAGAGGTACAGCCTACGTTGTCTATGAAGATATCTTTGATGCCAAGAATGCTTGTGACCATCTGTCAGGATTCAACGTGTGCAACAGATACCTTGTTGTCTTGTACTATAATGCAAACAGGGCAAGTACAAGAGCTTTTCTTAAAACATTTGAACATGAGATTAACTTTTTTATAAGGTCATTGTGAAAACAGTGCTGGAATAATTCAATATAAGTGAATTGGGATGCTTCCTTTTTATTTACCCTCAATAGCAGGGGCTTGTATGAAGAAATTACTCTTCCAGTCCTGTTTATTTCTAATCAAGTGTTTATCAAACTCAGAACGGAACCAGTTCAATACAGGTTGCATATTCAGTACAAGGTATTGACTGAATGCCCCAGCCAGAGTATTCAGAGCAGATAGGGGGAAAGCACAATCCCATAGGATTTCCATACGTGTTAGGTTTGTCCAGCCCTCTGTGTGGACAAGGAACCAGTAGGCGGGATGGAGGCTGCTTGTTTTAATGCTTTAAACCACTGTTGCAGACTGAAATAACCTTGTGGGAAAGGTCTGGATTTCTGTGTACCACAGAAAGGAAACAGCTGACTTGAGCAAATTATTTGATTGGTTTGACTTCTCAGTCTAGCATCTTGGTTTTGAGCTGATTTGGCTACTAACATAACTGGCATTTGTGTTCAGATCTCTCTTGAGACTCAGAACAGGTACAAAGATGTCAGGATTTTAATCTGTGCATTGATTGATTGATTGATTGATTGATTGATTGATTGTCTGAATCTGCAGATCTTTATATGTCTCTTAGAAGCTCTGCATCTGTCTTTGTCTATGGAACAAATGTGTGTCCCCCCCCCACAGAAGTTAAAATGCCAGCAAAATGGGGGGGGGAATTGGGGTTTAGTTTAGTTGCTTGTAGCACATTGATGTCTTGAAACAAAGAAAGGGATCACCTTTCTTTCATCCAGTTCATAAAGCTTCTTTGCTTGGTTACTTGGAAGTGAATCTTTCCACAGATGATGGGAGGAGATGCCTTATAAAAGCCTGTTAACAGATATGCCTGGGGACACCAAGCAATTTCTCCTCTGTTCCACCTCCTGATTTCTGAAATTCTTAGAGCAACATTGGGCATAACATGAGGCTGCTTGTGCAGTATTCTTTAGGGTCAAGCTGTTCTTTCCCAAATAGCTTTCCTGAGGAATTAAATAAATGAATGTGTTTTGGAACATAGTTACTATAAAGTGTCTGCTTTTCTTGGTAGCAAAGCAAGGTGTCTATCATTTAAATTGATAAGATAATCATTTAAATAAAGAAGTGAGATTGCTTTAAAATAAATAGATGGGGTGAAGCTATTTTGACTAAAGAGTGTTCTTTTGTTGATAATATTTTTGTTTTATTACAGGCATTCCAAAAGATGGATACAAAGAAGAAGGAAGAGCAGCTCAAACTTCTGAAGGAGAAATATGGAATAAATACAGACCCACCAAAATAAAAATTATAACCTCTATGAGGGACTGCTCTTTTGGACTTTTTTTTCTTTTAAAAAATCCTATTGGTGTTTCTAAACTAAGTGCCCCACAAAATGTGCATGCTTAGTTTGGAGCAAGGACATTTTGGGATGTTAGATTTAGTGCAAATATAGCTTTATAATCCCAGTTTTGGAAAGACTCGTGACTGCCCTATCGTTATGATACTTGGCACTTTGAAATTAAGGTTAGCCTTGGAATTTGGTACACTTTTGTAGAAATCTCCCACAGCTCAGAGGCTTATACAAGGCTTTTTGAATCTTTAATCAATATAATCATTACAGTTGTGAGAACATGTAAAACATTCTCAGATAAAATGTATTTAATCTGTTAAGGAAAGTACACTCTTTTTTATTTTCTGTTTTGGTTTCATAAATGTATTTCCACAATTTGTCATTTTCAGTGGCATGAAGATAGACTTTAGAAAACAGCTGCAAGTAGGGAATGAGGTTTGCAAGTGAGAAATTATGCCTAGTGTTCATCTAACCTTAGGGCAGAATTCAGCTTAATAATGTCTGGTGCAATTAGGGTAGTGAACTCTCAACTGGCTCCAAGGTGTATTTTAAAGAGTTTTGTTACAGAAAATAGCAGAGTTCATTTGGCATTAGCTGCAGTGGTCCATTTGCCTGGCCGCCTGTCCCACTATCTTGGGTTTTGAATCCATAATTCATCTGCAAGGACGACTAAAACAAACTCATCTCTGCAGTGAAGCTCTTCAAAAGATGAAAGGAGTTCTAGGTTTATTGTGTCCATCCAGAGACAGTATCAAAAAAAAATTTCCTCAATGTTTTTCTGGTCTGGCTTTTCGTTTTGCTGTTAATCTTGCTTGCTCTTCTAAGTGACAGACATAACTTTAAAATTAAGTTTTAACTTTGTTCATTTGACAAATAAAAATAGTATGCCATTTTCCTTTTAATTTCTGTTACTATGTGTTCATTCAGATTTTAATGTTTCTTTGGTTCTGAGCATATAAAACCAACTGTTCTTAGTGCTGACTACTCAGCAAAACAGTGTCTTTGGGGTTTCATTGACAGAGGAGATTCACAGATTGCTCTTCTAGAGCCTGTTTTAGGGGCCCTGTTTTTCTGTGTGCGCACAAAGTAAACAGTTTGTGCTTTCCGCTCAAGGATATGGAAAGCAAGTGCCTAGAGGGTTATTTGGATGAAATCTCTTCAATATTTTCCTTGTGATGCAACAGAATACAAGGAATGAGACCAATTTAAAAGGAATGGGGGAAAGGGTGGCTTGCCAAGGTATTAATGTCCTTGTACACTTCCTTGTTGATGCAGTTGAATTTAAGCTATTTTTTTTAAGGCTACAGCAGAAATTATGCCCAGAAAGTAGCTTATCCTTCTAAAATGCTTCTATGTTAATAATGGAAGGAAATAGAATTCCCTTATTTGAAAATTACACTGACATAATTCTACAACAAAGCTGAAAGAAAAAGAGCACAAATTAATGCTTTGGTTGTCTTGATGACATAATCCTTATATATATCTGCAACTTTGACAGTACGTGGAATGGGGTGCACTGATATAACTGCTAGTTGCCTAAGTTTAGCATTTAGGCAAGCCTCAGATCAAGAACTTAAGAGAGTGGCTCCTGACCCTCATGATTGCAGGGGAGGGGCTGATATATGCAGAATGCTCAAACCAGAAAGGTCCTGAACAAAGCAAATTGGTATTGAGAAAGCAAGCCAAAGCTTGTATGTCTAGTCTTAAGCCCTCGTCCTCCATGCCTGGCTCCTCCTGTCATTGCTTCCTGCTTATTTGAGGCATCTATATACTTCTTAATTATTCACATTTCTAAGTGGTGTGCATCAAAGCAATCACAGAAAATGGGACAAATACAAAAATGATCAAACAACACTACATTAAAATGCTGTTGAAACCTTAAGTTTAGCAAGGTGGGACCTGTCTCATCTCAGGAGAGCATTTCACAGCCTTGACCCCACTATGCTGACTGCATAGGTAATAGTTACAAGCTGTTCATCTGAGCTGGGGGGGGGGGGGTCAACAACACAGACTCCCCATAAGATCTTCGTGATCAGGCCAGGATATAAAAGATCAGGTGGTTTTTAAGATATCCTGCCCCCATGTTAAGGTGCTTGTAATTTAATTTTCCAAGAGAAAAAACCCGCCCCAAATCCTGCACATTGATTCCACTCTAGCTTCTGTGTTTCTACTAACCTGAAGTGTTAAAGCTAAGCGGGTATCATTTTGGTCAGCCTAAATTGCCCAGCTGGGCTTGTATGGCATATGAGTTTGAAAAAAGGAGCAGAGATATAAATTCATATGGGAGGAATTGTAGCTCAATGGTATAAGAAGGCCCAGGTTACAATCACGCACATCATCAATCAAAAGGACCAGATAGCAAGTAATGGGAAAGGATTGGCTGAAACCTCAAAAAACCACTGCTTGTCAGAACAAATGATGAGCTAGGCATGTTGAGCTATCCTGTCCTTTCCCTTTCAGTACCCCCTACATGCACACCTCCCTCAAATCTGGGGACAACATACAAGGGGCCACAGCTAGAAGAAAATAAAGTCTCGTTGTGCAAGAAGAAATCTGACGACTTGACATTGGATGTCGCCCATTATTTACAGAGTATATTTTGAGTGTAGAACATGGTATCCTTTCTTAAATGCATTTTGTACAGAGTTTTAATTATTCAAATACAGGCAATCCTTGTTTTGCTCGCATTGGCAGGGCCCGCGTAAAGGGTTTTGCCCTTTTAGTGATGTTTTTGTGTCGCTTCCAGGTTTGGCACTGGGTGTGCATGCGCGATCGGATGAACGTTGGTCGTTGCCTGTAATACATGAAAAGCACTTGTTTCTGGACTTCAACTAAAGTGCCCATGCTCAGTGGCAGGACACCTGCCATGCATGCAGAAGGTCACAGACTCAATCCCTGGCATCTCCAGGTAGGGCTAGGAAAGAGTCCTGCCTGAGAACCTAGCAAGCCACTGCCAGTCAGTGTAGACAATATTCAGATATAGACCAATGGTCTGAATCAGTAGAAGGCAGCTCCCTATGTACGGTACCTATAGTAAGATTTTGGTTATTAGATCCAATTATTCAAAAACTGCAGCAATATTACCAATGGAGTGAGAAAGAATTCTTGTGCTTAAGTTTTTAACTGCTTAAAAAAACGAGAAAGCAAAAAAATCCATAAAGTATCAATATTTTATTTTTCTTCTTGGAAAGTTATCACGTTATCAGCAAGCAGAACATACAAATTGAGGAAAAAGTGGCAGCGCAGGTAACTTGGTTTGGCTAATGCCCACTCGTGTACCAAATGTACACTGGATTTCTGAGCACCCTTGTGTGTGTGTTTTCCTTCCTTTAAGTGTATAAGGCAGTGGTTTTTCAGTAAGTAATCTCTATATATTTATAGGTTTATATATATATATTTATATATAGTTTCAATCACAATTCTGGAGCTTCACATGCAAATTAAAATAAAATGTACAACTCAGATGTAACAGCCATCTTTTTTTCTGTCTACAGCAAAGAAGCATCTACCGGTAATCAGGGACAAATTCCAACACTAATAACAGTAAAAAAAAGGGGGGGGGAGAAGTGGGAAAACAACCCTCAGGATAGGCATGGTTGGCATGAGAGCTTGAGTGAAAATGATGGAAATTCTAGTGAAGATGCCTCCCATTCAGAGGAAGGGGGGAAATGGTGGTTATCAACAGGTGCTTTCAGTCAGTTGCCCCTCTTTACTCTATCCTAAGCAGCTCCACGTCAAAAATCAGAGTAGCATTGGAAGGGATGACTCCGGGATGCCCCGTGGTTCCATACGCCATGTCAGGTGTACAGGTCAACTTTGCTCTTTGTCCTAGGCTCATCTGGCATTTTTTTTAATGATAGCAAATGGGAGAGAGAAAACGAGAAGCAAAAGGAAGCATCAGAACATGTCAGCAACACAAGCATTTCAAGATGTGCTCTATGTTAAAAAAGAGTGGTTCCACTGAGGAAGTCACAGGTCACAATCTCCATCTTTTAAGATACCATGCAGGAGGGGCGACTAACCTGTGGCTCTCTAGGTGCTGTTGGACTACAAGTCCCATCATCCCCGACTACTGGGCTGCCAGGATATGGAGCCCAACAACCTCTGAAGAGTCAAGGGTTCCCCATGCTTGCCATCTAGCAACCAAACACCAGAAGAACGCAGGAATTTGCAGTAGTGCTATGCAGAATGGTACTTTGTCCAATCTGCCAGCAGGTGGAAATGATATATTAATGACATCACAGTAATTCACAATGCAACAATCCACTAGGTGGAGCCAACAGACACTTGACCAAGGCAAGCAATTAATTGCAGGATATCAATGAGATGTTGGATGTCTTAGGATGGCAGAAACTGCACTCCTAGAAACAATTTCATTGGTGTAAGCACCACTGAACATAATGGAATGAACCTCTGAGTAAAACATGCATGAGGGTGAAAAAGTGCCATCTGAAAGTAAGGTATTCCTCACATACACTGAATAATTTTCTCTGCCACACTCCAGCTGGAGGTTGTATATTTGGTAATATAGCAGCTTCAGGGATTTAAGGGAAAACTCTGCTCCAGGAAGAGCAGAAGCAGCTGCAGAGGCACTCAGTTGATCATACACCTCAGGAAGATACAGTCCTGAACAAATTCACTGCACTACCGGTAAATTCAGATTTTGCCTAGGATGTTTAAGGCCTATTCACATTGGCCTGTACGGACTCCCAGTTGATTGAGCCTGCAAGAAGGCAGTTGCAAGCATGTTGCCACCATGCACTAAAGTCAGCTTAGACTGAATTTATGATGTACTGCTGCAAACCTAAATCACCGGTCGATTAATTTTAAAAGGTGCTATTTGATTCATTCCTTAAATTACTGCAAATGTAGGTACTGGAGCATTTTCAGAAGTGCAGCAAAAGTTGATCTCTGCTGAATTCATGGTGAGAGCAGGAGCATAGCCAATTGATGCTCCGACAGGCTGAAGCAGGAAGTGCTGGAGGAGTGCCCCTGGGCATGTCTACTCAGAATCAAATCCCACTGAGTTAAATTGGACTTCCTACTAGGTAAGTGTGTACATAGGATTGCAGCCATATCCTGCTGAATGCTGTTTAAATTCAAAGCGGCATACAAGTCCATGTACATTACGCTCCACTCTGAAATTATAAATATGACACTCTTCCCATGATGTTAACTCCTCATTATTATACTTGTTCTATCAGTTCTGAAAAGAGCTTCAGCATAATCCTGCATACCTGTGCAGCGCCTTCCTCAAATCCTTTAATGACCTCTTGTCTGCCGATCTTGAACCTGAAAGGCTTGTTTCGATCTCGGGAGGAATCAAACTTCTTTCCGTTCTGTAGCATTCCTGCCAGAACACAAAAACAGCTATTCCAGTCAAGCCTGCTGAGTTTCTGAGATGGTGGCACATTTGAAAAACGCCTGCCTAAGTCTGAACAAAACAGGTATGCTCTGCTGGTCTTTAAAGGCTAGGCTAGGAAACCCACATACTGAGGTCTCTAAGAGTTAACTGCAATATCCCCATGACAGTGGTTTGTTACTGTAGTTATCTGGGTGGTGGTAATTCAGGCCTAGAGGTCACTACCAAGCCTTGGGTCACCTAATGCTGGACACTAAAAAGCAATATTTTGCTCCCTTGGATCTGGTCTGTTGCAAGACACTTCCAGCTTCACTATAACAGGACTGCATTTATCCTTTTCAAATTCCAGACTATGAATGAGTGACCAGTTCCTTACAATTGCGTAAACCTCCCAGCAATGTTGTTGCCTGTGAAGACCCCCCAGAGTCATCCAGACAAATTGGCAACTCGGGCAGCTATCCGGTTACAGACAAACAAGCTGCACTTTATATATTCAAGAGAAAAGATGACACAAGCAAATAAGTAAACAAAAAACAGAAGTTCTCAATATTACTACTACCAATAAAACGACAGAGGCTTTTAATTTTTTAAAACACTGGAATATGAATTTTGTATATTTATGCCAAAATGCTTGGGAGCTATGATGGACTTTCTAATGTGAAAAGAGTTTAAATTGTAGGCGTCAGCCAAAAGAGGAAAAAATGATAAATAATAATGTCATAGACTGCTGTCATGTCCCTCCCTTGCTTGCCTTTGTTCTAAACTAATGTGTGTGTACATTTTAATCAAATTGATTACATAGCAATACCAGTATGTTTCCCTTGCAAATAGCACATGTTCCTGAAATCAAGAACAAATAGAAATTGGCAAGCCAGAATACTCTCTGTAAAGTCTGACCTTGCATTATGCAGGTTGAAACAAAGCCTAGAAACTTCAGTGGACAGCTGCGTAATATATACACTTTTTCTAGTAAAGGCCAGTGCGACCACACTCAGCATCACTCACTAGAAACAATGTCACTAGAAATGTTTAAGAGAAACCAGTGGAAACACGACAAAATGTTAGTTAAAATGGCACACACATATATACACAGCGTAACAAACACACACAAAATATAATGACAGAATAAAATAGGAAAAGGATTATGGCTTCATTAGCATCCTCAAAATATATGGAGTGCTCCTGCCAGCCAAAATGAGTGCCGCATGTGCCTCTGTGCCCAGTGGAGCCAATAAAAGGCTCTGTATGTAAGCATAAAATGAATCATACCTAATCCAAGATAATCTGCCATCACTTAAGGGAAATCATCACTTAAGTGGGGAAGGGGGATGTTAAGTTCAAGGACGGCATTCCCTTGTGGGCAACTTTCCAGGTGCCACATATCGGTGGTGTGTGGGACCAGAGGCAAAAGTGGGTTGAGCAATGAATGTAAACTTTACCATTGTATAGTAGGGTAGTTTCTACATGTATTCTATCCTCCATCCAGGAAAGCAAGATGCATTATCAGAGCAAGGGTAATTGAGGGGTGTGGCCTAAGGGGAGTCCTGAGGGCCAGGCAGAGAGGCCTGGAGGGCCACGTTCAGATTCCAGGTTCCCCATGCCCAACATAAAGGCATGGAAATAGAGGCTTCCCTAGCTGCATAGTGGAAAACGTTGCTGTGGGAGATATCTGGTGATGCCCTATAATGGCCCTGTTCTGGATGGGTATCATTGTACATATTAACCTGGTCCTGGGGAAATCCTTAAATTTCTCAGCTGCTTGTAATTTACTCAATTATATTCCAAGCTGTGGGACTTAATGAAGGGGCAACCTAATGTTCTCTGCCCTCTCCCACCTGAAAAAGCTATCCTTAGCAGGCGGCATAAACAGGACAAACATTTTGACATTTGGGATCCATACTTGGAATTGTCTGAATGAAGTATATGCCCAGAGGCTCTGCTGGAGCCTATTCCCCACCCTTTCCACTCCCCTTCAAACAAATGTCATGGCAAGAGACTAGAAGAACCATAGGCAAATATAACCTCACCAAGAGCTTCCAAAATTAAGTGAAACTTAAGAGTCAAAATAGATGTGACATGGTAGCCTTGTCTTGTTTAATTATGTATCTGCCCCACTGGTGCCTAAAGAGAGGGGTAATGCCTCTCAGTTCATTCATAGCCCACCTTTCCTCCAAGGAGCTCAAAGGAGCATACATACCGGTAGTTCTCCTTCTCCCTGTTTTAGCCTCACAACTACACTGTTAGTTAGTTTAGGGTGAGACTGTGATTACCAGACTACCACTGGGTCACCCAGTGAGCTTTATGGCCTAGAAGGAATTTGAATCCTGGTCTCCCATGCCCTAGTCCAACACTTTAACCATGACCCCTCACTGGCCCATTCTACTTTGAAAGAGATCTGTGGCCCAGGGAGCCAAACACTCCCTCATCTTACCTTCCTGGCTAATGTCATTCAATAAACTTTTTCTCAAACATGGTTCCAGTGCTAGACTTGGCCTTGGAAAAAAGCATCTGGGGTGACAGAATGTGAAGTAGTAAGGCAGGAAAGTTTCCACTCATCTACACATCCCTTCCTTGTAAGTGAATGGAGCATGCTTATGATCAAACACAGCAGCCCCCCCCCCCCATCACATCTTGCTCAGCATATGACTAATTCCATACTGTCTACTGATAATATGGCTGAAGGGCAGTCACACCTCAATTAAGGCTGAGATGCTTAACTGTACTAGATACAGCTGCACTGGTGACATGCTGACTCATCCCAGAAACTCAGAAGCTCAAGGATACTTGAAAAAAAATTAATCTGAAAGGAGACAGTATGAACATCTGCCAAAAATCCAAATATAGCTGCAGCTGTTTTGAACCACAGTCTAAAGGAATGTAGGAACACAGACCTTTTTGCTTCTATTCTGAATACGTGCTTTACCTGGTCAGGGGAAGTGATTCACTCATGCCGTTTCCAGGTAAGATTCTCATTTTTGCAAATCTCAGTTGCAGTAAGAATACATTATCGGTTGTGATTTTGGGAATGACTATTCTGCCACTTGCTATTAATAGTCCTTGCTGTGAGCCAATCAGCATTTTAACAACCCAATATGGCTTCGGCTTCTGAGTTGCTTGTCATCTCCAGCACAGTCAGTCACCGAGTGCAAGTTTTTGCAAGGCTTGCAAGTTAAATGCTCCTGCTCATGTCCTCTTTTGATCCATGTAGCACGTAGGGACTTTACATTGAGCCTGTGCCTTTGGCTGCTTTGACAACTTTGCTTCAGAGACATCAACAGGCAATCCTGCAGCACTGGATAATGTGTCTGTAATTAACATTACGAGAGGCCTTGGGACATTTAGGTGCTGAAAAGGGAATATGATGAAATTGGGTTGGTGGCGGAGCACGCTTTACAGAACAGGGTTTCGAATAATTCACCAGGATGGTCAAAATATGCTTAACATTGCTGCGTTTCCAGTCCATTTGATGTCACCTGCCCTTTATTTGCTGAAAAAAAGATTTTACTCTGCTCAATTCATTGTATTGTGTTCATATATGCATAAACAGTCCAACCCAATCTTTATTACGATCACTTATCGGCCACTAAGTTACAGTCAAACAAATATGATTACAAATTGCAATTTACCAGTCAATATAAGAATATTAAAAATTCACAACATAGCAAAAGAGAAGGATATGTGTGTGCATTGTCACACATTCACAGTCATACTTAGAATGGATTGTTGTGTGCTAGTATCATTGGTAAGAAGACTTAATATAAGCAGTAAATGTAAATATAAACTGTGAACGTCCCACTACCCTAAGCAAATAAGTGAGGCGGGGGAGAAGAAATAAGAGAGAGGTTGCAGGTCTCGTTCAGATGACATGTTGCCAAGCGTCTCAGGAAGACTAAGGTATGCTTCCTTTGAAACATTCCTGCATTTAGCCCAAGAAACAGGACACATTTGACAGATCACACAAACCTTGACTTAAATTGTTTTTATACATTATTTTCCCAATTTTTATTTTTATTTTTGGATCAAGCTGGATTATGAAAAATCAGGAGACAAGTAAAACCAGAAACTGATCATATAGAGAAGGAGGAGTTCAGAGAAACCCCAGCATGTCAACAACACATGTGAGAAGTCTGCAGTCATGCCCCCACTGCCCACTCTGCTGCATGTGCATTCAGCTAGGGTGCAGAGGAGCCCTATAGACATGCATGGAGTCCTCACGGTAAGGGGGATTCTGGGTTCTCTCACATGGAAGAGAACACATTGCACACACATTGGTAGCTACTTACTTTGGCTGAATGCCTCATGGGGAACATGACCAGAGAACACATCAACAATGGGCAAAGTTAACACACAGCTCCAGAGCCCTTCTTTAACAAGTGCTTTTAAAATGTGAATGGGTTCATCAGAACCTCTGCCTGCTATATAAAGATTGTCATGTTGACACCTCCATATCCCTGGCCAGAACTGATCGTGCAAGGACTAGGAAGTCCTACCCACCCTGCACACAGCTGCCATTTAAAGTTTAGTGATGGTGCTGATCCCTTGTTGGGGCAGGGGGAGTTTAACTCAGTCACACTCCCCTCCAACTACTGAATCAGGGACAGGTATATTTAACTATATGTAGCACTGCTTTGTTCATGCATAGCTGCCATGAAATGACAAGTTGTGGCAGAGAAGTAAAGTTCCTTTGACCACTATGTTGAACCAAGCACCATGAATAAGCCACATAGCAATGAGCTGAAAACAGAGATAATTGAAAGGCAATGCCAGATTTTAAAAGAAAAGTATTTGTTACCTGCCAACTTGCCCTTTGCTCACTCATCTGTGAGGCCATTGGGTTGGGGCTGGGAAGAGGATGAGAGTATGGTGTCAATGGAGGGAGCTGCCATATTTTCTCTTGGCACTGATAACGCCTACAGTCTGATCAACAGAGCTGAGATGCTCCTTTACAGCAGTCAAAACAAAATAAAATAAAAAAATTCCTTCCAGTAGCACCTTAGAGACCAACTAAGTTTGTTCTTGGTATGAGCTTTCGTGTGCATGCACACTTCTTCAGATACACTGAAACAGAAGTCACCAGACCCTGATATATAGAGAGAGGGTGGGGAGGGGTATTACTCAGAGGGGTGGTGGAAATGGGTGAAAGGTTGATAGCTGTGGTAAACCTGTTGACGACTGTTAACGGCTGCAATTAGTCTTACAGGAAAAAGCAAGGGGTGAGAAGGTTAAAAAAGCTTTGTCATGTATAATGAGATAAGAATCCAATGTCTTTGTTCAGACCAGGTCTCTCCATGGTTTTAAGCTTGGTAATGAGTTGCAATTCAGCAACTTCTCTTTCCAGTCTATTTCTGAAATTCCTTTGCAATAAGACAGCTACTTTGAGATCTTGTATAGAGTGTCCTGGGAGATTGAAGTGCTCTCCTACTGGTTTCTCTGTCTTGTGATTCCTGATGTCAGATTTATGTCCATTTATCCTTTGGCATAGGGTTTGGCCTGTTTGTCCAAGAAAATTTTTTTTTAATTTTTGTTTTGTTTTGACTATGACAGACCAACACGGCTATCTACCTTTAACTATCCTTTACAGCAGGTTTGTCTGGGCAAATCAGGCCTGAGTACCATGTCTGCAATAAAACCCACAATAGCAGTAACAGTATTTTATTGATCCTCCCTAATCCAAGTGTCTCTCTGAGACTATGACAATCTCCAATTCTCTCTAGACCACATGCAGAAAACAATACCAACCAGCTGGACTGATAGTCCTCTAGTTTGATCTCTATTTAACGTATCAACAAAAGCTGTTGACTGACAGTCTTGATTTGTTGCACACAGCGAACAAGCAACTGGACACTTTAAAATGCACATGTGGTGCGCACAGCTGATGAGATCAGTTAAATGGATGACACCTTCTATTGCAGCGCGAGCAAATTATGAGGCTATTCCACCTTGAGCACTGGTGCAACATAACTGCCTAAAAAGCACAACCTGGGAAAGAGTTTAGTCACAATGAACTCACCCAGGGGTCTCAGGTAAACCATGATATCTAAACCATAGCCCCTACTGTCTTCTGCAAGAAGGGGATAATATGATCTTACCTGAAAATGTTGTTGTAAGAAATATTGAGATAATGTATGGAGAATGTTTTGAAAACTCAGGACTATATTAATGTGAGGTATGAGTTATTGTTATTGAGTACTGTTTGTGGCATGATTCAGAAATGTGATTTAACCCTTGACGCAATCTGTATTTTCATTTTTGTGGTTATGAGCAGCTGCTGCTCGGTTATTTATTTATTAGCCTAATGGATTCCTAGACGTGCAGGAGACAGTTACAAAGCCATGCAAGACACACACTTTAGGGTTTCAGGAAATCCTAATCTGCACTGCCAGAAAACGTGATGCTATAGGCCATGTTTTGCAAATATGCAAAGTGTTTTGAAGAAGGAGCTACACTTTTATTTGAACCTGTCAAAATTAGAAACTTCAGTCTTTTCCATTTCTCTAAATAATAATGTCGGTCGAAGCCACATATCAGAGTCCTAGGTGGTCTATTGTTTCCTAGCTTTAATGCTATCTCTGGGTGGGTACCGGTATATAGCAATTTCACCACACATACGCATGCACCTGATGAGGGCTTCCAATCCCCCTAACTATTTGGCAAGATAACACAGGCAAGCATGCTATCCTGAGGTTAGCAAGCTCACAAAGGGAGGGGGGTGCTGGTCATCTGTGAGTATGCCCAAAAGGTAAGTGAAAAGAGGAGAGTTTGTGTTTTGGAAGCATTTTTTACGTTCTTGATAGACAGACATAATCCTTTCCAAGGATGAACTTAGGAAAACAGCTTCTGCTACTCTAGATTGCCCTTTCACCAGAGCAATTTTGTAACATTTAAAATGTGCTTTCATTATTTTATTTTATTTTATTTATTTATTTATTTATTTATTTATACAAATAAGATGACAAATGAATTTTTGTTGTTGTTGCTTAAGATGTACAGGTGGTGTCATAATAATAATAATAATAATAATAATAATAATAATAATAATAATGGAGGACAACAGCCTACCTGAAAAATGCAGGGAAAGGCAAGGCAGACTACATAACCAGAATTGCTGGAATGTATCTCAGCTAGAGGCATTAGGAAGACAGGAGGGAGGCAAAGGGGAGCCACACTATTACTTTTGTATCTTACTTCTCACCCCAAGGAAGATCAGACCTACAAACAAACTTGTGAAGTAGTAAAGTTACCCAAAGATATATAGCCATTTCCAGATCTATCCCTTCACAAGCAAGCATTGGGAAAGAAAATAACCCCCTTGATTTGTTAATGATACGATTGCTTTGATTCAATTCACACAGGAAGAAAAAAGCATGTTATGTGGGAGATCTGTGACTGGATCGCTCAGCACTGTGAATTGCATCCTTCTCACAGACAATGGTTTACCCAAGAATGAGACAAGGGTTTTGTGTAAGGAGTTACCATTGTCTTTTGGGCTTGCTAACAGGGAATACTGCTTGCAATGGTTTGAATTGAGAGCAAAAGGTGTCACTCAAAGGTTGACAGGGCAATTTCATCCAGGCACTGAACAGACCCAAACCTGCTTAGCTTCAGTAAAATATCTTCGGGTTATGCTGCAGGCCTGGTTAAGAGAAGGAACGAACCATAGGATTACTGTTAGGAGGTCATGGGTCAATGCTGGCCTGTACTGGGCGAGTCTATTCAGAGGCTGCTTGAATGTCATCAACTGGTAGATCACCAATACAACTTCTGCTTCATAATAACACCAATGCTATGTTAGAAGATTGGCAGCTTCCTGAAGACAACAGAAATACAAAGACATTTTCAAATGATTGGCTTCCCAAAATGGCTGCATACACATTTGCGGGAGAAGACAACAATAGTACACACTGTGGGTAGTGAAATACTAATTTTCTTATAATAACTGATTCACATTTGGGGATGACATTCAATCCAGAAATTCACAAGCAGAAGGTGTTGTGTTGCATTTGTCTCATTCACAAAAATACTCTAGACTTGAGATGAAGATGATAAATCTATGGATCAGAGCTACTCCTATAATTTTCAATTAGCAATCTCTATCGCAGCTGCCACCCTTCCTGGTGCATCTAAATTATACACAATTTCAGCTCATGTGCAAATCATCATTTCAAGCTTTGCTTGATTCGGAAGGGGGGGGAGGTGTAACCACAGAACTCTGAAATGCCACCTGCCAACTAAATGGCAGATAAATATTTTAACAGCAGCCACTTCATGCTGGGAAACTTGGCATGGCTGTTGAAGACAATCAACAGCACCACGACAGAAATGTGCATCCTGTATGGATTAGCTGAATAGGCATGCTGGAGCGGGGTGGGGGGACTCTGACAAGCAAGACAGGATGGTGTGTGCTAAAATGGCCAAAAACAAAGTACCCTCTGGTTTACAGCAGTGGCAAAAGCCTGTCTTGTGGAAATTCCTGCCTAGCTTAAAGAAAGACATCAGTTATTACTGGGGTGGGGGAGAATCTGCCCCCAGGCAGCGAAAGAGGCCAAGATGCTTAGGTCTAGCTTTCACTGGCATGGAGCCATATATGCAATGAAAGGCTTAAGAGAACTTTCAGCTGGTGTCTCTGTGCCAACAATAGATATGAGCAGCAAAAATATTTACAGAACTAAAGTGGGATGAGACCAGAAGGTGGGAAGTCGTACTGGTGCTTAATATAAACACAAGAGCACCATTAGAGAGCCTAGTCGTTAACCCATGTTGGCTTACCTCGACCCGTGGGGAGCATCTGCAGATGGGGAAGAATGACTCAATCCAAAATTCATGTCACCTCCTAGCACAAGATCTCTTTTCACACATGCTGTTCTGCCCAGGCCATCCCTTGCCACAAGGGATATATTAATAGCAACATGTTCATACTGTACATACTGTAGGAACGCAAGCACTTCTATAGGAAGGGTGAAGTCAGAGCTGTAAAAACCAAAGCAAACCATTTTTTTAAAATGGCACGAACATCCTCCGGTAGAATCCCCCACCCCAACCTTTTGATGCGCAATCCAGTGCTTTCTCAAAGATGGCTTTGCATGGAAAGGAAATCCAAAAAGCTCAATAATGTTTTGCTCTTAGAACAAGCAGGCCAGGAGGCAGCTGTACAGCAAGCAATACTAGAAATGTCTATATGTAGTGTTAGAAACTGGGATAGAAAAGCTAGGGGCCAAATGGCTTCTGGGACCTGAGTTGTGGGTGCCAAAGCATAATGCCTAGTCACCACTGGGGCGGGGGTGCCAGCAACACTTTTTATTTATTATTTTGATAAGCATGAATTAATACCCAATTCACATAAGTGACACATTGTCAATATCACATTTTTAGCAGAAATTGTTAAAACGTGTTTAATTTGGTGTTTACAATAAAAATATTGGTACCATACTTTAGTTTTCAAAACACTCTACTCTTTATTGTTAAACTCCTTAACATATTGTTTATCCTTAACATATACTTCGAGGCTTCAAAGCACATATATTTCAGTAATACTTGAGTATCGGGCCAGGCGTAAAAAAGGGCACCCAGACTTTTTGAGGTTCTTGCAAATGAAGAATCTTTAGGCACAAAATGCGCCTGGCACCCTGCTAATTTTGAACCCTTTCTATATGGCATGCTATTCTCTCTGAATCTTTGTTGATTTTTAAAATTTTGGGGTTCAAGCACGTATCACGATGTGCCAGACAATACCTACAACGGGAGGCCTATGCAGGAAAAGGGCCTTGATTCAGTGACAGAGCACATTGCCTTGCATGTAAAAGGTCCCTAGTTGAAACTGTGAAGCTCCTGTTATTTTTGCTATTAGGTGCTGCATGTTGTAATCTTGTTACATTTATAATATTGAAATGTGGGGGTTTTGTGTTATAATTGCTATAGGGATTCCACTCCAGATTTGTGTAGGGCTTTCTTCTCCTGAAGGTATCCTGCAAGGCAGCAGAGGTTTAGGGTCAGAGTTTTCCTTCTCCTAGATGGGCTACCTTTCCTAGGTTGAAGAGCCCCATCTGTCTTGGTTGGATGGTGCCCTGTATGCCTCCTTCGGGCAACTCCTGACCTGCAGCCAAGCTGGTGCTGAACGTATTGCTCCGCTTTCCTTTGGACCACATCAGCAAGGCCGAGATAGGAGTCTTGTCATCTGGGCAGCCCAGGACCTTCATGCACACTGCCCAGCCTTGCACCCTGGGGACGTCACTTTGATGCTACTATCACAGCAGTTTGACTTCACTCCCAGAGACACACTCCATTCTCTCTTGAGACAGATGGATGCCAACAACAAAACAATTGTTTTGCTACATAATTATGAAATTGTTACTGTGTTGTTTTGCAGTATATTGTAGTATTTCGCAGTATATTTCATATATTATTATGGAATTGATTTGTAGTGCTTGCTTGAACTATTTTCCTCTTTGCTTTGCTGTAAGCGTGATTTATTTTGGGGGGTGGGGGTAGAAAAGCTGCAGACACTTAAAATCAATGAATGAATAATCTCTGTTAGACCTTGTGGGTTAGTAACTGGAAAACCATTGCCAGTCAGTGTCACTCTATATATGGCAGTTTCCAATGCTTCACATAAGCAGATTCCTCTATGACTAAGGACATGTGCAGGGACTAGTCATGCTCCACTGAAGAGTAGCCTTCTTGTACCTCTGTGGGAAAGAGCAAGCTACATGGATCTACAGTATATTTTTAAGGCCATACCAGCCAAGCACTGCAGTGTGAATGTACCTGGATGAGGGCTATGAGAAAAGGAAAGAGGAAAGACTGAAGTTGGCATGTAGAGGAGAATGGGTTGTGCCCAGTTATGCAGTGCTGACTATAAGGGTTAAAGCAACGCTGTCAAATTCTTGCCTCAAATTTCCCCGCAAGTGAACCGATGTACAAACAGCAATAAATGCCACTTATTAAAACAACAACAGCAGCACATGCACAAAATTAGGACTGTAACTTTTAAAACAGAAATCTGCCAAGTCAGCAGGTGCCAGTTTTAAATGACGACAACACGTTTAAATTGGTGGAGATGGGAGCTAAGATCACACTTTTAACAAGTTGGTCATGAAATGCTGCTGTAAAAACAGGGGATTAAAAACAAAATATTAAAGATGGGGATTCAACAAGAGGTGGTGTGTTGCAAAAGGGTTGAAGCAGTGCTTTTCTTCTAGAAAAAAATGGTGCTGGTGCTCTCCATGAAGTTGTTACAGTAAGTGCCACATTTTAACCAGTGCTTTTCTTCTAGAAAAAAAGGTGCTGATACTGTGTACCCTTGAGTACCCCCAGAAAAAGCACTGGATTAAAGCAACTCAAGGATAACTATACCGCAAGAATGCAGAATGCTGGTTATTATGGTGCTAAAAGCAATATAGAGCAAATAGAACCATCAGGATTTATAAAATCTGCCATTCTGGAGCAATATTTCATTTTAATTAGCCAAATTATATAAATATGTGTTTCACAGGACCCTAATATATACATACATTCCTAATATACATATACAAGTATTGCAGGCAAGATAAGCTTAGCCGACATAGAATTTTGCTCAGTTTCTTCACCATGAGAATTGCATGGTGACCACAAATTCCATAAAAGCACTAGCTACCTTTAAAAATGCAAAAACCCTGAAGACATATTATGTAATACATTGTCTTCAGCAAAGCACAGCATCGAATACAAGGAACCCCCTCGGAGGTCCATGCAAAATATGATTCCCACTAAAAATACAATATTGCTTTTCAAAACTGGTTATTTAGGAACACAATCCCCACCCACCCATTTTATCCTGACAACAAAACCCAGTCAGGTAGGCTAGGTTGAAAGTTACTACAAAAATCTCTGTGGGGAGGATACTTGAATTGACAATGCATAAATAAACGTATTGCTTGTGTACTGTGCACTGCATATCAAACTTAATAAGAATGTACCACTGGACAAGTTACTGCATCTATATGTTGTTCTTGTATTTACATGAAAATCAATAAAAATTATTTGGATTTTTTTTTTTAAAAAAAGTTACTGGCCCAGAATCATCCAGTGAGCTTAGTGGATCAATTCCCATCATCCCCAACCACTGGTCCCGCTAGCCAGGGATGATGGGAGTTGTAGTCCAACAACAGCTTGAAACCCATGTTTGGGAAACTCTGGTTAATCTACAGTTCACAGAAAAAATGGCAATGAATAATTTCCACTATCAACCATGTTGATTGTCCATGCTCAGAAAAAAAAAGATGTCCCATTCATTTTTATTTTATTTTTAAATCCCCACCCCCAAACACGGCTAAGAAAGTGAGAATGACGGCAGGATCAGAACGATTCCGTCTGATTCCTGTTGGCCAGTATTAACTTCCCTTGTTCTCAGTAGTTCTGTAGTGCCATATTAGCAGCTGTCCGTGCTAGCTCTTCAGGATGAGAGACAGATTGATGCACCAGGAGATACTTAATCGCACCAGTAATTATTCACATGTTATCACCTCTGTGACTTATTTCCAATCACACATAGATACATTTCACGCTGTGATATATTTTTCACACATAGGCTGCCCCGATGGAAAGAGCATAAGGGACAGCTGCCAGCTCCACAGCTAGAGAGGCCGTCTGTCTTCTGGCACTGAAACAGCTGCACAGACAGGCAGAAATCCAGCAGGTACGTAGCGAAAGGGGAATCAGCAGCCACTGAATTGTACCTCGCATGCTGCTGTTCAAGCCACCCTGACAACGTTGCAACCTTATCCACGGCTTACCCCCCCCCCCCAGTGTCTCAAACTTTACAGCAGCATCAGGGTTGATTGCTTAACACTCTCTTTCACACTTACAATGTCTGACACAGTATCCAGGTCTAAAATAGAACTTGGATCTGATGTGGTTAATCAAACCAAACACAGTTGGTGCAGGGCTGGCCCCAGACATTTTGCTGCCCGGGGTGTAATGGCACATGCTACTTCTCTCCCCACCCCTACCCGCCAGCTCAAGGGGCACAGCACCAAAGGCTTGCCAAGTCATTTGGCACCGGCGGTAGCAAATCCCACATTTCAGGAGTAAAAACACAATTCTTTTATTTATTCACTCATTCAATTTCTATCCTACCCTTCCTCCTGAAAGAGCCCAGAGTGACAAACATATTGAAGATGATGATGATGATGATGATAAACAGTTATCCCAGGGTGCCCAGGAAGGGTGTACTTTAGCCATCAAATGCCTGGGTAAACAATAATGTTTTTAAATTTCTCCTGAAAGTCAATAATGAGACACATGTCACCAAAGAAGACACTCCACAAATGGAGAACTGCCACTGAAAAAGCTGTATTAAGGTTCAATGCCTGCCAGGCAGCTGCCGGTAGTGCAAGCGTCCAAGATGGTTGATGCTGGGGAAGGCACATGTTTTATGTAGGTTCCAAGCTATTTAGGGCTTTGTATACTAGTACTAATGCTCTGAATTGGACCTCACTGGCAGCCAGTGCAGCTTTCAGGACTGGTGACACAGGTTCCACTGGGCTGCCCCACTTATCATCTGCAAGAGCTGCAGCCTCTGGGCCCTCTTCAAGGGCAGCCCTACATATAGCCAGTAGCCAAGATGGGAGGTCACCAGAGCATGAGCAACTGAGCTATTGCAGTAGCTGGAGAGTCAGCTTAAGTCGGGCATAAGCACTCCTAGTTACAGAAGTCACTTGAGACCCTAATGACAAGTTGGAATCCAAAAGTACTCCGAGAAGTACTTGTTTCTTCAGTGGGGAGCTGCAAACCTTCCAGAACAGGTTGTACACCTAATTGCTGGACATGGGAATCACCCACTCGCAGTGCTTCTGTCTTATTGGGATTCAGTCGTAATTAATTGGCCCCGATCCAGCCCTTCACTGCTTCCAGACATCTGTGGAACACCTTCACAGTCCCTCCTGATTGCGATGGAATGGAGATAAAGCTGTGTGTCATCAGCACACGGGTGGCACTGTGTTCCAAATCCCCAGATGACAGCTCCCAACGGTTTCATGTAGCTCAGGAGACAGAATGGACACTTGTGAGACATCAGAGTCTCAAAGCCACTGAGCCGAGCAACAATCTCTGAGTACTACTTTCTGGTAGCAATCCTATGGGTAGCAGCAGAACTACAGTGATATGTTACCTCCAGCTTCCACCTCCTTGGGTTGCTCCAGAAGAACACTATGGTCAATGGTGACAAAAACCACTGAGATGTCAAGGAAAACTAACAGGTTCACACTACCCTGTTTTACTCCATTTGAAGGTCATTTATAAGGGTGACTAAGGCTGATTCAGCATCCAAACTGGAAAGGATCTTGATAATACACTTCTTCCAGGCATACCTGCAGAACTAAAGTCGGGAGATTCTCCAACTCCTCACCAGATTACTTCAGACAGCTTATGGGGGGATGGCCAAGGAAGAGGCAGATCTGGCCTCCAGGAAGTGTATCACAGCTGTCGCTGACACTGTAGCAGTGGCAGCAGCAGTGGGCGAGGCATTCCTTGGAGGCTGAATCTGCTGCCACTGTGAATCCTGCCACCCAAGGTGATCACCTCACCTTGCCTCACAGGTGGGGTCAGCTCTGCATTCGTCTCAAGGCAATTTACAAGCATACCATATAACCAGTTTAGAAACAGTACAAAAGACAACTGAAGAGAGGTTGAAAAAACAATTCAAAATGAACACCTAAGGCAGAGCCCTTTTCATCCAGCTGGAAAAGCTTGTCAAAACAAAAATGTCTTCAACTATTTCCGGAAAATACAGTGAGTGGATGCCTGTCATATCTCATCAGGGATGCTGCTCCACATGGTTTATCATGCTGTATATTTATTTCCCCACCTTCCTACCCTATTATTGGTGGAAGGGGAAATGCCCAACATGGCGACGTTGAGACAGGGAAAGTTTTGCTACGCTATGATGAGGGAGAGGAAGTCTGAGACAGAGTTGCTGCTCAGAATATTCAGAAAATACTTGGTTAGAATCAGAAGACATTCATGGACTGAAAGACATGCTACTCTGTACTTAAAGCAGTGCAGAAATAACTTACATTATTTCAGGAACACAGAACAGGAACTGGAGGAAAGAAACAACAAGGAAAAGAAACCCACAACAACTGGAGCCAGTGAACAATCAATGAGCACTCTCACTTACAAAATATTGCCAGAGTTGTCTATTTTGAACAAAATCAATTTAGCCCAAGGTGCCTTTCCATAATGAACCATTCACAGACAGTGGTCTGCAATTACTTTCTTTTTTGGTGGCACAATCAATAAACAGTAACGTTTTCTAATAAAGTTGCCTTCCTTACAATTCCTAATTGGTTGCAATTGCTGGGCAATTTTTTCTCATTAAAGTCAATGTCTATGCTTGGTGGCTCCTTTTTTCCAATCTAAGTGCACCGTCCCATTTCCACATCAGCTTGCAGTAATCCTTTTTAAGCTCTGGACAAAAATATATACAGACTGGGGTATAATGGGGTAGGGCATACTTATGTGTGCTCCGCCAACATGCACAGGGTCTGGGAACAGAACCCCCACGCAAAATGGTAGCCACCTGTATGTATTTTTATGTACATTTCTCCCAGAGCCAGTGTGGTGTAGTGGTTAAGAGCGGTAGACTCGTAATCTGGGGAACCGGGTTCGCGTCTCTGCTCCTCCACATGCAGCTGCTGGGTGACCTTGGGCTAGTCACACTTCTCTGAAGTCTCTCAGCCCTACTCACATCACAGAATGTTTGTTGTGGGGGAGGAAGGGAAAGGAGAGGAGAATGTGAGCCGCTTTGAGACTCCTTCGAGTAGTGATGAAGCGGGATATCAAATCCAAACTCTTCTTCTTCTTCTTCTTGTATGTATGCAATTTTGCCTAGTAAATACGTTTTTGCACAGAATTTCTAACAACACTTATTTTTGCACTGTATCGAGTAATATATGCATTTGTGTGTGTGCACCCTTTCCCCTCAAATAAAGATTTGGCATTTTTAATGTTTGGCTGGTGAGCTGCATTGCAAAATTCAGAAAAGTGTGAATTCCTGTCACACTCCCATGGGTGCAAGGAGGTATAAGTCTCTCACCAAAGCATTCACTGAGGATACCATTGAGGGGGTGCAGTGCAGTGCAGTGCAAAGAAACTGGGGACAAACACAAGGTTCAAAACATGATCCAGAGGCAACCCTCCCAAGATCAGTAACACAGGGTGTCTCAGCACCACGTAGCTCAGCAATCATAGAAGACTAGGTTTAGGAACGAAGAGCCTTTCCCCACAACAATTGGAAGGCTCAAGAGGGAGACCTTTAACACTGCAGTCTCCTAAACAACATCCTAACCTCAACAGCTGTCAATGAAGCAGTTTTGGGGATTACTTACTCACAGGGAGACACTCTCACTCACACCCCAAGGTCCATAGATGTATGCTATGTTGCTGCTCTTTGTCTCAAATCTCTTGGTTTGGGCATTCTCGAGAACTGTGGAGGGTGACTCCACCTTTTCCTCTGCTCTTCAGCAGGTCTCCCCACCATCAGAAGGCCCCTCAAGGAGACCCTTAGCACTGTTTCCAAGGGACCCTGCCTGCTCCTCAACACCCTTGACTTGTGTGGAGTCTGAGCCATCCTTTCAGGACTCGGTGTCGGGTACCAGGTCAGTGCCAGGCTTGGCAATTTCACAGCAGCATTTCCGTTCTTACGTGGGTTCAGGGACTACAATTTAGGTGGACTCAAATGAAATGAATTTCTACTTCATCCCTACTATGGAGTTACGTGTGTTTACAGCCAAAGGGTTTTTGAAAAGCACACACGCCATCACCACCAACACAGTTTCCTGTATTGGACTTTACGATTAAAATGGTGGCAAATAACACAAGATACCTAAACATGAAACAAGAAAAAGGTTATTTATCCAGAAGATTTCTGTGAACTCAAGTATGCTGAATAAACCCAGCAAGCTGCTGAATACAAAGGTCACTGGATTAACATGGCAGCAGATTTACAAAAAATCAAGTTGAGTTTTACTTATGCAAGTAATTGTTCACCTGTCAAAATGTGAGTCACAAAAAAGGGTTAAAGAGCACCATGGAACTGAACAAATTCACCCATGCCGCCACATTTCCGTAAAGAAGTTCAGAGTAATCTGGTTTAAATATGTGGTTAATAATAAATTGGTATCTCTGCATTTTGGGTTAGTTTCCCTGCCCCACTTTAAGGAAATTCTAGTATGGTAGTCATGTAGCCGGCTGAAGTCTTCTAGTCTGCTCCTTCTTTCCATTACCAGAATGGTGATAAATATATCATCATAGTCTTCTCAAGGGAGAGTTATTTTTTGCCACTTCTTGCAAGTTTCTGCCAGTTATTGCAATTATATTAATGGCCACAGTAGCCAAGTTTAGCTTGCTTTACAGTGGTTCCCAGAAGCAAGAAAAAAGCCGGCTAAAAAAGGATTATAGGATCATAGTACAAGAGTTGGGTCTTTGTATAACTCCATCAGTAATGACATCTCAGCATCACACACATACTATTCCCCAGCTATGTCAGAAGCCAGGCACCTCCTCCCAGATTATCAGAACTTCTGCTGCATGGAGACAGCACTCAGATACCTTTTTGGAGAGCAGTTCTTACTCTTTACTGACTCTGAATGAACCCAGTAAATACAACAATAATCTATGGATCATTTCTAAATTCCGATTTCATTCTGTGCTGAGTCAGTGATTTTGGTAATAAGAACAAGCAGTTAAAGGCACACAATATAAAAATGGAGGGAGGTGGGCTCACCTACTTTAAAAAAAAACCAATTTCATTAAGAACCTAACAACTTGAGGTTGTTAAAAAGAAGAAGCAATGCTTAAAAATACTTCTCTTTATGTCAACATTTGTCAAACGTGAGATATGGTTTGCAGTGGCTTTACATGACAGAATTCCTGTTCTTCTCTTAGTGACATGGTAATTTTCAGTTGTCTCACAAGGACACCCTTGCAGAATTGGGCTGCAAAACTCAGAACAACTAAGCAAACTTCACCACCGTCATATTGTCTTCTGCCAAGTAATGTTCTACAAGATCTTTCTGCAAAGCAACTGGGGCGGGGTGCTTTTCTCTGTGTGCCACATTATAATGGCAGAATCCCGCCCCCATCCCCAAATCATCTGGATCTACCTGCAGTTTTGAATTTTGCACCTTTTTCCAGAAAAACCACTGGCTTACATTCAGCACAATGCAGCTTCCTGTTTTCTACCATTGCAGCAATCACAGTTCACAACCACACATGCAGAGCCTGCGTGCAAACAGCTATATGTGCATGATGGCTGCTCCTCACAGAAAAT
This sequence comes from Darevskia mixta, assembly GCA_034641385.1. Classification (NCBI taxonomy): domain Eukaryota; kingdom Metazoa; phylum Chordata; class Lepidosauria; order Squamata; family Lacertidae; genus Darevskia; species Darevskia mixta. The sequence goes on from JAWWNH010000058.1 coordinate 15,689,165, forward strand.
CCAGCTCTTACTCAGCGCTACGACACTATCAGCAGCAGTAACAGAAGTGGAGACAGACAAAGGCGGCTCTGCAATCTCTGTGGGCTGCTACCTGCACACACACCGTCCCCCAGGCACACACATTAAAATTGCCCTACCCACTAACATGACACTCCACTTCTTCATGCTGATTTTCTTTTAACACTCTGCTTCTTCAGACTGCCTCAACCGCACCCCAGATTCTTGGGTTCCACCCTTTTTAATGCTGGGCTCTGCTCTGTAGCCTATGGACGTTTGAAAGTGGGTCCCATTATTTCAGGTTGGGATTACAGGTGAGTCCCAGCTCTTAGTAAGCTGAAGACCACTGCACCCAAACACTGATAGGCTTTCTAGCTGCTCTCCATGAATAACATCATAAGTGTTCAGTATGTACTGAGCAGTAGAGAAAAGGGTAAAAAACAGCAAGGCAGGAGTGGAGTCATTTGTGCTGTACTGAAGAAATCAAGCTTCTGCTTTGCTTTCTGTAGTGATGACAACATGAATAGCTAGACTACAACCTCTGGTCCTTTTTATGAAATGGGTGGGGAGAGGGAGAGAAAAGCTAGAAGGGTCAGGATACTTCTTTTAGTATAATAACCTGAGCAACAATTATCCAAATTCATGTAAATCAATAGCATTTTGGATAACCTGAATGCCATTATACAAAGATGTAGGACATCACAAATCAGTATGGAGAAATGAATATGGAAAATAACAATCTGAAATGGAAATGGAAAATAACAATCTGAAAACACAAAATGGTCTATTCATAATGGAACTTACCTGTATAATGGACCACACATGTCTGGCCTTTCTTTGGAAATGTCCTTCCTGTTTAAAAACATAAACAAACACATACATTAAAAATGCTGTTGAACATCCTTTTAGAAAAGTGGATGTTTAAAAAGAGTCAAAGCAGAATAAACTCATTCATATCGAAACCTACATTAAATACAAAAATGGAAATTGAATAATTTGGGTTTTCTGTCTTAAAAACACCGACCAGTGTAAGAAAACAAAGGTGCAGAGGCAGAGATGGTGTCATGCAGTGTGGATGACATTTTAATCACATACCTGTAGATTCTGCTAGTCTCACCCTCCCACAGAGTGGCTTATATGTGCCATTTGGAAAGAAGGGGGAATAGATTTTAATTTTCAGTGACCATCAATTTAAACAATACAATTGGGATCATTCCTTTACTACTGACCCTATGAAGCCTCAGACATGGGAGAGCCTAGAGACTAAAATAAATAGTGTGTTTTTTAACTACTGGTAAATGATAACCATACCTAAAGAGGGCCCACAAATATGATTTCAAATAGCAGTGACCAAAAGCTTGATTCCGGCCAGCTTCTAGTTTGCTTCATCACAGGACCATTTTCAACAAAGTTATCAGTGACACAGGGAGACAAACGGCAGTAGAATGTGCCTCATACTGGGATCATGATGCCTTCCACTTTGTCCCTGTGAAATCATTTTGCTGAGCATCTGGTCCACAGGGGACACACTTACTTTGAAAGCAGGAAATGAGACAGCTTAGTTTTGATCGGCTACCTTGAGAACGAAAGAGCAGACCTGCTCATTCAGACCAAAGACCTAGAATAATAGAATTTTAGAGTTGGAAGGGGACCCGAGGGTCATCTAGTTCAAACCCCTGCAATGTTGGAATATTTTGCCCAACGTAGGAATGGAAGATATTTCAAAAAGTTCCAAAGTTGTTGAGCAAAAATAAATAAATTGGAGCTATTTTTTCAGGTAAATCAACAGAAATGACACTGCCGACATGGCTTGCCATGCGTTCGGATTTTCCCGGACATTTTTAGTGATTTCTGCCCAGACACTGCTTCCAAATGCAATATTCCAACTATGTCCAGGAAATTCCAGAGGTATGGCAACCCTACTTGAACCCACAATCCTGAGATTAAGAGTCTCACGCTCTACTGACTAAGCTATCTAGTCAAGCATCCTTTTCCCATGGTGGCCAATCAGATGTCCCAGGGAAGCCCACAGGCAAGACAAAAGGGCACTTATTCACCTGCCAAAATCTGTAGTCTATTGTCCACAATAATTATATTCACCAGAGAGGGGCTGTAAATCTGGTGAAACTGAAGAGTTATGCCTGGCTGAACATGCTGTAACCATTTTAGAATGAGCAGAGCATTTGAGGTTTTACAGGATTCTTCCTCTGTGCTGTGAGCTGGGCTAAATTGCCATCGTTCTATTGTATGTTCTCAAACCAAGCTGCACCCACGATGAAGACTTCTTCAAAGTCAATGTCTGGCTAATGACTAAGTGGCACAGATTTCCTTCATGGCAAAAAGCTATCTCCACTTCATGGCAAAAAGCTATCTCCACGTGTTACTGTCAGCCACAAAACCCTGCCAATTCCCATTCACTGATCACCCCCACTGATCACCCTATTACAACAGGAGTTCTTTGCTTTGCTCTGCAGTTGCAGCAGTGGTCTCTTCAATAAGAGCCTTCTCCAGGTTTTCACAGAGGAGCAAGCCTGAAGCCTTGTCTCTCTCCTGAATGGAGAGGCTCACATTTTAAACAGGGAAGTACAGCGTACTATAATTTGCTCTTGTTACTAAATTACTTCACTGCGCTTGGATTTATGCAGCTGTCAGCAAATGCCATTTAAATATCCCTAATCGCTTGTGGCTGCCGATGCTGCTGCCAAAGAAGCAGAAGACTGCAGCCCACTGATCCACAGAGCCCTCTGGGCATTTTCCCTCATTATGTTGCTCAGGACAGGCACCCTCCAGCATATTCTAAGCCAGGGAGTCTCAAATTTCCCCCCACCTGACAGCAGGAAAACACCACTCCCATCCCCCACCATATACTGTATATATGCATGTATATTTGCATTTAGCATTTTTCATGCATTTTTCATTTTAAAATTCCTGTTCTGAACATCCTATAGGTTCCACTTTCTCCGATCCTCCCTGATTCAATCTCCTGACAGCCAGAGAAAGAGACAGTCACCTACCCACTCAGCCCTCTGACCTCAAATATCCCTCTGAAATGATAGGAAATCCGATCCCTTCGTCAGCCGCAGTTGGGCTGAAATATACTTTACAAGCTTGGCAAGATGGACAAGAGTGATGGCCAAGGCAGGAGAGAGCCAAAGAACCACAGGGTACTGACCAGGGTGTGGAGAACAGGAGGAGGCGCTGCACAGCAAATAAGGTACCCAGAAACCCTGAACACACACCTGCATTACAGTGAGCTGGCCCTCAACAGCTCCGTCGGTGGAGCCTGAGGCTCTTAATCTCAAAGTCGTGGGTTCGAGTCCCACGGTGGGCAAAAGATTTCTGCATTGCAGGGGGCTGGACTAGATGACCGTTGGGGTCCCTTCCAACTCGACAATTCCAGAACTGACGTTGCTCCACCGTTACCAGGAGCACCCCTACTTGGTACCATTCCCTGGCCAAAAAACTCCCCTTCCAGTTCATGCATCGCCTTCTCCCAACCAAATCTCCGCCTCTCCTCTTCTGAGGAGCCGGAGCCAGAGGCTTCACCACCACCACCACCACCCTCTTTCCCCCCATAGGCACCCAGCTCCTCCTGCAGCTGCTTTGCCCTGCCGTCCCTCTCTTCCCTGCGCCCTCAGCCCGAACCCGGGGCACCGCACCGTCTCCCGGCGTGATGGTCTCCACTTCCACCCCCATGGCCGCCGTGCTCCCGACGCGGCGCGCTCCCGCTTGGCAACCTGCTCCCCGCACCACGCGCCGCCGTCCTCCTCGGCCGGTCCCGGCTTAGCGAGACGAGACCCTCCAGCCGGCGCATAGCTCCCCGCCCCTCTTCGCAGCTGACGGACAAGCTCCTCCGGAGCTGCCCATCAGCCCACCCGGCCAATGGAAAAGTGGGGAGGGGGGCTGCAGGCGCCGCCGTCGCCCAATCCCCCCGCGAGGTGGCGGAGGGGAAGGCAGGGCGAAAAGCGCACCCCAGCCTCCCGTGGGGAGGAGCTCGGCGGCGGAGTAAGAGGGAGGGGGACCGCACTGCAAAAAGAAAGAGGCAGGCAGGGTGCGCAGCTTGCGGAATGAATGCAGTCCTGTTTCCTTGGGGGAAGCAGGCTCTGCTCCTTTGGCAGCTCAGAGCCTGACTTGCCAAACGCGTGCGTGGAAACGGTTCGGCATTTTAAGCGGAGGTTGGGTGGCCATATGTCATGTGAGATCCCTGCATTGCAGGGGGTTGGGCTAGATGATCCTCGGGATCCCTTCCAACTCTGTGATCCTGTGATTCCAATCTAGGGCTTTTATGCACTTTTTTTTTTTTTTACTTTACTTTGCTCCGTTCCATGCTGAGTATCAAGCCCCATTTGAGAGGCAGAGCGCTAAGGTGCGAAGCTGCTCCTATACGAGGCTGGTTCTACTCAAGGGCCCCATCTCCCCATGAACCAACCCGGACCCTGCGATCTTCCTCGTGTGCTTCCTCCACAAGAGTTCTGGCGTGGTAAAACAAGAATGACCATTTTCTGCAGTGCTCTCCCCTGTGAAATGCTCTCTCCACCTGGTGCCTACATTAAATATATTTAGGCACCAGGTGAAAACATTTCTCTTCAACCAGGCATTTGGCTGATTAACATTGTGGGCTTTAAAATGTGTAAATGGGGGAGGGAGGGGTTATTGGTTTGATTTGCTTTTGTTTTATTATGTATTTTGTGTTTCCATTCTGTATTATGATGTTGTGGACTGTCCTGTGATCTTTGGATGAAGGGCGCTATACAAATTTAAAAAATAAATAAAAATACCACACAGTAAGGATCCAGACCTACCAAGCAGAATTGAAAAAGATGCAACCGCAAGACTCGTTTCCAGAGAAACCCTCTCTGCAATCCTGCCTGCAGCCTCAGGAAATAAAGCAACAAGGACCCTGCAGCTATCATTATACTGGACAAGAATAGAAATGAACCTGTAGAAAACAGGGATGTTGATTTTTAATAGGGAGGCACCATTGCTCAGCAGTAAAGGCAGCAGCTTTGACCGCAGAAGGTCCCTGGGAAAGATCCTTCCAGTTGCAGAACTTGGGGTCTCAAATTTCAGCAGCGCCCTGTGCAACGCGAAAATTGGGCATGCCCCCCCACTCAATTCTAAAGCATAGTTTGCGTTTCTGGTGGAGTCCCCAAGGCTTCATGCCCAGTGCAATTGAATCAGTTGCATTCCCCTGCAACTGCTTCTAATCCTCTGCCTAAGGCCCAAAGAGCAGATGCTTGGTGAGGAAAAGCCTTAGCTCAGCGGTGGAGCATTTGCTTTGCATGCAGAAGGTCCCAGGTTCAATCTCCAAGGGCATCTCCAGGTAGGGCTGGGAGAGACTTCCTGTCTGAAGCCCTCACGAGCCACTGCCAGTCAGTGTAGCGCCAAATTGGAACAAATGGCAACAAATGGTTTTCTGGGCGAAAGCAGTGGTGGAAAGGCAAAACAACTCAGACCCATACCTAGAAAGCACAGGACAAGTGGAAAACTGCTCAGATCCATGCTTTCTAGGCACAGGGCAAGCGGAAGTGCGGATGAGCCCTAAGTGTAAAGCAGTTTCCTAAGAAACTGAGAAAGGAGCTCTGCTGGCGCAAATCAAGGGTTCATCTAGTCCTACATCCCACAGCAGCTAACCAGAAGTGTCATGGAATTTGGGTAAGAGATGTAGCTTGGATGCATTTCACAATCCCCATTTGAAGTATTGGTGCACACTATTTATGTTGTTGTTTTTTTTAAGGAGGAAGATAAGGCTATCAATGGCTGATAATCCTAAAGGCTATATACTGCCTCCATGATCAGAGGCACTGCACCTCTAGATGCCATTTGCTAGGGGACAACAGCTAGACAGAGCATCTGACTGGCTATTAAAGAAAACAGGATACTGAATTACACAGATCTTTGGTCTGGTCCAGCTAGACTTTTTGTATGCGCATATGTTCTCTAACCAAAGGTTTTTCAAGGTTAGAATTGCCTTATATATAAAAAAGCAAAATGCACAGAATCCTATGGCAATATCAGGCTTCATACAATTCCTAAGCACAATAGGACTATTAACAACTGTATAAAGCAAGTGACATATATATGTAATTACATATATATGTAATAAGTGACTGAGATTTCTGCCTTCACTATTTACAAAGAATTAATGCTGGAAATTTTTCCAACCCTCCTCTTGCTAGTTTAATTTAATTTTCACTAAATCAATTAAAGAAACAGCCCATAAAATCACTTTGTTTTATTATTTGTTTTAAATGACTGTTCAGGGAGATTTACTTTAATATATACTGTTTACTTGCAGAAAGGGTTTGGAAACAAATACTTTCATTCCTCCATCCAATTTCCCCCCTTCCTGGGGTGAAGGACAAGATGACACCTCCCTCCCTTCCCCTTCCATGTACTGAAGCCCGCTAGACTGGCATTTGAATAGTCCTTCAGCCCTGGTGATGGGACAGTATCCATCACTACATGAGGGCAGCAGGTTAGCTTAGGGGCTGGAGAGCAGGTCACATAGCACAAATAGCTATGTTCTTCACCTCACTGTTGCCGCCTGCCCATCACCACCTGCCATTTGAGGCAGATGCTTCCCTCTACCCAATGGTAGGGCTGGCTCTGCTTTAAGAGACAGTGCAAGGAAGGAGATGAGATAGAATGGAAGCCCTCCATTCCTCCAGTAGCTGTTGGCTCCACAAATGCAGAATGAACTGGCATGGGAGCACTTTTTGACAAGCAATCCCCTTCTCCCTTATTTAGATGATATAGTTCTTTATGGGGAACTGGCTTCAGGGCTTCAGGCACCACGCCCACTGGCAGACCAACTCTGTGTTACAAGGATGTCTGCAAATGTGGCATGAAGGCTGGCAACATCAACTCCATGATGCCTGGAGACAGTCAGGTCATGTATCCATAGCAGTGATCAGAGGAGGAATGACCACTGGAAGGAGCTTCATCCATCCCAGCTGCAACAAAACATGTCTCCCCCGTATCGGTCTCTACAGCCACAGAAGGCCTTGTAAGTTTTCAAGTTTGACTTCGCCCCCAAGGCGCACTATGCCAACAAGTTATGTGGAGGACTACAGCACCATCTGCCTTCCTTAATTGTCTGAATCAACTTACAAGCACTGAGTCATTTATTGGTGTGTTTGATTTCTGCCATACATACATTTGCGCTTTCTCAAAGGAAGAGGGTGGTTCTGTACTTGTCTCTGTTTAGTTTGGATTTCTTTCAGCATGTCCAGTCTGTGACAGACACACACACACACACACACACACACACACACACACACACACACACACACACACAGGGTCAAAATGCTGAGAAAAGAATTTGGATGTGAGAATGCTCTCTCAAGTATTGCATTGCAATATGTGACCTTCTACAGAGTGACATAATTTTGATGGCCCACATTCTGCACAATCCACACACACACACACACACACACACACACACACACAGAAAGTATTGTGCAGGAAGTGGGGGGCCTGGACAAAATGTGTTTGCTTTCAAGTTCTTTTTGTAACTTCACAAAGAGATCAAGGCCAAGCTGTGGAAATCATTGTAATAGCCCTTAATAAAAAGGAAAGAGTCTAGCTTAATTTACAAGTCAAGGCTGCAGTCTGATACATGATTTACTGACAAGCAGCCCAATGTGTCGAGGCTTTGTGTATTGGGCTAATATGATGATGATGATGATGATGATGATGATGATGCATTGTTGCTATATTTCACCTATGCATGATTTTACCCACATGATACTGTATCTTTGAATTGAAATTACCGGTATGTTCCCAATATTTTTGTGAATACATTAAAAAAAACAAGAAATAAAGATTTCAGGTAAAAGGAGGAGAAGGGTTGAAGTAGTACTACTCTACGTTTCTGTGAAATATTGGTAGTGTTCAGCTGATGTATTGGTAGTATTACGGTAAATGTGAAGTCACAACAAGGTTTATGAGATCTGAGCCAGGGGCGTTTCTAGCCCCTTGGCTGCCCGGGGCGGGAAGCCAAGAGGCACCCCCGGGGGCAGGGCGTCGCGGTGTGTGCGTGCGTCATGACATCATTCAGTATCCTGTTTTCTTTAATAGCCAGTCAGATGCTCTGTCTAGCTGTTGTCCCCTAGCAAATGGCATCTAGAGGTGCAGTGCCTCTGATCATGGAGGCAGTATATAGCCTTTAGGATTATCAGCCATTGATAGCCTTATCTTCCTCCTTAAAAAAAAGAAATCATAAATAGTGTGCACCAATACTTCAGCGCGATGCCCCGCCCCCCGGGGGTGCCAGGCGCCGGCTTCGGGACTCTCCCGAAGCCGCTGCCTGGCACCCCTTGGTGCGGTGGCTGCTCGTGCCGGCGCACGAAGGGGTGCCGGCCGGGCGGCGGCTTCGGGAGTCTCTGCGGGCTGCAGCCCGAAAATAGCCTTAAAAAAAAATTTTAAAAGCCCAGTGCCACCGCCCAAAGTGTCACCCCCAGCAGGGCGCTGCCCGGGGTGGCCCGCCCTCCGCCCCCCCTTGCTACGCCCCTGATCTGAGCCTAGCTTAGCCAGGGGAACCATTGTGAATTGAAGAAAACCTGGGGGGGTTCTCTTTCAGGTCATCAGTGTATGCCACAAAAAACTAAACCCATTCAAGTATTTTGTGAACAGGGAACTTTTGCAGACATGTCTGTTAAAAGGCTGCTTTAATCGTGCCTGTGAAACTGTCAGAGGCGCCATCTGGTGGCTGTTTTTACTTTGGTGAATTGATGTACCAGTACTACTCCAACCAAAGATACAGAATTGATGTACAAGCAATAATGGGATCTCGGATGAAGTGCATTTCATTTGGAATTCTTTCTGCTCTGTTGTGGGAAAGAACAGCCAAACTGCTGCACTGGGTGCATTTTGTGTTAGTTAGTGGGTGGTAACTTTCAGCTCTACAATTCTCTGTTGTTGTTTAGTTGTTTATTCGTGTCCGATTCTTCGTGACCCCATGGACCAGAGCACGCCAGGCACTCCTGCCTTCCACTGCCTCCCGCAGTTTGGTCAGACTCATGTTGGTAGCTTCGAGAACACTGTCCAACCATCTCGTCCTCTGTCGTCCCCTTCTCCTTGTGCCCTCCATCTTTCCCAACATCAGGGTCTTTTCCAAGGAGTCTTCTCTTCTCATGAGGTGGCCGAAGTATTGGAGCCTTAACTTCAGCATCTGTCCTTCCAGTGAGCACTCAGGGCTGGTTTCCTTAAGAATGGATATGTTTGATCTTCTTGCAGTCCATGGGACTCTCAAGTGTCTCCTCCAGCACCATAATTCAAAAGCATCAATTATTCGGCAATCAGCCTTCTTTATGGTCCAGCTCTCACTTCCATACATCACTACTGGGAAAACCATAGCTTTAACTATACGGACCTTTGTCAGCAAGGTGATGTCTCTGCTTTTTAAGATGCTGTCTAGGTTTGTCATTGCTTTTCTCCCAAGAAGCAGGTGTTTTTTAATTTCGTGAATTATTTTAATTTAATTTCTACGATTCTATGAATCTATTATTCTAAATAAGATCAGCAAGATGGGAGGCAGTTGAGGCAAGGGAGTAAAGTGAAACATGGACCAGAAATGAACTGCACTGCTTTGAGTTGGCTTCTGCAATATCTTATTCATAGCAAGAAAGAAATTCATTGCAAAGCCTTGCATCTTTTAATCATACAGTATTGTGAACATTTATTTCTCATACTCCTTCTAAATGCTGGGATTCAGCACTCAAATGCGTGAAATAAAACTAGTAAAGATAACAGTGCTTCTGAGCATGTGCAGAGCACATTTCCTTCACCAGAAAGTAATCACAGGTAGCCCCTAAGCATCTTTTATTACCATCAGTGCTTCAAGATAGTATGACTCAGGCTTAAGCCCAGATTTTCTCTTTGTATGACCCTTCAGTTTGGATTACAGAACAAAGTGAGAAAAGAGTAAATGCAGAAGAAGGGAAGTCTGGAATCAATTGGTCTGTCACTCACAGAAACCAGCACCTTGTTTCTGTTGCTCTTGCTTTTGTTTCTTGTCACTCCCATTACTTGTTTGGAACTATTGGCAAAACTGAATACTACCCTTCTTTCCTTATACTTCTAGAACAGGGGTGTCAAACTCAAATTCATCGGGGGCCGCATCAGCAGTTTGGTCACCCTCAAAGGGCCGGTGACCCTCAAAGGGCCGCCCTCCCCCTCTCCACTGTGTGGAAAAAATATTTTTTTCTGGTTTTCCTCCTCTAAAAGGCTGGGAGGGAGGGAGGGAAGAGAGAGAGAAGGAAGGAAGGAAAGAAGGAAAGAAAGAAGGGGTGAGAAAGAGAGATGGATGGATGGATGGAAGGAAGGAAGGAAGGAAAGAAAGAAAGAAAGAAAGAAAGAAAGAAAGATAAAGGGAGAGAGAGAGAGAAGGAAGGGAGGGAGGGAGGGAGGAGGAAGGAAAGAAGGAAGGAAGGAAAGAAGGAAGGAAGGAAAGAAAGAAAGGAATGAGAGAGAGGGGAAGGAAGGAAAGGGTGAGAGAGGGGGGAGGAAGGGGGGAGAGAGAGTGAAAGAAAGAGGGAGAGGGAAGGAAGGAGTGAAAGAGAGAGAGAGGAGAGAGGGGAGGGAGGAAGGAGGGAGGGAGGGGTAAAAGGGAATGAGACAGAGAGAGAGAGAAGGAAGGAAGGAAGGAGTGAAAGAGAGAGAGGAGAGGGAAGATGCTGCTTGCTTCTCCACCCCCCCACCCGCAAAAGAAGGCTTTTGCGAGGGGGGGCGGCCGGGAGGAGAGAGAAACGTCTCCTCCGCTGTAGCAGAGGGCATGTTGCTTGCTTCTCCACCCCCCCACCCGCAAAAGAAGGCTTTTGCGAGGGGGGGTCGGCCGGGAGGAGCAAGAAACGTCTCCTCCGCTGTAGCAGAGGGCATGTTGCTTGCTTCTCCACCCCCCCCCCCACCCGCAAAAGAAGGCTTTTGCGAGGGGGGGGGTGGCCGGGAGGAGAAAGAAACGTCTCCTCCGCTGTAGCAGAGGGCATGTTGCTTGCTTCTCCACCCCCCCACCCGCAAAAGAAGGCTTTTCCGAGGGGGGGGGGCGGCCGGAGGAGCAAGAAACGTCTCTGCTGTAGCGGAGGAGATGCTGCTCATTCTCCCCCCCCTCCACCGCTGCCTGCTGTTCGCAGGGATTGGCGCAGCGCGGGGTGGTGGTGGGATCGGCAGGCTGGTGCGGGGGGCTTCCCCGACGCGGCAGAAAGCCGCGCGGGGCACCCCCGAGGCGGCAAAAAGCCGCGCTGGGCCAAAACGGCCCGAAGAAAAAAAGCCTTGCCGGGCCACATTTTGCTCACGGGCCACATGACGAGGTCTTGCGGGCCGCATTTGGCCCGCGGGCCTTGCCCTTGACACCTGTGTTCTAGAATGTGATTAAATATTCTTAGTGTTCCCTTCAGGGGCTGTGAAAGAAAAAGTGTCAGGTCATTATTTCATGCTGCAGCTGCATTGCTTGCTAGTGCGTAAGAGCTTTCCTCCATTCAGTGAAGAGACCGTTATTCACTGAAGGTATTAAACTGCTATTTTAAAACACAGGCCCAGCCCTTAAAGAGTTAAAAATAGGCTTCCAAGAACATGTCATCTCAGAGAACAGTAATTAGTTAAACCTTATTAGATGTCACATGTGTCTGTGAGAGACACACACAGAGAGAGCGCTTCCCCAGAAAAGGGTATGGTTAGAGCAGCTTTGATGTAGATATATACATCAGCAGAGCTACACCGTAGAAGACGCTTGAAAGAAAGGGCATTGCCATAGGGAAATCGGTCTTCGGTCAAGGAGCATTTGCTTTGTCAAGCTGTTCTGATGAATCCTGTGGAAAATCAACTTTGGAGCCAACCACATTAGCAAGGAGGGTTGAATAATGGAACTGGGGAAAGCGAAGCTGCTGAGAACAGGCCTTAATGCTTTGCACCAGGCCATACACCCTGCGCATGGGATTGCGTGGACAGATGGCAAGCAGGTGGCACTGACTGCCCTGCACTTTCACAACAAAGAATTGCGGTTTGGCGACTCAACTGTTATTGGTCAGTTTGAACACGTCCATGGACTTTACTGGAGCCCATGTTACTCGGCTGACACGCCAGCTCTGCTAGCTGTTCAGCATAAGAAGCATGTCAGCGTTTGGCAACTGAGCCACATTGCCTCGGAAAAGAATAAGCTCCTGGTTTCTCAGACCTGTGAAATTGGCGAGCCATTCCAGTTGCTTCCTCAGGGATGTGTGTGGCACCCAAAGAGGGATGTTTTGTCTGTACTTACCAAAAGGGATGCTTCTGTTTTATATGCCGTTCGTTCAGACAACTCCAGGATTAAAGCAGATATCAAAAGCAGTGGTCTCATCCACTGTGCTTGCTGGACTAAGGATGGTCATCGCTTAGTCGTTGCTATAGGCAGCGCTCTTCACTCCTATATATGGGACGATGCCCAGAAAACATTAAACGCTTGTTCCTTTTGCCCAATATTTGAAGTTGGAAGCTACATTTGTGCTATTGAAGCCACTTTGGATTTTCAAATTGCTGTGGCTACCGAACTCCCCCTTGATAAGATTTGTGGCTTAAATGCAGGCATTACATTTGAATTGCCTGTAGGAACGGAAACGGGTTCTTTAACTTCGCAGTCTACACTGGTGCTTGGGGATGAGGAATACTCTATGGATCTGCGAAGAAAGTCTATAGATTCAGACAAATCAGTAGCTGTTGATTCAGTAGCTTCATCTTCCTCGGGCCCAGTTGATTTAACCCACATCCTTTCAAATCACCGGAGATCTGATCCCAGTCCTCTCATTCCTTTGAGAAGGAAGGATTACCCTTCAGGAACTGGCCAAGATTCGTCACACTTGATCTTAGTGACTTTTGAAGGAAAGGTAACCACAACAAGGAAAGTCAGCATTCCAGGAATTTTGGTTCCTGATATAATTGCTTTTGACCTTAGAGCTCAGATTGTGGCAATAGCTTCTAACACTTGTAACATTGTTTTGGTCTACTCAGTCACCTCATCCTGCATGCCCAACATTCAGCAAATCCAACTAGAGAAAAGCGAACGACCCAAGGGTCTGTCCTTTTTGACAGAGAAACTCTTATTAGTTATGATAGGGAAGCAGAAGTTCACTGATCCCTCACTTATCCCATCATCTAATTCTGATAGATATATCATCCGACTGATGATCAAAGAATTAATATTTGAGGAAGAGCCATCAGCAAAATCTGATACCGCCCACAGTCTGCCATTCAGTTTTGAGTCCTCTGTGAACATTCCTGGGAAAAGAAAGTATTTTGAGAATCTTGCTGCAGAGGATCACATTGTAGGGCGGGAGCTCTTAATCCCAGGCAGCACGATTATTCAGTCACCTAGTGGCAGGAGACGAATGCTGGAAGAAGTGAAGAGTCCTAGTTATGAGCAAAGTTCATCATCTAGTGTGAGCGATTTTGATGAGAAAAGAGTCTTAGGTGACCCATCCATTGCACTGGAAACTTTGGATGCGGAACCAATTAATCGGTCAGTAGCCCTATTTGGTCTTGGAACGCCTACCAAGTTTTCCAATAGATCAGTTTCTTCTAAAGTGATGCAAGAAACTTTGAATTCTCCTAAAAACAGCAGCCTGGCTAATGAAAAAGGAGCCAGTCAAATATCCAGGAATCTGGAAAAATTGTGTGGCAGCTTCAATGACTTACAGTTGAGACTTCTGGAACTAGTAGATTTCACAAAAAATGGAAAGAGACTATCTGTAGCTTACCCATCTTCTCAAGAACCACCTTTTGTTCACATCACCTACCAGGTAATTTATATACTATTCTTCAAAGTAGTTTATTCTTAGAAACTTCATTACAGGTTGGGGGATTTTGTTAATTAGCAAGTTTCACATGAGCTTCATGCTGTGCTTGATTTAAATGGTGAAATGATAGTTATTAGGAGCAATGGTTATATCTGATATTCTGCACAGGAAAATCCAGACCTGTGCTTCCTTTACTGTTCAGCTTAATTGTCATTGATGTATTATATATGTCCATTTGTTTTAAGTCATCTGTTTCCAAATCTTAAGGCATTTTTTTTTTACTACAAGAGATAACTGGCAGCTCTATATGTGGCTTTTAAAATGCTTTGAATCTTTTTAGAGAGAGAAGATATCAGACCAACTTCTGTAGGTATATACTGTATAAGCTTCAAAGGATCATGGGTCTCACAGCATAAAAGCATTTAGGAAATATGGGATATTAATATTTGATTACATAATGAAGCAATTTAAGAAAATCAAAATCCACGGATCAAGGTTCCTTTTTCCTCAACAGCAATTCCTTTCTCCTCCCTTGCTTTTTCATGAAATAATTGTGACTATTTTATTAATTTGATTGCTAGTCAACGTTGTAGTGTTTTGTGGTACAACACTGATGGCAACAAAAATTAGTCAATAATTTAGATGTGCTGCATTAAACAAGCTGGAGCATAAAAACCATTATTTATATTTCTTTAATAATTCAGAGTTGTTGTTTAGTCGTGTCCAACTCTTCGTGACCCCATGGACCAGAGCACGCCAGGCACTCCTGCCTTCCACTGCCTCCCGCAGTTTGGTCAGACTCATGTTGGTAGCTTCGAGAACACTGTTCAACCATCTCATCCTCTGTCATCCCCTTCTCCTTGTGCCCTCAATCTTTCCCAACATCAGGGTCTTTTCCAGGGAGTCTTCTCTTCTCATGAGGTGGCCAAAGTATTGGAGCCTCAGCTTCAGGATCTGTCCTTCTAGTGAGCACTCCGGGCTGATTTCCTTAAGAATTGATAGGTTTGATCTTCTTGCAGTCCATGGGACTCTCAAGAGTCTCCTCCAGCACCATAATTCAAAAGCATCAATTCTTTGGCGATCAGCCTTCTTTATGGTCCAGCTCTCACTTCTGTACATTACTACTGGGAAAACCATAGCTTTAACTATACGGAGTAACTTCAGAGTAACTTCCATTAATATATAAAATATAATGTAGTCAGCAAGGCAGATATCTATCTTTCTCCTTCCACTCTTTTCTAAGAAACTTCTGTAGAGTTGCTATTGGTTTTTTCCTAACAAATTTTATTATTATGAAGCAATACAGTTCTTTTTTAAAAAAATCTCTATGATATGAAGCTTGACTCTGCACTCTATTATTCTGGTGACCCAGGCAGAAAACTGTGGTGTGCTGAGGATTTTGGGGCTGCTTTTTGATTAGAGGTATAGCAGTGGAATTCTTTTATACTTTTTGTATTGCTGTGAGTTAATTTTATCTAAACCAGTCCATCCAGAGTGTAAATGAGATATTTGTTCTGGGAGCTGCTGTGATTAATCATTCCAACTCATGGCTGACTTTTCAACTAGTCGCCTTCTTCTTCCTCCTCTTCCATTCCACCCCGCTCCACCCACACAACCACTCCAGGGGTGCATTTTTCAGGCATGGATAAAGTCACTTTGCCAGCTTTTAAGCACAACTGCTTTTAAAGCAGAAGCTACTCAAAGAGTAGGGCTCTCTGCCTGTCATGGGGGGGGCTTATTGCGCCCCCTCAAAAATATGCAGCTGAGGCCATGGCCCCCCCCGGCTCCCTCCATTACGCCTCTGTTTCCCAGTGACCAGGCTCACCCTTGCCCCTAGGAGCCAACTCCTAGGGGCTGTGGGGGCTTTGGCCCCCACACAATTTTTTTTGAGGAGACCGGACCCCCGCAAAGTTGATGAGCATTCCCATTCAAATGGTGTGCCTGTGCGTGCACTGCGTCATGTGATTATGTAGGGTGGGGCTTACCTGGGCCCCCATAATATTTTATTTCAGTTGGCACCCCTGGCCTTACACCTGGGATAGGTATAAATAGGAACCTAGATACACAGGGCTGGTCTGCACCGATGGCTCTCTGATGCAGATTGTCATGTCAGTAATCTCTAATGTGCTTTCCCCACACTGAGTTGTGGGTTGTCCTTTGGCTCAATTAACTTCAAAATAAATAAATGAACACATAGATGTAGTCTAACACAAATTAATTTTTGCTGATGGTAAAAAAGGAGGGGCAATGGGCATCTCTAGGAGTCATGGTTGTACAAGAACCCTCTCTCTCTCTGACACAGTTGTACAAAATCTCTCTCTCATGGAGTCTGTTAGTGAGGATTTCTGAATGGGTTGGATGTGAACAAAATAAATTGTGGGGTGGGCCTGATAGTCAAGGAGGAGGGCTGAAGCAATGGCTGAAATGAAATGATGGGAACTGCAGTAAGTTTTTTCTCCAATCTAAAATACAGGAGCTTGCAATACAGATAATAATACTTAATGCTTTTTGATAAAGACTTGCAAATTATGAGCATGCTCATTCATGGGGGGCCATGAATGCAACAGACATGCACTTTTTTGTATGTAAATAGCAGCCAAGAATCTCGATTCTGCCTGACACAGTTTAGCAATTTTGTGGGAAGCAATATTGTGGGAGAGAAAGATCTAAATTCCTGCTCTCTTCCACTAATGGTCCCAAGCCTGTTTTGCAGTGGTTGCGTATGTTAATTGCCTTCATGCAGTTAACATCCCTTCAAGTTTGGCCCTTAAAAGCAATATATATAGTGGGAGCATGCTGTTAGTCCAAATGGACTAGCATGTTCCCACGTGACATTAGACTTCAGTGAGCCCACTACCACGTGCAGCTTCTAAGATGGGTTGCTGTGGAAGGGCTGCATAGGTGCCCATTGATGCAGCAAAACCCTGTTGCCCACTGCTGACTACCTTGACCCTGTTAACCCATTCATCTCACTTCTTGATGGACCCTTGGGCATGCTTTGCGGGTGGGTGGGGTGGTAGTGCTTGGCTCCAATCTTGCCCCATGTTAACTACACTGCAATGGCCAACCCAAAGGCCCAGGTGAGTGACTAGTGTCAGAAGCATGAGTTGTCAGGGTCAGGCCATTCAGCAATCGGTTCTTCTGACCAAATTTTTTTTTTCCAAGCACCAGAACTCAGTTCTGGCACCTCTCAGGTAGGCAACATTATAAGAGAACAAGGCACCTCTTTTTCTAGAAAAATAGCACTGCTTCTGACCATGCTGACCCCTTAGGGTAGACCTGCATACACAAGCAGTGGTGCGAATGTGAAACATATATGGCATCTCTTCAATTTAAGGTGTACCTTTATATTATATGGGAAATCTGTAATTGTGATCTTCTAATAGCGGTCACAAGGGCCCCTGAATCAGATTGGGACTCTTTAAGGCGCACACACAAACACACACACATATTTTCTGTTTTCCCAGTTAAAATACAGAAATAAAGGGAGGGAGGGAGGGAGGGAGGCAGGGAGGGAGGGAGAGAGAAAGAGAGAGAGAGAGAGAGAGAGAGAGAGAGAGAGAGATGCCATTTGCCCTGCAGGACAGGATCTTACCCTTACCAGCAATTGTGCTTCAGCATTCTGCACTAACTCAGGTTTCTGGACCAACAAGGGAAGTCCCACATAGATTGTATTGCAGTAATCCAGTATTGAAGTTACCATTGTCTGGTCTACAGTGGTCAAGCTATCCTGGTCCAGGAATGGCTGCAGCTGATAAAAGGTGCTTCTAGCCACCAAGACTACCTGATACGAAGCTGCACTGGCCAAAAGCCAGGGCACATCATTCTGTACTAGCTGCAATTTTTGAACCAGACTCAAGGGCAGCCCTACGTAGCATGCATTGCTATACTGCATTCCAATGGCTGCACCACTGTAGCCAAGCTATCCCTGTCTAGGAACATGAGTAGCTGGCATACCAGCTGAAGCTGGAAGAAAGCACTCTTTCACAAATCCAGAGTTTCTCCCATCCTCCAAATTGTACCCATCTCCATTATGCATGGGTTCATTACAACTACTCACCATATTTCCACTGCTTGACTTTCACCTCTAAGGTGACCTGCTGCTACCCTGAAGTTTCATTTTGAAACAGACATTTTCAGAAAAAAGTGCTGAAAAGAGCTGCCATCTAGGTAGCTTATGCTCTTCTAGGCTGCAGGGAAAGCTGTGCACCTCACAAGAACAGAGACTGCAAACAAACTAGGTAATTGTGATGATGGCTGGATCTCCTCTCCTGTATACCCTCAGAGGACAATTCCCACTCACAACATTTTGCAGTCTACTTTAGAAATAAAGCAATATTTCTACAAACATATTCTTTTAACCAAAGCATCTGGATGAAAATAGCTAATTATTTTGTGAAAATTTGTTTCCTATCCTCTACGGACCTTAGCAGCCTCCTCCCCAATCTGCAATGCTAGGATTAATAGGCTGGCCTGCCTTGTTCCTGCAATGTTAAGGGTTGTTGAAGCTATGTGTGTAATCACTATATAAATCTTTATTCTCATTGTGCAGTTCAGTTAACATGGAAGTATAGTCCTCTCCTATACCTTGTATCTAAGCCTGAAACATAGGAAGCAACCTAGTCAGCATTGGGCTATGTAGCTCAGTGTTTTTCAACTAGAAATATTAATATATAAAAGTAAGAAATTTTGCATATGGAAGGTGAGAAGTTCATACACAGCTTATTATGTGATCCCTGTATCATCAGAGGTGCATAGCGGTTTGGCACTACCGGTATTTTGAAAATTCAAATAAAATCCTTTACTTACTTAAGGATAAGTAAATTATAGACATGTATAATATAAGACGATACAAAAGAACCAGGGGAGGGAATCAGAGGCAAAGCAACCTGCTCCGGTACTGGATCTGAGACCTTCTGCATGCAAAGCATGTGCTCTGTTGCTAAGCTGTGGCCATTCCCAAAAGATGTGGGGAATCAGAACTGGACACAAAATGTAGTTCAAACCAGTGCTACTCAAAGTAGTGGTCCGTGGACCGGCACCAGTCCGCAAACTATTGGCTGCTGGTCCCTGGTGAATACACCACAGCCTGGGTGGGATGTTTCAGGGACCAAATATGGTACTGGATCCCTGGTACATTGGGGTGGGGGAATTGCTGGTCCACAACATCAAATAGCTTGAGAAGCACTGGTGCAAACAACACATGCTAAACACAACAATAAGCACAGAGGTCCAAGCAAAAATGCAAGCACACAATTCAGACTACACATTAGCCTGATTACTGCTTCTTCCTTATAATGGACTCAGCCACAGGATGGGGTGATCTATAGCAGAGGGGTGCTTAACCACCCTTGCTGGTGCAACCTCATTTCATGCTTTGCTGTGTCTTGTAGAGTGCAAGGCTTTTGTTAGGGAAATAAACAAAAATCAGTATGTGTGATGAATTAATTTAGAAGAAGAAAAAACAGTTGTGGTTTGGACAAAGTTGACAGAGTTGGCAATAAGTGTGTGTGCCATGAGCAAACTGAGGGAAGTTATTGTAATAATGCACGTTTCTAAGTTGGTTAGGAAAAAGATATTTGGTATAAACAGCTATTACAATATCCTATTTAGGAGACACCGAGGAGCTGAAGACATTTAATGTACAGCATCAAATCCTCTTTTTGCTGGCAAAGTGATAATTTGTTCCATCAACAGTAAATGAAACAGAATAGGAAGGTAAATTTAGGGAAGCGTGTTAAATGTACACAATAAAGTTGAGAAAGATAAGAGGCAAACTTGTGATAAACAGTGAGAGGGTAGAGGACAGAGAGGAAGGAGAAACTGGAGAAGTCAATAAACTGAGCCAAGGAGCAGGTGAATCATCACAGAGGTCATCTTTAATAAATCCACAAACCATTCTTATAATCGGGAAGGCAATTTTGAACTAGATTGAAAACATAAAAGGAGTCGTGAAAACTGATGAAAGATGAGGGTGATATGGCTCAGCTTTATAGTGTGATAGACTAGTCAGACAGTTTTGAAAGCAAGATTTAAAAAGCCTGTTAAGAAGTGGAAATGCAGTAGTCAAAACAGGGGATTAATGCTTGGAGGCATTAAAGCCCAAGAGGACAGGGTGAAGAAAGGGCGCATTCTAATAACGTTCTGATGAGGCTGAGCATCCACAAATAGACATTCTGAATGAAAAACAGTACTGTGTATTTAGAAAGTAGAAGCACAGACTTCTTGTTTAGATGAAAGTCCTGGTTACTAATTCTGTGAAGGTCCTGGTTACTACCGGTAATTCTATGATGTTCTATAAAAGTTCCTTCCTCTCTAGCTGGTAACCTGATTAATCATTCAACTAGACTCTCTTCAGGTGATAATAGTGTTCTGTTTGGTAAAGATCCTCATTACTGTGATTTATGTGTATGGTGTTAATAGCTTGCTAACTTTTGCAAATGAGGGAGAGTATTGTCTTTGAAGCTAAACAAGTAGAGAGAAGCAGGAGAGATCTTTAAAGAATGTTGCAGTGGGTACCCAGTAGATTTGACCAAGGGCAGGAGGGAGCAGAGGGGGCCGCCCAGCGCAGCTGAGACCTGACACACATGGTGGTGGCATCAGTCGTGGTGCAAGAAACATGTGGCGAGCATTACCAGACCAGAAAACGGAACCACCTCCCTCCCAGTCTCATGGTACCTTCGGGACTTCTGCAGTCCAGTTGTGCCTGGGCCAATGACCCCTGCTGCCTGCCCCACCCCCATGCTACGACTCCGATTATATTTATTTGCCAAGCATTTTCTGACCAGTTATAGTCTTGTCTACTCTATCTGTACATTGCATTTTGTTTAATGGGGTTTGGTTGAATTGCTTAATATTGACATTGTACATCACCACGATATTTTCTTTTGAAAGAAAGGTGGTATGAAAATATTTTAATAAAAACAATGATAAAATTGCATAGGATAGGATAGAAATGGCATACTTTTTTGGCAAGTAAACTCCAAAGTGGTTATTTTTACTCTTGTTATTCAAGAGGTTATGTTGATATAAAAAGGAAGTGAGGAGGAGAAATTTAGCTGAGGCCATATGGCCTCCAGAACTTGCACTGTTACAGGTGTCACACATAATACCCATTTCACATTTGTAAGATCAACCTTTTAGTGTTGCAGCACTGACACTTTGGAATTTCCATCCATGTTGACACCAGGAGATGCCATCACTGTCCTCTTTTTGGTCACTACTAAGAACATTTTTGTTTAGACAAGCCTACCCAAATATGTAGAATGTTTATTTGTATTTTTATCTGTTTTCAGTTTGTCGCTGATATGAATTTATTTAAATGTTTTAATTGGTTGCCTCTAACTGTGTTTACTGTTAATTTTTGTTTTATTCTTTTTGTAAGGTGTTTTTTTTACAGTCAAGCAGTATATAAATTTTATGAAATAAATAAGTAAGAAAAAAGTATACTATCATAAGTAAGAAAACACAGTATTACTGAACTCTAACAGTGACTCTGGGTGGTTGTGCTGATGGTATATCAAGATATCCGTTGATTGTTCATTCTTGATGGCTTGTGCTTCTGATGCTATTGGGGCAGTCATACATGATCCCGCTGTCAACAGCATTTGCACCAGCAAAGGTTATTTATTTATTTAGAGCATTGGTGCTCTTTGTCCAAAAAGTCTCCCAGAGCAGCTTACATACCACAAAAACAAGACAGTCCCTACCCGCAGGCTTGGGGGAGGGGGGGAAAGCTGACACACAAGTGGAAAGTAGGGCTGCCATACGTCCGGATTTTCCTAGACATTACTGGGATTTCAAAGGCGGCATTAACGTCCAGGGGGAATTTCCGAAAGGCGGAGCTTTGTCCTGGATCTTAGGCCAATCAGTTGAAAATCATGGGTTTTCCTAAAAAACCCTCAACAATTTTGGGGTCTTCCTAAAAAAACAACAACCACTCAACAACTTTCAAGGTGTCCTGGTTTTTACTTTTTGAAACATGGCAACCCTAGGGGAAAGGGACAGGGGACAGAAGAGGAAAATAAAAATTCAGGCACCCCATTTGCAAATATAACCAACCTCTTTTAATCAGTTACTTTTGATAACTTATACAACATTTTGCATTTTAAGAAAGCCCAAGCTCTCCTGCTCTATAAATGCACAGTCCATCACGTAAGAAAAAATGAGAATCTGTGTCAAGGTAATGGTTATTACCTGTCACATTCTCTCACAGAAAATAAAATCTTCAACCCTTCATGGTGCCTGCCTCCCCTTTCCTTTACAATATTTCTATTCAGAATGTATAGTATGTGGTTAAGGTTTCAGTCTGACCTACTAGAAAATATTTGGATTCTGTTTGCAGAAGCATAAAGCCAGCTTCTGATGAGGTGGTGAAGCTGTTAAGGGTAAAAACATAATGGCATATTCCCACATGAAAAACTAGCATGCAATGAAGGATAGGCTTTTGATCTCAGGTTTTTTTGCTACAATATTTTTTGTACAAAGGAGCATTCAACCATGCAAGACCCTACCTGCTTATGAAATACCGGTAGTATAAACCAAACACAGATTTACCACACTTTCCTGCTGCTTGTGACAACCAGACCACTGTGATGCTGTATACTGTATATCAGAAAACACAAATATAAAAATTGCCCTTAACTGAAAGAAAATGCACTTAAGAGGAGGGTGCTTATAGGATTTTGCATGGTGCGTAGGTGCCCATTGATGCAGCAAAACTATCTAAGACGCTGACAGAGCAAGTGAACCTGAGTAGAAACCAGCATCTGTGCACTAAAGGAGATTAGGAGACATTTATTTGTACTGAAGGTTAATTAAGATGAGGAACAGATTACTAAAAACAGAAACAGAAGATGCAGCTGTGAGTCTGCTGAAAGAGAATGTTGGTATACGTTTTCAGTATCAGAATGCAGAACCACAGCAGAATGAGATCCATATTATTTTGATGGTCCTGATTTTTTTCCTGTTAAAATGCCTGTGACACTGCATTTTATTTCTTGTTTAATATGTGGAGGACTAAATAGGATGTTGATGTGATTTACGGATGGTGCTAAATTGAGAAGTGTTGCAAACAAATACCAATTACTTAGTGGTGAGGGAATAGGATGAGCCCTGGATTGGTTAGGAAGTAATGGAGTGAACTTCAAACAGTGTGATCCTCAGCACGTTTACTGAGAATCATAGCATGTTGACTGGGGACTACCTTGTGTATTTAATGCTGAACCCAAAATGAGTAAAGAAAGGGGAGGAAGATTTAATAACATAACCATTCTCTTTATTTCCAAGCAGGAATGTGTAGGGTGTTAGGGAAGGGGAAGTACTTCTGGTGGGGAATAGGTCATACTACTTCTGGAGTAGTTTATCCACCCTGCACTCAGCTCTCACCTGTGGCTCCTAGAAGCTGTCAGTATGCAACAGTGGCAACACCACAGAAATTACTTTGTCTAGCTAAAACAGGTGAGGGTAGCCAATGGGTCTCAAACCCTCGGTGAGATAAGGAGTTCCCCTGCATGTGAAGACAGCGGCCCACCTTGAGTAGCAAATAGCAGCCCACAGAAATTAAGATAGTGGCAACTGCTGCAGCAATTTTGCTTGACATTTCTCTGTTCTGCTGAGCATTAGGCTGAGTCCTATCATCCACCCTCACAACCTGTACCCCATAAACTTATCAGCCTGGGTGGGGCCGTTGGCAGGGATGAGTGCAACACTCAACAGAGCAGATAAATGTCAAGTGAAATGGTGGCAGCAGTTGCTATCTCTATTACCTGTGAATGAACTAGGGTCTTTACATTGAGGCCCAGAGACATACTGAAGAAATAGAGCGGCGGTGGCTGTGATCAGGCACTTCTCTGCTCTGCTGAGTGCCACCACCAAAACAGGGATATATTAAGAAAGCATTAAAAAGGGTATCAGTCTTGATGGGCACTGGACATTTCCCCCACCATGCTATGTGTTGATGCCCACTCTGCCTAGTAGTTTCAGAATAGTCTGTAATCACATGGACCAGAGATAGGAGGAGTGCCTCTGCTGGTGAGCAATAAGTTAAAGTAGTTTCTCTGCAGTCCCTGCATGAGTCAAGCTTTTTCTGCGTGAAGTAGGGCCTAGTTATATAAGGCTGCTGTTCGTTCTATGTAACTGTCTTTGGGAGCTACTGTATTCTACTTTTCTTCTGCCTGATAGAGCATCTTACAGTGGGTAGAAAGCATGCTTCCGGCACCAACAGTGGCAGATTTCAAGCAATATATTTGTGTATCTAACGTTCCTATCTTTCAAGAGCACAAGTCATGCAATAGGGCAGAGATAATGACCACTGCTGTCATTTCACTCAGCACACATATCCAAATTTGGAAAGGAAAAAACACACACAACATAATGGGCCCCTCCTATGTTCACCTGAACTCTCCCATTAAGCATTACTAGGTATGCCTGCTCAGCCCTCACTATTCTTTTCCATTTGCCCAGTTCCTACACCTTCATGTTGCTTCACAATCCTGGGCCCACTTCCACATTACTGGTTCAGAACATCACTACATTTACACACATGCTCTTGAAGTCACCATCTCTAGCCTGAGATGACTGAGCCAGCAGCATTCAGAAACTCACAACAACATTTGAGTGATTCTAGCAGGGTTGTAGCCCCATACTTTGGGGAATCCTGAACCTCTCATTATTATTTTTTAAGTCTTTTATAAACAAATTGTTTTTGTGCTGTCCCCACCCCCTACTTTGGAGCATGTGAAAATATGGAAAGCAGAATTCATGAAAATTGCTGATTCATAGGGCTAATTAACAATAATTAATGTAAATGTGACCAGTATTCTAACAAGATGTTTATCCCTATATGTTTATGTGCCTGAAGAAGCATTTTTCAAATGGAGCTATAGCTGAAGAAACAAGAACTGTTCTCCTATGTGATGGCAAGGTTCATCTGAATTTAGTCCAACGACTTTTTGATCTGCCTATTGTTGAAATGAAACACGGTAAGTTCTCTATTACTATAATAATAATTTTATTTTTATACCCCACCCATCTGGCTGGGTTGCCCCAGCCACTCTCTCTCTCTTTTAAAAAATGCAAGTGTTTATTATAGTAGGTAGTGCTTTGGGGGGAACATAAATTGTGCTATTAAGGGATTGTTTACATGTACCATATTTTTCTGTCTATAAGACGCCCCCTATTTGGGGGGCCTCAAAATTTAGAAAATAGGGGGGATTGAGCTTTTGGGGAGGATTATTTGGGAGGAATCCCGAAAATCGCTCACCCATTGGAACGCAGCACACAACCGCTCGCGTCACAGCTGCCTGATCGCCACCATTAGCCCTCTTACTTGCCACTGTGGCAGCAACAATCAAGCGGCCAATGCCGAAAATCACTCACCTGCTGGAACGAAGTGCGAGCCTGAGTTTTTAAGTGGCGATTGGCCGCTTGATTGTTGGGGGGGGGGGAGATGCCGAAAATCGCTCACCCGTCGGAACGAAGTGCGAGCCCAAGATTGTAAGCAGCAATTGTAAGCGACGCAAGCGGTTGTGTGCTGCGTTCTGGCGGGTGAGCGATTTTCGGCATCCCCTCCCCCAACAATCAAGCGGCCAATCGCCGCTTACAATCTCAGGCTCACGCCAAAAAACCATTCACGCATCCCCCCTCAGCACTACCCACGTATAAGACGAGCCTAAATTTTGAACCTCATTTTTGGGTCAATAAAGCTCATCTTGTACACGGAAAAATACGGTACATCCTCCAATGTGATGGGAGTTTAACTGAGTTCTATTCCTGAACCCTTTCCTGGCAAGCTTATTCTCCTGAGTGCATCTCAACACTTGCCTGACACTGATCAGGCTCTACTCAGTTGGTTCACAGGTATCATGACCTATATCTACAATAGATGGTCAGTTTAATCCTCGTGTTTTTTCAGCAGAATGTTGCTTCTACCATTGATAGAGACCTCCTTGTTTTGTCTCAATGTCTGTCCTTAGTCATATATTAGTTGACTATATCCAGAAATATGCTACATATTAGTAGGCTTCCCTTCTTGCAGTAGAGCACCCCAATCAAGCTACTAATGCTCACCTGGGTCTAATGTCATGTAGCATAAATGGGGAAGTTTAATATTTAGCAGGATTGCTCAGCAATCCCACAACCAAAGCAGCCTGGTTGCTGCCTTTGCTTACTGGATTAAATAAGTGGAAAAACAAAACTCATAGGAAAGATTTCCTAACAGGTTTGCTGACAATTTAATGCCTTTCTCTATCAGATACAGACACCATATACTCAGTGATACTTAAAACAAGTGTATCAAATTGTTATGCTCTGGATTAGTTTAATCTACGCTGAGAACAGAAGGAGCTCACCAACATAATCTTCCAAACTCCCACCTTTGATTTACTTGTGAAGGTAGGGAGAAGTCAGGAAAGGAAAAATCTTTATACACAGCTTCTTTGTTCATGCCTCTATGTATTCAATGATTTAAAACTTCAGCAGCAGCTCAACCATTTTCAGCCTATAACGTTTTCTGCAAGTAGCTTTATCATATACTGTAAATATATACACAATACATTGAGGACACAGGGATTGTCCACACTTTTGCTTGTTCCATACCTAGAATGGGTCTGAGCAGTTTTCTACTTGCCCTATGCTTTCTAACATAGGTCCAAGCGGTTTTGCCTTTGCATCACCACTTTCCCCCAGAAAACCCATGGTTTAGTGTTAAATTGGAACAAATGGCAATCCACAGATAAATTGATAGCTGTTTGTTCCAAATTAGCACTAAAGATCGGGAAAGAGGTGGGGCAGATGGAGGTGTGGATAAACCCATAAGCATAGCCTGGGGGCAGCTGCTCCCCAATCAAGTAAATAAATAAGAATACTTGACTGACCAATTGCGTTGCAGATAACTCAGCCCTGCCCCCTCCCCTAAAATAAATCCTGGCTATGCCCATGGATAACCCCCAAGAGAGAATAGACAAAGAGAGGAGAAATTGCAACTAAACGGTAGGGTATTTGGAAGGGGTTAACATCACTAGTTTTTGCTACATCATTTATTTATTTATTTATTTATTTATTTATTTATTTATCTATCTATCTATCTATCTATCTATCTATTTAGTATACTCAAGAGATACAGTAAAATTACCCACTCTCAGAGGAGCCTGCCCATTCTGTTTTGGAATGAGTAGTTGCTCTTGGCTTACCTCCAATGAAGTCATGAAGCATCATGCTTAACAATAGTAGGCATTGGACAAAAGGCATTGGACAAAAACATTCTCTCAGGCGTTTGGCTAATTATACAATCTATGTGGTCTTTTAAACTGTGTGGGGTTTTTTTGTTTTGTTTGTTACTATGTTATGTATTTTTGTGTTTTTATATCACAAACCACCCTGCGATCCTCAATGGGCAGTATAGAGGTCTTGTTGTTGTTGTTGTTAACAATAACTTGAAGGGAAACACAGGGGAAGACTCAGGGGAAAATTACCCAGTAGGTAACTTTTGAGTATTTTCAAAGCTTTGCTTTTTGAATGCAAGTGAGAGTCCAACTTTAATTAAGAAAAAATGTTTAACTTTAGGAAACACTGTTTTTTGACTAAAATTTTTAATTCATTAAGGAAAACTGTTCTTTCCCCCTTTTTAGAGTTATGTGAGCATTTAATCACCCATCCTTTCATATGCTATGGCTTAGATATTAAGATTAACTTTCATTCAACTTTCTTTAGGTTTTCCATTCCATACTCCTCCATGCTACCTCCTGTACCCCACAACAAGCCTCTCTGAAGGAGAAGGGCTGTTCTTAACAATGTGGAATGAGAGTGGCAGGGTTGCTGGAGGAGCGGAATTGCCCCAAACTGGCCAAAAACTGGTAAACACCACAGTTGTCCAACTCGGACAACTAATAAATCTAACTCTTTAATTCTACTCTGAAATAAAAATTAATTATTGATATTATATTTTTATTAGGCCAACTATGTTTAGAAATTACTAAAGCTTTGTAATCCTTCAATCATATCCTCGTCTGTCCAGATATACTTCAATGTACAGTCTAGATTTGTTAAATGCTTTCTCCCTGCTAAAAGAATTCTTTACATGCCTACTTAGAAGCCAGCTGCAATAGGACTTCCTCCCAGGAAAAGGTATATAGGATTGCAGCCTTAGTTTTTCTCTAGTAAGTTTAGAAAAACATGGTTTACTCTCAAGTAAGTTGACTGCATTGCAGGCATAATAACATTTATCTGTACCCAATGCAGAGTGTTAAATAAACTATTTTGGAAGTAACCCCCGCCCCCATGTTTTACATATAAGGTTAGCGATGTAATTGCGTAGGTTTACATGACACACACACACACCCAAGCACAGGGTAGTTTATAGAATCAAAAGTCTGTCCAGAATTAGAAAGAAAGCATTAACTGCAAAAGATTAAAAGTTCATGCTTGGTAACAGTAATCTTCTTATGACGCGACAGACAACACGAAACAGCAAAGCAACATGTGTAGGTGTTTAATTAATAGATTTAATAAAAAGTACTTTCTGTACTTTCAAATATAGTATTATAATGAAACAACACATTTGTTTTGGTTTAATTTTCTAGAAGGCAACTGGAGTACACAGTTTATTATTTCCCACCAAACCTTATTGGGTACAAGATACCATAATCTATAAAAGCTGTTCTGATTATAGGCATGCACATTAAAAAAAAACACACACACCTGCTCTTGGTAGAAATTAAAGCTAATGCAGTTCTAAAACACAACTGTCTTAGCTCCTTTGTTTTAAATTCAGAAATTAGTTTGAACTGTGAACTGGATAAATTTGACCAATGAATATAGCATAATAATAATAATAATAATAATTTATTATTTGTACCCCGCCCATCTGGCTGGGTCTCCCCAGCCACTCTGGGCGGCTTCCAGCAAATATTAAAAAACAATACATTAACATATTACAGATTAAAAGCTTCCCTAAACAGGGCTGCCTTCAGGTATTTCCTAAATGTTGTGTAGTTGTTGATTGCTTTAACCTCTGATGGGAGGGCGTTCCACAGGGCGGGCGCCACTACCGAGAAGGCCCTCTGCCTGGTTCCCTGTAGCTTTGCTTCTCGCAGTGAGGGAACCGCCAGAAGGCCCTCGGCGCTGGACCTCAGTGTCCGGGCTGAACGGTGGGGGTGGAGACGCTCCTTCAGGTATACAGGACCGAGGCCGTTTAGGGCTTTAAAGGTCAGCACCAACACTTTGAATTGTGCTCGGAAACGTACTGGGAGCCAATGTAGTTCTCTCAGGACCGGAGTTATGTGGTCCCGGCGGCCACTCCCAGTCACCAGTCTAGCTGCCGCATTCTGGATTAATTGCAGTTTCCGGGTCACCTTCAAAGGTAGCCCCACGTAGAGCGCATTGCAGTAGTCCAAGCGGGAGATAACTAGAGCATGCACCACTCTGGCGAGACAGTCTGCGGGCAGGTAGGGCCTTAGCCTGCGCACCAGATGGAGCTGGTAGACAGCTGCCCTGGATACAGAATTGACCTGCGCCTCCATGGACAGCTGTGAGTCCAAAATGACTCCCAGGCTGCGCACCTGGTCCTTCAGGGGCACAGTTACCCCATTCAGGACTAGGGAATCCCCCACACCCGCTCGCACCCTGTCCCCCAAAAACAGTACTTCTGTCTTGTCAGGATTCAACCTCAATCTATTAGCCGCCATCCATCCTCCAACCGCCTCCAGGCACTCACACAGGACCTTCACCGCCTTCACTGGTTCTGATTTGAAGGAGAGGTAGAGCTGGGTATCATCCACATACTGATGAACACCCAGCCCAAACCCCCTGATGATCTCTCCCAGCGGCTGCATATAGATGTTAAAAAGCATGGGGGAGAGGACAGAACCCTGAGGTACCCCACAAGTGAGAGCCCAGGGGTCTGAACACTCATCCCCCACCACCACTTTCTGAACACGGCCCAGGAGGAAGGAGCGGAACCACTGTATGACAGTGCCCCCAGCTCCCAACCCCTCTAGGCGGTCCAGAAGGATGTTATGGTCGATGGTGTCAAAGGCTGCTGAGAGATCCAGCAGAACTAGGAAACAGCTCTCACCATTGTCCCTAGCCCGCCGAAGATCATCAACCAGTGCGACCAAGGCAGTTTCAGTCCCATGATGAGGTCTGAATCCCGATTGGAAGGGATCCAAATGGTCCGCTTCTTCCAGGCGTGCCTGGAGTTGTTCAGCAACCACTCGCTCAATCACCTTGCCCAAGAATGGAAGATTTGAGACTGGGCGATAGTTGGCCATATTGGCCGCATCCAAAGATGGTTTTTTAAGAAGCGGTTTGATAACCGCCTCTTTTAGTGGGTCTGGGAAGGCTCCCTCGTAGAGAGAGGCATTCACCACCCCGCAGAGCCCATCGCCCAGCCCTTCCCAGCTAGCTTTTATAAGCCAGGATGGACAAGGATCAAGGAGACAGGTGGTTGGTTTCACTCGTCCAAGCAGCCTGTCCACATCCTCGGAGGTAACAGATTGGAATTGGTCCCACACAGATCAATTGGCTTGGTTTGCATGTTAGCAGATCAATTGGCTTGGTTTGCATGTTATGGTAAGCCATGGTCTGAAACAAACAATGTCTTAGGGCCCGGCTCATCCACACTTCTACTTGTCCTGCCACTTTCCTCTGGGAAATCCACTCTCTACAGCTGAATCAGAGCAAACGTCAATAGGGTTTTCCATGGATTGACATTTGCTCCGATTCAGTGGTAAAGAGCGGGTTTTCCCAGGGAAAGCAGTGAGGCAAATGGAAAGCCATGCATAGAAAGCACAGGACAAGCAGAAAACTTCTCTGGCCCATGCTTTTTAGGGGTGGGACAAGCAAAGTGTAGACAGGCCCTTATTAACATGACAATGTGCTGGTGCAAACACTTCAATTTTTGCCCACTCAGGTTCTCCCTTTGCAAAGCCAGGAGTACAGAAATAACAGCAATTCCCTAGAATTACATGCAAAGCAGCACTCATAGTTTGTTTATCTCCAAACAAACCACAGGTGGCAGCCAAAGTTTGTTCTTGAATTACCTGTACATAATTATGATTACACATGCAGAAGTTTCTCTAAACACAACTTGACTTCACTTGCATGTTCCTGCATGAGAAAAAAATCCACATGCCAAAGAGGTTTCTGAGAGTTTAACTTGAGAAAGTGTACAAGGAGCCTTTGAACAGACTTATGAGTTCAATCTACCCTGCACACACACACACAAATTCTCCATGCAAAGCTAGTGGAACAAAGAGGGTAAACTATACATGCTCAATTTTTTTACTAGGAAATCATCCTTGAATGTTAAAATCTTTAGTTAATCCTAGAAAAGTCTTGATATGTGAGTTGAAATCATGGTAAATAAAAAACATAATAAACTGGTGCTTCATTGTCAGTTTTCCCCAGTCCCTTGATGTACACGTTTTCCAGTTATGAGGTTTAGTTGTTCCTTCTGCTGCCCCCACCCCCATTACTGTACCAGAGCTAGTGGAGCCAAATGAAAATACCAAAAAGGAAAGAAAATTACAGTACTGATAAATGGTTTGTCCATCTTGGTTCAAAACCTACATCAGCATGGTAACCCATTAAGCTTTGCAACACTGTAGGAAGAAAAACCTATGAAAAAGACATGAACAAAGCATGAATTTAGGGTGAATGCTAACATTTACATAGGCAATTGCATTCCCAACATAATAATGATTATACATATATACACACTGATGCTTTCCTTTCCTTTTCCTTTAGGTTCTTCTTGGATTGTTCTTACTGCAGATGGTGAAGGTTTTATACCATTAACATTTAAGGCAAAGCAAGAGATCATCATAAGGGAGGGGAGTGATAGTTTGGAAGCCTGTGGAAGTCACTCCTTCAAAAGAAACATTTCTTCGCAACCACCGAGCAGCGTGACATAATGAGGCAAACCAAAAAAAGATGTTCTTCAACATAAATAACTGCATGAGTAGAAAATGATCAGCAGGATTTTTGACTGCATTTTAAACTATAACTCATGTGGCTTGTGTTCCATGGTAGCTAGTCCTCCTCACAGTAATCTATTGGATCAGATCTAGTATGTCATGTCTGTATCCACTGAGGCTACAGACTGAGATTCCTGGCACTGAAAAGGAGAATACTGAACTAAAAGTAATGTCATGACAATGGGTAAATATTGCCATATTCAGATTTGGTATATATTCTGTGCATGAAAAGTTAACATTAATGAAGTTCATGTTTGCTAAAGAAAGGCTAAGTTTGATAGGCTGACTAACTTGCCCTAAGGATTCTGGGTGTGTGAAAAACATGCTTTAATTTGGAGTCTACACAATGCCAAGATGCTGGTGCAGAATGGTTTGGTCTGTTTTAATTTTTCATGTGGCAAAGATTCTCCCTAGATTATACTAAAGAACACCAAGAAACAACAAAGCGAAGGGGGTGGGGGATACAATGGTGTGGTTGATAACTTCTAGTGAGTACAACTCATTCACAGGAAATGCCCATTGGCAGAAAGAAATGGAAGCAGATTTCACCAATTCCCCCTTCCCACAGCAGCCTCCTGTGCCCTCTGTGGTGCAGTGGCTAGAGTGTTGGACTAGGACCTAGGAAAACCAGGGATCAAAGCTCCACTAAGTCATGACCCTACCTGGTTGCCTTTGAACCACTCACTGTTTCTGACCTAGAAGAAACATGAGCACCTTTGAGGAAAGGTGGGATATAATGGTAACATTAAAACATTGTGGGACCTTCTGACATACAGGTGGCGATTTGGGCTGCAGAGGAAAAGGAGAACTGGCAAAAAAAAAAAATCACCTCCCCCTTTGGCCTGTTAGTTCTGCTCTAGGCAACTCTAGATCCTGTCCATGTGTTTATTTTGCCACAAATGCAGTGAGATTGACACATGTGCATTTATTATACATGACATAACAAAATGTATGTGGTCTACCTTTTTCCTACATGAAACTGAATTATGAAGCAATTATTAGACTGTACAGTGTTAATTAATTAATTCATTTTTTACACAATGCATACGGTAATGGTTTCTGTAAACCTTTTCCTTATTCCTGACAACCGTATTCATACAGTCTACACATACGATGAAACTCATATGGCAGAATGTAAATTGTTGCTGAGAATCCCCTTCTGGTTGTTTTTCTAGCATTTCAAGTTTCTCCCATACGTAAGACTAACTGGCCTATATTTCCACTCTGTCTATGAGCCAAACTGAATGTGACATGGAAGATCTCCTTTGATACTTGTATGCTTTTCCACATGAGACAAATCAACACTCTGAGTGATTTAAATTAGGAAAATGATGTGTGGAGAAGGATTAAAAAGTAAAACCCTTCTCCTAGCACCATAGCCGCAGTCCAAACTGGGGCGAGGGTGGGATTTACTGCTTTTAATTTTTTTAAAAAATGGAATATCCTATTAACATCTCTCTTACATTGCATCTAGTTTGGCTCTTAGTCTAAAACTAAGTTTACAGTGGCTCAAAGTCTAAGATGATCTATAGTGAAGTCCTAACAGATGGAAAAAAATATTTTCTCCAGAGTTCAGTACAAAGGTATGCTTACATTACAAGCTTAAATTGGTTTCAGTGACATAGCTTCCCTCCCCTTAACATTGGAAATTGTAGTTCTGTGTTGCTGTGAAGGCTCCCACAGAATGTCTGCACCCTTGGAAGAACAATTCCAGAGTTCTGTGGTCAAAGTAAAAGCAATCAACCAGTTTCTTTCTACCTGTAGCATTATACTGTAAAACAACAATTCTGTGGACCTTTAAATTAAAAAGAAGTAACTTTAGATTATTATTTTTTCCAAAGCTTCTATTTTTGGACTTTTGATATGAAGGCAGCTTGCTTTCGATTACTGAAGATGAGGCACAAAGGTGGCACTACCAGCCTGATTATGAACGAACTGCCATAATTTATGAGAGACTTTACATATATTGTGGAATGTGACATTCGCTAGCATATTTTCTCTACTTGTATTATATTTACATAGTTAAAACAGAATTTTCAAGAAGTTATGCTGCATCTGTGCCAGCAAATATATATATTTTTATAAACATGAGAGATGTATCGACAAATATGCAGATTATTAAATGTGTCTAATTCATGCCATGGAGTTATTATGCTCGTTATTTGGAAGGAGGGACTTACTCATTCCTTACGTAGTGGATTGCTGCTTTTAAAAATATGATCCAGTATATTACCTGTGATGGTTCATCCATATAATTTGGGATACATATAGGGGAAGAAACTAACCCTTTCTCCTCTAACTGTGATTCCAAGTCTTACCTCTTCTCCCTCTTCGTGGCTTATTCAATATTTGCTCGGAATATCCTTCTTCCTTCCGCTACCATCTCTTTGCTCCACCGCAAGCCTCCAAGAGTCCTCCGGATAAGGCTGCACCTTTTCACAAAACAGCAAAAACGACAGGGGGTTTCATTCTGACATTGATTTGGTATTATTTCTAATCATTTCTAAACAAGGAGAGATGTGTTTAGTCTCTTGCAGCAAGAGAAAGAGTCCTGCAGCCCCTTAAAGACTAGCACATATCTTATGACATAAAATGATCACCATCAGATTATTATCCCCTTGTTACAGGTAACACAAAATACATGGTAAGGTTACATGTGTGGAAAGAGCTCAGAAGTACTGAAAAAGCACAGACAGCAATAAACCACAGGGATTCATAAACGCACAGGGAAAGTCAATTCATCTGAACCTGATCTTAATAATAGCAAAAAGGTGAGAGGAGACCTTCATGGCTTACCAAAAAGGGGCATAGACAAACAGGAAAAACATCCAGAGCTCCTCCATTTAAAGACCTCCCAGAGACCCAAGGACTGCACATATGTGTCTTCTTATTTGCTATACATTTGTTTATTAAATTCAGCGGTTGCTTTTTACCAGGACGAGAGTTTCAGAGGCAGAGCTACCTACACATGTAACCTGCTATTTCTACGAAGAGGTCGGGTTATACTCACAGCAACCTTACGCGGTAGGATGGAGACGGAGACTAGCGGCCTGCACGCCATGTGCATATAAAGTCCAGGACTTGCCCCCCGACCCAGAAACATGGGAACTGTGTTGTGTTAAGTAAGGATGTTGGGAACTGTAGCTCTGGAAGGGGGTGAACTATAGTTTCTGACACTCTTTGTGGCATAGCTGTCAACCCTCCCTTTTTTTGCGGGAAACTCCCTTATTCCAATGCTGTTTCCCGCTGCTATCCCGGATTGTTGATATCCCTTAAATTTCCCGGATTTCCAAGGAAGCAGCTCCTCTCCCTCCCTGCTGGTCAGGGAGGCTCCTCAGCTGCGTTGCCAATAAGGAGTCTGAGACTGACTGGGGGCGGAGCTTGCATGCCTTGTGCAGCCAGACCCTCACGCCCAACAAGACAGACAGCCTGCCTGCCGTCTTCGCTCTCGCTCTTTCGCTCACCCGTTCGCGCGCAGCCTCTGGAGCGCAGGGTGGCGAGGCTACTTGGTGCCATTGCACCGCCCTCGCGGCATCCCTTATTTTCAAATCCGAAAGTTTGGAAAAATCCCTTATTTTTAAATCCGAAAGTTGACAGCTATGCTTGGTGGTGGTGAGTTTGGTGCGTGGACAACCTCAGCCTGAGGTCTCTGGCCGAATGGGCGTTTGAGGCAGGCTCTTTCAAGTCGTGGTCGCCTGTGAGGGAAAACGGCTTAACGCCTCCTCAAGATCGTGCGCGGGATGGGGTGGGTGGTCGCCATTAGCTTAGAAACCATTTTAACAGTTCAGCGCTGCTTTTTGTGTGTGCATTACACACACACATATATACACACAGTATATATATATATATATGTATATGTATATGTATGTGAGTATACACACAGAGCACTTGTTTTTATTGTCAGGCGCATAAAGTGTATTGAGAAGCTTACGAGCTTCCTTATGAACAAACAGGGGAAGGTTGCCTCATAACGGCCAACTGAAGCCCCGAGGACGAGGCGGGTCCGGCGCGTCTCTTGGCCCCGCCGCCTCCCTGTCAGAAATTCTCCTCACGAACCGCACGCGCCGCCGGCAACCCAACCGCCATAGGAGAAGCTTAAGCCACGTGAGAGAGGCTTAAAAAAAAAAGCTCCCTTGTCGCGAGAGGGCGTTTGTTAGATCATAGAGAGACCCATTGGTGGTAAGTAGAGCGCCGTCGACTGAGGAGCGTAGACAAGGGGAGCTGACGCGAGGCGCCCGGCTTAAGGCCCCGCCCCTTTTTCCGCCTACTGCCACCACCAAAGGCCTCCCGAAGGCCAGCCAGCGCCCCTTGTGGCGGCTCGGGAGCCGAGCAGCTCCTCCTCCTCCGCTCCCGAACTAACAGGAATGAACAGAGCGCCGAGCGGATGCGAGAAGAGGCCGATGTCGTTATCCCGATTGGCGACCGAACCGCGTTCCCTTATAAGGTAAGAGCCTCGCGCGGCGGGGGCGGGGGCGGGCAGGTAGGCGGGGGCGATGGAGGAGGGGGCGGGGCCAACGGCCCGAGGGAAAAACCCGAGGCGTTGCCGTTTTATACTGGGTGGGTGTGTAGCACGATTTAGGCCGCAGTCCCGTACACCTGCTTGGGGATGAGTTCCGTTGAACTTAAGTTTAAAGAAAAGCAAACCCACCACACGGACAGTTCTCCTTCCATGGAATCGGAAGGGAACCCGAGGATCATCTAGTCCAACCCCCTGCAATGCAGGAATAAGGCAGCGGTCTCATACAGGGCTCGAACCTGCGACCTTGGGGTTATCGCCAGCACGCTCTTAACCAACTGGAGCTGTGAGTCACAGAACTCCGGCGAAAAGTCCTCAGTCCAGGCCTTTGGGGCCTTTCACAAAATGGTTTGTATAGAATTGTAGAATTTCAGAGTGGGAAGGGACCCCAGAGAGTCATCTAGTCCAACCCCCTTCAATGCAGGAATCTTTCGACACGGGGCTAGAACCCACAACCCTGATATGAAGGGTCTCATGCTCTACCTGACTAGGCTACTATCGCGCTGGAAGAGAGATTTCTGCTCTCATGCAGCAGAGTTAAGCGCGACTGCGGTTGCTCCAAGCGCATTAAAAATTGTCAAATTGGAAGGGACCCCTGATGGTCATCTGGCCCACATTTTGCCCAGTGTGTGGGGCTTGAGCCTGCGACCCTGAGATTTAAGAGTCTCACGCTCTGCCAACTGAACTAGGAGTGAAGAAGCAGGCATGCGGGTTCCAAATGCTGCCACAATTATATATGCTTGTATGAAGCAGGCTTCTGAACTCTCAGAAGACTGGCAGAGCCTACAGAAAACACCTTGCTTGCACTGTTCGGGAAAAATGTTTTGTTTGGCTATTCTATGCACTTTACAAGTTACCTGCCGCCAAGCAACTGGGTTTTTGAAAGACTTAACAATGATACCAAGGCCAGTGCAGAGTAACATAACAAATCAAGCTGGAATTGTGTCACAAGCATAAAGCAAGAACTATGTGCAGACATACCTGCTGTGGACTATACATCAAGTCTCACACATGCAGCACTAGTTTAGTTTGCCGCTTGATATCTGACAAAATTGGTTCTGGGCCACAAGAGTTTATGCCATAATTTATTAATTCATAAGGTACCCCAAGACTCTGTTATATGTGGAGTGTATCGTCAAGTACGGTAATCACTCCTCAGTTGTCTCCCAGGACAGACGGATGCCAACTATGCATTTAGAAGAAATACTAGAAAACATACCCATTTCACAGATGGGATCACTAAGGCAGACTTGGATCACTGGCTTGGATCATTTTCAGTGCTCTGCATGTGTTCTGAATTCTCTACTGTAGATACTCACTTATTCACCTTTAGCGAATATCTATAGTACAGGGAATACAGAACACATGCAGAGCATTGAAACTAATCCAAGCCAATGGCAGGAAAGGCACAATCTGCATTATATAGTCAAGGTTTTAAGCTTTTGCCAAATATTTTTCTGTTGCACACTTCTCCCAGCCACTACAAACACTTTTTGAAAAAAGAAATGGGAAGGCAGCTGTACCCCAAGCAGTAGGGCTGATTATTTTTCACTCTGATGGTAAACTTAGTACTAAGTGCCCCCTCTTCTCCTCAGCTTCTTATATTTGCCTTATGCAAGGCAGATTTGGGTTTGACACCAAGCATACACTTGGCAGGGAGTTGCTGCCAATCCTGACTGTGGT
This sequence comes from Darevskia mixta, assembly GCA_034641385.1. Lineage (NCBI taxonomy): Eukaryota > Metazoa > Chordata > Lepidosauria > Squamata > Lacertidae > Darevskia > Darevskia mixta. Next base: position 15,727,102 of record JAWWNH010000058.1, read on the forward strand.
AATAGTACCTGTTTGACATAGATGTCAGAAAACACATCCCACCCCCTCCCAAAGAATTATGGGTACCATAGTTTTGCCAAGAGTTGCTGGGATTTGTACCTCTGAGGGATAAACTGCAGTACCCAGAATTCTTTGAGTGAAAGAATGTGTTTCAAACGGGCTTTAAAGCTATAGTGTGTATGCAACCTTAGAGATAAAAATGGGTAATGTGAGAAGAACATCAATATTCTAGCATTTGTTAAAGTTGTCTATTATTGTAACAAAATAATATAAATACTTTTTAAAAATGCAAATAATACCTACTGATACATGGGCCTCTATTCTTGGACTTTATTTTAACCCATGTGCAACTATACTTATTCCATGTGCCTATTTTATAGTTTTGTTTTTCATCTTTTTATTTTTATTCATTGTTCTTTCTTTTATTATATAGATTGTAAAATGAAATCTAAATATCTTTACGGAAAAAAGATACATGGACCTCAGTTGTATACTGTGTTTACTTTACTCCCCTTTTTGCTTATTGTCTCAAATCACTAAATAATTTTTTTAAAAAGTTGAATGCTAGAAGAAAACAAGAAGCCTTGATGGATCAAGGCAGAGATTCATACAGCATGCTCTTTTCAACAGTGAGTCCCAAAATGTTCCTGGGAATTTACCTTTCATATTTGCGTCATTATATGGCATAAAGACAAATTAGCAACAGCAAAAATGTTTCAAATAATGTTTTTTGTTTGCTTGCTTTATAGATGTATTCCATCAGAACATAAAAATGGAGTTGGGGAAAGGAAAATTGCTGAGAACTGGCCTCAATGCCTTATACCAGGCCATACATCCTGTGCATGGGATTGCTTGGACTGATGGAAAGCAAGTGATCCTGACTTCGCTATATCAGCATAATGGAGAACCTAAATTTGGCAACTCGAATGTTGTTGGCCAATTTGAACACGTTCACGGACTTTACTGGGCTCCATCTTGTGCCCCAGATCTCCCTGCACTCCTTGCTATCCAGCATAAAAAACACATCACCATGTGGCAGCTATGTTACAGCGTTTCTGAAACAAACAAACTGATGGTTTATCAAATCAGCGAAATTAGCGAGCTGTTTCCCATACTTCCTCAGGGCTGTGTGTGGCATCCGAAAAAGGAAATCTTAGCTGTACTTACTACGCGGGACACCTCTGTGCTACACTCCGTTCGGATCAACAACTCCAGAATAAAAGCAGATATTAAAAGCAGTTCTCTCATCCACTGTGCTTGCTGGACTGAGGAAGGCAACCGCTTGGTGGTTGGGATAGGCAGTGCCCTCCATTCCTATATTTGGGATGATGAACAGAAAACTTTGAATGCATGCTCTTTTTGCCCAGTATTTGACGTGGGAGGCTACATCTGTGCAATCGAAGCAACAGTAGGTTCTCAAGTGGCCATTGCTACCGAACTTCCACTAGATAAGATATGTAGCTTAAATGCGGGCATTTCGTTTGAAATGCCATCTGAGGCTGTCGGAAACTCCGTTCCCTCACAAACATCGTCAGGCTGCAAAGAAGAGCTCTCTGTAGACAGTGGGAAAAAGTTAACAGACCAAGAAAAACCTGGGTCCATTGTAACTTCTACATCTTCGTCGGTGGATCTAACCCATCTCATTGCGAGCAAGCAGCAATCTGATAACAATTCTCTCATTCATCTAAGAACGAAGGATTACTTAACAGGAAGTGGCCAAGATGCCTCACACCTGATCTTGGTGACTTTTGAAAGAAAAGTAACAGCTACCAAAAAAGTCAGCATTTCAGGGATTCTGGTCCCAGACATAATGACTTTTGATTCTAAAACTCAAACTGTAGCAGTGGCATCCAACACTTGTAATATAATTTTGGCTTACTCTTTATCTTCATCTCACTTGCCTAACATTCAACAAATTCAACTGGAGAAAAGTGAAAGGCCAAAGGGATTGTGTTTCCTGACAGATAAGCTATTGCTGATACTGGTTGGAAAACAGAAATCAACAGACCCGGCTTTTCTTCCATCGTCACGCTCAGACAAATACATTCTCCGTTTAATGGTCAAAGAAATTGTGTGCAAAGAAGACACTTCTGCCCTTTCTGGGACTACCCAGGTTTGCTTTGCAAACGTACCTGTAAAAAAAGAGGGCATAGAAATTCATTCTTCAGAGCCTCATGTACTGTGTGATGGATTGCTGCTGCCAAATTGCACAGCAATCCAGTCTCCTAGAAACAGAAGAAAACTCATAGAAGAAATTAAGAGCCCTGCTAATGAGCAAAGCGTGCTGACCAATGCAGTTGACTTCCCGGAGAAAAAGATTTCAAGAGACTTCCCTCAAGTCCTGGGAAGTTTGGATGCTGAACCAACAAATCGTTCACTTATTCTTCAAGGAATCGAAACCTCTTCAGGATTGTCAAACATATCCATTTCACCAAACAAGCATGTGCATAGTTCTACTGATATGTCAAATTCCTCAAAATCAAACTTGCTGCAAATTGAAAAAGAACCCTCTTACACCTCTAAGCATCTGGAAAGGCTGTGCTGCAGGTTTGCAGAATTGCAGCATCAGCTTTTTGAACTAACTGAGCTTTTGAAATCGGGGAAAAAACCTCTGCCAGGATATCCATCTTCGCGTTCTCCCTCTTTTGTTAACATCACTTATCAGGTACCTTTCAAACAAAAAGTATATGTATTCATGTGCTTTATTGTTACCAGCTATGCTTAAAAAGAGTCGGCCACGACTGGACCTAATGGTCAGGGGTCCCTTTAACTTTATGCTTAAAACTACTAGCAATCTTGCTGCCTTTCTCTGGAGAGAAGCAACTTTTGTATAACAGCATGGGCTAACACAAAATCACTGAAGAGGCAAACTATTTTACTGTCCAAAACTAGTTGTGTGACACTAAGAGCATCTAGGGATGGGAACCTGTGGCCTTCCAGACATTGCTGGACTACAACTCCCATCATCTCTGGCTATTGACTATGCTGCCTGGGGCTGATGAGGTTTGGGAGTGCAACAAATCTGGACGGCCACATCCATAGAGCAACAGCTGGGAAGGAGACCTCTGGAAATTATCCACTGGGCATTCATCAGTATGGTTGAGACCTGCTTGGAATTCCTGTCTGTACAAACAATGCATATCTGTTGCACTGGCCTGCAGATCCTTGAATGCAGTCCCAGACTCTGGGCATCTGTTTGATTTTGGCAAGTGCTGTCCAATTTGAGCGCTTGTGCTAATTACCTGTTAAGGGCAAATCAGCAAAGAGGTGGCCTGGATATAGTTTCCCTACTCCTGGGCCAAGCAGGTGATCAGCACAGGCTGAGTTGGAACATGCAGTAAATTTAGATGCTAGGTGCTAGGTGCCTGGGAATGGGGTGAAAAAGTATTGATCACGCTAGTACCGGTAGTTTGTTCTTACTTTATCAGAAGGATTGTTCCGGAACAGTTACACCTGAGAAGCGAGCTGTTATCCTCTGCGATGGCAAACTTCGTCTAAGTCTAATTCAGCAGATTTTCAACCTGACTCTTGTTGAAATGCAGCATGGTAAGTTCTGTTTGTCAGAAATATGGTATTTAGTGAAAATATTCAATTGATCTGGAAGGAAGGCAGTGTGCCAGTGTGAAAACCGTTGTGCCTTTGTGTGTGTTACATTTGGTTTAATTTAGAATTCAGAAATGGAAGTTGCTTTACATTTTGGTTTGTAAGAGGTGAGGGTGCCAGAACCCTTTATTTTCAGCTAGAGTTTGTGCTTATTTGAAGAACATTTGGGCACTCAGAGACCATTTGGGAAATCAGAGAAGGGATACTGATTTCTTCTGTGTCATTTCTCATAATATCACCTATGCTTTAGAGTAATGTTTATTTCAGTAGCAAGTGTAAAGAGATATTTCTGAGCATTAGCTCTGCTTTTTCTCATTGGGAATTTCATTTTGGTTGCCCTTTTCCAGCTCTACAATATCCTTTTTGAGGTGCTATGACCAGAATTATACTCAGCATCCTAAGTGCAGTTGCCTAATTGCAGACATTTTACAAGTTAACAGCACTATCAAGGCCCAGTAAAAAAACCAGAGTGTGCCCAATTTAGCAACACCCTGCTCCATACCCAGTGGCTTCAGCATGCTTCATTTGTTGCAAGCTGCTGCAAGAGCTCCCAAATGGCATTTGGAATAATTTAAGAAAATTGCCACCTTTTTACATTCTTGCTATCAAGTGATTTTCAGATTGATTCCCCTTATTCAATTATGGAAGTGAACCTTATAAATTGCGACTTGCCTTAATTTTACTTGCACAATTTCAGGGTGGGTTATTAACACGTCTACAATGTGTTACATATACTGGCTTGTTTACCTGTGCCCGCAGAGATATTTTGAAAGTCTTGTGTGGTATTGGCCTTAAGTTGAGTTCAAATAAAGCATTAAGCAGAAAGATTAAAAGTTCACATGACTGCAAAGCCTCAATCTTCTCATGATGTCAGTTGCCACATAGTGTTACATAACCGACAAATGGAGCTGCCAGTAAGAATTGCATTCCTAGCAATTCCTAAAATTACTGGTAGTGAATGATGTCGCCGTGTCGATATAAAATTTGAGAAGTACTGCATGACTGCTAAAAGCTGACTACACCTGTAATCCAGGAACAGTTTTACAGTTTGGAACCAAGTTCCTTTGGAAAGGCTGCTTCACGAGGTGCCGGCAGAACTAGACATTTGGACTTGCCAGTTTTCGCCCTGATTGTGCTGCAGTCCTTTCAGGAGGTGGTTTGGGAAAGCTGTTTGCTGCCCCTCCTGACATCTTTTACAATAATGCCCCCCTTGCATGTCTGCGAGTGCCTCCCCGTTTTGCCTGAACTGCTTTGCTGATGCTGGTATTATTCTATCCATGCCCTACCCCAACTCAAGCTGGCATGTACTTTCTGGTTTTACTCCCCTTCCCTATTTTACCTCCTGCTTTTTAAGCCTGTGACCTTTCATCCTGAAAAAAGCAAGCCTCCAAATGCCTCAATAATAATAATAATAATAATAATAATAATAATAATAATAATAATATATTATTATTATTTATACCCCACCCATTTGGGGTATACAGTGGTCCCTCGACTTACGAAGATAATCCATTCCGACGGGACCTTCGTAGGTCGGAAAACATCATAAGTCGAGTCCCCATAGGAATGCATTGGGGAGGAAAAATTCGTAGGTCGAAAAAAACCCCATCTAAACTTCGTAAGTCAAAGAAACCGCCTCTAAAACGGCTGCGACTTCCTTTTGGAAGTCGAAAAATTCGGAAGCGCGCGGCCGCTTTGATCCCTCGTAACTCGAAAACAACGTAAGTCGGGTCATTCGTAAGTCGAGGGATCACTGTAAATAGTTTGGAATGGCGTTGGGGAAAATCGCTGCTTTTACCTGCTTTAGGAAAGCAGAGGCAGGCCAAATGCTCTTAGTTCTATCAAAGCTAATATCTCCATAGTGTTTCCATGCACATTCCAGGAAGAACACCCCACCTCAATCTTTAGGCAGCTCACTAACATTGCTGTATCAATGGACTGAAACTGAGATGAAAGGGAGGAGGGTCCTGAACAGTGCAGCTAGGTAGATATAGACCTTGGGCTTAACAGTCATTTCACATGCACACACCCTCCACCATTTCATTCTTTACTTCCAACATTCCTGCTGTGTTGGAAGAAGGGGGGGAACCAAACCAAAAGCAGTTTGGTTATCCTGATTTTTTTAAAGAGAAAAATACTCTTGAGCATCTGCAGCATTGCATTTTCAGACTCAGCAAAATTGTAGTACCATCGGGACTACAAGAAAAAAATGGGAGTTTGCTTCTGCTGCTCAGCAATATCTAAAGTCATTGGCAGCCAAGCTACAGAACAGTGGGGTCTGTGGCCTTGCTTGACAACAGGAGGCACCCTGGCTACAACATAGAAGCCAACCTTTGTTGCTGCTTAATTCTCCAGTGCTGAGGTGCTGCATGCTTCTCTGCTCACTGGGCTACAAGCTGAACAAAGACATGGACGGCTGTCAGAGTGGAGTGGTCACCCCCAATTTCTGTTTGGTTTGCTAGTACTATTCCTTCCCTTGGGAATGTTCATGTCTTACTAGCTTGTACCAGCCATTCAGAGAGTATAATCACTATTGAAATACCACCATTCTCAATGTACAAGGTAGAAGCAGCAATGCAAGAATTGTTTGAATTAAATGCTTCCAGCCAAGAAATTGCCTAAGTGTCATTTTGATACAACCTCATTTTAGAAGTGGTCTGTGACTTGGAAGTCATGTCAAGATGTATTTCTTGCTGCTTTCTGTGTACGTAAAAATTAATCTAACATTGCTAGCTAGAAGCAGGAGTTCCAGCTTGGTCCCACGACCATGGATGCCTGGGGCTGTGGGTGCCCTTCATGGGGAATTTTGTGGGTGCTTGGGCACCCAGGGCCCCGGGGAGTTTGCACCTATGGCTAGAAGTGTATTGCATAATTGTTGGGTCTGATACCGTTAAGCTTAATTCTGAATTTAGGCAGTCAGCCAGCTACTGTCATTTTATATCACAAACAGTGTAACAAAGTAAAAAAATTCCTTCCAGTAGCACCTTAGAGACCAACTAAGTTTGTTATTGGTATGAGCTTCATTGTTTTTCTATAATGCTCTTGAAAAATTGTATGTATCTCATGTCTTCAACAGGTTTGTCCTGGATTGTGCTCACTTCAGACAACGATGGTTTTATTCCATTAACATTTGATGCCCTGCAGGAGATAGTCATAAGGGATGCCCACTCTAGTGATATTGCCAGCTGTAATGATAGCAGCACTGATTCTTCCAAAACACTGGATGCTATCAGTTCCACAGGTGGATACAGGAAGCTTTCCTCCCAAAGCCTGGATCGTGATAACAGTTCTATGGAAGCAATGGGAGAACATTCTTCTCGGTGTCTAGTACAGAGCAATTCTTCGGGCCAAACCAGTACGGCTTCATAACCAAATTAAAATTGTTCCGTCAGGACAGTTTGTTAGTTGTCACTTAAGACTGAAAGTTTTTACTGCCCATAATTGAAAGCTGCATTTTCATGGGGGTGGGGGGAGGGTTCCCTGCTTTTACAATCCTATGGTGTTTCACCATTTTGTACAGCTTACCTTGTTGGTCTTTTTTTAAAATATAATTTACAGCTCTGCAAACTTAAGGTTATTTTAGTAATGGATCCTGGTATAATTCTGTAGGCCACATCCACAAGTTTATTCAGACTGTTATTTTATTTATTTATTTATAAAAAAGTATAAAATACCAGGGCAATGTACAGCAACAACCCTATTTATTAACAAATTTATATTTTCAGATTTCCTCACCAATTATGTTTCTCTACTAAACACAGTCAAATTTTATCCAGAGCATTGGTCTTCAGGGGGTTTTGTCATTAGAATTTACTCAGGAGACATCTCAGTGGCATGAACACACTGAAAACTATGTTACTGGTAATGTTTATGATTCTAGAAGCGGAAATCAAAACTGGCTCATATTTATTGCTGTGCCATATAACACACTCCTCCTGCTACAGTTCCTGTATTGGTATACTAATGTATTTGTATTTTACCAGTGCCTGGAAATTCCTATGCACTTGAACAAGTGATTATTTAAATCCACTTAGAGAACTATGGTAGTCACTAATTAGAATCATGATAAGAGTAACTGCATCTAACCTTAATGTATCTCAACTGAAGTCTTCCTTCAAAATGTCTAAGAGTATGCATGTATCGAAGATAAACAATTCTAAGCTATAATAAAAAGTAGATTTGTTTAATTCATAACAGCTATGAAGACTGATTGCTGGGTATTCTAAAGTGATATCACATACCCTAGGAGGTGAGGGGGAGAGTTAATATTTGGGAACTGGAGATCTCAAACATGATGTTTCACTGCCTTGCAATGCTGTTTAGAGCTTACAGCTGAGTGGGTTGGTGGATGTTTCAAGAAAGAAGGGAAAGGGGCATATAGAACATATTAAAAACCCTAATCCATTTTTATAAAATCCTAGTTAAAATAAGATGTTAAAATAATAATGGAGAAACTTAAAATCACCTGACAGCTAATATTGCCATTATACATTTTCATTGCACTGCTAGCTATTATCTTACATATACCAAAATATTTTTTAATAAACTGATTCAGCTTCTCCAAAAAGCAGCAGCTGCTATCTCTCCTATGCTAGTCAGCTGAACAGCATGTTTTCGTTCTGGAATACGCCATGTTCTATTATAATAGTAATTGTCAAAACTATCCTCTCTGGCATTTGCAGGTCTATCAGCAGTTTGAGATGATTCGATTAATTATTTAATTTCTATACTGCTTAATATATTAGAATTTTCTCTAAGCGGTGTGCAAAAGCAACAACAGACAACTTAAAATATTACAAAAATCCACAATTACATATAAAAACGTTACATAAATACAAAGTTGTGAATATATCTATAAATCAGTATCAATTCATTTTCCTTCCGACACACCCTTCAGCCTTTGGGTTCTCACCCAGGGTCCAAACAGACTCTCAGCTCAACCATAAAAGTCTCACAATTAGAAGACTTCCTAGAAACAGCAGGCATGTGAAGTTTTAAAAGTTAAAAAAAAGTGCCTGAAAGGCAGTTCAGTAGTCATTTATCTTCCCTTGCAATGTTCACCTACAAGGGAGTGTTGAATGCATACTAGGGTGTGCTTTCAGTTCCAAAAGGGTTTTCACAGGTTTAAAATTGGTATGTGTGGCTGCTAGGGATGTAATAAGGCATCGTTTTCTGTTCTGTCTTGTATCTGTGGCATCCACTGCAGCTTGCCTTGCACCAAAAACGTTACTCATCTTGCTGTCCGCAGCAGCAAAAATACAGAACCTATGTGATTTCTGGCATAAATTACGTTGTCATTGTTATTCCATCCCATTCATTTTAATGCAAAGCAAACATAATGCAAACAGGGGGAAATATAATCAAATACACATTGGTTGAAGACTAAAAGCATCAACAGTGACATACCATTTGGGACATGGGACAAATAAGCAAACATGATGTTGATTTCCCCTTCAGCTTCTGCCAGGATTCTCTGACATCCCTTGTGGCTGCACAGAGACCGTAAAGGAGGACAAGCTTTCTTGGCAGCAGAAAGATTGAAATTCCTTGGGTTACTGTGTCATCTTTGAGACCCTTAAACAATACAGTGGCCTAGTCTCATATTTTGTAGGCTTAATCTCCACTATGTAATGGAAGAAGCGTTTAGTTTCCACCACCTCATTCAGCTCATATATTAGCTTGAAACTCCCAGAGATACATTAGGCTTCAGGACTAGATACAAAAGCAACTTTTTTGCTTTGTTGTGAGGTATCACGGCAAGCAATGCCAAATAGCATACTTTTAACATTTAAATCCTCAAATCTACTCATTCATTGGGCCCAGCTGATGATCTGCTTCCAATGGATTGTGCTCCAAAATAACTTAAACGCGCCCGTTCTAAGTGTTCAGAATTTTCCCCAACCCTGTGAAAGCTTTTAAACTTAAACTTACAAACACTACAGTTTATTAACAAAAATACATTCTCCATTTCCATATATATTCAGCTATACACTCTAGCCATTAAAAGTCCAACATGTACCAGGTCAGACTGAGAGAACCTGCTCTTCACTGTAAAAATAGCGCAATTTCTCTGCCGACAGCTAAGTGTGATAATGGGAGTTTTATACTTCATCATATCCAGCCAACACTGGTCACAAAGCCTGCCGTGTACCATATAATCTGCCCCCCCCCCCCGCTTAGATTTCCTAGCAATGCTACATGCTGCATTGGATATTTTTAGCTCACTAAGAACCTACCTGGAGAGTCAATTTACTTGCAAGCAGAGGAAGACAACACATGTAACCGTGTGCTCTGCTTTTGTACCTCTTTCTATGTATGGACTGGCTTCAAATTTAAAGTTTCATTAATCTGTACTCTCAACACAGGACCAAAACATGACCTGGGAGAAATGAGTGAAATAGCACTGGATGGCAGTTAAAGAGTGACATTGGGAGACAATAACTTAGCACATTGTGAAAGAGAATGCCAGTATTCTGTGTGCACAGGCAGACACAACAGTGACTAATCACTCCTGTCCCAAGCATTTGGCACCTGAACGGATAATTATTTACATTATCTGGAAACTTCTGTGGAATCTGCCGTGGAGCTCATGAGCAGGTGGTATTCATCTGGAGATGCTATTAATAGGAACTGGTGCCTCCATCTGAAGGCTGTATGCACTTCTGCTGAAATTAGAGTCCTACCAGTAGTAGCTCAAGAAAGCGTCACAGAAATTACCCAAATTGCGACTCCAATATGAAGGTGCCAGTTCAAAACAACAACAGAACCTCCACATGAACATCTGACTTCAAAATCAGTGGTGGACCATGTGGTACTCCTGAAGAGTGTCAAATATCCTAAGGTTTTGGTGCAATAACCTCTGAAAGTCTTGACTTTCAGAATGTAGCCATCAAAAGGGTTCTCCCAATAATACAGTACCTGGAATAAATATGGTTTTCACCTAATTAGCTATTATTTAAATAAACTACCTCCAACCCTCTCGCACACACTGCCATACCTAGAAATGCCAAAAGTAGTAATGCAATGGAGTGGCAATTGTTTGAACCCTTGATTTTGAAGAGCCACACTCAATATTATTATCTCCAGGTAAATAATCACGGAGCTAGCTGTTTATTTGGAATAGCAAATCTCCAACATTTTACAGGAGCAAAGACACATTTAATGGTTTTGCTCTTTTTTCTTTTGGAGCATTGTGCTGGATTACAGATGCTCTTGCTTTGTCACAGCCTTAATTTGATAGTTTAAATTTGGGCTTGAATTTAAAAAGCACACGAAAAGCAAGCCTTTATATTTGGCAATATGTTTTTGCACAGAGCCACTTTTAATGGGACATAACCAAGTGTCTAAAAAAGTCGTTTTAGATAAGTAGAAGGTACAAAACATCACATTTTAAAATCATGAAAACATGCCGACACTTTGAAGGGTTGATGAAGAAAATAAGATCCCCCCCATTTTTATTTTTGCTCTAATCAGTTATTTATAACAAATGGTGAAAGGGGATTGTTTGACGAACAGAGAGTCTGCGTAGGCATAGATAACGTGACCTCTTAGTTGAAATTTTGAGGACTACCCATCCTTGGAGACAGACTGTCAGGTGATGCTTAGAAGGCAGCTTGTTCTCCAATCCTCAGTATAGCTGTAGATCAGTGGAAAGAGCAGCAAGCAATTTCCCCAGAGCGTCACAGTATGATAATAGTGTTCTATACATACAGGTTCTAAGCATTCTTCTCCAAACTATGCTCCAAATTACAATGTGTTTTGAATTCATGTAGCCTTGATAAATAGATGTGTGTATTATCCGTGAAATAAAGCTTTGGTGGAATAAGGATCAGCCTTTTATCCCACAAAGCACTGCTGCCTGGTTAAGTTTTCGTTACCACAAGCTATTCCGGCTTTCAAAGAGGAGTGATTTCTTCATTCTCATAGAGAATGCTTGGACGACGCCTGTTTTAAAAAATGCAAAAAAACACACATGAAGAAATGTGGTTTCTGTGGTTGACGTTGTAACACAGGTGCTAAGACAATGACATCTAATAAAGGTAAAAGGTAAAGGACTCCTGGACGGTTAAGTCCAATCAAAGGTGACTATGGGATGTGACACTCATCTCGCTTTTCAGGCTAAGGGAGCTGGCGTTTGCCCACAGACAGCTTTCCGGGTCATGTGACCAGCATGACTAAACCACTTCTGGCACAATGGAACACCGTGACAAGTGCCAGAGCATGTGGAAACACCGTTTACCTTCCCACCACAGCAGTACCTATTTACCTACTTGCACTGGTGTGCTTTCAAACTGCTAGGTTGGCAGAAGCTGGGACAGAGCAACAGGAGCTCACACTGTCATGCGGATTCAAATTGCCAACCTACCAAACGGCAAGTTCAAGAGGCTCAGTGGCTTAGACCACAGCGCCACCTGCACCCCCTGGGTCCAGCCTTTTTGAAGCTATATAACTGAAGTGTTTTGTTTCAGTTATGCATCATCTGAAATTGTTCCTGAGGCATTGGGAACCTGGAAACCACTCTCCCATGCTTTTGTAACTTTCAGGGCGGTTACATGGTCCTGCCCCTTAGTAGTATTTGAAGTGGCAGCTTGTAGCTCAGACGTGGGGAGTGCTTTTGGCCCAGTGGGGCTTCTCCTCTACTGCTGCTTTAGTGTTGATGGACCCCCAGGGAGGTGGCCCTGGGAACTGCAGGGCGAAGGGGCAGTCAACAAAAATCACTTTCCTTTGCAGCTTTGCACTGACATTATTAACAATGCAAAAGTGCAATAGCAGGGCATTACATCATACAATATAGAAAGCCTATAGAGCCTCTGCTGAAATGAAGCCAGAAAATGCTGGTAGTCAAACAATGCAGTATGATTTTCAAAGTAAAAGACTTTGTTTTCTAGGTCAGTAAAGGGATTCTCTGTATGCAGCATAATACAAGGTGTTTGTTTTTGAAATAGTCTGTCTCTTCCATAGTGAGCACTAAGAGAATCTGTTGTAGGTACATACTTACCTTCTTCTTTCAAGGGCACGTTTTGTTTCCTGTCGAGATTTTTCATTGATTGGATAGAAAATGAGTATAAACAAGCCTAATGGTATGAGAAGAGATGGGACTGCTCCAACCAAGATTTTCAGCATGATAACAACACTGTGAGACTGTTTGCACACCCCTGATTTGTAGCCTGCAAGACTATTAAAAAAATAAATGTAGCTGTTACAGTCGTATCATCATACTACCATTTACACACTGTGTGTGTGTGTGTGTGTGTGTGTGTGTGTGTGTGTGTAAAACCTGTCCCACCCACAATGTAGAGCTTTCCCTTAATTCCCCCTCCCCCCCGGGTTTCACTGGCTCCTTGATATCATCTCAGCTTCCTTGGAGATTTTTTTTCTTGCTGGTGCCAATACTTAAAATATACCAGTATTATCTGTGATTCCAGATCTGAGTAATGAAGAAGGTAGGGGCTTACAGATGAAACAGAGTCACGTTTTTACCTCTCACTGGTCAAGACTGAAGCAATGAGCCAATTATTACCTACATTCTGTAGCTGCAATCTTCGGCAAACCAGTTTCACATTGTGGAATTAATTTATTTCACCCTGTACATGGACATGTATTTATTAACCTTTGTATACTATGAAACTTTTCCGGCATTTTTAAGCAAGCAGAATGCAGTAGAATTCATTATCTGCTAGAAATTCTGTGAACTATAAGTTCCCTGTCTGCAGACACTAAAGCAGGAGTAGAGTATGTTCACTGCATTGAGGCAAGACTTAATTTTAAATTGTCTTGCACTAAAAATTGCATGTAGAGTCTTTGCTACTCAAACACTAGCTGGATTTTGTGACTTTTTAACTGGTGTACTTCCTATTTCACATCAAAATGCACAATGGAGCTCTGATGAAATTTGCAATATAAATGCACAGGGGTCCACAAACTTCAGCTGGCTGTGGTAGCAACCAAAAGGAGCAGAGCCTTTACCCAACTTCAAACTGCATCTCGGAAAAACACAGTGCAGGATTAAAGACAGTCCTATTTCCCTCCTCCCTCTCTAAGCTTGGGTATAGGGAAGGTATATAAGGAATCAACTTTGCAGTAACACAGAGCTTCTGAAGGCCTCTGACCAGCTCTGGAGCACAACATCACTGTTGGAACGATTCCTACACACTTGGGAGTGGATCCATTTGATAAGAGGACTGGGGCTTGTAGTTTGTGCTTCATAAGCTCAGTATAATTGTGGGGATGATACCCAACCCCTTTCCCCATTTTCAAGGTCAGTAGGGAAAAGTGAGACTCATCATACAGTACTAGCCATGGAAAGTGGAATTGTACATCTGTGTGGGTTCGCACAGCCGCCCCCCCACAACAACAATTTGTACATGTGAACTGCTTTGAGGTTTTCTACAATCAAGCGGTATATAGATTTTATGAAATAAAAATATATAATTTGAGATGTAGGAACCTGTCTCCACACACTGCTTCCAAGCTGTTAAATGAGTGTTGTTGTTTTTAACCCTCATTAGGAAAGAGCCACAATCCACAGCTTGTATATTCCAAGTAGGTTGAAAACTAAGCAGGGCTGGCTTTGGATTTCAAAATGGCGTTTTGTATTAGGTAAACAAATATTAATTTTCACATTTAGATTCCGCTTGGAATGCCATTCGAGGGTATCCTGGTGCCTATTCTTGCAACACGGCAGGTTTGCAATCTGAGAAATTGAGACTGGCCTAAGGTCACCTAGCAAACCTCTCTTTTTTGTATTTGTTTGTTTTTCTTTTTGCCCAGCAAACCTCATGGTGAGGATTTTAACTTGGATGCTCCTCAGACCTAGTTTGACCCTTTAGCCACCTCACTTGACTGGCTCTCACTAGGTCTGATACTCACAGATTCACCACTTCCTGCTTACTGATACTCCTGAGTGTGGATGCTGGTTCTAGTGGTAATAAGAGCCTTGAACTGTAAGTGATACTGAGAGTTTAACTGAACAAACCCCACAATAGTTTACCATGCCCTGGGTTCCTATGTACCTAAAAGAACCCAGATACTAACACATGAATATTTATAATGTGGTCCTATATCTATGTCTGGAGCAACCGTGTGTGTGTGTGTGTGTGTGTGTGTGTGTGTGTGTTACTCACTTCAGACTAGCCGCAGAAATTCCTAGTCCAATCCCAGCTGACATCTTCTGAAAAAAGGTATATGAAGCATAAAAGATGGTTTCATGTCCTATCGAATTAGGATTCTGCACCCGAAAGTAGTCGACTACATCAGGCAACATGGACCTTTAACCAACCAATGAGAATAATTACACATCCATTAGATATTTCTGGAAAATGATGTGACATTTTAATGAGCAGCATATAGTACTTTAAAAGAAAGACATTTTCATCTTTTGTGGCACAATTAATAAATATTATACCACTTATGTAAAACATGGAGGGTTTACAAACTAATTAGGTCAGGTCAGAAAGGAATCCTGAAGCAATTAATGATCCCGCAGGTTAATGGATTGAGACTTAACACTGGTAGAGGTTTGCTATTCCGGAATAAGCATGAGGGAGGGAGGCTGGGACTGCACTCTTGATTAACATCAAATTTAATTACTTCTGCTGATAGTTTAGTGATGTCTAGAACAACAGAGAATAAAACTGAATGAGTGTAGCATATTCCCCAGAAGGACTTTTGTAATGAGTTACAGTAAGAGACATTTGTAAAACCTCTCAAGCCATTATGAGAGAGAGAGAGGGAGAGAGAGAGAGAGAGAGAGAGAGAGAGAGAGATAGTTCCCAAATATCTATGCTCCTAACAAGGTAGCAGATTTTCAAAGCATCTAGGGGTATTGTACTGGTTGAAAACACCAGTGCGACTCTAAATAAAATTCATTCCTCTGTTTGAACAGCTCTTTGATCTGCTCTCAACTAATACAAATTATGTTATATGTTTATTATTATGTTCCCATAAACCTTTTTACAAATGCAATAGCCATCTTAAGGTGCCTGGCTGTGCTCTCTATAGGAGATGAATAAATGTAAGTTTAAGTCCTTCTTAGTGATGCCTCACATTTCAAGGAAGTATTAATATGGCAGAGGCTGCTTCTCCTAAGGTGAGGATTAAAGAGAGAAACAAGACATTTGTGCAACTCTTCTCACATCCCCTTTTGCATATTTCCACACCCAATCTCTTATCTATGCTAGGGGGAAAATAGCATGAAAAGTGGCTTTTAACTTCAGCTTAGGAAGCTGCTTTCACTGCGTGCAGGAGAAAAAAGAGCTGGCCTGTGAGTTTGGGCAAGTCAAAAGTCTGCTGTGATACACTGCTCTCTTTTTCCTAGTGCACCCTGATACAGGGCACAGGCAGGGCATAAGTGCATACCTTACAGATACTACAAAGTCTCTGATGTCCCGCACATCCTACTGTGTAACAGAGATTTCCTTTCAAATGCCGATAACTGTTGATTTTGTACCTGGTACACATATGCACACACACACCTATAAGACTGTCCTACCATGGCAACAGCAAAGAGGCTGCAATGCTAATCCCTGAAACACCAGCCGAAAGGTAGGCAATAGCCGGTTCTGGCAAGAGCACCAGCAAGGTCGAAGCGGGAATCATCAACTGGAAGAAACGGAAATCGGGAGAAAAGTTATATGGTTAGATCAGCGTTACTGTGGAGTTGAGAAACAGGAGTGCAGGATTGGGGGACCTCGCTCCCATTTGGCATGCAATGCTGTTTCCTACAAATGGTGCTCACCTGCCTCACACCTGTTATGTCTGATGTGGATCAGGTACAGACTTTGTTATAATGGAACAGCTGACAGCTTAAAGGGAGCTTCTGATTTGTTCCTTTGCAAGCAGGGCTCCCTGCCAGTTTCCATCAGCTGAGCAATGCCGACAGGGAACTCTGCTGAGATCAGGTGCGCTAAGAAGTTCCCTGTTGGGAACTCCCTAGGAGAGAGCCTAAGGAGGCTGGAAGATGCAGTCTGGGTCCAAATGGCTAATTTCAGCGCTTTGAATCCAAACCGCTTCCCATGTACCTGCAACCCTGTCCTCGGCGGTGGCATGGGTGCTTTGGTGGAGGCTTATATCAGGGGTCAGCAAACGTTTTCAGCAGGAGATGGGTCCACTGTCCCTCAGACCTTGTGGGGGGCCAGACTATATTTGGGGGGGGGATGAACAAATTCCTAAGCCCCACAAATAACCCAGAGATGCATTTTAAATAAAAGGACACATTCTATTCATGTAAAAACACGCTGATTCCCAGACCGTCCGCATGCCGGATTTAGAAGGCGATTGGGCCAATCCAGCCCCCTGGCCTTTGTTTGCCTACCCATGGCTTATATCGTCTGTTAGTGGACCCCAGTCCCTGAGGACGTTCCTTGGATCATGACAACTGCTTGCTTTTTAACCATTTAGTGTTAAATTTATCCAAGCATGGGCACCTGGACCTTAGCTATTCTAAACTGAAAGGCTGACGACCTTCCCCGCAAACAACATCCAGAATTACTAAGCCCGGTCTTGCACCAAATGCAGTATTGTAAGCCTAAGATCAGTTGATGAAAATAATGCATTTGGTTTGCAGTTCATGAAACTTGTGTTCTTTTCACGGAACAGGGTGGGCATTGGAAGACCTTGGTTTTTGCATCTGTATGCAGGTAGAAATTTGAACTCCTTAAGCCTTTTGTCATTTGGAAAGACAATTACAGGGAGAGCTTCACCTGTTGACACTCTGAAGTCAAACCTCTTATTACGTGTGTGTGCGCCCTGATTTATTTTGGGGCCCTCCACCCCACCTGCAAAAGAAGCTATAAATCTGCACACAACAGACACACCTGTGCTTCCTATATGCAACATGTGGTCATCCACTCAAGAGGTTAAAGATGCAGGCTGTGTTTGCTGCAGGGAAAATCATGGAGTTCCTGCCTCTGCCTCACACAGTGTATCTCGTATCCACCACAGTGTAGAACACACCTAGTTTGCTCTTTGAGGAAAATATCTGTCAATCCATGTTGACACCATATCTTTCTAATTTTATAATTTCTTACAGGTGTGCATAGGCCAGACATTTTAGGCTCATGCTCCCCATGCTATGCAAGCATCAAATATATACATTCGTACCTTGGATCTCAAACACCTTGGCTCCCGAACAAATCGGCTCCCGGACGATCGAAACCCAGAAGTGAGCGTTCCGGTTTCTGAACGATTTTCGGAAGCCAAGCATCCAGCGCGGTTTCCGGTTGGCTGCAGGAGCTTCCTGCAGCCAATCAGAAGCTGCGCTTTGGTTTCCAAACATTTTGGAAGTCGAACAGACTTCCAGAACGGATTCTGTTTAACTTCAAGGTATGACTGTACATAGCTGAGCAAGTTCTGCTTATAAGCTCTGTCTAATCATTCATAAGCAGACACTCAGCTAGACAGCTCTGCCTATAATAACCAGTGTTTCTGTTTAAAATGAAAGAGTCAATAATCAACAGAACTCTGAATGAGAAACACACGCAACACTTGAATTAGTCTGTAATGCTCAGCAATAGACCTTGTTTCACCACAAGAGAGCACTCCAACAATACAAGATTGCCATGTGCACAGATTAAGCACAGCAGCAGTGTTTACCCACTTGGAAGCCAAAGCACCCAGATATTTATAAACCAATAGTGCCATAAAATGGGATTTTCTTGTATAGAAGGAGTATGACCCAACATTCCAGAGGCTCACACTAATATTCTTAAAAGCTTTGCTAACATAAGCAGAGAAGCAGGAAATAAATTCACAGCTGATGTAGCTCTGCTCTTTGCAGACAAATGATTGTAGGTAGTGCTTGGTCTTAGCCTTCTCTTTAATTGTAACAGAAAATCTGCACTTACAAAGTATCTTCCTCCCTGACACAGTTCAGGAACTCCTGATATTCACAGATTTTATAATTAGCTCATTTGGGTAAGCAATTATATGATATTCTAAACCAGAGTGGTGATAGAGAACCTTGATTAAAGGCATGAGAAAATAAGCCCTTAGGAAAATAAAATGCTCTAAGACTTCATGTTATAAATTTCAGAAAGATAAAAGTACCAGGTTGACCCATTTAAGAATGTGCTAAGCGTGCTTTATATTATACCAGCCAAAAACAAGCAGTTTGCCATCGTCAACATTCCCTGCAGTTAAAATTAATCAAGATTTCCCTTATACTGGATTAAACAATGGCTTAAAGGGAAACACTGGCTAGTCTCTTGAAGACTGCAGGAAAGAATGCAATATTACCAGAAGTAGCCTTTAATTAACCTTTCGTTATATAATCTACACCCTACCTGTCAAGGCAGAGTATAGCCCATAGTGTGAAGGAGAGAATGATCCAATCCAAAGTAGGAGGGAATGCAGGAAAAATGAAGACAAGTCTGAATGATAACCAGAAATTGGGAGCCCATGTTGGCCTGGCTAGGAAAAGAAGCACAAAGGCCAATAGGGGGAAGGTGTCTCAAGTTTCAGAAGCATTGTTAAAAATGTTTGGTGCAATCCCAGAAAAGGCTATTTCTAAAGTACAAAAATGCCAGCTTGCATTTAGTGCCTTGGTGGCTTACTTACTGATATCCCACTCGCTGTAGTCTTTTTGCCGAACCTGTTCAGAAACCATTGCCAGAATGGAACGCTCAGTGATGCAGATATCTATGAATGATGAGAAAAACCATTACAGGAGAAAGCATGCTTCATATCAAGGGGATCAAGGAAGCACCATATGAATAATTGCACACATCACGAAAAGGGAGGGGCACAAACTAGGCCATATGATTCACCTCAAAGCAGTTCTCATACAATCAACTACTGGATCATAGAATTGTTGAGTTGTGGGGGACCCCGCGGGTCATCTAGTCCAACTCCTTTGCAATGGAGGAATCCTGCCCACAACCATCTCTGGGTGGGCTCGAACCACCAACCCTGGTTAAAAGCCAGACACACTAACCCACTGCACCATCTCTATCATGTGAACTCGATAAACATGGATCAAAAAGCTGATCAGAGAGTTAGCAAATAATGTTTTTAAAACGCAAATCAAACTCAATGAATTTCACACCCTGTCCTACTTCCTAGCCGCAATCCAGATCATTTACTTGCCTGATGACATGAAATTAACTCCTGGGTGTGGCATGATCCAGGGTCTAAATAGTGATATGCATACCATATTATGAAAACAAGAGAGTAAGAGCAACATACTTTGCAAGGAGGTTCTGCTTTGCCCACATGCTTACCAAGACAATCAGCACTAAATAATCAATGTGGTTGTGAAGATTAGTTGCATCAGAACAAAATAGGACAAAGTTGTTTTGTACAATCTGGAGAGTTGAAGACAAGAGGAGGAACAAACAGATAAATTAGTCACAAAGCAAACGTGGAACAGGGTTGATTAATCAAGGCCATTTATATGGTTTAAAACCAGATTTCCCATTTACAAATGCTGAACAAGAGTGCATGTGAACTGATTGCTATAACAATTAAACACATGCTGGCTGGCAACAAGACAAAGCTGCTACTAGCGGGGAGCATAATCAAAATCTCTCATTATGCATGCCATTTAAACAACTCAAATATATAAACATGCACTTTTTGAATATATTAAAAACAACAAAATTTGTTCCAATACAGGTACATATAACATAAACTAGCAGTGGTGCAGTTAGGTAATTTTAAACTATCTACGTAATGGTCTTATAGGGAGTTTCCTCTATAAGTGGTAGTGCATTAGTTCACTAACTTCAGATAAATAACCCTTCATGTGTGCAGCAAACAGAGGGTTATCACTGGCTTATCTCCCAACTTTCATCAAAATGCCCGAAGAAATACAGAATGGTGTGACCTGTGTCTTCCAGGCATAGGCTGCCCAGTTTATGTCCCTGATAATCAACATCTTTTACTCCAGCGAGGACATATTTATGCGGGAGATCGTTTCCAGTGCCACCAATGAACTGGACAAGATCATAGCTGTCAACTTTCCCCTTTTTTTGTGGAAAATTCCCTTATTCCGAATAGGATTCCTCATGAGAAAAGGGAAAGGTTGACAGCTATGGACAAGATCCACTATAAAAGAATGACAGACCCCTCAAAATCAGTCCACAATGAATGGCAGTGTCTCGCCAGGGTTGTTGCAGATTGCACAGCTTGAAGCAACTGGATGCAAAACAACTGGTTCATTTTGGAATAAGCAGTTGTCCAGACCCATAAGTTTAATTCAAAGCTTCACTTGCAGAACTTTATTCAAAACAGAACAAAACACAGTAAATGATACATCCAAAGTATCCATAAGGTCATGTGCAGTGGCCAGCACATAACATAATCAGAGCTGACAAACATAGCTCTTTCTCAAAGACTCCATTAGCCTATATTCCAGCCCCAAGGCTGTTGAGCTCATTTACGTATCCTTACCCCAAGGAGTCTGGGAACAAAGACCAAAGGCCACTCCCTTTCAAAATGGCGATTTGCAATTCAATACCTCTCATGTGATCTAAGGTTAAACACCAGGTGTTAGCTAGCAAGAGAACAGTAACAGTAAATTATCAATCCATCTAGGAGCTTAGAGAGCTTAATATAGCCCCATGGAAAATCCCCGTTAAAGCATTCAGTAATATTCATAGGCATTCTCCATTTCAGTGTGAATTGAACAATTATACTTAACAAGGGTTTCAGGCAGTGGACATTTCCAGCCCCACAGGGAGATGCCAGGTATTGAACCTTGGACCTTCTGCATCATCATCATTTTATTATTTGTACCCCGCCCATCTGACTGGTGCGCCATCGCTGAGCTAATTGGATTGCTTTTGGATAAGCTGTTGTTCAATTATTGTTATATTTTAAAATGGTTTTTGTATTTGTTAAAGATCCAAAGAATGAGTTTGGTAGAACAATTGATGTGGGTCCTTTTCATAGTTCAGGTACAATCTATGCAGCTGCAAATCCTCTTATGAACTAGAATTACCTGAATAGCTGTTGAAATCAGGAGAAATGATGCTGCAAGTTTCACATATGGTCCACACATCAGTGCAAGTTTCTGTCCCTTAAGGAAGGGAATTTGTTGGTCTGATTTTAAGGCATAAGGATCTATAACGAGGGGAATAAATAAATAAATAAATGCATATATTATACCTTGTTTTTAAAGTAGGAAATAAATGTATTAGGAATGTTTGTTGCGATTAAATAAACTCACCTACTTTTTCTCTCACTCCAACACAAAGGGCAATAAAGCCAACGATATATAATACTGATATTGTTCCTCCTGCAATCATGTAGAGTTTCCTGTTCTAAAAAATAAAAATAGGTGGTAGTGGTGATGTGGGGTGGAAAAAGGGAATCAGATTTCAATAAGACTAGCTTCTCCTTTTTTGGCGAGAAAATGCTTGATACAAACAAAATGAATGATTTTTTAATATATTTTTGAAAATCTATGAAGCACAATGGGTAGAGGGGAGAAAGGATTAGTTTCTAAATTGTACTCTGTATTGCTTAATGTAACTTATGGATCTATGGAACCTCTTAAAAAAATATGGGAACTAGATATTGGCACATAAATTTTCCCCATAGAGTAGAATAAAATTTGGGACTCACAACCCTTAAAATCTGTTTCCAGTTTTCTCAGGGTAAAGGTAAAGGGACCCCTGACCATTAGGTCCAGTCGTGACCGACTCTGGGGTTGCAGCGCTCATCTCGCATTATTGGCCTTGGGAGCCGGCGTACAGCTTCCAGGTCATGTGGCCAGCATGACTAAGCCGCTTCTGGTGAACCAGAGCAGCGCACGGAAACGCCGTTTACCTTCCCGCTGCAGTGGTACCTATTTATCTACTTGCACTTTGACGTGCTTTCGAACTGCTAGGTTGGCAGGAGCAGGGACCAAGCAACGGGAGCTCACCCCGTCGTGGGGATTCGAACTGCCGAACTTCTGATCAGCAAGCCCTAGGCTCTGTGGTTTAACCCACAGCGCCACCCACGTCCCTTTCTCAGGGTAAACAACTTAAAATTATTACACAGATGGCATCACACTCCTTTCCAAATGTCAAAAATGTTTTCTTCTGTATCACTTAACTGTTGGAGAGGTTGCTATAAACTTGGCACATATTATCATTTATAGTGGGAATATCAGTTGCTGCAAGATTTTTGGAACATAAATTTCATAGAAATGATAAACATTACTAAAGAAATTATTGTTTGCTGTCCGAAATTAATATTACTGAGTATTTTTTATGATAACAATGTAAATGTATTGTCACCTTGGGAGCATGAATAGTAATTGTAACTCAATAGAAAACAACCCCAAATCTTAACACTGGACACTTCGTACTGATCACTCTGGAATATAGCTATAATGGAGAAAATCATGCAGAATCTGAGGTTTTGACAAGTACTAGAACCTTGTCACAAGCCTAGCAAATCTGGAATTATACTTGATCTGATAAAGTTGATAGTCTTTACCCGGACTTTATTGTTTTAACTCATGTATTAACTCATTCTATTTTATAGTTAAATTTTCATCTTCCGGTTAAATAAAAAACTTTACACCCAATGACTGAGCCAAAATTCCACCTACACATGTAATCTATAAAGTTGTGGCCATTTTAAATCCAGACTTGTCTGTTTCAGTTTGTTCTATCACACCTCACTTTGGTCACTGCCTAGGGGAGGGTGGCACTGCAACTGGGACACAACTCCCAGCACATATCAAATGCCAAACATATTTTATTTTATTTATTCAAGGTGTGTGTGTGTGTGTGTAAACCAAAGTTTCTCAGTGGTGCTGAACAGATAATTGAAAAAATAAGATTAGCAGACAATAACTGAAATACTAAACATCCTTCAGAAGTAATGACTCCCACTATCATGTTTAGGCTCAAAGTTCATTTTAGAAGGGTTGCCATATTTCAAAAAGTGGTTGGGCTTTCTTTGGCAAAGATGTTGAGCTGCTTCTTCTTTTTTGCCAAAGTGGTTGAGCTTTTTTGGCAAAACTGCAAAAAATAAAGTAAAATTGACACTCTTGAGCTATTCTTAAGGAAAATTGGCAAAAACAACACTGCTGACATAGGTTGCCATACGTCTGGATTTTCCCAGACATTTTTCCAATTTTCGCCCAGACACTGCTTCCTACTACAGTATTCTGGGTATGTCCAGGAAATTCCGGACGTATGGCAACCCTAATTTTAGGAAAGTTCCTGTCCCAATTCTATTGCCATTGCTATTAAGAAAATCAGTAACAAATCTAGACAGTAGGATGGTGAAATACACTATGCCCACTCCCCCCAAAAAATCTTTTGAAAGCTTTTCAACTTACTGCCTCAACCATGTCTGGAACACTGGAACTGTTTCCATACAGATTGGTGGGAGAGTCCGTGTCATTCACAGTCTGGTTACAGTGTTCAGAGCTGTGAGCATCGGAGACCATATTGACCTGGACTGTAGCTCCAACCAATGTTCCAAGACCTTCAAATCCCATTCCTAAAGTAGAAAAAAAGCCCACTTCTTTTTAAACCTGAAATGGTGGAACAGCTGGCAACAAGGCTCAGAAATAACTGAGCACTCCCCTGTTGTGATGTCAAAATGCTTTTGTGACCCCCACCACAAATATTGTCTTTTAAATAAAGAAATAAAACTGCCCCCAGCTATTCTTGCTTGGCCACACCCACTTTTAAACTTGGGGGCCAGGCGGGCTGACCATGTGTCAATGTGACCCTTAGCTCAAAAAAGGAGAAGCTACCCACCCCTCCCTTAAAGATTATGAGCTCCTATAGACAAGAACAGACTTTCTGGAGTCATCTGTCTTCCAATATAGTTCAAACCAAGTTACTAGAGGCTACATAGAGCCATGATCCCTCCTCTCCCTCCATCTTCATGCTTTAATTCCTTCCCTGCATCTGAAACAGGGGGAAACAAAACTGAAACCAACTACAAACAGTGACTTCCAGTTCTAATTTGGAGGGCAAGTGTAAAAGAAATTTGCTAATTTGGATATAATAGTAGCAACTGTGGTTTGCCTGAAACGTTAAGGCAGGGAGAGAATCAGGCTGTGGAAGGACAGGAAGGAAGGAGATGGGGAATCATGCAATTCTGAGGCTTGCTTACAAAACACCAACCCATAGTTTGGCAACACAAGAGAACCAGCCCTGAGCTTTTCTGTTTTTCAATACTAGTCCCCACCCCTTTGCCACAGCTCCCCCAATATGTTTGGGGGGAGGGGAGTCTCCAGAGCAGCATGCTACACGCAGCATGCTCAGTAAGACTCACGGTATGCCGTTGCTGAATCTCGTTCCTTCTGGTCTGGGCTCAAAAACATGACGAGAGCTGTATATGGTACATGGAATAGCTGTAACAAAAGTACACACACACACACACACACCAGTTAGGGAAATGCAGTGGCTTTTTTTCTGCGGGGACGCAGGGGCACGCATACCCCTAAACATTTTGTGACTCTAAGTTTGGCTTCATATTTCAATATGAGTAGGAAAATGAGAGTACCCCTAAACATTTTTTTAAGAAAAAAAGCACTGGGAAAATGTAGGCATGCTGCTTTTCATCGTAACCAGAAAGCTTGCTATGTAGTTAGGCCCAGGAATCCTGCTCTTTATGAGGCATGCTGTACCTTTCTCCTCCAACCTTCAAATGTGCAATAGCTCAAAAAGGAAGTGAAAAGAGCCTTAGCCATCCTTGGAGGCAGGAGTTTCTTTGCTCAACTCCCCGGCAATTTTTTTCTGGTCCCCAAAGACCACACTCATTTTGACGGTTGTGGCTGTAGGATAATCAGTCTCATATAACCAAAATTCTTAAGTCTAATTAATGCATGAAAGGATTAGTGCCAGAATAAGCTGTCCTGCCAGGCTTAGCTAGGTCACATACACCCTACTTTGGCAGAAAGGAAGTCTAGTCTATTGTTCCCTCAGTCTACCATGCGAACTCTGGTGTGTAAAGAGGTCTGAGCTTGGTTCCTACAAAGCCATCTTTGTGTATCTATACACATTATTTAGGAACTTCCGCCACTTTGGAACTAACCTAAGTCTTCACTGCCTGTGTTTTCTGAATGCTGTATGGAAAAGCACATGATTCTGACCTTTGAAGAGTTTGTAAGTAAACCATGTTAATTTACCAATGGATGGTATTTTTCTATTCTAAGGAAAGTGGGAAAATTTGGAAGGAACTGAGAAGGGTATATGTTAAAGGTACAATGGCCTGTATTTCCATGCTTTACCTTGCTGCATGTTTTGTGATTTTAAATCACTGCTGGGGTTCTCTCACCAAAGAGTACTTGCCCCAAACCTAGATCTGGACATCCAGGAATTCTCCTTTTTATACCTATCTTTTCCTTTGCCAACCAACAGTGGCAAGGTAAATAAACAGACATAGCACACTGTGCACAGTCCAGTGCACTGATGGGGAAGTAGATCACCCCCACCCAGGTCATCAAGGACATCATTTGGTAAGTGGGGACAGCATGATACCTCCCCCACCTGTTCTGCATGGCTCAGCTGAGGCTTTGTGTGGCAGAGTATGGGTTGGCCACACCCATCAAAAGCATATATCCCCCCCTTGCAAAAAAGGGGAGTTGGCAAAAGGTGAATGCAGCCCTTAGACCAAAAATGGATTAGCTACCCCTGCTCTAGAATTTCCTGAAATGCTGCTCTGCAGGAGGCACAGATCCCAGGTATGTTGACAGAGGTCTCCTAAACACAGGATGTAACCTACCAGGAATGCTACACTGCTCATTCTTGATTTAAAACTTTAATATTTGAAGCAAGCTTTTATGGTAAAAAAACCACACACCGTACTGTTCAGAAAAATTAAGGGCATTTTCAAATATGAACTAGAAGAACGTTCTGCATTTCCTATGTCTGTAATGCTAATAGAAAACCTGCACTAGCTAGAACTAAGTACCCATTCAAATTAAAAATTGGCCTTCCCCTTTCTATCCCGATCAAGCATGCACAAAAATGATGAGATAAATACAGGGGTGCTGTTGGTATATATCCGAAAATGCCCACGCATTGTCTTGCAAAAGTGTATGAAGAAGTTTCTTCTTCTTAATTCTTTTTTGTAAAGATGAATATTTTACCCCGATGACTTTTCTGTTCCAGCAGATTCCCCCCCCCCCCCACGAAGGGATCAAAGAAGGAAGCTTCAGGATTGGCAGAAGTGTTAACTACTGAGATTAAAAGGCCCAGAGCAATATCCCAGAGTCCTCTTAGATAGCAGTCAGGCTGTGGCATCCCCTTGTGAAAGTACGTTTCCAAAGCCTGAATAGGTTGTATGGAGGCATTAAGGAAATGAGTAGAACTGAGCACAAATATGGGTACAGAAAGTATAATAAGCTGTGAGGCATATTTGTACTGTGCGATGAATAGCATTTCGAGAGGGTGGAGTGCACCTTCATCTTAAAAGAACAACAAAAAGTCACTCTAATGGAGGGCATTGTTGTTTGTTGACCTATTTCCAAACAGATTTATAGAAAGGCAACTGAGTAAATATCTCAGATAAATAAAGAAACACAAACTCATCTCTTACTTCTAAAAGCCCATTGTTACAGTATAAAGGCATGAGAATTTTATAGAATTTAACAGCTGCACTGAAACCTCAGGCATATATGCTTATATGTTAACTAAGAAAGCCAAACAATTACTGGTGGCTCCCAGCAAATAGTTCTTTGTCTTTGTGATAATTATTTCACGAATGTTGTCCCACTGATCCAATAGGATCTAGAGTACTGTTTGTATCTTTCCAAGATATGCAAAAAAGACAATGGGAGGCCGACATAGGCTATGAAATCAACCCCACCCAATGGACCAGAATGTGGTCTAAACCACCCTTTAAATCCATATCAATGAAAAGAAAAGAACTCGACTTAAAACTAACCTACCAGTGGTACCTGACACCAAGAAAATTAGCGTTGATATGCCCAGGAACCTCACAAAAATGTTGGAGAGGATGCATCTCCGCAGGCACATACCTCCATATGTGGTGGGAATGCCCCAAAATCCAACGATTCTGGACAGCAATCATGCAAGAAATAGCTAAAATAACCAAACAAGTTCTAGAAACCACCCCAGAATTGGTCTTGCTAAACATCTTCCAAGACAACAACGCACACTTACACCACAAAGAACTCATAACCCATCTACTCTCAGCAGCCAGGAACATCATTACTAGACACTGGAAAGACCTGTCAGGAGCAAACATGGACCAATGGTACCAAGTAGTATGGGAAACAGCCCTACTAGAAAAACTAACCAATAAGCTAAAACTGACACGGGGACAAACAGAAGAAGACACTTTCATCCCGGTATGGCTCCCCTTCATCTCACACACAGCCCAAATAGACAATGACAGACATCTACCGGCAGCATACAAATCAGTATGACTAACCTGACTAAAAACACTCACCCACCCCACTCACACAGGAAACCAAAGATCACCACAGCCTACCACAAATGAACAATCACACCCTACGCCAACACTGACCTTTCACCACTAAAAGAGCACAAGCAAACAACAGAGAACCTGCACAAAAGACGCTGACACCTAACCCTGCATATGTTAAGTAGAATAGAAATACTGCCACCCCATCCTACCCATCTCCCCATCCTACCCACACCTCTTCCCCTTCTCTCCCTATTGTCTCAACAAACAAAACTGATGTATAAGAATGTTACATGGAAAGAACAAGAAAGAGACAATGCATATACCTTTGTAAATCGAGAAAATCCTTAATAAAAAATTATTAAAAAAAAGATATGCAAAAAAGCCTTTGCGATGTGGTAGCAGATCTACATTAAAATATGATGTACAGCAGCTTTCATTAACTGGCCTGCTGAAATCCCTATGTACTTTCTAAATTAATCAAGTTACACTGGAGAGGTGCAGTTCCTCACTTCCTAGCCTATATGACCAAAAAGTTGTCTCATTCTATATTAGAAATAATTGTGATCTGACGGATGCGATGTCCAGAAGCATCTAATTGCAGAGGAAAAGGGTGTCAGTATTGATCAACTTACTGTACTCAATGCCTGGAAAAGGCAGAAGAAAGTCATATGCCATAAATCTTTTGCTTCTATAGCGCTTGGGCAGTACCACAGGAAGAAGTAGGACAGAATAAGGAAAGGTGTACAACCCAGTAACCTGGAATAAAAACAATATGATGAATGCCAAACATACCTATGAACCATTTTGATAGTTAAAAAGCAAAACTAAAAAGGAGATAAAATCTGTCCAGTTCAAATTCAATACTGTATTGTCTGCACCATCTCACATGTCTAATTTTTTAAATATTCTCTATGGGCATGGTTATTATTATTTCTTTAAATATATTTGATACAGCATCTAACAAGTTTAGTGGCTTAATAAACAATTTGATTATTTTTACTACTACTACCTCACTCTGCTTAAGACACAGGAAGGGCTCACTATTGCTCTATTATCTATTAATGTAGATGAACAGCCGCACAAGAGACGAAAGCCTCTCTATCACTGTCACCTAAATATGGTCCCTCTTTAGTCACCCCTATGTTTTAGGATGCTGGAAGCGATTCAGCTGTCATTTATTTAAATGGCAATGACTCCGAGGAAACACAGACCAGCCCTTCAGTAGTAAACATGGTTCTAAAGGCAGGGGCGTAGCAACGGGGGGGGGGCGTTCCGCCCCGGGTTCCACCCCAGAGGGGGGTGACACTTTTTTTATTTATTTATTTTAACTTTATTGGAAAAAAAGAGATAATAGACACACACACACACACAACCCCCCACACCTCACAAAGTGACACCATCAGAGGGGGGTGACACTTTTTAATTTTTTAAAATTTTTTTAGAAATTTTTATTATTATTTATTTTTATTTTTTATTTTAACTTTATTGGAAAAAAAGAGATAATAGACACACACACACA
Source organism: Darevskia mixta (assembly GCA_034641385.1). NCBI lineage: Eukaryota > Metazoa > Chordata > Lepidosauria > Squamata > Lacertidae > Darevskia > Darevskia mixta. The sequence continues at coordinate 15,756,575 of JAWWNH010000058.1, forward strand.
AAACCCCCACACCTTGCAAAGTGGCACCATCAGAGGGGGGTGACACTTTTTAATTTTTTTAATTTTTTTTTAATTATTTTAACTTTATTGAAAAAAAGAAATAATAGACACACACACACAACCCCCCACACCTCGCAAAGTGGCACCATCAGAGGGGGGTGACACTTTTTAATTTTTTTTTAATTTTTTTTAATTTTTATTATTTTTTATTTTAACTTTATTGAAAAAAAGAGATAATAGACACACACACACAAAACCCCCACACCTCGCAAAGTGGCACCATCAGAGGGGGGTGACACTTTTTAATTTTTCTAAATTTTTTTAAAATTAAAGTGGTGGGGGGTGACAAAAAAAATTCCGCCCCGGGTACCACCTGGGCTTGCTACGCCTCTGCTAAAGGCAACCGGTAAAGTGACACTCAGGCCTGATAAGCTGCATGTCATTCAAGGCTTGTGTAAAGCTGGGAGACAGAATCTAGTATATTCTAGCTTTGTTATGTGCAAGTGATGGGCAGATGCAATTAATTCCGCAGAGCGTGACCTCTAACTACAGCAGAATTCTCCAGTGTACTTGTAAAGCAGCCGCTACACAATGTAATTAGATGACCACGGACACTATTAACAAAACCCTGAAACGAACAGACACAGATTAATCCTTTCAGAACAGTGCTATCTGCACAGTATTTTCTTATACATTACATGAATGGGACTGGGTATGTCAGCTGATGATTTGCAGCAGGGGACTGGCAAGGGGGAGGAAAGAGGTGGAATGCACTAATTCAGTATAATAGCTCTTCCATTCTGCTGTAAGGGATACAAAGGCATTGTTAGAGGTTGGCATGATGGACTGCAAGGAAAGCAGCCATGATGTGGAGCAGGGCACTGAGGTTAGGTCAGTGTGGATCATTAATCCACCACAACGAAGTGTGACAACACAGCATTACTGTATCCCATTCTAGATTTGCCAGCCCAGCAATTCACAAGGAAGGCCATGTATTTTGCATACATACATAATTTTATTTGTATGCCGCCTTTCCACAGTTCAAGCCATGCTCAAGGCAGCTTACATCATGAAAAATAACTACAACATAACAAAAGTAGCCATCAATAGTAAATACAAAAATACAAAATACAAAACCAAACTGAACAATTTCCACATAAATTACAGCAAAAGATATATATAAAAAAGCAGCAACAAGAGCAACAACTCCCTCCCCAACAACACCTCAGCTGCCTCAGGCCCTGCCCTCCCAGGTCAGGTGTAAAAAGGCCAGAACTTTGTGGGGAAATTCTCATTTCCAGTAGAAGAGCCAGTCTGCCCAGGTTAAATACCTTAAGACAAGGGCCAGCATCAAGGATCAGCATAGGTGACATCTGCTGAGGGCTCACACTCATCCCACACTCATTTTACAAGGCATTGACTGAACTTCCTTGCTTTGGTCACATTTCATGTGCTATTTTTGCAGAGCTTTTTTCCCCAGCTGGAACTCGCTGGAACTCAGTTCCAGCACCCTCAGGTGGGCGCCTAGAAAAATACCACTAGCTATTTGGATGCAAGTTATATTTAGGAATAAGATGCAACATTTAAAACAAACAACACATAAAACAAATAATCCAATATAAGATTACGGAACAACAACAACCAACCAATACCAAATCAACACTGATCATGCAGACAGCAGTACTAAATTAAACTAAAGTTGCAATCCTAAACAGGAGTAAGTCCCATTGAACTCAATTGACTTCTGCAGACTGCATAGGAGCCAGACTCCTAGGGGCTGTAGGGGATTCGACCCCTGGAATAAAATATTTGAGGGGGATGAGCATTGCCATTCAAATGGTGTGTGTGCACCATGTCATGCGATCAATTGTGTGGGCTGGGGCTTACCTGGGACCCTACAATATTTTATTCAAGTTGGCACCCCTGGCAAAGTGGGTGCCACCAGCTACCCACTGTACCTTATTTGGCAGTAGTATCTGGAGCAAGGCCTCAGAGACTAAGTTGAGAGTGCAGGGAGGAAGATATCTAAGACGGTGTTCCTTGAATACTAGGTTCCAAGCCATCTAGGGCTCTAAAAGTTCAAAACAGCACCTTGAATACACATATTTTTAAAAAGTCCATGGAAACTATAATTGAAGGAAGGGGAATAGAGAACACCATTGTCATACGCTAGTTTGGAAACATGCCCACCTGTGTACAGTCAACATGGATAGTAGCTGCCACTTTCAGATGATTTTATTGGACCGTCTAGAGGGGTTGGGAGCTGGGGGCACTGTCATACAGTAATTCTGCTCCTTCCTCCTGGGCCGTGTTCAGAAAGTGGTGGTGGGGGATGAGTGTTCAGACCCCTGGGCTCTCACTTGTGGGGTGCCTCAGGGCTCCGTCCTCTCCCCCATGCTTTTTAATATCTATATGCAGCCGCTGGGAGAGATCATCAGGGGGTGAAGGTCCTGTGTGAGTGCCTGGAGGCGGTTGGAGGATGGATGGCGGCTAACAGATTGAGGTTGAATCCTGACAAGACAGAAGTACTGTTTTTGGGGGACAGGGTGCGAGCGGGTGTGGGGGACTCCCTGGTCCTGAATGGGGTAACTGTGCCCCTGAAGGACCAGGTGCGCAGCCTGGGAGTCATTTTGGACTCACAGCTGTCCATGGAGGCGCAGGTTAATTCTGTGTCCAGGGCGGCTGTCTACCAGCTCCATCTGGTACGCAGGCTGAGACCCTACCTGCCCGCAGACTGGCTTGCCAGAGTGGTGCATGCTCTAGTTATCTCCCGCTTGGACTACTGCAATGCGCTCTACGTGGGGCTACCTTTGAAGGTGACCCGGAAACTGCAATTAATCCAGAATGCGGCAGCTAGACTGGTGACTGGGAGTGGCTGCCGGGACCACATAACACCGGTCCTGAGAGATCTACATTGGCTCCCAGTACGTTTCCAAGGACAATTCAAAGTGTTGGTGCTGACCTTTAAAGCCCTAAACGGCCTCGGTCCTGTATACCTGAAGGAGCGTCTCCACCCCCACCGTTCAGCCCGGACACTGAGATCCAGCGCCGAGGGCCTTTTGGCGGTTCCCTCATTGCGAGAAGCAAAGCTACAGGGAACCAGGCAGAGGGCCTTCTCGGTAGTGGCACCCGCCCTGTGGAACGCCCTCCCATCAGAAGTCAAAGGTACTAACAACTATCTGACATTTAGAAAATGCCTGAAGACAGCCCTGTTCAGGGAAGTTTTTAATCTGTGACATGTGTATGTATTTTAATGTTGCTGGAAGCCGCCTAGAGTGGCTGGGGAGACCCGGCCAGATGGGCGGGGTATAAATAATAAATTATTATTATTATTATAAATTATTATTTATTGCACAAAGGTGTATACAATGACACACACACTGCATGAAAGCATACTGTAATATAGGCTACAAAGAGCTACCAGTAAATTTCATGATGACTCTGTTTAGTTCAGCTAAAGTTTCATGGTTCAAAAGCAACAAAGTACCGGCAAATTTGTAAAAGTTTGCAGATGTCTAAGAAGCTGCTGTGCCTTTGTAATGATCATATGTAATATTTAATACAATTTAATTTTATCCGGCACTAGAAAAGCTTCCTACAAATGTGAAGGTACCGGTAGTTTACCAGGAAAGGGAGAAATTCCCCCCTTATCCCATTCCAAACCTTGAGTAAGCTAGAAGAGTTATCAATGTTGCAGCATCTGTTTCCTGTCAGGGCCTCATATATTTAACATGCTCTCGGCTATGGTGAATTTGTCTAAGCAGAGATAAACTGGACACATCTATTTTGGCAAGCCACCACCCTTACCCACAACAGGTCTCTTGCCCATACAGTATATGCTTTGCTCTATGAAAGGCAAATGTGGAGGTTTCAGAGTTTAATCTACAAGTCCATTTTCTAACTTATTCTCAGTCTGAAATCTAGAAAGAAAACGTCCCCCCCCCTTCCCTCTCCCTTGGCCACGACTGGATAGTTTTGTTTTAAGCTTGCACCTCTTCCTATCTGAGCAAGCTTGATTAAAAAAGAACCTGGAACTAATACGATTTCCCCAGGGGCAAAAAGAGATGTGCAAGAGTTAGTTTGCTCTGCAAGAGGCTCATAAGAATGAGAATAGCCAGAGTAAAAGGTACCGGTAGATGAATGCCAAACTTCAGCAAGGATGGCAAGTACCTGGCCACCAATTGCTGCTATGCAGTGTACTTTTTCTTTTGCAAATGTGGAAAATGGATAGGTTTTACAACAACATGTTCATAAAAATCAACCGTCTTAGGGACCGGGCATGCATGTAGAATACAAAGGAAAATATGTTATTATAAGCAATCAGCAAAGAAGAAAATAAACCAAACTACTAGCTTGCTTACCAAGGCATAAGTAGGCCAATTTTGGTCCGTTTGCTTTTACTAATAAGATAGCCGGCAACAGGGTCTGCTATTGCCCCCCATGTTTTGCCAGTAAAAAGCACCAAAGAAGTATGAAATGGAGTAATCTGAAAAACAAAAAGGACACCTACCTTAAGAAAAGCATAACCATTACAAGAACCAGAGAGCACAAAATAACTCTCCAAAAATATGTTTCAATGCATTTTATAAAATGCGGGAAGAATTCTATTACTGCATTTTGTTGCTAGAGGTTTCATTTGTGCTACTGCTAGTTGGTTTTACTGTATATTTTGGCATCATTCGAGTTGTATGGAAGCTTGATTATATTTTAAGAAAAGTGAGATAGAAGATTAAAAAAACTTGGGCACAACAGCACATGCTGGTTGCTACTGAAGGCATCAAATAGATGACTCTCTATCATCAGTGAGGAATAGCAAACTAGCACTATGGTAGCACCCGGCTCCTCCGTTACCCCAGGCGTTGCTTGGGGTCCTGCAGCATCTCCATGCCCTGTCTCCACCAAACTTCCTGGTTGCTCCTCCTCTCCACTGAGGGACATCCTGCTTCCTTCGCTACTGTCTGAGTGGTGCTGCGGCTCTCTCCCCCCTGACAGCCCTTGTGCTTCCTCCCTGACAACTATGCTGTCAACTATGAGTTGTCCCTGACAACTATGCTGATAATGAACAAAATAGCACAGTGATCCATAAACTGTGCTCCATGGACAGCTTTCAGGTGGTCTGTGAAATGGCACCCAAAATAAAGAGGTAAATTAAGGCCTTTCCAGAGCAAACAATGACAAATACTTCTAAGCAATACTAGCTAGTGACTGGGCAGTGATAGAGTCATGAATGTTCTGTCACTGAAATTCTGTCAGGCAAGAAGTTACAACTCAACGTTCTTCTCCACCCCTAATGTACAGCTTCACTGTACATTGTGTCACAACCCAGAAGACTTTCAGGAGGTTTTCTACATAATGTATGCAATTACGGTGGTCTTCAAAGGATAGTCTGATCTATTATAATAGCACTGTTAAGAATCACTACTACACAGCATTTGAGGGCTGATGCAAACATGTTCAGAGCAGTGCAAGGGGTGTGCCTATATGGCTGCATTCTGGCTGCATCTATATGCAGTAATCATGTGGCTCACGCAACTGGGGGGAAAACAGGAGTAGACTGCAGTTTACATGTCAATCACTCATTTGACCATTTAATCTATCCAAAGGTCTGAACTGGCATTGGGGGTAGAATCAAGCTCTCCTGTTGAGACAGCCACCACTTCAAATGATTTGAACTTTACATTTTAAACTTTACATCTTAAATAAACCTCCACCACTTGGCTATTAGGTGAGCAATGATCCATAGAAAGGGTTAAACAAAAATCCACAAAACTGCACACAGGTACGTGAATTATCCAATTCCATCTACAAGCTGTGAGACATATTTGTGCAACTGCACTCAGGAGACGTGGCTTGGGGGACCCATGCCAGCTGAGCATGCTGAAAAGTCCTAAATAGATTACCGGAGGTTTGGTTTGGGCCGATGAGAAATGGCATCCTGGGACTGTTCAGGGGGTGGAAGAGAGGGAGACAGACTGGTTCACCATCACTTTGCTACCTAAATGATTTTGGGGGAGGAAGTGGGGATTTGACTCCCCCTCTAACCATCAGTTTATTGTGGGATGTGAGGCGAATGTCCTTCACGCTCTTTTCCTCCCATACAACAATTCTTTGATGGCTCCCGCTCATTAGTAAGTCTTTTTACTCCTAGAGTTCAGCAAGTGCTTCCACGAATTTTCCTAACTGGAGATGTGTAAGAGCACAGAGAGATGTTTATAAGCCCAATTATCTCAATATTATTAATTCTTATTTTATTTTATTTTTAATACCACCCTAAGCTCGCAGGTCTCAGGGTGGTTCACAAGATAAAAACACAATATAAAAACACAAAATACGTAATAAAAATTAAAACCACCACCACAACAATCCAATAACCCCCCACAACACATTTTAAAAGGGTAAAGGTAAAGGTAAAGGGACCCCTGACCATTAGGTCCAGTCGTGTCCAACTCTGGGGTTGCGGCGCTCATCTCGCTTTATTGGCCGAGAGCCGGCATACAGCTTCCGGGCCATGTGGCCAGCATGACAAAGCCGCTTCTGGCGAACCAGAGCAGCACACGGAAACGCTGTTTACCTTCCCGCCAGAGCGGTTCCTATTTATCTACTTGCACTTTGACGTGCTTTCGAACTGCTAGGTTGGCAGGAGCTGGGACCGAGCAACGAGAGCTCACCCCGTCGCAGGGATTCGAACCGCCGACCTTCTGATCAGCAAGCCCTAGGCTCAGTGGTTTAACCCACGGATGTCAATTAGCCAAAGGTCTGGTTAAAGAGGAACATTTTTACCTGGCGCAAAAAAAAATGTACAATTAAGGCACCAGCCTAACTTCCCTATGGAGAACATTCTGCAAATGGGGAGCCACTGCACAAAAGGCCTCTTCTTGTGTTGCCATCCTCCAGACCTGACACACACGATACTGACAAGGATGACATTCTCTAACTTGTGCCTGGAGCTTACAAAACTACTTACCATTGCTATATCTAAGAGAAAGATTTGCAGAAAGAAAGAGATGGCACTATTAGCGGCCTGGTTTGGAGCACCTCCAATACCGTAGCACAATTTGCTGCACACCGAGAGCTTATCTTCATTCCCGAGCTGAAAAGGTGAAAAGACAGACGAAGATCAAATACAGAAACAGCGATCAAATTTCAGAAAGTTATGAATAGATTCCAACCGCTTGCTTGCTCCCTCTCTCTCAACAGAATGCATCTGCTCACCTAAAAAATAATTGACAGAGAAACAATAGGTCTGAATCACTTTTAATTAGGAGCCCATAAATATGGTTGCCATGGTGATCAACTGTGCACTGCAGCCCCTAGCCATAAGAAGGAATTTGTCTGCCCTTTTTCATTTGTAAGGACAATGTTTAAAATAAATTTGCCAGACCAGACTCTCCTACTGTCACTAATCCCGCCACACCCATTTCCGTGTCACCCCTCGCTGAACAGAAGCAGCACTGTTTTCAAACAGGGGTTTGTTTTTTTTAAACTAATTAATAATAATAGTGGCAATTGCAAACCCTAATGCATATATTTACGGTAGTTTGTGTATTTTTGAAACAATGTTAACAAGGAACTATACATAGACGGGGTTATTTTCAGCTACTGATTTCAAAATCTGCCAGTCAAATAAATATCCACCCAGTCCCATGTTGTTGCTGTTTCATTATCAGAAAGGACCAGGATTCAACCAGCAGAAGTTTGAAAAGAATGAAAAAGAACTACAAAACATGGGACTCAGAGATAAAGCTACAGGCTGGCCTCACCAATAAGAAATGAGCACTGAAAATTTTGACAAACTCTCTGAAATTATCTTGTGAGCATTAGTCGGTTTCATGCTTTCCAGCCTTCTAAAATTCAACCATTTTCCATTCTCTTTGCATGTACTTGTTGGAATCCATAGAATTCCCAGTGTTCCATTCCTTCCTCGCCTTTATTTATCTATTTCATTGTTCTAAGGAACAAACTGGCTTATTGATGGTTCTCAAACTTTTTTCTCTGGGCCACCCTTTTAGAATAAAAAATTGCTTGCAGTTTTTTTACTGATAATAAATAAATTGGGAAACAACTAGGAATGTCCTCAGTATCACACGATGCTCTTGATGCATTCAGAAATACTGCATGTCACACAGCACTCCTGAAATTGTACCATTTTAAGGACAACGCTTTTCCAGGAACTATACCTAGCATTCAGTGCTGCTAAATAACTATTGAAGCCTGTAACTGGAACTATTGAAGCACACCTGCTGCACCCAGCTCCTTCCTTCTCTGAACAGTGAAAATAGGAGGGAGTAATATGCAACAGGACACAGTGGGAAGGACCATTGGTGGTGGGGAGAAAACATACTAGCCAAGAGGAATGATGTCAGGGGAGGAGAAATAATTGTATCAGAGTTAGTTTTACTGTATAGTCGTACCTTGGATCGCAAACGCCTTGGCTCCCGAACAAATCGGCTCCTGAACGATCGAAACCCAGTAGTGAGTGTTCCTGTTTTTGAATGATTTTCGGAAGCTGAATGTCCAGCATGAATTCCGTGCCTTCCGATTGGCTGCAGAACGCTTCTGCAGCCAATTGGAAGCTGTGTCTTGGTTTTCGAAGGTTCTGGCAGTCAAATGGACTCCCAGAACGCATTCTATTTGAGAACCAAGGTATGACTGTAATTTGCTTTCAGGATTATTTTGAATCAAAAGGTGGGGTAAAGTTAATAAATAAACAAATAAATATTTTTTTGCAAGAAAACAATTGAATACAATATCTTTTGAAACAATTGTACATTTTTCAAGGAGTGATGCTTTTTATATTAAGTTGTTTGCTCAATATTTACTTCATTTGGAAGTAACCAGAGCATATTTTAGTCTGCAGTCTGATGCACATTTATCTGTCCCAATAAACTCAGTGTGGTTTATTCTGAGTAAAATGTACAGGATTGCACTGTAAGCAAAGTGCATGTTTTGTACTGCAAGACTTCTTCACACTCTTTCACCTACTCATTGAATGAAAGCAAGACATTTAAAAGCCACTCGCTCTCCTTGCCCCACATTCTTCTTCTTCTTCTTCACCACCTTTACCGGTACTTTTCTCTAAGTTTGCAGGGGTTTGGATTATGGGTCTGTGATGGTTTATCACAGAAGAATGGGCAATTCTGTAGATGCATAGTTTGTATTGCAACATTAAAACAGGCATCTATCTATAAAATCTGGCAAATAATTTAATTTACAGAATGCAGTATTTTAATTCAACTGGAGTTTCAAGCGGTGTGATCTTTTTGTTTTGTTCATTCTTATTCTTAAAACTTCTCTCTATACTCAGAAAAACCTTACGCAGTCTTCACAATAGGTTATCTACCACTTCATAAATCAGTTGGTTCACATTGATGGTAAAAAAGGCTTCATCACTCCTGCTCTTTCCTTACACGTTTTGAGTGAGAAAAACTATATTATTATTATTATTACTATTATTATTATTATTATTATTATTATTATTATTATTATCCTTTATCCATAGATGTCAGAGCGGTTCAGAGCATTTTGAATACCCAGCAAGAAAGTCAATTACTTCTTCTGGCTTAATTTAAACTTGAAATTGTGGTCTTCAGAATGACATGTGAAGCTACGTTTTTGTGAAGAAAGAGATGTGGGAAATTTTATTATGATTATGATTATTATTAATCTTCATCCATAGATGTCAGAGCAGTTCAGAGCATGTTGAATACCCAACCAAAAAGAAGTCAATTACTTATTCTGGCTTAATTTAAACTTGAGGTCGTGATCTTCAGAATGACACATGAAGCTACATTTTTGTGAAGAAAGAGATGCGGGGAATTGTTGTTGTTGTTGTTAACCTTCATTTAGATGTCAGAGCGGTTCAGAGCATTTTAAATACCCAACCAAAAAGAAGTCAATTACTTCTTCTGGCTTACTTTAAACTTGAGGTCGTGATCTTCAGAATGACACATGAAGCTACATTTTTGTGAAGAGATGCGGGGAATTTGTTGTTGTTGTTAGGCCCGCCTTTCCTTATTATTATTATTATTATTATTATTATTATTAGGCCCGCCTTTCCCCCTGACGGGACTCCAGGCGGCTTACGGATTAAACAAAAACAAGTCTTGCCACCGGGTTAAATTAAGTAAAAGCACTTTATGGTCATAGCTGTCAACTCCCCCCCCCCCCCTTTTAAGGGAAATTCCCTTATTCCGAATAGGATTCCTCGCGAGAAAAGGGAAAGGTCGACAGCTATGTTTATGGTGAGACTTCCCTGCCTCGACGTGGTTTTTTCCCCGAGGGACGGACGAGCGCAGGCAGCCAAACGGAGCTCTCCCCTCGGGGCGTCCCGGCCAGGCGAGGGAGCCGGGACGCCGCTCCGTGTGGAAGAAGGGAACTTTCTGGACTCACCTGTTCGTCGCAAGCCCCCTCCAGCCTCGGCTCGGGCAGCAGCGTGCCGCTACTCGCGCCGGCCATCGCGCCGGCAGCGGCGGCGGCAACGGCAGCCCTTCGACAGCAGAGCCCCGCGGGCTCTGGCTCGCCCAGGGGCGGGGCCGCCCGCCCGGCGCTCTAGCCTCCCTTCGCCGGGCGGGCAGGGACAGAAGCGGTCCACGGGGTGCCCCTCGCCGCTCAGCATCGACCCAAAAGAACCGCCGCCGGCCTTGGCGAAGTTGGTTTCTCTGCGACCCGTGAGGCGCGCGTCCCTTTCTCGCCCCCTCCAGTTCCTCAGAGCCCAACCGGTGCTCAAAAAAAGCCTCTGTGTAACCCAGTCTGCAACTCCCTGCTCCCGTGAACCGCCCTGAGACCTCCGGGGTATAGGGAAGTATATAAGTTCAACAAATAAATAAATATGAAATCCATTGAATGCTGTGGGGCTTGCTTCCGCGCCCAATGTCTGAATGGAGTTTAGACGCCGCGACATCTGCCTCTGCGTGTTTTCTACAGGTTCACGGATGAACCTCAATTCCGCGCTCACGCGTCGGTTCCTCTGGTGTGGACTTAGGCTACATCCGTTGACTTCCTTTTTTTTTTTTTGGTATATAATTCTATTAAGTTTTCTGTTTTACAGTTTAAAATACTCATTGTACACCCTTAAAAGATCAATGGCTTCCCTTCTTCTCTTTCCATGGTTCATTTTACATATCATAAATCCCAGCGTTTTACAAAAACTATGCCATTATTGCATCCATCAAAACTTGTTTACACTGTTGAATTTATCATAGTGCTGCCAGCATTTTCAGCTGCCAACACAATTATTTCCCACATATATTCAATAAGCGTTTTCCAATCTTCTTTAAACACATTTTCTTCTTGTTCTTTTATTCTACTGGTATATGTTAAATCTGCGAGTCATGCCTATTCTGACAACATAAATTGCCATTCAGTTAGGACCTCACTCGCTTTCCGTTGGCTTCCTTTAAACCTTTTCTCTTTCAAACAATTCTGAACTGCAAGGGCTCACATTTATATTGTCGTGTATAAAACCCCTGAACTTTGTGTTTACAACAGAAACTTAAAGAGCCTGAGCAAAACGTTCAAACAGGATTGCTGGCAAAAGATGCGGGGAGGCTAATCTTTCTGGGCTAAACTGGTATATAGGGTATTTGCGCCTCCCATCCTCCAAGGGGCGGCAAGGCATCTTCCATGGTTACGTCTCTCCTCCTGTTTTGTCCTCACAACAAAGTCTGAAAGGATGAAGTCTTCAGATCATCCAATAAGCTTCATGGCTGAGGTCGGAGGGTTTTGGACATGGGCCTGTGCTGTCTCGCTCCAGCAATCTCGTAAACGCTATATACCAGGGATGCCATTGGAAAAGATTCAGGCTATTATTTATAGCGCTGTGCTGTTAAGTTACTGTCAGAAACCCATGAACCTCCCCAGCGTTACATATCAGATTTTACCATGGCAAAAAAGACTGATGCTGATGAACTGGAAGAATAAAAACGCGGCTCCCTTCTACGATTGGACTGCAGACTCATACAAACTGCCAACATATGAACAACTTGCATATAAATGCAGACTTGCCATGGACAAATTAAATGACATTTGGAATCCATTCTTACAAATACTGTAATAGGTTAAGATCTGGTTAAGTACAATAACAATTGTAAAGTATAGAGTTTGCCCCCCCCCACACACTTTCCCTTCTACACAGGTGCTGTCTCTTTTTCTTTTATTTACATCTCACCATGTTTAGTGCTCATTAGAAGGACAGATCCTGAAGTTGAGGCTCCAGTACTTTGGCCACCTCATGAGAAGAGAAGACTCCCTAGAAAAGACCCTGATGTTGGGAAGGATTGAGGGCACAAGGAGAAGGGGACGACAGAAGATGAGATGGTTGGACAGTGTTCTCGAAGCTACTAACATGAGTTTGGCCAAACTGCGAGAGGCAGTGAAGGATAGGCGTGCCTGGCGTGCTCTGGTCCATGGGGTCACGAAGAGTCGGACACGACTGAACGGCTGAACAACAACAACAACAATGTTTAGTGCACATATAATTATGTACTTTTTAACTTTCAATAAAGATGTCTGATTATTATTTTATTTTTTAAAAAGACGTATCAAATTTTAAGCCATATGTGAATTACAAGGACAAAATATAGCAAAAGACAAGGCAGGCTTGAAACAGTGCTTTTAATAGTATTCATTACACCACCCCCTAAAAAAAAAAAAGACCACCCTACAACTTTTATAAATACAAATAGTTCTACAAATAGCCCCCTTATTAATATTGTGCCTCATCTTTCCAGTTCGGTACTGTGCTGGAAATACGTTTCAAAGTAAAATCTTCGTATTGTGCTTAAAATCATAACAAACGAAGCATTTAAACTGCACCCAGTCCAAAAATTGCAGCTGCGACCTAAGCACACACCAGCTCCTTTTGAGAAGAAGCTTGCTTTGGTGCTGGCATGCATAGTGATTGCACTGTGAGTCCTGTAATAATAATAATAATAATAATAATTTATTATTTGTACCCCGCCCATCTGGCTGGGTCTCCCCAGCCACTCTGGGCGGCTTCCAGCAAATATTAAAAAACAATACAATGTGTCTGTAGAATCCGATTTTCCAGTCTTCAACTCTCTGGATGCCAGAGTTCTCTCTGGCTGCAAGCCTCTACACACTTACCTGGGAGCAAGTCCCGTTGAACTCACTGAACTTACTTTGGAAACAACATGTATGAGAGAACACTGCACATTGCTATTTCCATGGTGATCTGAGCAAATGGGTCTGTAAACGGGTTTGGGCTAACCATGGTTGACACAGCTAACCACAGTTGCCTCCAAAATTGAAAGGTGGTAGGAGAGTAATGTAATGCCTGCAGGATTTTATTTGCCTGCTTTTCAGCTCAGCAGGTTAAAGCAATCCTTATGTCTCCTACCACTTTTTTAGAACTGTAACAGGAAGGTTAATGCCTATGCCAAGTCGTTTTCCAGCAATTTTAAGAAATGCACTAATTAACTTGCTTTATAATCTAAAACTGAATGCCCAGCTTCTTGAAACAACACTGCTCATCTCTTATTACCAGGCCATTTTGACTTTGCTGCATATTACGATATTAAGGCACTAAGTTCAAACAAGTATTATTACACTGGAACACTATGAAACAGATCCTGTATGTGTGATTTTCAACATACTGTATATAAAGTTGATGAGCGTTACTGGATTGGGTGTCCTACAGTTCAACGCATAGCTACATAAAGGTATGTATATTAATTCACGTCAACAATTTGGTATCAATACATAACTTTTTTTCAGGGGAAAAATACCATCTGGTTTTTTTTATACTTCAAAAAAGCAAATCCTTCTCGCATGAAGGGGGGGGAAATCAATATTAGCAGGCACTTACTTTCTGTGGATCTACGGCAAACGACACAACAATCAGTTTCTTTGAGAAATATATACAGCGTTCCATGTAGCAAAGAACAGAGAACACTAGCCAGATTTTCTAATCACTAAAGCAATTAGTAGATTGGATAATTCTATATATTGTTCTATGCTTCACTAACAAAATATGCTGTTTCTACGAACAGTACAAGTGCATCATAGTAAACATACAAGAAGATTGAATATATAACTTTGTGGATGTGTGTTTGTAGGTGTGTATACACACAAACACACATACTATATATCAGGAGGGCCCATAAACAGACTTGCAAACATCCTGGGCATCACACACTCTACAACTTATACCATTGGCTACAGTAGAATGCTTCTTTCAAGCCTAATTTCAATGGGAGAGGGTAAGGTGAGAAGAACTGAAGGGCTCCATGGGTACTTGTGTACCCACCGCACTGGCAAATATAAATGTGTACACACACATGCCAGCATATTTCTTTTTAGTGGTTTCGTGCAAATTTGGGTGAGCTTTTGTAATGAAAAATGAATGCATAAGAGTGCGTGCATAAGAGCTGATTAACACAAGACAAAATATTCTACATGGTAGAAGGAAAGTGTGTAAGTCTTGTGCGATGTTCCACCAGGTATAATGAGCAGACATGTCTATTTCACTGAGAGAGCATACAGATTGGAAGCCCCATTAATGCACTCCAGTAAAACACATTTCTGTTTTTATACAAAAAAAGGTAACTGAGAAACTATCAGAAATGCAATTTCTCCTATTCGTTCTTTGATTTTCTTTAAAAAGTGCAGACAAATACAGTCAGTATCGTTTAAAAGAAAATAAGGACTTTCAAAAAGAGATTTCTCTTAGAGACGTTGTTGACAATAACACTTAATGTCCATTAGTTACGGCTCTGTTATGTTTAATCTTAAAAAAAAAAAAATAGAAAAAAACATTATTGGGGTATGTGTTTAAATAAATAAATAAATACATAAAAACCAGTCTAATGTTCCAAGAGGCTTTCAAACCTGAAGGCAATATACATCTACATTCATGGCATTTAGAGCATTCCAGGTTAGCTTTCCTGAAATGAGCTAAAAATTTAAGAACACATCTCCCTGTACAAACTCTCATGTTGGCTGTGGCAATCAGATCAAAGCCTGTTCTATTTCCTTATTACAGAAAAAATGGCTAAGAGCAGAGTTTAGTCAGCTGAATAATCTGGAATTACTCACCTAGTGAAGTCAGAAAATGTGCATTCCTGATAATGTTCTGGTTTTAGTAAAAATGGTATACCATAATATAATACCATAAATAATAATAATAATAATAATAATAATAATAATAATAATACCACCATTTAAATGCTCCAGAAATTTGGAGGTGGGGAAGGGAGATCCTTTGAGGCTAAGGCATGGTTAAATTACAGAGTGACCTTGGGAATGCATCCTAAAATTTGGAGTACTAAACTGCAGTATCAGGTGAAAATTAAAACATCTCTTCTTGCATGCACAACAGAACTTCTTCCTTTCCTACCCCTCTACGCACCACCAACATCTGCTGTGAAACCTCTTCCACACAGCTGGATTCAGCAGAACATGAATAGCTTCTGCATGGGACAATTACACAGGCCATTCTCCTCATTTTTATTTAGAATTTTTATAGCCACTGGGAAACACCTCTGCAACTGGCCCTTGCATACGTTGCCATTGTGATGTGGAATCTGGCTACCTCATTTTCGAAATGCATGAATCTGTTCTGAGCTATGGCTTAACAAAACTGCACTCCAGCAAACAGAGGACTTCCCTGTCAATTCCTCTGCTCAGTGGTACCAGTTGACTACTGCACTAGCTCCTTCTCTTGGTCATCAGGCAGAAGGCATTTTTGACCAAGCCCAGTATTCAGGATGACACCTCAGCTGTAAGAAAACTCCCACTGCAGCTGACAACAAATCATCAACCCAACAGTATTAACATCAGCAAAACTTTAACAGGTGAAAAATACAATACTGTATATAGGATCTTCATGGATCTAAAACAGAGTTGCATGGAGAACAACAACAAAAAAAGAACTGTACCCAACAGTCAGGGGGGGACTGTATGTCTGAAGAACCCTTTGACAGGGGGACTGCCCCACCAAGAATGGCAACTCACAGATAAGACTGTTTCCCATCCTCCAGTAGTATCTGTGTGCGACAGTCTTAAAAACCAGGATGCAGATAAGCAGCGCCCCAAAAATGCGATTGCCACCTGTTTCTGACAAACATTCCTATAACTAGAAGAAGAGCACTAACACCCTCGTTGTTCAGTGCCCTTCCTGACACAGAGTGGGATGGGAATAAAAGCTGCTATTTTTGGCAATTCATCTTATAAAGATACATAAGACTAAAAAAACTGAAGACACCTTAAAACTCTCCTCTGCTTCCTGCATACATGTCTGGTTGTATCTGCACTGCAGGCGGGCAGGTGAGACGCCATGGCTTGACTAGGACTAACATGGCTCTTTGCTTCCCACACCTGTCTTCTTCAAATGACCATTCCACCACGTCATGAAGCAGCTGTGAAGAATTAATACCTGAATTTCTCTCTGTCTCCTTACCACAGGGCAGTGCTTTTCAACCTTTTTGAGTCTGTGGCTCCCTTGACCAACTATATTCTTTCTGTGGCACCCCTGTGGGGCTCAGGAGCCCAGTAAGGTCAGCCCTTGCCTGCACAGCTTGTAGCCTCTCACTCTTTTTCGAACACCTTCCCTTGTGGAGGGGTTCCCTCAGCCTCCTCTCCTCTCCCCTCTCCCCTTGGGAGTCCTCTGGGCAGCCGCTGCTGTCGCCCCTGGTCTCTGAACTGCCCCAAAGAGAGGTGCCTCCTCACACTGACCCACAGGGGCTTGGGACTTGTTTGTTCCCCTTGCTTGCTTACTCTGAGGTCACTTCAGCTCCTGGCAACCAGCACCCCCTGACCAGCCCAAGAGACAACATTTGCCTGGGGATCTTGTAGCCAGGGCTGCTGCAACAAACAGCTGTGCAAGCCTTTGGGTGGCAGAGATGCAAGAGGGCATAAGAGGAGGGAGGGAAGGACAGAGGCCATTGTTGCCTGCGGCACCCCTGACTATCATTCAAGGCAATAATAATAATAATAATAATAATAATAATAATAATAATATTTCCTCCAGAGGAAGGGTGAACGCCTGCATTCTAACTCTTAAAAAGCAACATGCTGAGATAAGCCTATGCCAAATACATCTGATGGTTTTAAGACAAGCTTCAAGGTGAAAACATGTTCCTTTTATTCAGTGAGACTATTCAGTTGTGACATGGTGCAATCTCACAACGAGAACATACCATTTCATAATGCATGTGTGATTAGTTGTGGGAAAGTGCCCACAAAGCTTCCTGACCTGTGGCAAACTTACAGCTGAACTTTTGAATTAATACTTCTCAAGACAATGAGTTGTTAATATCATATACTTCCATCTCACTAGCTAAAACTACTATCCCAAGCACATAAGTTCTACTGATATCAGTGGAGTTCAGTTTCAAATAAATTTTTCAAGACTGAGCATAATGTACAGATCTAATGGCACAAAACGAGATGAAGGCTGCAGTCCTACACTCATGTATGTGTAGGCCCTGCAGAACCTTTACTTCTGTGTAGAGGTGTATAGGATTGCATTGTAAGACATGAATCGGCAGATATGTTTTCAAGGAAGGTAGCAACTACTTCAAAATTTAGAAACTACTGCCTCAGATGTTAAAACTAGTTTTAGCTTTAAATGTTAATATTAGCCTCCCATAAATTTTGCACTGTGGCACTGAGGAAACAATCATGCATATTGGGCTAGAGCAGAAAGCAAGAATAGTATCAACCGGCAGTACCTTCAGAAAGCAAGGTGCATTTCCCCCCCAGTTTGAAACTAAAAGTGCGAACAAAAACCTAGGAGTTTCTCTAGAATGCCCCTTTGTAAGACTATCACAGCTATCTAGCTGACAAAACACACAGCTTAAGATTGCTGGCCTGGTGAATTATTGCCCATTATATTCTAGTTAGGTTGATAAATAGAGAAAAAAGAGAGAGAATGCATTGGAGTCAGTACAGCACATGCTATATGACTTTTCCAACAAGCGCTGCAGATGTTATACACACCACACCACAAATATTGCTATTGATTTCTTTTGGGGGTTACATACACCTCCTAGGCTTTGGTAAAACAAACCCAGCCGAGCAACTGTTTGGTGGGTACCACCTGCTTCTTTTCCAAGACTCCACCGCTAATGTATCTTAGGCAATCTTCAGAAAGGATGCTAGGACAAACTCTGAAAAGGCTCGCCATTTTTTTTAAGTCTCTGAACAACAACAGCGTTTTTTAAATTAGCCTCCTCTAAGGTGAGAGATTCGTTCAGCAGCTCGTGAAAAGGAAGCGATGTGGTCAGCGTGAAAGGACTTCTTCCTTGATGTCCTTGGTAATTTGCTATGAAGTCTCTGACGTGCCATATTCTAGGAAGGAAAGCAAATATATGTATTTTTAAGTCTGTGGGTGGTATTCAACTAAGTTTTACTCATCGAGTCGGCATATTAAAACTAATGAGCATGACGAAGTTAGGTCTGTAAATTTCAACAGGTCTAAAATGGTAAAAACCAAGCTGAATACCACCATTATTTTGAATCATTTAGGGTGCAGATACAGTAAGGAAAGGGTGGTTCAGGGAAACAGGTTTTTGGCAGAACACTTACATTGCCCAGTGAGTGGCA
The DNA here is from genome assembly GCA_034641385.1 of Darevskia mixta. Classification (NCBI taxonomy): domain Eukaryota; kingdom Metazoa; phylum Chordata; class Lepidosauria; order Squamata; family Lacertidae; genus Darevskia; species Darevskia mixta. The sequence continues at coordinate 15,775,139 of JAWWNH010000058.1, forward strand.
CGTCCACTCAGAATCTGGTTTGTGTCGACTCAGCCTCCTTCACCACTAGGTTAAGTGTGCAAAACGTTTATGAGAATAAATCCATTAAGCCTTTGCAAGTTGGTTCAATTGAAGGGAGAAGCTCTGATCTTTGGCAATTCTCATAAACAATCCATCTAAACTGGTATGTAAACAGCTTAGAGAGTTCTTTTTTCTTCTTCTTCACTTTATACATTTTGTAAAATAAATAAATAAAATATCCAAATGAACTAAGCTGCGTACTGATGGATTTTACTGTAGAGCTGCCAATGTCGCTCTTTGAGAATATGTCCAACCATTAATAGCAAGAAGGATCATCCTTTATCACACTCAAATCTATAGATTGCCCTTCCCATATAAACCTAATTTTGCCATTGCTTTATGCACAACAGTCCCCTAGGAAATGTAATATCCTGTTTAACCTAAAATAGATGAAGTGTTTTCTTCAGAGCCTCTTCAAACTTTCAAATAGGCTGATCCTATGCATGTTTATTCAGAAATCATTCCCAGTGAGTTCAACAGGATTCTCTACGTATTCATGCACAGAACTTCATACCAAAGTAACTAAACCTGAGAAATAATAAGAACAGGAGACAAGGGGGATGTTTTGTTCTGACTGCAGTAGAGAAGAGTATTCTGTCTATCCAGAATTTTCATTGTTAATAAACATATGTCTTCTGGTACAAAGCATGCATGCAATCAGGGATATCTGCTCATATAGTACCCCATTCATTACCCTGCAATACCTGTAAGATGACAATAGAGGGTGTCCTATAATTTGATCTGAACAAAAGGATGAAACCATGATAATAATTGGCAAGGCAAATCACTGTTAGTCCTTATGTGAAACTATGTAAAAACAAGTTCTTGGCTTTATGAAACCAAGAAAGCAGGGTTTAACAACACTGGATATAACCAAAACATTGAAAAATATATGATTCTAAGCTGTCACAAGTGGGACGCGGGTGGTGCTGTGAGTTAAGCCACAGAGCCTAGGGCTTGCCGATCAGGTCGGCGGTTTGAATCCCCACGACGGGGTGAGCTCCCCTTGCTCGGTCCCTGCTCCTGCCAACCTAGCAGTTCGAAACCACATCAAAGTGCAAGTAGATAATTAGGTACCGCTCTGGCGGGAAGGTAAACAGTGTTTCCGTGCGCTGCTCTGGTTCACCAGAAGCGGCTTAGTCATGCTAGCCACATGACCTAGAAGCTGTACGCCGGCTCCCTTGGCCAGTAAAGCGAGATGAGCGCTGCAACCCCAGAGTCATCCGCGACTGGACCTAACAGTCAGGGGTCCCTTTACCTTTAAGCTGTCACAAATCCAAAGACTTTGTGCTAACTGGCCAGTGCAAAACAAAACAAAACAAAACAAAACAATTTCATTTTGAAAACTATCACGTTTTGGACTTAAGAAGAATGGTATTATGTCTGGTCTTGATGACTTCATTCTGAAAACCCAGATAGGTCTGAGATTCTTTCCATGGAATTCTTTCCATGTTACAATATCTTCCTCTGTAAGCCTATATGAACATTTACCTGGCAGTCCCGTTGAACTCAACGGAGTTTAATTCTAAATAGACACGTAAAGGACTGCATTGCACTTGTAAGGGTGTGTGTTAATATGATCGGTTCTTACCTATGAGAAATATTAAAGTTTTGTACTATCCTTGTTCCATCTGCTAGCCAGATCTGGATACTAGTAATGGGTTCCGAATGATTTAATACCACTGTTGGTTTTCTCTTTTCAATTTCTTCTACCTCTCTTTTTACTTTAGAAATTATTCTTGGTGTGGCACTGCAAAGTAAAAGAAAACAATATGAACTCAAACAAGGTAATATCACCTCTCCAAGAAGGTTCAGGCCACACACTGGCTATTCTTATTTTCTGATGACTTCAAAATGCTTCTAAAGGGTAGATAGCTTTAATCTCGTCAACAACAAATAGATTAAACAATAGCATTTTCACTACATCCTTAAAGGATGTTTAAATTAAAAGCAGACAGAATTTTTCAATCTATTTGGTAACGTTAAAAAAGTGCATTTGAGGCTGGCAGAATAACTCAAGTATGTAAAAACTGCTATCTCATTAAAATCCCTGTTCTGCTTTTAAGCTAGTAGGCACTCTACTATTCCAGTTCCCTCTTCAAGGGAGCAATGATTTATAATTTGCCTCTTTGTGGCTTTCTTGTTTGAAACAGATTCTCGTTCTACCTTGCCATGGACTTTATTTGTATTTTTACTGGAAAGACAGAGATATCACTATTTTAAATAAATATACAGTATCATAATATATACAAGAAATCTGAATGGCAAAATTATGCATGAGAAAAAACAATTTCTAGAAAACAGAATAAGCTCTGTCAATCAATAAGTTTGTGTCTACCCATAAACACCTCCCAAAACTTTGAAATCAGGGAGAACTTGCATATTTTTTTGATAGCCCCTTCCAGTAAAAGGAGCACACTTGGGTCCGTGTCTTTGTCAAGTGCAGAACAGCTCCCAGAAGTAGCATTTTAACATTGCAACCTTCCTTCCTCACCATACAAACTTCATTTTTAATGGAAAGCATGGGACAGGTTCACACATGTATGGTGGAGCCGACCTGTTGCCTTGTACATGCAATGGCAGAAGACTATTTCCTATTCAGATTATTTTGGCCGGCATCTCCTCCCCCACTATAGGTCACACCTGCAACATATTTACAATGAGACACACTCCCACTGGATCAGCATAAGGTGTTTTTTTTTCTCCTGGTCTGGATAGGGTTCAATATCTTCCCAACAACAATGGCTAGTCAGGTAAACAGGTTGGGTTAACATGGCTAATTAAATATTGTCAGAACAGTAGGACCGATTAGGCATCCTAATGAACTCTTGCCCTGCACTGTTGAAAGGGAATTTGCACAGTGGTGATTGATAAAGGAGCTATTCCGTTGCTATGGCTGTTGCTATAGCAGTTTCTGCATTTACTGTTCTTTTTGGCGTTAGTTCTGTACTCACTTTACTGGGAATATGCCTCATTGGACTCAGCGGGACTCACTTCTGAATGGATGTTTAGAATTACACAGTTAACATCATTACTAATGATTTGTTACCGGTAGTTGCTGATGAGGTAGAACCAGGCAGAGGGCCTTCTCGGTAGTGGCGCCAGCCCTGTGGAACGCCCTCCCATCAGATGTCAAGGGAATAAACAACTACAGTATCTGACTTTTAGAAGATATCTGAAGATATGTTTAGGGAAGTTTTTAATGTTTGTTTTATTGTGTTTTTAATATTCTGTTGGGAGCTGCCCAGAGTGACTGGGGAAACCCAGCCAGATGGGCGAGGTATAAGTTGTTGTTGTTGTTGTTGTTGTTGTTGTTGTTGTTGTTGTTGTTGTTGTTACTACTACTACTACCCTGTGCTGGTCTAAGCCGACTGCAGCAGTAGCCACTGTAAGAGGGCTAGGTCTTAAAGCAAGTTTCCCGCCTCTCCTTTACAAGTTATAATCAAAATCCTGAGAGGCAGGCTAAACCTATGAAAAAACCCTCTTGATATTGTAATTCTATGCATGTCTACTCTGAAGTAAGCCCTGCTGAGAACTCCCAGAAAAGTGGGTATTGGATTGCAGTCTCAAAGAAGGAAGCAAGAGCAACAACCTTAATTATTTCCTCAAACCATTTTTTAGTTTTATAGAAACACCAGGTTCTTCACCTTCCTAATCTCTTCTGGTCTACGACCATAATAAAGGTTTGTTTAACTTACTTACTTACTCACCTTCCTAATCTGTAGCCTTGTCCAGAGAAAGGATGGAACTGTGGCTTCCTCAAAGCATACACCTCGTTCTTCTTATCGTCTACCTTAATGTCCACCTCTTCTTTATCACAAATCTTCTGCAACTCAAGAGGCAGCTCCCTTTAAAATAAACGTAGAAAAAGTTTCTATGTGTGTGGAAAGTGATATTTTAAAGAAGATTTTAGATGAAAGCCACTGATATAGGAATTCTAAGGTCTCAAATATAGAATAGATGTTGATAATTGCACAAGGTAAACACACATACATAAGTATATAAACCACATCTAAAATAGTACAGGAGAGTAATCCAAAAGCCATCTTCGCTCTCCTAAAGACTCTAAATATTTCCTCTGCCTCCTTAATCTTCCTTGCCTGAAAACAGATAGCAATCAGGGGAAGTTCCTTAAGGGATTTCTCTCCTATATCTTTGAACCTCTTTTGTATTAATTGTCATAGTTTGCTCTGCACTGAGGGATGTCTGACCAGCATCCTGATTGTCTTATCAAATGCTAATGTTTTGTGTAAATTGTGTCTGGAACTACCGGGTATGTGAAACTTGCCAAATCCTCAGGAATATCACACCTTGGTCTGCCTGAGCCACAGTAATCCCACCTTATGTGTGATGTAATTTCTGACTGTTTGTAGAGGGGATGTCCTTCTTCTCCATGCCAAAATGCAAACCCTTAAAAGAGATGTTTTTTCTTGGTTCTGGGTCTCTCTTGCCTCCTTGCTAGGAGGGAGGGAACTCTGTTGCAACAGAAAAATAAGGATCTGCCTTGCTTTCACTGCATCCTGCCTCCAACAATTCATCTCTGACTGACCGATCATGGACTTAGGGGACTCAGTCCCTTGGGGAGTTAGGCAGCAAAAGCCAACGGAACCCCATTTTTCTATATCACCACAATTACATAAGAGCAACAACATAGGCCATGGTTTATGGCAAACATGGGCTCATGGTTTGTCCCCTTCAGACAAACTATGAGCTATAACCATGGCTTATTCTTGGATTCACAGCTCACAGTCTGTCTGGAGCAAGCCCAGGTTCATACAATACACTAAGTCTGGAGTGGAGAACTGTCCAGGCACACAGCAGACATTCTCAAGAGTTCAATGAAACATTTCAACCAGGCAAAAACACCCATGGAGGCTGTGAAGGCGGCCCAGTGAATGGCATGACCTAGGGAGAGGGTGCATGTGGCTGGGGAGGTGGTATGGTCTAGGAAAAATCCCAAGGGCCAAATTTGGAAAGCTGCGTTTGCCTCCCAGGCCTCTTCATCTCTGTGCTAAGCCAGAGCAGAAACAAAGCTGTGCTGGTGCAATTTGGTTCAACATACAAAGCTGACTTGCCCTTTTTTAATAGAGTCCAAGAAGCGCTGGTTTGCAATGTCTGTGTAGCTTCGGAGCTCGCCATCGTTCACCGTGAATCCATTTTTCCATAATTTAATTGTTGTATCAACCTGCAAAGCAAAATAAAACTCAAATGAACATTATGTCACAACAAGCAAGCAGCAGGTTCATAAAATATATCCAAATAAAACAGAGGAAAGCAGCATAGGAAGCAGCCTTATGCCAAGTCATTCATTGGCCCACCAGCTCAGGGTTTATTTACAACAGGGGTCAGCAAACTTTTTCAGCAGGGGGCCGGTCCACTGTCCCTCAGACCTTGTGGGGGTCCGGACTATATTTTGAAGGGGGGGAAAGAACGAATTCCTATGCCCCACAAATAACCCAGAGATGCATTTTAAATAAAAGGACACATTCTACTCATGTAAAAACACGCTGATTCCTGGACCGTCCGCGGGCCGGATTTAGAAGGCGATTGGGCAGGGTCCGGCCCCCGGGCGTTAGTTTGCCTACCAAAGTTTGCTGACCCCTGATTTACAATGACTAGGCAGTGACTACCCAGGGATTCAGACAGGGCCCCTTTCCACCCCTTCCCAGAGATACCAGGAATTGCACTGGGGAACATTTGTATGCAGAGCATTTGCTCAGCTATTGGCTTTGCAACAAGTGAACCTAGACCAATCTATGCGAGTGCTGTCACCAATAAGGAATGAGTTGGTTTTTAGTATGTACTGGGACTAGAAAATCATACCAGAACATCTGGATCTGTAGATTTGGAAAATAAAGGGCATGGACATGGAGACACACACATATACCGGTTTTTTCCCACCCCTCCTTTCCTTCTCCTTGTTACTTGCATTCTGGGTGGGTGGTAGATTTCAAGGGGAGGGTGGGTCCTCTGGAGAGAACAGCTTAGCTGTCTCTTAGTGCTGACTCAAGTAATTGAGACTGACCTTCCACAGCCACTGCTGCCATGAACCAGGATTTGGCAGCAATTGCAGTAGATATGTTCTATGCTTATGATAATACTTTATCCTCTTGCTAATTATGCTGTTTTAAATGTGCATTTTATATTTGACTTCCTTTAGTAATGAATTCTTTAAGATACTATTTCAGTTTCCCATTAATTATGTTGCTTTGAATGTATACCTGAATTTGCTCAGTACAGAATAATGTTTTATTCTGGATGGTTTTATTTGATATTTTAACGTAGGCTGTAAACCGCTTTGATTTACGCCCTTTAAAATTATAAAGTGGCATAGAAATGTAATGAAGAAGAAGAAGAGGAAGAAGACAGCTTGTAGTACTGCACACGTTAAAAGAAAAACCTTAAACAAAATTGTACACAACAACTTAAACTCACATACTCTATTTTTAACTTGAGACTGTTGCGTGCATACAGCTCCAAATTTCTGTGCTTCTTCAAAAAGGTCATCAATAAAAAGATCACAGCCTTTCTGGTCTGGACCATCAAGAATTTGGTCATCAGATCTAGGTTTGCAAGCCCTGCAAAAGAAAAAGGGAAAGGGGAAAAAAGGAAGGACATATGAAACACATTGCTTGATGTAGTGGTATAGTGGTTAAGAGCGGTAGACTCATAATCTGGTGAACCGGGTTCGCTTCCCTGCGCCTCCACATGCAGCTGCTGGGTGACCTTGGGCTAGTCACACTTCTCTCTGAAGTCTCTCAGCCTCACTCACCTCAAAGAGTGTTTGTTGTGGGGGAGGAAGGGAAAAGGAGAATGTTAGCTGCTTTGAGACTCCTTAGGGTAGTGATAAAGCGGGATATCAAATCCAAACTCCTCCTCTTCTTCTTCTTAAACCACATGTCTATTGGCCTGTCAGTTACCGTATGTTAAATCTGAACCAACCATTCTTGTAAGCATTCTAGAAAATTATGAGTGTGCACCTTGTCCTTAATACTGCGCAGTAAGACAGGAGTTATCACAGATCAGGCCAGCAATGGAACAGGAGGCTCACAACTCCCTAAACACCAGCAAACAGCTAGTTATATTTATTTGAATCTTCCGCTTAACAAGGCAGCATACAGGAATCAGAAAAACCACCCTCCATCCTTCAAATCAGATGAGGTAGCTAATTTGTGTGGTGCTTGCATTCTATAATGGCCTGCTCTGTATTACAAGTCTCCTTGCATTCTGTAACGTCCCAGTTCAGATTTATAATTTTTGTTCTCAAAGTGAACTTAGTGGTGTTTCTGGTTATATTTCAACCCAGCTACCAAGTGTCACGTATAAGGCCAAATTTGGTAGGGTGGGGTGTGCAGTGGGGGAAATTCATATACAAAAGGAGTATGCACCTGTCCACAGGCTGCTTCCAAGTTAGAACCAGATTTAATGTGGGCTGGCAATTGGCTCATTTTTGATATGAACAATCTAGATGTGCTTCATGTTCCTTTGTTAACTGCAAGTGTAGCTATCCTGGTGCATAGACTCTCACCTCACTGTGGCAGTCTATTCCTTGTAGTAAGACAAGAGGACTAAATATGTGTCATTTTAATGGACCCTAGTTTACTATTGATTTTTGTTTTCAAATGCAAGCCACCTTGAGTTTCTTTGAAAATCAAGCGGAGTGTATCCTATATAATAAAGAGCCTGTGTCCCTCCGTACCACTTTCCGTCCGTCAGAGGAAATCGGAAGTGCGCCTGCGCGGAGGACACAGACCAATAGGAGCGCGCCTCTGCCCGCAGCCTCCTCCTGTCGGCCATCTTAGCGCGCTGCCGGGGTGCCCCTGTCCGCCTGCGCTCACCCGCTGCCGCCACCTCCAAGGCTGCCCCCGCTCGGCAGGCTCTGGCTGCGGCTCCGGTGGGATGCGCGGCAGCCCTCTGGCCGCCCGATACTCCCGCAAGCCGCGGGGCAAGCCGCTGTGGCGGCGGGGGCGCGTAGCGCCCCTGCCCGCAGCCCTCTGGCCGCCCGATACTCGGGAAGGGGCGGTTGACCGGCGCTGTGTGTGTAGGAGGGAGAGGGAGGGAGACAGAGCCAAACTTTCTTTATTATATAGGATAGGCCCCTGAGGCGGGGGCGCGTAGCGCCCCTGCCCGCAGCCCTGTGGCCGCCCGCCCGATGCTCCCGCAAGCCGCGGGGCAAGCCGCTGTGGCGGCGGGGGCGCGTAGCGCCCCTGCCCGCCAAGCCACGGGGCAAGCCGCTGTGGTGGCGGGGGCGCGTAGCGCCCCTGGCCGCAGCCCTCTGGCCGCCCGATACGCAGGGCGGGAGGAGCGGATCCAGGCGGCGGCCGGCGAGGGAGGGAGAGCGCCTGAGTGCGGGGAGCTGAGCCCTGCGTCCCGGAAAGGGGGCTCCGTCTCTGTCTCCGTCTCTCTCCTTTTCCCCCTCAGGGACGCAGGGCTCCTGAGAGAGCTTTCTAGCGCCTGTTTTGCGTAACAGGCTTAATTTACTAGTATATTATATATGTGGAGGTCAGGGCTGTTAAGGTCTGTAAGATCCTGCCTTGCTGCAGATTATACTAGACGATTCTCCAACCTTTCTCAACTTCTTTTCGTGTTTCAGTCTGCAGATTCATCTCCAGCTCCTTCTCTCTTTTTTATAAAATATGTTCCCTGGTCTTTAGTTGAAAAATACTCTTTGGGTGACAACATTAGCAAGCAGAGATATCCTCCACAGTCAACTATCTAATAACACTGTATTATACCTCTAACTTAAGAACAGACCTAAACTAAGCATTACTGAAGGGTAGTCATTGTGTTTACATGTAATATATATGTGCACATTTTTAAAAACAACAACAACCATGGAGCACATTTAATTATTGATCTTAATAATTCTAAATAATTAAAGAACTTAAGATGGTAATATAATATGCATGTCTGAAGTGGTCCATTTATACTTTATGCATAAACAAAGATCCACAATGCAAAAGCGAGTTAGACATTATACTGATTAACAGCTCTATGGTAATTTACTTTACACTGCAATCTTATGCGTGTTTATTCAGAAGTCCGTTCCACTACGTTCAACAGGGCTGTAACAAACCCCTATGTTCTGATGTAGACCTAAAGAGTATCTGGGATTCAGAAGTGCTCCTGAGGAAAACGTATCTTGGATTTTGTGTCCAATACATTTTCTCAGTTTCAAATTGTTTTTTCTTCTCCTTAGGCAGAGAATAGAGTGAAGCCCCTTCTCTCTCTCCCTTTTCCAGAATAAACTTTTTATAGAATGACATTTGGTTAAATTGGGTTTAAAAATAATAATAAAATCTTAGCTTGACTCTGAGGCTTCCCAAACCTGGGTGGTTGTTTTTGTTGGTTTTTTTTTGCAAGGAGTCACCAGAAAAAAGCAGCCACTGCCAATGATTCTCTGCGGCTGCCCTTGTTGCATGTCCAGCCTGGCCTGCTCCTTTGGCTCCTTGTCAAAAGAGCATTTTCCTCCTCGGGGTGGATCTTGAACCCTTTGCACTCTCTCTGCAGACCCCCTGCCTTGGGAGCTATGTGTGTGCCACATTGTGTAGGCTCTCCTACCTCCCCTTTCTGTATTGGGTTCACAGAACAGCGGCTAGGAGGGCCACGGGTAGATTCCCACTGGGAATGCTGTGGCATTGTATGTTCTGCATGTTGTGATGGAGGAGGCAAGCTGGGGGCATGCTCCTATCACTGTGACTGTGGTTTAGTTAAAAAGGGCCAAAGCTGCACTCACCCCAAGTTTCCAATTTTTATTTTTTATTTATTAATTATAATTATTAATTATTAATTTTTATTTTAAGGGAAGGGAAAGGGAAAGAAGCCCTATGCAGTGGTGTATCCAACTAAATAGCTCCACTAGTTCAACGACTTCCGTGCACCACCCCTAAATATTTTCTGGGATTTCCTCCCACTCTTTGAAGCAGATTTAGGGGTTGTGCAGAGAGAGGAGAGGGCAGGGAACATACATTGTTCAGCTCCAAGTCCAACTATGCAACTGGATGCCACCCATGATCTTTCACATTTACTTGCAAACATATGTGCAATTAGACAAAACATTTAAGAGAGCATTTAGCGCTCCTAAAATATATAGGTACAAGTGCTGGGTGGGTGGGGGTGGGATGGGAAAACCCATTCATCTGCTCTACAAACAAAAGCTGTTTTAGAAGGGAAATGTTGCTTTTGCAAAGCAAAAGATCAGAAGAGAGCAGCTTTGTTCTTTAACAGCAAGCTTACCTCGGCACTTTATTATAAAGGAGAAGGCTTAATAACGTGGCATGACAGAAGCCATAAGGCTCACTTCAGCCTGCAGCTGCAGCAACAGCTGTGTCCTTCAAGAGCAGAGGAAACCGTGAACAGGAAGCAAACTAGCCTGACAAAGCATTTAAGGCTCCGCAGGACAAAAGATTTTTAGAACACGCAACGTATCCAACAAGTAATGATTAAGGCCTTGTTCCAGCCAGGGCAGGTTGAGACTAACACTACTAGTAGCCTGTCTCACCAATTTAGATGTCATCGTTCGGGCAGAGTAGCCAAATCATTCAAATGCCAGTGTTTCCCTTGGTCTAGATATATTTACATCAGCGGGCCGATCAGATGGACAGAGCCTCTTGGCCTTCTTGCGTCACCCCTGGAACCGTCCACTAGTCCCCAAGCACACCCCCAAATTCAGGTGTTGCGGTCAAATCTTACTCAGAGTAAACCTACTGAAATTAATGGACCTTCTTGGTCCATTCTTGACAGATGGCTGTTAAGCAGAGGCTTGACAGCCATCTGTCAAGAATGCTTTGATGGTGTTCCTGCTTGGCAGGGGGTTGGACTGGATGGCCCTTGTGGTCTCTTCCAACTCTATGATTCTATGATTCTATTCTATGACCTAACTTAGTTATGTTCATTAATTTCAATGGGTTTGCTGCTCTCAGGAAAGCTTAGTTGGATACCACCAGTGCTTTTTTCCTGGGGGGACGCATACCCCTAAACATTTTGTGAATCTTTGGTTAAGTCGGTAATGATACATTGGGCTAAAGATTTTGGATATAATATACAGTTGGAAGATTGGGAGAAACTGTGGAAAGAAAGTATAAGATTTACTGCCTGTAATGCTTTGAAAGAGAATATAATGAAAATGATGTATAGATGGTGAAATTAGCTAAAATGTATAAAATGAGTAATAAATGTTAGAAGTGTAAACAAAAAGAAGGAACGTTATATCATATGTGGTGGGAATGTAAGAAGGTGAAAAGCTTATGGGAAATGATATATAATGAGATGAAAAAAATGTTGAAATATACATTTATAAAGAAACCGGAAGCATTTTTGTTAGGAATTGCAGGAAATTATATTAAGAGACAAGATAAAAAATTATTTTTATATGCAACAACGGCAGCAAGAATGTTAATGGCACAAAGATGGAAACAAGAAGAGTTACCGACAAAAGAAGAATGGCAGATGAAGTTAATGGACTATGCAGAATTGGATAAGATGACAGGAAGAATTCGAAACCAACGGGACCAGGAATTTTTAAAAGATTGGACTAAATTTGAGATATATTTGAAAGATAACTGTAAACAACAAATCACGCTAATAGGTTTACAAGAGGTTTTGTGAGGTTAATTTTAAGAAACATTACAGAAATAACTTTGGAAAATAATATTTGAATCTGATTATTAAAAGTAATAGTGGAGTATGAAATACAAGAGGAAGTTAGGAAAAGTGAAAATCACGAGAAGTGGTTGATGGAAGTCAGAAAACTTGTATAACATATGAATGTTAAATGTTATTTAAAAGAATGTATGTAATTTTTTTAAATAAAATTTATTTATAAAAAAAACATTTTGTGAATCTTTGTACTTTTGTCTGTTTACTGTGTTTATTTCCCCCAATTTGAACTATAAAATGGTGATTTTCTTGAGTCAAAATGAGAGTACCCCTAAACAATTTTTTAAAGAAAAAAAAGCTCTGGATACCACCCTTCATCTTTCATTCAGGCACCCAATCTGTTCCCTGTAACAATTCCCCTCTCCCTCTTATTCTGTACACAAGCTCCTTCCCTAACAGAAAACCCCTCTCGCCTAGCCTTCCATGATAATTATTGTGCCGTCAGTTCCCAAGTTCTCTTTCACAAGCCATGGTTCATCTCTGCATGGGCTGGATCTTCAGTTCCCAGTTCTCATGAGTTGCTCCCACTGGTGGAAGGTTGGGTAAAGTTAATTTATATTCATCCCTCCTTCCCTCAACAGCCCTACTGTAGATCTTCCATCCTGGAATAAAGACAGAAAAATAGAGAGGGAGGGAGACTCCCCTATATGCCTGATGCATCTGTGTCAGAATCTGTCTGGACTTTTACCACCAGGGCAAAAAGCAACACTCCTCTGGAAGCACAACACGGACCAAATCAATAACAATGCCTGGGTCAGGGCCGCGGCCGCCAGACAATTATTCCCAAGGCGAGCTGGCTTGATAGCAATTTGAAGACCCCAGTGGATTTGTCCCTCGAAGTACGTGCCTCAAGAATCCATTCCAACCTAAGCAATAATGGACCCCTAATTTCCCCACAGGTCACATCTAGACTCCATTACCAAAGGCTTCTCTATTAATAATAAAAAATCAGTTTCATTGTAAGATCATATTTAAAAGGCATGCGATCACAAACAGCAAAAATGCAACGTAACCGAGAAACACCCACCATTCTCGTTTCAAAGTTTCAGACTTGTTGACTTCTTGCATTGTGCTGCACCTAGCATTGGGGTGAGAGAGAGAGAAATCAATAAAAGCCAAGCAACGCATATTTTCCAGATTGAGTAAGACTTTGGAACCATTGAAGTAATTTGTTTGAAATACAGGTTGCTTTTCCCACGAAGGTCTCTGATTCTTATGTAATATGACAGATGTTGAATTTCTGCCCAAGTGGCCCACTAGCTGTGTGATCTTAACTTCTGCCGGCTTAAGAAGAACAGGAAGACACTTATGGGTCCATAAACTGGCACTACTCTGATAGTTAACAAACCACCAAGTTCATTATTAATGTCAACCATCCCTCTCGAAAACGTTCCCAAACATAGCTGGGCATGTGAGGTACTGGGACACAAATGGGTACATGGTGTTCTTTTAGGACATGTGGAAATTGGGTAGGGGGCAGACAAGGGTGCCAGGCAACTTGCTCCCATTTAAACCAATAATAGCATTAGATCCCACACAATGCACATACCATAAAAGGGAGACTTGCCTGACTGGCAAATACCAGTAAACTCCCACTGTGCATTCAGGCAAGAAGCGATACGATTGCCACACATTTGGTTCATTGTCACTGATAGATAACCATGACTAGTGACAAAAATTCCCCAAAATATGTTCCAATGGAAAACATATATATTGCTCCACCCAATATAATTGCTTCCCTCGGTGGTGGCGCCCACCCTGTGGAACACCCTCCCTTCAGATGTCAAGGAAATAAACAACTACAGTGGTACCTTGGATCTCGAATTGAATCCGTTCCAGGAGTCCATTCGACTCCCGAAACCATTCAAAAACCAAGGCATGGCTTCCGATTGGCTGCAGGACCTTCCTGCAGCCAAGTGTAAGCAGTGTCGGATGTTCGGCTTCCGAAAAACATTCGCAAACCAGAACACCTACTTCTGTGTTTGCGGCATTTGGGAGCCGATTTGTTCGGGAGCCAAGCCATTTGAGAACCAAGGTACTGTACCACTGTATCTGACTTTTAGAAGATATCTGAAGGCGGCCCTGTTTAGGGAAGTTTTTTGATGTTTGGTGTTTTATCGTGCTTTTACTATTCTGCTGGGAGCTGCCCAGAGTGGCTAGAGAATCCCAGCCAGATGAGCAGGGTATAAATGATAAAATTATTATTATTATTTATCATCATCATCCCTGACAAATGAATCTGTCGAGCAACTGGGCATATACAAGGAGAAATAAGATGACATTTGCTGTGATTCTTGCATGGCAGAGGGTTAGACTTGATGACCCTTGGATTCCCTTCCAATGCTACAATGTCTGAGGGTGACACTATGATTAATAGGGTAACTGCTCCTGTCTTTCTTGTTCTTTGAACATTAATATGTGTTAAGTTGCTGTCACACAAGGATAGGCCATCAATTAGAGTCTGTCTGTGTAGCCAGCTGCAACAGCAGAACCAGCAGATTGGAATTGGCACTGTGTCCTTATATGTGAGTGACAGATATTATTTAAAATCATTGTGCTAAGCTACACGGTATATAGGAGGTGTGTGGCCAGAACTCTCTTTTAAATGAAACATAACCATAGGTGGTTGCTGATTTGACCAAGAGGAAAGGGATGTTTCACTCCCCAGAGCAGTTTTCTCAATCAAAACTGCCATCACCCCTCAAAGATTCTGTAGGTGAAACAATACATCTCCACTCATGGCAAACAGAAGCTCAGGTTTGGAATAAATCACCACCATCATAATATTGATAAAGGTATTTTATAACTCATAGGTGGGAAATGGTAAAGGTAAAGGGACCCCTGACCATTAGGTCCAGTTGTGACCGACTCTGGGGTTGCGGCGCTCATCTCGCTTTATTGGCCAAGGGAGCCGGTGTACAGCTTCCAGGTCATGTGGCCAGCATGACAAAGCCGCTTCTGGCGAACCAGAGCAGTGCACAGAAACGCCGTTTACCTTCCCGCTGCAGCGGTACCTATTTATCTACTTGCACTGCGTGCTTTCAAACTGCTAGGTTGGCAGGAGCAGGGACCGAGCAACAAGAGCTCACCTCGTCGCGAGGATTCGAACCGCGACCTTCTGATCGGCAAGCCCTAGGCTCTGTGGTTTAACCCACAGTGCCAGCCGTGTCCCACTGGGAAATGGTAGCATGCACCAAAAAGCACAATAAAAATAATGAAACATCCATTAAAATATAAATATACATGGGAAAAGCACCCTGATACTGTCAGCTCCCTGTGGCTCCATTTCATTAAAAAAGAAAACATTGGGGCATTCAACAACAGATCTTCCACATAGTGGGTACTTTGGCCCACTGAAAATTTAATGCCTTGGTAGCATGGCAGTCCACAATGGCATAACCTACAACAGTGGAAACAATGTCCTGTGCCACCACAGCTGAAGCCTAATTTACCAAATGTTTCCCAAGCAAGTCCTGCCAACATGGAATGGCTGGCATAGGTGTGCGTTTGCCCCAGTGATTATGCCTCCCATGGACAAGAAGGCCTGTCTCATACACCACAAAGGGGCTACTGCCTCTTCTAGCAATGCACTTCCACACAGAAGCAACACTTGCCTCTAGCTCCTGGGTACAACGCTAGGATTTATCACCCGCGTGCCTTCTTACGCCATTGTCTGGAGCACACACTGTGGTGTTTGCGTGGCAGTAGGCTTGGGCCATATATTTCATTAATGGTCTTTTCTGTCTTTTCTGGCAGAAAAAAATCTACAATACAACAGAGACCGCAGGATATCCCTTGTACGTATAACTGCAAACACAGAAATAACAGTGTAATCCAAACAATAAAATATGGCATCTCTCCAAAATATGCAGTGACCATGCCAGAAATAGCTTATGTCTTCATCTGATTGGTATTCATACGACCAGGAAGAAAATTCTTGGTTATCCATAATTATAAGAGAAATCTGCTGCTGGGCCCATAAACAAACAGGAGCTTGCTGTGCTTTCCAGAACATTTTGCCCAAGGCATGGCAAGCCAGGAGAGCTGAAGAAGCAGCTGCACTTCAAATTTCACAAATTAACAGCAGCACGCTAAACACACGCACCCAAGCCAATCAGAATACTGTGCTAGTGTTCTGGAATCCTGTAGGCTGGAAAGGTGCTGTGCAGAAATTAACCCAAATCAGGTCAAAGGAAACTGGTAACTGCTTGCATGCACAGTCGTCTTGAGGGGCTGGGAAACGGCATTCCCATCAATCTCCCTAGCCCAATCTGTATGTGTTTTCATGGCGCCAAAGCCCTGCATCCTGCTTGCATCAGTCACTGTAATGCTGCTGGACTTGGTTCTCCTAGCCCGGAATGGTCTGGAGCACTCTTCTAGATAAGCCTCTGGCAGATTTAACACCCACAAGACGACCAACAGCTTCCTAGATAGCAAGAAGGATTTATATTCCTTGGGATGGCTCCGTCGCTGCAAAGTGTGAAATACATCCTTATTCTCAATCTAATCAGTTCAGCAAAGAAGATGCACAGAGGAATCAGGGCAGGCACCCCCAAACTCGTCCCTCCAGCTGTTTTGGGACTACAATTCCCATCATCCCTGACCACTGGTCCTGTTAGCTAGGGGTGATGGGAGTTGTAGTCCCAAAACAGCTGGAGGGCCAGGTTTGGCCATGCCTGATATAAATAAAAGAACAATAATACCCCCAAGTAACTCATTGCATGGCCAGAATGCAGGCTACGGTGTGACCAAAGCATTATGCAGTTTCTGTTATCTTGTCATGTTTGCAGCTGCCCTGACAACGATGAATCATGGTGCAAAACAACAACAGAAAAGGGAAAAGCAGCAAGTTGTCATGATTCCCCTATATGTCTTTCGCCACACATTTGCATTACTTCTACATCTGTGCAATGGTTCTCGGCAAATCCCACTGCCATGTCAACAATCCTGTTTCCAAGCTACATGAGAGAAATAGCTTTGCTGCTAAGGTTATCCAGCCACCCAGCCACCCCATCTAAAGATGTGGCTATATGAGCCCTTTGGTAAAAAGCAGAAGGAACATGATACCACCTTCCATTTACCAATCTAACTTGTTAATGTCTACACACTAACTAGTAACAGCTCCTCAGGTTTTCAGATACAGGTCTTTTCCAGCCTTTCCTGGAGATGTCAGGGCATGATTCAGGAACCTTCTACATGCAAAGCCCATGCTCTACAACTACTGGATCATAGAATTGTTGAGTTGTAGGGGACCCCATGGGTCATCTAGTCCAACCCCTCTTGCAATGCAGGAATCCTGCCCAAAGCCATCCCCGGGTGGGCTTGAACCACCAACCTTCCTAGATGCAGCACTAGCAGGCTGTGACAATTTTTAAAATATAGCAAATACTACAACTAAACCGATTATCCTCAGAACGGCAGCACATTGTTATAATAAAGGACAATGCAGCTGGCTGCCACCGCGAAAATTTTCATAGTAATACTTTGCATATATATTTTAATACTGCCACTGAACAAACCGCACACATAATTGCAATAACTCTTATCGGTAGGCTATATTGCCATCTGCATGGAAGAGGCAACTGAGAAGTTTTGAAGCAGCTGTTGTGGCTGCTACTGCTCCACTTCCAAGCACCATTAACAGTGCTGGTTTTTATCTGAGACTACAACTCACATCATCCCTGACCGCTAGTAATGCTGGCTGGAGCCAATGGCAGTTGGAAACCACCATCTGGAGGGCCCCACGTTGCTCATCTAGCTGAAAAACAAAACAAAACCGGACAGCAAGAAGGCCACAGATGCTTGAACTTTGCACCTAACAAGGAAGCACAAACAAGATGGAGTTATTGGGTTGTTTTTATTTTGAGATTTTATATTTTGATTTTGTTCTGTGAACCACCCTGAGACCTCCGGGTACAGGGCGGTATATAAATTCAATCAATCAATCAATCAATCAATAATATAAGTGAATGTGTAGAGTGCTATAAAACCTCCGAAAACCCCAATGGTCAAAGCCAGGTGCATTTATACCCAGATCCTAAGTTTGGTGGCTGCAATCCTATTTATTACGCTTGGGCGTAAGCGCCACCTAACTCAATGGGAACGACCTTTAAGTAGACGTAAGGCGAAGAGGATGGGACGCTACAACCAAAACACAGTTACCGATCCACTGAACGGGGGGCGAGGGGGCTTACTCGTGAGCAAACATGCTTCCGGACCTGCCTGTAAGGGTTTTTTTGGAGGGGGAGGGGGCACACTCGGGGAGGGGCAGACAGCTCCTTGCATAACGCAGCAGACGCTATAAACTTTCTGGAACTTCAGACACCAGAGCACCGGAACCTACAAACCCGACGGGGCGATCTCGGCGCAACCGCTCCATGGTCCCCGACGCCCAAAAAGGACAGATCCCCGTCGGCCCGGTGGGTGCCCACCCAAATCGCCCAAGACTCTTTCTACCCACCCACCCCGGAAGCCAGAAGCCCCTACCCCGCCTCTCCGATGGAACATCGACCCTTCCCGCCAGGAAAAAGAGACGCGCCGCCTTCCTTGCCTGCGCGCAACTTGGCCGAACCCCCGAAGTGCCAAGTCATGCTGTCGCCCGCCCGTCCGCCCCGGGATGCGCCAAGTCACTGACCCCCGAGGGCATCGCCAAGGCACCGCCGGGAAGAATTCTCCGGAGCTCCGTAGGGGGTGGAAACCCCACAAACCCGGTTGTTTCCTCCGTCGCCTGCGAGAGGCCCGCGATCCCTTCGCTCTGGCCCTTACCTGCCGCCCCCTCTGCGGGAGGAGAGCAGCCCGATCCCCGCCGAAGCGGCCGCCACGCTGCAATGTTTCCCTTCGATTGCGCTATAGCGCCAGCGGACGGCGCGCCGGACAGGGAAGGCACCGGAGGCTCCTTTTTTCCGCCCACAATAGAGGAGGGCCCTGGCGGGGGCGGAGCGGGAAAGGCGGCGCCAGCGGCTCGGGGGCGCGGCGCCTGTCATTGCTCAGGTGTCAATGGCGCGGTGGCGACGCGCCCTGGGTCGCCCCTTGGCTGCAATCGGCGGCGCGCGCAGCCACTGCTGCACGCTGTTTGCAACCAGAGATTTGTGAGCAAACATGCATAGGATCGTGAATTCTTCCATAGGAAGGGCTCTCATGGTCAAATCCGCGGAGGAACGGTGGAGCTGTCCCCCATAAAGAGCCTGTCCTTCCTTCCTTGTTTATGAACCCCGCGGATTTCCACAGGAGTCATTTAGCAACAAGGTGCAAGGCTCAAGGTTTTTGTTGAAAGCTTGTCCTAGAGATTGGGGTGGAGGGGGTGTGTGAAAATCCCAGTTGCACATTTATGTGCCACAGTGAGCAGTTTTGACTTTTGACTACACAATGTTTTGTAAAAACTACTGTAAAATAGACTAAATGCAGCTCAGATTAAGAGAGACAACAAATTAGTAGTGTAATGGAATTTTGATTGAGTTAGCATTATGAACCAATGTACACCTGTGTTTCTGCACAAGAACTCTCTAGTTTGTGGTAAAAGTTCTACACTGTACATATATGTTAGTCATATTTTTATAGATGTGTGGTGCTGGCAGTCACTTGGCTGCTTATGTAGCATATGAAAGTTATTACAAACTCTATTGAGATTTTTCGTAGAATTGGAAGGGACCACTAGAGTCATCTAGTCCAACCCCCCCCCCCGCAATTCAGGAATCTTTTGCCCAACATGGGGCTCGACAGTGTCAACAGTGTGATGCAGCAGCAAAATAAGGCTAATGCTATTCTATGCTGCTTCAACAGAAGTCTAGTGTTCTGATCAAGGGAAGTAATAGTACAGCTCAGGCCACACCTGGAGTACTGTGTCCAGTTCTGGGTATCACAATTTAAGAAGGATATTGACAAGCTGGAACATGTACAGAGGAGGGCAACAAAGATGATTAAGGGTCTGGAAACCAAGTCAGTTGAAGGAGCTAGGCATGTTTAGCCTGGAGACTGAAAGAGGAGACTGAAAGAAGATATGATAGCCATCTTCAAATAGCTTAAGGGCTGTCACATGGAAGATGGAGCAAGCTTGTTTTTTCCCCTGCTCTGGGGCATAGGACTCAAACCAATGCCTTCAAGTTACAATAAAGGCGATTCTGACTAAACATCAAAGAAGATATTTTTGACAACAAGAGCTGTTCGACAGCGGAACAGATTCCCAGGAGAGGTGGCGGACTCTCCTTCTTTGGAGGTTTTTAAGCAGAGGTTGGATGGCTATCTGTCATGGATGCTTTAGCTGAGATTCCTGCATTGCAGGGGGTTGGACTGGATGACCCCCGGGGCCCCTTCCAACTCTACAATTCTATGAATGGGTGGGCCATTGGTCTGATCCAGAAGGGCTCTTCTTATGCTCTTAGGTAGCTAGTTTGCTTACAGCAGCAGCTGGGAACCTCAGCCTCAGGGACTAAGTGGGGACTGTCCCCAGGTCATGTCCATCTCTAGGCCACACCCTCCACTGGCCTTTATTGCATCTTCTTGAGTGCTCTTGCATGCCAAGAATGTGTTATTGAACTGTGCTCATGCCTCGTTTGCCTGTGTAAAGAGATGTGTGTGCATGTAGAGAGCTCTGATTTTATGTGGCTGGAATGTGGCCTATGGTACAAAGGTAAGAGTACATGTTGCTCCACCCACCTTTGTCTCTGGCTCCGCCCACCACTGGCATCCACCCCAAACCCATACAGACCTGCATGAACTCATCAGCTAGGGTGCAGAAAAAAAGTCCTGTCCTTTTTTACACGTCTCCCAGTCATTCAGAACACCGGAGGAAAAGCCAGCTATTAAGAAGAACCAGCCAACTTCCTTTTCTAAAATGAGGTCCCTGGCAATTATGCTAAGACTGATAAAGGGAATCTTCAGCAATACCTCTGTTTCCATTAATCCTGTCCTGTCTAAATCTGTTTTAACAACAATGTCAATATCCATGCAGGTTAAAATGCCCGTCTAGAGCCTAACATGAGTGTGTTCCAGCAGAGAGGGAACATTAGGATTTTCTAACAATCTGTTCGACCACAAGCACCTGAAGAATCGCACGAAGTTGCAGGGATTGTCATAGCTAAGTTTTTTTGTTTACTGCATCAGGAAGGGGGAAAAAACCAAGATTCTTATCCAGTAATGTGGAAAAAATGATCTCGCACACATTTTAAGGACTCCTTTGTTTTAAAACAAAAATACAGGCTGTAGTCAAACAGAACACAATACTGGCAAAAAACAATTATAACAGCCTATGAGATCACTATACTCTGGGCCCATCAGTTTGTTTCCAGACTGCTCAGAAAATGATTTCCCCCCTCACCATATGTTTCTGCTGCTTTAATACAGATTCCTAATCCTGAAAGGGCCTCTGGGCACTGTTCCAATGCATACTGCTTGCTTGAGAATTTGGAATACACGTTAAAGAGATTAATGTGCATTTAAAAAAGAAATATAAATCAATGCTAGGATTTAGTAAGGTAAAAAAGGTAAAGAATCTCTGGATTGTTAAGTCCAGTCAAAGGCGACTATGGGGTGTGGCGCAGATCTAGCTTTCAGGACGAGGGAGCCGGCGTTTGTCCACAGCAGCTTTCCAGGTCCTGTGGCCAGCATGACTAAACTGCTTCTGGCACAACGGAACACCATGACGGAAACCAGAGCGCACAGAAACACCGTTTACCTTCCCGCCGGAGCGGTACCTATTTATCTACTTGCACTTGACATGCTTTCGAATTGCTAGGTGGGACAGAGCGACGGGAGCTCACCCCGTCGTGGGGATTCGAACCGGCAAGCCCAAGAGGCTCAATGGTTTAGACCAGGCATGTCCAACAGGTAGATCGTGATCTACTGGTAGATCACTGGTCGTCTGTGGTAGATCACTGGATTCCCACAAAGAAGCTCAGCAACTTTGGCTCCCCTTAAAAAAAAGTTCAACATCTTTGCCCTGAAGCCCCCAAAACAGGGCTTTCCTTCCTAAAAAAATCTCAACTTTGACCCGAACCCCCCAAAACATGGATGGCTTTCCTTCCTTAAAAAAGCTCAACAACCTCGACCTGAACACACCCAAAAGTGGGTAGATCACTGCCAGTTTTTAACTCTGTGAGTAGATCACAGTCTCTTGGAAGTTGGCCACCCCTGGTTTAGACCACAGCGCCACCCGCGTCCCTATACACAACACATCCATGCCAAGCACTTCCAAAACCAAAGCAGCACTGATACACACACACACACAATATAAAACAAATAACTCTCTCTCTCATACAGCGAACATCACAGCACAGAATTATAGTGTCATTCCTCTTACTATCTCTATCTGATTTTTCTATAGTGTAGGTTATAAAAAGACTTCGTCACCTTGCAGATACTACCTTTCAATGCGTTACTCTGACAACCTTATGTAACCTTAAATGTAGTGCTATTGTTTCCAGGGGTGGGGGGAAGAATACATTCAGTAGATTTAATTCACAGATAATTCATAGATAGAATGAAGGATGGTAAACTGAGGGGGATTGCCTCTCAGGTTCATTTTGGAATACTTTGGGGATTAACTGTACTAAACCCAGGCCAAGCCTGTGTGAACCTCCTGAGAACAACTGAACTGTACATATGTGAGACAAGAAGCCAAAGTAGGGCTGTGTGTTTCTGGTTGCTTCCCCAGTACTTCACAGTTTTTTCTTCAGCTTCCACCTATTAGCAGTTGTAATTGTTTTCTTGATCAAGCCATCTCAGGCGTCAGTCCTGCGTAGCCCTATGCTACTGATATGTTTAATTGAAAATAAGTATCACATAGAGTTTAATGGGGCTTACCCTCGCCTAAGTTTGTCGAGCAGGGGTGCTGAATCGGCCCAAATTACATCACAAACTTTTTGAGTTGCGGAGCACTTTTCAGGAGAGAAATTAATCCCAGAGCACTATCGCTGCCCTTATGCCAGAGAAACATTTCTGCATTTTTATTTCCAATCTCTTTGAAGAGCAGAGTTTGGAAACTGCTGCTTTAGGGGGTTAATGTGGGGGCAATGGCAAGGGGCTGTCCAGCAGACACAGCAGGGGAACAGACCCTAGTTATTGTGTGTTTCTAGAGCGTAATGAGATGCAACCTGTCCTGGCATCAATGGAGCTGAAGATGGCCAGGCTATAAATGGGAACAAATAAAATTGGTTGGCCACTGTGGGCATAGAATGCCAGACTGCGTGGGCCTTTAGTGTAATCCAGCAGGCCTTGTCTTACCTTCTTATGATATAAATAAACATGTATATGATCAGGATGATTAGTGAGTTGTTCATTGGTTCAATTTTATTTACGGTATAATGCATTTATTTACGGTATAATGCATTTTTTAAAAAGAAAAATTGTGTGCTGCACCAGAGTAAATGAAGGGGGGCAATTTCCTCCCATTCCTATTTCAATGAAGGCAATGAAGACTTACAGGTGAAGCAGGGATTCTTTCAGGTGAAACGGGGATTCTTATCTGTATTAGTTGTGAGAGCATTACTGGTGAGTTGAGCAAATTATCCCAGATTAACTAACAAGGAGCAGGAGCGGAGAGTGGGTTATCCTGCAGGTGGCCATAATCTGTATGGATTTTCTCCTGGGTGTGTGTGAATTATTTCCCTATAGAGGAATGAAAGGAAAGAAGAGTTTGGGGGCTTTATTTCCTTGATCCAAGAACTACAACAGGCCAGCAACATTTCTTTCTCGGAAAGGTGAAGAACCTCCCTCATCCATTATTTTGCAGCCCTGGCACCTTCACCACAAAACCTGATTTTTAAGAGGCCAGGGCTCTTGTACCTTCTGTGCTATGGCTCTCCACTTGTGGAATGCTCTCCCCAGGGAGGCTTGCATGGTGCCTTTGTTACCTATCTTTTAGGTGCCAGGCAAAATCTTTCCTCTTCACCCAGGCCTTTGGCCAATTAAACAATCGATGGCCTTTTAAACTGTGGGGGCGGGGGGGGGGGCGGTTTATTTGTTACTATGGTACATGCTTTTGTGTTTTTATAGTATAAGCTGCCCTGTGATCCTCGGATGAAAGGCTGGAACGGACTTTGGTGATATGGTGCCCTGAAAGAACACAAAATTTTGAGGCCCCCCGTTATATATTTCTTATTTTCACAAGAATAACTTTTTGTGCAGTTGCTTTTTAAATGGATCTTCTCAATAATTACCTATATAAATATAGGTATGATGGTGATGGTGATGTGCCCCCTCAGCTTGGTGCCCTGTGTGGGGCAACTGCCCTAAATCTGGGATTGGAATAAAATAAAATAAAATAAAAATAAAAATAATACTCACTATGCAGAAGAGGGGTTTTAGGCAGCAAAGAAATTACCTCTGCCAAGCTCCCCTTTTCTGCACAACTACTGAGAGATGCAGGAGCTCTGCCCTCTTTCGCACCTGGCCATCCCATCAAGAGACAAGGAATTTGTGTGTGTGTTTTTGTTTATTACATATATATACCATATTTTCTTCCCAGAAGCAACAACACTGTGAGGCTGGTTAAGAGGCAGCGATCACCAGTCCCAAGGTGAACCAGTGAGGTCCATGGCTGAGTGGAGATTCCAAAAACCCTGGTCTCCCAGGTCCTAGGTCTGAAATTCTATTTTATTAAAAAATATAAAAAGTTATTTCATTTTCAGATTTTGAAATTTACAAATGTCAAACAATCAAAACAAGAAGAGAATTCTGTAAATTCCCACGGACTTCCCTCCTCCCCTTTTGCAGGTTATGTTAACTTTTTTCCTCCTGCACCTTCTCTATGAATCTCCAGTACAACCGTAGTCCAACAAGTATCATTCCAACCCTACCCTAATGGTACACAATGGTGTGCTTTTTAAGGTAAATGATATATTTCTCCCGTTCCTTATTTAAAATGTTAGTCTCCCTGGTTTCTAATTCTTCCTGTCCTTCCCCCTCCCGCCCCCCTATTTCAGTATAACCCATCAGTTTAATCTGCCATTCTTCTCTGGCGGCGACTACCTAGGTCTCACCGCTCTAACCACTATGCCGCCCTTCCTCTTCCTGGGAAAAACGGTCTAGCGACCCCAATGGAACCCGACCGGGCGGCGCATTCACTCGGAGGAGGCGGCTTATGAAACGGGACTTATCAAGCGACCCGGCGGGCCAAACCTCCTTTGCGCTTGCGGCTCCCCCCTGCCCCCCCCAAACAGCTCCAGCGCGCCAGGCGGGCCTCAACCATAGAGACGCGAAAGGGCCCTTCGAACGTCGACCGGAAGTTCCGGACGCCGCGCGTCGTCACGCTCTCCGTCGATCTCTCCCGCTGCCCCCCCCTCACTTCTATGTTGCCAGGGGTAGGGAGGAGGCGGTGGAAGAAGAGGCGGCCCTATGAGCGGCGGCGGCAGACCGGCGCCCCTCAGCGGCAGCGGGCCGAGGAGGAGAAAGGGGGAGAGGGAACCAAGTAATGGCGGCCAGTTAGTGTGTGACTGAGCTAGAGGAGGAGGAGGAGCAGCTCCCCGCGTCCCTTCGAGCCCTTGTTCCTCGCCTGGCGGCTGAGGCGCCGCTCCCCGAAGCAGAGGCGGCGGCGGCGCCAGCGACTGAGCCTCGCTCTCCGGGGCGGCTGAGGAGGAGGCGGCGGCGGCGGGAGGGGGGCGCCATGGTGAACACCCGAAAGAGCTCCCTGCGCCTCTCCCGCAAAGCGGCGGCGGCAGTCTCCGGGCCCGGCAGCCATTTCATCTCGTCCAGGACCCGTTTGTCTAGGACCAGCGCTCGGGCAGCGGCGGCGGCGGCAGCAGCAGCGGCAGCGGCGGCCGCCGGTCAGGATGAAGAGTCGGCCCGGGTCAGTGGGGGGAGAGGAAGACGAGGCGGGTGCCGAGGGAGGGAGGGAGACTCGGGGCAAGTCCCGTAGCGACGGCGGTGGCGGGGAGAAGGGGCCGTTGTCGGTGTGGGTCAGCCATTAGGGGGGGCGGGGAGAGGGGTAAGCTTGGGGGGGTCGCTCATTGTCCCGCTCCGAAGTGCAGCGCGACCGCTCGGGGCCGCAGTACCTCAAAAGGGAACCCCCCCAATAGAACCGATCCGGACCCTGCGACTACGGGGACTTTCTCCCGGAGGGTGGCAGCACAGGAAAGAGGTTGGGGAGACTTTTCTGTGGTGGCTCCCCATTAGTGAGAGAGGCTCGCCTGGTACCTTCATTGCATAAATTCGGGCCTGGGCGAAAGCATTCTTTTTTCCTAATTAAACAATCTGTGCCCTTTTAAACTCTCGATTTGTGTGTGTGTGGGGGGGGTTATCCATTTGTTGTTGGTGTTTAATTTCTCATGGTTTTTCTGTTGTGAACCGCCCTGGGATCTTCGGGTGGAAGGGCAGCCTACAATTGTACTGTAATGAACAGGAATAACAACAAGAAGAGGAGGGGAAGGGGTTCCGGCTGAACTTCTCCAGGGTGACTGGTGTTTTGCGTGCACGCACAATATTGTGTTTTTTTGTGGGGCTTCTGCTGCTCTGCATGTGTGCGGAGGGTTGTCTGGTTTGTGGGACTAAAGAAAGGCATGAGAGTCTGGAAGGGGAGGGGGTCCTTTACTTGGATCCGAGCCGGCCGCCTTGCTTTGGTGGTTTGCCAGAGGGAGGGTGGGTGGGTGGAAAGCATCGGGGCCTGTCTGGCTCTGTTGCAAGAGGTGGACGTGAGCAGCGAGCCGGGAGGGAACTCGGGGTTTTTGCAGCAGCTCTCGATGCGAGCGAGTGAGCGAGCCGAGGTCATTTGAGGTAGGACGTGTTTTGTGAGCTTGCACAGCTGAAGGAGGACGCTGCTGGCTGCGGCCAAAAGCTAAGCGGGGGCAAAGTGTGGCTGGTTGGTTTGCCGAAGGCACGGCGGCTCAAGGAGTAGTTGTAGAGGCGGTTTCGGGCAAAGAAGGGGCAGTTGATAAGAGAGAGGAAACAAAATCCCCAATGTGCGCTCTTGCTCTCTTTCCCTCGTCTGTCTCTATGTAGGAGGCGCAGAGAGACTGGCAGGGTCTGCTGTGCCAGCCAGCTGTCTGGGGCACGGAGAGGCTCCCCCGCTGGCCTATGCTGGGACTGCATTTTAAAGGACAACAAGGGGAAGAAGAAAAAAGTTTAGGCTTAGAACTGCCAATTTTGTAAATTTCTTTATTAAAAACTGTTTCCTGTTTGGCAGGGGCAGGCAGGGTAGGGGAAACGGGGTAATTCTCTGACAATTTTGGAGATGCAATTTTACCTTGGAGGAATATATGGATAGCTCAGTCCGGTAGAGCATGAGACTCTTAATCTCAGGGTTGTGGGTTTGAACCCCATTTTGCGCAAAGGTTTCCTGCGTTGCAGAAGGTCGGACTGGGTGACCCTTGTGGTCCCTTCCAACTCTACAATTCTATGACTATGATTAGTTATTTGCCTACATTGCCTGATAGTTAAAAAAAAAAAGACAATCAGTAATTTGGATAGGTTCTTCATCTATTCATTTATTAGTTTTCATTGGTGATGCACTATGTAAATCATCCCCCCCTTCTTTGTCCCACATCTCTAGTCCCACACCTTTCTCTGCCACCCCAACCTTATGGTTATGCTAGCAGTGTCTCACACCAAATGTAACTGACCTGTAGATAGGACTCTGAATGAAAACAGCAACACTATATGCATCTTTGTTATCCATTAAAATCTTTTAATAAAAACAATAAAAAATGACAAGCAATCATGAACTTTTAAAAAGAATCACAACTGAATCTTATTATACCCTGATCTGGGTACCTTATTCTAAATACTATATGTGAGCATTGTCTGTCAACCTTTCAGATGTGAGAAATTATAAATTCCTGGCATGACACATTCAGCCAATATGTTGTTCCTGTAGGGACAGACATAAATGTATTAAAGCGTGTTGTTTCTGTTGCCTCTTTGTAAAGTCACAGGGTAGCCTGATCAATGGGTCACCAAAAGTACTGTATAAGTACAGTATGTTGTGTATAAAATGTTCCAATTATTTTTAACTTAAAAAGAGCAGTGGAACACGTTAGTCAAGTGATTCTGTTTGATAGCCTTGGACATTGAAGCACATCTTTTTGTTTTACTTACACAGTAGACATAAACTTATGGGGTTTAGATCTGATATGACCTATAAACTAGTTTACAATGTGTGAATATGGAATATCTTTCCTAAAAAGTTTAAAAATGTATTGAGTGTTAGCAGTTTGCAGTCCTTTTTTTCTGGGGGGATGCAGGGGTACGCATATCCCTAAACATTTTGTGAATCTAAGTTTGGCCTCATTGAGGGGCAGTATTTCAATATAAGTAGGAAAATGAGAGTACGGCTAAAAACTTTTTTTTAGAAAAAAAGCACTGGCAGTTACAAAGAATGCTTAAAGACCCATTTAATAAAATAGTTGTAACAGCAGCATGATGCTATGCATGTCTACTCAGGTAAATCCCACTGAGTTCAGTGGGACTTACTCCCAGGTAATTGCTGTAGAACTGAAGCCTAAATTTAATCATAAGCATTTAAGATTGGTGAGTATGTATAAATTTGCTGACAGTGAAAATGTTAAAGATGTTTGCATCCACTTGTGATAACATGGAACACTAATTTCAGATATATGCCTTTAAAATTGCTTGTGTACCTGTTCAGATTCTTAAGACAGTTATGTACTTTCATAGTGCACCTAATATTTTCTAATTTTGGTCTCGTAGAAAGGGATGCATATGATTGTGAAATGCGCCTACCGGTAGTACTACAGATATAGGTATAAGTGTTTGAAAAATGTCTCTCAGGCCAGGCAAGTGAGTCTCTTAAGTATTCTTCCAAAAACTACAGATGCTATATTTGAAATATTTGTATTGGGAACTAGATCCTGAATATTACCCAGCTGTCTTAATGCGCTTATGGAGCTTTGTGTACATGCAGGGATTTTCTTGTTCTAGCCTGAGCTGTTGGGGGAATCCCCATGCTGTCTTCTTTGCATTGAAGAGGAGGGTTCTGTGGAAGTGCATCTTGGAATGCAGTTGTTTCTTGCCATTCTTCCTTATTTTGACAAGTGGAATGCTTCACAATATTGCCTTTTTTGTAGGCTTATTTCAATATTTTTATAAAAAGCGTTATTTGCTTAGAAACCTGATGATGGTTCTGTTCAGCATTGTTTTGATTATTTCTGATGGAATTTCATGCAAATTACATGCACTACCGGTACTTATGTTCATTGCTGTTAAGTCTTATGTGCCTGTATGAATGGAGGAAAATGTATAAAAGGTGAAGTGTGATCATTTATTAAAACCACATAATAGTTGTCTTCCCCCCCCATGAGATACCATACAGAACAAAGCTGACCTATTAAAATTTTCCTTAGACCTTGTATAATAGTTGATTGCATGCAGACACTTTGAAGCCAGATTCCAAGAAAAAAACAATACATATAATAGTGAATGTTTTACAAATAGCATCTTGCTATTTTTATTCTGCCATGACAGTATGTGAGGTCATAATCCTAAGCATACATGCTTCAAAGTCAACTCTAGTGAAATTAATGGGATTTACCTCTGTAAATATGATTATAACTGACATGTAAGCTTGTGCAACATCTTGCTATATGTTGTTGAAACATTTTTATCTAAAAAAGAGATCCTTAGCGATTTTTGTTAGATACCTGAGAGGTGATTTTAGTGTTGGAAAAAGTAATGTTTAGTGATTCTTGGATGAACATAGTTTCAGCAGCCTAGGTTACAGATCACAGAATGAGGTTCCCCCCCCCCAAATGGTATTGTTATTGTATATTTGGTAGTACAGTATGTACAGGAAACATGACCTGGAAGTTGTATGCCGGCTCCCTCGGCCAATAAAGCGAGATGAGCGTCGCAACCCCAGAATCTGTGACTGGACCTAAGGGTCAGAGATCCCTTTACCTTTACAGGAAATAAAGTGGAATATTGTTCAGATTGATTTTTCAGATCATAAAAATTTTATGATTTGGTGTTGTTTTTATTTAAAGAAACCCTAAGCATTACGCTTGATAATATTTGAAACTGTAAACTAAAAGGTTTGAAATATTACCGGTAATATTCTTTCATGTGGTTATTCTTGCTTTCTTATTTACAAAGATAGTTTTATGATCCTCTGGGATGAAGTAAGATATCAGAGATTCCTGCATTGCAGGGGGTTGGACTAGATGACCCTTTGAGTTCCTTTAAACTCTACAGTTCTATGATTCCAGGAGAACAAATGCTGTCATAAGGAGTGACCTTAATAGTTCTTTGTAAATTACTGTTGCTGTTTGAAGAAGGTCCTTAGCACAACAGGAGGAAAGTTTCCATTCTTGTGATTTATATTTTTGTGGTGGTGGTGGTGGGGAGATTTATGTAAGATTTACCCAACTTAATTGAGCAAGAACGCATTACTGAGAAATGCTGCCTGAGTTGTTACATGTGTTTGTTGCTGGAAGCAGCACGTTCAGCATATCTTGATTTAGAAGTATAGCACCCTCATGTATTTAATTGCAGTTGAGGCATAGAAATGTTCCAGCTGAAGTCTATACCAGTCTTCCATGTTTTATCAAAATTGAAGTATTTTTGGAAAGAAAGCTCACTTAAAGGCTGAGAAATATATCTAGTATAATGGGCTTTATTTCATATTTAAAATTTATGTTGAATTCCCTGTGGCCCATCTGGTCCAGGTGCTGAATGGATATTGTGTGCTTCAGTGACCCTCATGGATAATCTGTTTGAACCATCATAACAAAGTTCTTCAGAAAAGCCTGTCAGAAGATGCTTGTGCACCCTCTTCTTAAAAAATCCCCAAGAATGAAATTGCATCACTTACTAGTCAGATTGTTGCAGTTAATTTCTAAAAGTCATCGGGTTTTGCTGTGTAATTCTAATCCATTGTAAGTTCTGTCCTTAATTGTTAGGAGAAACAATGGTTTTAGCTTTTCATTCTGAAATACATTTGATTTTTAAATTGTTGTTACGCCCCTTGCCCCAGTACTCTGTTGTCTGAACAAACTTGCTACTTCGAGTCATTCAGCACATGAAATGATTTTAAAGCTTTTATCATTCTTGTAGCTTTCTTCTGGGCTGTGTCAATATTACAGATCAGGGGCCACTAACATTTTTGGGAGGAGAGAGATGAAGTCATTCAACGCACACAATGCTAGATTCTGCCCAGTATTACCTTGAAGAATATAACATTTAATGTCAGTGCTTAAGACACGTCACATAGATTGTGCAACATCATTACCAAAGCAAGTACTGTACAAGCTAGTCAGCTGTAATTTAAATTGAGCCAAATAGTTCACAACCAGCCTTTGCCAAAATATTTTATTGTTGTCTCTTAAGAATAAAAAAAGGATGACTGTTGACAAAGGACTGTTAAGCTGTCTTGAAACAGTCACCAGAGCTAAACTAGAAATATATCTGGAAATTATTGTAGCTTGTGATAATATTTTTTTAAAAGCTTTGTGTTTAGAAATACT
Source organism: Darevskia mixta (assembly GCA_034641385.1). Taxonomy (NCBI): domain Eukaryota; kingdom Metazoa; phylum Chordata; class Lepidosauria; order Squamata; family Lacertidae; genus Darevskia; species Darevskia mixta. The sequence continues at coordinate 15,806,263 of JAWWNH010000058.1, forward strand.
TGTTTTTAATTACACTGAGCAATAAGCTGGTTGCTAAGTGTCTTCAGGCAATGATGCAACAGTTTTTCTGCCTTGTCTGCTTTAGCTAGTTCAGCTCTCCCATACCACTCAAAAAACAGGTTTCAAACCAGTTGCGTAGCTTCACTTTCTACTCAGAACAGAATTACTCAGTATATTTAATAAAGGATTTGCCTGCGTCACTGGTATACTTCATTAATAGTGCAGGCACACCTTTGGGTTGTTCACACAGCATGTACAAACATGGCTGTGGTCTGGTAGCTTACTGTTTAATATTTTAAATTATATAGTGAGTTAATTTTTTTCTAAATTAATTCTGTTGTCTGTCTTCAGTATATTTAGTTTACAGCTCTGTGCAGACGTGATAGCTAAGGAGCAGTCAAAGCATTTATTGTAGTAGTGTTCAAACTAGATTCTGTGGAATTCGGAGGTTGTGAAGAAGATCACTAACCGTGCTTTTCTATTTTAAAAAACATAGCATGTCAGCCTTTCGGAAAGTCTTGAGTATTCTAGGGCACTTCCTTGGTTCGTTTTGGTTAAAGGTTTTTCTGGTGCTCGGCAAAAACTGAAAAGTGTGTCTGGCATGGTTTTCACAGGAGAGGGATCCACAAGGAAAGAAGAGCCTGAGGTTAGGAAACTTGAATTTTGTTGGCTTTGCAGGGAAATGATGACTCTGAATTTCAATGGGATTTGAGAACTTCAAAGTACAAGGCCTTAATTTGTTTATTGTTGTAATTCATTGAAACCATGAAAAAGGTTCTAAATTCCCAGTTGCCAGTAACTATTCTTCAGAAGCAAGGAAAAGCTATTTCAATGATAATAAGAAGAGGGTGTAAAAATATTCTGCAAAAATGGTTTTCTTTGTTAGCTTGCAAATTTTATTATTAATTAAAGGTTTTAGAGCATTTATGACCTCTAGATGTATCATGTGCTGTTTTGGGATATATTGTAGTTTGATCAAAGGAAATGTTGGCTCTCCTCTTCTCTCTAATATAAATATTGAAGCTTGGTGAAAAATCTGATGCAGCCTCTGGAGAAAGATATAAAGCAACTCTTTCATTTTCCTCGTGTCTTCTCCCTAGGATTCAGTTTTGACTTGGGTATTTACATGTATTTTGTGAAATTCCTGTGGGTTCACTAAAAGTAGTACTACAGTTGTCTGAACAGAAATGGATTGCCCATCTCTTCCAGATATGGTCCCAGAATGTTTCTTTACTGATGAGAGGTGGTTTAAAATCAGGTGGTTTAAAATGAGACTATCAGCTTGCCTTCTTTTTTCCCTCTTAGAGAGATGATGGTAGTGATGGTAGCTTGAGTGATAGCCACATATCTCCTCCAGCCAAACGTACCTTGAAACATGCGGATTCTGTATGCAAAGACAAATCAAAATCTCGCAGTACTGGGCAGCGAGAGGAATGGAGCATCTCAACTGGACAGTCCCGGTAAGAATGTTAACAGTATTCAAATATTTGTCTAATAGAGTTCTGCCCATTTGCTTGAACCCTGTAAATCTCTTGATAAAATGTTCAATCTCCATCCTTTTGCAGTGAAACATGTTACAAAGAAGTGCATCTACTGCTCTAACAGCATCCCCTTTAAAAGTTTCCCCCTTCCATAGCATAATAAAATGAGCCCTGTGTCCTGATGTTAAGGTATTAATGCATTTCCTGGCAGTTAATTATGAGGTGCATAGACAGTGCACTGAAAATGGGGACTATACCTGGAGGGGAAGGTGATAACTAGATTTGGAGTGTGTGTATGCTTTTGCTGGTAAACGTGGATTTCTTATAATCTCTAATTTCTCAATCAGTCACGTGCTAACGGAAGCTTCTTTGTTTAAAACTTTATAATAAAGAATAAAAATAAAGCTGAGGCTTCTGACTTCATGCATAAGTCCATGAGATGCAGCTTGTTCCTTCTCCCCCCACTCAACCACTTTATTTCAAATAACAAGCTTTGTTTGTGGAAAAACATATGTTGCTTACATTTAAACATCTGCAATTCCTTGTGCTGTAAGTGCTGTAATACATTCCGTAACATGAGCTAGTTTAAAGCTCTGTGCCTTAAAGTAAAAATAATGCGTCCATCTCTCCCTGTTTGCTACATAACTACCTGTCAAGGGCTCCTTCTCCAGTCATTCTATGCTGAGCTGAGCCATTATTTGTCCTAGCGTGTTGTCCAAACCTGGGCTTGTATTTCAGCTCTCCTAGACAAATCACAACTTGTAACTAATGTTTGTCCTATGCAATGAAGTCAAACAGGAGAATGTTTTCTTGGTTGTATCAGTGTAGGGGGATAAAAACACTGTACAGAGGTAATATATAAAGCACTTCAATCACTCTTTACCCCACAAATGTTACTAGCCTGCAAAAATGTTTACTAGCCAGCTGGGAGATGACAGAAGGTGTATGGAGAGCTGTGCCCCTCTTGAAGCAGCCCATTGCATTTCTGTTCTGGACATAGAGGATGCCGTTTTCTTCCTATGACTTGGTTTGTATGTTGGGTATGGAGGGATAGAGTACTCTGTCCCTCTCTTGCCAGTCTGCTCACTTGCCTGCATGCAGTTCCTTGTTGCCTATGGCTACCAGTAGCTAGTGCTTAAGTACAAAGCTGCTCTGTTTTACTATGTGGTTCCCAGAATTGCAGAGATAGATGATAATGCTTTTGGTTTTCTGAAGTTAAAGTTTAAATTGAACTCATGGTCTCAGATGTCCAAAAATTGCACAACTAATGTACATTGTTATTTAAGCTGATAAATAACTATGCACTGTTTATGCTGGTTGGAGTTGACGTATAAATATCCTTATGCTTTCCCCCTACTTTGCCAAGGGAATAAATTGAAATACTGTTGCACACCACCATAGTAGAAAAGATCCTCCAATGCTCTAGTTGCAATCTTCAGACTATCTTCAAGGGAAGTTCAGTATAAAGCTCATTACAATAGTCTAAAACATAAGCTTACATGAGCACGCATCACAGTGGCAAGGGTATCTTGATCCAGGACAAGCTGTGGCTGAGGCTACCTAGGTTTTCAAGTAATGATGGTGGATCAGGAGAACCCCCAGACGTAAGAACCTGCTCCTTCAGAGTGTGTGACTCCATTGAGGACAGGTCATATACCCAATTCCTGGATATGACATCAACGTACCAGCAGTACCTCTATCTTGTCCAGACTCAGTCTGTTTGATAGCCCTAATCCAGCCTATTACCACTTCCATGCAGTGGTTCAGCACTTACACAGCTTCAACCAGTAAATGGATCTGTGTGTAATCCACATATGGTTGACACTGAACTCCAAAACCCCAGATGACTGCCTCCAGCTGCTTCATATAGTTTGGGGACAAAATAGTACACTGCCAGTCCCCGCAACACAATTTCCAAGGCTTCTAGCAGGTTTCTTCCATTTCTAGTTTTTGGAAACAGTCCTGCAGGTAGAAGTGGAACCACCACAACTCAAATACCCCACAGAACCGCTCCAGGAAGATGTCATTGGTGATATCAAAAGATTTCAAGAGGAATCAACAAGGTTGCACTTTGCCCCAACTCTGTGCCAAAGCTGGGCATGAAGCTTGTTTGAAATGGGTTAAGATAATTAGTTGAATCCAAGCACTCCTGGAGTTGCCTGGCTATCACCCTTTTGAGAACCTTTCCCCAAGACAGGATATTAGCTATTGGTTATAGGGTCCAGAGAAAGCATCTTGAGAAAGAGGCACTCCATTGCCTCTTCCAAAACAAGAACAGCCACGCAAAGACACCCATTTACTTTGGGCTACTTTATTTTGGAACAAATTTGAAATTTGTTCTTACTTTTTAAAACAGAAAATTACAGTTCTATAGAATCAACGTACAGAATACTTGTGTCTTATGAGTTATTGAGCTGATCAATAGAGTGGCTGTAAATTTTGTTTATTTAATCCATTAATGAATAAAGCATAAACCTGCAGTTGGTAAAAAGAGATGTGGTATGTTTTGTAAAATCACTGTGCAGCTGATTCCCACCATTACTTATTAAATAGTTTTAACCTAAACTATGAGCTAATACGTACACTGCAGCTTAGCAAGACTCTTAAAAATCAATACAAATATTTTGTTTTTAAAAAGGACTAGGAAGGAGCACAGTGACTATGAGCCCCTCTATAGAAGCCTGTATGTTCTTGCTATTATTTTATCATGCGAGCCAGGTCTGTGTTTCACATTGCCTAAATATTGGCTTTTGAGTCTCCACCTTGTGGAATTCCAGTTTTTTAAAAAAATCTGAACAGTTTCACAGGTACAGATTTTCTTATCAGTGTGACAGTGATGGGGAAACATATCTGCTAAACTTATCCTGGACATACAGCTATTTACAGTCCTGGAACCTGTCACTGATTAGCTCTGTGAAGCTTGTGTCTCATACCAGCACAAAATTGTGGGAATGTGTTAAATAATCATAATAGGCAAGGTTTTGCTGTTTTAAGATCTCAGTAATATGACTGCTTCATACTAATATGTTTTAACATTTGAGAGCTAATGTTAAGGATAAGGAGACAGTCTCATTTCATTGTTGATTCCCTGGGCAAACATGGGCAAATCTCTAGCTCTGTCTCATTTCCCCATCCACAGGTGTTGAAGAATAGTTATCTATTGTGAAAGAGAATGAGATAAAAAACTACTAATCTGAGAAGTAGTTTACTATACTAGCAGTGGTCATATTCAGTTTGTAACATTTAGGTGTAATGCAAGTTATGTGTGGCTTGTAACCTTTAATAGAACAATGAATATATTTTGCAAATTTAATTATTTTGTAGGTTAACTTCTCAATCTGGTGCTACATTACCAAATGGACGTAGTTTATGTAAGTACTTCATTTTTTACCTATAGCATCTCCAATTAATAGTGATTTTTTTTTGTTCCTGTGTGTCTTCTGTCTTTTACTGTCAGCAATTTCTTGTTTTTTTGCCCATGCAAAGAAAAGAATTGCCAATAAAATTCAATGCAGCATTCTTTGCCATGATTTTCTTCTTAACACATTCACACATTATGTTAATTGTCATCTAAAAATAGTTGCTACTCTAAAGAAATGAGGATAAATATAAATCAATAGTGAAGTGGGAGGCTATGAAATGAAAAGAAGTGATTTTTACAAGGAAATTGTTTCTATTATGAGGTTGAAGCAGAATTGATAAGGTGTTTTTTACTTAAAAAAATAAAAATAGATTAAGTATTTATTAAGGCTAAAAAATAGCTAGAAGATATTGCAGGAGGAGGAGGAGGAGGAGGAGGAGGAGGAGGAGGAGGAGGAGGAGGAGAAGGAGAAGAAGAAGAAGAAGAAGAAGAAGAAGAAAGTACAGTAGTATATAGTGATTAGGATCTTGGGAGGCCATGGTTCAAATCCCCACTCAGCGATGAAACTCACTTGGGCCAGTAATTGTCTCAGCCCTAGCCTACCTCACAGGGTTATTGTGGGGATTAAATGAGGAGGGGGAGAACCTTGAGCTCCTGGAGGAGAGTACGGCGGCAGTTCTGTGCTATATCAATCACTGCACAGATACTGTCACAGTAAATAAATCCATCCGGGTTTATCCCAATCAGAAACCCTGGATGAATAGAGAGGTCCAGTGCCTGTTGTGGGAAAGGAACAGGGCTTTCAGGACGGGCGAGGTGCAGCTCTACAGTGCAGCAAGAGCAAACCTGAAGAGAGGTATTCGACGGGCAAAGCTGGATTATAAGCAGAGGATTGAGGATAACCTCAGTAGTAACAACACGAGGCAGGTGTGGCAGGGGATTCAGCACATTACAAACTACAAACCAAACCTCGGTGCTGTCGACAGTGACCCATCGCTGGCGGAGGAGCTTAATCTCTTCTTTGCTCGCTTCGAGAGGGGGCCACCGGAGACGGCTGTATTACAGCCACCAGCCCATAACGACCCCTCATTCACTGTAAAGGAGCATGAGGTGAGACAGGTATTGAGGATGGTGAATCCGAGGAAGGCTACTGGACCTGACGGTATCACGGGAAGGGTGTTGAGGGGCTGTGCGGATCAGCTGGCGAGGGTCTTCACTAAGATCTTCAACAAGTCTCTACACCAGTCTATTGTCCCACCCTGCCTGAAGTCGTCAACTATTGTTCCCCTGCCTAAAAAATCCACAATTAGCAGTTTAAATGACTACAGACCAGTTGCACTGACTCCTATCATCATGAAGTGTTTTGAGAAACTGGTACGTAGTCACATTATTTCCTGTCTTCCATCGACCTTTGACAACTACCAGTTTGCATACAGGGCAAACAGATCCACGGAAGATGCCATCACCACCACTCTCCATGCTGCTCTGTCCCATCTGGAGCAGCCGGGGAGTTATGTGAGGCTGCTGTTCGTGGATTTCAGCTCTGCTTTCAACACGATCCTCCCCCATAGACTGGTGTCCAAGCTAGAGGCGATTGGACTTTCTAACTCCATTTGTCTCTGGGTTTTGAACTTTCTGTCAGATCGTTCTCAGAGGGTTAGAGTAGGGTCACATATGTCCACAGCCCTTAGCCTTAACACCGGCTCACCACAGGGTTGTGTGTTGAGTCCCCTGCTCTATACCCCCTATACGTATGACTGTACAACCATCTATTCCAGCAACAAAATCATCAAGTTTGCTGATGACACTACTGTGGTGGGGCTCATTTCAGGAGGGGATGAGTCCGCCTATCGGGATGAGGTGGAGCAGTTCTGTGCTTGGTGTAGTGATAACAATCTGGCTCTAAATACTGCCAAGACCAAAGAACTGGTGGTGGATTACAGAAAAAAAAAGGTGGATATTCAGCCCCTGTATATCGGCGGGGACCAGGTGGAGAGGGTGGCTGTGTTCAAGTTTTTGGGAGTGCTTATAGAGCAGGGTATGACTTGGAGCGCAAATACTACCGTGTTTCTCATATTATAAGACATACCTAAAATATAAGGCATAGCAGGATTTTCAAGGGGTCGCAAAATATAAGGCATACCCCGAAAATAAGACGTACCGGGTTCCGGTAGTGATATCGGGCCCCGATCCAACGGGACACAGCCAGCAGCAGCGCGTGCCGCTTGGACCCGATCCAGCGGGACACAGGCAGCAGCAGCAGTGCTGCTGCGTAAAGCCCAGAGTGGCTGGGACCCAGCTGAAGCTGTAGCCGCAGCGCGCGTACCGCGTGGATCCCTGATCCACTGGGAGCCAGCAGCAGCGCGCCGCGCGAAGCCCTGAGTGGCCAGGACCCAGCCGAAGCGCGCGCTACGAGGATCAGGAGGGGAGGGAAGAATTTGCAGCAACAAGAGAGAAGAAATTGCGGAGGGTTTTTTTTTCTGCCTCGGGCGGAAAGGGCGGGAAGCACCTCCCACCCTGCTTAGCTCAGCCCCACAGAAGCAGCTGCTCTCCCTCCCCTCGCTCCCCATTCATGCTCTCCCAGACGGGGGCTGTCCTTCTCCTGCTAACTCCGCGGGAAGGTTTTCCCCTCTCTTAAAACACGGAGGAAATGTCCCGTGCCAAATCCCTGCTGCAGCTCCTCTGGGCTTGCTCCCTGCTGATAGTTCGCTCCAGCTTGGCTGAAGAGGAGCTCGCCGCTTTGACGCGCGACCAAATGCCCTACTTTGGAGTAAGTCAGCTGGACGGAGCGGCCGGGTTTTTGTTGGGAAAGTGCAGTTGCCTTGGACGGCACTGAATGGAAAGCAGCGGCTCTTTTCTGCGTGTATCCTCTCTCTCTCTCTCTCTCTCTCTCTCTCACACACACACACACACACTCTCTCTCTCTCTCTCTCTCTCACTCACTCTCTCTCTCTCCATCTCTCTCTCTCATCTCCCCTTTGATTCCCTTCCAGCTATTATCACAGTGAGTCAGCCGTCAAGTTCCGCTGGCGTTAATCTTCCAGTCCAGGGGGGTCGCTGCACGCTTGGCATCATGCTTAAGTGTCACTGTCACTCCAAATAACTTGGGTTGCAATGCAGCCCAATCTAGGAGTAAACCCAGTGAATTCGACAGGGCTTACTTCTGAGTAAGGATGGCTAGGATTGTGCTGTTGGCCTGCAATCCTAAACAGGCTTAGGGCTCCTCCAAGCAACATTCATTCATTCTGACTTTTTTGTGCACTGATGATTAGAGGACAGTATATCTAGTTTCCAGTGATCCCCGATCCACCGGGAGCCAGCAGCAGTCCAAGGTACCGAGCTGGCAGAACCATTTACTGGTAGATAATCCTCTGCTTTTTTGTTTGTTTGTTTGGTTGGTTGGTTTTTTTTTGGGGGGGGGGGTTAAGTGTACCACACTTAATAAAAATAAGACATCCCCCGAAAATAAGCCATACTGTGTTTTTTGGAGGATAAAAAGATTATAAGACGGTGTCTTATTTTAGGAGAAACACGGTACTGCTCTGGTAAAGAAGGCCCAGCAGAGAATTTATTTCCTCAGACTTTTAAAGAAGAACAATCGTGAGTGAGAGACTGCTGGTGTCCTTCTACCAAGGCTCCATAGAGAGCATTCTTATATACTGTATTTGTGCTTGGTTCTCCAGCTGCACAGCCAGGGAGAAGAAGATACTTCAGAAAGTCATAACCACAGCCCAAAATATTATTGGTCATCCTCTCCCATCTCTGGAAGAACTATACAGTTCCCGCTGCCTTAAAAAGGTTAACAATATTTTAAAGGATCCATCTCATCCAGGACATAGCCTCTTTGCACCACTGCCTTCGGGTAGAAGATATAGAACAATTAGATCAAGAACAAATAGATTGAAGAACAGTTTCTACCCAAGAGCTATAACCATCTTAAACGCTGTAACCAGATAATACGACCTTGGAGAGCTGTGATGGGTGTGTGTGTGTGTATGTGTGGCTTTCTTTGGTGTGTGTGTGTTTTGTGCTGCTTTTTGTTTTGTTTTTTCTTTCTGTTTTTACGGGGGGCATGCAATTCCGTTGCACTTGTATAGCGTTGTGCTTGTACTTGTGCAATGACAATAAATTATCTTATCTTATCTTATCTTGAATAAAAAGCAGGGTTATGAATGCAATCAATCAATCAATCAATCAATCAATCAATCAATAAAAGCAGAGAGACAAAGTGACTTACCTGATTTTAGACGTGGTTGATCTGTCAAGTTGGAATGTAATAAAAGTGATCCCACAAGGAAAGTGAGAGTGGACAAAGTATCTACCTAGCTTTCTTACTGTACTTGTACCTTTCATATTTTAATTTTTTCATTATTAGCATATAATTCTTATTAAAACATTTAAAATCATTTCAGCTCTCAAAAGCTCTCTTCGTGGGGAGAAAAAGGTTGATGGGGACCATGCTTGTATAAATGGAGGTAGAGAAATCAGAAAAAGTTGCCGATCCAGAAAAAACAGATTTGAAAGTTTGAATCAGAGTTTACTATTTGACCAACTGGTAAACAGGTATGTGGAAATTTTCCAATAACGTTTTCTAGATTACTGGCTTTGTTGACATATTATTCTGTTTTCAGATTGTGAGAATATATCCTTTAGCCATTCCCAAATTGCCGCTAATTAGTTTCTGATTTAAGTGTTTGACATATCATTAACAAATATATCCTAGTGCAGTACTGTCGGTCAAATATACTGAAATTTTTGTTTAATCACACACAACCATGCATACAAATTGGTTTCATTTCTGAATTATTTTAGTCTTCACAGAATCACAGAATCATAGAGTTGGAAGAGACCACAAGGGCCATCCAGTCCAACCCCCTGCCAAGCAGGAAACACCATCAAAGCATTCCTGACAGGTGGCTGTCAAGCCTCTGCTTAAAGACCTCCAAAGAAGGAGACTCCACCACACTCCTTGGCAGCAAATTCCATTGTCGAACAGCTCTTACTGTCAAGAAATTCTTCCTAATGTTTAGGTGGAATCTTCTTTCTTGTAGTTTGAATCCATTGCTCCGTGTCCGCTTCTCTGGAGCAGCAGAAAACAACCTTTCTCCCTCCTCTATATGACATCCTTTTATATATTTGAACATGGCTATCATATCACCCCTTAACCGTCTCTTCTCCAGGCTAAACATACCCAGCTCCCTAAGCCGTTCCTCATAAGGCATCGTTTCCAGGCCTTTGACCATTTTGGTTGCCCTCCTCTGGACACGTTCCAGCTTGTCAATATCCTTCTTGAACTGTGGTGCCCAGAACTGGACACAGTATTCCAGGTGGGGTCTGACCAGAGCGGAATACAGTGGTACTATTACTTCCCTTGATCTAGATGCTATACTCCTATTGATGCAGCCCAGAATTGCATTGGCTTTTTTAGCTGCTGCATCACACTGTTGACTCATGCCAAGTTTGTGGTCTACCAAGACTCCTAGATCCTTTTCACTTGTACTGCTCTCAAGCCAGGTGTCACCCATCCTGTATTTGTGCCTTTCATTTTTTTTGCCCAAGTGTAGTACTTTACATTTCTCCCTGTTAAAATTCCCTAAGCCGTTCCTCATAACTCAGTTTAACAGAGATTTTGATTTTTTTCTTCAGCTTCTAACATCCTATGGTTTTTGTAAAGTTATTGAAACTATACAGATGCCAACAACGACGATTGAAACTATAATAAATTTCATACTTGGACATTATTATGCTCCAGTTTTATTTATCACGGTTTTATTTCAGTGTAACTACTGAAGGCAGGTGGCTTTAATTCTCTTTGTGACCTATAAAGCAGGGCTGGCTAATTTTTTTTTAAAAATGCTATGGGCAATTGACAGCCACCCCTCCCAAGTACCACATGCCAGTGGTATGCATGGCCATTATATTTGCAGACTACACATGCAGCATACATATGCAAAAGAGACCACAAGTACACTTGCACATGCACACATGCAGTGCGCATGCAGTCATAGACACTCTCACGCACTCTAGTAACTTAGCTAGAATTTTACATGGTAGAAGAGGCACCAGCATTTCTCATCGTATTTTTTCCTCTCAGAAATTTAGGCCGAGCTAGCATCCATTATTCATGCTCATGCAGTTTATAACTGATTAGGTCATACAGCATTCCATGAGTACATTGCATTCAAAAATCACAAAATCATCATCTCACAACTTACTGTGTTAACACAGATGTTAATACAGAGTGCACAGACACTCTCTTTCCCTGCAGGATGAGAGTTATTATAAAGTTCTCCCCACCCTAGCAGTAAGGTGGTGGTGGGGAAAGTGAACCTTTTCCTGTTCATCGTAGGACCCATGGAGAATAAAAAGAGTGTTCCTAAGACACCCTGTCACCGCATACCTGTACTAACATGAGGAAAATGCTGCTTTTTATTCTTTATCTAGAGCAGGTAGAAGGCTTTATCACCTGATTTTAGAGGGAGATGAAGCGATAAAGCATCCTTTTGCTTTCTCTTGATGGAGCAATTTCTAACGAGAACGCAGAGCACTTAATCTCAGTGCTGAGCACTACTGTTTGCATAGGTAGTATCACATATCATATAAAAACAATGTTCATATATTACAGCACTGCTGAAGCTGTTCTTCAGGAAATGGACAATATTAACATCAGACGGAATAGGCGATCAGGTGAAGTGGAACGGTTGCGCATGTGGACAGATACAGAATTTGTAAGTTCAAGTTTCCAGACCTCAAGTTATAAAAATACACCCTTTCAATTTTAAACATTTTGAATGTTGTTTCTATGCAGCGCTTTAAACAGATGAATAAAATATTGACTCCAGTTTTTTTAAAATTATAAATTAATATGTTTGATTCATTTGCAAATAATCGTGACAGCAATGGAGCAGAGAGGGAGAGGTATGTGACATAGGCTTATGTAAAAATAGCTGTCTATTTTGTGTGTGTGTGTGTGTGTGTGTGTGTGTGGTGGGGGGTGGAAATCTCCTAACAGCAGTAGTATAACTTCTGGCAAAACTGAATACAAATTCTGTGCGTAGCACATATTTGGCTGATCCATCTTTGGATTTGCAAAGTTAATATAGACGGGTTCAGCTGTTGTTTTCTTCTACTGTTGAGTGGTCAGGGCCTGTATTGTTCCTGTGATTTCTTGAGGCCTCCCTCGAACAGTACAACAGCACATTTGAAAGCTAGTCATAGTTCAGGGAGTTGTCCTAGTTCCTATCTGCCACAACTCAGCAGACTTGCACAAGTGTTGAAATGCTTACAAACGGCTTGGTAAGTGAAAGCCAATTGATGAGGCGACAAGGCTTCCTCTTTTATGAGCTGGCTAAGTTGCAACAGCCCCGCCCTCCCAAGTAACCCTATTGGCTACTGGGAAGCTGTAGCTCTGTGTGGTGGAATCCCAGAGTCTCTGGTTTATTTCTGTGGCTCCCAACCTTTGGGCAGTATCTTTGTGGGCATCCCATTGCTGCATGGTGGCAAGAAGACCAAAGAATTTGAACAGAATAATTGGGGGCACTTGCACTGTGCACCACCTGTAAGTTCCAGAATGCTGAATGTGCTCCTTTCCAAAAAATGTGAACGCTTGTTCAACAGCAGATGCTCCACTATTACAATAGCAAATCTTTTTGTATGGCATAAACTTGTGAATATAGATGCTGTAACAAATTTGTTTCGTTGGTCTTGATGTTGCTGTAGTAGGGAAATGATAACATGCTCACTGTGTCTTCCGTGTCAGTAGCTGATTTATAATTGCCTATAGTCCCAAGCAGCACTTATTTCCCACCTTGAACACTTCCCAGATGATGTGCGTTTCTTGTTTTGCAATGCAGATCATGCTGATATTATCTTTATTCCAGGAAAACATGGATATGTATTCACGTGTCAAGAGGAGGAGGAAATCACTGAGAAGAAATAGCTATGGAATCCAGAACCACCATGAAGTTTCCACAGAAGGGGAAGAAGAAGGTAATGACAGAGGTTAGCTAGCTACCTTTGTAGGTGCTATTGAAAATGTTTGTGTAAAAAAGCCAATATAGGGGTTACAAGATTATATAGTCATGGAATTGCTGATATCTTTAAATTTGTTTAGTTATAGCCCACAGACCAAAATAATCTCTGCTCTGTACATATTCAGTCAAGTTACTGAATCTGTCATTACACTGAACGGATTGTTTTTAAATTCTTTATCACCTGTGATAAAATTTATCCTGATATATTATAAAAAATACTCTTTGTGACCAAATTCTTTCTTTCTTTCTTTCTTTCTTTCTTTCTTTCTTTCTTTCTTTCTTTCTTTCTTTCTTTCTTTCTTTCTTTCTTTCTATTAGAATCATTTTTACAAATTAACAAGAATCCTTTTACAAGAGTCTGGAATGAAGTTGTATAAATTCTTTATTTGCCTTTTATTTCTAGAATCTCAAGAAGAAGATGGAGATATTGAAGTAGAGGAGGCAGAGGGAGAAGAAAACGATCGTCCATATAACCTGAGACAAAGAAAAACAGTGGACAGATACCAAGCGCCTCCTATAGGTAAGAAAGAAGCATAAACATGCACACCACTCTTCCTTAATTTTAGTAGCTGTGTTGGTCAGGCTGTCTTCATTGTATAGCAAGAGAAATTGTATCTTTTTACCAGACTATTTTTTTAACTGCTGGAAGCCCAAGTTCCTTTCATAATATTTTTCTTTTTGCACTGGATGTTCTTTGAGACATTATTGCCGCATTTGCATGTTGCACTACAGCATAGTATAAGATAATCAATGAGCTTAGGCAAGCCTCGAGCTCATGTGCTCTTCCTTCTGAATGAATAGCTGGAAGGAGGTCAGGTGCTTTTGCTTTTTTGTAATTATGGCTTGTTATAACATCCTAGACTAACAAACCATGGTTAACATAAACTGGTTTGTTTGAAACCATGGCTTCAAGTTAATGTTAACTTGTTGGTTTGGATAAAATGTCAAACCACAGTTAAGAAAAAGAAAAAGTCATCTAACCTTCCAGCTATTCAGAATGAATTATGTATGGTTCTAACTGTGTGTCTGTTTCACTGACAATTCTTGTACAACCTCTGCGATTTAGGTATGATGAGATTAGCAGTAGGACTTTGCTCTCCCGTGTGACTCCTTTTGTCTCTGCCCTCTTGCTGTGTGCAGCAGTGATGGGAAATCTGTGTTTCTCCAATTGTTGGACTCCAGATCCCATCAGCCCCAGCTAGCATAGCCAGTGTTCAGGGACGATTGGAGCTCATACAACAAGTTTCCTCCTCTTGTTTAAAGAACCGGGAGAGCCCATAATTAATTTAAATAGGAAAACTGCTTGGTTGCACCATTTAACTTGTATTTATACAGTACTTGTATATTTTGGGAGCAATCCAGTGGAAGTTGTGGTACATACGTCTTAAAGAAATGAGTGTAATTTGAGTAGGGTTGCCCATACATCCAGAATTTCTCGGACATACCCGGGATACTGCAGCTGCAAGCTGTGTTTGGGTGGAAATTGACAAAATGTCTGGGAAAATCCGGACATATGGCAGTCTGTGTCAGCACTCTCGTTTTTGCTGTATTTCCTCAGAAATAGCTCAAAAACATCCAATTTCTTGGCGATTTTGCAAATAAAACTATTTTTTGAAATATGGCAACCCTAGATTTGAGAAAACTGGTTTGGAGAGAAGAGAATGCTGGAGTTTTTTTTAAAGTTGTTTATTTATTTATTTATTGCTTGCTTGCTTGCTTGCTTGCTTGCATAAAGGTCTGAGCTTTGCATAAAGGTTGTGAGCTTTTGCAAGATACCCAACAGTAAGCATGTAGTTGTTTGTGTAAATCTGTAAGAAAATAAAAATAATAGTACACAAATTTGTATTGCATTGTTTTTCAAATTGGTTTGTCTTCTCCAGTGCCCGCACACCAGAAGAAAAGGGAAAATGCATTGTTTGACATACATAGATCTCCTGCAAGAAGAAGCCATATCAGGTATATCGGGGGTCACCAACCTTTTTGGGCATATAGGTACATTTGGAATTTTGAGAGAGTGCCATGGGCACAACTTTCTCTTCCCCAAGTCACTTTCCCCAAAAGATGTAAAGAGACAGTGTTTCTGTGACACACACAGGGGAGCAGGAAGTACATTGGCGTTAATAAACTTGGTTTAATATATCATGGTTTATTAGATCAAGTCGCAACAGAATCAGGCCATAGTGAAACATTTCAGATATCATTATAAACTAGAGCTTTAAATTTCTCTTGCTTCGAACAAATCTTGCTTAAGATTAACCATAGTTAGTTGGAATTCAATAAAATGACAACCTGCAGTTAATAAAAATGGAAGTAAAAGCTTCCAGTCTTACATGCTGTTGAAGGAGGGGGTAGTGTGAGGCTTCTTGTAACTTATTCCTTTCACAAGAAACTGGTTTATCATGCCATCTGAGCCAGTTCAGTGTATGAAGATAAGGTGGTTTTCTCTGCTTACTACATTTTTTTGGTGTTCTTAACTGTTAGCATTGGAACGCTGAATACATGCTGTTCTTCAGTGAAATACTTTTGTTGCTTCCATAGGAGAAAGAAGCATGCTATTCATAGCAGTGATACAACCTCTTCAGATGAAGAACGCTTTGAAAGAAGAAAATCTAAGAGCATGGCAAGAGCAAGGAACAGGTAATTTTGTTCTTCTTTTCAACTTGGAGAATAATAGCTTCACTATATTTGGTGAAGCTTGTCAGACATGCAAAACTACCTTATTCTGACTCAGATAATTGGCTCATCTAGTCTAGTATTCTCTGCTCTGACTGGCAACAAGTCTGCATGGTCTCAGGAATGGGGTCTTTCCCAGTCTGCTCCCTAAGTGCTTTTTAAATTAAAGATGCCTGGGATGTAGTCTGAGACTTGGCTTGCAAACTATGTGGTTTATACTTTTTATCGTACAGATTTTGTATCTTTGCATGTGTCATACTCGTACTCCTTATTGTAAATTAGTCTTTTGGTTCTTTGTCCCTGACACTTAGCGACACTTTTCCTCATGGTGACTGAAGTTATTAGTACAGTGGTACCTCGGCTTAAGTACTTAATTCGTTCCGGAGGTCCGTTCTTAACCTGAAGCACCACTTTAGCTAATGGGACCTCCGTCTGCCGCTGTGCCGCCAGAGCACAATTTCTGTTCTTAGCAGAGTTCTTAACCTGAAGCGTACTTAACCTGAAGCATACTTAACCCGAGGTACCACTGTATTATGTTGGGACATATTGAAACATCATATGGTTTTCCCCTTGACATACATGTAGCTTCATTGGATGGCAACCCTGCTCACTGTGAAATTGAATATGACCTAATTGGGTGCTGTTTTTGTATCTGTATTGTAACAGATGTCTGCCTATGAACTTCAGAGCAGAAGACTTGGCCTGTGGAATCCTGCGTGAACGAGTGAAAGTTGGTGCAAGTTTGGCTGATGTAGATCCTATGATTCTTGACAAATCGGTGCGCTCCATCTATTTGTCTTCATAACTATACATCTATTTTACAACAAACTAATCGGAATTGCTAATAGGAAGCTTAAACAAATGCATAATGAGTTGCCTAATTAAATCAGGACTCGTCGTGTTGTATATTGCTGACTCAAAAACAAGCAAACCAGGAAACCATAAATTACATTTCCAAAGTTAAAAATAAATTCATAGTTTAATAAACCTGGTTGTGAATGCCTACCTGTCCCATACCTGACATAATACGTTAGATATAGGGCAAGTGGAAGCATGGGTACCAGAGAACAGTTGGGAGCCTTAAAATGCTCCTGTTTGTACCTTAGCAGGGGAGGCTTGCTGTCAGTGTCAATCAGCTGATCAGTGGTGACAGCAAGCCTGCAGCAGTCAGCTGAGCTGCGGAGTACCCCGTTGGGGCTGGCAGTAAGCACAAGTGCCCCTTTGCATTGCTGTCTTGAATTGAAACCAGCAATGCCAAAGGATCTTCTTCTATAGGTATGGCAGGTGCTGTACCTGCAGAAGATTTTTTTTTCTTTTGGGGTCCCTTGATGTCGGATGACTGACACTTGGGAGGCTCTGTCCACCTGTCAAAATGGCCATGGTGGGGAATGATCTGGGAGGTGGGGATCCGACCCTCTGCCCGGATCCTGTTCCTCACCCCTGTTCTAAGCTTATGCTGATTATACATGAAACCAATAGCTAAAAAATACTATTTATCTCCCTTTTAGGTGCGCTTTGATAGCATAGGTGGACTGAGCAATCATATTCATGCACTTAAGGAAATGGTTATATTTCCTCTTCTTTATCCTGAAATATTTGAAAAATTCAAAATTCAGCCACCAAGGTAGGTGGATTTCCCCCCCTTCAAATAAATTTTCTTTGTATTTGACGTATATTGTTTTAATATATCGTGCTTGAGAAGGAATTTAGCAGACTCTGGGATGTACTGTGCCACTTCCCCCAAGATGTCAACACAGAGGTGAAAGAAGAGTGGTGTTGAAGGGACTATTCGGCAGGCTAAGTCCACCCTTCACTTGTTTCTTGAAGAAACCATTCAGCACAACTAGTTGTAAAGTTCAGATTAAGTTAATTTCAATACATAAAATTAGAAGAGCTATGTATTTGGCTCGATCCAATTGACTAGGAGCTGTGATGGGGTGGTGATTGCAAAAGTAATTTGAAGAGTGTATAACTGTTGTTGTTTTTTAAAGTTTAGTTTGCTCAGGGTCTTAAATATGCCTAAGGGATTTTACTGGATGATGGTCAGGATCTCTATAGCTTGTTGCTGTGGTTAAAAAGGGGGAGTTAATGTGAAAGGACTGCTGAACCGAACATTTGCTTTTCTTTTGTGAATGTGTGTGTCAGGCCCTTTCTGAAGAATAAAGCAGAGGCGGCTTTTTGTGTGTGGTCTAAAAAGCATAGTAGCATTTTGGTTTAAATCTGACTGGTGAAAGAAGTTACTGCATTTTTGAAGATTCATGCAGTGATGTCACTAGAGATGAGATGTGTTAGTCAGAGCCTTTAAAATAACTACAAGAAGTTGGCATAAAGGGTTTCATGACATGGCAAACTTGTGCAGCAGGAGGCACAGAGCTTTTCTAACAGAATCAATATGTTAAACCATAGAATCAACACTCTTCCTCTTGTGTCTTAATTGATTTCCTATGCCCTTTCCCTCATTTTGTAAACTACTTTGAGGTTTTTACAGTAAGGTGGTGTATAAATTTTATGAAATAAATATGTTGCGTAGATTTGCATAAGGGAAAGAGAACTTGAGAGAAAGAGAGATGTTTGAATTATAATATTAGTAAAAACTTTTCCTCTTGGCAATCAGTCTTTAGAAATATATCTGATGCTTCTTTTAATCTGTGATATTGCACTATAACCCGCTGACCTGGCAGCTGACATATTAACAAGAAGTGATAGACTTTCCTTTCTCTTTATATGATTTGGAACAGAGAGAATAATTATCGCATTCGCAAACAAAAAAATGAACATACCTGAAAAAAAAATGTTGGGTACTTCATTATTGGCATTCCTGCCATGTGGGTAACAAATATTTCTGTATCGAACAAGAAACAAAGAAATAGTGATTACTATATTTATCCATTTGTCTTCAGGGGCTGTTTGTTTTATGGTCCTCCTGGAACAGGTAAAACCTTGGTAGCTAGAGCTCTGGCCAATGAATGCACACAAGGGGAGAGAAAAGTTGCTTTTTTCATGAGGAAAGGAGCAGACTGTCTCAGCAAATGGGTTGGTGAATCTGAACGGCAACTTCGTCTCCTCTTCGATCAAGTTAGTACACAACATTATCTCTTTGATAGTTTCAACCAAAACAGGATGGGAGTGCTTGTCAGAAACGTTTTCATTGGAGACTGTGATGGGCCATTCCATTGTCACGGGTGGGACACTTGGACCATGTTTTTTTGGTATTCACACATGTGTAACAATGTAAATATACATAAAAATTAACAACCAAAATTTAAACTATGTTCTTAATAAGATACTGAACATTTTACTAATTTTTTTATTATTTTTATGGATGTTTTTGACAATTTTATTAAATGTTAAAGTATTGTCACAGGTGGGACAAAAAAAGACACGGAGCTTGAGATAAGTTTGATTTATGGAAAAACTGTGAGTTGGGAGGTGAATCAATGATAAACTCAGCATATCTGTTTAAATCAATGTTTATTGGTTACAACTATGCAATCAGAAATTAAGTTTAAGAAATTTAACGATACAAAATTGAGGAAAAAATGCTGTCACGGGTGGGACAATCATCAGAAAACTTTTAACTTGAACACTTCTGTGAAGGCTATGTGGGTGGACTTTTGAAAAGAAGGTCCATAGACTAAACTTCTTTTGTCTTTAGCTTTAAAAAAATGGTTAGACTGCATGTTTGGAATCATGGAAGAAAATTTTTTTCATGGAAGAAAAAAGTAATTTTTTTCTTATCAGGCTCATTTTTCATGGAATGGCCCTGATTCTGGAGGCAGGGATGTCAAAAGGGGGTAAAAATTCACCTATTCACACAGGGAGGGAAATAAAATCCAGGGAGCATTGCTCTTGCTCTGAATTATCTTCATTTGCAGTTGGTGAGGTCACATTGCCAAATCGGATTAGCTACATAATGTCATAGCGTCATCATATTTTCTACGGGAACTTTTGCTGGAATCACTGCAGGAAGAGAAGAAGGGATTTTATTTAAGTAGTAGCAAAGTGTAGGCAAAAATGGTTTCACATTAATAAGCACAAAAGGGACATTAAAGCCAGTTCTCCTATGTAGGTCTACTCAAAGCTAAGTCCCATTGAGATTAATGGGGCTTACTCCTAATAAAGTAATGATAGGATTTCAGCCTTAAGTTTATTTTGGGACACATCCTCCCCCCACAATTGCTTTCATTCTGTGAAAATCAAAACAGGCATAATTTCTCATATCCCTAATTTCTTATAGCAGTGCTTAATTGCACTGTGTTGGCAGATGATATAAAATGATACAAAGGAAACATTTGAAACATATTATCTAGATTGTCTAAAGCTTTTGTTCACTAGCATATTCAATGTACTGATGGAACTCAGCAGTATGGAATGGAGCCTAATTTCTTGCTACATAAAATGCAGGATCTTCTGTTTACGGAAGGGGTCTTCCCATGAACAGAAGCAGTCCTTCCATGAGCAGAGTGAAAGCTAAGATCAAACTCTATAATTGTCAGATTTTGTAGAAATAGTTTAAGTAAGATATTGGGTTTTCTCTTAGAATACTAAATAACAAGATCACTTAGGTGAATTCCTAGAATAGAAACGTACAAGAGGGCAAAGCATGCTCTGTGTAAATGATAATTTGAGGCTTGTTCTCTTTTTATAGTGTGTTCATC